>CM037851.1:263993822-265461728 GCA_021234595.1 Delia radicum | reverse complement strand
TTATATTTTAATATCGTACTGTATTTACCAATGTTGCTTTTATAACTATCAGAAAGCTTTTTTTGGTTTAATTTCCTATCAAAAACTTAAGTAATTGTAATAAATTAACAACGCTACAAAATCTTTCATAAAAAAATCCGTACTCTTTGTTTAAATCGTACTGAACGGCAACCATAATTACAACAATAAATATGTGTGTGAGATAAATGTTTCATTCAGTAGCTAGTTAGCTTTCAACAGAGTAGGAGTATAGCGGATCTTTTTATGTTTTATTTTTGTTTGATACACTGAGAAGTTTAGATAACAAGCTACATAAATTTATGCATGTTTGTTTATATTTCGTATAAATATATATTTCTTTACAGCATTTGAAATTAAAATATTTAATGAATATATGGGATGTTTAATGGGAAAACCTTTTTTTATTTTCTATGAACAATTAGTTTTTAATTTAAAATTAATTTATATTCAAACTTAACCCTTAATTTACATTCTGCAAAACAAATAAATTGATACAAATAGTTACGAAATTTTTTTTGCTCTTTTTCTTGCAAAAATACGAAAATTAAAAATAATATTTTATCAGAATAAATTGCACTGAAATCGTATGGTTTTTACAGTAATCAACCAGCATTCCACAATAATATCTGTAATATTAGTTTTAAAATAAAAAAATAGATAAAAAAAAGAAAAAAAAACGTTTTAAAACGTTTTATTGTTCAAAAAACATATTTTCCAAAATATTTTTTTTATTTTAATATTTATACACTAAGACATTTTTCTATTTTCAACTTGAGGTATATTTTTAATTGAAAGTATATTTGAATTTTTTCATTTCTATTGATTTATAAAAACATTTTAAATTTTATTGATATTTATTTTTAATAAAAACAAAAAATTAAACGTTTTCCGGGTGATATGGATGAAGACCTCTGATGTACATTATTGTTATTATCAATACAATATTGTTTTTTATCAGTACAATATTGTCCCTGTAATTTTTTGCAACAAAAAAGTCATAACCCTAATGTACATACATATTTTTAAAATTTATATTTTTTTAACGCAACATTTTCAATAATTTCATAATTGTTATAACAATGAAAACAAATCTTGTAAGAAACCACAAAAGAAAAACTCATCACTTCTTTCAGTGTAATGCTCTCATTTTAAGTGTGTTTCTCTTTGTGAAGACCACTGATGTAGACAGATCAGTTTGATACGATTAAAATGTAGGGGAATGTTTGTTTTGCTTTTTCAAATTATTTATATTCATAAATACACCAAATATTAATTCTTTTTTTTTCATTTCAAAATGGTTAAACGGTAGTTTTTTTTTTCTTTAGATGAGGTTATACAGTTTTTAATTTTACGCCATTTTAATTAAGACATTTCACAAAAATCAGTTTTGAGTTTAGTAATTACTTAAAAACAATAGCTTAAAAAAAAATCTATTTTTCTTTCACAATTCCTTTTATGTTTCTATTTAAAAAAAAATTTAATAATTTTAATTTTTTTTCCACCACATTTGTTTTTTTTTCATTTTTTAATTTATTAAGTTTGTAAATTTTGTTTTTATTTGTTTATTTAATTTGTTTTTTAATTGTCACATATTTAAGTAAATTTTAGTTAAATAAGTTTTTAATAATTAAGATTCTATTCATGTCTATGATTCTCACACATCTTTTCTTTAATTTAATATATTTTTTTTTTGCGAGCGTCTTTTCCTCACAACCTTTCACAATTGACTCTTAAAAACTGACTTTTAAAAACTGACTTTCAAAACTGACTGTTAAAAACTGACTGTCCTTCATCTGCAAAATTATTTTGCAATCTACCGTAAGACATTTTACCTTCTTCCCTTTCTGGCGTTACACATGTCGTAAGCCCATTGGTTAAAATAGGCATAACGGGACAATCACCAGTTTCACTACGAATGATGCGAAGAATCGTAATAGAAACAATGTAAATTTCCAATAGAAACATGGTTGCCAGTGTTCAGAATTTAGGATGACATTACTAGTGTTGGGTAATGATCACCATATAATGTCCCGATCACACTGGACAAAATTATGAATCATGCAATTTTAATACAAAACTTATGTGTGCCAAAATTTTGGATACACTAAAAAAAAACATTGTAAAATCTGAAGAACATTTACAGAATTACAGTGTATACGAATTTGATCCGCAACAATGTATAATTTTTGGCAAATAGTGAATTTTGTATCAAAAACGCCTAAAAAAATCAAAAAACGCTTAACAACGCGGTTAATTTTAAGCTTTGGAAATCAATCATGTGTCATAAATATTACTACTTTTCTCATCATTTGTCATTTTGCAGAAAAACTGTACTATACATTGAAAAATATACTACGCAATTGAAATCAGCATGTCCGATATATGTATATATGGAATTGATGGTCAGAACCTCATTATATTTTTTGCATTTTTTGTAATTTAACCCTAAAAAACAAAAATGCAAAAACGCTCTGCACGCTCTGCACGCTGTATTTTATTTATAAATAAACCACACGTTCTAATATAAAATTTTAAACTTCTGTTATCAATAACTCTTTCAACTTGATATTTCATGTTATTTTTTATATTAATTTATTATCAGTAATAGATTATTAGACATTAATGTTAAGGCAGAATTAAGGCAGAATTAAGGCAGAATTAGTTTGTACGTTCTGTTCTGTTACGAGTCAGCTGTTTTGTTTCTGTTCAATTGAAAGTCTGTATGTCTGGTTAATTTTCACTTTGTCGTTCTGTTCTGTTGCGGACAATTCTATTGAAAATAGAATTCAACGTTAAGTGACAGCCTAAAGTGCGTATGTATTGGTTTGTTGTGAAATTTTTTTTTCAATATTTGAATCAGGAATGATAAAGTTGGTACTATAGTACTTTTAATGGTACTATTTGAACCTCAAATGTACCATGATACTCCTATGACTCATTTAGTACGATTTACAAACTTTTCTATGTATGAATTTCTTGGTCCCTTTAAAATTCAATAATTATTAATTCGATTTGCAGTCCTATATGAACAATGAATTAATTTGGAACCAAATGCTGTGAATTCAATCACATGATTTCACTGAGTGCGACTGATTACAGGTGATTATATTAGAGTTTTATTAACCGATTAAACCAATTATTGAATTCAATCACTAAGGGTTATAATTGTTATAAACTAATTTTGATTTTCAAAAAACAAAGTAATCAAAATCTTATAAAAATGTGAAATTGTTTTTGAAATCGAATGAGTTCACGATCAAATTTGTTTGCTACCAATCATAAGGATGGAATTCGCAAAAAACTGTGAGAAACGTAATTCAATACAGCAAGATATTAATAGCACATTCAAAAAATATTAAAAATTTGGTGAATTTAAGAAAAAATCTCAAAATTTTAATATTTTTTTAAATCAATATCGGCTAATTTTCTTAGTACGCACTGCTCATTTTTACATAGCTTTATGTACATTTTTCCGAAAAGTTTGGTATTGAAAATGAGCAAAATCGGTCCAGCGGTTCAAAAGTAATGAGTGACAATGTGAAAGTACCTCTAAATTGTCCATAAAAATTGGTGTATAGTGCACTGTATATTATTAGAATTCATTGTAGTGTCTGGTGTAAAACATATAACGTCATATTTTTAAACCAGACGCTAAGAGGTGAATAATATTTAAAATTCACAGCAAATTCTTTTTTCTCCCAAAAAAAATTGTTTTTTCACCGCAAAAATAGTTTTATTACCTCAAAATATTTTTTCACCACACAATTTATTTTTTTACATCCAAAAAAGTTTTTCACCTCAAAATTTTGTTTTCACCTCTTAACATTTTTTTTGTTTCATTTGTAATTGTTCATTTTGGAGGGTACAAAGTTAAAAATTGGTAAAACCAACAAGTGCATTGTTTGTTAATTTATATTTTATTATTTTGTTATATATTGGATGCCGAAAAAGTACTATTTTATATGCAGGTTGGTACTATTTTAAAATCGCATTTATCATCCCTGATTTGAATTTTTTTGGTTGGATTTTCTTTTACTTTTATTAACTACATAACAGAACGACACAGAACGGCAACAGAAAGTAACAACTAATGAGGCCTTTAAACAAATTTGAAAATTAAAACAAACTTAAGAATATTTAAAAAATATAGTTTATTTAATCAGAATATACAAAAAAAAATGTGTTTGAACACAAAAGTGATGCAAAATCGATACAATTTTGTGAAAACACTTGTTCAAACAATTCTTGTCATTTTGGGGAAATTTTAAATATTTTTACTTTAATTTATTTTTGAAATTCGAACTCAAATTCAGTTTACAATCAGAAGTGTACTCATCTAGTATTACGGAATTTATTTTAAAAATGAAATTATTAAGTAGATTGCTAAAAGTTTTAGTTTTGTTAACTTTTGTCCATCAAATTAAATGTGATTATTACACTTCGGTTTTGGGCATGGAAAAATTATTAGTTGTTGAAGATTATTTTATGAATTCCGATAAAGAATATTTTAATCATGTGGAAAAAGTCAATAAGGAAATTGAAAGGTAATATATAAGCATGATGTAGTGCCCGAAACTTTATAAAAAAAAAAAACAAGTGCCACCATCTATCCACCAGTTGAAAGAACATTACGGCGGTTAAACGGTTAAGGAATTATTCGAAAATATACGTCCCCGGCCATGTGTTTGGAAGGATTAAAATCAAAACTTAAACTCGATATTACGTCACATATTAATGTTCCAAATATCTACTAAGTAAGAAATGGCTGAATTGTTTACAAAAATTTTGTAATATAACCCTCTGTGGGTAGATGGTCTTGGCGTAGAGGTTTTTGGCGGTTTGAACTAAAGATATGACTTAAAAAATGCAATATTTGACTCATAAGAATATATTCTCTAACTAATATGTAAGTTCCAAATACTTTTACCACTCATGCATGCATCCACCACAGGCTTTTCATACCTAGTATATATAAGACGGTTTTAGTGTTTCTTCATCAAAATCAAAGTTTCTTAAAACATTATTTTGCGTAGAAACCTATGTAATGAAAATTATTCAAGTTCGTGGCCATACTCTATATTTCTTTATTAGGATATTGTCCTAGCAAATAATCTATAGAGTTTTTGTTTTCAAATTTATTATTTGACCCTTTCAGGAATGTGTTGATAGATCTATTTCGGGAATTTTCTAGGTTTCCATCATCAGAACGCGTTTTGAAAGAAGTAACAATCCTATGCCAAACATCAAACATTCATATAAACTAGTTTACTCACTACATGAGAACTAATAATAATATAATATATATGAGCTCGAAGTAAAAAAGATTATCACCATTGATCAAAAAATAAATTGAAAACTTCGAACTTGAATAATTTTCATTTTAATTGCACAATTAAAGGTCGAAAAAAAAACATAATTTTTATTTTTAATAAAACTTATATACAAGACCTATGTAGGTCAGATATTATTTGGTATTAATAAAAAATATAAGTAAAAGTGTCGAAAAGAAAATGTGAATTTCACGAAAAATATTTATCTTATGAAGACTAAGTTGTAAATGTAGTGGTTAGGCATGGAAGAGCGGTAAAAGTGTCTAGAACTTACATATTAGCTATGCATTTTAAAAAATATTGTAAAACTGCTCTCTAATCATCTTCTTTTACACAACTTTGGCAAAATTTTTAAAAAAGTATTGAAGAAATTGAAAATAACTGAAAAAGGATCTGGTTAGAACTATGTAGGGAAATATTGGGAAATATGAAATTAATGTGACCCAAACATTTTATAATTCCATTCCTAGAATATAACAAGAGATAATAAAGAATAATGGAACACAAATTTTACATAAATTCGTGTGCTAAAGGATTCATTTTCAAGAAGAAACTTAAGTCATCACTCACTTTTTGAAGTTTCAGAACTGATAGTTTTTTTTTTTTAATCGTTGTAAAGTAAAAATCACTGAATTTTACAAAATTTAGTTGTTTTTAGTATTAAAAACCCACCGATTTATGACTTTTGAAAATAAATTGCATATTTTCGTTTATAAAAGAACGCTGCAAACCGAAATTGCACTTAATATTAACGGAATGAAGTTGTAAAAGACGCGAGTAAGGAAAATGTAAAAAAAATTTAATATTTTGCCGAAAAACTGCGTTTAGCATGACTGAACTCATATTTATTTCGTTGGCAAACAGTGTATAATGTTTTAAAATTATAAAAAATGCAGCAAAAACTGCAGGAAATGGATCGAAATTGGTTTGGTATCAAGTAATATTATTGTTATTTTTATGTGGTAGCACTTTTAAATGTTGTAAATATTTTGGAAAAAATTCACATTTTCATTGGTGAACTTATTATTATTTCGCCCACTGTAAAAATTATGTCCTACTTAACTATATTTAATTTTACGAAACTAATATTACTTTTTCTCGGGTATATAAAAAATATGATAATGCAATAAAGCTTTATATTTTTTTCAAATATGTTCATTCGGTCAAAAAACAAATCATTATATGCATAAACTCTTCATCAGGGCAACATAATCGCAATATTTGTTAACCAAACTCCGATTTTTTTATTCAGCCTTTATATACGAAAAAAGGGGCATTTGGTTTATCTGCCAAAACTACCAAACTTACAATCTCGAAATTTGGCAACTGGCTTCATTAAACGACAAGAACAAATAAATTGTTAATAATTTAAGGACCAATAACAACAATTTGAAGTCAAAATCTCAGTAAATCCGCAAACCAAAAGTCGTTACAGAAAGGGTTAAGTGAAATATCATATGTCCACGCGTCGATTTTGAGAATAGAGTCAAAAAAGATTTTTTTACCTTCGCTATTTTGTTTTAAGTAATTTTTTTTTTCAAATAAAAAAAAATATGCAGTTTGGCGAAAATATTTAGAAAAATATATAAATATCGAGGGCCTATATTTAAAACCCTCTATCTTAAAAAACACAACTTTTCAGGAGAGCCAAAAAACTGTTTTTCGCGTATTACTTGAGTTATTAAAATTCGGTATTCTACTATATTTTTTAAAGCAACTACTGAATCTCACATATCATTGGTTTTTAAAATGTTGCATTTTTGTGGACTTTATGATAGATAGAGGGTTTTGCTTCTTAAAAATATTCAATGTTTATGTATGAAAATGATCAGATAGAGGGTTTTGCATTTTAATAAAAATAAATTATTTTGATTTCATTTATGCCATTTGTCAGTTTTTAAGGTGATTGATTTAAGATAACGGCTAGTAATACAACATAAGACACAAAAATTAATAATAAACAATATGAAACAAAAAGTTGTGTGTTTTTTTTTGAGTTTGATTGATGTAAATTATCGTAAAAATAATGGTATTCCGGTGGTATTGCGCTCTTCAAATCTTGCAAATTCTTCCACTTATTTGGCTGAATTGATAGTGGACCAGAGAATATACAATTCTTTTTGGCTTTCTGTATGACGCGGCTTTTTACAAACACTTGTTTAGCTTCCCAGTTCATATCCCAAAACATTTAAAAAATATAATTTCTGGTTTCATGATCAAATTTCTGGCAGTGTCTTAATTTGCTTTTTGCGCAAAATGATGACGAACACGAAATTCCCATTTTTCTTGGGGGTCTTTTTGAATTTTGCATGGAAACTCCATCAGCAGTAGAAAATCCCAAATATTTTTGGCCTCTCATTCGTTTTGCTGAGTTTTCCTTTCGGGTATTTGATATAGGATTATGTTTCCGTTTAGTTCTTTTGCAAACGACCACATTATTGTTGATTTTCTCGTCTTCGGAATCTGGGTAGATATGTATTTTGTTTTATTGCTGTTGTAATTAGTTTTGTGAAAACATACCTCTTATCCGCCCATCCTCCATATCTTCATTTGATGATGCATAATGGACTGCTATACGTTGCAAGGAATTAAAAGCTACTTTATTTTTCTGTTCACACAAAATATCAAAAGTTTATTATTAAAATCTAATTATTAAACAAAATTTTAAACTTACCATTATGTAAGTTTATCACGCGAGAATAATATTTTAATTATGATTTTTAATATCATATGAATTATTTTTTTTTTTGACAATAATATCGTAGATGACACTTTAAAAGTAGACACTTTTTTTAAGCAAGTTGCATTTATTTTTATATGGACATTATACATGGACATTATATTTTCCAAAAACCAAAAGGTAAAATATTTTCATTTTAATTCAATTCAGAATCGGCTTTCGCTATTTTAATAAACGATTAAAAAAATGTAAAATTCGTGTTCAGCATGCAAAAAAAATAGTAAGAAAACATGTATTGCAAGTAGGGTTGCCATATTTGAAAAGTGAAAAAAAGTACATTGATGAAAAAAAAACAGTACTTTTCAAAAAAAAACAGTACATTTTTGTATTTATTGTTAACATAACTTTTACTTCAATACATCACATATTAACTTAAAATAAGTTAATATACCGAAGCAAATAGCGTAGGTAAAATCAACAAAAAACATTTTGTAGATCTTTAACGAAATTTTGTCATTTTTTTTTAAGATTTAACAAATTTTATTCAAATCAACAAAATTTCGTCAAGTTTACATCCTCTAAAGAAGTAAAATTGACTAAATTTCATCAAATTGACTAAATTTCGTCAAATTGGCTAAAATTATTAGTTTGAACGTCATTAAAAAAATTGTGTTTACAAACATCCATTGCCTGAAAAGTAAACAAACCAAACTTATATATGTACAAAGAAACGAAGTGGAATTAATACAGGGAGATTCAAAAAATTTATATAAAAAACTATTGTACACACGAAAAAAAACATGGTTAAAAAAATATATATTCTTTGTACACGCAAAAAAACTTGTTTATATAAAAATATGTAAAATATACAAAAAAACAGTACAAAAACAGTACAAATCCAAAAAGACAGTACTTTTGCGTACTGTTTTAGGTGTTGTGAATAAAACAGTACATTTTTCAAAAAACAGTACATGTACTGTTTAAAACAGTACGAATGGCAACCCTAATTGCAAGAAGGAATTATTCTAAAAAAATTTTTGAAAGTTTAATATTTGAAAAGATAGAGGGTTTTGCATTCAGAAAAATTAATTGCGCAAGATAGAGAAATAACAAAAATGCAAATAAAACAGCAAAAAAAAATATTTTTGTTATGAAATTCACACCATACATGAGGGCTGTTTTACTGAACATTTTTCCATCAAAAAGTCATTTTCGTGAAAATCAAAGATAGAGGGTTTTGAATATAGGCCCTCGATATGTTTTTTTTTTATTGCATTTTTCAATAAAACTACCCAGCCGGAAATTGCCAATGGTATTAAAAATCAAGCACTGGCAGAGCACTGTTTGCAAATGGTCCAACAAATAAAGTGCTGGCAAAGCACTGATTTACAATGCTCTGCCAACGTTAGTAAAAAGTGCTTCGCCAGTACTTAATCAACAAAATTTGTAACAGTAAAACAAATAAAAGCACTGGCACTGCCCTGCTTAGAACGCTCTGCCAACGTTTGTACAAAATGCTTTGCCAGTACTTGATTTACAAAATTTACAACCGTTAACATAGTAAAAACTGTGCTGTTCCTATTTTTCTGGCTGGGTATTAATTGACTGGATTATTTTCAGAATATAAGCCCAATTTCATATTCAAAAATTTTTTTATAGTTTTCTTGATAAAGTAGATCGAGAACATAAAGAAACCTTAGAAAATCCTAACAAATATTATGAACACCCTATAAATGCATTTAATATGATGAAAAGATTCATATTAGACTGGCAACATGTAAATGAATTAACTAAAATGGCTCCCGAATATGAAGGTAAATATATTTTTTATATCAAACTTTTTTTCATTCCATACACTCGAACAAATTTTAAAATATTTTTCATTAAAGCTTATAACAAGAATTTAACACTGACGCCTAATGGATATATTCTGGCTACTGACAATGATTTACAAGGGGCCGTCAGAGGTTTGACACGTTTGCAAAAAATGTATAAATTAGATACGGAAGATTTAGTCGAGGGCTATATCATGGATTATAAATATAGCGAAGATTTATCGGCCCATGATTGTTTTATCTTGGCTAAAAATTTATATGAAGTGGAAGAATATTTACAAGCTAGCGAATGGTTAATGGAAACTTGGAAAATAGTAGATATGAATGAAGAAGACGGTGATGACGAGTACCCTTATGTAACACATGTACAAATTTTTGAGTATTTAGGAGCGGCATTATTCAATGCAGGTAATTATTAAAAAAATCATAACATTTTGACAATAATACATTTTTTGAAGAAGAAGTTTATATTATTATTTATTTTCGTGATCCTCAATTTTATACTAGTAAGGCTACAAAAAATTGTGTCCCTATACCAAACCATTTTTGTCCCTATTGCATGGACCACACTGAAACTCCCAAGCGTTTTTTTTTTGTTTGTTTTCTTTATCTGCGGCTTTAAAATATCCCAAAGGGTAAAGTTACTGGTCCCAGATGATCGGACTTTTTGTGTGAATGAAATATTTAAATTTAGCATGGCGTTATCATTGAGGAGGTATATTGCCACAATATAGACAACTCGTAATTTATCCCAGGTCAAACCCAAATGGATATGTCACCCGACTGACCTAAAGAACGTATCGCCAACTTATCTAAAAGGCCGACAACGCCAGAGAGCTATACTCAGAAAAGCCGTCTCCGAACAGACTGACTAGAGCAAAAAAAATATACTGAGGTTTTGCCCAATCCCACAATGGGGATTTTGTCGGTCTTAAAAACACGGTCCTATTATTTATCACATATTCAAATATCATTGCAAAAAGATAGATTCCTAATATTAAAAGCTTATATTTATTTTAAGGTAATAACAAATTAGCCTGTTTAATCAACTATTACCTGCTGCAAATGGACCCTCAAAATCAATATGGGTTGGCCAATAGAGATCTATTTAATAATAAAATGTTAACTGAAAGGCGTGTTAGAGCTATTAATATTCCACAGACACAGGTAAAGTAAATTCATAATTGTTTAAAAAAAAAAAAATATACACTACAGCAATAATTACTAAATTAAAATTAGTTTTTAAACAAATATATAATTGAATCAATAAATATTTTAATTGTTTTAAATAATCGTGTACAATTTAAAATAATTAATATTTTGTATGATAGGGAAAAAAATCGACTCGTTTTTAATTCCTTTTTGTAAAAATGCCTTAATGAAAAAAGGTCCTAAAACATTTTCAAAATTTTTTAAGGCGAGAGAAAAAAATTTGAGAAATTAATTATATAAAACTTCTTTAAAAGCAGTTTTTTACATTCTTGATGCCAGTACTAACAAAAAGAAGTGGAATCCCGTCCTTCAATTTAAATGAATAAATTTTTTTTACAAGCCAATTGAAGAAGAAAATTTTTAAAAATATAGTTACGCTAAAAAAGAATTTGGGGTAGAAAATGCTGAAAAATTTTTAAGGAAAATAATAAATTATTTAACGGAAAACTATTATATATTAGAGGGAATGTTCAGTATTGTGAGTCACTACCACTATTTTGGCATATTTTGGCTATAGGTCTTTTTTGTTTGATAGCAAATATACAAAATGTATATGAATTTGAAGTATCACAAAAGTGTTAGATGTTACAATGAGCCATTAACAAAAACTTTATGAAATGGTATAAAATAGTTGATAAATGATTTATAAATGAAAAAATTTAGGTTCTGAATTAATATTTATTTTAATTTTATTCTTAAAAACATTTTACGACTCGTTAAAAGCAGCGGTATGACATATTATATCTAATCGCAACAGAATTCTGAATTTACTTTTTTATCCTAACTTTTTCAATTGCGTCTAACAATCAGACAAAACGGTATCAAATAATCACTTCTTATTGTATCTAAATTAATCTGATATGATACAAATAGATGGTATCAAATCACTTCTTATTGTATCTAAATTAATCTGATATGATACAAATAGATGTAATTTGATACAATTATATCGGGTCATTCTACGGATGAAATTTTATATACCCGACTTAGCGCATATGATATTTATTATGATCATATATGTGTGTATGAAATTTTTTATATTTTCATACAATCATATACTAAAACGTAATATTTAGTGCAATTTTACCAAACTAACACTCGGATTTAATTATATTTAGATGTATCAGTGTACAGAAAATCATATACAATTATGTCATGTCAAAATCCGGATACAATAATATCTGGTTTTTATATAAATTTATTTGTATCAGTTTAGATGCAGGCTGATACAATTAGAAACAAAACTAATACAATCTAATACAATTCTGTCTGGCCATATTTCGGATAAATTTGTACTTTACATTTATCTATTTGCTTCAGATTAGATCTAAGCCCATACAGACATGTACAATTATATGGGCCCATATATCGAATGAAATTTTATAAGATTACATATAGCGTCACATAGAAATTGATAAAGCTCCATATACATTTTTTTGAATCGGATAATTCAAAAATTTCAAAATGTTTTACTTAAATTGTTTACAATTTTGCGAAATCGATTTAAATTGCAAATAACAAACCCTTTTCAATGTTGACACATTTTTTTTTTAAATAAATTAAAATAAACAATTTCGGATGCATGTGGACATGTATGATGCATGTATGTGTTCCTGTATGAATCCATATATGTCGATTTTTAACAGAGTATTTATAAATTTCAAAAAAAATTTTTGTTTTTGATCCCGATTTATGGAGATGTTTTAATTTAAATACAGTTGGATTGTTATGTATCTAATTGAATCTAATTATGTCTAAATATAAAGGGTGTCCCAAGAAGAACGCAATTTTTAAATCTGGCAACATTCGAAGTGTCATTGTTTGACATTTGAACAATTGTTATTGTTTGCTAGTATAAGGTACGAGGTTAGTAAAAATGGAGCCAGCTGACCATTAGGCATATAACTAATTTTACGAAAAATTTGACATACCACCACGTGGTGGCAAATATTGTACAAGTAATGAATATCACTTTTTTAGGTGATTTCGGTTCAAAAACGTTCCGCGCAAAAATGGATTTCTAAAAAAAGTCAGATTTTTTTTTTTAATATTTTTTAATTTTTTTAATATTTTTATTTTTAAATTTAGGTCAATTGTTATATGAAATAAGTTTTAAGTTTAAAGTATGTGATGATTTACACAATGGTAAAATGTCTTGCACAATTTTAATTGCACGCTCTGCGCAGATGTTACTTCGCTGAACTTCCTCAATAGCTGATGGTTTATTTACCCAATGTCTGAGAAAACATTCATTTGCTTTTGTGAAGCCGGCCAATGATTTCTGTAGTGTGGCGAAATTATTTTTGTTGAAAGTATGATCGGAAAACCAGATTTCGCTCCAAGCACCGCACACAAACTTACAAATAGGATATAATTTCAAACGATATTCAGGAATAAGTATAAAGGCTAAAAGTGCCAAAATAGCTCTAGAATTCCAACGGGCATTACTGAGTGCTGGTATTGCTTTAAATTTTATGTAGGGAAAACGTTCATTTTTCTCGAAGTATTTAAAAGCTTCGACCAATTCATATAAGTATTTCATGTCATTTCGCCATTTAATGCTTTTAACCTAATACACTCTTTATTTTGTTCATACTCCTTTTTTAGATCATCGTAATTTTCTATTAAATTTGGAATAAAATTGTATGAAATATTGGGCGATGAGGTTTTTCCCTCTAAAAGCTCATCCAAGACATGTTTTAACATCAAATCTAGCACATGATGTTGACAACCAATATTCTGTGGAGCGGGCAATGAAAAGGATTTCAAAAAATTTTGTAGGCGAGTGACAACACCATGGTGTCTGCCAGTATTGCCCCTGGTTGTATCGCAAATTATCATTTTAATTGATTCCAACAAGTCGAAATCACATAATAATTCTTTTATTCCGTGAAATATCGTCGACGCTTTTCCATCATTCAGAACTAGTACACCTAATATTACTTCCCTAGAAGCATTTTTCAGTACTACGACCTGATATTCCTTCTTTCCAATTTTTTTCCCGTCAAAATGCAAGCACCAGTTTTCATTTTTAAGAGTGTTTTTCAACAGTTTTTTCTTTTGTTCGGCATTTTTGGTGTAAGCTTTGTAAATTCCAGGTTGGGATGGCGACAATATCTCTACACCACATTCAGACAACTCTTTACATATTTTTGCGGCCTTTCTAGTGCTAACGTTTGCATTCATAACTAAATTAACAGCTGGTTTCATAGGCTTCTTTTTTTGTAATAGGCTGGCAGGTGGTTTGTAGGTAATATCATCAATCAATTCATCATCTGATGACACCTGATCATCGTCCATTATGGTTGGAACTTTGTAATCATCATCCAACCGCACATTATCGGTTTTAGATATTGAAATGGGGAAATGCTCCGATTCGTGTGATTGTTGCTCTTCGCTGTTTGAAGTTATATCAAAAATTTTATTAAAACTATATTTATTACGGCGTTTTAAAAAGTTTTGGTACGACTTTATTAATCTTTCCACATTTCTTTTAATAGACCTTAAGGAAAGTGTTTTAAAATTGAGTTTCTTCCACAAAACTGAAAGTTCACTAACGATAATTTGTGTTCTTCTTTTCTTACACTTTATTTCCTTTCCAAGGCTATTAAATCTTCCAATAACAAACTTTTCTTTGTGCTTTTTACATAGTTCGAACAATGGAATGTCCACATTTTTTATACATTGTGTATTGCTAGCTAAATTTTCTTTCCACGTATTACAATACTTTTCAACATAATCAGCACTTGTCTTAAACATTTTTACACAAACAATATTTAATTATCCCGATAAAAACTGCTAGTTCTTGAATAACTTGCTTTTTCTTTTTTAAATTTTTAAATTTTGAATCTTGAATAACTTGTTTTTTTTTTTTTTTAATTTTTAGGAAGATTATTAGTTAAACAAATATCTATTATTATGATGAAAAACGTGTACACTGTACAAAATTTTTTTTGTTTTTTTCAGCAGTTCTGATAAAAAAGTAATTTAGTTTTGCGCGGAAACTTTTTTGCAATTTCGCAAAAAAAAAATTAATGGGGGGTTCATACTTTTTTATGCTCTATTCGACTATAGTATGCCGTTTTTCGTATTTGCAAAAATTTTAAAAAGTTATATGCCTACTGACCATGGACAGCGAAGAGTTCGTTAATTGGGTATTGGAGAGACAACATGAAAATGCTGATTTTGCCGATAAAATCATCTTCAGTGACGAGGCCCATTTTCATCTAGATGGCTTCGTCAATAGGCAGAATTGTCGCATTTGGGGTGAGGAAAATCCTCCAGTTATTCACGAGAAGCAAATGCATCCTCAACGTGTCACTGTGTGGTGTGGTTTTTGGGCTGGAGGAATCATTGGACCTTTGAAAATGAGGCAGGTCAAGCGCAAACAGTCAATGGTGTTCGGTATCGTGAAATGATAACCAGTTTTTTCTTGCCTAGAATTGAAGAAATGAATGTGGAGGGCATGTGGTTCCAACAAGAAGGCGCCACATGTCATACAGCCAGAGAAACAATTCAATTGCTGCATCAGTCATTTCCCGGTCGTGTTATTTCGCGTTTTGGAGATCAGAATTGGCCGCCTAGATCGTGCGATTTAACACCATTAGATTTTTTTCTTTGGGGTTTTTTGAAGTCGATGGTTTACGCGAATAAGCCGACGACGACTCAAGCCTTAAAAGAGGAAATTGGACGCTGCATTAATGAAATACCGCAGCATTCATGCAAAACGGTCATTAAAAATTTCATTAAAAGATCGCGTGCATGCCAGCAAAGCCGCGGCGGCCATCTGCACAATATATTGTTTTATACATAACCTCATTCTGTCTACTTTACGATATAATAAAGTTTCACGATTTTTTTTTTAAATATCTGTGTTTTATTTAAAATTTAAAAATTGCGCTCTTCTTGGGACACCCTTTATAAAATATAATATAATTAGATATAATTATATCGGGGTAGAATTAGATAATTTTTTATTAAATTGTATTTAATTAAATATAATTAGATCCAAAGTGATACAATTTAATAGAACCATTTTCCGGACCAAATTATTTCCTCTTATATGTGCGGAAAATATTTCAGGATATATAATACCCGGGTAATTAATTATGGGGTCAAAATGAATTAATTAATTAAATTTTATTTTTCATAAATATTATGAAGTTTTTTCCCTGAGTGTACAAAAATTAAACTTAAGGCGACTTTTGCCTATATATATATAATCTTAGATTTTGAAAAATACCATCAGACTCAGCTAACTAAGCCTTATGAATTAAAAAACAAAATGAGTTCAAAATGTTTCCTTTCGAAGAACCCTTTCCGAACCGAACCCGAATAACCTTTCAAACATTATAAGACGTTTTCTTACAGAAGAACGTTTCGATTTTTAAATATTTTATTTTTAAAAAAATTTGCATATTGACGACGTTTTTCTTGTCGTTCTGCAAATTATTTTCATAAAACAATCAAAATTTTGAAAGGTTCAAGCGCTCAGATTTTGTGCACTCTTCTTTTCGTAATAACCCCAGATTTAAAACGGGTTTCCAACATAATCACTTTAAGATCTCAAGAACTTTTTTATAGCTTGCACTAGATTAATAACTTTTTCAAAAAATAGTAGCTTCAAAATACTTTCTGTTTTAGAAAAACTCGCATTTTCTGAGAATTTTATCTTATGGTGATCGAAAATTTAGTTTTTATATGTAAAAAAATACTATTTTCTGAAATATGATAAAATATTAAAAATAAACTTTTTGTTTTAATTTTTAAAATTTAAAGTAATATATTTTCTAAAAATGTTTCAAAAAAGTACATTTAGTCCAAATGTAAAAAAGCCAGTACAATCTAGTTCACGGTTTTTTTCATACGTAGGTTACTACATTCGTAGTGTTATTAAAAATCAGTACCTAAATATTAGCGCGGATCCAGGGAAGAAAAGAGGACAGCTTGATGTGTTATCATCAGAAAAGTCAAATCTGTTTTATTTTGTTATTTTTTGCCATTTTTACTCATACATATTTGTTTTTTGTTTTGCAATTTTTGTTTTTATTTTAAATTTTTGGGCTAAAAATAGCCTTTTCTTAAGATTTTTGAGCTTTAAAATTGTATTGTACATTCTTCGCTTTAAATACTCCTTTCCAAAATTTTATTTACTTATACTTTCTAAAAGTTTAATGTGTTTACCTTTTTTGTACTTTTGCTATTTTTTGACTTTTTTACAATATTTTTTTATCTTAAAAACATCGGATTTTGCCATTTTGTGTCTTCTCTGTTTAGTATAAACCGTCGAAATTATTCTTCAAAACATTTCAATGCAAAATTAATTGTCTCAATGTTTTTGGAAAAAAATACAGATTTTTATACAATTATCCATTAACGAACAAATTCGGAAAAATAATGCTTTTATTGGGTAATAGTAGAGGCTTGAGAAATAAAAGAAGCGTGCGTATTATGCCGAATACCGAATAAAGGCCATATATTTTGGACATATGAAAAACAAAATTTTTTTGAAATAAAAAGTTTTTGATCAAAAAAGTAACCCTCCCCCACTACTACCCCACCCAAATGATAAAGATGGAGCCGCGCCTGTATACTTATCAACTCAGTTCGATTGGTCATTCCAATTTATATGAAAAACTCCAAGATGACTTTATATTTTCACTCACAGCATTTGAACCTGTCAACCAATTTTGATTACTTTTGATACCATACTGCTTATAATATCGACAAACAATTTGACCGATAATCGGTAAACCTGTTTTTTATATTGACTGATTATTTCGCATTTCAACAGTGGTTCATCGCTTTATCGATTTCGGTATTTATGCTGATCAAGACTATAAACAGTTTATAAGGCCCCAGATTTTATTTCGATGAGTTACAAACGAAATAACAAATTTATAAATATATCGTAATGCACAGTGGGATGTGTCCTAAGTTTTTTTAGATATTATTAATATATTCTTCCTCTTGTCTATACCAAACAAAAAATTAAATCAATATTCCAACATATTTGTAAATTTATTTAAAAATTTAGTTAAACTGGGACCAATTAAACTTTAAATCAAATCAATTAAAAATGTAATCCAAAATGTTACAACATTTTAATTTAAGTTTTAATTCTATCAATTAAAGAATTTAATTAAAATGTTCAAAAATGGTGTCAAAAATTACCAAAATGTGGAAAAAAGTTAGTGATAATTATCAATTTTATCAAATTATATCAAACTTTCTTAAATTTTATTGGTGTGACATTTATACCTTTGGGTTTCTGTTTAATCGTACATTTTAAGTAAAAAGGTTATGAGAAGTATCGTAAAAACATATCGCACATCTAGTGCAAAAGTGACTCAACTCAAAATTTTTCATTTTTCAGAAATCAAAAAAAAAAACATTTGCAACTTTATACCAATTTGAAACATAAAAAAAGACATAACTGTTTTTTAGCAACAGTTAACAACAACAAAATACACTGATATTTTTTTTATACATAAGCAAGCATATTGTGCATAGTTTAAGCATATAAAACCAAAAAATTAAAATTTTGAGTTGAGTCACTTTTGAACTATGTGTGCGATATGTCAAATTAAGTTCACATTTTTAGCGCACTTAATACTATCATTAGTGTGATAGCTGCAAAATTAAATGAAATAGTAATTGTTGCAATCAATTTTGTAATCCAAGCTCGTTTCTAATCACTTTTGTGTATAAAATTCAATTTAATTTTCAGAAATCTGAAGTACAAGAATTATATGCCAAAGTATGCAGCGGTGAATTACAATTGACACCCACAGAAAAGCGACCTCTACGTTGTCGTTATGTTACAAATAATGTTCCATTCTATTTTATTGGTCCATTTAAAGTGGAAGAATTAAATCATGATCCATTTGTGGCCTACTATCATCAAACGATATATGAGAAAGAAATAAAATACATCATATCAAATGTTGAAGATAGTGTTAAAAGATCAAAAGTTGGTAGTCTTGAAAGTTCAGGTTATAATGAAGTGCGTATTAGTAAAAATTCATGGATATGGTTTGAACATCATGAATTTATGTCAAAAATCTATAAACGTCTCGAGGATATAACAGGTCTGAGTATGGTTAGCGCAGAAGCTTTACAGGTGGCAAATTATGGTATTGGTGGTCATTATGGTCCTCATTATGATTACTTCGATGTAAGTTAGAAGAGAGTTTTAAAAAATTTTACAGTTTTTAAATAACTATAAATTATAATTTTGTATTTTATTTTTTTTTTTGCAAACAGACAGCACAACCAGATGCAAATTATTCCGGAAATGGTAATCGCATATTAACGGCTTTATTTTATGTAAGTTATTCTAGGATTTAAAATAGAAAGATTGAATAGAATTTTCATAACTATTTCCATTTCTTTTATTTTAGATCAATGAAGTTGAATTGGGTGGTGCTACAGCTTTTCCATTTTTGCGTTTAGCTGTGCCAGCCGTTAAACACAGTCTCGTAGTATGGCATAATTTGCATAAATCCTTAGAATTTGATTATCGTACCAAACATGCTGGTTGTCCTGTATTAAAAGGTTCCAAATGGAGTAAGTTTAAAAAAGATACAGTAATAGAAATAAATTAATAGCAATCAGTGCTAAAACTGCTAAAAAAAATTAATTAAAAACGACGTTGCAAAAAAAAACTGCTAAACTTAGCAGACTACTAATTATTAGTAAGATAAGAGCGGCAAAAATAATTCAGTTGAATGTATATACAAAATATTATATTTGAGCAAAGTTTTAATTAATTGAAAGTATCAAATTAATTTCCTAAAGTCAGCAACATTGGTAAACAAAAAAATCATAAAAAGTGAATTTTTTTAAAGTTTTCTTTAGATTTTTTTTGTTTTAATGAGAATAAAAATCTATCCTTCTGAAATTACAATTTTTAGCAAAAGTTTCTGTTGATTTTAGCAAAATATACTTTTTTTTGCCGTTTTATTAGTTTTTGTTTTTATATACACCGAGATTAGTTTTACGATATTTTCAATTTATAAAGAGCTTTCAACCTCCGTAGATTTACAAAAAATTAAGCAAAACAAACATATTAGCTAGGCTGATACTAGTATTTCGATCTGGCTGAAGATCTCATCAGAACCCAAAGTTTTAGAAAAGCTAGAGCCTCCATAATAGGCAGAGCTGTGCTCCATTTGCATTCTATTGAATTTAAGGTAATATAGCAAAAGTTTTGTTGATAATTTAGTTTTTGTTAGCTGTTTTTAGTTAGTCTACAAATATTTAGAAAAACTTTTTGCAAAATTTTAGCAGATTGCTATTTTCAACTGATATTCAACTCCAATATGAAAATGTTTTTGCAAATTTAAACGTGTTGTTTCATCTTTTCTTATTTTATTAATATTTAGCAAAAAAATCTGCTAATTTCATCAGTTCAACGTTATTTTTAACTAATTTTTAGTAGCTTTTTCTGTTATTTTTACAAGTTTATTTCTATGAATGTGCAATCTGAATTAGCAACACATTATTCTATTTTTTGTCCTAATTTTAATTAATTTTTAAAAATTTTGTCTTTAGTCTGCAATGAATGGTTCCGTGCCGTGTGGCAAGAGTTTAAACGGCCTTGTGGCTTAAAACCAGATGGAGAGGTATCATTACCTTTTAAAGATAAAATATAATTTTAATAACGTTTAAAATTTAAAATCATAGATTTTTTTATTTACTTGTACATTAATGCCTTATATGAAATAAAAATTATCAATAAATAATTTTATTTTTCAACGAAAAAAAAATTGTCTATTATCTAAATTATCTATAAGAATACACAGCAAAACTTTGGAAACATGTGCGATAAAGTAATGCACTACTTTGTATTGTAACTGCTTATATGTATAATTATTTTCCAACAAAAAGTAATGTTACATAATGCATTACTTTGTAATGGACACACCTTACCTTCAGTATTATTTCAAACATAAAGTAATAATTGTGTACTCATGGATTACCTTGTAATGATACATCATTACCTCTTACATTATTTCGAAACATAAAATAATGACTTACAGATCATCAATTACAGAGTGCATGAAATATAAAAGTAAAGTAATATTTATAATATATTTTGGAAAGTCTATATTTAGACACATTACTTTATGGTTTTTGTAAGCATGAGGGTAAGGTATGTATTTTTAACATCACAAACGGAAACTCGAAGCACAACAATCCATTTACATTTCAAGCAACTTATTATTATATGTGACGATAGCTCAGTGTGTAGAGTTCTCGCCTAACAAACCGAAAGACCCCAAGTTCAAATCCCAGCGAGAAAACATTATTTATTTAATTAAACAAAATGTTTGTAATAATTTTTTTTTTATGAACATCTATTTGTAAACGCATTAATTTTTCGACCCCGGTAACCATATAAGACACCAGTTACTTAACCGCCTATTAGGTAATGAGTAACTTTTACTTTTACTTTTACTTTTACTTTTAGGCTCATTGCCTGTACAATTTATCAGTGAAGTAAGGTGTATTGTAATGAGTGGAGCACTATGGTAATACATTACTTTACATATTATTGGGTAATGTGAGGTTTTGCTGGGTATTTAATATATATAAAAGAGTTGCGTTATAGGTAGTGTTTCCAATTATTCGACCTAGGCGGTTAACTAATCGGGTCAATTAATCGAAAAAATTGGCGATTAATCGAATAATCGTTTAAATTTTTTTTTTTTTTGCATTTCTTTTTTTTTCTTAACCCTCTAACGGGTAAGGCTGCTTTAGGGCAGTCTTCATAAAATTTACCACAAATGCGTCAAATGTGCGTTTTTTACTTAGAAATTAGTATATTCCGATAGAAAACTAAATTTTCTAAATATTTGGCAAAGAAATTTTTCGTGTGCCGTCCACGGTTTGGAAGCGAGAAAGCTTCAAAATCAAAATTTCGTAAAATTTCAAAAAATAATTATTTTTGAAAAAACATAGTTTTCTAAAATCTAAAAACCAATTTAAGTTGACTAAAACTCTTTTTAATAAAATATAAGTACGATTGAAGCTTTATCTTTTATAATAAGTCCTTACTTTGGTCCAAGGACTCACAGGATTTTCTCAGGATTCCTCTAAAACACATCATCTTAACTTATAAACTAATAGACGGATTTTTATGAAATTTGGCAGAAGGAAGGCATTTAATAATAATAGCAAAGCGTTGAAGTTTGAATAATATAAATTAAAGTTTCGATACTTTTTCGCATAATTTCGCCAAATCCAGAAAGCGAAAATTGTGATATCTTCTTTAAAATATTATACAAAAGCACTTAAATCAATTTTTATTTGAACACACAGAGAAATAAAGTGCCAACCGAATTGAATAGTGTATTTTAATGGTAACAACTTATAAATTCAGTTAGTGCAACGAATATTTCGGATGTTGCAACTAAAACTCAGTTGAATTAACCGAACTTTGTTGTGGAAACTAATATTTAGTAGTACAAAACGACTGAAATTCGTAATAACCGAAATTGAGTAGTATTAACCGAATGTCTGTTGGCAAATAGCAAAATTGTTCTCTGTGTGAAGCAATTGTTGGAATTGTCATGTACAATGTTTACCTCTTTTTTGACATTTTCAACATACCCTAGTTATAAGTTATATTCAGTGAAAATAAATCTTTTGAGTTACACAGTTTTTATTTTAAAAATACCTAAGAATCTACAAGTGTTACGATTTTAAAAATATGCTAGTTCCGAAGAACTTCTTGTAGAACAAACTATTTTTCTTTATATTCCGTTCTACTATCTGTTTTTACAGATTTTAAAAGACATGATTTTAAAAGAATTTTATGATATTTTATATAGCGTTCTTTTTTAAGCCTTTCTTTACATATTTTTTTTTCAGCCAAAGTTAAGGAAATTGACGTTTTGGGTAAAAATCAATATAATAAATTAACCGGTTAATCGGCCTACTTTAACTGATTATTCGGGTCGAATAATTATTTGAGTTGTATATTATTTGTTTCGACATTAATCGAAATAAAAGCGATTAATCGAGGAATCAGTTAAAAGCCAAGGGGAAAATGCTGCTTGTACAAACTTCTAAAGTGGGGAACTTGTAATTTGGTATATTGTAATTAGTCCCAAGTTGACAAACGCTTAGACGGGGTTTTTGAAAATTCTTACGGGGTATGTTGGTTCATAAATCAGCGTTTTTTAAATTCCAGGTGGGAGGAGTGTGAAAGAGAAAAGTTACACCTTTGCGGCTTAGAGAAACTGTTATAGTGAGGAAATTGAAATTAGATGTAGCTTTAAAGACGCAATAACGAAAAGTTACCATCTTGGCCATATGGGGTCTTTTTTTTAAAATCCTCGTTAAATCGGTCCAATAAGTTGGCATTATATTCGCCGTTTATTGTTTTTCTCTTTTGAAGGTAACCGATGTGGATTATCCCGCGTGCATCTCAAAAAACTGTTGCCATCACCTTATTGGCCACGATTACGTTTATTGTCAATTCAGGGCAAACGTGGCACCCATCTTGCAGACAGCTTTCTTAAGACCAACTGATCATTTAAAATCGAAACCACACTGCCATATGAAATGCCTATGGCATCCACAATCTCATGCGCTTTTACTCTTTGATCGGCCAACACCATATAGTGGATTTTTTCGACATTTGACCTCAGTTGGCCGCCCAGAACGTTCAGCGTCATTTGTAATTGTGCTACCACAACGAAAGTCAGTAAACCACTTTTTTACCATTGAAATCGATAGTGCAGAGTCCCCATAGTATTTATCAAGCTTTTCCTTGGTTTGATTGACGGTTTTTTTTTCGCAAAAAATATGGTTTAATGAGCACTCGAAATTCACTTTTTTCCATTTTTAAAAAAATCCACGAGGTTTTATGTTTTGAACAGCTGCTAAACGCAAAGTAAATGACGGAACTTGCTCAAAATTTAATAGTAGTCTAGTAACAGTTGGTACTTGATGGGAGCAGTGTTGCGTTCAAAAAGTCACGGACTTATTGATACGCTCTCGTAGAGATGCTACCGTACACATCGTTTTTTATGAACTCGGGCGAGGTAATGAAAACATTACTTTTACACTAAAAAATAATTGCAACATGTTGATATAAAACAGTTGCTTAATATACTCACTTTTATTTTGTTTATTTATATTTTGTTTTTTTTTTCTATTAAAATTTAATGTATTTTAATTGTATCTGGCATATTTTATCGTTAAAATTTTAAATAAATAAACATTTTGTTAAATTATTTTTCAAAAATATGATAAAAATTAAATTAAACTTTTCAATATCTGCAACAAAACTGCAAATTGGTATAAAAAAAATACTATGTAGGTACAAATGTAGTTAAAAACAAACGAAATTTCACTTAAAGAAAATACGACTTACATTTCAGTCAATTCAACTAACATTGGCATTTGTTTTTTAATGTTCACAAAATGACTAACATTTGTAATAAAAATGAACCACATGTTAGTAAAAAATATACAACCATTTTTTTTTTTAAAGTAATAAAAAATTACTGTAAAAAATTAATGTAAAATCTTAAAACAGTCATTTAAGGTGGTTTGTTTTTTAGTGAAAAATTTAATATGTGCTTCAAATGACTGACATTTACATTAAAAATGAAGAAACTGTATTACAACCCAAACAACTACCTACAGTAAAACGCGCTTAAGACGAACTCGGTTAAGACGAACCCTCGGTTAATGCGAACTAATTTAAAAGTCCCTACGTTTTGGCAACAATTTTCATATAAAACATATCTTTTAATACGAACTCGGTTAATACGAACCCTCGGTTATTACGAACTGTTTTAAGCACTGCCAAAAACTCGCTTTCATACAAATTACCATGTTTAGTACACTCTTTATCCGTTTAATGGGATAGACCTAATTTCATATCCCTGGATGACTTTCTAGATATAGATGCTAATGTTTTGACGTCACATACCTTATCAGGTGAAAAAATATTGGAAATTGTTAATCCTACCGATGTTGAAAATTTTTCAAGTGATATATTCGAAGAAAATCGTGTGCCGAAGAAGCTGACAGTCATATTTTGGTAATAGAAAAACTTATAACGAATGAAATCGTTAATTCAGTCATTCAGAAAAAAATAACAGATTTATTTTTTTTTTTAATGCAGAATTTTAATTGAATTTTTAATTGTGAATGCATGAAATGCTAATTTTATATTTTATTTTTTATTTATGTTAAAATCTTGTTTTTGTTTTAATAAATATATATTTTGTATCGTTAAAAAAAACCCGCTTAATACGAACCTCGCTTAAGACGAACTAATTTTTTGGTCCCTCGGAGTTCGTCTTAACCGGGTTTTACTGTATTATATTAGGCCGGGTCGATTTGTATGGAGGCAAAAAAATCGCTCAACGTTCAAAGAAAATCGTATTCTAGGGATCAAAATAAGAAACTTTGCCGAAGGAACCATACCTCTAAAACGAATTCTGATGTCCCGACTTTTGACCCGTATGGTTAAATTTTGAAAAAGCCCACTTTGATATTTCAGAAAGTAGGAGGAATCTCTCCAAGATTATGGGAGATACTTCTTCTCCGGGAGACGCGCTAGCAGATTAATGCATAAATCATCATTCTAGGGGTTAAAATTTAAGTTAAAAGAGGGCCTTCTTAGCCGTGTTTTTTTTATCAAAATGTACAAATCTCGGGATAGAGATACTTCAGAAAGTAGGAGGAGTGTTTCCAAGATTAGGGTCTCTATTTCTTCTCCGGAAGAAATAGAGTATAAATATATTTTTTTTTTTTTTTTTTTTTTTAAAGAGAAGCAACACTCAGGAAATTCTTCCTATTAATTAATGTGTTGCTTTCTTTGGAAAGGGGATAGTGGAGAGATGAAAGGTGGTGAAAGATGAAGGGCTTCAAACATGGCAAACATGGCAAGTTGTTGCTCGCCACATGATGTAGAGTTGGCGATTTTATTGAAGCTTTTTGTTTCATAGCCCTGATTCATTATTTTACTTCGGTGGGGTTAAGTGCTATGGGAACACCGAAGGTGGGCGCAGCGATACATATAAGTGATAGAAAACTCATACATATTATTTTTCTAAATTGATGTTGTCGTCACCGGGAATCGAACCCGAGACCATCTGTGTAATAGTCCAACGCGCTAACCATTACACCACAACGCCCACAATTCTGGATATTATCACTTTTTAGAAGGTTTTTGTATCAATAAAAATAATGGCGTATTTTTTTTTTTTAATTCCAACTACTTCCCGTGCCTATAGGCGACTTAAATCGCGGATTTTGGGTAACTTTTCCCATACAACAAAAACGGCTAAATATATGTCAAATCGTACTTCAGTATTCGATTCTACGGGAAAACTTAGGCCCATAGGCTTTTTATTAGTTTTTGGAATGCAACAGAATGCATAATTAGAGTGGTCCAAAAAAATATTTTAAAAACAAAAATAAAAATATTTTTTTTTTGTTAAATTTTTTTTTTACAATGAAAAAATACTTAAATCTGAGAAAAATGGTCCAAAAATTTTAATTTTGTGGTTACCCGTTCAAAAGTTATTAAAGTTTAAAAATTTAATTTTTTAGTGAATACAAAATAATTTATTGGTTTATATAATAATTTATAGGATTTGAGTCGCCTATAGGCACGGGAAGGAGTTGGAATTAAAACAAAAATACGCCATTATTTTTATTGATACAAAAACCTTCTAAAAAGTGATAATATCCAAAAATCTATTTTTCAAAATTAACTCTAATATATATATATATATTAGGGCGGGTCAAATTGTATGGAACGATTTTTTTTGATGAAGCGTATAGCAAAAACGTAATCTATAGGTGATTCTGAGAAATTTTGCTGAAGAGACCAAAGCTCTAAGTCGGATTTGGAGCCCCCCAAAATTTCAAAATAGATATTTTTCCATATATACATAGAATAATTTAATTAAATTCGTAATAAAATCGGATAGAATTATAGTAGATTTCTCAATCTGGGCTTGTTTGAAAGGTATTTTTATCACCTTTCATAATCTGTATTGATACCAATATTTTTTTTTTTTATTTTTAGTAGAGATATTAGGAATTTTTTGTCGAAAAATAGCCTAAAATGAACTTTTAACTAATAAATTCTGAATTTTCTTCGATTTTTTTCGAGTTTTCTTTTTTTTCCAGATTATGAAAGTTCAGATAATTTCCAACAACTTTTATTACAATAAATTTTTTTGTTTTCGAACTCCTTTTTGTGGGAAAATCGATCTGAAAAAATGAACATTTTCAACGTTTCAACAAAAAAACACAATTTTTACATTTTTAATTCAATTTATTTTTAAATATTATTCTCGACCTACAATTTAATATTTTAACGTGGTAGTATTATTTTTTAAGGTCCTTTTTACTTTTTACCGTTCGAGGAGTTTTCTTACGACTTTCTAATGTCACTGACATAACTCCTTCACGTTTCTTTCCTATAACTCGTTTTGAAACACTCGTTAATAATTGTACATGTCTTTCTGTTCCTTGTATGTGCATTGGAGTTTGTGGATCAGCCAGTGGTGGTTCATCGAAATCTAAGTATTCTAAAGGGTGTCCCAAGAAGAGCGCAATTTTTAAATTTTAAATAAAACACAGATATTTAAAAAAAATCGTGAAACTTTATTATATCGTAAAGTAGACAGAATGAGGTTATGTATGGAACAATATATCGTGCAGATGGCCGCCGCGGCTTTGCTGGCATGCAAGCGGTCTTTTAATGAAATTTTCAATGACCGTTTTGCATGAATGCTGCGGTATTTCATTAATGCAGCGTCCAATTTCCTCTTTTAAGGCTTGAGTCGTCGTCGGCTTATTCGCGTAAACCATCGACTTCAAAAAACCCCAAAGAAAAAAATCTAATGATGTTAAGTCGCACGATCTAGGCGGCCAATTCTGATCTCCAAAACGCGAAATAACACGACCGGGAACTGACTGATGCAGCAATTGAATTGTTTCTCTGGCTGTATGACATGTGGCGCCGTCTTGTTGGAACCACATGCCCTCCACATTCATTTCTTCAATTCTAGGCAAGAAAAAACTGGTTATCATTTCACGATACCGAACACCATTGACTGTTTGCGCTTGACCTGCCTCATTTTCATAAAAAAAAGGTCCAATGATTCCTCCAGCCCAAAAACCACACAGTGACACGTTGAGGATGCATTTGCTTCTCGTGAATCACTCGAGGATTTTCCTCACCCCAAATGCGACAATTCTGCCTATTGACGAAGCCATCAAGATGAAAATGGGCCTCGTCATTGAAGATGATTTTATCGGCAAAATCAGCATTTTCATGTTGTCTCTCCAATACCCAATTAAGGAACTCCCTTCGCTGTTCATTCGTGTAGCGCTCCATTTTTACTAACCTCGTACCTTCTACTAGCAAACAATAACAATTGTTCAAATGTCAAACAATGACACTTCGAATGTTGCCAGATTTAAAAATTGCGTTCTTCTTGGGACACCCTTTACCAAGTGATCATATGGAATCTGTCGAGTAAATGCTGGTTTAAATAATATATCGTCGTTATTCATATCAACCATATTGACATAATCGGTAGCATCGAAATTTAATATATATTTTTTGTAAACTCTGAGTTTAGTTGGATCGTACAATTTTTCTTGATAGTGTAAAATCTTTTTGATAGCTCTATCCCGTATTGCTTTTCGATCATCAAATAACATTGTTAATAAGATATTTTCTGGATGTGCGTAATATGAGTTGTTTTGAATTACACCATCTACAATATTACGTAAGTTTGGTTGTAAGTATCGTGTCCAACGTATAAATTTTAATAAAAGTGCACTACCGTACACAACAGAGTTATAAAACTTCACATTGAAGTACATTGGCACATAAACTGTAATAATATAAACTGCCAAAGTTTTTAAATTGGTCGATGGTGTATTGGTTGTTACATATAATAGTAGTAATCTACTTGCTTTCGTTAACCAACGAGAATGTGCAATTGGTCCTGGTTTAATGTTAGCTAAATCAACTGGAACAATACCATTCGAAATTGCTTTATCTATTTGATATAAATATTTAACATCTGTTGATAGTTCGAGCTCATGTTCATGATCCATCATTGAAGGCATATTCTCCAGTGGTATTGGATCAAAATCAGCTACTACCTGAAAAATTAAATGTTTAGATCAATTAAAATGCAATTATTTTATTTTAACTTTATTCCAATCGAAAAACTAAAATAATGACAATAAATAATGATAATAAATGATGATATTAAATAAAATAAAGTGTTACATACCTGCAATTTCTCACATTATTGAATAGCTTTGAATAACTTTCCACTTGCTGATCGTGGTCCACTGGTGACTGTTTTGTCCAATGCTTCATATAAACGACGAAATGGCAGTTCATTGAAATGAAGCAGACATATAAATCAGTGAATTGGTCTATTTAACTGTTTTTCAAATAATCGTAAAACCCCATTTTCTGTTCCAGTATTTGCTGGCTCACCATCACTGTATATACCAATTAATTGATCAATTGTTAATGTTTTATTGTTGAAAAATGTATTCAGTTTTCTGTGTTTGGTTTTTGCATCTTATTGACTACCCAAATTTACATATCCAAGTAACTCATTACAGGGTTCTTTCAGAACAACTAAATGCGGTTCTTTTACCATAGAGGTATGAAATTTGTCATTAATTTTCTCTGTAGTTAATGAGTCATCTTTTCTACCATCGAAAGAGAATGCAGTTATGGAAGAATTTATATGTCGTATATCAATTTTCCTACAAAAAATATTTCGAAAACAAAAAAATTTATCGTAATAAAAGTTGTTGGAAATTATCTGAACTTTCATAATCAGCAAAAAAAAAACACGAAAAGAAAATTCAGAATTTATTAGTTAAAAGTTAATTTTAGACTATTTTTCGACAAAAAATTCCTAATATCTCTACTAAAAATAAAAAAAAATATTGGTATCAATACAGATTATGAAAGGTGATAAAAATACCTTTCAAACAAGCCCAGATTGAGAAATCTGCTATAATTCTATCCAATTTTATGACGAATTTAATTAAATTATTCTATGTATATATGGAAAAATATCTATTTTGAAATTTTGGGGGGCTCCAAATCCGACTTATATATATATATATATGTATGCACAGCGCATAGTTTAGGGACACGCCCAAAATTGTCGCCGGACTATGCGGTGTATAGAAAAAATTGTCCTCATCTTAAACGCTAGATGTATGAAAAGGCGCGAAAATTTTGGGGACAGTCCCCAAAGTAAGCAAATGTCCCTAAACTATGCGGGGGAATGAATAAATGTCTCTAGAGTATGCGGTGTACATACATATATATATATATATATATATATATATGTATGCACAGCGCATAGTTTAGGGACACGCCCAAAATTGTCGCCGAAATATGCGGTGTATAGACAAAATTGTCCTCATCTTAAACGCTAGATGTATGAAAAGGCGCGAAAATTTTGGGGACAGTCCCCAAAGTAAGCAAATGTCCCTATACTATGCGGAGGAATGAATAATGGTCTCTAGACTATGCGCTGTGCATACATATATATATATATATATATATATATATAATAGTCCAGAGACATTTATTCGTTCCCCCGCATAGTTTAGGGACATTTCCTTACTTTGGGGACTGTCCCCAAAATTTTCGCGCCTTTTCATACATCTAGCGTTTAAGATGAGGACAATTTTTTCTATACACCGCATATTCCGGCGACAATTTTGGCCATGTCCCTAAAGTATGCGCTACGCATACATATATATATATATATATATGTATGTATAAGTTATTTTTAACTAATTTTTACCACAAAACTTTATTTTAGAGTAAATTAAATGTTTTTCCAATATAATAATTACAGCTTTATAACTTTTTTTGAAAATTTTGTATTGGAAGACAGATTTTTGCTAGATGGTATTGACATATGGGGTGTTTTATGTCAAGTGACCCATCTTTTGAAAACAATGTCTTCCGATCGGAATGAAATTTGCACCAAGGTTTGTCCTATTGGATAGTAGTTTAGAGACAATTTTTCAACAAGATTGGTCAAGAACTGTATTAGAGGGGGTCTAAACTTGACGTTTTGGCCAAACAGGTGTTTTTTCTCATCCATGTAACTTATTACCTATTGTTCTTAGCAAAATTTCTCCTAAATAGATTTAGATAGCTATTTCTACAATATTTCGAAAAAAAAATAATAAAAAAAACAAAAAATTTTTTTTCAAATTCAAAAACTTTTTTGACGTTTTTTTTTCAAAATGTAGCAATTTTTTTGCTCAAAGGAAAGCTTAGGTCTTTTCCTTTAAGTGCTTTTTGGTCGCTTAGTGGGATGCGAGTGGGATATCTATCAAAATAAATGTTTTGTAACTCTAGACAAATGTTTTTAAATTTTTTAGCATATGCACTATTTTGAATTTTTTCCTATATGTGTGTAAGTGTTTCTAAAACCTTAAAAATCAAAATTCTACTGAGAAACTAGACAAATTAATCTTAACAATTTAAGCCTGCGGTTTAATTTTGACACAATTTTAATAAATTAAGATATGCTCTCTTTAAATTACAGTTATTACGATACAATTCTGAGATGTAGCGCAACAAAATCAGGCGAACTGCTTCTTTTTAACCAAACAAGGTTTCTTGCAGCAGATGCACTTGACGATATCGCCGAACAATTGCGTAATGTTCAAAGACATTTCCAACTGGGAGAATTATTGAATATGGAATGGCAAGATTTATTGAATATGGAATGGCAAATAACAAAAGATGTTTAAACAGTATGTTGCCATTATATCTTAAAAATATATATAAATACAGTAAAACTAGTTCAAGACGAACTCGGCAAGATGAATCCTTGGCTATAACGAAGTAATTTAAAAGTAAAATCGCTTAAAACGAAGCATTTGTTTCGGCGAACTGTTTCTATTGGAGTTCGTCTTAATGGGATTTTACTCTATAATAAAAACACCTGCTTAAATACAATATTGAGTTTTTTTTTGGATTAGAGCAAAAATTGTTGGTCTTATTTATTTTTAACATTTTATTTAAATTTTAGTCTAGAAGCAATTGTGGTAATCTATAGTTTTACGGGATTTTAAATAAAAATGAAATTAATAATAAGTAAACTTTTGATTTGTTTAACCCTTTGTCATCACGTTAACTGTGAATACTTTAGTGCGGTAACGGCTTTAAAAGTCCTACTAAATGTGGAACATAATTTTATTAATGCTGCGGAAGAATATTTTAAAAATGTCACAATAGTTAATAATAAAATTGAAAGGTAAAACAAAAAAAATTAATTAGAAAACTTCAAAGTAATAATGTACATTTTTAATACAAGCCAATTTATAACCATTTTTCTTTTGTTTATACAATTGTTTTTAGTTTTCTCAAGGAAATAGAACTGGAACATGAAAAATTTAATAATAGTAAAGCAAACAAACCTTACGAGGATCCCATTAACGCCTTTAAAATTATAAATAGAATGGTATTCGATTGGAAACCTTTAGATGAATTAACTAAAATGACTGCAGAATATGAAGGTAAATTTGTTTTGTTACAACTAAATTTTGTTGCATATTGAATAAATTGGTTAAACTGATCCATGTAAAAAATTGAAATACATATTAGCATACATGAGTTTGTATATATTAATTATATACATCCATGCATAATTAAATATATGACTACACATGATGTTATATACATATAAAGGCCACAAACTCTCAAATTTCGATTTTAAAGTATTTAAGATCATGTATCATCATACATTGAACTATGCATTGGCGAGTTTGATCATGTATGAACCCCATGTGTGCGTTGCCATTACAACCCCCACAGTTGTATTACAAATGGTTCAAAATAGAAGAAATCGATTTTTTTTTTTTCTTTTCTTTGGAAAACGTTAACCAGCGACGAAAGTTGGCCAAAAATTGGCCATTTTGGAGAAAGAGTATTCCCTGCTAAAAATCGACCTACATACTTGATAAGACATTAACGAAAATTGAGCTAATATTTATATACATGATAAGATATGAACTCTTTTGAACATACCCAGCAAAAAATTTCCAAAAAGTTAAGCGGGTTTGTAATCAAGCATTTTGGGCAGAACGCATTCCTTACTAGATTACCTACTCGATTCTTTTAACAAGGCGTGAGACTAAAATAATTGATTCTTTAGAATTGATTATTTTTTTACCGCAGAACCATTTACTTTATATTTTTAAGAACTACATACATTTTTTAATAAAGAAATAGTTCCATTGTAAAACTACGAAGTACTTGCACAAAAAAAATAAATAAATATTTCCCTAGAAAAAATAAGAAGTACTTACATTTAAAAAAAGAAGTAGTTCCATAAGTAAATACAACTTTTACTCACACGTAATTCTCCTAGGTCACTCAAATATAACGATCAAAACTCATACGGAAATAAAATCCTAAAAAGTGAAACATCGAATTGTTATGATAACATTTTGTCATAATTTTGGAGCTATAAACCACGAAAATATAAATTTTTCAAAAAAAAAAGAACAATTCAAAATTGAAAAACAAAAATATGACTCACGCACAATCACCCTCGAAATTTTTTTTTTACACTCACTCACGATAACGTCAGTAATTTCGACTTTCACTCACAATTTTCTGCTCACGTGCGCATCCCTAATTTATACCTAACCACAGTTTAACAAAATTTTGCCAACATGCAATTTCTGTTTTTAGTATTATTTTCCTACAAAAAAAATTTGTTTAAAAATATATATAAGAAAAATTCTTTAAAATTGTATAACTTCTTTTTCAAAATGAGGAACTACTTCCCGTAACGTCCTTTTATTAAGAAAACGTATATGATTACTTCTTGATTACAAAAAGTTTTACATATAAGTTAATAACATTGTTATTTTCTTTTAAGTAAATAATTACTTTGTTATTGAGTTCATGCTTTCTGGTTCAAATTTAAAGAATTGATTACAATACTGCTTGCTTTTTTGACTCTATCGTTGGAATGAGTTTGGTATTGCAGTTACTAAATTTGGCAATGAGATATGTAAGCAAGTGTTGGCATCACCTTCTTTTTGGAATGTGTAATTTTTTCCTGGGTATATAAATCCTATATGTTGGTATATAAAAATGTATGACCTCGAATTACTTTATATATGAGCATCAATAAGTTCATACATGTTCATAAATGGATGCATATATGTTGATTTTCTACCGGCTGATTAAAAATTTCCAAAATTCTCAATTTCAAATAAATTTATTTTTTTTTTATAGTAATTAAATGTGCTAAAGTCCCAAAACTTATTTAACAAATTGTGAAAAGCAATCTGATGTAGGCGTGTCCCTATCCGGATTTCATTCCTGCCTAAGGAAATCTTCAGGGGACTTTGTTATTAGAGTTTCTAGAGATATTTGTTATGTTAAATCACAAACTCAATGAGAATTTCTTGTCCTCGTGTAGGAGCGAGATTCAAAATTTAAAATATCAAAGAAAAACCAAAACAACAACAAAAAATTGTCACAATTGGCTTTGTCATCTTCCAAATACTACTCTGTTTTTTTTTTTTTGACAGACCTGGCAATGTAATGACGTTTATTCAAGTAAATCAACAATAGAAAATCATATGTTTTTCTATTAGTGTCAGTTACATTTAAATTTTTATTTCATTTATTTATTTAATATACAGAAAATTAATCAAATATGGAATTCTGAATTCATCGGATATCATTAACCTACTTTAGCCTGGCATCCAAAAAGGTCCTCAAATTTGATAAAAAATGAAAAAAAACGTCTTTTTTAAAATAATTTTAAAGATTTATTAAAATGCCTTATTTCAAAATGTCGGTTGATATTTTTATAATATAATAGTTGTTATTAAAAATAAAAACAAATTGGGAAAATTATAATTTAAGTTTGTGCTTTTACCTACGACTCGTTTCCACGACATTTTATGAAAATATTTTTTTTTACACCTTTTCCTACATTTATTAACAATTAGAATTTTCTATTTGTAACATTTAAAAATTCAAAATGATATGTAATTAATTATTTTGTCAAAAATTTAACATACTTTGAATGTTTTTATCTTAATTTGCATAATTTTTGGAAAAAAGTCACTTAAATTGGATTACACTTTTATTTATTTTTATCTAAAAAATCGTTAAAGCCCGTATGACACTGTATAGTTTTTGTATTGACAATCTCAATTAAAGCAGTACAAATATATTGTTACTCAATTTTTTAACTAGTGTAAAGAGTACGAACACATAGTGCCAAATTGTAGTAAATGTCAAAACAAATACTTTTGTTATCGATAAATCAGTGAAAAATTGGGATATCTGTCAAAAGTGCAAACGAAAATTTTGAACTTTATCTTGACATTTCTCACAGGCAAATAGGTTTGTTGTCAGTTTCTTTTTGGAACTGTCAGTTTAAAAAAAAAAACAAAACTGTTTGTTTACAAATTGTATATATGTTTCATTCGCACATTAATGTTGTTTCTTTCTCCCAATACATCTTGAAACTATACAAAAACTATACAGTGTCATAACAGCTTAACCCTTTGTAGCCTTTCGGCAAAAACTATCCATGAAACTTGATTTTAATTAGGACAACAAGATTTTAAAGCCTGAAAATTTATAAAAAAAAATCTAGGCTTGATGTAAATGATTACTTTACGTAACTTAATCCATATAGGGTTAATTTTCACACTTTGGCAAAAAAAAACTGTCTGTAGGTAATTTACAGAAGAACTTATTTCATAATTTTTGGAAAAATATTACTTAAATTTTATTGGAGTAATAATTAACTTTATTTTTATTCAAAAACTCGTTAAAGCGTTTTTGGCGGGGGGACAAAACTGACCCATGAAACCTTGTTTAAATTATAACAACAAAATTATAAAGACTTGGACCAAAAAGAATCCTAAAACTTTATTTTAATTATAACTACCCAGCAAAAAATTTTCAAAAAGGTAATCGGGTTTGTAATCAGGAATTTTGGTTAGAATGCCTTCCCAACCTGATTACCAACCTGATTCTTTTAACAGGGCGTGAGACTGAACAGAATTGATTCTTTAGATTTGATTATATTTTTCTTTACAAGAACCAGTTACCTTATTTTTTCAGAACTACTTCGTTTGTTAAAAAAAGAAGGAGTTCTTTTATTAAATTGTAAGTATATTTTTTAAGAAGCACTTCTTTTATTACAAAACTAAGTATTTTTGGCTAAAATATTAATGAGCATTTTTTTAATTATAATAATTTCTCGTTTCTTATTGGGTAACTAGTTCTAATAAGAGTTTTTATAACAAAATGGTAATTGGTTACAAATTGAACTAAAATTATCACAAATATAAGTCATAAATAGTGTGTTAGTTCGTAAAAGAACTAATTATATTTAAAAAACCATTATGTGTTCGCTTTCTTACTTTAAGAATTGGTTACACAACTGTTTCCTTTTTTAACTGACTCATTGCAATGTGTTTGGTAATGCAGTTCAGAAATTTGGCAATCAGAAACGTAAGCGATTATATGGCAATGCCTTGTTTTGGTAATGTGTGTTTTTTTCCTGGGTAATTATAGGGTTGTAAAGCTTTTAAATTGAAAACAAATCTCCACATGACAAAATGATTTTGTCTAACTTTATTCATATAGGGTCAATGTTTTCAAAAAATTAAAAATTAAACTTACAGAATAACATCTTTCGCTTTCTTATCAATTCGAATATTCACCTTTTTAAACAATATCAAGTTACACAAACCAATAATTTTTGTCAAACGGAAATTTTGTTTGATCCATATAAAAGCTTTATATTCTTGAAGTCATAATTTTAATCGAGTTTTGTGGGCCGTTTTCGTCCCCTTTTTCGTTTAAAGATAATAATAATATAAAAAATGTAAGTGATATTTTTCCGAAAATTATGAAAGGCATTATTCTGTAAATTTCGTAGTGAGTCATTTTTGGCCTAAAATTTACCGTATAATAAGGTAAGGTATAAGGTAATAAGGTAAAGGTACCGTAAGGTGCATAAAATAATTGTTTTTATCAAGAAGAGATTTTGTATCAATTTCAAGGCTTTACAGTCTTTTACTCATAATTAAAAAAGGGTCACATGTGTCTTTTTTGTCACCAGGCCACAAAGGGTTAAAGATTTTTAAATTAAACTAAAATGCAAATGCATATAAATTAAAAATTAATTGCGACTGTCTATATGACGTGAAAAATAACACTGTACTAAAATACATTATAAAATTTGCCCTGTGGCGATGTCCCAACATAAACGCAAAGTTGTCAACACTGATAGTAAAAACCATACGTGAATCTGGTAACTTTGTGAAATAGAGAAGAAGGAGATTAGAAAAATAAACAAAAAATCTAAAAATAGAATAGTTGTGTTTGTTAGTGTTGACGTTGGTCACTTCTGAGTATAATATACAGTAACAGAAAAGCTAATAGGAAAGAAAACTTCAATTTAGCTGCAATACATTCGAGGCCATATTGGTTGTGACCGCTAAACGGTCATGACCTGGTATTGTTACGTTTGTAATGTAAGAAGAGCGCAGGTTTGATTCTTACAGCCGCAGGTTGTTGAAAAATTTATCATATAAATACACAAATAATAATACAATTTAAAGGGAAAATCACTGATGACGCCTGTCCATAAAAAAAGACAGAAACTAGTCTAGTCTGATTTAAAAATTAATAGTGTTTATAATTTTTAGAGAAAAACGTTTGTTCTTCTTCTTAACCTCAACATTTCGAAACTAAAGACAATTGCCCAATCAAATATCAGTGATATTTTTCTGAAAATTGTTCAAGCTTAGATAAAAACGTTCAAATTGCGTTAAGTTTTTGACAAAATAAGGAACTTTCAAAAAATTTCATGGAGTCGCTCCAAAAACAAACTCGAATTATAATGTTTTCAATTTAGTGTTTTCTTTCTTTAAGAACTACTATTATATTTTAAAAAATCTTTTAAATTAAATTAAAAAAGAACCAGTTTTGCATTTTTGTCGAATTCGTTGGCCATTTTGGATTTCAAGATAAAGTGGGTTAATGATATCGGATGAAGTCAGTGTTCCATGTCTGAATAATTTTGGTTGTATTAAATGAATAAATAAAAAAAAAATAATTTTTTTTCAAAACTTTTGGTAATTTTTAATAATAATACGCATTTTGCCCAAAATAGAGCATTTTCGGTCACAGGTTAACGTTTTCAAAATAAAAAAACCGTTTTCTTCCAGTTGGAACCATTTGTAATAAAAACTGGTCGGTGTGAATAATGAACGGCAAACGGTTATTTTAAGTGACATAATATGGTTCACATATATTTCCATTTTCACAAGGGGAGACAGAAATAGACGGGTAGTTTAAGTAAAAATTCGGTTGCCACATTATAATCATTCGATTAGCAACAAATTTGTGTGTCACATAAAATCTTAAAAAACTTTTTTATTTTATTTTTAAAAGCATTTTATAAATCTGTATCATTACCGGCAAATGAGTACACTCCTCCTACGCATGAAGATTTACAAGGAGCTGCCAGAGGTCTGGCACGTTTACAAAAAATTTATAAATTACCCACTGAGGATTTAGCGGAAGGATATATCAGAGATGAAAAATATAGCGAAAATTTATCGGCATACGATTGTTTTATCTTGGCTAGAAGTTTATATGAATCAGGAGAATATATATATGCTAGTGATTGGTTTATGGAAGCCAAGAAGCAATTGGATTACATGAATGAACAAGATGATAAGAGTGCGTACGAGTTTCCATTTGTAACATATAGTACAATTTTAGAATATTTAGCATCGGCCTTGTATAATTCAGGTAAATATTCAAAACTTTATTATTCTTATTATAAAACGAGCTTAGGATTATTTATTAACAATATTTCGTCTCCAAATTGGGTGACTAAATAAAAGAAGATCAATGAAAACTTAAAATTAAAAAAAATATATATATTCAAAACTTTAAATAAATATGTAAATAAAATGTGTAAATAAAAGTAAACAAAGTAATGACTTATTCTATTGCTTCTTGCAAGCGAGAATTGAAGTACTATTCGAGAATGGAATCACTTTTCGTAGCACAATTTTTTTCTCTTTAACTTATATAGGCCTTATTCACATAATTTTTTTTCGAAATTCCACACAAAATATAAAATTTTGCTTATTTAAATGAAAAATTATTTTAAGGTAATCGAAAATTGGCCAAATTAATAATTTATCAACTACTAAAAATGGATCCAAAAAATATATATGGTTTGGCAAATAAAGATCTATTCGAAATGGGAGTCGCAGAAGAAAGACGTGTTAGAACTCTACATAATACCCAAGCACAGGTTTAGTAAATCATCACAGAAATCGAAAATCTGAAAATTTTTAATTCTGTTTCAATTTCCAGAACCCTGAAACAATGCTAGATGCCATGAAATTATATGCCAAAGTCTGTAACAATGAATTACAACAGACACCAGCAGAAAAGCGACCTCTACGTTGTCGTTATGTTACAAATAATGTCCCCTTCTATTTCATTGGTCCTTTAAAAATGGAAGAATTAAATCAGGATCCAATTGTAGCCTACTATCATCAGACCATATATGATAGTGAAATTAAACAGATTTTGGAAAAAGTTGAGGGTGAAGTTAAAAGATCAAGAGTTGGTTCTTTAAGTAATCCGGTACAAAATGAAACGAGAATTAGTCAAAATTCATGGTTATGGTTTGAACATCATACATTTTTAAAAAATATCTATTTACGTCTAGAGGACATAACAGGTTTGAGTTTGGCTACCGGTGAACCTTTACAGGTAGCAAATTATGGTATCGGTGGTCATTATGGGCCGCATTATGATTTCTCAGTAAGGGAAATTTTAATTATTTAAATGTTTTATTTGTTATTAAACAAGTTCTTTCTTACAGAATCCAGAATCTGATTATAATGGCAAGGGAAATCGTTTGGTAACGGCCTTATTTTATGTAAGTGGACTCGGATTAGAATAATTCGATTATAGTAATTGTTGCATTAATTTTTACCGTATCATCATGTTTACAGATCAATGATGTGGAAATGGGTGGCGCTACAGCTTTTCCATTTCTGAATTTGGCAGTTCAGCCTATTAAATATAGTTTGCTGGTATGGTATAATATGCATAGATCGTTAGAGCACGATTATCGTGTTAAACATGCAGGATGTCCTGTTTTAAAAGGTTCAAAATGGAGTAAGTTTAAAAAAAACTACTTAGACCTGATAACTTATCTCAAAATAATCAAAGTTTAGGGCTTATCCATAGTTATGAATGTCACAATTATATGGATATGTATGTGGTTAAAATTAAACTCTGGTTATTTATAGAAAAGTTACTCGCCCTTGGAAATGTATCATGTTATATCAAATATAAATAACTTTCTTTTAAGTATGTAATGAATGGATTCATGCGGTTGGACAAGAATTTAAACGGCCCTGTAATTTAAAGCCAGATGGAGAGATATCAATACCATTTAGAGATCATATATGGGATTAATGCATTATTGGTCGTAATTAATTGAAGATTTTAACTGCATTTAAATTACACCATTTCAATTAAATTCAAATTTATTTTAGTGAAATTGAGATAAAATATATTTTAATTAATTGTATCACTTTATGTACCCACTGTTTCATTTTCAGTCCAATACTCTTAAACAGCTATTTTTTTTTACTGGATAAAGATAATTAAGTGAATGGAAAGCCCAGAAATAAATCAGCTTATTGACTGCCATCGAAAATAGAAGAAAATTGATATTTAGATTTACAAAATAAATATTTGAATGCCTCACTCGAGTAAGGGTATATAATCCATTTTCAAAACTTTACAAGAGAAAAGAAAAATGAGCGAAACTCTTTTAAAACCACATTTTTTATTCTTTTTATTACAGTTCGATTACATAAGTCCAGTTGTATAAATGTAAAAAATTTCATTCAAATATTTAACTTTGAAATTAAATGTGGCAAAATTGAACCAATTTTTCAATAATTTTTGGTTTTTATTGATTTTTAGACATTTGATTTAGTTATTTACGATTTCAAAGGGTTTTAGTTAAAATATTTTAATTACTCATTTGCCATATATATAAAAAAACATTTCAATGTTTCAATTAAGTAAGTTTTACGCAACACAAATTTGAACTTTTCGAAAACTTCGCTGTCAAAAATGCATGAACATTTTTATCAATATCTATTACAGGATAATGTATTTATTGCTAAACATGTCGTACTATGCAAAAAGCGCGTTTTTAAAAAGTTGTCGCTTACACCTTTATTCGAACTAGGCATTCATTTGAAAAAAATGTTTGCCTTACATATTACGGTGCAAACTTTTTCAAAAATTATTTAGTAATATAAAATATGTCATATGTAGTTTCATATATTTATATACAATATTGGATGTAATTTTATCACATTAAATATAATTTGACATAGTTGGATGAAGACAAAGTTTGGATACAATTTATAAAACTATTAAATCAAAGTAGATCTAATTGCATCAAATAATGTATAATTGTATCAAATAAGATCCAATATGACACAATAAGATGTTCTCATTTCTCGGATATAATTATATATAATACGAATATTCACAAAATACTTTTTTCACAAGCCAGCCTATAGTTTTGTATTTTTGATTTTTACTTTGACAAGAAAATAAAAAAATTAACTTTTCTGTTAAAAACTAGTTCATCGATTGTACATGCTTTTTGGAAATCTGACCGATCAGACATACTCATGGTCAAAAATATGCCAAAATTTATTTTGTTTTTACTGCCAAATTGTGGGATATAAACAAGAATCTGAAGATACAAAAGGCGACTCAAATTGCCTTTCTAATTTCGCTCAAATTTGGTATAGTTTAATATTACAAAAACTAAGGGAATGTCATACACCTGTTAATTGGGTTAAGAAAAACTAACAGCACGGATAAAAATCAACATGTTTGCATCCATTTATGAACATGTATGAACTCTTTCATGCTCATATAAGAAGTCATGCAAGGTCATATATGTCCATATACCGCCATATAGGATTCTTATGTGATCATACATGTAAATACAAAAACTATGCATAAACAAAAAAACCAAAGCCTGCTTTAAGTGTTTTTTTTAATATGATTTTTTGAACAAACCGAAACCCGGTTTACTAAATTTGTCGGTTTTTTGGACACTCTAGTACTGAATCACCAATATTCTACAATGTTAAACCAAATAATAGCTGTAGGGAATATTGGCTCAATTGGAGTCATACTGTTAAATACCCCTCCGGTACCGAATATGATTTTCCTCCAAATGAACTCAAATTTCGCAAAAGTAATCCTATTGACAAAGCTAATAACTAAAGGAAATATTAACTCTTTTTGACATAAGTTCAGTTACCGAATTTCGTTTTAATAAAAACATTAATTTTTCCCGCTTACAGAAGTGAAGTGAAATTTTGCTCTAATAATAATCGATTGACTTATCTCGCCTTTTTTGGGAAAACTTCACTCCGCAAATTTTTTAGTGTTTAATGCATATTTTTAGATTTTTCGTGCATATTATAGGCGCCTAAACATAATTGGACTTGTAGTTAAATAATATTAACCATATACGGCTAAATTAGGCTTTGTTAATTTGAATAAAGATGAAGTGAAAAATAAACAATTTCATACAAATGTATGTTCATAATATCATACCAAATAAGTCCATACAAAAATATTAAAAAATATGATATTAATTTTCCCGGTTTCCAAAAAAGTTCCCGAATAAACCTTTTTCAAGTTTAATCAAAAGTCAATTTGATGCCTTCATTTTGTATTACACATTAGCGTTTCCCAAAAGTAGAATTACCTACCATACAATAAAATACATGAGGGTTTATTGCCTTGGCTGACATAGGTACTCCACTTTTTATTTTAAATTAAAAAAAATTGTTTTATTACCTATTTCAATAGATAAACGTTTTATCTGAGCGGCTTGTAAGTTCTACAATTTAAAATAGGCAACTGTTATAAAAAAATTTTAAATTTTCAATGTCAAAATATAATATAATTTTTCTGTTTATCTTCAACAATAATATCTTTGTTTCCTATAGAAAAACCCTCAGATTCTGAGGACTTTTTCCAATAGAAAAACCCTCAGATTCTGAAGACTATTTCCGATGGAAAAACCCTCAGATTCTGAGGACTTTTTGCTATAGAAAAACCCTCAGATTCTGAGGACTTTTTCCTACAGAAAAACCGTCAGATTCTGAGCACTTTTTCCTATAGAAAAACCCCAGATTCTGAAGACTTTTTCTAATAGAAAAACCCTCAGATTCTGAAGACTTTTTCCTATAGAAAAACCCTCAGATTCTGAGGACTTTTTCCTATAGAAAAACCCTCAGATTCTGAGGACTTTTTCCTATAGGAAAACCCTCAGATTCTGAGGACTTTTTCATATAGAAAAACCCTCAGATTCTGAGGACTTTTTCCTATAGAAAAACCCTCAGATTCTGAGGACCCTTTCCTATAGGAAAACCCTCAGATTCTGAGGACTTTTTCATATAGAAAAACCCTCAGATTCTGAAGACTTTTTCTAATAGAAAAACCCTCAGATTCTGAAGACTTTTTCCTATAGAAAAACCCTCAGATTCTGAGGACTTTTTCCTATAGGAAAACCCTCAGATTCTGAGGACTTTTTCCTATAGAAAATATCTCAGATTCTGCAAACTTTTTTCCTATAGAAAATATCTCAGATTCTGCGGACTTTTCGTATAGAAAAAATTTTAGATTCTGAGATCTTTTTTAATAGTGAAAACTATTAGATTGTGAGGACTTTTTTTATGTAGAAAATAAATAAAATATAATTAAAAAAAACTTGTATTTTTTGGTTGATATTTGCAATATAAAATAGCTAATACTAAAGGCATATATTTTGCTTACGTTAAAATTGGTGATTCACCAATTTTTTCAAGTTAATTTAACAGTGATTTTTAGAACATTAAAGTCAAATTGAAATTACCTATTTTTATGGTAATATTGCAGTAAAACATATCAAACTCTATGTTGCCTTAAAAAATAGGTTAAATCCTCCTAAAATTTTTGTGTGTAGTGGGTAGTGAAATACCCACATTTTTTTGAATTTCATATTTTAACCTAAATAATGATGTGGTTTGGAAAAATTACCCTGTGGAAATTCTATAAATGTTTTTCCCATTTCTTTTGTCCAAAAATTCTAAAAAAAATTTAAATACACTAAGAAGGCCAACTTCAAACGCAGGCAACAACTATAAGTTTCATAAAATTTGTTGGATTTTACCAATAATCAGGCCAAATGTTATCACATGACGAGATTCGCAAATTTTAGAAATTCCGGTCTTTCAATATCTAGTTCAATCCAAAAGAAGATCCAGATGTTTCTGGTTTGGAACTATAACTATTAGACCTCGCCTCACTTATAAGGACAATTTTTTTTTTCCGAATTTTGCATTTGGGGATTGGTTAAATATGCGATTTGATGTAAAAATTCATGTGGTAAAATTTGAAGTCGATCAGAGTGTGCCAACCCGTGCCACAATGAGGTCAAAGTTCAAAATATATAGAAAACAATCGTTTTTTCATTGATGACAAGTTATTTATTATAAAAAAACATACAATTCATATAATGTTTTCTTAATTTGCAATTTGTTATATTCAAACATTTCATTAAAAAAAAGAAGAGAATTAATATTATTAAATTATTATAAGAGCGACGATTTAGTATATGATGGGAATTCCTTTCGGTAGTTCTCAACAACATGCAGCAAGTACTGCTTGTCTCTTCGCTATGTGTTAAGGACCGGTTAAAATCTGTAATAAGTTTGACTTTTCTCTCAGCAGCATCATTAATAACATTAATATTTTTCAGAATTTGAACGCCCTTAATGTATTCTGCTCTTTCGTGCCAATTTGAGGGATCAAAGTTTAAAAAATTGGTGTCTATTTCCAAACGTGCAAAAAAGTTTTAGTTTTATGTGTTACAAAGCAACTCAAATCTTTAGATTGAAATTCTTTTAATTCTTCAATACTAGTGCAAACTTTTTTAGGCAGTGAAATTACATTGTCTTCCTCAGTTTCGATCTCAGTTGCAAGTGCCGCAACCATTTTTCTTTTTACGTCAAAGGGTACGTTGCAATCAAAAAACGAAAGAGCAACTAACTCTTCCGATAAATACCATAGGTGGTTTCGGATTTTTGCTAATAATGGTATTGATATGTTTGGGTCAATATTACTTGCAATCTTTATAACTAGCTGTAAATCGTTATTTGGTGCTTCGACTGCATAAGTGGTTCTGAACCAGTACGGAACATACAGGCGTACCAGAAATATGCAAATATTTCGCAAACCATTCAACTGTCTGGAAGACATTTGAAACTGTTTTTGTAAAGCAAATATTTTTAAAACATATATGGCTTTCGACACGAATCTTGCATGGGATGTTGCCCCAGGTGCATGAAATGCGAAATTTGGGATGCTGCTACCAAGAAAAATATACGTAAGTTGTAATAAATCTTTATAATCATGTCGAATATGGTCTTTTTCTAAATGTTTAATACAATGTTTAATCAAAAATCTTCCAACTTAAAAGTGTTCCATTCCCGTGAAAAACGTTCAAATATACCAACTTCTGGACCACTAGATTTTCTAAAATATACCTCAAAAACAGCTCGCAGTAAGATTTCTGCAATATGATGCCTGCACGGTAACCACATCAAACTCCGATCTAATTTTTTCTCCAGCAACTTTGCTGCCCCATTATGTTGACCAGTGTTGCTAGCAGTTGTGTCAAAGCACACCATTTCTAATGAATTTATCATGTTCATTTTCGTTAAATAATCATATATTGATTGTGCGATTGCTGCTCCAGATCCAACTTCAATAATTGGAAAGGCAATTAACTTTTAAATTTTTTCTGCAGTTAAAACAATAGCTATGCGGTCAACTTTTTCTTTTCCAGCCATTGCAGGAAGTAGTTTACCATCCCAATGTAGAACGAATGTGTCAGGAATTTGAAAAATATTAATTCTGTGAAATATTCATAACAATTTTAAAATAAATTTTATTACCTTGAAATTCTCAATAATTTATTTGGCATGACGTTGACGATATTCTTTGCGTTGTCTTCTCAAACTTGTAGAATTAAGAACCAAATCGTCAATATTGTGACCTAAAGCTTTCGCTGTCGCAGAAATAAAATGGATTGCGAGTGGAGTCGATATATTACCAGCATCCATGCATGCCAACATTTTGTCATCTATGAATTTTTTCTTAACACGATTCTCTGTCGGGTTAATGTTTTTTGGTTCAATTGTCGGCGAATCTGCAGACTTTTCAGATTCAGATTCACATTCACTTTCATTACTTGCACCAAATTGTACAGTCAAGACTAAAGTAAAAATTATTGAACAAAATAAGTTGAAAGAAATAAAAATTCACTCAACTTGTGAGAGTTGTTTTACATGTAGATAAGAAAAAAATATATAAAAAGAAAAAAATTTTGTTAAAAAAATTCCTAACTTATAATATCAATGAAAAACGATTGTTTTCTATATATTTTGAACTTTGACCTCATCGTGGCACGGGTTGGCACACTCTGATCGACTTCAAATTTTACCATATGAATTTTTACATCAAATCGCACATTTAACTAATCCCCAACTGCAAAATTCGAAAAAAAAATTTGAGGCGAGGTCTAATAACTATGAATCATTTTTTTTTTTAATATTATACTATATGTTATAATCAGAGAAGACAAAAAATGCCAAAATCTGAGGTGTTTATGACAAAAAAAAATATTGTGAAAAAGGCAAAAAACAGCAAAACTACAAAAAAGGTAAAAAAAAAATAATTTTTTGACAGAAAAAGTAAAAACATTTCAGGAAAAAGGCATTTAAAGCGAAAACTGTCTAAAAATAACAATTTTATAGTTGAAATATCTTAAGAAAAGCTGTTTTAAGCCCAAAAATTAAAAATCAAAAAATGCCAAAAAAAAAACAGCAAATATGAGTAAAAATTGCAAGAAAAAAACCAGAAAAGCATATTTCTCTTTTCTGGTTATAATATATAATTTTGAATTATGTTATATTAAATTATACATGTATTCGTATATAATTAGATGAACCACATATAACTGCATATGTTATATATAATTATGTATTAGTCGATGTGTAATAAGTGTATTATATAAAAATATACATAATCATATGCATTTTCATATAATAGCATGCTGCAACACATATCTTTGTATACAATAATGCATGATTATATGTAAACGTTTTTACTCGGTTGTCTTATTTGTTTGATGTATTACAATTTTGTCTATTTAAAATGCATATCGAATTGTTCTGTTGCATTTCAATATATATAATTTAAGTGTGTGTAAACAATGTATTGTTTTCGAGTGTACAAATAAAGGGTCCGCTATCTAACGTTTTTTTTTTCAACTAGTGCTTATTTCGTGAATGGTAACACTTAGCTCATGTCTGTTTTATCCTTCCGCTGAACGAATATGGTCCGTATGTTCGTTATCTTGTGAAAAAAGTGAAAGAAACTGGCATCCTCATCGATAAACCAAAGCGTGAAAAGCCAAAAACAGTGCGTACACCCGAGAATATTGAAAGTGTGCGTGAAGCGCCATCAACATCAATTCACCGTCGTTCTCAACAATTGAACATTTCGGAGACATCATTGAGACGAATTTTGCATAAAGACCTTGGTATGACGCCATACAAAGGCCAATTGTTTCAGAATTTCAAAAAAAAAAGTTATTTGGTGGACCCTTTATATCACGAATATTCTCGAATGTCAGGTGAGTAAATATTGTAGCAAATGAAAAAAAAAAAAAAATCTAAACAAATAGATAAAATAAATAGAAAATTATCAATATATAAACATAAAAACTAATTTTAGACTATAATAAAGTGCAGACATTTGACAGTTTACGATCGAACTAACAAAAGATGGATATTAATATTAATGAACTCTATAGTTATCAACAGTTTAAACTAATTAATAAACTTGTTTTTTGACCTGACCCTTATTAACCTAAAGATAAGAAAATCTTTTTTTTTTGAGAATAGCAAAATATAAATAAATTGTTCTGGTTAGAAGCTGAAAATTTAGTTTATAAAAAGACCTCATAACGTTAACAACCAAACTTTTGAAGACTTAACATATAAATTTATAATGAATTAAGAAAGTTTTTAAAAATAAAGAAAACAAAATTAAAATAAACACTTCAAGACACCTTGAACTTGAACACCAAGCTGACCAACAAACTAGTCAGGCAAACAGCTCAAAAATCACACACATGTTAGTTAAACACGGTGCTACAAAAAAGTAAAAAGAAATTGCAAGCTGAGTTGTAATACAAAAATCTAGCTGAGTTGTAATACAAAACCGGTTTGAGTAGTTTCAATATACCCTAAAATTTTCGAGATAACCATAAAAGAGAACAATGAAAGAGAACATTTTAACTTTTGTAACTCACTCATTTTTTAACCGATTTTGAATTTTTAAACTGTATTTAAAGAAAAATTACCTGGTCTTTAGAAATGTTTAAACTTTCTTTATATTATTAATATAAAAAGGTATTTTTTATTAACAATTGAAATTTAACATTTTTTTAAAAACTTTTTCTGCTTCTACGAGGGATTTTCTTAAATTTTCATTTAAAACAACAATTACAAATACTTAAATAGAGTGTTTTCCTGGTTAATTGAGCATTCATTTGATAAAGTTAATAATTTCTTAAGTGAAATGAGCCTTGATTTGTTAAAATCGGTTTTAAAACTGACAAAGTCTTAGTACTTTTTCTATACACTATGTATATTAGAGTTCGTCAGAAAAGTACAAATCTTCTTTATTTTTAGGATATCATCACTTTTTAAAATCGTTTGGCATCAAAAAAAAAAAAGTGGCGTTGTTATTGTTTTAACATTTCAACTTCTTCCACATGTCTACCTTAGGGTACATTTAGCTGTAGAACAAAAAGGGCTACCTTTCGATTATACACCAAAAATTACACACCAGAACTTTTTTCTCTCCTAATTTGTCATTTTCAGATATGAATTTAACATTGGCTGCTTGGAAGCCACTTAGGCATAAAATATTTGTAAGAAGTTGTTTTGCAGCATTAGTAGAATGATTCCTTTCTACACTCAGAAAAAAAGTTAGTAGAAAAAATTTACAATCGAACTTTACTAATTTTGCACTAATTTTTCGTAAAGTTTTTTTTTTAGTAACATTTTTTTGCTATTCTCAATTTACAAATTACAGAATTTTGTACTAATTTTTGTTGCTGATTTTAGGAAAATATTTTACAACTTTTTGAAAACCAATTGCTAAATTTAGCAGAAATCTAAATAAATAAATAAAAAATTTTACTACGGAATTAAAATAAAAAACAATTTCATCTATTACGAAAAAAGTGCAAAAGATTGAAATAAACAAAGTTTCTGTGAAGTTTTGTTTTAAGTGCTAAAAATTAGCAAAATTTATTTACTGATTTTAACAAATTAATTTCAAATTTCAGTGTACTAAATTTTAGTAGCGTTTACTAATTTTTTCCACAAATTTCATTTTACTTCAGTTCAGCATACATGTGTTGCTAAATTTAGCAAAAAAAAAACACCGCAAGGCTCAAAATAGTTAAATTTTCCCTAATAACAGAAAAATTTTCAGTAGCCATTACTTATTATTTTTCTTAGTGTATGACAAAGTCATTGTTAAATTAATTGGCAAAATTGCTCGATTAGAATCATTCCTTGGGAGAAAAGTTTTTGCTGGGCATTCAATAAAAACTTTTTCCCCCTTTTAAAAGTGCCCCATTTAGCAAATAGAGTGGTCAGAAAAATTAAATTAAAAAAAAAAAAAACTTATAAAATTTGTTTATATTACACACAATTAAAAAGCATTTTTAGCTGAGAAAAGTGGTGCAATGGTAACCCAAGTAAAAGTTATTAAGTTTTCAAAATGTTGTCTTTACTAAAATGCAATATTTCATTGATTAACAACTTTTTAACTTGCCGCGATAAATGGAAAATGTTTTGTGGCATTTTTGTTAGCTCAAAATACTTTTTCATCACCTGCGATAGAAAAAATATTTTTATTAGTTTTTACAAAATTGATAACTTAATAACTTTTTAGCTGTTCGCGATATGTTAAACATTTTTGTACCAGAATTCTCAGGTGGTAATACACTTTATTGTGTATGATTAAAAATTAATTTTTAAAAGTTTTTGAAAAAAACTGAGTTTTCCATCCACTATATTGGCTAAACGGTGCGCTTTAAAAAAAAAAGTTTTTTGTAAATAATTTTTGGCATGGAATCGAATGTCTGGTTCAAATTTCATATAAATTATCCGCTTTTTGCTCTGAAATGGAGCCTAAATTACCGTTTTTGCCCACCTCGTGCATGTGAAAGGAGTTGTAATTAAAAAAATAATAATAATAACGTCATATTTTTATTGATGCAAACAAAGTAAAAAGAGTGATGATATCCCAGAATCAAATTTTTGTGCGGAACTCTAATGTATATAATAATTAAAATTTTCAGTTTTTTTACAGCTTTTTGAACATCTACGAGGGTTTTTTCGAATCTGCTTTTAAAACAACAAAATTCTTAAAGCTAGTGTTTTCCATAGCTTTGCCAGTTTTCAACCGATTTTAACAAATAAAGGCTCATTTTACTTAGGAAAACATTAACTTTAACAATATCGTTCTTTTAAATGAAGTTACGGAAACCTCATATAAGTTGTATAAGAAATGCAAATTTTAATTACACTGTTCAACAAAATCAATTTTTTTTCCAAAATTACAAGGTCTGACCTATAAATTTTGATAGAAGAGACAAAAAAAAAAAACTCGTGTATCGGCGTTTTGAAAGTTTTATCTGGGTTTCATTTCGGGGGGTGGTAAAGTTTCCCCCAAATGCAAATTATGTATTGTCAATCAGCATAGAAAATCGAGTAAAGCTTTTTTTAGGGTATATTGAAACTTCTCAAACCGGTTTTGTAATACACTCTGATAGACTTACAGCCTACACTAGGTCATTTGACGAGTGAATTTTCTGTGTAGCACAGTGTTATTACTCAAATTTAAACAAAAAGATATCGAAAAGTTAATGACCTCTAGTATTCAAACAACCATCTAAGATCATGTGTTCGTTTATGCTAATATCAACCATAATCATTATTGGTATTTTATCAAAATCATATGTGAATAGTGAATTCATAGTCTCTGCGTCAGCACCATCATCATCAGCTTTAGGAATACAAGATGATCTGCAAGAAATGCTTAATACTGAAAAAGTACTTATCGATAACCTAAGGCATTTCATAGGAACACAAGAACAAAAATTGAGCTTTCTAAAGAGGTTTGCATGATTGGATAAATAAACTTTAAAGTAATCAAGAAATACTTAAATGTGATTTCGTGTGTCTGTATTTTTTGTTTAGGAAAACTTTAGAAATACAAAATATTCATGATGGTGCTACGGACCGAGAGAAATATTTACATAATCCAATAAATGCCATAACCATATTAAAAAGATTTACCGCAGATTGGAAAGGTTTGACAAATTATGCTGAGGCATATTTAAATACACAAGGTAAGTGAGAGATGTTTAAAAGTAAAGTGAGATATTACTTTTTTTTTGTGGTGGGGGGGGGGGGGGGGGGTGGTACTTACACAGAGAAAATAAATTGGTTGGAATTTCATTGCAACCAACAAATTTTAATCATTATTCAATAATTTTCATTGTTAAAAATAGTTATATCTAGCCATATATAATATGATTAAGTCGTATCTGACTTTGAATGAAGTCACATTAGGGCTAATATCATTATATACAATTACATCTGATCGTTTTTATTGAGAGATTTTTTATATGGTACTTGATAATATTATATGTCTCCAAATTTTACTCCATATATAATTACATAAGACATATAAAAATAATCCAAATATATGTACACTCAAAAAAAAAAGTTTGTAAATTCAGCAAAAAATTTTGCTGAGTCAGCAAAATTTTAGTCAGGAGGATGCTTGCAAAAAAGTTGGTAATGTCAGCAAAATCTTTTGCTGAAAATCAACGAGCTGATTTTTAGCAACAAAATTTGTAGATTCAGCAAAAGTTTTGCTAACACTTAGTAGATTAGAAATACAAAAGCCTTGCTAAAAATTAATAAATTTTTTGCTGAATTTTAGTAGACTGAAAAAAACGCAAAAAATTTGTAGAAAAATTGTAATTTAGTTAATTTATTTGCTGAAAATCATAAAACATATTTTTGTGATTCTTTTAAAAATAATTTACTATAATAACGAAATATAAAAATTTTCATTTTTCCACATTGACGACATGAATTTATTTAATATCTGAAAATATATAGAAATAAATATAAATAACATAACAAAAATTGTCTTTCAATTACTTACATCAATGGTTGTCTAAATGATGCTATCGTTTAAATGATGCTATCGCAACTGCCGAAGATAATTATAGAAACGAAATGAAAAAATAAACAAAAACAAACGAAACGAAAAAAACAACCCTTTTTGCAATAAGAAAAAGGAACCATAAAAATCTACCTAAGATGTGTGTCTTTCTTTGTCTTTCGCTTTACTCTGTCTACATGTCTGTATATGTTTGTTTGCAATTTGACCACACTAGATTATTACTCTATTAACATTTATTATAGAAATACATATTAAATTTAAATATTTTCTTTTGTCTTTTATTTCATTAATAGACAATTATTTTCACAAGCCGGTGACAACGCAAAATTTAAGTTGTTTTAATCCTCAATTTTGTTTTATGTATGAAAAACAGATACAAAAGTCTTCCATGGTTGATTTTTTTATATGTCTTGTTAGAGTTGTACTTTTTAGTATCATTTTCCTCTTCTCTGTTACATCTTGACATGCCGCGACATCTGCTTCATTCTGCGTATATCTTTCAATCTGGTTGTCGTCCACACTATTATTGTGCTTATCAGCACAATTTTTTTTAGCAAAATTAATTAGTAAAACATTAGTATATTAGTAAAGCATTAGTATAAAACAGTTAAGTGCTGAATAAGTATAACAAAAATTTTAGCTGAAAACACGATTTTAGCAAAAAATTTTGCTAAAAAATAGTATACCTGATTTACAAGACGTTTTACTAACTTTTCTACTAACTTATTTTTTTGGGTGTAGTGATTGATATCATTATCATTATATGATGCCATACTGAAAATATTTTCCTTATAATGGTATATAGCATTATCTATAATCCAATACATATTTTGGGAAAGTTCAAAGTTAAATTAAGTTATATGCAAGTTAAGTTTTTCTTACATATGACTTCAGATATAAACATATCAATTTTATAAAGAAATCATTTGCAAGTGATTTATTTTATATAATTTCAAATAAAAACTGTGTACATTTTATGAGGCAATACCATTTAATTATACATTTTTGAAACACTAAATTTGTTCTTGATATTTTTTTTTTTTTTTTTTTTTTTTTTATTAATTAATAATCATATAATTATAAATTATATACTATTACCCTAACCGAGCACTAGCTACTATGGCCTTCGGCGCGTTGTAGCGAAAACAGACCAGTGCCTCTGGTGGGAATCGAACCCACGACCTCCGGACTGATAAGCCAACACGCTACCAACTAGCCTACCGAGGCGTTCGTTGTTTCATTTAAAAAAATTTTGGTCGTTAAAGTTGTTGATTTTTATAAATTTTAATGTTAAACTTAAACACTTTAAGCATAACTTCAGTTTACCTACCTATTGTCTAAAATTTTTTTATTATAAGATATATTTATATCTAATTATACAAGGTGGCGCAAAAATAACCTTCCGATGTTTTTTGGCTGTAATTTAAAAAAAAAATGAAAAACTTTGATTCTTCTTGTGGATTATTTTTATTTGGTATTTTAATTTTTTTTACATCAAGTCGAGAATATGATGTCATGTAAATGGCCGCCGCCACAGTTGATTGTCATTTGAGCCCTTTTTATGGCATTTTCCATCACTTTGGCCAAAACTTCCGGCGATAGGTCCTCACATTCTTGACGGATATTGTCTTTAAGAGCTGCAAGAGTCTGAGGCTTGTTGACATAAACCCGCGACTTCAAAAAGCCCCACAAAAAGAAGTCTGGAGCGGTCAAATCAGGTCAAATCAATTCATCAAGTTGCGGCAAAAAGAACTCGTTGATCATTGCTCTGTAGCGCTCACCATTCACAGTAACCGTTTGGCCCGCGACGTCTTCGAAGAAAAAAGGTCCGATGACTCCTCCAGCGAAAACAGCACACCATACAGTGACTTTGAGCGGTTGTAATGGCTCTTCGTGGGTTACACGCGGATTTTCAGTGATCCAGAAGCGTAAATTTTGCTTATTTACGTACCCGCTAAGATGGAAATGGGCCTCATCACTCATGATTATTTTTGATGAAAAATCATCTTCCTCTTGGTGGTGAAATATTCCGCGTTCTGGAGCAGTGTAGCGTAACATTGTTTATTAACGTGTATTTCGCATGTGTTTACTACACAAATGTCAAAACAGAACTGACATTAGGGGCCAATCGCAAAATTTATTTCTGATAGGAGGATTACTTTTGCGCCACCTTGTATATAATTTAATGTCCCGAGTATGGAAAAATCTCGGATAAAATTGTATTGTATATCTAATTTGATATAATATATATATATGATATAGATGACCCATTTTTCGGATCAATTTGTATGTGCTTATATATGTGAACTTTTAAAATGAGATATAATTTTATTAGACTCCATATTAAAATTTTCTTAATATTAATAAAATTTCCTTAATATTGTGAAATTCTTCAGTGAATTTAAGAAAAAAAAATCTTTGAAATTGTTTCATTAATATCATGAAGGATAATGTTTGTTTCACTTATAGTCAAGATTTTTCGCAAATTACCATTAAAGTTTTGCATGATTTACCACAGGTTTTCATACATAAAATTCTAAAAATCAAAGATTTTATCTAAGTTGTTTATGGTTAATACATAAAAAACTTTCATTAATATTCGGGTATCAAATTTGGTTAATAAATGTGACCTATGAGTTTGGTTAATTGAAGGGGTAGAGGTCGAAAACATTTATATTTTTTTCTTTTATATGGAATAAATATTATTATTAAATATTGATGAATTTTTCCATAGAATCGATGAATGGAAAATGTTCATTAAACTTATGCAAGTCTTCATTAAAGTGAAAAATCTTATTTAATTTGTTAAAATTTAAATACACTCAATAAGGAAGCTTCATTTAATACCACCCAGTCAGAAAAATACAACGACAAAGTGCTGGCAACGCTTAGTCGACGGTCTGTTATGCGTTGGCAAAACGTGGTATTAACAATCTTGACAGTATTTGCCTGTTACCCGATTGAAAACAGTGGACCACCATTGGTTTGAGAGAACTTGCCACCGTTGGCATTACGTTGGTAATTCAAACAATTTTGTGCTTTTAAAAACATGGCTTAAATTAAATGTATATAATAAAACCACAGACCGGAAAAATTTTTATTTTTGGTTTTAAACAAAAATAAATATATTTGAAAGTTAAAAGGTTTTTTCAAATATGTTGTACAAAAAACAAAACATGTAATTTTATTTTCAACTATAAAAAAACTTTAATTAAAAAAAAAACGAACAAAAAAATTATTGTTAAACAACAAATATGAAAAAAGTGCAAAAAATTACTAATTTTTTTCAACTTTAGTATTAAGGCCAAAAAATTTCTAATATTTCTAAAAATAAAATCGAAAGACATATTTCGGTGTTAATAAACTTTCATGATTTGTGGTATCAACAAAACCGCTAAGTTGTGGTACAAAACAAAGCCGCACAAAAAGGCACTGTGTCTAGATTATGGTGTAACAAAAAATTTACTAGTGAAACCGTGGTAGAGAAGAATGAGTGTATTTTCTAAAAATCATAACTACATTGTAAATTTTCAATTTTTCTGAATCAGACTGCGTAGTTTCTGGTATTGAACCTTCGTCAGTGATCTGTGTTTTTTTTTTTTTTTTTGAATAATATAATATTTGTTATGTTTTTTATTTGTTCGATTGCGTCTAAATATATGAAATTTTCTGTGCAATCACTGACCGTGGTATAGATAAACTGATTTCTAATGCCACATGCACTCGCACTACACTTTAGACAGAGCGCTTTAGCCCTCTGAGCTATCGTCAGGTCGAGTTTTGTTGTGATTAAAACTAGTTTTATTCAATACACGGTGTTTTTGTTCTTGCATACATAATCTCAGAAGTACAACTCCAACAACACAACATTTCTATTTTTAGAAACTTACCTCACTCTAATGTCCACTGTTTTCCCATATGTTGTAAGTGATGCCAATTAATAAACGCATCCGCTGATTACATGCTGTGTATAAATAAATACTCTAACAAATTTTTGTTTGCATTTTTTAATGTGCTAATTTTTCATACATACGCTTTTGAATTTAAATTACCGAGGTCAAACCCGGTACACAGACAGAACTGCTTAGATGCCTTTTAATAAAAGTTTTTCACTAAACTAATGAAGTGTTCTTCACAATGTGAATGAATAACTTTATGGAAAAAGCTTCATAGTCTTAATGAAACTGTTTTTAATAAAACTTTTGCATTATTCGTATGCAATAAATAATATGAAATTTTTTATTTAATTTTATGAAAAACTTCATTAATTTAATAAAAAGTTCGAATAGACGAGTTCCAGTGACATTTCACAGATCTAATGCAAAAATTCATTGATATCATGCAGATAATTATCTTAGTGTAGTAATATTTATGGTTCAATTTTTATTCAAAGTTTCACGATTTGTCAAATATTTTATATGGCAGGTATTGACACATTATACTAAAAATTGGATTATAGGGTAATCCTGGAAAGTTCAAATGCCATTCAAAATTTTTAACAAATTACGGATTTTTTATATGGGGCGCCATATAAAAGAACTTTTCTAATTGTTTAGTGAACCATTTGCCTGGAATATACATTTGTTTAGGTATTTAGTTAATTTATATATATAAAGTTTGTAAAAACCGTAAAACGAGCGAATTAGCGGGAAAATTGTAAGGTTTTTGAACCCAAGTTGTACGAAAATATTACTTGTGTTATTTTAATTCGCAAAAAGTGTATACAAAATTTGCAATTCAAGAATTGAAAATAATAAATAGTTTCATATATTTGTTTATTTACGGGATGTCAACCACGGATAAGTTTTAAAGCAAAGTTGTTATATCATAACGCGTTTTTTCATTACGATATTATTTCGCACTTTTGAAAATGTAGATTTCAAATATTTACAATCTAGGGACTGATCCCTTTTCTGTGGTATGTATATATTGTACCACAATTTATTTATTTTATTGAAATTATCCAACGACTTATGTATGTATTAACATGTTAAAAAAACCAGGGTTGGCAAGCGTTTCATTATTGTTATTGGATTATGGTATTTTGTGAATATTTCGTTAGGATATTTTAGGTTCAACGATATTTTAAGTTATATCGTTATATTATTTTAAGGTTAACGGTTTTTTAAGTTAATTCGTTTGTGTTATTTTAATGTTAAAAATAGTACATTCACGCATAGAAAAAATATGGTTGCATTATGATTGCTGCCACAAAAATATGTTTCCTACAACAATAAATGGTTGTTTTAATTAAATTATTATTGTATAAATCATATTTCAACAATAATATGGTTACTTTAATCATGCTGTTTTCTAGAATCGAAATATAGTATTTATTATCATATTCCTCTCTCAAACTACGGCCACATTATAGTTGCGCTAACTATAAGATGATCAGTCTGTTTTTTATATTAAAGAAAAAGACATAAAAATAGAAAAACAACGCTATGGTGTTAATTGTAATGGTGATATTTTTAGTGGAAGAATTAATAACTTGGTAGTATCAACCCGGTATATCATGCGAGCCCAGGCAGAAGTTAAATTGACACGCATCCCTTAAATTAAATTATTGTTTATTATACATAAAAGTGTTATAAATTAAGTAAAAAGTAATATGTTTGCTATAATAATAATATGGTAATAAATGACGATGAAATTCTTTACTATAATCATAATATCATAACTAGGACTATAGTTAGTGCAAAAATTAGGATTGATACAAACACGTTATGTTCATTATATATGTATTGTTAAATAGTATTCTTAAAACTATGTTTCCATTATTTCACATGTTTCCATTATTTTATTTTCCCGGACAAAATAGGATTTGTGCTAAAAAGGGCAAAGTTTAATTTATCATATTTTGTGTATCTCTTGTGGCTTTCCATTTGTTGGCCATTTTTAGAACACAAATGTTCGCAATGTACTAAGACGCAATTTTTTCTTCTTTTTTCCATTTCCCAGATTTAACTAAAAATTATACACAACAATTACAAAACCTAACCTTTCCAACGGATGATGATTACGATACAGCTCTTGCTAATTTGTTACGCCTTCAAGATATGTATAAACTGGAGCCACAACATTTATCGGTGGGTAAAGTGAATGGAGTAAAATTGGGGTAAGAGTTATATAAAACACAAATATTTTTATAACAAATTTACATATAATATTGTTTTTTTATTTACCCTAACAACACATGTTTCATTTACCATACTCAAAAAACACTCAACAACAAAAGTTCTGAAATGTCTTGGAGCGATTGTTTGGAAATTGGTATGAAATCCAATAAAAATGGTTACCAAACTTATGCAAAATACTGGATTGAAACGGCATTAGAAAAATTGCCAACAATAAATACCAATAGTAACAATGAACATTTACAGATAGCAACAGGAATAAAACCACCCCCACCACCGCCCCCACCAGCATCATATTCCACCCCATCGACATCCGCCTCCAACGATGACTATACAGTTAAAGCCAGAATAGAAATTATGAAAGCATTATTAAATATAGAATATAAAATGGGTGAGTTATTTTATTTAACACTAGAATGACCGGACGGACCAGTCATGGTTTGGTATTTGTGACTAAAAACTAAAATTTGTTTTTCCAACTTATTGCAGATATTATTTTACATCCCCGAGTAAAAAAAAAAAATCGAATTTCATTTAGTTTCCGAGAAGTTTTTTTATACTTACTCTGCCAAAAACCAGTCAAAATGACTGACGTTTTTTAAATATACGTTAAAAATATATTTTTTATCGGCTCATTACGGCATTGTAATCTAGAAGTCTAGCACTTTAAAACTGCATTCAAAACATTTCGAAATGTTGTGTTGCACAGTGGGGTATTTGAAAAAACTAATGGCTATAAATATAGAACTTCTAAACTACTGATCCGATAGGTATGAATCAAAATGAAAATTTTAAAAGAGGTGTCCATCTTTTGTAGTATTGTGATATGGTCACCCTGTTTTAGTACAGGGTGTACTTACAGGTTGTCAAAATTGATAGGTTGTCAAAACATGACTTGGGTTGTGTAACTTTTGTAAATGTGGACGGATTTCTAAAATTAAGGTGATGTACGTTGTACGATGAAGAAAAAACATGCTTATAGTGATTGGTTATCCCCTTTACTTTAAGAGCCAGTTTTTGGGAGGACGATCAAACTTAGTTTTACAGCTGTTTAGTTAAACTTAAATAAGATATAAACTGCTTATAAACCTCCATGTTGTTTTTCAGTGATGGTTTAAAAAATCTCAAATTAAATAAGATTACCATATTTTACACCAAAAAGAGTAATGCCATTTTCAAAAGAAATATGGTAGCACTTGCGAATGTCAAAAATGAAAAACAAACAAAACAACGCGCATAGAAAAAAAATGTTTGTTTATTTTGTGCCCAACAATTAAATATTTCTTTTGTTTAATATTGGTTGTAATTAAATATAAAATGGACTCTAAAATAAATGTAAAAATATAAGCCGATGGTTTGGACGAGCGGAAGCGCTGATAAAACTCCAAATCATTATATAAATAAAAACACATTTTCAAAAATTTCGTATATATTGTTTTTTTTTTTTGGACTTTTAGTTAACAGCTGCTTTATTTATGTATAATTTTCATTCACAGCTGTTATGATTTGACAACTCAAAACTTAGTTTAAACGGCCAACGCTGGCCGGTTAAACTACAATTAAAATATAATAAACTTGATCTCAAAAACAGCATTTTAAGTTTAAACTTCGTTAAAACTATAAACAAGGTTGAACTACATCCCAAAAACTAGCTCTAAAAGTCATTTAATTTTAGAACTAAACATTTTGTTTTTTTGTCATGTCTTTTCTTTGTTTATGTACCAAACAAACTTTATTATTTAAACGATTTGAAATTATCCGTGTTAATTATACTTCACTAAAAAATATCGGGTAACTTTTTTAAATTACTTTAATACTCGTAGTTAAGTCGTGAAAAATCGCCAAAGTTCAACATTTAAAAAGTTTATGAAAAATTGTTATTTTTGGTCAAAAAAGTATTTACTTGTTTTTTACAATTTTCTTGTAACTTTGTTAAAATCCCAATAAAAGTTTTAGTATTTTCTGAAAGAAATGGTTTTGAAAAAAAGTTTAAATGTAGTAGTTTTTGGACATGCGTACTACGACAGGCATGGTCGAAAGTAACAAAATTTAAAAAAAAAAAAATTACTTTGAGAGTGTGTCAAAAAAATTGCACTTTTATTTCAGAACTCTTTTTGATTTTCGATAATGAAGCAAAGCGTTCTTTATATTTGGTATGAATAACTTGGCATACGTTTTATAATTAAACAGAAGATTTTTGTGAAAAATTACAAATTTTAAAATTAAAGTTATTTAATCCCAAATATAGTCATATTTTAATTGGGTTTTTTAACTAATGTTAATTTTTTTTAATGATTTTTATTTACACATAGAAAATATATCCCTACTTTTTTCAATTAAATCGATTTTTTGAAAATTTTAAATGCTGTCGTTAAAAAATTTATTGAATCAATTAAACATTTGCTCAAATTCGGAACGTGCTTGATATTTTCTTATACTATCGCTCAAAACATATTGTTGTTGTTTTTTTGTAATTGTGTATTTGTTTTTATAAATGTTTATGCATAAGTAATAAATATTTTAAATTGATTTTAATTAGATTTTATTAATTCTCATTAGGTTTATTACTTTATTAAGTTAAATAATATAATTTCAGTTGTTTAAATATAAATATTAATTTATTCTAAAACAATATCATAAAATTAATAAATGTAATTTTTTAAGATAGATTTTGTTTAATAAAAATGTAAAAATTTTTTTAAAACAAAAAAATGCTAAAAAATAAATTAAAATTTTTTTAAAAAATTACACTGGTTTTAACAAAAGGGCTAGTTTCTGCAAAAAAAAAAATCTAAAAAAAAGTTTGACATACACCTTACGTTTCATTAGAAAGAAAAAATTAATTTCTGTATGAATTTCTTCACATAAGTATAAATAAATCTGCTAACTAAATGAGAATTACATGCAGGTTCAAATTCAATGTTATAAAATTCAAGCTGTAATATAAAATTTGATGTAGCAACAACACTTTATCTAATAGTTTTTGGTTATGTGTAAGTAGTAAAGATATTAAAAGCTTTACTCAAACAAAAAAATAATTTTAATTTAGTTTCCAATTTATTTACAAAACTGTTGAAGGTTTTTTAAATTTAAATTTTTTTATAATTTGTTTTAAAAGAAGTACATATATATTGTACCATTACACCTCGGACTAAAATGTTAGTATTTTACTACCTTGTATAAGTCCATTTTATTTAAAATTTCGATTTTCATTAAATATTGTGGATTATTGTGCCACTAGCTAAAAAATATGTCATACAAATTTGAGAAAAAGCGGAAAGCATAACCCTTGGTAAACTGCGACCAAAACTTCCGAATTATTCAAAATTATTTGGACACGATTTTTATAAATATTTTTAAAAATAACTTCGACTTAAGACATTCATTAGACACTGAGCAAGTTCTTAAATAAATCGGCCAAAATTCTTCATAATCAAAATTTCGAAAATTAAGGAGTTGATAGGAGGTTGCAACAGGTCAGCATTATACGGTTTGACTGAAATTTGCACCACATAATCTTTGGACATAGTGGTACAAATACTTGCTTAATATCTAATGAAAGTCGGAATTATTTAAAACAAAAATTCTACAAAAATGGCCAAAACGACATTTTGAGCAAAATTCAAATTGCAATATATAGAAAACTATTAGTGCGATTTAATTTAAAAAAATTAAAAAAAAATCCTGTTCAATAATTTTCTAACGGTAAAACTCGTCTTGTAAAAAATTGCGGCCTAGGAACTATGCTGCAACTTCGAAAGAAGCTCAGATTTCGAATGCAAATTCGCTGAATTTTACAAATTTTTTAGTATTTGCACTTCAGTTAAAAGTCAGTAAAAATTTTTTTTAAAAACAAAAAGTTTTCAATTTATAAGTTTGTTATAATTTTTATTAAAAATAAAAATTATGTTTTTTCGACCTTTTATTGTGCAATGAAAATGAAAATTATTCAAGTTCGAGGCCATATACTCTATATTTCTTCATTAGGATATTGTCCTAACAAATAATCTATAGAGTTTTTGTTTTCAAATTTATTATTTGACCCTTTCAGGAATGTGTTGATAGATCTATTTCGGGAATTTTCTAGGTTCCCATCATCAGAACACGTTTTGAAAGCGGTAACAATCCCATGCCAAACCTCAAGCATTCATATGAACTAGTTTACTCATTACATGAGAACTAATATACATATGAGTTTGAAATTAAAGATTATAACCATTGATCAAAAAATAAATTGAAAACTTGTTTGATGTGCAAGATCCACCTCTGGTGGATATTCAATACACGTTTTTTTTTTTTTTTTTTTTTTTTTGTTTCTCTCTCCTTTTTTATATTTTGTTAAGTTAGTTAACAAAACAGGAAAAGTAAACTAGGCGGTACTTTGCCTTTTTTCACAAGTTTGTTATAATTTTTATTAAAAATAAAAATTATGTTTTTTCGACCTTTTATTGTGCAATGAAAATGAAAATTATTCAAGTTCGAGGCCATATACTCTATATTTCTTCATTAGGATATTGTCCTAACAAATAATCTATAGAGTTTTTGTTTTCAAATTTATTATTTGACCCTTTCAGGAATGTGTTGATAGATCTATTTCGGGAATTTTCTATAGATTATTTGTTAGGACAATATCCTAATGAAGAAATATAGAGTATATGGCCTCGAACTTGAATAATTTTCATTTTCATCGTTTTCAATTTATTTTTGATCAATTGTGATAATGTTTAACTTCGAGCTCATATATTAGTTCTCATTTAGTGGGAAAATGGATAAGATGTTTGCGTGGGATTGTCATTTCTTTCAAAAGAATTCCCGAAATAGATCTATCAACACATTCCTGAAAGTGGTCAATTAATAAATTTGAAAACAAAAACTCTATAGATTATTTATTAGGACAACATTCTTATAAAGAAATATAGAGTATGGCCTCGAACTTGAATAATTTTCATTTCCATTGCACAATTAAAGGTCAAAAAAACATAATTTTTATTTTAATAAAAGTTATATCAAACTCACAAAATATCTTATTGAAAAAAAGAGTTAACCATCCTAAACAAAAAAGTTTGTGGAATATTCAAAAATATAAAATATTCGAAACCGTTTCGCTTTAAGAAAAATTTTTTTATTAAAAAAACAAGGATAAGAACTATTAGCGGAAACACCGCTGATTTATGTGCTCCGATCGCCATATAATTTGGTTAGGTTATAGAGCTGACAAAACTAAAAAGAATGGTCACCTTTTTAACGGCAAATTTCACGTTTAAAGGTTAACATTTGGGTTAATAAATAAGCCAATTTTCCGAAATTTTAATGTTTTTACGATTCTTTTAAAGACACACTATACAAATTTGATATCAAAGTGAATACAAATTGGTATCAACCTTTCCATTGGAGTACTAAAAATATTAAAAAGTTTTAAAACAAAAAAGTTCCCAACAACATTAAAATCCATTCTGATTTTACGTTTCGATATTTTAACTATCTGAAATTTTTCACACAAAATATATGTTTGGTTAAATTTATGAAAATTGTTATATAAATAAAAAATTTTGAATAAAATCGCCGTTTTTTGGTACAAACTAAACCGAAACTACAGTCAAATAATTTAAATACAAATTTTCTTTAATACAGATTAAGTTTTACCCAAAAGTGTTTATCACTAACCTCTAATTTTTAAAATTTTCTTAAAATGACGTTATAATTATAAAACACTAGACAGTTACATAATTAAACAAAACAAAAACAACTTTTTACGCTGCATCAATCAAAAATTGAGATTTGTGATTAAATCTTTCGCAGACACCTAAATAATTGGGTCAGTAGTTTAAGAAATAATTAGAAAACAAAATTGACGTTATAGCTATGAAACACAGTGTATCTAGTTTTTGTACCAAATATAGCAAAAACAACACATTTCGAAAATCTTTGAATGAAGTTTTAAAATAATAGACTTCTAGATTACATTGCTGCTTAAGCCATAATGATCGAATGAAATATGTAAAGTGCGCCTCGGTAGGCTAATTGATAGCGTGATAAGCTATATCAGTGCGGTGTCATGGGTTCAATTCACACCAGAGGCACTGGTCTGTTTTCGCTTCAACGAGCCGAAAGCCATAGTAGCTAGTGTTCGGTTAGGGTAAGAGGATATAATTTGTCTTTTTGACTGGTTTTGGGCAGAGTACACCCAGAAAATAGATTCGTTCTTAGCAACCGTATTTTTAGTCAATCGAATTTTTTCAAAGCAGCAATAAAATTTTTTGGTAGTTATCACCGAATTTCTGTAGAAGCAATAGAAGTTCTATTACCGTGTCAGAATGTCTGCTGCTTTAACCGAATGATTTTTATCACAATCGAAAGTTTTAGTCGCGACAACTGCATCATTCGATTGGCAACATATATGGTAGTCATGACTGATTATGTTTTCTGGGTGTAGTTTAAAAAAAATTCCGTCATTCTAGTGTTAAAAAGAATGTAAATGGTGGTGGTGGTTGTGATTTGAAACGAAATGATTTTTCAATTGATTTTTTGTTTGTTGAATATGATTAAGATTTATAGAAAATTTATGTAAATTATTAAGAATTTATACGCTTATTTATTTTGTATTTCTTGTAAAAAATCTTTTACTTTCTCTTCTTTTGTTATTGTAGGTAATTTTGAAAAAGCTTTAAAAATTGTTAATGAAATTTTACAAATTCAGCCTAAATATAAAATTACCAAGACCAAAAAACAAATTGAAAATGAATTGAAAAAGAACAATGGTAATAACACCAACAATAATAATAGAAAAAATGTTGATGATGCTAAAAAACAAAAACTGGTAAGTTACATTGAACACACATACATATAATTAGTAAGGGTATTCACATATTTTAAATTCCAAAGAAGAGTTTAATCAAAAAACGTTAAACATATAATATTCTGAAATATAAATGAATACCTCGTTTATCTTAAGGTACCCCCCTATACACTACTCAATAATCTTGTGCAACTTTTGCTATTGAGGAACAAATTACCAGTGTGTACACTCAAAAAAAAAGTCAGTGAATTCAATGAAAATTGTTGCCGAGTTAGCAATTTGGATCAGGAGGGCGCCTACAAAAACATTGCTAATGTCAGCAAAATATTTTGCTGAAAATCGGCGTCCTGTTTTTTGCAAAGAAAAATTAGTAAATTAAGCAAACGTTTTGCTAACATTTAGTTGATTAAAAATTAAAAAATCCTTGCTAAAAAATGAATATTTGTAGGCTGGAAAACCTCAAATAATTTGTAGAAAAATTATATTTTAACCCTTAAATGCATGAGGTCAGCACCCGGTATGGAGACCAAGCTACCCTTATGTAAAGTCGCGCACTGAATTCGAATTTGGCATTCATTTTCCTGGGAAATGAACAACGATTTTCGATGTGTACCATATTCGGTACACTATGCATTCTATACATATAACTAATTCAATATATATCACATTTGATCCAAATTCATTATAATTTTTGTAAATATACGCAGGTTGAAAGCTCGTTATAAATTGAAAATAACATAAAAATAATCTCGATGTATATAAAAACAAAAAACTAATATAACTGTAAAAAATAAAGGGTGTCCCAAGAAGAACTCAATTTTTAAATCTGGCAACATTCGAAGTGTCATTGTTCGACATTTGAACAATTGTTATTGTTTGCTAGTAGAAGGTACGAGGTTAGTAAAAATGGAGCGCTACACGAATGAACAACGTATTCTCAATGTGAAATTGTTTTACCAAAATGGTGAAAGTTTTGCGGCTGATTTTGCCGATAAAATCATCTTCAGTGACGAGGCCCATTTTCATCTTGATGGCTTCGTCAATAGGCAGAATTGTCGCATTTGGGGTGAGGAAAATCCTCGAGTGATTCACGAGAAGCAAATGCATCCTCAACGTGTCACTGTGTGGTGTGGTTTTTGGGCTGGAGGAATCATTGGACCTTTTTTTTATGAAAATGAGGCAGGTCAAGCGCAAACAGTCAATGGTGTTCGGTATCGTGAAATGATAACCAGTTTTTTCTTGCCTAGAATTGAAGAAATGAATGTGGAGGGCATGTGGTTTCAACAAGACGGCGCCGCATGTCATACAGCCAGAGAAACAATTCAATTGCTGCATCAGTCATTTCTCGGTCTTGTTATTTCGCGTTTTGGAGATCAGAATTGGCCGCCTAGATCGTGCGATTTAACACCATTAGATTTTTTTCTTTGGGGTTTTTTGAAGACGATGGTTTACGCGAATAATCCGACGACGACTCAAGCCTTAAAAGAGGAAATTGGACGCTGCATTAATGAAATACCGCAGCATTCATTGAAAATTTCATTAAAAGATCGCGTGCATGCCAGCAAAGCCGCGGCGGCCATCTGCACGATATATTGTTCCATACATAACCTCATTCTGTCTACTTTACGATATAATAAAGTTTCACGATTTTTTTTAAATATCTGTGTTTTATTTAAAATTTAAAAATTGCGCTCTTCTTGGGATACCCTTTATTACTTGAGCCAGAGTACAAACTAAAATTTTTTTATATAAACAGAACATTTTTGGTCTTCAAAGTTTAGTAACGTCATGATGCTTGTTAGGAAAAGACCTAACCACGTGCTTGATTACTAAGAAGACAAGAATGGAGCAAAATTGATTATTAATAGGTTTTTTGTTAAAGTTCTGCCTATTATGGAGGCTCTAACTTTTCTAAAACTTCGGGTTCTGATGAGATCTTTAGCCATATAAAAATACTAGTATCAACCTAGCTAATATGTTTGATTTGCTTTATTTTTGTAAATATACGGAGGTTGAAAGCTCGTTATAAATTGAAAATAAAAAAATATTTTACTTTTAATTTTTAGAAAATTAAAACCAAAAGTTTATTTTTCGATCTTTTATCACAAATTATGATGTGAACACGATTATTCAAGTTCAAGATCATTTGTTTTTTGTTAAACAAAAAACCGTGCAATGTTTATTTATTAATTAAAAAAGTTTTCTGTCCGCTAACTTAAAGCAGACTTTATCTACTGACAGCTCCTTACATGTTTAATTTCGCGTCACCGAAAATCTTCAGAGAACCAATGACAAACGGTTGCACGGTTTTTTGTTTAACAAAAAAACAAATGATCTTGAACTTAAATAATCTTGCCCACATCATAAATTATATTTTAGTTAATTTATTTGCTGAAAATCCTACAAAAAGTTTCGTATTTCTGTAAAAAAAAAAAAAATGACAATACACTCAGGTAAAAAAGTTTAATCATTTTGATGAAATTGTTTCATAAATCGTTTGTCATCAATTACTTTGACATGATATTCTGACTAAATATTTTTCCTCAAGAGATTGCGGTGATGGTTTTCCTCAAGGGATCAGGGTGGTCTAAACATGACAAAAATATGAAAATTTTTACGTTTTTAATCCCACTGTTAAACCCCATAAATTCGCCATTATGTGAATTTCCCTATTAAAATTATTTATTTTTTAAGGACTCTTAGCAAATGTGTTGTTAACTTTTTATTTTTCAATTCACTTTAAACTTTAGAAAAACAAAAAAAACCGATGAAGAACTAATGATTGAAGAGATTTGTCGAGAAGCTTCTAACACTCAAATGAACAAACTACTACATACAGCCAGTTTAAATCCTTCAGCCAGCTTCATACCCCCATGTAGCATTGTTACAAATAATCTTCCGTCACTGATGTTGCAGCCTTTACAAGTGGAATTGTTAAGTTTAGATCCATATATTGTCATTTATCACAATGTCCTAAGTGACACACAAGTAAAAGATTTAAAGGACTTTGTTGTCGAACAGAATGACATGTTGGAGTTTACAAAAATTGGTCAGAAAAAAATGCGTCAATTTAATGGAAAATTACATTATATTATAGGACATCATGGACAGGATTTATATGATGATTGGCAAGTGGATCGTTATAATTTTGAAAATTTTATGGAATTACAGCCAACACCAGCTATAAATGAAAATGCTAGTCAAGCTAAAATATTATTAAATGTAAGTGGGGCACATGGGAAATTGTATGAAATGTACACAGAGAAAACGTACACAGTTTCAATTAAAATATTTGTTAATTCAGTTAAAAGTTTAATTGCATTCGGTACTATTAGAGTGTCAATTAAAATAATTTGTAACTATTTAATTGATTTATTTTCCATTAAGATCTTAATCATATCTTTAATAAATTAATTGAATATTGTTTTTAATTTTAAACAAAGTTTTAGTAGATATCATTACAAGTTTAATTAAAATTAAAAAAAAAATTTGAAAAATAACTTCAATTGAAAAAAATTTCCAAAATTAAAAAAATTACAAAATTTAAAAAGGATCACCAAAATTAAAAAAAAAATAGAATTAAAACAAACGCAAAAATTGAAAATATTATAAAATTGAAAAGTAAAAATCGCGATTAAAAAAAAATCAGTATGATGCAACAAAGTAATGTATCGAATTTGATATAGCCTTATATCTAATTGAAATACAATTTGATCCGAAAAATTCTGGATCGTATTGTATATAAATGGATTATATTACATTGAGTATGATATAATTTCATAGGCTTCAATCCAGTGAAAATAAATTTTTTAAATTGAATACAGGGGGCTAGATATTATGGTCCGATTATTAAGAGCCCACTTTAAATTTAACGTATAGGTATATTTTATATGCTTACACACAGAGAAATTAAGTGCCAACCGAATTGAAAAGTGTATTTTAATGGTAACAACTAATAAATTCTGCTAGTACAACGATATTTACATTCGATTTCTGAATATTTTGGTTGGTGCGACTGAAATTCGTAAAAACAGAATTTGATTCGTAGTAACCGAATTTCAGTTGGCAAATAGCCAAATTTTTCTCTGTGTGTAACAATTTAAAATTTGTATGTCAAATTAAAATAAAGTTTCTAAAAATAGAACTGTTGTGTTGTTGGAGTTGTACTTCTGAGATTATGTATGCAAGAACAAAAACACCGTGTATTGAATAAAACTAGTTTTAATCACAACAAAACTCGACCTGACGATAGCTCAGAGGGCTTAAGCGCTCTGTTTAACGTGTAGTGCGAGTACATGTGGCATTAGAAATCAGTTTATCTATACCACGGTCAGTGATTGCACAGAAAATTTCATATAGACACATATAGACACAATTTCATATATAACAAATATTACATTATTCAAAAAAACAGGGTCACTGACGAAGGTTCAATACCAGAAACTGCGCAGTCTGATTCAGAAAAAATTGAAAATTTTAAATGTAGTTATGATTTTTAGAAAATACACTCAGTCTTCTCTACCACGCCTTTCACAAAATATGTGGAGTTTGATATTTTAAATTGAGGTGTTCATTTAAAAACAAGAAACTCAAAAATCTGTTAATGGTTAATTTTAGATATAAATAATGAAAAGTTTGTGTTAATTATGCATTAACTCATTAATGGCACGCCATAGATCCGATGGACATTTTTCAACCAAAACCATGCTTAATTAAGAATTTTTTGTAATATTTTCCAACCTTAAAGCGCCATCTGAAGGAAATATTAGCAACCAAATTTGAAAATTTAACAACATATAAAGATTAGACGGTTTAAGATATTTTAAAAAATTTAGTTTTGTATAATTTTGTGAACAAATCGTTATTTAAAAATATATGAAAAATTTATTTTTTAAGTTAACCGATTTTTTAAAATTTTTTGAAAAACGATCATGGTTTTCGACTTTTTTTTAAATTTGCCATATGGCAAACCTAAGTTTATAAAAATAAAATTTTATATTATTTTCAATTTATAGCGAGCTTTCAACCTCCGTATATTTACAAAAATAAAGCAAATCAAACATATTAGCTAGGTTGATACTAGTATTTCGATCTGGCTAAAGATCTCATCAGAACCCGAAGTTTTAGAAAAGTTAGAGCCTCCATAGTAGGCAGAACTTTAACAAAAAACCTATTAAAAATCAATTTTGCTCCATTCTTGTCTTCTTAGTAATCAAGCACGTGGTTAGGTCTTTTCCTAACAAGCATCATGACGTTACTAAACTTTGAAGACCAAAAATGTTCTATTTATATAAAAAAATTTTAGTTTGTACTCTGGCTCAAGTAATATTTTTTACAGTTATATTAGTTTTTTGTTTTTATATACATCGAGATTATTTTTATGTTATTTTCAATTTATAACGAGCTTTCAACCTCCGTATATTTACAAAAATAAAGCAAATCAAACATATTAGCTAGGTTGATACTAGTATTTCGATCTGGCTAAAGATCTCATCAGAACCCGAAGTTTTAGAAAAGTTAGAGCCTCCATAGTAGGCAGAACTTTAACAAAAACCTATTAAAAATCAATTTTGCTCCATTCTTGTCTTCTTAGTAATCAAGCACGTGGTTAGGTCTTTTCCTAACAAGCATCATGACGTTACTAAACTTTGAAGACCAAAAATGTTCTATTTATATAAAAAAATTTTAGTTTGTACTCTGGCTCAAGTAATATATTATTTTATCAACATAATAACCAAAACTATAAAAAGATTAGCCATTTTAATATTTTTAAATAATTTTTGAAAAAAGTTTCATCAAAAAGGTAAAAAAAAAAAGTTTTTTAAATAATTATTTGGCAACTCTAGCTACAAACTTTCCACAATTATTTATCTACGATTGTACTCAAGATGTAGAATTATTTAAGGATTTTTAAAAAGTTCGAAAAAAATTTCATAATTTATAATTTTTAAAAAATTGTATTATCATTATCCACTAAAAGAATATAGCCGGTTAAATGTATTGGGTCGAAAAAGAAACACTGTGTCAAAAATGAGTTAATAATGCACAAAATATATTGAAAATATAAAAACTTAAAAATTATTTAATTAAAAGTATCACTGTTAATTTATTTTTAACATTTTCTACAAAAACTCTCAATAGCCCACTTTCGCTTTTTAGATGAGATCGATACACACAGAAAAATACACTTTTGAATATGTTCGCATTTTTATATTTTCACAATGATTCAAATTTTCAATCATAAACAAAGATATATTTGCAATTTAAAAATTTTTAGATAATATGCAAACATACATATAATAAACATATATATATATTTGCAGCCAAACATATATATGTTTGGAGGTAGAAGGTTTTAACTTTTTCCAAACATATATATGTTTACAGGCAAATATAAATGTGTTTGCCAGAACCCATGTTATATTAGAAGCATGAGAAATGGAAATATTTTCCAAGGATGTATATTTCCAGCAGGGAATTTTTTCAACGTTTAGAAACGGCTGGGCTTAAGATAATTTCAATAGAAATTTTCAATGAAAATTTTCGATTTGATATTAGAATATTGAGTAGGACGTATGTTATGGATTTCATAACAAAAACGCCACTTTTCCACAACTTAAAAAAACTATTTTTTTTTTTTATATGAAACAATACATTGGTTTGTTTATAATTCCATATATTAATTTAATTCTGCCAATCCAATTATATACTGACCGTCCGTCTAATAACGTATGGTATAACATATTGTAAAATACAATTAAATATGCCGTTTTACGAAAAATTAGTGTAGGATATACGACATTATTTTTACGCAGGATGCCAATGTTGGAAATAAACCGCTAAAATTAAAATTATTAAAAATCGCTTATATTAAAAAAAATCGTCAATATTTGAAAATACTGCCAAATTTGCCAAAAATCAAATGGACAAAAAAAAAATTTACAAAACTGGAATAATCGCTAATATTTGAAAAAATAGCCAAAATTTTAAAAAAATCAGCAAAATTGAAATAAATCGCTATAATTAAAAAAAAAAATTTAAAATCAAAAAATCTATCCTAATATTTAAAACGTCTATATCTCGAAAACACTTTTAATTTTTGTAATTTTTTTCTTTTATTTCGGAGATATTTTTAATTCTGGTTATTTATTCTTATTTTTTAATTTGGGTGACTTTTTTTAAATTTTTTAAATTTTTTGCGTTTTTGAAAAATTTGTGATTTTTTTAATTTTTTATGATTTTTTTTTCCATTTAAGCGATTGATTTCAATTTTGCTATTTTTCTATTTCATTTTCGGGATTGTTTTTTTAATTTCAGCAATTTTTGTTTTTAATTGTGGAGATATGAAAATGAAAATTATCACTGCTGTCCATAAAAAAGGCAGAAACTAGTCTAGTCTGATTTAAAAATTAATAGTGTTTATAATTTTTAGAGAAAAACGTTTATTCTTTTTCTTAACCTCAACATTTCTAAAGAAAAATATTCAAGTTCGAGGCCATACTCTATATTTCTTTATTAGGATATTGTCCTAACAAATAATCTATGGAGTTTTTGTTTTCAAATTTATTAATTGACCACTTTCAGGAATGTGTTGATAGATCTATGTCGGGAATATTCTAGGTTCCCATCATCAGAACACGCTTAGAAAGAAGTGACAATTCCATGGAAAACATCAAACATTCATATAAACTAGTTTGCTCACTAAATGAGAACTAATATATGAGCTCGAAGTTAAAGATTATCACCATTGATCAAAAATAAATTGAAAACTTGTTTGTTATATGCACCCTTTGGTAGATATAATTAAAGGTCGAAAAAACATAATTTTTATTTTTAAAAAACTTATATCAAACTTGTAGAGATATTTTATAAGTTTTAACTATTTTTTAAATTTCGACGGTTTTTATAATTTTGGCAAATTTCTGAATATAATCGGTTATATTTTACGATATTTTTCTCAAGTTTTGTAGTAATTTTTTTAATTTTGGTATTTTTTCTTTGTCATTAGGGGTTATAAAAACTGGAAATTTTTTGTGCAACAAATTTATTTTCAATTAAACATTTAATACATATTATTAAACTTTTAATTCAAAGCGAGTTTGAAATCAAAAAAAAAGTCTAGTTAAGGCGTTTTTTGACAATATTTTTTGGTGTGTATTCAATATTTAAAATTTATTTAAAATTCTTTTACAGTTACAACAACCCTTGATAGGTGGTTCGATTATATTTCCCCAATTGGATTTAAGCATAAATTTACCCACTGGTTCCTTACTTTATTGGTCTACTCTGGATGAGTTGAATATCGAAGATTATAGAACTAAATATCATGTATGTCCCGTCATAGGCGGTGCTCAATTAAGTAAGTAAATTTTAGTATTTTAAGTTTCATTCAATAATAAATACAATTTTTAATTTTCTTTACAGCGGCCATCACCTCCATCGAATATTTATAAATTATTAAGTTAATAAATTGTAAAAATTGTAAATTAACTTTAGCTTCACAAGTGTTTTTAGCAAATGCATTAAACAAAACTTAAATTATAATTTAAAAAAAGAAATATAAAAAAATATTCATAATTAAATTCAACAAGAAAATGTTTAAACTTGTCGTCTTATATTTTTATATTTATCTAAGACTATGTCTTCAAACAAACATCTTATGTTAAAATGTCAAATTTTACTATACTAAATGTCACTAAAAGTAAAAACAAAAATTCACATTAAAGTTTTAACAATAATTGCAACTTTAAATATAATGATGATGGAAAATATACTCGTATTAATTTTAAACAAATTGCATTTTTTCTATAGAGTCATTCCAGAAGAGGATTGAGGAAACATTAAAAAAAAAACTTATCATATAGAGACAATCTGACAATTATAAGACAAAAATAATAATACAATTTAAAGGGAAAATCACTGATGACGCCTGTCCATAAAAAGGCAGAAACTAGTCTAGTCTGATTTAAATATAGTCTAATTATAATAGTGTTTATAGTGTTTTAGAAAAAACGTTTATTCTTCTTCTTAATCTCAACAATTCTAAATTGAAGACATTAATTTCTTAGATCTTTATCATATCATAAAAACATTTCATAATATTTGTGAAAATAATTTTATTCAAGGTAAATCAACTTTATTTTGTACTGGTTTATTCTATTATAATTCTAATGGCGTAACATGGGAACATAGAAATTCAAACGATCAATATATTATAAGATTAAACCAAAATATATTATCTTCATTAAACAACTGTAGATAACTTCGATTAATTTACAAAAAAAAAACGGATTTTTTTTAATTTACCATAACAAAATCTACACCATTGAAAAGGTCTCTAAATATCAATCATTGATTAAACTTTTGATTTTCCATTTGAAATTAAAAATATTTATTATTTGGAATTCGGTTTCTTTTCGAAACTCAAAAACTATCAGATATAGTTTTAAATTCTGGAACATCAATAGAATATCAGATATTTCATGTTAATTTTCACTGGTATTTTCTGAATATTAAACAGAATTTTCAGAATTAAAAAATGTTGTTTTTTTTTTGTACTAATAATAATATTTTATGAATCTCAATTAAAATTTTCTGAATATTATTTGATGTGTTCTATTAAATGGAACTTTTTCAACAAATCGAAATTTAAATTTTCTGGCGAATATTATTATTATGTCCTTCTCTCCTGCATGCAACGTTTTTTTTCCCATGAGAAGTTTTTTGAAAATTGAAATAAATAAGTCTGGGGTCACTTTGGGTCGCAGGTCCACATGGGTTAATAATGTTGGAAATATTTTTATTTTTAACCTTGAGTAATGCTTATAAAATAAAACTAATAAAACAAATAAGCCTTTTTATTCTAAAAAACACAATTTCCTCGAAATCCGTAAAATTTCAATCGTTGCCCTACCCAAGTGAACTGGGGTATGTTTTTAAAATTTTTTATTTTTAATCGCTTAGATGTTTTAAACAAGTTTAAGCAATAAAAATCTAAATTTTTTCGATTTTGTTGAAGAAATTTTTTTAAATTTTGAAATTGGAGATTTGAAAAACACCCCAGAAATTTTGTTCGTTTTTGACACCACCGTAGGACAGGTTAACGCCATCCAAAACAAAAAACTTTCTTTATGTCTCACAGTTATGAGTGTATTAAATAAAAACGTTATGTATCAGTAGTCAATTTTAAAAACGTTTCAAATTTGAGCTCGAATTTCTTGCTGAAGTGGTATTTGGAACATTAGTTGTCCTGGGGCATTATTTATTACTGGGGTAGTTCTTTACCGATTTCGGATTTTTATACCTTTTTGAATGCATAATTTCATCTTAATCTCGATTAATTTATCATCTAAAGTAAAAACTATTGCAATATTGCAAAAAAAAACAGCAAAAACTAAAAAAAATATCCCTTTTTTCCCATATAAACGCATGTTTCGATCTTTAAGACCTTATCGGGTAGGGAACGCGTGTTCGTAGGGGCGCAACATTCCACATGAGTTATTTTCACGACAAATACAAAAAAATTAGAGGGTAGCGTCTCAACATTTCTAACATTTAACTTTAAGGGACACTCTAATATACATACATACATATATGTATGCACAGCGCATACTGTTGGGACATTTATTCGTTCCCCCGCCTATTTTAGGAACATTTGCATATTTTGGGGACTGTCCGTAAAGTTTTCATACATTTTCATACATTTTCATACATCTAGCGTATAAGATAAGGACAATTGGTTCGATACTCCGCATACTTAGGGGTGTATCAAACGAATAAATATCCCAACAGTATGCGCTGTGCATACATACATATATACATATATATTAGGGTACACTCAAAAAAATAAGTTAGTACAAAAGTTAGTAAAACGTCTTGTAAATCAGGTATACTATTTTTTAGCAAATTTTTTTTGCTAAAATCGTGTTTTCAGCTAAAATTTTTGTTATACTTATTCAGCACTTAACTGTTTTATACTAATGCTTTACTAATATACTAATGTTTACCTAATTAATTTTGCTAAAAAAAAATTGTGCTGATAAGCACATTAATAGTGTGGACGACAACCAGATTGAAAGATATATGCACAATGAAGCAGATGTCGCGGCATGTCAAGATGTAGTAGATAAGAGGAAAATGATACTAAAAAGTACAACTCGAATAAGACATATAAAAAATCAACCATTTAAGACTTTTGTATCTGTTTTTCATACATTAAAAGAACTCAAAATCTGGCGTTGTCACCGGCTTGTGAAAATAATTGTCTATTAATAAAATAAAAGACAAAAGGAAATATTTAAATTTAATATGTATTTCTATAATAAATGTTAATAGATTAATAATCTAGTGTGGTCAAATTGCAAACAAACATATACAGATATGTAGACAGAGTAAAGCGAAAGACAAAGACACACATCTTAGGTAGATGGTTCCTTTTTCTTATTGCAAAAAAAGGGTTGTTTTATTTTTTCGTTTCGTTTCTATAATTATCTTCGGCAGTTGCGTTCTTTAAAAGAAAGCATTATTTAGACAACGATTGATGTAAGTAGTTGAAAGAAAATTTTTGTTATGTTATATATATTTATATATTCTATATATTTTAAGATATTAAAATAATTCATGTCGTCAATGTGTTAAAATGAAAATTTTTATATTTCGTAATTATTGTAAATTATTTTTAAAAGAATCACAAAAATATGTTTTATGATTTTCAGCAAATAAATTAACTAAATTACAATTTGTTTACAAATTTTTTGCGTTTTTTTCAGTCTACTAAAATTCAGCAAAAAATTTATTAATTTTTACCAAGGCTTTTTTATTTCAAATCTACTAAGTGTTAGCAAAACTTTTGCTGAATCTACTAATTTTGTTGCTAAAAATCAGTTCGCTGATTTTCAGCAAAAGATTTTGCTGACATTAGCAATTTTTTTGCTAGCACCCTCCTGACTAAAATTTTGCTGACTCAGCAAAATTTTTTGCTGTTTTACAAACTTTTTTTTGAGTGTAGCTTTTGTTGTATATGCGAAAAATAAAAATGAGATTTTGACTGTACACATTTTTTCCTGATTTTGGAAAAAACGGTTATAAATTGCATTTTGCAAACAATTTTACTAAAATTTAGCATTTTTTCGACACTGATAATAAACCATGCGTAAAATCACGAAAGAATGTCAAAATAACCAAATTTTACATTTTACGAAATTTTTTGTAGTTCTGACAATAATTTCGTATTGAAATGCATGTATTATTATTAGTATACAAATTTAATTGTAATAATTTTATTAAAATTTAGTAATTTTTTGCAAATTTTAGCAACTCCGTTTTGAATTGCATTTTACAACATTTTTACTAAAATTTAGTATTGGCTATTAATTATTTCTACCAATTTCATTCTACTACAGTTCAGCAGACATGTGCTACTAAATTTTCAAAAAAATACCGCAAGGCTCATAATAGTTAAATTTCCCGTAATAACAGCAAAATTTCACGTAGCCATTACGTACTTTTTTTTTCTTAGTGCATCTGTTGCTCTGAAAGGCATTTGTGAGCAGATGGTTGAAATATCTATTCTGAAAGTTGATAAATATTGGATACATGATAACATCATACAGGACTGATCCAGGACTGATCCAGGGAAGATGTATAAGATATGAGAGTGAATCTGGACGAAAATAGCTTTGGTTGGTTTGCCTTCATCATACCAGAAACTAATTTTGAAAGGTGTACCATCAAATGGTTCTGACACAAGGTAACTGTTAGCCGATGGGCTTTAAAGAACGATTTGAGTATGACACAGCTGCTGTATACTCCCTCAGAAGCAGACATCAAAAAATTCGTTCACAATTGCTTAAAGACACATTTAATTTCTATATAAAGAATAATTATGAATGTCTTATTTGGATGAACGTATTCTTCAGATTGATAACAAAAATATGTCTTAAACTCTGGAAATCAAACCAGAAAGAAGGAAAATACCCATCCCTTTGTTTAGTATTAATATTAACAAACATTAAATTATCACAATTTTTCCCACTTTTGGAAAAGTGGTCAAAGTGTTCCAGCTCTAAACGTTATCCAATGTTCTTGAAATTTGGCATATATTACATTCACTGCAACTCGGGTCGAAAGCAAAGTCTGCAAATAGTTTACTTTATATTTTTTGCCTTACAAAATGAAACACCCTAGTCCACAGTTATGTTTAGTATTTAACTATTTACTACTAGAACTACTCGATGGGGTCGAGCTACTCGACTACTCGAAAACGGAGGGCCCTGGTATGTACCAGAACAAATTAAGAGAAAATATTATTTATTTTTTATTGTGGACGCCATTAAAATCAGTGTGGCCGAAATATTTATTATTACTGGTCCCAGTGTAAAAATATATGATCTGATCAGAAATAGTTAGATCTGTTAAACATATCTAAACAGATCTCGTAACACATATGATTAGATCTCAGAAATGGTTACGAATTTAAGATCTAATTAGATCTGATCAAATCTGGGCAGATCTCATATTTTTAGATTTGGTGAGGTTCAATAATTTTTTAAATTTTCTAGCTAAATGATTAAAAAATTTTTATTTTAATGCATTTATTCAAAAGCTTTGACAAATAAATGGATAACAATGACAAGACGAAACACTTTTTACTTTTTTGAAATTCGGCCATGGCAGCCAGATTTATCTAAAATCTTTTTTAGTGTTTATAAATCTTGATTACTTTGCCGAGCAACTGCCGTCTTCGGCTGTTTCGTGGAATCAGATACGGATATATGTAGATTGACAAGGAATATCAACTTATTTTTTTGTATTTGAATATGTGCAAAGTAATGATTGATGGACCTGCAAAAGAAAACTATTGTTAAATATACTTTATTAATAATATAAGTTATTATTTTATCTTCTATTTTGCAAAAAAACTCCATATTTACACCAATCGCTCATTTACTAAAATACTGTCATAAGTCAAAAAACGCGATTTATGAGTTAATGATGCAGATTTAATAGTTATATCGAGCTTCATAAAAATATTTGTAAAAATTTCATATTAATATTTTGTACACTCAAAAAAAAAAGTTTGTAAAGTCAGCAAAAAATTTTGCTGAGTCAGCAAAATTTTAGTCAGGAGGATGCTAGCAAAAAAAATTGCTAATGTCAGCAAAATCTTTTGCTGAAAATCAGCGAGCTGATTTTTAGCAACAAAATTAGTAGATTCAGCAAAAGTTTTGCTAACACTTAGTAGATTACAAATAAAAAAGCGTTGGTAAAAAGTTAGTTAATATATTTGCTGAAAATCATAAAACATATTTTTGTGATTCTTTTAAAAATAATTTACAATAATTACGAAATATAAAAATTTTCATTTTTCCACATTGATGTCATGAAGTAATTTAATATCTGAAAATATATAGAAATAAATATATATAACAAAAATTTTCTTTCAACTACTTACATCAATGGTTGCCTAAATGATGCTATCTTTTAAGGACGCAACTGCCGAAGATAATTATAGAAACGAAACGAAAAAATAAACAAAAACAAAAACAAACGAAACGAAACGAAAAAAACAACCCTTTTTTTGCAATAAGAAAAATTAACCATACTAAGATGTGTGTCTTTGTCTTTCGCTTTACTCTGTCTACATGTCTGTATATGTTTGTTTGCAATTTGACCACACTAGATTATTAATCTATTAACATTTATTATAGAAATACATATTAAATTTAAATATTTTCTTTTGTCTTTTATTTTATTAATAGACAATTATTTTCACACGCCGGTGACAACGTAAAATTTAAGTTGTTTTAATCCTCAATTTTTTTTTATGTATGAAAAACAGATACAAAAGTCTTCCATGGTTGATTTTTTATATGTCTTATTAGAGCTAAACTTTTTAGTATCATTTTCCTCTTCTCTACTACATCTTGACATGCAGCGACATCTGCTTATCAGCACAATTTTTTTTAGAAAAATTAATTAGTAAAACATTAGTATATTAATAAAGCATTAGTATAAAACAGTTAAGTGCTGAATAAGTATTACAAAAATTTTAGCTGAAAACACGATTTTAGCAAAAAAAATTTGCTAAAAAATAGTATACCTGATTTACAAGACGTTTTACTAACTTTTCTACTAACTTATTTTTTTGAGTGTATACTTTTTGAGTTAGAAGAGAAAATATTTTCTTTTTCCTGGAAAACGGGTGCACAGAGTATAAACTTTGTAGACAAACTATGCTACTCACGGATCTCTCGATAATAAGCGAACTCGCACCCAACAAGCGGGGTAGTAAAAGAATCACGGTTTTCATTTCCATGCCTGTTTTTGACGTTTTTCTTGAACCTCATTCGTATTATTGTTATGTTGTTTCATTCATATTCGGCTTTTGAATTGCGTAGGTGTTTTTGAAAAAAAAAATGTGCAGCAATCAACAATATATTCCAATATTTTTTCTTAATTAAAGTCCTCCATGCTTGAAATGTGTATTTTAATTTATTGCGAGCAAATTAAACTGACTGGGCTAAATTTTTTTTATTTTTATAGTTACGAATGAACAACTAAAGAATATTGGCCGATTAAACGTCAAATAGAGCCAAGAGTTGTTGCAAGCTAAAAAGGGAATTGAGCAATCGATTGCCTCGTCTAAATGGCCGTATAAACAAAAATATATTTCAACTACTTACATCCATGGTTGTCTAAATGATGACAATTTGGACTGAAGCTAAATACCGTATGTAACTCTAAAAACAAAACAAAAAATAGCAAAATGTGACATACACATAAACAACCGTTTTTTTTTTTGCAAATAGAGAAAGGAAATATAAAAAAATTACCTAAGATCTGTTTCCTACTATTTAACTTTAGTCTGTCTATCTAACGATATATTTTTTTGCAATTTTTCTACATTCCATATATTACCACTATAAGAATTTAGTTTACAAATACACATTTTATTTTTAATAAATTTAAGTATTTTATTTTGTCATTAATTTAATTATTGATCACTTTCTTTGACAAGCAGGAATCAACACGATACTTGAGTTTATTAGATCAACAATTTATATGAATACACATTATTGGCGTCCTTATCTATGAAAAACATATAAAAAAAATCTTCTATGGTTGATTTTTTTACATGTCTTACATGAGTTGTACTTTTTAGTATAATTTTACTCGTCTCTACTACATCTCGAGATGCCGCGACATCTACTTCATTCTGCGCATATCTTTCAATCTGGTTTTCGTTTATACTAGTAATGTGCTTATTAGCACGATTTTTTTTTAGCAAACTAAATTAGTAAAACATTAGTAAAATATTAGTAAAACATTAGTTCAAAACAGTTAAGAGCTAAATAAATATAACTAAAATTTTAGCTGAACACATAAATTCAGCAAAAAATTTCCTTAACAATAGTATAGTTGCATTACAAGACGTTTTACTAACTTTTCTCCTAACTTATTGTTTTGAGTGTGAAGTTGGGATTTATAACTTCAATTTAAACTATTAAAATCTTAAAGTGATATAAGTAATACAAAATGTTTTATGATTTTGCGGAATTGTACGTATTAGGCTTATTTCACTAATCACCTTTTTATGACAATTTAATGACTGGTTATGATTTAACTTATCTCAATTTAATATCAAATAATCAAACACTATAAACCACTTCCCCAAAGATTATATAAACAGATTCGTGTATATAGTATGTGGCTTTCCATACCAACCGTCCTATTTAAGAAAAAGATATATTCTCCTTCTAAAACAAGAACGAATTTTGCAATTTTTGCAAGATTTAAAAAAAAGTAATTTGACAGCAAATCAGAACTTATTCTGAATTTATAGAGTAATATAAAACATTATATATCGATCGACGATTATCGTAAAATTTTCGAAGTGAAATTACGACCATATCACATACAAATTTTATATAATGTTAACAATTTTGGTAAAAAAAACAATTTTCATAGTTCAGTTTAACGATTTTGTAAATAACATCGTCAAAACGATAGCAATTTAGGTCTGTCTAGTTTTGAACAAAGCGATATCGTTTTTCTCTTAGAGAATCTATCTAACTACAAAATATTAAAATACTTGAGATGTACAATGTTTAACGAAGATTTTCTCCAAAACGCATCCAAGATATACGATGAAGCTATTTGCATCGATAAAAAAGAATTTTCCTAATCAACTTTTTATAAACGGTAAGAATTTTATTCACAATTTTAATAAAACTAATTGATTCCATAAATAAATATAGTAAATAAAACAAAAAAATTGCAATTTTAAACGAAACATAAAACGTTTCAATAAACAAAATTAAAATAAAGTTTAATTTAAATACATGTTAATGTCAGATAAATCTAAGGCTGAAGATTTTGCTCTTCATCTTCACACGACATTCGGATAATAATCATTATAATGGCGAAATACTCGAATAGATTTTACATAATTTTCTAAAAATGTTATATGCTTTTAGAGAGTTATTTAATTTAGGTCCATTATAGGGTACATGTTCCCTTCTGAGTTGTTTTGATAATTATTAAATAACTTTTTTAAATTTGATGTCACAAGAAAATGCTGGAGCGCAAAAAATGCCCATGGAGTTGGGCTATAAGCTGATGTATTTGTATTTGTAATACTACACTTAGTTTTTTTTTATAGCCCAAACACCAGATGTAGAGCCACAAATTATAATTTTTCAAAAATTATTCGTTTAATCGAAAGAATACTGAATAAAAAAATATAAATAATAAAAGTTTCTTACACTTTATCATAAAACTTTATGACTTTCGGCATAAATTTGGAAAAATATTTATCTGTTTCTGCTCAATAAACGAATTCTTTCATTGATTGCATATTTGTTCTAAATGCCACATTTCTGCATATTCTGCTCGTAACAGCAAATTTTAAAGAAAGAAACTTATTTGTTGGCACATTTTTGTAATTTTTCGAACAAAGACAATTTTTTAGAGCATTTTTTGCAGATTTCCTAGAACTTTTTAATACAAAATAGTACCGAATTTTGTGAGACAAAAAATATACACAAAATTAGCGATTTATAGTATTTTTTAAAGCAAAAAAAAATTTGCTATTTTTCGGTTATAATCAGGTTTTATAAAGTTTGAAATATATAGCGATTTATTGCAAAATTGCTTAACTTTTTTTATAACTTATCTATTATCTAGCGATTATTTAGTTTAATATAGCGATATATCCTAAAATTAGTTAATTTAGTTAATTTTCTAAAAGGATTCAAAAAATATATTTTTTTTAATTATTCGTTTTATTCGGTTAATTGTGAAAATTTATTAGAATTATTTGTTGTTAGAATGATTTTTAAATTGTTCGTTCGAAATTTATTTTTTTTTGTTCGATTAATCAAATAATTTTTATTCGAGTGACAGTCCTAGCAACTGCATAAAAAACTTTGCAACTACATAACTTTTCTAAACCTTTGGGTTCTTAGCCAGATCGAAATACTATTATCAACCTAGCTAATATTATGGATTTGCTTTATTTTTGTTAATATACGGAGGTTGAAAGCTCGTTATAAACTAAAAAAACGTAAAAATAATCTCGATGTAGTTAAAAACAAAAAACTAACAAAACTGTAAAAAAATATTACTTGAGCCAGAGTAAAAACCAAAATTTTTTTTATATAAATAGAACATTTTTGGTCTTCAAAGTTTAGTAACGTCATGATGCTTGTTAGGAAAAGACTAAGATTACTAAGAAGACAAGAATGGAGCAAAATTAATGATTAATAGGTTTTTTGTTAAAGTTCTGCCTATTATGGAGGCTTTAACTTTTCTAAAACTTTGAGATCTATAGCCTGTTGCAAGATTGTGTAGCATCAAATATATTAAAAAAATAATAATATGACTTTTTGGCAAAGTAACAGTCGAGTGCTTGGAAATTTTCGAAAGGCTACGCTCGCCGGTTTGGGGAGGGTTCTTGACGTTACGATACCTGCAGCTACAACATAAAAAGAAAATAGAAAACTTTCTATTTCCAAGACTTTATAAGTTCATTGAAATTTAAAAAAAAAAAAAAGAAATCGGGCTATTGAAATTTAATACAAGTTAAAGTTAATAAGCACACAATAGTGATAGTTGTTATTATCACATTGAACACTATGAGACAAATCCCACCCATATTCGTTCACTTCAGATACAACAGTGTTCATATAATTACGTTATAGTATCTTCCCTAATTTAATTAAAAGTTTATTCTAAAATATCATTCGCTTCATCATTTTACCTGTCAACATTCCCAAAATAATCTTACTTATTCCAAGCTTCTCATTTTAATGCAAGTGCTATTTTATTCAACAATTCATTTGTACTCATATGCTAATCTAATTGATTAATTAAAATTTGTACTTAGTAATTATAGCTAGAATTTAAATATGATTCTACCTAAATCATAACTCTTATCAAATTATTAGGTGTAGCTTAAAATCTAATTTCAATTCAGTAATTAACTGGTTAGTATATAAACGAATATCAAAATTTCTGATTATGTTTTAAATCGAACGCATGTTAGATATCAAATATTGTATATTACAACTTACGATTTTACGCTGTTTGAGATGACGTATTTCAAATTTATACTTTTGGTATTTACCCTTCTCTGCTATTCAGGCGATGGTTTGAATTCAAAACATCCAGGGAACTGTAATTCAAAATCATTAATAAAAAAATATTTAAAGGTTTTAAATATAATATACAATAATTCTCTAACATGCTATAACTTAAACATTAATAATAAAATTAATCTTAAAGTTATAGTATTATCTTAAAATTGAGCAATTAAAATTTAAATATATTCTTAACATACATTTTACATCAGTTCCATTGATTTATTTTAAAAGTTCACCATGCCAGCACTAAATATTAACAGACTTGATGTAGAGTATATGCTTAGAACTTGCTCTTATTCACTGCTAAAAAAAATTGTTTATAACACATTCTTTCCCTAATTTAATAATAAAGTGTTATACAAAAAAAAGAAAGAATGTGTATAAAAAAAATTAAATATTTGTTTAATAAAACTATACTTATCAGCTTATAGATCAATGATAAAAAAAATTGATGACGTCTTAATCTGGTTTTACTATTAGTTGTACGTTCTTATTATTGTTGTAACTTCATTCATAACGTTAAAATCACTGTGGTGGACAATTCTGTAGCACAGCCATTAGTAGTATGATGATTTAGACAATTTGTTGACTATATTTTAGATTATATTATTCCTATGACATTTTTATATGTCAATGAATAAATCAGTCCTGGAATTTCAAGTTATGACGTGTAGAGCCGATACTGAATGGATAAAATTATCATTGGATGCAAAAACAACGTTTAAAAATTTAATTTGCAGAGTATAATATGAAACATAATTTTATCTTCACTTTACACAATTATGATGACGTTTCTGAGTTGTTACACAGTTCTGGCAAATTATATTAATTCCACAATGATGACGTATATTACGGATGAATAAAATTACCACATGGCTATATAATTAATAAAATTTGTAATGCAAAACCATTGGTTCCGAAGTATTTGATTCACAAAAAAATAACACGCTTTGCATCAATTATATTTTCGGGGTTTAACTTTTCCTGAATTTTCTTGAATCTTGTTAATCTTTCACGTGAATATGATTCCAATATTAAAACCCTAAGAATTAATTATTTTACTCAATATTAAAATATAAAAAAAAACTTTGCACAATTCTTACCAATTAATATTGGGTTTATTTAAATTCCGAACTAGTCACGTTGAATTCTCAAGTTAAAAGAAAGAAACCGGAAGACTTTTTCTTTCTTTACTTAACTTTTCGGCTCGCCCGATCACTCTTTTTACAACTGATGATCATTTTTTTACAACCATTCGATAACAGTGTAAATAATCAAAACCGAAAACGTATATAAGTCTACTTCTACACATGCCAAACGTTTATATCGTGACATACAATTTTATGTTGTGCTAATATGTTGATCGTCAGTGTAACATAAATTATGCTAACTAACATACTATAACATTTTATGCAAATGTTAAATGAAGTTTCACATGAACAACTAGCATAACTATGTTATTTAAAAAAAAATGTTAATTATACACCCAAAAAAACTTAGATCGATATGAATAAAAATATTTCAATTGAGAATATTTAAGCAAATCTCAATTGACAACTGCCGTGTTTCTTCCAATTCTAATATTGTTAATAAAGGAAAATCTGTTACAAAACCTTCATCGCAGGCCAAAGTCCTGTGGGTCGAAGATAAGGAAAGATAGATTTTACCTGGTTTCCGCATTATTGTGGGGCACGACCACACCCTGAGAATATGCTAGTCGGGCACAAAATAAATTTTTCAAACTATACACAGAAAGAATATTTGTTAGTCAAAAAAAATACGAAGCTGGTGAAACTTTTAATCACAAGGTAATCGGAGAACTGAAGAATAATGAAATGCTCTATATAATTTTTAATTCTAAAATAAAATGTGTCATAAAATTTTATGAAACTGACTTAACAAAAAAAAATCCCAATAGCAATAACATTACCTTAATCCAAAATTCAATTAATATCGTGTAGATAATTGTCGCAATGTAACTTATTCAAAAGGACTTAATATCCTTTGCATGATATAAGCCAATATATTTACCATTAACTGTCTCGAGCTCATAACAAGCTGATCCTACTTTCCTTCGTACCCTGCATTTCACATATGGTGGAAGAAGTTTAGCGTTTATACCTTTCCTGAAATCAGACTGCTGGAAACTCTTTCGGAATACTTCCTGGCCAACTTTAAATTGTACATCTCTACACCTTGTATTATAGCTTTTCGTCGCCTTTCCATGTGCAACTGCTAAGTTTTCTTTCACTTTATCATGAAGTAGAGTCATTTTGGAATCATTAGGAACAAAACTAAACTGACCTTCCCGTAAACATCTTAACTTATCCAAAACTGGGTAAGCTGATGCATGTCGCACCATGTTATAACCAAAAGCACAAAAGTATGGAGAACATTTTATTGCATTGTGATAATCACCACGAAGTATGCTTGCAATCCTTGATACATGTGTATCCCATTTATCTTGCTTTTCTTTCAATAAAATACGTAATTTGATTAAAATTCGCGGTTTGTTCTCTCAGACGTATTTGCCTGAGGAGAATACAGGGCGGTCTTTATGTGTAAAACACCGTGAGCCTTAAGAAAATCTGACATTTGAGAAGAAACAAACTGTTTCCCATTATCAGAGTGGATGTACTGCGGAACTCCAAATTGATGAAAAATTGTTTCTTCGAGGTATTTAATAATGGCAGCACTAGTAGCCTTTTTGAGTGGTTTAAGAAAAATGTACTTTGTGAAATGATCAACCGCCACAAAAACCATAGAGTTACCCATTTTAGTCCTAGGATATGGACCTAGCAGATCCATATAAATGCGTTGAAAAGGTCTTTCGGTTCTAATCTGCTGTCCCATTGGCGGCCTTAATATTTGATTTGTGGGCTTAACTGCCTTACAAATTTCACAGTTGGAAACAAAATCTTTTATTTGTCTTGACATATTTGGCCAGAAGTACTTTTCCCTTATACGATTTAATGTTTTAACAAAGCCCCCATGGCACGAATCTATATTGTGATTTTTGTAAATAACCTCATCGCTAAGCTCTTTTGGAAGCCAAAGACGCCATAATGAATCCTCATCGACGAATTCACCCTTTCGAAATTTTACCCTCTGGTAAATGAACTCATCAGAAACAATTGTATCTGGAAAGTTTTCTGGGCTTTTAGATATTTCGGACTTAAGCATTTCATATTCTTCGTTTTTAAAAAACTCGGACTGTAGATCTATTTCGGACGATACGGACGGACATGGTGTACAAATTTCATCAATATCAAGACGGGACAAAGCATCTGGTACTATGTTCGCAGATCCTTTTCTGTACTCTACCTCAAAGTCATACCCCTGCAATTTTAAACTCCAACGACCTAAACGACCTGACAAGTCTTTCTGAGACATCAACCAACGAAGACTTGAATGATCAGTGACAATTTTGAATTTGAGACCTTCAACATATGGACGGAATCTTTTTAAACAAACGATGGCGGCTAGACACTCCAATTCTGTTACAGTATAATTTTTTTGATTTTTATTTAATTTTTGAGATACATAAGCAATTGGGTGTTCCTTGCCCTCATCGTCCATCTGCGTTAAAACGCCTCCTACGCCTACTCGTGAAGCATCACACTGTATAGTGAAAGGTCTATTAAAATTAGGTTGTACCAACACTGGGGCCGTCGTCAACGCGTTTTTTAATTCAGCAAAAGCTGTTTCTGCCTCTGGTGTTAATTTAAATTCATTAGACTTTTTCAGACAATCGGTTAATGGTGCAGCTAAGTCTGCGAAATTTGGGATAAATTGTCTATACCACCCTGTCATGCCAATATACCTGCGGATCTGCCTGGGGGTTTTAGGAAGAGGAAAATTCGAAATTGCCTCAATTTTTGCCTTATCAGTTCGTAAACAGCCTTGGCCCACAATATATCCTAGGTACTTTATTTCTTTTCGACAAAACCGGCTTTTCTCTACGTTAATGGTCAAATTCGCTGATTTAAGGCAATTAGCAACTTCGCGCAACATATCAATATGTGTTTTAAAATCCGATGTACATATAAGCAAATCGTCCAAATAAATGAATACGTTTTCACGGAGTCGACTAGGTATTGTCTTATCCATTAATCGACTCATTCTTTGTGCGGCGTTGCAGAGCCCGAAAGGCATAACTGTAAACTGATACAGTGGCCGGCCAGGTACTGCAAATGCCGTTTTTTCTTTAGAACACTCATCAAGGGGTATTTGCCAAAAGGCATCTTTTAGGTCAATACCTGTGATATAATGAGTATCCTGTAACCGACTTAAAAGGCCATTGATATGAGGCAACGGATACGCATCTTTCTTTGTAATAGTGTTAAGCTTGCGCGAATCAAGGCAAAGGCGAATTTTTCCTGGTTTCCTGACTAAAACAACTGGGCTACAATAAGGGCTATTACTTTCCTCAATCACACCTAATGAAAGCATACGATCGAGTTCACTATAAGCCTCCTGTTGACGTGGGGGTGAAAGGGGATAATGTTTAATCTTAAAAGGAGGTGAATCGCCAGTATCAATTGTATGGATCTCTAACGCTGTACGACCTAAGCCAAGTTTGCTAAAAGAAGGAAATTCATCTATTACACGTTTTAAATCGTAAAGCTGTAAATCTGACAACCTATGAGAATTACTATCAACACCAGAAAGGAACGCTTCGCTATCAAGGGTGACTTCTGAGAGAAAAAGTTGAGGAGCAATGTCAAAGGCTTTCCAAAAGTTTATCCCTAAGTATACAGATTGTCTTAAAGTTGGAGACAGGTAGAACAAAATATCCTTTGTGACATTTTTATAAGTTACTGGTATCTTAACAAACCCAATAACCTTTTGCTTGCCTCCGCCAGCAGTTTTCAGAGAACTATAAATGGTTCTAAATTTTAAATTAAGTTTACTAACAGTGTCCTCGCAATCTTTACCTAACACGCTAATCGATGCACCTGAATCAAGCAAACCAAAGATCTCAAAGTTACCTAAAGTTATCTTAGCATATGGCCTGTTATCAACATCTTCATCAATTATGGTTGATTCTACAATTTTTAAAAAGTCTTTACGTTTCAAATATCTCTCTCTGCATTTTTTTATCTTTGTTGGAACAGAATCGTCACCAAAAATACGTCTTCTTACTTCGTCATATAATAATTTTCTCTCGTGAAGAGTTAAATGAGGCTTAGGTGTATTTTTAACTTTATGACTATAAGTACTTTTCTTTCCATGCTTAACAATTTCAATTTTCATATTCTCATTTACATTGAGCAAAGCGGGTATTTTTTTATCTGTTTTAAAATAATCTGTAGAGGGATTTTGAGACACGAACGAGTGACCCTCGTTTACTCGCTCGGTTTGCTGTTTTTTCGAGTGTTTCCTACACTGAGGAGTGGCGACGTTTTTTTCTCCGCACCGAAAACAAAAAAGGTTACGTTTTTCCGATGAGCAATCGTAGAACGAGTGACCAATTTGGTCACAGTTCCAACATTTGAAGTGCCTTGTATCTACTTCCCTCTTCTCTTTATTCTGAAATCCCTGATATTTCATTGCGGCAATCTCAAAATCATTTTCCTCTACCTCGTCTTCTTTCCCAGTACTCTCGAGTTCAGAAACAACTCTCCTCTGCATTCTTACTTGACTTTGTCTAGATATATATATTTCTGCCTTTCTAGCTGCATCTCTTAAATGGTCCAAGCTAAATAGATCATACGAAAATAAGAGAGCTCCTATCGATTCCCTAATATTATTTTTAATAAGATCGATCATTTTAGTATCACTTAAAGGTTGCGACAGCCTCGAATTCATTGATACCATTTCGGTGAAATAGTCATCAAAGTTTTCCTTAGGTAGTTGCCTACGTTCCACCATTCTTACCATCCTATCGCAATCATTTTCTATCCTTCCAAATTGTTTAGTGATAGCTAACTTCAATTCACCATAATTTGCACTAGGATTCTGTTTTAAAAAGGACCAAAACCATTTGTCAGCTTTACCGTTCAAAAAAGTGTGAAAGCTAGCTACAACCTGTTCATCAGAACAATTACAACGGTCCTTAAGTGTATCGACCTTAAACAAAAAATCATTAATATCTTGAGTTCCATCATAGGATATATTCCATTTATCAATTCTAAATGAGCCACCAGCGGAAGAACTCCTACCCGAATCTCTACTTTGGTTATGCAAAGAAATATTATTGTGTTGGTTTGTGGATGAATTACGTAAATTATCCAAAGGCTGTTGGTTATCGTCTGGATTCCTAGTCAAATTTCCTATTAACGTTCCCCTCAAGGATGCCAACTCTCCCATAAATACATTATGGTTCAGAGCCAAAACTCTTTCCAGACGTGTAGTCAATTCCTCTAAGCCATCTGTAAAACTTTGACCAGAAGGCCCTTGAGCTCCCTGCTGACTACCATTACCATTTGCTCCCTCCATAACTACTTCCTGTTGCCTATCTCGCAAGGATGGAGCCCAGGCTCTTGAGCCTGAAAAAACGGGACTGTAACTAAATCTCGGCCTAGTAACTAATTGGTTATCAAACTCCTCGTCAAATGTAAAATTGGGATCACTGCTTGAGATATTAAGGTTATTATTGGAACTACCTTGTTTTCCCTTTCTTTTCCCTCCTGTCATAACACAATGACACTAAAATTTAAAACAAAATTTTCTTTTTTTTTTCAATAATTCTTCTAACGGTTTACTGGGAATGCTGATTTGAGGTAATCAAAATTGAATGATAAGAAAATTATATAAAAATAATAAGTGCGCTCTAAAAACCCCCTCCAAATTTAGGTTTGTCTGTTGATATCATATTTGTATCGCAATAACACGCTCTATTATAAAAGACTAATTGTATGTCTTATACAAAATGAAATCAAAACTATTAAAACTAACATTGAGTTAAAAAAAATAACACCAGTTGGAAGTCGCTAGAAAATTCATGATTAAAAACACGAATTAAATGTCTTACCTCAACTGATATTTAAAATTTGAAAAATGCGATTAAAGACTCACTACCGCTATATAATAACAATAAAATGTTTTCTTATACGACTTGTGATATAGTAAGAAAAAACTTAGAAGAAAAAAAAAATGGTAAATCACATACTCTTTTGATCAATATTCATATCTCAATCAAATGAGGACTTATTCACCATCCGAAGATGATTTCGATCATGACATTTCTGCCCCACGTTGGGCGCCATTCTAATTATGTTGCAAGATTGTGTAGCATCAAATATATTAAAAAAATAATAATATGACTTTTTGGCAAAGTAACAGTCGAGTGCTTGGAAATTTTCGAAAGGCTACGCTCGCCGGTTTGGGGAGGGTTCTTGACGTTACGATACCTGCAGCTACAACATAAAAAGAAAATAGAAAACTTTCTATTTCCAAGACTTTATAAGTTCATTGAAATTTAAAAAAAAAAAAAAGAAATCGGGCTATTGAAATTTAATACAAGTTAAAGTTAATAAGCACACAATAGTGATAGTTGTTATTATCACATTGAACACTATGAGACAAATCCCACCCATATTCGTTCACTTCAGATACAACAGTGTTCATATAATTACGTTATAGTATCTTCCCTAATTTAATTAAAAGTTTATTCTAAAATATCATTCGCTTCATCATTTTACCTGTCAACATTCCCAAAATAATCTTACTTATTCCAAGCTTCTCATTTTAATGCAAGTGCTATTTTATTCAACAATTCATTTGTACTCATATGCTAATCTAATTGATTAATTAAAATTTGTACTTAGTAATTATAGCTAGAATTTAAATATGATTCTACCTAAATCATAACTCTTATCAAATTATTAGGTGTAGCTTAAAATCTAATTTCAATTCAGTAATTAACTGGTTAGTATATAAACGAATATCAAAATTTCTGATTATGTTTTAAATCGAACGCATGTTAGATATCAAATATTGTATATTACAACTTACGATTTTACGCTGTTTGAGATGACGTATTTCAAATTTATACTTTTGGTATTTACCCTTCTCTGCTATTCAGGCGATGGTTTGAATTCAAAACATCCAGGGAACTGTAATTCAAAATCATTAATAAAAAAATATTTAAAGGTTTTAAATATAATATACAATAATTCTCTAACATGCTATAACTTAAACATTAATAATAAAATTAATCTTAAAGTTATAGTATTATCTTAAAATTGAGCAATTAAAATTTAAATATATTCTTAACATACATTTTACATCAGTTCCATTGATTTATTTTAAAAGTTCACCATGCCAGCACTAAATATTAACAGACTTGATGTAGAGTATATGCTTAGAACTTGCTCTTATTCACTGCTAAAAAAAATTGTTTATAACACATTCTTTCCCTAATTTAATAATAAAGTGTTATACAAAAAAAAGAAAGAATGTGTATAAAAAAAATTAAATATTTGTTTAATAAAACTATACTTATCAGCTTATAGATCAATGATAAAAAAAATTGATGACGTCTTAATCTGGTTTTACTATTAGTTGTACGTTCTTATTATTGTTGTAACTTCATTCATAACGTTAAAATCACTGTGGTGGACAATTCTGTAGCACAGCCATTAGTAGTATGATGATTTAGACAATTTGTTGACTATATTTTAGATTATATTATTCCTATGACATTTTTATATGTCAATGAATAAATCAGTCCTGGAATTTCAAGTTATGACGTGTAGAGCCGATACTGAATGGATAAAATTATCATTGGATGCAAAAACAACGTTTAAAAATTTAATTTGCAGAGTATAATATGAAACATAATTTTATCTTCACTTTACACAATTATGATGACGTTTCTGAGTTGTTACACAGTTCTGGCAAATTATATTAATTCCACAATGATGACGTATATTACGGATGAATAAAATTACCACATGGCTATATAATTAATAAAATTTGTAATGCAAAACCATTGGTTCCGAAGTATTTGATTCACAAAAAAATAACACGCTTTGCATCAATTATATTTTCGGGGTTTAACTTTTCCTGAATTTTCTTGAATCTTGTTAATCTTTCACGTGAATATGATTCCAATATTAAAACCCTAAGAATTAATTATTTTACTCAATATTAAAATATAAAAAAAAACTTTGCACAATTCTTACCAATTAATATTGGGTTTATTTAAATTCCGAACTAGTCACGTTGAATTCTCAAGTTAAAAGAAAGAAACCGGAAGACTTTTTCTTTCTTTACTTAACTTTTCGGCTCGCCCGATCACTCTTTTTACAACTGATGATCATTTTTTTACAACCATTCGATAACAGTGTAAATAATCAAAACCGAAAACGTATATAAGTCTACTTCTACACATGCCAAACGTTTATATCGTGACATACAATTTTATGTTGTGCTAATATGTTGATCGTCAGTGTAACATAAATTATGCTAACTAACATACTATAACATTTTATGCAAATGTTAAATGAAGTTTCACATGAACAACTAGCATAACTATGTTATTTAAAAAAAAATGTTAATTATACACCCAAAAAAACTTAGATCGATATGAATAAAAATATTTCAATTGAGAATATTTAAGCAAATCTCAATTGACAACTGCCGTGTTTCTTCCAATTCTAATATTGTTAATAAAGGAAAATCTGTTACAAAACCTTCATCGCAGGCCAAAGTCCTGTGGGTCGAAGATAAGGAAAGATAGATTTTACCTGGTTTCCGCATTATTGTGGGGCACGACCACACCCTGAGAATATGCTAGTCGGGCACAAAATAAATTTTTCAAACTATACACAGAAAGAATATTTGTTAGTCAAAAAAAATACGAAGCTGGTGAAACTTTTAATCACAAGGTAATCGGAGAACTGAAGAATAATGAAATGCTCTATATAATTTTTAATTCTAAAATAAAATGTGTCATAAAATTTTATGAAACTGACTTAACAAAAAAAAATCCCAATAGCAATAACATTACCTTAATCCAAAATTCAATTAATATCGTGTAGATAATTGTCGCAATGTAACTTATTCAAAAGGACTTAATATCCTTTGCATGATATAAGCCAATATATTTACCATTAACTGTCTCGAGCTCATAACAAGCTGATCCTACTTTCCTTCGTACCCTGCATTTCACATATGGTGGAAGAAGTTTAGCGTTTATACCTTTCCTGAAATCAGACTGCTGGAAACTCTTTCGGAATACTTCCTGGCCAACTTTAAATTGTACATCTCTACACCTTGTATTATAGCTTTTCGTCGCCTTTCCATGTGCAACTGCTAAGTTTTCTTTCACTTTATCATGAAGTAGAGTCATTTTGGAATCATTAGGAACAAAACTAAACTGACCTTCCCGTAAACATCTTAACTTATCCAAAACTGGGTAAGCTGATGCATGTCGCACCATGTTATAACCAAAAGCACAAAAGTATGGAGAACATTTTATTGCATTGTGATAATCACCACGAAGTATGCTTGCAATCCTTGATACATGTGTATCCCATTTATCTTGCTTTTCTTTCAATAAAATACGTAATTTGATTAAAATTCGCGGTTTGTTCTCTCAGACGTATTTGCCTGAGGAGAATACAGGGCGGTCTTTATGTGTAAAACACCGTGAGCCTTAAGAAAATCTGACATTTGAGAAGAAACAAACTGTTTCCCATTATCAGAGTGGATGTACTGCGGAACTCCAAATTGATGAAAAATTGTTTCTTCGAGGTATTTAATAATGGCAGCACTAGTAGCCTTTTTGAGTGGTTTAAGAAAAATGTACTTTGTGAAATGATCAACCGCCACAAAAACCATAGAGTTACCCATTTTAGTCCTAGGATATGGACCTAGCAGATCCATATAAATGCGTTGAAAAGGTCTTTCGGTTCTAATCTGCTGTCCCATTGGCGGCCTTAATATTTGATTTGTGGGCTTAACTGCCTTACAAATTTCACAGTTGGAAACAAAATCTTTTATTTGTCTTGACATATTTGGCCAGAAGTACTTTTCCCTTATACGATTTAATGTTTTAACAAAGCCCCCATGGCACGAATCTATATTGTGATTTTTGTAAATAACCTCATCGCTAAGCTCTTTTGGAAGCCAAAGACGCCATAATGAATCCTCATCGACGAATTCACCCTTTCGAAATTTTACCCTCTGGTAAATGAACTCATCAGAAACAATTGTATCTGGAAAGTTTTCTGGGCTTTTAGATATTTCGGACTTAAGCATTTCATATTCTTCGTTTTTAAAAAACTCGGACTGTAGATCTATTTCGGACGATACGGACGGACATGGTGTACAAATTTCATCAATATCAAGACGGGACAAAGCATCTGGTACTATGTTCGCAGATCCTTTTCTGTACTCTACCTCAAAGTCATACCCCTGCAATTTTAAACTCCAACGACCTAAACGACCTGACAAGTCTTTCTGAGACATCAACCAACGAAGACTTGAATGATCAGTGACAATTTTGAATTTGAGACCTTCAACATATGGACGGAATCTTTTTAAACAAACGATGGCGGCTAGACACTCCAATTCTGTTACAGTATAATTTTTTTGATTTTTATTTAATTTTTGAGATACATAAGCAATTGGGTGTTCCTTGCCCTCATCGTCCATCTGCGTTAAAACGCCTCCTACGCCTACTCGTGAAGCATCACACTGTATAGTGAAAGGTCTATTAAAATTAGGTTGTACCAACACTGGGGCCGTCGTCAACGCGTTTTTTAATTCAGCAAAAGCTGTTTCTGCCTCTGGTGTTAATTTAAATTCATTAGACTTTTTCAGACAATCGGTTAATGGTGCAGCTAAGTCTGCGAAATTTGGGATAAATTGTCTATACCACCCTGTCATGCCAATATACCTGCGGATCTGCCTGGGGGTTTTAGGAAGAGGAAAATTCGAAATTGCCTCAATTTTTGCCTTATCAGTTCGTAAACAGCCTTGGCCCACAATATATCCTAGGTACTTTATTTCTTTTCGACAAAACCGGCTTTTCTCTACGTTAATGGTCAAATTCGCTGATTTAAGGCAATTAGCAACTTCGCGCAACATATCAATATGTGTTTTAAAATCCGATGTACATATAAGCAAATCGTCCAAATAAATGAATACGTTTTCACGGAGTCGACTAGGTATTGTCTTATCCATTAATCGACTCATTCTTTGTGCGGCGTTGCAGAGCCCGAAAGGCATAACTGTAAACTGATACAGTGGCCGGCCAGGTACTGCAAATGCCGTTTTTTCTTTAGAACACTCATCAAGGGGTATTTGCCAAAAGGCATCTTTTAGGTCAATACCTGTGATATAATGAGTATCCTGTAACCGACTTAAAAGGCCATTGATATGAGGCAACGGATACGCATCTTTCTTTGTAATAGTGTTAAGCTTGCGCGAATCAAGGCAAAGGCGAATTTTTCCTGGTTTCCTGACTAAAACAACTGGGCTACAATAAGGGCTATTACTTTCCTCAATCACACCTAATGAAAGCATACGATCGAGTTCACTATAAGCCTCCTGTTGACGTGGGGGTGAAAGGGGATAATGTTTAATCTTAAAAGGAGGTGAATCGCCAGTATCAATTGTATGGATCTCTAACGCTGTACGACCTAAGCCAAGTTTGCTAAAAGAAGGAAATTCATCTATTACACGTTTTAAATCGTAAAGCTGTAAATCTGACAACCTATGAGAATTACTATCAACACCAGAAAGGAACGCTTCGCTATCAAGGGTGACTTCTGAGAGAAAAAGTTGAGGAGCAATGTCAAAGGCTTTCCAAAAGTTTATCCCTAAGTATACAGATTGTCTTAAAGTTGGAGACAGGTAGAACAAAATATCCTTTGTGACATTTTTATAAGTTACTGGTATCTTAACAAACCCAATAACCTTTTGCTTGCCTCCGCCAGCAGTTTTCAGAGAACTATAAATGGTTCTAAATTTTAAATTAAGTTTACTAACAGTGTCCTCGCAATCTTTACCTAACACGCTAATCGATGCACCTGAATCAAGCAAACCAAAGATCTCAAAGTTACCTAAAGTTATCTTAGCATATGGCCTGTTATCAACATCTTCATCAATTATGGTTGATTCTACAATTTTTAAAAAGTCTTTACGTTTCAAATATCTCTCTCTGCATTTTTTTATCTTTGTTGGAACAGAATCGTCACCAAAAATACGTCTTCTTACTTCGTCATATAATAATTTTCTCTCGTGAAGAGTTAAATGAGGCTTAGGTGTATTTTTAACTTTATGACTATAAGTACTTTTCTTTCCATGCTTAACAATTTCAATTTTCATATTCTCATTTACATTGAGCAAAGCGGGTATTTTTTTATCTGTTTTAAAATAATCTGTAGAGGGATTTTGAGACACGAACGAGTGACCCTCGTTTACTCGCTCGGTTTGCTGTTTTTCGAGTGTTTCCTACACTGAGGAGTGGCGACGTTTTTTTCTCCGCACCGAAAACAAAAAAGGTTACGTTTTTCCGATGAGCAATCGTAGAACGAGTGACCAATTTGGTCACAGTTCCAACATTTGAAGTGCCTTGTATCTACTTCCCTCTTCTCTTTATTCTGAAATCCCTGATATTTCATTGCGGCAATCTCAAAATCATTTTCCTCTACCTCGTCTTCTTTCCCAGTACTCTCGAGTTCAGAAACAACTCTCCTCTGCATTCTTACTTGACTTTGTCTAGATATATATATTTCTGCCTTTCTAGCTGCATCTCTTAAATGGTCCAAGCTAAATAGATCATACGAAAATAAGAGAGCTCCTATCGATTCCCTAATATTATTTTTAATAAGATCGATCATTTTAGTATCACTTAAAGGTTGCGACAGCCTCGAATTCATTGATACCATTTCGGTGAAATAGTCATCAAAGTTTTCCTTAGGTAGTTGCCTACGTTCCACCATTCTTACCATCCTATCGCAATCATTTTCTATCCTTCCAAATTGTTTAGTGATAGCTAACTTCAATTCACCATAATTTGCACTAGGATTCTGTTTTAAAAAGGACCAAAACCATTTGTCAGCTTTACCGTTCAAAAAAGTGTGAAAGCTAGCTACAACCTGTTCATCAGAACAATTACAACGGTCCTTAAGTGTATCGACCTTAAACAAAAAATCATTAATATCTTGAGTTCCATCATAGGATATATTCCATTTATCAATTCTAAATGAGCCACCAGCGGAAGAACTCCTACCCGAATCTCTACTTTGGTTATGCAAAGAAATATTATTGTGTTGGTTTGTGGATGAATTACGTAAATTATCCAAAGGCTGTTGGTTATCGTCTGGATTCCTAGTCAAATTTCCTATTAACGTTCCCCTCAAGGATGCCAACTCTCCCATAAATACATTATGGTTCAGAGCCAAAACTCTTTCCAGACGTGTAGTCAATTCCTCTAAGCCATCTGTAAAACTTTGACCAGAAGGCCCTTGAGCTCCCTGCTGACTACCATTACCATTTGCTCCCTCCATAACTACTTCCTGTTGCCTATCTCGCAAGGATGGAGCCCAGGCTCTTGAGCCTGAAAAAACGGGACTGTAACTAAATCTCGGCCTAGTAACTAATTGGTTATCAAACTCCTCGTCAAATGTAAAATTGGGATCACTGCTTGAGATATTAAGGTTATTATTGGAACTACCTTGTTTTCCCTTTCTTTTCCCTCCTGTCATAACACAATGACACTAAAATTTAAAACAAAATTTTCTTTTTTTTTTCAATAATTCTTCTAACGGTTTACTGGGAATGCTGATTTGAGGTAATCAAAATTGAATGATAAGAAAATTATATAAAAATAATAAGTGCGCTCTAAAAACCCCCTCCAAATTTAGGTTTGTCTGTTGATATCATATTTGTATCGCAATAACACGCTCTATTATAAAAGACTAATTGTATGTCTTATACAAAATGAAATCAAAACTATTAAAACTAACATTGAGTTAAAAAAAATAACACCAGTTGGAAGTCGCTAGAAAATTCATGATTAAAAACACGAATTAAATGTCTTACCTCAACTGATATTTAAAATTTGAAAAATGCGATTAAAGACTCACTACCGCTATATAATAACAATAAAATGTTTTCTTATACGACTTGTGATATAGTAAGAAAAAACTTAGAAGAAAAAAAAAATGGTAAATCACATACTCTTTTGATCAATATTCATATCTCAATCAAATGAGGACTTATTCACCATCCGAAGATGATTTCGATCATGACATTTCTGCCCCACGTTGGGCGCCATTCTAATTATGTTGCAAGATTGTGTAGCATCAAATATATTAAAAAAATAATAATATGACTTTTTGGCAAAGTAACAGTCGAGTGCTTGGAAATTTTCGAAAGGCTACGCTCGCCGGTTTGGGGAGGGTTCTTGACGTTACGATACCTGCAGCTACAACATAAAAAGAAAATAGAAAACTTTCTATTTCCAAGACTTTATAAGTTCATTGAAATTTAAAAAAAAAAAAAAGAAATCGGGCTATTGAAATTTAATACAAGTTAAAGTTAATAAGCACACAATAGTGATAGTTGTTATTATCACATTGAACACTATGAGACAAATCCCACCCATATTCGTTCACTTCAGATACAACAGTGTTCATATAATTACGTTATAGTATCTTCCCTAATTTAATTAAAAGTTTATTCTAAAATATCATTCGCTTCATCATTTTACCTGTCAACATTCCCAAAATAATCTTACTTATTCCAAGCTTCTCATTTTAATGCAAGTGCTATTTTATTCAACAATTCATTTGTACTCATATGCTAATCTAATTGATTAATTAAAATTTGTACTTAGTAATTATAGCTAGAATTTAAATATGATTCTACCTAAATCATAACTCTTATCAAATTATTAGGTGTAGCTTAAAATCTAATTTCAATTCAGTAATTAACTGGTTAGTATATAAACGAATATCAAAATTTCTGATTATGTTTTAAATCGAACGCATGTTAGATATCAAATATTGTATATTACAACTTACGATTTTACGCTGTTTGAGATGACGTATTTCAAATTTATACTTTTGGTATTTACCCTTCTCTGCTATTCAGGCGATGGTTTGAATTCAAAACATCCAGGGAACTGTAATTCAAAATCATTAATAAAAAAATATTTAAAGGTTTTAAATATAATATACAATAATTCTCTAACATGCTATAACTTAAACATTAATAATAAAATTAATCTTAAAGTTATAGTATTATCTTAAAATTGAGCAATTAAAATTTAAATATATTCTTAACATACATTTTACATCAGTTCCATTGATTTATTTTAAAAGTTCACCATGCCAGCACTAAATATTAACAGACTTGATGTAGAGTATATGCTTAGAACTTGCTCTTATTCACTGCTAAAAAAAATTGTTTATAACACATTCTTTCCCTAATTTAATAATAAAGTGTTATACAAAAAAAAGAAAGAATGTGTATAAAAAAAATTAAATATTTGTTTAATAAAACTATACTTATCAGCTTATAGATCAATGATAAAAAAAATTGATGACGTCTTAATCTGGTTTTACTATTAGTTGTACGTTCTTATTATTGTTGTAACTTCATTCATAACGTTAAAATCACTGTGGTGGACAATTCTGTAGCACAGCCATTAGTAGTATGATGATTTAGACAATTTGTTGACTATATTTTAGATTATATTATTCCTATGACATTTTTATATGTCAATGAATAAATCAGTCCTGGAATTTCAAGTTATGACGTGTAGAGCCGATACTGAATGGATAAAATTATCATTGGATGCAAAAACAACGTTTAAAAATTTAATTTGCAGAGTATAATATGAAACATAATTTTATCTTCACTTTACACAATTATGATGACGTTTCTGAGTTGTTACACAGTTCTGGCAAATTATATTAATTCCACAATGATGACGTATATTACGGATGAATAAAATTACCACATGGCTATATAATTAATAAAATTTGTAATGCAAAACCATTGGTTCCGAAGTATTTGATTCACAAAAAAATAACACGCTTTGCATCAATTATATTTTCGGGGTTTAACTTTTCCTGAATTTTCTTGAATCTTGTTAATCTTTCACGTGAATATGATTCCAATATTAAAACCCTAAGAATTAATTATTTTACTCAATATTAAAATATAAAAAAAAACTTTGCACAATTCTTACCAATTAATATTGGGTTTATTTAAATTCCGAACTAGTCACGTTGAATTCTCAAGTTAAAAGAAAGAAACCGGAAGACTTTTTCTTTCTTTACTTAACTTTTCGGCTCGCCCGATCACTCTTTTTACAACTGATGATCATTTTTTTACAACCATTCGATAACAGTGTAAATAATCAAAACCGAAAACGTATATAAGTCTACTTCTACACATGCCAAACGTTTATATCGTGACATACAATTTTATGTTGTGCTAATATGTTGATCGTCAGTGTAACATAAATTATGCTAACTAACATACTATAACATTTTATGCAAATGTTAAATGAAGTTTCACATGAACAACTAGCATAACTATGTTATTTAAAAAAAAATGTTAATTATACACCCAAAAAAACTTAGATCGATATGAATAAAAATATTTCAATTGAGAATATTTAAGCAAATCTCAATTGACAACTGCCGTGTTTCTTCCAATTCTAATATTGTTAATAAAGGAAAATCTGTTACAAGCCAGATCGAAATACTGGTATCAACCTAGCTAATATTTTTGATTTGCTTTATTTTTGTTACTATACGGAGGTTGGAAGCTCGTTATAAACTAAACTAAAAAAAAAAAGTCCTTCATTAACATTGGGGTAAACTCCGCGTTTTTTTTTTCTCAGGTTTTCCTATATTTTACCATTTTTGCACAACTAATTTATCATCCCATGCAGCAATCGAACAACGCATTTTGGTGTATAAGCAAAAAGACAAATCTGACCAATTATTTCGCGTAAAAAAATTAAAAAAAAATAAAGTGCGGTTTATGAGAAAATCGCGAAATGTGCCTAAAATTTATATGGCAGCATATCGAAAAAACGGCTATCTATGAATTCAACCTTTAGCATAATATGTAAATAGCTTAAAACATGACATGTACAAAAATTAAGCAGAAAAAGTTTATATTTTCCGAAAGTTATTTTACCAAACGTCTACAAAATATTTACAAATTTTATTTTAAAATTCAAATTCAAGTATGTGAAAATTTTTAAGATAATTTTTGAAAATGTTTTGTAGACATTCACTGTAATGAAAGTGTTTGTTTAAATAACTTTCGCAAATACAAACTTATTTGTTTTTTACAGTTTTACGCTTTTATTACAGTGAACGTCTGCAAAATATTTACAAAATTTATTTTAAAATTCAAATACTTTTAAAATAATATTTAAAAATGTTTTGTAGACATTCACTGTAATGAAAGTGTTTGTTAAAATAACTTTCGCAAATACAAACTTTTTTGCTTTTTCCAGTTTAATTAGTTTTTTGATTTTATATCATGGTTGGCAAACACAACCTTTTAAATATAACAGTAGTTATGCACCACGCTCACCTCAATACCGATATGAAAATTTTAAAACTGCAATTTTAACATACAGATTTGATATCAAAATTTTACCCATTAAATTTGTTATATCTACAAAATACCGTTACAAATCGGCGGATCGGTATTTAACCGTTATTTTGACTTTAGTTCAAGATACAATATTTCAAAATCAAACCGGTAAAATAGCGAAATAACACCATTTATACAAGAACAATCTTGTATAATGGAATCGCTTTTCTAAAATTTTCATTTCGGCCTTGATGTAACTGGGGTAGCCAACTACCGTTATTATGAAAATTTATTGAATGTCAAGCCTCTTTTTATATACATCGAGATTATTTTTATGTTAATTTTAATTTATAACAAGCTTCCAACCTCGGTATATTTACAAAAATAAAGCAAATCACACATATTAGCTAGGTTGATATTAGCTTTTCGATCTGGCTGAAGTTTTAGAAATGCTAGAGCCTCCAGAATAGGCAGATCTTTAACAAAAAACATATTATTCAAGTTCGAGGCCATAGTCTATATTTCTTTATTAGGATATTGTCCTAACAAATAATCTATAGAGTTTTTTGTTTTCAAATTTATTATTTAACCCTTTCAGGAATGTGTTGATAGATCTATTTCGGGAATAACAAACAAGTTTTCAATTTATTTTTTGATCAATGGTTATAATCTTTAACTTCAAGCTCATATATTAGTTCTCATGTAGTGAGTAAACTAGTTTATTTGAATGTTTGATGTTTGGTATGGGATTGTTACCGCTTTCAAAACGTGTTCTGATGATGGGAACCTAGAAAATTCCTGAAATAGATCTATCAACACATTCCTGAAAGGGTAAAATAATAAATTTGAAAACAAAAGATTCTATAGATTATTTGTTAGGACAATATCCTAATAAAGAAATATAGAGTATGGCCTCGAACTTGAATAATTTTCATTTTTATTGCACAATTAAAGGTCGAAAAAAACATAATTTTTATTTTTAATAAAAATGATATCAAACTTGAAAATATCTTATTTTAAAAACTTTTTGTATAAAAAATTGCATTAACACATGCAAAATTTGAAGACAAATTTGTGACAAATCTGGCTAATAAGTGAAAAAATTGGGCACGCAATTAAAATCAGCGTGGCCGCAATATTTAGAATCAATGGTCGGTACTGTTGTTTTATTTTTCGAGTTGCGCAGTGTTATTGTAAATAATAATTTAAAAATAAAATTTGTTAATAGTTAACCACGCCCACTTTGCCCACTTTTTGCAAAAGTTTTTAAAAGTTGTTCCATTTATTATTTTGCATCGTATTGGGCAATCAATACTGTTAATTTGGCATTGATACGATACATGTACTTTTTGCTCTAGCCTGACTGTTGGTTTGGAAAGCCTCATATTTAAAAAGTTTTTTGTTGCTACATGTAGAAGCCATGATATGAGCTTATAATCATATTATATAAATTTAATTCGCAAGTTAGTTGTTTCATTAAATTAAAAAACTACTATTTAAATTAATTTAATTGTATTGTTATTTATTCTAGCGTATTGTTAAGAACCTATACGTATTCTGATACTGCTAATTTTCAAGCAGAAAAAAAAGAAGAATATCAATACACGGAAAAAAATGTTATCACAAATATGATCAATTAAAAATAGTGTTTTAACAATTTGTGTGTGTGTGTGTATATTAAAAAAAAAAACTTTAGCAATAATTTAGGTTTTAAAGACGGAAAAAACAATCAATTAATGTGTAAATCTTACAAAAAAAAAACTAGTTTTTATTTGAAGTTTAAAACTTTCCAAAGAAAACAAGATATTATTATTTTAATAACATAAGTTTAATCATAAATTCTAAAATTAGGGCTATTTATGCATAACAGCCTATATGCATTTGTCTAGTCCAAATTAAGTTTTTTTTTTTTTTTTTTTTTAATTTAATTTAGTCATGTTTATGTAATCTGGTACCATCTTTTTTTTTATTATTATACCCAGCAAAAAATTTCCAAAAAGGTAAGCGGGTTTGTAATCAAGCATTTTGGGTAGAACGCATTCCTTACTACATTACCTACTCGATTCTTTTAACAGGGCGTGAGACTAAAATAATTGATTCTTTAGAATTGATTATTTTTTTACCGAAGAACTATTTACTTTATATTTTTAAGAACTACATACATTTTTTAATAAAGAAATAGTTCCATTGTAAAACTACGAAGTACTTACACAAGAAAATATAAATAAATAGTTCCCTTGAAAAAATAAGAAGTACTTACACTTAAAAAAATGAAGTAGTTCCATAAGTAAATTCAACTTTTACTCACACGTGATTCTCCTAGTTCACTCAAATATAACGATCAAAACTCATACGGAAATAAAATCCTAAAAACTGAAACATCGAATTGTTATGACAACATGGATTTGTCATAGTTTTGGAGCTATAAACCACGAAAATAAATTTTTTTCAAAAAAAAGAACAATTCAAATTGAAAAAACAAAAATATGACTCACGCACAATCACCCTCGAAAATTTTTTTTACAGTCACTCACGATAACGTCAGTAATTTCAACTTCCACTCACAATTTTCTGCTCACGTGCGCTTCCCTAATTTAAACCTAACCACCATTTAACAAAATTTAGGCAACATGCAATTTCTGTTTTTATTATTATTTTCCTGCAAATAAAAATTTGTTTGAAAAAATATATGAGATAAATTCTTTAAAACTGTATAACTTCTTTTTTCAAAATTAGGAACTACTTCCAATAACGCCCTTTTATTAAGAAAAAGTATATGATTACTCTTGATTACAAAAAGTTAAACATATAAGTTAATAACATTGTTATTTTCTTTTAAGTAAATAATTACTTTGTTATTGAGTTCATGCTTTCTGGTTTAAATTTAAAGAATTGATTACAATACTACTTGCTTTTTTGACTCTATCGTTGGAATGAGTTTGGTATTGCAGTTACTTAATTTGGCAATGAGATATGTAAGCAAGTGTGGGCATCACCTTCTTTTTGGAATGTGTAATTTTTTCCTGGGTATTTAATGTGGCATAATTTCATTTAACTTTAATATTTATAACATTTTTTTGTAAGTTTTAAATATATGCTTGGAAAACATATTCAATTTTTGAAATATATTCGTGATGATATTTTTAAATAAACCTGTACCCTAGCACCGCACAGGTGAATTTAATAAGTTACAATTGACAACTTATACTTTAATAATTACTTCTTCGGAAATTAACTCTTGAAGAAGCTGCCGATTTTTTGCAACAGTTGGTCGATGAAGAAGAGAATGAAGTTTTTTGTGCAAATATCGATACCATTTACCTTCAACCGCCTTATGAAGATGGAAATGAAAGTTGCGAAGATGATGCTGGAGAAAATGAAGGCGGTTGAATCAATAATGTTTGTCCAGCTCAATTGATGACGGGTTGTGAAGTAGTGCTGCGAAATGGTGATCATGTTGATACAGTTATAATAATCGATAATTTGCTTACGAGTTTCACTTTGCTTGTCTATCTCAAATCGAGGGGTTATAATGCAACCGGAACAATTCGAGAGAATCGCATTCCTTCCAGTTGCCCGATAAAGCAGAAGAAAGCTATGAAAAACGCTGTTCGCGGTTCTTACGAAACAATCAAAATTAATGAAACCGGTATACGAGTGACGAAATGGGTCGATAACTCTGTTGTTTGCATTGCTTCTACATGCTATGATGCTTTGCCAACTTCTTCAGCAGCAAGGTACTCAAATAACATAACAGAGTAAAACAAGTATATGTGTGGAGTGGATCGTCTTGATCAAAACGTCAATCACCATCACATTGGATATCGTGGGAAGAAGTGGTGGAGTGCAATTTTCACTTGGCTACTTGACGTTGCAGTTAATAATGCTTGGTAATTGCAAAGATGTTTCAAAAGATTCACTCAGTTAGCATTTAAATGCGAAATTGCTATTTACTATTGCAAACACTATGGCCAACAGCCGATTCATATAGGGCCAAAGCGACCGCGACGTGAAGATGACCTCGCACAAAACACCCGGTACGATCGAACAGATCATTTGGTTGCTTCTTGCGAGAAAAGATGAAGTTGTGCTGGTGATTTATGCAAAAGTGTAGGCAGAACTTTTTGCAAGAATTGGTCCTGTCGATTATCCTGACAAGGAAAAAGGATAAAAATTGAATTTTCAGATTCAACGACCTAAAATCAACTGAACATGAAAGTTTCATCTCAAAATTCGAAAAAAATAATTACAGCACAGCCCGAATTAATCAAGAAGTTTTTTAAATTAAAACTCGCTTAAATTTTTTTGTGTGTAGGACTACAAAAAAATTTTTTTTTCAAAACTAGTAAACTGCACATAAAAACACGTTCATTATTTATGTTTATTTTGTGTTTTATGATTAGGCATCGTAAAAAGTTTATTTAATATTAACCCTATGATAAACATTTTGATTGTGATAAAAAAATATTAATCCTCTAATGATCTTACTTTTGCACTTATAGTAATTAAATGTGCTAAAGTCCCAAAACTTATTTAACAAATTGTGAAAAGCAATCTGATGTAGGCGTGTCCCTATCCGGATTTCATTCCTGCCAAAGAAAATCTTCAGGGGACTTTGTTATTAGAATTTCTAGAGACATTTGTTATGTTAAATCACAAACTCAATGAGAATTTCTTGTCCTCGTCTAGGAGCGAGATTCAAAATTAAAAATATCAAAGAAAAAACAACAACAAAAAATTGTCACAATTGGCTTTGTCATCTTCCAAATACTACTCTGTTTAGCAATGTAGTGACGTTTATTCAAGTAAATCAACAATAGAAAATCATATGTTTTCTATATTTTGATTGCGATGTTTGTTTTTTGATCATATGTTACACTTATTTTTTTTTATCTGAAAATATAATATAATATGTGATTTTTAGGGCTCGGAAGTTAATGCATTTATATTCGTATTTTATGCACATAAAAAATGTATTTAAAATCGTAAAATATGTACATAAGATTTTTTTTTAAGAGAAGCAACACTCAGGAAATTCTTCCTATTTATTTATGTGTTGCTTTCTTTGGAAAGGGGATAGTGGAGAGATGACTGGTGGTGAAATATAAAGGGCTTCAAACATCGAAACACTGTAATTGCGCGAGATGATAAATCTTAGAACAGTTGTTGCTCGCCACCTGATGTAGAGTTGGCGAATTTATTGAAGCTTTTGTTTCATAGCCCTGATTTATTATTTTACTTCGGTTGGGTTAAGAGCTATGGGAACACCGAAGGTGGGCGCAGCAATACATATAAGTGCTAGAAAGCTCATACATATTATTTTTCTAAATTGATGTTGTCGTCACCGGGAATCGAACCCGGGACCATCTGTGTAACAGTCCAACGCGCTAACCATTACACCACAACTCCCAGAATTTTTGTAGTTGTTGTTACAAAAAGTAGTTAAAAAATTGAAAATTACGAATAAACATCTTCAGAAAATTGCAAAAAGGGCGAAATCTCCCCATTTTTGGCCTGGCCAAACAACTAAAGCGATGAACTTGAAATTTGGTATGTGGATGCCTTATTATGAGTAAGTATCTGTATTGACGGGATTTTTGGGAATTCCCACATTGAGGGGCAAAACGGGGCTACATTTTCCTTTTGGCGGCCTGACCAAACCGCCAAAGCTAGGAACTTTAAATTTGGTATGTGGGTTCCTAATCAGGAGTAAACATCAGCATATAGCGGAGTTTTGGAAATTCCCACAGGGATGGGCATTAAGAGGGAAAGTCTCAAATTTTATTTTAAAGTTTTAATTTTAATAGTGTAATAGTTCTTTTGAACCAAATTCTCAGTTAGGATGTCCCCAACTGAAATTTAAGATGAAGTTTTTCATGAAACATTTTAACCCTATATCTGCAATTTCCATGGGCTATTTAAATCCCTTTTCCAAGAAATACCAAAAAAGTATCCTAAAACGTGCGTTTAAGGGGTTAAAATGTTATGTGAATATGTTCTGCAACAAAACATCATCCGGCCATGTTAAATCACTCTAAAGGTGAATTTTAATTTATCATGTGCAGCCCAGTCCAATAGCACTGCTACTTAAATTTTTCTAAATATAGGTTTTTAAACCGAATGTAATATTTAAAAGGATTGTTTTATTTAATATTTTAACCCTTTATCTCGTATTTGTCATGGTAATTTTTTTTCTTTTTTTTTTGGAATCGGCAAAAGTTGAAACTAACAATTTCCAAGGATTATAATGTTTCACTTTTTAATGTAGTTAATTTACAGACTTATTTTTATATAGTTTTGAAAACAAATTACGTTTGTTTTCAAAAACGATTCACCTTTTTAGTGATTTGCCATAAACGGAATTACAATTCTACGAGAAAATGCCACTTAAAATTCTTTTGGGGACATCCGAACTCAGAATTCAGATCAAAAAACTATTACACTTTTTTTTTAATCTTATTCAATACAGTGTTGGCGAACAAATTTAAAACTTTAAACGGCCATAAAATTTGACTTTACCCACACAGGACCAAACCCTTTGGTGGTTTTAATCAAAGTATTTCTGAAACATTTAATAAAAAGCATTTATTCCTCAATTCTAAATTGTCTGTTATCAAACTACAAATCTCAAAAGCCATATAAAAACTCTTACATTCTCATGATTTTCTTCTACAGCGTAATCTTAAAATTTTAAAATCTTTTATCTATCAAAAATGCTTTAGGTTGTGAATATATTTTTTTAATTATAAAAAATCTCTGCTTCCGTGGAATTTTTTTAATTAAAAATTAGATTTAAAGAACATTTTCTTACTTTTTTGATAATTTTATCTGCAGATATTTATTAAAATTGCAATGGTAAAATTAGCAAGACTATGACACACGTGTCAGTAGTGGCACGCCATCCTGTTTTCGGTATCACGTTCCATTTTCGTGAATATTTTCAAATATCAGAGGTTTAAAAGATAATTTTAAAAAAAGTGTCTTAAACCGAAAAGATAAAATTTTAAAAGTCTTAAATATTTTTTTTACAGAATTTTGGTTAAAAATTTTGGTTTTTAACATTTGTATTAAGATATCGAAATTCCATTTCAAAATGTGTAATAACAAACATAAATAAATCCAAATTTTGTGTAATCCTTTAACATTTCTTGGAATTCAGATATATAAGAGTTTGAATATTTTGATGAGAAAACGCCTCATATTCATAGAAATACAATCAAGAAAATTGAACAAAAATTTATGATTCTGTAAAAAAGACCGAAAACAAAAATATAAAACGTTTTATGGCGATTTCTATTGATTGAATATATTTTGCATTGTGTGTATTAAAAATAAAAAAATTGTATGGATTAATAAGTCCGTGACTTTTCGAACTTCCCTCGTAGTTATATAAAATCCAACACTGCCCCCATCAAGTACCGCCTGTTGATAGACTACTATCAAATTTTTATCAAGTTCCGTCATTTACTTTGCGTTTAACAGCTGTTCAAAACATACAACCTCGTGAATTTTTTTAAAAATGGAAAAAAGTGAATTTCGAGTGCTCATTAAACATTATTTTTTGGGAAAAAAAACCGTCAATCAAACCAAGGAAAAGCTTGATAAATACTATGGGGACTCTGCACCATCGCATAAGTATAAATGATGCTGAACGTTCTGGACGACCAATTGTGGTCGATACACCCAAAAATATCGAACAAATCCACGATATGGTGTTGGGCGATCGAAGAGTAAAAGTGCGTGAGATTGTTGATACCATAGGCATTTCATATGGCAGTGTGGTTTCGATTTTAAATGATCAGTTGGGTTTAAGAAAGTTGTGTCGCATTTGACCTCAATTGAACATAAACGTAATCGTGGCCAATAGGGTGATGGCAACAGTTTTTTGGGATGCACCCGGGCTAATCCACATCGATTACCTTCAAAAGGGAAAATCAATAAACGACGAATAGTATGCCAACTTATTGGACCGATTTAACTAGGAAATAAAAAAACTACCACATATGGCCAAGAAATGCCTATTTTATGGACCATTTTAAAAGACACGGACTTACTGATCCGCCCTCGTATTATGTAAAAAATATTACAATAAGTAACAAATTATGTCAACCGGTAGCAATAAATTAAATAATTTTGCACCACTTTCTTGATGCAAAAAGTTTCGAAAAATTATGAAATCCTAAAGTTACATTTTCCAAACGAACTCTAACAATTATCCAAAATTGGTCGAAAAATTCTGGACTCTTGTTTGTAGTTAAACTTGACTTAAGTTGTTTTTTTATTAGTCCTCAGCTAAAAGTTTTTTTAAAACTTTGAAAGTTCCCATATCAATTTTGACTACTCGATCAAAGCCAAATTTGGCTAAAATAAAAAATGTTCTGTGTACACAATTCCGAAAAAAAGTTTTGCATAATTATAAAGTTTTAACATAATTATTAAGGGAATTATAAATAAAAGATTAAAAGGTTACTTTTACAATGAATATTGTTTGCACTTTCCCTGGTTAAATTAAAATCTCCATGTATCCATATATTCGGCACAGTCGAATTTAATATTTCTTACGCCGAATTCGGCACATCGGACTTTAATGCTTCCACTTGTTTTTATTTGCCAACCCCATTTTTACGCCCACTTTAGATGGTTGCTATATACATTTTTACTTTTCACCTGATTTTACAAAAGCTTTGCACTTTCCAACCGAGACAATTTAAACGCCATTTGTTTATAAATGAATGGCGCACTATTGATTTTTGCACTATATATTGTTGCCTTTCCATGGAGTTGAGTTTGGATGTTTCCCAAAGAAATGATTGTTTTAACAAGATTCCGCACAAATTTTAAATATTAAGATTTTTTAAAGGAGCTATTTTATAATAATGTCGAAGTTTTGCAGTATTTGTGTAAAAAGTTTTACGGAAAATTCTCATAATCATTAGACTTTACTATAACTTAGAATCAAATTAAAAACTTCATATAAAGGGTGTTTTTTATTCAGGTATAGAACTTTAAGTTGGCAAACCTTTTTTAACTAACGGCCATTTTGTCAGCTGTAAAGTGATTTATGTTTAGTTTGGCATTCCAACATGATTACACTGACGCCTGAACCACGCTTCCAAATTGTGCAAGTTTATTTTGAAAATCATAGTTCTGTTCATGCGATTTAACGCCGCTGGACTATTTTCGGTGGGGATATGTGAAGTCGCTAGTCTACGTCCATAAGCCCGAAACGATTGACCACTTGGAGGACAACATTCGCCGCGTTATTACCAATATACGGCCACAAATGTTGCAAAAAAGTCATCAAAAATTGGACCTCCAGATTAGACTACGTCCAAGCCAACCGTGGCGGTCATATGCCAGAAGTCATATTTAAATTATAATGCCAGAAGATTATCTTTCGAATAAAGTAAATTTCATGTCAATTTAAAAAATTAATCTTTGTTTTATTCCATTTCAAAGTTATACCTGTATAAAAAACATCTTTTAACACTTTTCCCAATATCTTAAAACTGGGGCTCTCCGTAATGTGGTCGGTGGCGGCGGTCGGGGTGCCGTCGGTTGCCGGCTAGGGTGACGTTAACGATAAATGATTAATGATTATGTTAGCCAATTAAACATTGGCTAACATACACACAAAACATTATTCATGTCATACAAATTTTTTTTTTTTTTTTTTGAAAATATTTTACCTCAAAATGTCGAGAATTTTTGAAGCTCCACATATATTATTAAAAGCTGATCCATCATGACTAGTCCATTACCTAACAAGTATAAATAGTGTATACGTGATAAAACTTGCATAAAATAGTGAATACTTTTAAAATTTTGAACTTAAATTTTACATTTTTATCGTTTTTTTCAAAAAAAAAAAAAAAAAAACACTTTTTAAAAACAATAATTTTTTGATCAATTACAATTGGTTGTTTTAGGCATTGGAGTCATTTCATTACCATTGGTCTAATCAATGCCAATTAAAAAAAATTGCACTGGCATTGGAATGGTAATGAAATTGTTTGGCATTTGCATTGACCACAAGTAATGCAAAATACATTTCAATGCCAATGAATAATTCCCCAGTATGCTTTGTACCATATACATTTTTCCTTAACTGTACATTAATTAAAGTAAAGTGAGATTGAAAACTGTTTTACTAATTTTTTTACTAACTTTTTCTTGAGTAATAATAATTATTATTTAATAATAATCTGTTATAAGTAAAAAAATGTATTTACAAAATGTTTTCAAAATAGCTTCAAATCAAAAATTTCTATTTAGAAAGGTTGAGGTTAAGAAGAATTAAGAAAGTTAAGATAATTTCAAATTTGAGTTTCTTTTTAAAGTGAGTAAACAAACTGAATTGCCACTTATTTCCATTTAGAACTTTAGAGGGTTAATAGTATATTAAGTATTAGCGATAAACTTGGCTATCAAATTTGACTACTTAATTCAATAATATATATCGAAGAAAACTTTAAGAAACAGTTAAAACAAACAAAAAAAAAAGAAGATATTGAAAAATAATATTTCACCAAGTTTTTAGTTGATAAACTAACTTTGAACAGACAAGCAGAAGATCTCAAGACTCAAACTCAGACTCAAAATCGACACAATACATAATAAGTAGCGGTGATAGTTATTGACGTCTGCATAGAATTAGCCGGGTTAAGATATTAAAAGATACATGATATATTACCGTCTTACTGTCTGCGAGTGTTAAATAATATTTAATAAATGCAAATACAACACAAAACGAACTCATTAGCACGAATAACTTCATCATTATCACCGTCATCACTATCATCGTCATACTAAAATGAATTTCAGAACATTTGTCACGAACGGAAGTATATTTTCGCCGGCGTTGTTGCTGTTATTGTTTGTAGTTGTTAGTTGTTGTTTTAGTGCTGTCAAGTGTTACGAAAATGAATATTATTCCTCAGTGGTCGGATTAGAGAGTTTACTTATGACTGAACAAATTTTAGTGGCAGATCTAAAGGATTATGTTCAAACACAAAAACAACAAATTGCCATATTGGAAAAGTGAGTGAACAAATTAAAGGAAATTTGCTTTCCATTTCATGTGGAATTGATTGAAAAAAAAAAAAAAAAATAGAAACAAAAAATTTCATAAGAAAAGTTCTATAAATAAAAATTATAATTTAATTAAATTAATTCCAATAAAACAATAAAAATAAATCATTAAACATCTATAAATAATATTTAAATAAAATCATCATAAAATCATTTTATAGAAAGATATATGAGCACTTAAAATTAAATGTATTATTGATTTAAACAAAATTAACGAACAAAAAACAAACTAATTAACAAAAAAAAAAAAGCAAAAAAAAAAAAAAATCAAAGCAATAAATGCTAATCTATAATCCAAATGTTAAACATATAGCAAAATACACCAGCAAAATGTGATGTTTCAAAGAACCAGTTGTAAATCTATCTATTATATTCCAATATAAGCCACTCCACAGTGAGATATATAACAAGATTTTTGCAAATAATTCGCCCATATCTTACTTAGTAGTCCGATTGCAATGAGTGACGTAAGTTATAAAATTGTTGATTTATTAGCACAAAAATTGGCTTGATTTATCAGAACTAATTTTGAATTTTACATTTTCAAATGGAAATATCTCGAGAACTATAAGCGATAACCCAAACATGTAAGCATGATTTTTGTAAGGTTCTACTAGCATATTACAAATAGTTACTCTTTTTTAAAATCGGATAAGAAATAAAAAATAGGGAGTACTCATTTGAATCATATTGCCGGGGGTTTGTGGGATTCAACGTCAAAACTTTAACTAGAATGAAGTCACTTATAACTGTTCTAGATTTCATTGCAATCGGACCACTAAGAAAGAGATGGCTGAATTATTTCCAAAAAATTTTGTGATTAGAAAGCAGTACCTACGATAAAACCCGAGTAGCTCGAGAATATCATTAAACTGGATACTCGATTAGTTCGCGACTTCGAACTAGTCGTTAAACTCATGTAAAAATGTAAATTTCCAAAGAATATTCCCAGTAAATCTCACCTCAATCGGGTCAACTGGACCAACTACTAGCCGCAAAAACTCGATCAGGTCACAAAAAAAAAATTTTTAAAACCTAACATTTTTTTATACTGACTGTATTCATAGATACAATCATAGAAATAAACCTGCAAAAATAGCAAAAATAAAAAATAAAGCAGCTAAAAATTAGTTAAAAATTAAGTTGCAGAGAAAACTGCTAAAAATAGCAGATTTTTTGCTAAATAGCAAATATGGATATGTTAACTTTACAAAATTTAAGTTATATTCGAGATGAATTTTAGTTAATTGAAAATAGCAATTTGTTCAGCTAAATTTAGTAGAATGCTAAAATCAAGAGAAATTTCTGGTAAAAAGTTGTAGATTGATGATTTCAGAAGGAAGATTTTTAATTGTATTAAAAAAAAAAGGACTGAAAAAAATACTTTAAAAATATCATTTTTTTTTCAACTAATATTTAGCAACATCTTTGGTAATTTTAGCAGAATAATTTGTTACTTTGAATAAACTAAAATTTAGCTCAAATATAACTTAATATTTGTAAGTTCAATAGATTTACTTTCTCTATTAATATCTTACTAATATTTGACTGAAGAAATCTGCTAATTTGACAGTTTTTTCTTCAACATCATTTTTAACTAATTTATAGTAGATTTTTTGCTATTTTTACAGGTTTGTTTCTATGAGTGTAGCTCATTTGAAATTTTAATGTGTTCAAAAAAAAACTGCGCATTCAGAGAACAACTACTCGACCATTTCCACACACAGAAAAAAATTTAGCTCTTTGCCAACTGATATTTGGTTACTACGACTCAAATTCGGTTATTACGAGTTTCAGACGGTTGGCAAAATTAACATTAGTTTTCACAACGAAGTTCGGTTAATTCAACTGAATTTTAGTTACAACACCCAAAATATTCGGAATTCTGATGTAAATATCGTTGTACTAACTGAATTTATAAGTTGTTACCATCAATATAAACTTCTCAATTCGGTTGGCACTTTATTTATCTATGTGCATACAAAATTGTCGAAATATGCTTGATGAAATTTTATAAAAAAAAAAATTAAAAAACTTGGTTCAATCTTATATTTTTCGGAATAGCATACATTTTCAGAATCTATGTCTAAAATTTGGTGCCAATCTGACGAAGATTGTGGGATATGCCAACTACTACTCGAAAAAACTCGATCACTTTCACACAAATGTATGAAATTATGTAGATTTTAATCATTTCGCCTACATTAACAGATTTCCTATTCTGAATGAAAATTGTGGTCTTGACGAACAACTACCCAGGAAAACTTTGGTAATGGCTGCGATGAAGTAATGCCTTGTAATGTATACTCCTTACTTGTATCAGTATTTTCATTCAAAAAGTAGTGACTTACCGCTAATGGGTTATAATTGCATTAATTTGTAATGAATACTCCTTACCTTCAGCACTATTTCGCAACATAAAGTAATAGGTTAAATATAATTGCGCATTCATAGGTTACCTTGTAACGATACATCATTACCTTTTAAATTATATCAAAACATAAAGTAATGACTTAACGATCTTCAATTACATAATGCATGAAATATAAACGTAAAGTAATATTTAAAATATTTTTTTTAAATCTATATTTGGACACATTACTTTGTGATTTTTTGTAAACATTATTGTAAGGTATATATTTTTAACATCACAAACAAAAAATCAAAGCACAAAAATGTATTTACATTTTAAGAAAACCATTATTATATGTGAAAATACCTCAGTTAGAGTCCCAGAGGCTCGAATCTCACAATGGCCACAATATTTCTTTAATTAAAAAAAAAAACATTTTTAATAAAATTTGTTGTATGACAACCTATTAATAGACACATTACTTTTCCCAGTCCAGTAACCATAAAAGTAACCAGTTACTTTACCCCCTACTGGGTAAAGTAACCATTAATTTTTGACGCATCGCCTGTAAAATTCTTCAGTGAAGTAAGGTAATGGAATCCTATGTCTATACTTTACTTTACCCATTATTTGGAAATGTGTGGTTTTCCTCTGTACTCGAAAACAACTCAAGAAAACTCGAACTCTACAAATGTGTAGAAATATTAAGATTTTAGAAATTTGAAGGAATCTAATGAAAATTGTGGCATAGGCTACTAGAAAATAATCTCGAAAAAACCTACCTCAAATTTCGTTAATGCACATGTATGGATATATATCGAAGCATGTATGGGGAATAGACATAAATCCCTTGTAGGGATATAAATGCATGTTTATGAGCATGTGTAAACATACATTGAAGCTTTGTGGATCCATATAAGATAATTTTTAGCTGGGTAAAAAATGTAACCTTCTTCCAGAAATATGTCTTATATAAGCAGACGTCAATTACATATTACAATTATTTACTTTTGAAAATTTTCTATAACTTTAATAATAATTGCAGACCTACGCTCACAATTGTTTAAACGCTTCCTTGAAAGATATGTAAAATTTGTAATACCAAACATGGGCATTAGTTATAACATATGGGTATTTAATTACAGGGCAATTACTCAATTACACCCAATTACATGTAATTAGACATAAAAAAGTAATTGTCATGTAATTAAATAAATAAATATTAGTATTATGTCCCATATCTGGTGTTGACAAAATTGTAAATTTAGCAAGCAAGCGTTTAAGCCCACAAGTGTGAACGTAGGCCTGAAATTATTAATCTTATATAAAAATTTCGCAAGTGAATGATTTGTCTGTATATAAGTACATTTTCAAAAATCTGTCAAATCATATTAGGGGGACCCGGGCCTCGCCCTGGATACGGCCATGTTCCTATGTATAGTAAGACCGTGTCAGTACTAGGGTTTCCAATACCAGAATAGCAGGATTCAGTTACAAAAGTTAGCCTCGAATCCACGACTTTTTTGTTTCTTTTGCAAAACAGATTTTTGTTTATAAAAGACTCGCTGGGATGCCACACATTTGTTAAATTGCTTCCTACATTAAAATATATTCAGAATTTCTCTAAGTGTTTAATTATTTTCCCAAAGAAAGTATTAAATACAAATACAAACGAGTCTGAAGAATAGTTTCCAAATTTGAAAATATACCTGTTATGGTTTGTGTCTATTCCGGCGGTAACTGTTGATGACACTAGTTTACAAACAAATAACAAAAATACGAACTCAATCGTTAAGATTTTTTTTTTAATAATACGTAAGTTTGGGAAGACAATTTAGGGCTCTAATACAATTTATAATTATACTTTAAAAGTTACATTAATCTAGGGTCTGTCACAATACATAAAATAGCCGCAAACTAGTGTAGTTAAAAACAATAATTTATGTTCATTATTTCAGTATTATGATGACAATGTGCCATTAAGATTTAAATTCGCAAATGCAAATGCCAAAATAACAGTGTTGTCATTAAGGCAAGCATGCATTACTATTTGTTTCTTTAACATTTACCAACAAAATATTTTATGAATAAACGATGAAAAACGTAATACTCGTATATATGGGCTATTCTTAAAAATATTTAAAATTGGCTTTAAAATTTTTTTTTCAGAAACTTACACGATAATAAACTACTATTTAGTTACTTTAAATCCGTTTGCTTGAATCACTTTCTGCAAGGCTCGCAAAAGTTATGGCGGTTTAAAGTTTGAAAGTTAAAAAAATTCACAAAAATACATTTTATGATTCATTTAAAAAAAATAAAAAATTGCACATACGAGGGCGTATCAATAAGTCCGTGACTTTTTGAATGAAACACAGTTTTTTTTGCAAGAAAAAAAAATATTTTTCAACATAATCTCCTTTTAGCTCAATACACTTAGTCCAACGTTTCTAAAATTATTGTATCCCTTCCAAAAAATAGGATTTTTCGAGGTCCATAAAATAGGCATTTGTTTGATCAATAATTTCATCGTTAAAGCTAAATCTCTTTCCACGGAGGCATTTCTTTAGGTTTGGAAATAGGAAATATTCACTGGGTTCTAAATCCGGAGATTATGGCGGATAAAGTACCAATTCGTAGCCTAATTCATTGAATTTCGCCATTGAGACTGCACACGTGTGCACCCGTACATTATCTTGATGAAAAGAACGTTTTTCTTGGCCATATGGGGCCGTTTTATTTTTAAATCCTCGTTAAATCGGCCCAATAAGTTGGCATAAATTTCGCTATTTCTTGTTTTTCCCTTTTGAAGGTAATCTATGTGGATTATCCCGCGTGCATCCCAAAAAACTGTTGCCATCACCTTATTGGCCGACAAACTTACATTGGCCTTCTTCGGAGCCGTTTCACTCGTAGAAACCCATTGTTTGGACTGCTGCTTGGTTTCCGGAGTGTTGTAATGGATCCATGTCTCATCCACAATTACAAAACGCCGCAAAAACTCATTCGAATTGCGGTTAAACAACTCCAAACAATCCTTTGAATTTGTCACACGTTTACGTTTATGGTCAATTGAGAGCAAACGCGGCACCCATCTTGCAGACAGCTTTCTTAAACCCAACTGATCATTTAAAATCGAAACCGCACTGAAATATGAAATGCCTCTAGCATCAACAATCTCACGCACTTCTACTCTTCGATCGGCCAACAACATATCAATTGGTCATCCAGAACGTTCAGCGTTGTTTACACTTGTGCGACCACAACGAAAGTCAGTAAACCACTTTTTAAAATTGAAATCGATGGTGCAGAGTCCCCATAGTATTTATCAAGCTTTTCCTTGGTTTGATTGACGTTTTTTTTCGCAAAAAATAATGTATAATGACCACTCGAAATTCACTTTTTTTCATTTTTAACAAAATCCACGAGGTTGTTTGTTTTGAACAGCTGGTAAACGCAAAGTAAATGACGGAACTTGCTCAAAATTAGAAAGTAGTCTACGAACAGGTGGTACTTGATGGGAGCAGTGTTGCATTTCATATAAGTCAAGGACTTATTGATCAGCCCTCGTATATACCAATGTTTAGTCTTTTTTTTTGGCGTTTTCCTGAAAAGTTTCTCCATTATTTTGTGCTCCAAAAAAAATCTTTGTCATATTTTGTGGTGTTTCAAAGAATTAATTTTTTTATCTCAAATAGCGGTTTACGCGATATTTTGAAATTATAATTTGTGGTTAAATTTAACGTAATCGGTAGAAGAGAAAATGTATTGTCTACAAGTTAATTTCAACTATGTGCAGTTTTTAATACTTACTTGATTTTTTTTAATACTTACTTAATGTGATTTGGTCTATAAAATATATTTTTCTTAAAATTTTATTCATGCCCCCTTGTTTTTTTTTTTTGTATTAATTGATACAAACGCACACAAAATAGTAAAGAGTAATTTTTTCTAAAGTACACACAGTGACTTTTGATAAAACTTGTGCTGGCGATCAATTATATGCGTTGCCACTATCATTTCTTGGGTTTTAAAATCTGAATACATGATTATTTGCTATATAAAAAAAAAAAACACAAACAAATAATGCAATTTTTGCACAACTTTACAAAGTTAATTTCAGCATTTAAATTTGTTTATGCTCCTCTGATTTTATGTTGCACAGAAAAAACTAAATTCGACTTTCAATGAAAATATGTGTTGAGCCAATTGAAAGTTTAATTGTATTCGGTTCCATTAAGGAAATTAAAATAATTTTTAACGATTTAATTGATTTAATTTTCAGTTAAGGTTTTAATTATAAAAAATTTAATTGAATATTGTTTTCATTTTCAAACAAATTTTTTGTAGATACTATTTAAACTTTAATAAAAAATTTGCAAAACGAAAAATCGCCGAAAATTGGAAAAATAGCCAAAATAAAAAAAAAAAAAAAAATATATATAAAATTTTAAATTATCACCAAAATTGTGAAAATTATTTGGAAATTTAGAACAAAAATCAAAAACCTTCTTGATGCATATTGATGTTTCTTGGATGTTGTTAAAGCCCCGTTTACATGATCACACAAGTGTTTTATACATGTCAGAAATGTGTTGTATAAAGCAAATGTATGTAAACACAATTCGTTATACAGATGTCAAAATATCGACACACATTCAAAATTATCGACACACAATTTTTACAAGCTTTATTTTTTATATATTCCATAAAGTTGCCACATGTCTTAATACAACTGTTGTATTATACACAAATAAAAGTAAAAAAGAGATTAAAATCAACTAATGATGGAAAAAATAAGTAATTAGAACAAAAATGAGCTGTTCAAATTTATTTTTGTGTGCGTCGTTAATAATCTGAACAATCCAACTTTTTATTTTATACTTATTTGACAGACAGAGAATTTTATCATATTTTTCATTATACTTGTGTGAAGCAAATTATAAACATGTGTGATAATGTAAACGAAACTTAATTGGTATTTGATTTTTATATATTTTTTTTTCATTAATTTTTGTATGACTATAATCAACAAAAAGGCTAATGAGATGAAATCGTATTTTTAAAGTGGTTGTTATCATTTCGAAAAACTGAGAAGTTATTTATTTTTTAAATATAGTTTTTGCAACAATAATTTCAGATGTAAGTACAAGTGTTTTGTTACAATAATTGTCATTTTATAATAATGCTGTTTAATTATCTCAAATTATATTAACTAAGTACTTGTTATCGAATCAAAATCGAAATGAAAGATTTTTAATGCGATTCATTGAATTCCAACCAATAGTTTCCCTGTGTGTAATGGTTTTGAGGTTTTTTTAATTTTTTTACTATTTTCTGGAATCAAAAAAATAAATAGAGCAATAAGATTATTTAAAACCTTCGCTATTTGCGAAGTTGCCAAAATAACTACGCAAAACAACTAAAATACAGTATTTTTGCTTAGTTATTTTTTTATTACTGTCAAAAATAGTTATTTTACATTGCCCCAAAGTAAAATGACTTCAATTACAGTTCAAATTACTGTTATCTTTTACTACACGAACAACTGATATGTAAATATGGGAAGAATATTCGGAACGTGTATTTATTTCATACACGGGACTAATTAATTGAATGGACTAATTAATTGTTGATTTCATAACAATTTCATTGATATTAATTATAATGAAATTATTTTCATTAGCATTTTTTTAATTAATGATAATAAATTTCTTTGAATTGATTTCAGTGATTAATGGCAATAATTTTAAATTTAATTACCATTAATAATGCATCAATTATAGGTATCAAATTACAATTGATAGATAAGATTTTCGAAAAACTAATGGTGAATATCGATGAAATCAGGACCTCATAATACAAATAGGCTATGTCCGGGAAAGATCACGAGAGATTAATTTTTTTTTAAAACAGCCACATGGTATCCAATAATAAAATGAAACATTGTAATATCGGAACGTGTTATGTAGATTAAGTATTGTAAAAATTTTGTCGGTTTTGCGATATCTCGCTTAGTTTTCGAGATACTAACCATTTTATAAAATGGCGATTTTTTAAAATGGCAACTATATCCGAAACTAAGCGAGATAGGGCAACACGGACAAAATGTTTGGCAGGAAAGATCCCGAAATATTAATATTTTATAAAGTAGCCACAGGGTGTCATAGTTATTTGTTTACCTAAATACGCAATTTAGGCATTTTCACTCTGATAATAAAATGGAACATTGGTCTAAAATGGAACAGTATGTCATGAACCGGGAACGAGTGGAATCGGAACAGTTAACACATTTGAATTATCGGAACGTGTTGCGTTAAGTTTTGCAAAAATTTTGTCAAAATGGCCAGTATCTCCGAAACTAAGCGAGGTAGGGCAATTCGAACATAAATTTTTTTCACAGGACTATTAATACACCCTTATAATATGAATCGGCTAGACTGGGAGAGATCCCAAATGATCAAATTTTATAAAACAGCCACAGGCTGATTTATTAATTTTTTGTACTTATTTACGTCATAAGTAATACATATAAACATACTAGGTAAATAGGAAGTTCGTCATTCCATTTCGTCTCTCGTATTCAGTGTTACAATTCCTATCGATCTCCCTTCTATTCCTATGTACAGCGATTTACACTCCACATTTTTTGCACAATTCTAATTAGTTTTTTAGGCATTAGTGTGATTTCGTTAGCATTAGTAGGGATAATGCCAATGCTAAAAAATTGTAGTACAATTAAGTGGTAATGAAATTTTTTTGGCATTAGCATTAGTGAACTAATGCTTATTAAATTTGAATGCTAATGAAAAAATCCCAAGTATAATTTATTTTTAATTAATAACGCAGTTAATTTCATAATAACGGAAGATGGCTGCCACAGTTAAATCTAATGAAATTAAAAAAAAACCGTTTTTATATCACTATTTTACAGGTTTGATTTTGAAATATCTACCGCTAAAATAGCGTTAAAATACGGAAACGACGATTTATAATGATATTTTGTAGATATAACAAAGCTTAGTGGGTAAAATTTTAAAATTAAGCTTTTGATATTGGAAGACAACAGCCTCTTTTGGAGGCAGTTTGTTCATAACGGTATTGATGTGGGCGTGATAGGCAACGACCGTTATAATGAAAAGGTAATGACATTTTGTTGGTCAAATTATTTGATTCCAAAAATTATTTAATCAAGCTCGTTTTTGGGCTAATGACTACAAAAATGCATTTGCTTGAAAGTCGCTACCCTGGTAATCAGGTTTAAATTACACTTCACAAAATAATTGGGGTTTTTTTTTATTTCACAGAGAAATTATTGAAATTGAACATGAACATGAAATCGCTAAAAATGATACAGAAAATTATTTAACTAATCCAGTGAATGCATATAAGTTAATTAATCGATTATACAATAATTGGAATAAATATGAAGAACAAATATCGGAAGCATTTAGTAAGTATGAAAGAATAACGTGTATGCCATTTATTTGAAAGTATTTTAATATGTAGACTGAAAAATTACAGACTTTATACATCTATTACATCAACGGAAAGGTCACTTGGGATTTCCGTCGGATGATGATTTTGAAGAATCGGCCATGGCTTTAGTACGATTACAGAAAACTTATAACTTAGAAGTGGCTCAAGTAGCTTCGGGAGTTTTAAATGGTGTTAAATATGGGTGAGAGCACTAAAAATTTTAATACAAAAGTTTAGTTATAATTTCTTGTCTTTCATTTAGATCCGATATGACTTGGTCGGATTGTTTGATGTTGGGTGATCAACTTATAAAATTAAAAGCCTATAATCAAACTAAACCTTGGGTACAAGAATCTGTTAAACGTTTAAATTTCGATACACTTAAAGAAAATAAAGTTTCCTTAGAATTTATGGAAATTTTAGCAGGAAATCTTTTAAAAATAGGAGAAATAGAATCTGCTTCAAAGGTTCTTAAATTTATTTTAATTATGGATCCTTTACGAAAGGGAAATATGGCCAAGTTAGTTGAAAATACTGAAACATTGCCAGCCACGGAGATTATTGATAAAGATTATCATGTAAGCAAGTGAATTTGAATACCAAAATTGTGACAAAAGGTAAAAATAAAACGATTCTTTATAATACCTTCACAGAATACCGAAGAATTTGAATTATATGAAAAAGTCTGTCGTGAGGAAGTGCAACAAACAGCCTCGGAGCAACGTGACTTAAGATGTCGTTATCATAGTGTCAATTGTGCCTTTTGCAAGTTAGCACCCTTTAAGATGGAAGAACTTAATTTGGATCCACTTGTAATGATATTCCATGATATGATTACCAATGAAAAAATTGAGAAAATCAAAGAACTAGCTCTGCCCAATATGGATCGCTCAACTGTGCGTATGCCTGATGGTGTGGGTGGACGAAGACGTAATTATCGTATTTCGAAAAATGCTTGGTTACCTTACGAAATCCATCCTTATACTTTGCAAATGTTAAGTGACATACACGGTGCTACAGGTTTAGACATGACCTACAGTGAGCAATTACAGGTAGCCAATTATGGTTTGGGTGGTCACTATGAACCACATTTTGATTTCTTTTTGGTAAGTAGGAAAATAATTTGGCTTTAAATCAAATGCGCATAAACCAAAATATTTTCACTATTTCATGAACGTTGTAGCATAATATACCCGAAGAACAAGGCAATCGTATATCAACATCAATTTTCTACGTAAGTACAAACATATACACTGCGTTACAAAACTATACTCATACATTAATTTCACTAAATTTCGTAAGTTAAAAAAGAAGTAGAAGAGTTAAGTTAAAAAAAAGTAGAAAATTAATAACATAGTTAAACAAAATCGGAAAAATATAATGCATCGGGTTGCGAACTATCAGTTCTAAAAGACTTCTCGACGCAGATAACGAATATGCTCTCAGATTTGTAAAGTTTGCTATAGCTAAAGAAATATTTGCAAAACCGTTTTAAGCAAATTAAAATTATTTGTGGGCGTTGTGGTGTAATGGTTAGCGCGTTGGACTGTTACACGGATGGTCCGGGTTCGATTCCCGGTGACGACTCTTATATGTATCGCTGCGCCCACCTTCGGTGTTCCCATAGCACTTAACCCCACCGAAGTAAAGTAATGAATCAGGGCTATGAAACAAAATGCCTTTCCTCTTTTCACTATCCCCTTTCCAAAGAAAGCAACACGTTAATTAATAGGAAAAATTTCCTGAGTGTTGCTTCTCTTAAAAAAAAAAAAAAACTAATTTAATATAGTAGACGTTTTGAAAGGTGGAATAATATTCTCTATGCATATATTTAAAGTTTAAATTTCACGACTTTGTTAATAAAATATGTAAAATGAAAATAACCTTTAGTGAACATCACAGGTTACTTAATATATGAAAAAAATTGCTTAAACTACAAAAATTTGATATATTTGTATGCAGTAAAAATATGGAGTCTGTGATAAATAATAATTAATAAAATTTCTTTTCGCGAATCAAGTCGAGCAGTTTTGTGGCAGGGTAATAACCTTGGCACAGACATCAGAGTAATTTTCTGGGAATCCTTTAAGAGCCTACTTATGGTTAATTTGGACACATTTGCCTTACATTCATCGTTTATCTGTTTGAGACTTTTCATTGAGTTGCTGGCACAGTGGATTATTTTATGCCGGCTCCGATCAGATAGCTTTGTTTTTGGTCCGCCTGTTTCATTTTTATCCGATTTTTATCCGATTATTTGTTAAATTTGTGACAACCTCATCTAAACGGTTTATTTATCCAGCAATTTCACGAAAACTTAAGCCATTTTTTAAATAAGCTAAATTTTCCATTTTTCAAAAGCACTTAGATATAAAAGACACGACATTTTATTGCAAATTGCACAAAAAATAAAAACAATTCTTTAATTTTTCTTTATTTGTGATATTTCTTTTTTTACCATTATATGTATTTATAGTTATGAAACACTAACAAAATATTATGAAACAATTTTTCTCTTACATGAGTTAAGTAATCTCTTAAACTTTACACAATAAGAGAACAGTTCACACACTCTTAAAAAAAGTTATAAGTTTTAAAAAATGCTTGTAGTATTAGAAAAAATAGCAAAAATAATTTGTAATTATAGTTATGCAACGCAGTGTACTACTGTAAGTATAGTGTCGGCATAAGCTTGTTTGTATTAGTGTACAGAGCTTAAAATAATGAATTATTAGGATAGTGTCCTAACAAATAATCTATAGAGTTTTTTTTTGTTTTCAAATTTATTATTTGATATTTTCAGGAATGTGTTGATAGATCTATTTCGGGAATTTTCTAGGTTCCCATCATCAGAACACGTTTTGAAAGAGGTAACAATCCCATGCCAAACATCAAACATTCATATAAACTAGTTTACTCACTACATGAGAACTAATATACATATGAGTTTGAAGTAAAAGATTATTACCATTGATCAAAAATAAATTGAAAACTTGTTTGTTATGTGCAAGGTCCACCTCTGGTGGATATTCAATACACCTTTTTTGTTTTTTCCTCCTTTTTATTTTTTGTTTCGTTTATTAACAAAACAGGGGCACTAAACTAGACTTTACTTTGTGTTTTATACAAGTTTGATATTATTTTTATTAAAAATAAAAATTATGTGTTTTTCGACCTTTAATTGTGCAATGAAAATGAAAATTACATTAATAGTTTATGCTTTTAATAGTATAAAATTTTGTGTTTCATTTGAGCCAAAACATTTTATTTTTTTTTTTTGCATATTTTGAAATTAATAAACCAGTTAGGAGGTTAAGTTAGACCTTGAAAATCAAAATTAGAAAAACAAATTTTTATAAAATACATAATGAATTCTTTAAAAGCCCTGATTTAACGATTGATGGAATGCATATGCAAACATTTTCATAATACACATGTAAAGCTGGTGTGTTTTAGTACTACCATGACAAAACATATTTCAACTTTCGAAGGGAGCATTTACACTGGAAAGAAATCTAGCTAGAATTTTATAAAATCAAAATTCGTGTATATTTTTTAGAAAGACAACTTTCAAATACATCTTAAACTAAAAACACATTTTCTTTATAACCGAGCAAAAAAAAAAAAGAATAGTTCTTTCTTATCAGATTTCCTTTATAATAGCTTTTTAACTACAATGATCAAAAGTTATTATAGAAAGTTGTATGCAAAAACATTCTTTTAAACTGAAAAGGAAGTGGTTTTAATGCTAAATTGAATTTTGTTTCTTTAAAAGAACTTCTAAAAAATAATAAGAATGTGATCTTTTTTGATGAAGAAGCGTTGAATTTATAAACTTTTTCGTTACAAAAAAAAAAAATAATATCCTTGTAACAATGGTGATTTCGTTTTGTTTTTTTGTTTTGAAGTTTTTCATTGAATTCTGTTTAAGTGATTTTTTTTTACTCGTGTAAATGAGTCCTACTGATATTACTATTACATATTGTTATTTTCATTTTCTTCCATAAATAATTTTTGCAATTTTAACTTTTTCATTTGCTTAGTTATCAGATGTTGAACAAGGAGGCGCAACTGCATTTCCATTTTTGAAAATTGCCGTTAAGCCAGCTAAAGGAAATGTGTTATTTTGGTATAATTTACATCGTTCTCTGGATGGCGATTTTCGTACTAAACATGCGGGTTGTCCAGTATTAAAGGGTTCTAAATGGAGTAAGATTTTAATCTGTTTTATAAACATACAAATTTTGCATATTTGCTTTATAATATTCCTAACGCTTAATTGTGATTTTCGTTTTTGCAGTTGCCAACGTATGGACACATGAACTCAAACAGGATGTGATTAGACCATGTGGTTTATATAGAGATCATGAAAGTTCGTTAGAATATGGAATTATTAAATAAAAGAAAAACTTTTTTAGTCATTGTTATGTACACTTTATATTAACACATGCGTGGATTAATTGATAATTAACTAAAACTACAAGTAAAGGGTGTTTTTTTTATAGAGGTATATAACTTTGAAATGAAATAAAACAAAGATGATTTTTTTTTTAATTTACATGAAATTTACTTTATTCGAAAGATAATCTTCTGGCATTATAATTTAAATATAACTTTTGGCATATGACCGCCATGGCTGGCTCGGACGTAGTCTAATCTGGAGGTCTAATTTTCGATGATTTTTTCCAACATTTGTGGCCGTATATTGGCAATAATACAGCCAATGTTGTCTCTTGTTGCCAACTTAAAGTTATATACCTGTATAAAAAACACCCTTTATTTTAACATTACAATATAACAGCCTGTCAGCAAGTAAATTACTTTAATGCGAACATTCAGTTTATAAACATCCACTTCTTTTTAGCGGCCCAGTCTCAAATCCAGGGAAGTAAAACAGGAGTTTGATATTATACAAAACTTTTTGTTTAAATTTGTTTTATTCAAAATGCCATTCATTTGCTTACCATTTGTGTAGTTTTTTTTATGCAAAAATCATGAGAATTTCAGCAATTTCCCCGCCAAATCATATTTCTTATATTTTAGTTAATGTTCGATTGATCCACGTACATACATTGTATACTTTCAACTATAGTAGTAAGTTTTATGTATTATATTTAAAAAATTGTTGTTTAAGTTTGAAATTATTATTAAAGATTTAAGCTTTTGAAATCCTAAAAAGTTTTGTACTTCAATCATTTATAAAAGCAGATGATTATGTCCATAAGATAAAGTTTATGTCATTAGCTGATGGCAAAGTTCGGCATAAAAAAAGTTACAACTATTTTAATAACTAACTAATTAAATAATTATATAGTAAACCTTAGCCGGATTCATGTAATGTTGTATATCGTATAAACATTGTATTTTTATAACATTAGTGTTATAAATGTTTTGCCAATCCTGGAAAGTTTATTATACAATTAGTTTTTTGTAAATTTATTTAAATGTTTTTAACATTTAAAAAAACGAAACAAATTAATTATTCATAATAAAATATTCTAATTTATAAATATAGGAACATTTTTCGAACGAAATAAATGTGGAATTTGAGAGGAAACGAAGGAAAATGCGGCAACAAATCGTTGGCCGATTATTGTGTTGCCGTATACGCCAAAAACAGGGTTTTTAACTGGATAATGCAGCTTTATGATTCAGAAAATGCTCTTTCTAAATCTTTTATCCATTTAGACCTATCTCTTTCCATAAAATATCAAGTTGTAGTATTTGCCTAACATAAAAGCCAAAAACTCGGATATAAGTAAAATTTTCCTCATATTTTTACGTTTTTTTTTTATAGTTTTCATTGTTTTACCGTGCGTGCATATAAGTTTCTACTGAGTTCAAAAATATATAAATAGAATCCTGCCGATAAATAATTTAGTCAGTGTCAAGTCTTCGTTGTGTCAAATTTAAAGTCATAATCTTAAGATTTTATAATTTTTACTATAAACTTATATATTAAGAATCTGCCATAGTGCTTGAAGGACCTTTTTGTTATTTTTTTAACCTTACAAAAGCCATGTAAAACATGAGTTGCACCCAACCCAGACTATTATAAAACTTAATTTAGCCTCATTTTCACAATGTCCCGTTAGCTACTAACTGGTACTTTAAATGACACATTTGTTTTGTTTCACATAGAAATTTTCGATTTAACTGTTTGTTAAATTTGAACTGGGCATTCAGTAATTGGACCTTAACCCCTTGTGAACCAACACTAGAAGGCGTTGAAAAATTTATATTTTTCCCACCGAATATTAATTCTTACAGCTTATTGAAGTTAAATACTAAGTTAAAAATTCGTCAAGGATCTGCAAGGATATTAGTTATGACTGGTACTCCTACCGTACCGTTGGGTCACTGTGAATGGAAAATTAAGAAGGAAACATTAACACATATTTTATATTTTATTTAAACTTACTAATAAAACAATTGATTCCATTGTATTTCTTTTATTTGAATGTGTTGTTCATTATTGGTATGGCGTTTGTACAGATTTAATGCCGTACGTGTACAGTATTTTTGGTGGCGTGTACGTCAAACTCAATCTGAGAAAAAATTAATGTAACTAAAAAACCAGAATGCTGCAGATCCTGCCTTAAACAGAATATCAAATTAATTACTTTACTTAAAATATTAAAAACACAAAGCAAAAAATTATTGGTTAGTTTGACTTTAATTTCATGACAAACTTTAAAATGCGATTTCATAAAAATCTAAAATTGGCATATACGGCAAAACAATACTAAGCCTGCGAATTGTTAATTTCTGAACCTGCAAATACGATTTGTGTATTAATACACCAAATACGAAGCTTATTATGAATACCCCCATTTTTTCATAAATTTTTTAAACAAAAAGTAAAATAATAATATAATATTTATAAAAGAACTAAATTTTGATTTATAAACCCAATTATTATAGTTGTTTTAGAACATCTTAACTACTTAACTGATGGATGCGGAAATTGTAAAAGGAGTGTTAATCTATCCGGGCTTTATCTACGGTCTCTGTGGAATCAATGACGTTACTCAGGTGTAAAGGGGAAATTAACGTTTTCTCTGCACGGGGACGCATTGAGATTATATGGGTGCCGGGACACTGTGGTATAGCTAGGAACGAAGTGGCTAATGATTTGGCTAGGGGAGGATCTTCCCTGGAATTAGTCACTTTGGGGAACGCTAAACCTTTTCGAGCTCTCAAGGCGGAGCTGGTGGACTGGGCTGACACCATGCATAGGACCATCTGGGAAAATGCGGGTGTTGGCAGGACTACGAGTATTCTCTGGGGCAACCCGGACAAGGACAAGACGAGGGAAATTCTGAATCTCAGTAGGAAGGAACTGAGTCTTTTGATGGAAATCCTCTCGGGACACTCGACACTTAGGGCCCATATCCACCGTATTGGTAGGGCTGACTCGGAAGTGTGCAGGGCCTGTGGGGTGGACGAGGAGACCTTGGAACACTATCTCTGTGAATGCCCGGCATTTGCCGGGATCCGGTTCGAAGTACTATCCAGTGACCCAATATCCACATTGGATGATCTTAGGGCATAGGATGGAAGAAGTTGAGGAGTTTCGTCAGTGCGACGGAGTTCCAGGGGTAGAAAGGTGACATAGGACCGATTGTTTAGAGCTTAAGTGTAAGTCCTGAGGGACTTGAGTCGGATTAGGGAAGTATTTTCCTTTCTCCGAATCCTCTTTTCGACGTAACTTAACCCTAACCTAATCTTTTGAATAATGGAGATTGGGCAACCCTATTTTAGTACAGGTTGTCAAATTTGACAAACTCGTATACAAAAAATAGTTTTTTGTAGCGTGTATCTTGTTCTCGTGTTCAGTAATTGATTCGATGCGGTTATCAGTAAGGGTAGCACTATTTTATTTCGGTATCGGTATTTTATGGGTAACAATATTTTAGTTATTGCGGTAACGGGTTTTAGCGAAAACTTTATTTTAGTAATTTTGTTAACCGTATTTTAAGCATAACTTTATTTACGTTATTTATTTAACGATAATACCACACAATGATATTTTTAACCCTATGCTGCTCGAGTTCCAATGACGGGCTTGTTTATAATCAAACTGTGGAAAAATGTATCTATTTGCAGCGATTATTTTTTCTGATTTTGTCATTTTACAGTGCACCTATCAAAAATATTTGGATATGAGGACAAAAACTTTGACATAATGTGCGCACAAACAGGTTAGACTTCAAGTTTTTCGTCTCAAAACATTTATTTAGTTATTTGCTCATATTATTCTTAATTATTTATCGTGTAACGGTAGTTTAAGGATATCGTTATTTCAGTTCTATCGGTATATGTATAGCGGTCATCATCATCAGATCACGTTTTGAAAAAAGTGACAATCCCATGCAAAACATCAAACATTCATATAACCTAGTTCTCCCACTAAATGAGAACTAATATATGAGCTCAAACTTAAAGATTATCACCATTGATCAAAAAAAAATTATTAGTTATGTGCAAGCTCCACCTTTCGTAGAAATACAATACACGCTTTTTGCTTTTATTCTCCTTTTTATTTGCACACTTGTTTTGTTTGGTTTAAAAAACAAGATGTATATAGGGAGTAAACAAGACCGTACTTTGTCTTTTTTACAAGTTTGATATAATTTTTATTAAAAATAAAAATTATGTTTTTCGACCTTTAATTGTGCAATGAAAATGAAAAATTATTCAAGTTCGAGGCCATACTCCGTATTTGTTATGAGAATTTAAACAAAAATTAAAAAGTTTTGATTTAAAGAACCGCTGCTCAAAAACTGTGCGTGAAAACGAAGTGTCGGCTAATGAGATTGTCTGCTATAATCACAGTAGTTAACGATTTTTTAATCAGAACCGTGAGATTATATTCTTATAAAATTTTTGATAACCATCTCAGTAAAATAGTAAAATTCAAATAACTGGTTTCCGTCCAAACTAGAACAGGTTGCTTTAGAAACGGTTTTAGAACTAATTCTATAATTGGTTCTGGGACAGTGAAATCTTACATTTTGACTCCCAGAAACCTGTTCTAGAACCGGTTACATATAATCGGTAGTAAAAGAAGCTGTTATAGAACACGTTCAAAGGTAATCTGTTTTAAAATATTTTGCTGGGATGTTCTGGCAACACTGCTTGTAGATGAGGTTATTTTGCCATATTTTTTTTTTACAATATAATAGTCTATATCTCGGAAACTAAGCGAGATTGTTGCAAAATGGACAAAAATCGTTACTCCGTACCTTTAAATTATCAGATCCGATGAATCCAAAAACCCAGATTTTTAGCTAAATTTTAGAAAAAATTGTATCGAAAAATTCTGTTAACTTATAAGAAGAGTCTCCGTGTGGGTTCTCCCCATGTTATTGAAATGATGTTATTAAAATTCGGATATGTAAAAACAAAATTAGGGACACAATAGTAATTTTTGCCCAACCTCACGTTTAAAGCTTAAAACGTGGTATTAAATTATTATTTTTTGTATGGAAACATTTCTAAAATTAAAGAAATTCACGTTAATTTGTACGCGGAGTTGAACTACTCAATTTTGAGCCGTTGGTAATTTCTGACTAGATAGCACTGAAAAAAGCCTTTTTCCCAACGTTGGCATAGTCCCAACGCCAGCCAATTATTTGCCAATGATGTTTACTGTAGACCTCTGAACTTATTGTAAAACAAATACTGTCAAAACGCTTTTTGGAACAACAGTAGTTTCTTTACAAATACTCGGTTAGCCAGTGGTATACCAGTGATTGGCATTTTGTACCACTATCAGTTTCTGACTGGGAATTTTCACGAATAACAGCAAATTTAGTTAATGATATTAAAATCCCAAACCTGAAGCATTATCAAAATAAACAATCTAATTTAAGATAAAATACAAGTGTCAATTTGCAAAAAAAAAAAAAAATAAGCATCAACATATAAAACAATAAAACATTGTCTTTTTATGGCTAGTAGGGTATTCAACCGTTACTAGATTAATCAATGAATTTTAATCAAACAACAGTTCGTTTAATTTATTATATATTTATTTATTTGTTAATAATCATATAATTAAAAATTATATCCTCTTACCAACCGAGCACTAGATACTATGGCTTTTGGAGCGTTGTAGCGAAAACAACCCAATGCTTTTGGTGGGAATCGAACCCACGCCCACATTACTGATATGTCAGCACTCTACCAATTAGCCTACAGTGGCGAGTAACAAATAACTCTTACAAATTTTGGTCAATTAATCGAGTTGGTGAAGTACATCAAAAAAGTATATATTTCAATTCAAAAAAACTATAAAATATAAAGTAATGTGTTCGTTACAGTTTAAATTTACATATTGTATATGTTGGTACTGATAAAAAAATCTTTTTGAAGGATAATTTTTAAGAAAAGCTTTCCGCATTGAGACCAATTAAACAGCAAAAAATAGTGCTTACAAAGAAGCAGTTCTGAAAGGCATAACTTAATTACCGAGTGCTTCCAAAGCCAGTCCAGAAGACATGTTCGCGATGCCCCACTTGCTATGTCTCTTTTCAGCTGTGAAAAGCGCTTTTTTCATGTGCTCTAGGAAGCAATATATTCATGCCTTCGTAGCAAATATTGACAATATCAATGCCTCATCGTGTACATTCTTTACTGCTCTATTGTATGCATTATTTACTGCTTCAAAAGAATGCTTTTAGGAAAGCACATCAGAATGCCTTCCTAAATACCTTATTGTATGCGAGACATTTAAGCGCTATTTTAGAAGTATACAAATGTAGTTTACTTTTTGTTCGGTATACTTAAATAAAAGATTAGTTTATGTAGACATCGAAACTGAAAAAAATTAAGACCAAAGAGTCGGATATCCAGAAATTGACCAAAATTGTACAATATCTAAATATTCAACAAAATATAAAAAAAATCGCAAAACTATTAGGTTGTGTTAAACTTTTTTGAAAATTTTGCATTCAACTTAATTCATCATCATCTTTTGTTGTTACATCCCGGATTTGGCCGTTGACTTTTTCTTTTCTTCGGATCTATGTATATTTGTTTTATTACATTAATTATATTTTTCCAAGGTAGACATGCCATGTTTTTTATATTTGCAAAAAATTTCAAAAATTATATAGTTTTCTTAGAGTTCAACTTTATAAAAATAACAAAAGGAAACTCTTTAAAAAGTAAAACGCCACAATTTTATACTAATTAACATCTTTTCAATTTAATATTAATAATATTAACTAACGTTTATTTTAAATTTTAATAAAGAACATTTCGGAACTGCTGATTTTTTATTTATTTTGAGTTTTGTTGTGTATTTTTAAGATGAACTAAATGAAATAAAATTATTTGAATTATTCGACTTACTCGAGCAATTTGAAAAAATTTACTCTATTAAGCGAGTAAGTACAAAACCACTAAATCGAGTTACTCGTCTACTCGAACAAAAGCAAACCCGAGTAATTTGAATCCCCTAATAGCTAGAGAAAAGAACCTCCGATGAAGCCCCGTTTACATAATCACACAAGTGTGTTATACATGGCAGAAATGTGTTGTATAAAGCAAATGTGCAATGTATGTGAACACAATTCGTTGCACACATGCCAAAATATCGAAAATATATTTTTTTAAATATTTCATGTCTTAACACAAGTGTTGTGTTATAAACAAATAAAAGCAAACAAAAATTAAAATCAACAAATGCACAGTGGAACATATCAAAAAAAAAAAATTTTAGAAATAATTCGGTAATTTCTTACTTAGTAGGCTGATTAAAATGACTAGACTAGGCTTTTAAGTCAAAAATATTTCTTTGGTAATTTAACTGTATATTTCATTGAAACATTTTTTTGGAAAAGTTCTTGTGAGTCTAGTATTTGAGTGGAACATTAATTTTTTTATTTAATCAATAATTTATTTAGTTAAATAACTTATATTTTAAAAAAACAAATTGGCCCAGATTTCGTCCCGCTATTCGGACCAAATTTGGAATTTCACTAACCTCTAGCATTTGAGTCGGACCAAATTTGGAATTTCACTAACCTCTAACATTTTTTTTGTTAGTCCTTATTAGGAGATTACAAATATTTAAGTTTCTAAAAATCGGATTAGAAACAAAAAAATATCGAGCGTTAAAAATTTTATATGCAAAAAGTCCCTAGGTTGGGTGGCCATTTTGCCGCCCCCGGTGTGTTTCGAAGGTTCAAAATCAAAACTTAAGCTGAATACTATGTCACTTATGCCTGCTCCAAATTTCATTTCAATCGGACCACTTAGTATGAAATGCCCGAATTATTTCCAAAAATGTTGTGATATATCCCACTGTGAAGTGGTGGAAAAAATAAATAATTAGAAGAAAAATGTACTGTTAATATGTATTTTTTGTGCACAGAAAAAGCTAAAAACGGGTTTCAATTCAAAAATTTATTGAATCAATTAATATTTTAATTGATTTTGCACCTATCACGGCAATGATAATATTAATTAAAACTTTTACTGGAAATTAAAAAGAAAAAAAAGGTATAAATAACTATCAACAAAAAAAATTATGATACTCAAAAAAAGTGTGTGAGCGATTCGTTGGTATGTGTGTTTTTATTAATGCTGAGTCTGTTTGTATGTCTGCTTGTTTTGTTTGTATTCTTCAAATGCATTTTATATTTTATATATAAAATTTTCTATTTATGCATACAGTGTATGAAAAAATAATATGAGATCTTTTATTAAATATTTTAGGTTGATCATTTTTTTCTGTGTGTGTGTCGATAACAGTCTGACCAATCAAACGATTTTTCTTTTATACTTTTTGAACTGACAGAGAATTTTATCACACTTTTCATTATACTTATGTGAAGTAAATTATAAATACGTGTGTGATAATGTAAACGGGGCTTAAACAAACAAATAACGGTCATTAAAAGACCATAAAATTTTAATGCCAAAAACAAATTTGACACACCAATTACCATGTTTAAATTTTAAGTCATGAATCATTGCAAACACTTGAAAGTTTAACCCTAGTAAGCCCAACTGATAAATGCAGACGGTATTGACTGAAAACATATGAAATCAACCACTCGGTTTCATCTAGCCCTTTTGATTTCAACCAATCTTGGTATGGAAGATGTACATCATGAAACTATAATCTCGTCCAAATGTAGGCCAGCTAAACCCAGCGGATCATGAAATATCGCGTTTCAAAATATTCAAAAATATTTCAAAAAATATTCCTAAATCTTAAAAATGTAGTCGTACATAATATTGCATATCTGTTTAACGGCTTAAGCTACGAGAGTTACTGATTACTCATTTTAAAGTCATTTAAATTGTGGTGCACACAAATTATTCACTTCTTCACTGTAAAATGCATTGTTTTCACAAACCGCGTTTCAAAAAGCTGTATTTCAAAAATTACTCTCTGTATTTCAAAAATTACTCTCTCTCTCTTACGGTATCCTGAGTTAAGAATAAAAATGTGAAAAAATTTAACTAAAAAGCCGATAACTCAGTAACATGCAGGAGTACCACATAGGGATTTGATAACGGTAAAGAACAATAATTTATAAATAATTAGTATATATATTTTGTTCAATTTTTAAAAAAACAGTTTTTTGAAATACAGCGGTTTGAACCAGATATTTTTGAAAAAAAGCATTTTACCGCCCAGAAGTGAAGTGAACCAGTAAAATTATGATTTAAAGAAAGTATCAATGAATCTTCTAGCTTAAAGCATTACAAATATATGGGGAAATATGTGCAACTACTTTGGCAAAACTTTTTTTTTTTAATAAATAATTTTTTTTATGTAAATCTCTTTTTTACCATATTTAGTATCTTTTTTAGATTTGTATCCATAACTTTGAATCCAGTAAGATCTAAACATATAAATTTGGCAAAGGCATAGTGTAATAAATTATAATTACCATGTATTTTTTGAAAATAACAGTTTTTTGAAATACAGCGGTTAAAACTGCGGACATTGAAACAAATCCATTTTAGCTGCAAAACATCATTTTTGCATATTTTATTTAAAGCACAACAGTGGCTTTAAAATGGGGTATCACGTAGCTTTAACCGTTAAAAAGATATGGGATATTATGTACGACTACTTTTGTTAAATTTTAGATCTTTTTCATATTTTAAACCGCGATATTTACACAACCGTTATATCGGGTCCGCCATCTAACGTTTTTTTTTCAACTAGTGCTTATTTCGTGAATGGTAACACTTAGCTCATGTCTGATTTGACAGATAATTAGTTTTATCCTTCCGCTGAACGAATATGGTCCGTATGTTCGTTATCTTGTGAAAAAAGTGAAAGAAACTGGCATCCTCATCGATAAACCAAAGCGTGAAAAGCCAAAAATAGTGCGTACACCCGAGAATATTGCTGCTATGGCAGAAAGTGTGTGTGAAGCGCCATCAACATCAATTCACCGTCGTTCTCAACAATTGAACATTTCGGAGACATTGAGACGAATTTTGCATAAAGTCCTTGGTATGACGCCATACAAAGTCCAATTGGTTCAGGAGTTCAAAAAAATAAAAGTTATTTGGCGGACCCTTTAGGTAACAACCCTAAACTTGTACTGTGACATATCTATATGGCACTTACCTTTCATACCAAGTTTGGTTAAAATGGAAGGGATAGAGAATGAGTCTATAGCATTTTTATTGATGCAACAAAACAAAAAAAGAAACGTAATATCAATGCAATTTAATATCAGTGTTGAATATTGAAAACTATAGTTTAAGTTGGAAATACTACACTGAAAGAATAATCCTTCATGATATTAATGAAATAATTTCATAGAATTTTTTCGAATATTCAATGAAGAATTTCATTATATCGAAGAAATTTTGTTAATATTCAAATATCGTTCATAAACTTTTTTTCTTAATATTTCATAGTTTCATAAAAAAAATTCCTTCGATTTCATAAATTATCTCTTCATAAATTTAATGAAACTTTTCTTTAGAGCTATGAAGTTATTTCAAAGACTTATTTTTTTTTATAGTCAAATTTATGTGTAAATTGTTGTTGTTTGAGGTAAATTCGGTTCCAGCGAGAAAACGCGGTAACGACATCGAACATATATATTATATGGGATTAAACAAAAAAATGTATTGCCCAATGTAAAAAAATAAAACAATTTTTTAGGTCGAGGAAACGTTTTTGCTTTGAATCTCGAAAATATTCATATACAAATATCTTTCAAAATAATCTTAAATGAACATCACAATTTAAAATATCAAAAACTTAAGTTTGACAAAAAAATATTTAATTGTTAAGCATATTAAATGAACGCCCGAGTTTTCGTGATTGAAATGGGTTTTTTAATAAAAATTAGTCAATTTATCGAACGAACAATTTTATTAACATGATTTTCGACAAGATGTTCACGGTTAATAGAATAAAACGAATAATTAAAAATTACTTCTTTTAAAAATTTTTTTTCGAAAATTTTGCAAATTTGGGAAAGTTTGTTTAAGAAATGGTAATGGGCAAACTAAAATCAAAAAAATATCTGCCATTTTAAACGTTTCCAAGATATGGACTCTTTAATAATGAGTAAATTTTTGTGATTTGACTTTGTAGCAAACAATATGAAGGAATTCACAGTTAAAGTGTTAGGGTTGAAATATAGCATGATTTTTTAAGTTAAATCTGTACAAAGCTATTAAATTTTTACATTGATACCACCAAGTTCGCACTTAAACTGTGAACTCCATTTACGTAATTTCTATGGTAACTAAAATAGAATCTCAACAGCTCGTTATACTAAAACTATCGCCGATATATATAATTAATTTTTTAACAGAGATGGTAGACAATACCACTAAAATACCGTTTTCGATTCAAACCCCTATCAACTGATTATCGTTATGCCTAAAGTACTGTTAACGAAATAATTGAATATACAGTTATCCATAAACTACCGTTACCGATATAACTAAAATATCAATACCTTTAAAATACCGTTACCGAAATAATCTGACAAGATCTGAAAAGAAAAATTGCTGTAAATAGATATATTTTCGCAAAAGTTTGATCATAAACAAGCCAGTCATTGGAATTCGCGCATAAAATATCGATGTGCCTTGACTTTACCTGAGCAACTAAAATAGCGTTACCGTTAATATACCGTTATCCATACAATAACGTTACCAAAATAACTAAATTACCGTTACAGCTAAAATGCCGGTACCGAAATAAGTAAAATACTGTCAACGCTAAAAACCCATTTACCAATATAACTGAAATATCGTTACCACTAAAATACCATGACCGAAATAAAAGTATTTAGCGTTACCCAAACCGATACCCGCATCGAATCGGTTACGATTCATGCTTTTTACCGATTCTGTAGTTCTTCAAACACGAGATCAAAATGATTAATGTTGTATGATTGAGAAACGTTTTGCTGTTACAATGTCTAAAAGGATTACACACAGAAAAAAATTTAGCTATTTGCCAACTGAAATTTGGTTACTACGACTTCAATTCGGTTATTACGAATTTAGTCAGTTGCCACAACTGATCATTAGTTTTCACAACAAAGTTTAGTTAATGCAACTGAATTTTAGTTGTAGCACCCAAAATATTCAGTCATATAATGAAAATATCGTTGTTCTAACTGAATTTATAAGTTGTTACTATTAAAATACACTTTTCAATTCGGTTGGCACTTTATTTCTCTGTGTGTAGATTTGTATTGTTGTAGTATTCAAATTGAAGACAAAATTCATAAAATTTTGAGAATTCTTTAATTATTTCATTATTTATATATTTTTAAAATAATTTTTATTCGTTATTCGTTTTATTAATCGAATCATTTTAAAAAGTTATTCGTTTGATCGTACGATCGTTTATTCAAACAAAAAAGAAACGGAAACAAATGACAACCCTAGTGCGTGTACAAAAAATTAATCAAATTTGAAGCATCCAGGTCAGGTACTATTTGGTGTATCAAAGAACTCATGATATGAATTATAAATATACGAATAGTTTCCAAAATTTTTGTGAAATATCCCATTGTGCGTTAAAGGCCGCGATTATGTTTAAAAACGGCAAAAGAAAAATGCTTGCTGAGAAACCAATTTTTTTCACAAAATTCTTACGAAATCCATGCTTTGTAAAACATGGGTTAATAAAAAAAGTAATGAAAAAATCTCAAGTACGATTTTAATTAACAAAAAAGTCTTGGATTTAATATCTACACCTTTTTGCAATTGCAACACAATATCATAAAGACTTGGTTGGATGTTAAAAGTTTTGATTTATGTATGAATTGACTAGAAAAAACCATTTAAAAAATGCATTAAATCATACACGAACAACTTATTACATATTAGTTGAGCGAAACAAAGCAAATTTACTTTACATTTTGTTACATAAAGAAGCAAAAAGGAAGTTAAAACAAAGAAGTCAACAAAACTATTTAACGGTTAAAGTCGACAATAATGATACCCTACAATGTTTTGCACTCCCCGAACGAAGAAACATAAATGAAAATACAAGAAATAAAAAAAATAATGTTTGCAATTTTTAAAACATAATCAAGTCCTTTAACGCACAGTGGGATATTTCACGAAATGTTTGGAAATAATTCGTATATATATTTATTCATTTCTTATTATTCATATCATGAATTCTTTAATACATCAAACAGGAATTGACCGAGGGTCTTCAAATCATAACTGGAAGATTTTTGTATCTGTTAGCGTCCTTTTTGTATTTTAATACAAACGGACGCTAACAATGTGAATACATATGAGAATTAAAAAACTTTAATTTTGTGTTGACACAATATAATTGCCTATTAATTAAATTTAAGACAAAATATTTTTTATATTTTTTTTTTTTGTCGAAAAGGCACTTATTTTGATAAAGGGTAATTTTTTAGAGAAAGGTTTTTTTTTGAAAAATTTTCCTTTTTTGTGAAACAATTAACTTTTATTTAAAAAAAAAATAACTTTTTCAAAAGATTTAAAAAAAAAAACTTTTTGATAAAAGGTACTTATTTTAAAAAAGATATTTTTTTTTAAAATATGTTTTTTTTAAACATACTTTTCTTTATTTGTGAAAAAGTATTATCTTGAAAAAGGGTAACTGGGTAGACCGAAGACCGCGACACATGGGATACTGGTCTGAAGAGTAGGCTCTACTTAAAAATTATAGAACACCTTTTTTGCAACTGCGCTAGATAGAGTAATGCCGTTTATATGTAGTTGCTGTGAACAAGTTAGTTTTCTAAAATTTTACCCCATATTTGAAGCACCAGTTTTTGTAATTTAAGAAAAATAGTGTTGCGCATTTTAGCCATCCTCCGTCCTACAAATATGTTTTAAATTCTGAAAGAAAAACGAGCAACTACAATAATTTTCGTTTGTACACAAAATTTAAGATTTACTTAAGATACTACTATACAATGGTGTTTTTTAATTTTATTCCGTATTTTCTAAGAATTTAAAATTTAAAATTTTTGTAACGTTTTACAATTAGTTTTTTGTTTCAGTTTTCTATTTGTTATTTTTAATTAATTAATTTTACATAAATAGCAAATAACAATTATTTTTTTGTTGGCGTTTTGGTGTACTGTTACACAGATGGTCCCGGGTTCGATTCCCGGTGACGACAACATCGATTTAGAAAAGTAATATGTATGAGTTTTCTATCACTTATATGTATCGCTGCGCCCACCTTCGGTGTTCCCATAGCACTTAACCCCACCGAAGTAAAATAATGAATCAGGGCTATGAAACAAAAAGCTTCAATAAATTCGCCAACTCACTCTACATCAGGTGGCGGCCAACAACTGTTCTAAGACTTATCATCTCGCGCAATTACAGTGTTGCCATGTTTGAAGCCCTTCATCTTTCACCACCTTTCATCCCTCCACTATCCCCTTTCCAAAGAAAGCAACATATTAATTAATAGGAAGAATTTCCTGAGTTTTGCTTCTATTTAAAAAAAAAAAAAAAAGTTATGATTCTAATAAAACGGCTGTGTTAACTGAAGTTTTTTTTATAGTTGCATCGACTAGTAGTTTTCCCAACCATATTTAAAATTTTATATTTAAGGAAATCAACCAATTATCTGTAACTAAGAAAGGCTAATTTTTAAACTTGTTCTAGACAAACTAACTGGTCCTGATTAACATTTGTATGCACACACGGCTTAAATATTTGTTTACCAACTTAAATAATGTAATATCGAACGAATTCCAACTGATCTATTCCCTGTGTGCACCAAATTCTCTTCTATTCAAGGAATAAAATCTTCGAAAAGTGGTTGGTTGTTGGTATTAAAGGTAATGTAGAAGATAATATTTTTTTCAATATAGATAAGAAAAACCAATAGTTTGAATGATGTGACTGTGTTTTGGTTAATTTTATATATTTACAATATACAATTAAAATTATTGAATAATGATTAAATTTTATTGGTAACAATGGAAATAACGAATTAAAATAGGCATAGAATTAGAATAAAAACTCGCGTGTTTGCAGATTTAAAACAAAGTTTTTTTTTTATTCGCTATTTATTCTCTCCTTTTTCCTTTTTTCCATTTCTCATTACTTCTCTCTTTTGCTTTTTGCCTTTTCGATTTTGCTGAGGGGGGGATTTCTCTAATTCACATCCCCTTCCCAGAACCCCTTTGGAGCTACGCATGTATGCAACGCAGTGTATAAACCTTAAGTAGGGTATAGCCAAAACCAAGAAAATACTTATTCATCATACAGATACCAAAACGAACGGGGTGATGAGTAAATAAATTTATATGGCTCCAGGTAAGCTCTAATGTGCATGTTTTTTTTTTTTCATTATTATTCATTTACTAGAGTGAATTGGCGTTAGAAATATAAAATAATAAACATTATTATTTCTTTAAGCCGGTATACAAAAAGATTTTAAATTAATTTTAAATTCAAAATTAGTTTACATAGAAACGCAGTAACGTTAAGACGTTGAGAGGAGCAACGCAAATTTCATTAACTAAATTAAAGCAATTACAAATTTAACAAAAAAAAAAGAAATAAAAAAATACTAAATTTAAAGGATATGTTTGAATTTTTAGTTAAATTAAGTTTCCTACAATTAATTATCATCAATGTCGCGTGTGACTCGAGTGCGGATAATGAATATTTTACCTCAATTGTTGGCTTGGAAAATTTATTCACAACGGAAGTGCAACTTTTAGCGGAAATGCAAAATTATATTAATAATTTACATCAACATATTGATATGTTGCAAAGGTATGAAAGGACAGCTTTTATCAAAAATTAGTTTTAGTTACAAATTCATAAATTGTATTTAGAATTGTTAAAGCTTTTTTTAAAACTAATTGATTTCCGAAAATGTGGTTAATTAATTAGTTGTTTGTCTGTTATATATGACGAACTTCAAAAATTTTATACACTTTAAGGCAAAATACTAAAAAAAAAAAAAATTTCTTTTGTATGACATGAATAAAGTTTTTTGTTTCTGTTAGTCGATGTTAAAGCATTTTTAATATATCCGCGTAAACCATTTATATTTAATGATGCGAAAGTTATTACACTCAAAAAAATAAGTTAGTAGAAAAGTTAGTAAAACCATCTTGTAAATCAGGTATACTATTTTTCAGCAAATTTTTTGCTAAAATTTTACTGATTAGCGCATCAATAGTGTGAACGACAACCAGATTGAAAAATATACTCAGAATGAATTAGATATCGCGGCATGTCACGATGTAGTAGTGACGAGGAAAGTTATACTAAAAAGTACAACTCTTCTAAGGCATATAAAAAAATTAACCATGGAAGATTTTTGTATCTGTTTTTCATACATAAAACAAAATTGTGGATTAAAACAACTTACCGGCTTGTGAAAGTAATTGTCTATTAACTAAATAAAAGACAAAATATAATATTTAAATTTAATAAAGATTAAATGCGTATTTGTAAACTAAATGTTTATAGATATTAATAATCTAGTGTGGTCAAATTGCAAACAAATATACTACAGGTAGCCAGACTAAAGCGAAAGAGATACATATAAGGTAGATTTTTATGTTTCCTTTTTCTTATTGCAAAAAAAAAAGGTATAATTCTCTGCGACATTTGCTTTCCTTTCAAATATAATTTATACAACCATTGATGTAAGTAGTTGAAAGATAATTTTGTGTATGTTATATATAATTATTTCTATTGTTTTTAGATATTACATTAATTCATGTCGTCAATTTGGGAGGTGTGAGCATTTTTATATTTTGTAACGTTTTGTCAATTATTTTAAAAAGAATCACAAAAATATGTTATATGATTTTCAGCAAATAAATTAACTAAAGTACAATTTTTCTACAAATTTTTTGAGTTATTTTCAGTCTACTAATACTCAGCAAAAATTTTTTTAAATTTTAGCAAGGGCTTTTTAATTTCTAATCTACTAAGTGTTAGCAAAACTTTTGCTCAATCTACTAATATTGTTGCTAAAAATTAGCTCACTGATTTTCAGCAAAAGATTTTGCTGACATTAGCAATTGTTTTTGCAAGCACTCTCCTGACTAAAATTTTGCTGACTCAGCTAAATTTTTTGCTGACTTTACTAACTTTTTTATTTGAGTGTACGGTTTAAAGCAAATTAAAAATATTAGATTTTAAGTTTAAAGTTTTTGCTTGGATTTAATTAAAGTTACTTCGATTTATGGAGCTCATTGTGTTTATCACATGTCAAAATATATATTCCACCATCAAAAAATATAAACATACACTCAAAAAAAAAATGGTTTGTCGTATATTATAACTTAAAAAGAAAACTCGATTATTTTGCAAAAAGCGCATTTTTTTGCTGGTTTATAGATATTTAGTTGGGTATATTTGCTGGAAATCATATTTTGCAAAATTAAAAATAATATGCGATGTATAGCACTTTTTAAAGTGCCTATCATTTCAGTCAGCCAAATCCCATTTAGTGGATATTTTTAACCGTTTCTGGAGTGGACATCTCAATTGGTTGACCACTGAGCTGTTAGTATTAGGACCCCGTATGGCCTCGTTTAAACTCTGTCACCCAATATTTTATATGTAAACGAAGGAGCAGACTCCCTCAGAGTAGACTCTAGCTCAACTTTAATATTGGTTGGACTGAGACCTTTCCAATGAAAGTATTGAATTATATAAAGGTGACCAATTTTTTTCATGTTTAAAAATGCACTGAGATCGTTTATTTGTGATGCCTCCAAAAAATTACTAAACAACGTTGCGCCTTGAAACTTAAAACATATGTTTTATAAGGTTGACATTTTTCACCAGAGCAATTTTTCTTTTGGTGAAGACGTTTCAATGTGAAACTTTGAATGTCATAGCTTTAAATTATAGTCAACCTAACCCTGTCCATCGTTCCTCTCAATTCATAAAACCTTGAGAAATAAGAGGCATCAAAAGTCAGTTTCGACAGGTGTCGAAAATTTTTGAAGTACGTCATATGTTGATAAATTCTGGCATGCATTTAAACTATGCTCAAACTATATTAAAAATTTTTATTGAAGAGAATTTTTATTCCTATAATGAAACCACCACAACGCTTATACGCCAAATTTTAAGTTTTGCTGGTTTTTGTTTGTTCCAATTTCGATATAAGGTGTCAAATTTGTACTTTTGTGTTTTTTTTATAAAAGGAGGTTATTGGTAGGACTTTTTATATTAACGCATTCGATCAATTTACCATGGCTTTGTCATAGAAGAGGTCAATTGGCACATTTTAGACGCCTGGTGACCTGTTAGCTTGTGTGTCTAATAATTGATTTGTTAGTGAATTAAACAATAAATATAAAAAATATACTGGCAGTCAGTAGGACTCTACTTCTTAGCGCATATAGCTCATAAGTTGGTATAAGTTTTACTCAAGCAATCCCAGTATAGAAAAACATTACCACATAAATGGTTATATAAGTACATATTTGATAATTTCAAGTACTTACAATTGTCCTTACAAATCTCATTAATTTTATATGGGTATGTCGCTCAAAATAATGACATATCATTACTAAAAACCTTAAAAGAAAGAGAAAAATATGTGGTTACCTATTTGCTTACCAGTATGTACAAAAAGAAAGAGTGTAAAAAAAATTAAAAAAAAAATAAATTTAAAAAAAAAAATTTTATTGAAATATTTTTTTAAACGGGAATTATGATTATGTGGTTACCTATATGCTTACCAGTATGTACAAAACTAATGAGTGGAAAAAAATTAAAAAATAAATGAATTTAATAAAAAAATATTTTTTTATTGAAAATTTTTTTTAAGCGGGATGGTTTTCAATTAACCGCTCTACCATCTGAGGTATCTCGACATGTTATTCTTGATTGAAAAAATTTAAATGACGAGCTTGCACAAAATTTCATTACTTTACAGCTTACAAAAGATCAATAATAAGTAGTTATATATGTACTTACTAGACGTGAAAAATAACGAGTCTAAAAATAGATGTTCAAAAAATGTTTAAGATCATTTCTTAATATTTAAAATAATGATAAAAATAAGTGCTTATGGGTAACGCATTATTTTTTGTATTGAAATAATGGGAAAATTAGCTAGTTATTAGTAATTCCTTATTATTTGTGTTAAAGTAATGCAGAGAGTTAGGTGGAGTCATTACTGGTATTGAGAACAGTAATGACATGGCATTACCGTTTCTACACTGTGATATTAAGCGTTTTGTTTCAATTTTAATTGTAAACTAAACTGTGCAGCAATGTTGGTCCTCTAATGTGACTGTAATTGTGAAAAAGTGATAAAAATCCATTTTGAGAAAATGCACTTCATGTGGAAGGTTTTGGTTTCAAAATGACCCGAAAAAACGATTTCTAGTATGAATACAGTATGGCCCATCAGGTGGTGATAGGTAAAAATTGTACACAAAAAAGTTATAACCCTACTGTACATTGTTGACAGGTGGATCTGTTTTTTGTTTCGTAGACGACTAACATTTTAAATGTTCGCTTACCCTTGTACCATTTTTACACTAATAATAATCCATGCGTAAAAATACAAATAAATGTCAAAATAACCAAACATTTTGTAAAATAAACGAAAATTTGATAATTTTACAAAAGATTTCGTTGTTTTGACATTTTTTTCGTATTTTTAGCATGGATTATTATGAGTGTATGCAAATCAAAAGAATTTATTTGTCTGTAAAACAATGTTTTTTTATTCGTATGTGAATACTCATGGCTGTACTATGGCACCCGATTTTGTCTTTAAAACTCTCTAATGAAATTCTGAGTATATTATAAATTCTATCACGGAAAGTAGTAGAATTTTTTAACTTTCTTTTTCAAAATTGGGTAATTTTGACCCAAACAAGACCGAAAGGTTAATAATCTTTATCCAGCTGGTACATAATAAGTTTTTTTTTTCTTAAGCAACATTGGAATCATATTCTTTCCTACTCCGACTTTCATCCAAATCGGCCTGTACGTGCGAATCGTTCCCTTTCCCTGTTTTCTTTTTGTAAATTAGAGGTTATGAGTTGTTAACTTATGATCATCGATATGTTGCTTATTTTATTTAGAAAATCTTGTATACTTTTGGATCACAGTGCACTAATATAAAATGCAATTGTGTTTTATTGTTTGTTAATTTGCATTATTGTCAATTTTGTGTCAATCAAGTGTAGACATTATCTTTGTTTGTTATTAAACAAGGGTCCCGAAAATGTATATAGTCCGGTCAAATTAGCCAGAAAAATAGTGTTCCAATAACAAAAATTCCTTCAGAATTTTTTATAGCTTCGGTACATTATTACAAATAAAATACCAATAGCCCCCTTAAACCCATGCCAGCGAAAAAAGTTATTCAAGGTCAGAGGTCAAAACATTCTGTTTTCTTTTTTTACTTTTCTCGTAAACGGAATTGTAGAACATTAAATGATCTGCAAAATTTGTTCTTATACTTTTTTTCTAAGAGTCACCATTTCTGAGATATCGCGATTCTAAAAGTTAAAGAAATTATATTCTATATAATATGCACGTGTATGCCACCGATAAATCGTACATTTAAATAAGTAAAAATACTTATATGTCTCTTATACGTATAAACCATGCCTATGGGGAATGAGGAGTCAATTGACCTAAAACTGACTGGTTAAAAAAGGACTTATCACAGGACTGGTATAATTTAATACTGATGTGTGTTAAGCAGTGTCAATTTTCCTAAAATTACCAATCCTGTGACTGGTAAAGGGAGGGCATACCACTTAACCATAATGCTTATTAACAAGAAAAAGCCAGTTGGCCAGGATTTTAACCATTTATTTTATACGACATGACCCTTTTGCGCGACAGTCTTGTGGTATGTCCATCTTTGGTTAGTCCTGTGGCATGCCACTATGTGGTTTAAAGCAGGACAAATGACCCTCTAATATGACAAGCCAATGTTAAAGTTGCCAGTTGTTTACAAAGGATAGGGTTTGTCAGAGGACCGGTCTCTGACACGAAGGGACCGATCCTGTGGCTGGTGGAACTGGATAGGGATACAACAAACTCTGTCCCTTATTAAGTCTACCCACATGATCTTGAACAACACCTGTGTACCCTATCGCAAGTCGACGCCCATATGCCTGCTTTTTGTGAGTGGCCTGTGCGAGTTTAGCTATATATGTATATTCTATTCTCTTTGCTTGTAGTGTAGAAATTTAACATCAGCGAGTTTCAGTTAAAACATGTTTACTTAGATGGGCAACACATTTTGTTGCGCTATTGCCGTTTTTCAACAGTCGTTTAAAAGCGAATTTTTAGGTTTAATGTGAAGATTGTTTGTATGTTTTTGAATCAACTAAAACATATAAACTATTGTTATATAAAAAAAAAACATTTCTTTTAATACAACTAAGTGCTTTTAAAAGTAGTTTAATTATACTAAATGTTGCCAGCCGAAACTCAACTTTGTTTTAACTGTGAACTGCTTGTGTACTAAAAGAAATAAAAATTAAAGGTAAGAGGGGCCGGTACTCTTTAGGTTAATTACTATATGGTTTAACGTTCCCTTAATACAAGTGTTTATTGCTAGTTTTTCTTATTACAGTTTATGCCGGTGAATATTTATATTAAAAACCATTTGCTTTATCTGCAATAAACTTTTGGCTTAAGGTAAATCTGTTACTGTTAGTCTTGAAATGAAAACTTTGATCGATTCAAGTATTGAAAGAAATTACGGGTTTGTTGAATATCTGAAAAACGAATAGTCTGTACAGATAATTATACTATCGAAAAAATTAAATTGCTGCAGTTACGTGACAGCATGAGGATGAACAAGGCAGTACATCGAAAATTAGTCCACCTCGTACTAGAGCGCTATGAAGCGGATGAAGAGGTTGAGAATAAGAAAGCGCAGAATGTTGGCAGAGAAATTTATTAATTTTCTACACTTTCATTCAAAGAATCAATTCTTAAAGTAGCTCTATCTCGTTCTGATGACGTTACAAATCCTTCTTGAGACACAACATGAGGGATAAAGTTGGCCCGTCCTCAAGAATAAATCTGCGATGGAGAAAATATTTTAATTAACAAAAATAGCGATGATTACCAGTTTACATTTGATAAACTAAATTATATTTGCAAAACTTGAGCTTTAGATAGCAGAACTATAAAAGTACGTCTGAAGTTGAAATATGGAAATCGAATTATTTTTACTGAAAAACCGGGAAAGCTAACATATATGTGTTTCGTCGACACTCACCACGATATTTTCAATCAAGCTTAAAACGATAAAAGAAAACCTAATTGAAAGAGAAGAACGGTAAAAATTTTGAAAGCTGCGATAGAAAATATTCGGGAAGATATTCAATCTTTTGTGTTTGATAATAATATGTACCCACCCCCCAACGAGTAGAATGTTCGAGAATATAAACAAAGATATTCCCGAAACATTGTCATATTTTTTTGAGCAAGTCATTCTTAAATGCCAACGATGTAATTTGGATCATTTGAAATTAGTTTGCACGAATATAAGCCAGAATATTAGTTTAAAAAAAAGTAGTGTCACTTTGTTCACCAGCGTATACTAATTGCCATCGCCGGTCTTGCTCGAATACTGAAATGAATACAACAGACGAATATTTATGTGAAGATTCAACTGATTCATCTTCATTTAAGAAATTTATAAACATTCAGCAAGAAGAAGAAGAAATCGAAGAAGTCATGACTGTTGAAGTCGAATTTGAAAAGTGTGAATCAGATTAAGAAACCAAAAATCGATATAAAAATCAATAATCAATATGCAGAAAATAGAATTTTATCGCATGAAACTCTGTCTGTCGTAGCCGGTTTTGCCGACATACTCCACTACCGGGAAATCCATGTTAATGCGCCTAGTACACTACCTCACAGGTGGTGTGGAAATGTGTTACTGGAAATGTTGTTATTTGAAATGTCTATTTTGACCGGACTAATGATTTTAAAGCATATTTGTGTTATAGCTATAAAACTAATTAACGCCATTGAAAATTCAATTTCATGAAATTGTGTACATTTGTCGAAGTTTAATGAAATTAAAGTACACAATTGAAATAAAGTATTAACATAATGATAAGCAAACGTTGTTCTAAGATATTCTGGGATATGATAAAATCATTATTGTTAAATTTAAAAAAGAAGTAAATCAATTTTTCTGATTAAACTGAAGCAATTTAAAATAATATTAATTATGTTTCTCCTTTTTATTCACTTTTAAAATTAAATTTTTTAGCCAAATCGATCGAAAACAAAGATCAGAGCTTTTAAGAATTTATTCCCTAATTCCCATTTTTTTAAATGAATTTTAATTTTAGGAATGAATACCCAGACCAACTTTAAGGAATTGAATGAATTCCCTTTTTTCATTCGATTTGCCTTGAAATAAAATCATTCCATATATGAAAATATAGGAAGTCTGAAAAAACAATTATTGTATTTTTAATACAAAAATCGAAAGGACTTAACTTTTTTGCTTAATCCCCTAAGAACTTAATTTGTTTGTTTGATTCCCTGCAGTTCCTAATAATACAGTTCCTAATAATATAAAAATAATATATAACTAAGACGCAGTTTGTTAATTAAATACAATACGAGGTCGGATCAATAAGTCCGTGACTTTTTGAATGAAACACAGTTTTTTTTTTTTGAAAAAAAAGATGTATCTCTCAACATAATCTCCTTTTAGCTCAATGCACTTAGTCCAACGTTTCTCCAATTTTTGTAAACCTTCCAAACAAAAGCATTTTTCGAGGTCCATAAAATAGGCATTTGTTTGATCAATAATTTTGTCGTTGGAACTAAATCTCTTTCCACCGAGCCATTTCTTAGGTTTAGAAATAGGAAATAGTCACTGGGGATGAGGTACCAATTCGTAGCCCAATGCATGGAATTCTGCCATTGAGACTGCACACGTGTGCACCCCTGCATTATCTTGATGAAAAAGAACTTTTTTCTTGGCCATATGGGGTCGTTTTTTTAAATCCTCATTAAATCAGTCCAATAAGTTGGCATAATATTCGCCGTTTATTGTTTTTCCCTTTTGAAGGTAATCGATGTGGATTATCCAGCGTGCATCCCAAAAAACTGTTGCCATCACCTTATTGGCCGACAAACTTACCTTGGCCTTCTTCGGAGCCGTTTCACCCGGAGAAGCCCATTGTTTGGACTGCTGCTTGGTCTCCGGAGTGTTGTAATGGATCCATGTTTCATCCACAGCTACAAAACGCCGCAAAAACTCATTCGAATTGCGGTTAAACAACTCCAAACAAACCTTTGAAGTTGTCACACGTTTATGTTTATAGTCAATTGAGAACAAAGGCTGCACCCATCTTGCAGACAGCTTTCTTAAACCTAACTGTTTATTTAAAATCGAAACCACACATATGAAATGCCTATGGCATCAACAATCTCACGCACTTTTACTCTTCGATCGGCCAACACCATATCGTGGATTTTTCGACATTTTCGGGTGTATTGACCTCAATTGGCAGTCCAGAACGTTCAGCGTCATTTGTACAACGAAAGTCAGTAAACCACTTTGTTACCATTGAAATGGATGGTTCAGAGTCCCCATATTATTTATCAAGCTTTTCCTTGGTTTGATTGACAGTTTTTTTTTCGAAAAAAATAATGTTTATTGAGCAATCGAAATTCACTTTTTTCCATTTTGAAAAAAATTCACGAGGTTGTATGTTTTGAACAGCTGTTAAACGCAAAGTAAATGACGGAACTTGCTCAAAATTGGACAGTAGTCTACTAACAGGTGGTACTTGATGGGAGCAGTGTTGCATTTCATATAACTACGAAAGAAGTTCGAAAAGTCACGGGCTTACTGATCCGTCCTCGTACATCCGGATCTGTATTTTAATATGGTATAGTTAATGTTTTCAAAATAACAGCTGATTTAGTTTTGTAACGAAAAAGCTTAAAAAATTTTAAAATTGCTTTTGGGTAATATAGAAATAATTGAACAAATTCATACACAATAATACATTTAAATACCTGCACCCGATGTTTGATACAAAAACTATTTTTTTATCAAAACATCACGTAGTTCCTTTCCGGTGAATATGTATTTTCAAGCCATCCCTAATTTAACCTGGAATTACCAAAAACTTCACCAGAACACTGGTTTCAAGCGCATAAACTTAATTTGTTTTAACAACCTACCCACTCGTGAAAAATTATTTTTTTTTTATGCATTAAGTTAAGTTCTTAGGGAATTAAAGAAAAAAAGTTAATTCCGTAAGGGAATTAAACGCAAATGGAAAGAATTTCTAAGGAATTCATTCCCTAGGAATGAAATTCAGTTGAATAAACTGAATTTGAATGAATTGTTTTTGAATTAATTCCATAATTTGAATGATTAATGTTTTTGTCGTTTAATTCATTCTCTAAATTTGAATTCATTTACATGAATTAAGTCTTTTCTTGTTAAAGAATTCATGGCTTGAATTAATGGGAATTCATTCCCAAAATTGAATGAATTCTTAAAAGCTCTGTACCAAATATAACTTTTACGATTAAACTTTCAAACGATTAATGGATGAGAATTTTTTACCTAAAAAAAGTCGCGGTTAATAGGGGTTAATCGTTGTTTTTAAATATTATATCGCGGTTTATCGAAAAAAAAAACTCGAGGGTTACCTGTATATACTCGTAGATCATTCAATTATATAAGAAAAAAGCTTACAAAATTTTGAATGTGTTTATTGCGTTTAATTAATTCTAATCTATACTAAAAATGGTAAAATTAAAACTTGTTTAGAGAAATTGTCCACAAATATATGATTACATGTTATTAAAATATACATTTTATTGTTTGTTAATTATTATTATTATTAACAGTAAAAGCTGACTTAATTCATAAATCAAGATTTAATAAAAGTGAATCATTTAGTAATGCTTTGATAAAGTAGATTTTTTAATAATAAAAACTTTTATAACGGAATTCTATATACAAGTAACCCTCGATTTTTTTTTTTCTTAATAAAACGAGATATAATAAATGTGTCCATATATCGAAATATGCTATTAAAACCTAGATTTATTGGGTTATTTTGTGGACACCTTAAAACGCGTAAATCAATGATTAACTGTATGTTTAATTAACTTCTGCATAAAGATACAAAGAAAAAACTAAAAACGGGTTTCAATTACAAAAATTGTTGAAGCAATAAATATTTTAATTGATTTTGCACCTATCACGGCAATGATAATATTAATTAAAACTTTTATTGAAAATTAAAATGAAAAAAGCTATAAACAACTAACTATCTACAACAAAAAATTATGATACTTAACAAAAAGTGTGTAAACGACACGTTTGTATGGGTATGTGTTTTTAGTAGTGCTCCCAATGGACCACAAAATAAGTAAAGTATAACAGTACTTTAGAATAATCTTTTTTAAAAAAAAATACTAAAGCCTTTTTCAACCGTGTTTGAGAAAGTAGTATTCTTTACAACGTGCTGACAACATGTCGCTGCAGCAAAGTCCCGTTAAATTCTGTATGTACGTCGTTGATTACTTTGCATTGTCATTGTCAATTTTGATCGAAGATAGTGCGGTTGTCATAATTTGATAAATAAAAAATAATAACAATAAGTGAAAACAATAAGTAAAAACTTGAATTTTTAATGAATTGATTTTTTTAAAATTATTTTTTAAGTGTTTTTCAATTCCAAAAACTTAAATAAAAATTTCTTAATAAAAAAATTAAATAAAATGTGAATTTCTTATATTCAAACATAAGGCCCGATTCTTACACATTTTTGTAATTGTCCTAAATTTGTCTGACTATCTTACCTTGAAAAAAAAAATTCTAGGTAAGTGTCACAAAATGTAAGACAGTCACAAAAATTTCTGAAAATCGGGGCGATAATAAAAAAATTTACAAAAGTAGGCATAAGCTAATTCTACAATTGGTAGCATAAGCTTGTTTTAAATTTGTAAGCATAAGCTAATTCTACAATTGTTGACATAAGCTTATTCTAAAATTAGCGGCATAAGCTTATTTAAATATTATTTCAGTAATATTATCACGAGGGTTCCGTTTTGATTTTTCTACAATAAAATTAAAGCGTTTTTCAATACTTTCTAAAGTCTTTTTAAAGCTTAACGCTTATGCTTGCAAGCTTAATATAATATTTTTCTAAAGGGTTTTGGTCCATTGGGAGTATATGAAAAACAGATTTGAGAATTATGTCTAAAATAAAATATGTATTTATATATTTAAAAGGGAATTAAAATATTAATTGATTCAATTAAATATTTGTTTATAAACAAATTTAATTCAAAACAAATCTCTTATTAAATATTTTAGGTTTATAATTTTTTCTGTGTATCGGGGTGAATAAATTATAATATAGAAAAATAAAATTCATTATAATATTGTGTGTATTGTTGATCTTTTGATAATTTGTTTAATCTTTTTTTTTTTAATTTTGATAATTAAAATGTTACTATATTATTACAAATAGAAAACACTATTTGTTAATAAATTTAAGATTACATTATGATCTCAAAAGTCAATAATGCATACAAAATTCTCAAAACAAACATACTGGCAATGGTTAATCTAATAGGAAACAATCAATTAGTATATCTTGTGTTTAAATATTAGTATACATGCCAGATTCCCAATTCGTTCCCATTAATGGTAACAGTAGCAGTTGGACAGGCAACGCTGCCAAATAAAAAGCTTTAAGATTTGAAGCTGTTGGCTAAACTTGCAAGGAAAGATGTTGTTTGGGTAATTAATTAACATCACCGATTTTCTGTGGTTGGTTAATATATGGCCTAGTCGCTTAGGTCGAAAGTGCTGTACATCCTCTAGCTCTGATCCCCACAAGATTTTTTTTATCTTCACTTACATTTAGTAACAATTAGTATTTATTATGTGTACTAATAGTAGCATTTTAATTATGATCTCAAACTTGACAATTGAAAAAGAAAACAATTAATTCTAATCTTTATAATAACTGGGAACTTATCACAAATCAGACTTATTTTAAAAATAATTGTCAACATTTTTGGTACAATTGCTGTTAAAAAATAATTGAGTTGATCAAGAGTAAACAAATTTTGTATTTGCAATTGAAAATGTTGCTTATAAGGGGATTCTCCCGATGCGTTCTCTCCGATCTTAATAAAATTTGGATATGTAATAGAGAAAAATAAATTAAGGGACGCGTATTTTTTTTTTTTTTTTTTTGCAGCCCAATAACATGTTTGAGTGTTAAAAGATAGGACCAAAGTTAATACATTTTTGTATGGAACCATGTCTGAAAGAAATGAAATTCAGATTTTTTTAAACGCAGTTTTATTGTACTCGAGAAAACATAAAGTTTGATACCAATATTGCCTATGTAGGTTGTTAGGGCTGCCATTTCTTTCAAATATTTAAAATATATTGGCTAAAAAGCTCTTTGGAAAAAGTCGCATAAAAGCCAAACAATTACGAATATCGAAAAAACGTTAGGCACCTCCTCTATCAAATTTAATATGCATTAATAAACATTTTTAGCTTAATCCAACTATAATTGTTAAACAAAAACTCCAATTTTAATATCACTTAAATTTTTTTTTTTTTAATAACATAAATACTATATAGTTATCGGACATGTTTCGCATACCAATTAATGCGTCTCCGAAAGCTCTAAAATTCCATTTGCCTAAATTTTCTCTAAAACAGTTCGAAAAAAGCGAAAAAAACTAAAAATGGGGTTAGTATTGACCCCACTTTTTAATCCCCAAACATAAGATTGGGCCGATAAAATAAAATAAGTTTAACTTATTTTTCTTTTCTTTATCACATATCAAAATTTCATTATGATCGGAGAGAACCCATCGGGAGACTCCCCTTGTTTGTTGAAATGGGGTCTTTAACACACAGTAAATATTAATATTTGATCTTGAATACAAATTATTATACAACTTAACGACCAAAACAATTTAAATTAAATCTAAATTAAACTTGAATTAAACACAGAGGCATTTTTAATACCGTTACTGGTACAAGTTTAAATTTTGAGATTGTTTTTTAGCGAATGGAATGCAGTTAGTTGGATCTTTTTGCAAAGATATTTCGAATTACTTTTCAAAATTCTATTACTCTTAAACTGTTAAAAATTTGTTTAAATGTTAATTTTGTACTTGTTGGCTAAAAACTACCCAGGCAGAAAAATGCAATCGCAACAGGGCTGGCAAAGCGTAGGCGACGGTCGGTTATGCGTTTTCAGAACGTGCGATATACTATCTCGAATTTATTGTCCTGTTACTCGATTTATAACAGCGGCCAACTGGTTGTTGCTAAGGTTGGCACAACGTCGGGAATTCAAAAAATTTTGTATATTCCCAATATCGAAAGGTAAATCAATTTTGTTAAATTTGTATTAAAAATGCACATTTAAAAAGCGGCAATTTAGTTCGTCCTTAGACTTTTATCTTAATAATTGCTACTTTAACGTGTAAAATTCAATAAACTAAAAAATATTACTATTGAACGGTTGTAATATTGGAAATAACTATCTGGTACAGTGGGGCAAATTAGGCATTTTTTTTGATCAAAGCCCACAGTTCTAAATGAATTTGGAAAAAATAAAACTTAAAAAAATTTGAATAAATTCCTAATCGATTACTTATGGCCGATTTTTAAAAGTCATTTATTTTTTTATCCTTAATAAACAATTTAGAACTTTAGCTATAAATTTCTTCATTATTGTTTGTTATTAAAAACATGAAACAAAAAACCTTAAATTAACTGTTATTTTAAGCAATTTTTTGGAATTGCATGCCATGTTTGACTTTTTTTGTGCCTTTTTGATTTTTTTTTTTTTTGCATTTTAAACTTGCCTTTAGTACTAATAAATCCTTAGAGTTACTTTTTATTTTGAACAGACCTAAAAAGCTACCAGTGTTAACATTTTCAAAACATGCGAGTTTTGAAGAACAACTTGTAGAACAAATTATATTTTCTTTAAAATAATTTCTAGTGTCGGCTTTCATACAAATTATTTTTTATTTTTTTTATTTTTGTTTAATTATCCCAAAATCAACCGGTATAATTGCTTTGAAGTAGAACATATTAAAGAGCTTCTGAAACTGGTTCTAGCTAGGTACGATATATCTTCCATTTTCACTGGAACATATTGTAGTGTCTGATAATTGATAATAACAAATGTTCTTGTTAGAGGGAAGAAGTCGGATTATTACTGAATTAATTTGTAAATTGATTGATAGTTGTGTACAGATTTAAAACAAATTCAACTTGTTTTGTATATAATTACTAGCTGACCCGGCAAACGTTGCTTTGCCTTCAAATTTTAATTGTAATTAATTCTTTAAATCAAGAAATTTTTTTTACGCAAATATATAATTAAAAAAATAAATTCACATTAGTAAATCATTTTAAAATTTGTAATTTCATGGGAAGCCCAACGCCTCTTTGTCCTTCTATCGCCTTTATTCTAGGACTATGAGGAACGCTAAAACAATTTTTTAACAACATTATTAAATAACCTTGCAAAAAGTCTTGAATGTGATAATTTATTTTCATGCTTATTTGTTTTTTGCTTTTGGTACCACGCCCATTTATCCCATTCCGCCCATTTTCAGTTCGACTACTTATATTTGTAATTGATGGACTCGTACAAAATTTGAAGGCTATATAGCTAATATAGAACCCTAGATATTTAATATTAATATTAATTTTGTATATGAGCTACATAATCACTTTGTATGGGAGCTGCCACGGTCACTGGTATGATCCCGCCCAATTTTCAAATGACTATTCATAATATAATCAATGTGCACAAATTTCTCATACTCTGGCTATTATAGAACTGTAGATATATGATATTAAATATTTACTTTGTATGGGAGCTGACACGCCCACTGGTCCGATCACGCCCATTTTTCCCACGACTATTCACATTAACAAATAATCGACGAGCACAAATTTCTAAGACTGTGGGTGTTATAGAACTGTAGATATGTGATATTAAATATTTACTTTGTATGGGAGCTAACACGCCCACTGGTCCGATCACGCCCATTTCTAGATGTTGGCCGATTCTCAGACATACTCAATATGCTCACAAAATTTTATGAGAATCGGTCAAGCCGTTTCGGAGGAGTAAGGGAACGAACATTGTGCCACGAGAATTTTATATATAAGATTTGTCGCTGAATAAGTAAACTAATTAGAATCAATTTTTTACCGACAATGTATTAAAAATGTTCCTTTTCTTACTCGTTCTACGAGTATTCACGGCCGCATTATAGTTAAGAATACGCCTATACTGGTGCCGAATTAAGGCATTCGTGATCGAGTTAACTCGTTCGAAAACTGGTTTTTTACTGCGTAATTACAAAAAATGCTAATAATGAAAACAACAGGACTTACATTTATTTCTAATCAAGAACGAAACTACAACAACCCTGATCAAAAAAATTTAATTCAAATATTTTATTTACAGAAATAGAATATTAATTTCGACAGAATAACTATGATCACGAATGCCGTGATTCGACAACCATTTGTTACCACACATAGACACCGTGACAATTTTTTGCCAAAGCTTGATAAGACGAAACGATGGTTTCCCAGTATGCATTTTTAATAAATTTTATAACCTAATAGCGTCCCCTAGTGGTGATATAATTAATTGAAAATGTAAGCTTTGTACGTACTTAAAAGCTTAATATTTTTAAAAAAAAAATATTTTTTTTATTTATTAACATCTTTAAAAAAATTGCACAAAATTTTGATTTTTTTTTTTTTTAAAGAGAAGCAACACTCAGGAAGTTCTTCCTATTAATTAAAGTGTTGCTTTCTTTGGAAAGGGGATAGTGGAGAGATGAAAGGTGGTGAAAGGTTTTGAAAGATGAAGGGCTTCAAACATGGCAACACTGTAATTGCGCAAGTAGATAAGTCTTAGAATTTGTTGAAGCTTTTTGTTTCATAGCCCTGATTCATTATTTTACTTCGGTGGGGTTAAGTGCTATGGGAACACCAAAGGTGGGCGCAGCGATACATATAAGTGATATAAAACTCATACATATTATTTTTCTAAATCGATGTTGCCGTCACCGGGAATCGAACCCGGGATCATCTGTGTAACAGTCCAACGCGTTAACCATTACACCTAACGCCCACTATGGTGGTTTTCGTACTATTTTTAAAATTTTTTTAAAACTTTTGGAATTTTTAGACAGTTTTTGAAAATTGTTGTTTATCAACTTTAATAGCTAAAATTTATATGTTTCTTTGCTGGTTGAGAAAAACTAGTACATTTTTGATATTTTTTCAAAAAGTACATGCTAAACAAAAAATGTTTAGGATTAAAAAAAAGAGGAAGCATTATAATTGAAAAATAAATTGTTCATAGGTATTAGTTAACTCTGTGTCTTCTGATTAAAACAATACATTATGAATGCTGTGATTGAAAAAGCTCCACTTAGCCACACTCATCGCTGTGTCGACATTTAAAAGGTGATGCTATGGTTTAAAACTCACTATGACACATAGTAAAAAGTTTTTCATGTAGAGCAATTCAACATTTAAAAAAAAAAAACAATACTTTGTTGTATTGAAACATAAATTAACCACTGACGAGTCCTTGGAGAGGACGAAACTTCGGCAGTCTGGCATAACATCCATTGTGTCCGTTAAAATTTTCAATAAAAATGTTTTCTTCTTCTTTCTGTAAAAATCTAAAAGACTAAAAAAATCTACAGTAATTAATTAAAATCAGTTACGACTGCATGTTTGTAATATATAGAGATGTTGGTCAAACCCTTATTCATTTATTTGATTTCACGCAGCGTTATCTATTAATTGCTCTAATCTTTATTTCTAATTTCAAAACTTTTTTCTAACTAAATTTTTTTAAAGTGAACTTAACTCCATACAACAAGAACATGAAGATGCCTCAAGAGATCTTGAGGGTTACCTTAACAATCCCATAAATGCCTATCGTTTGATAAAACGTCTCTATACAGATTGGCCAACTCTTGAAGACTTCGTTATGGTTGATGCAACACGTTCAAGTAGGTAAACTTTAACATCATTTGAATTAGTTTAAACTGAAATACTTACAAAAGTGTTTTTTTTTTTTTGTTGTTTCAAGATTATTTAGAGACTTTGGAGATGTTAAAACAAAATTTAAGTTTTCCCCTACCCAATGATATGGATGGCTCAACTATGGCCTTGGTACGTTTGCAAGAAACTTATCAATTGGATGTGGCACAAGTAGCGAGTGGTATATTAAATGGTGTTAAATATGGGTATTGTATGCAAAAGATAAAATCTTAAAATTAAGATTTATGAAACACAAAAACACTATAAATATTAAAATGAATACCAAATAATTTAAACATTTAGATCATCCATGTCGTGGCAAGATTGTTATTTAGTAGGTGAATATTTGTATGGTATGCAAGATTATAATCGCACTATACCGTGGTTAAAACAATCTACAAAAATGTTAATGTCTGGCGAAATTGATGATGTGAAAATGACATTGGATTTTATAGAAACAATAGCAGAATATCATAAAATAATGGGTAAGAAAAGCAGTTCTCTTTTACAAGTGAAAGTATGAGCTATGACTAGGGCAACCAAAAAAAAACAGCTCTAAGAACAATGTTCTAAGCGCCTTAATTAAGCTTGAAAAGCAGTAAAGTAAGCGATTAAATTTAAAGAAATATACTGTAAAATTTCATTTATTTTTATTAACCCATTTTATACCACTCATCGAAATTTGATACCTTCACTCTGAAATTTTTCGTAGCTTTAGGGAAGGAACCAATCTTAAACATTCATTTTTTTCAGATTTTTAAAAATATTGTTTTTAAAGATATAGCCTCCCGAATTATAGGTCAAAAGATGTGACCTTTGACCTTTTCAAAAAAAAAAATCATGTTGTATATCAAATTAAAGGTAATTTAATAACCTTTTAAATGCGATCATGGTGAGTTGGCTACACGTAATACTTTTTAAGAAAATTACAATTAAGTAAGTACAACTTTGTAAATTTTGACATTTTTTTACGATTTTCAAGACCTCATATTTCCGGATCCAGAATTTGAATTTTTAAATTTTTCTTAGTTCTCTGAAACACTTTATTCCTGCCAAAATTCAGCAAATTTGGAAACAGTGATGTAAAAAACAGTCATATTTTAAGTTGAGTTGAGATGGTTCAACCCATATATATCATATCCGCTATAATTTGATCCACCATTTTATGAATTATAATATATCTCCCGTTATATGAAATGAGATATCATTATACATGACATAATATTTTTTTTTACACGGGAAATCAACTTTTTCAAGTTCTGTTTTTCAAAGCTGATTTTACCAGTATATTTTGAATAAATATAATCTCTATTAAATAAACAGTATTAAATTAAGCTTTTACTAATTATGTGCTTACAAGAAACTGACAGATTTTTCACACAATTTTTTAGATCTTGGAGGAGGAAGATGGCTGTAGCTCCCTAGTTCCCGAATATGCGGAGCCACAATGGGTTATATATCAAAAGACAAATGTCCAGGATATTACCTAACTAGATAATTATTATAGTCCAAAAAGTGGGTCATATTTGGAATAGTAGGAAAAAATAAATCCAAATTCAACTTTTTATTACATAAATTGAAAATAAACCCTATAATTCAACAAAGTTTACCGTATTCAATTCCGTTTAAAAACAAAGAAATTATTATCACTTACACCCGTATTCATAAAAAATGTTAATTCATTCATTCATTCATTCATTTTAAATACATTTTAGTAAAAACACATTTTAAGACTTAAATCTGTATTCATTAACGAATATTAGCTTACAATAGAAATTTTAATATTCGTTTACGAATAAAGTTTTAAGGCTAAAGTTTGTGTTTTAAATAAAATGTATTTGAAATGCTGTTTAATACTTTTATGAATACGGAGGTTAAAGTTTCAAAAATGTATACAAAAATCTATAAATTTACCTAAATGGAAAAAAAATATTTTATTTTCGCAGTGAAGTAGATGATGCAGAGATTTTTATTTTTGGCTCCTGGGGTTTTTTCATTCATATGAGCTACATAGTTTCAAAATCTGAGCTGGAGAGGCCTTTGGCTGACTTTTCTTAATATGTGCTGCAGTGCGATGCCTATTAGATTTTTTTTTACTTCGTTTTTCTTTATGCTTAGCTTTTTGACAATCTATTTTAGACAGACCAACTATCCCTTCTTAGGACCTTTCCTAAGCGTCCACTGAACATATCTCTTTCCCGGTATGGTTTTTTTTCGAGTTTAAATTCAACTATCGAATCAAGCCCGATAAATATAGCAAAGTTTATACAATCTAAACTATGGAAAATTTATACGAACTGCCCCAGAACCGGTCTCCTAATCTTAATATGGAGTTTTAGTTTAGTTCTATAACGACTATATCACATACAAATTATTTTAAATTTTTTAATCAAATTAAAGTCTTGCATTTTAGGAGATTTTGGATCAGCTTTGGAACTTATACATTACGTACTCAAACAAGATGAAAACCGAGAAAGTGCTTTGGCAACAAAAACATATTTAGATGAACACATTAGGGAAGGAAAACAAGATGGACTGATGTATCAAGTTAAAATGCCGAAGGAGAACTATCATGTAAGTAATTTATTTAAACCCTTACTTCCATATCGTCACCTAAAATCCAAAAGGCCGTAACTAACAAAAAATTCGAAATTTACATTTTGATTAATTCAGGACGAAATGGCTGAAATATTTCCCAAATATTTGTGACTCTGTGTACTGCAATATTCGTTTTGATTACACTACTTGCCAAATTTCACTTTTTTGCAGAACCCTCTTTGAAATACATATTTTTTTATACACTTGGGTAGGCTGAATCCAAATCTGTCAAACATTTTTGTTTCTCATTCGCAGTTTTTGAAATATCGCGGCTTTTATAATTACACCATTTGCTCCATTTTTTAGTATAGTTTGCTTAATTTAATAAATAAATAATTTTATAAATATAAATAATTGAATATAAGTCTACACAAAACTATCTTTCAATTGAGAATAATCATGGCGGCATTTATTTCGGTATATTTTACCGGTATTGCAAGGAAGTTGAAAATTGTGCATGGTTGTTTTTATCATTTTAAATGTTTTCACTATGCGTCAACGAAACATTCCACTAAACTTATTTTTGTATTCAAACTCCAAAACCATTGAAAATACGGTAAAATATTTAGAAAAGGAAAACATTTTAAAAAAAAAATTCAATATATAACATAAATATCAAAACCACGATATTTCAAAAACTACAAATGATAAAAAACATGTTTTGCCAGATTTTGTCTGTGTGTTTTTCTTTCCAGAGTTTTTCCAAGCCACCAGCGGCCTAGAAATCAGAAAATTTACACATGTATACTCCTACCACCAGAATAAACCAAATGAAGCCGAATTTTCGGTCTGGCCGCAGAGCAGGTTTACGTCCAAAATCAGCAATTTTATTAACGAAATCAAAAGGCCTTAACTGCAATTTTAATATATTTATTAACCACCCAGCAAAATTTTTTAGAACAGATTACCTTTGAACCTGTTCTAGAACAACTTTACCACCGGTTACATGGAACCGGTTCTAAAACAGGTTGCTGGAAGTCGAAATGTAAGGTGTCACAGTCGGAGAACCAGTTCTATAACTGGTTCTAGAACAGGTTCTAAATCAACCTGTTCTTGTTTGGCGGTAAAGAGCCTATTGCAAATAGGACAAACTCCATATAAAAAGAACCAGTTGCAGAACAGAAATTAGAACCTGTTACAATACAGTATAATCTGTTCTGCAACCACTTATTTGGATTTTACTGATTTACTGGGCAAGGCGCTGAGGCAAAACAATTGTAATGAATTAAATTGTACCTAAAATTTATATAAAAAAAAAAAACAAAATTGTGTACTGCATGATGATTTACAGTGTTTTTTGTTTAACCAGTTCAATTTTATTTCCTTTTCTCGGAATAAATTAATTAATTTTTTAAATTTTTCTCGAAAATTTTTAAATAAAGGGTCCGCCAAATAACTTTTTTTTTTCGAGCTCCTGAACCAATTGAACTTTGTATGGCGTCATACCAAGGTCTTTGTGCAAAATTCGTCTCAATGATGTCTCCGAAATGTTCAATTGTTGAGAACGACGGTGAATTGATGTTGATGGCGCTTCACGCACACTTTCTGCCACAGCAGCAATATTCTCGGGTGTACGCACTGTTTTTGGCTTTTCACGCTTTGGTTTATCGATGAGGATGCCAGTTTCTTTCAATTTTTTCACAAGATAACGAACATACGGACCATATTCGTTCAGCGGAAGGATAAAACTAATTATCTCTCAAATCAGACATGAGCTAAGTGTTACCATTCACGAAATAAGCACTAGTTGAAAAAAAAAAGTTAGATGGCGGACCCTTTAGTTAAAATGGGTTTTGTTTTAAAAATACTCACAATAAATATATAAAAATACATAAGTTGGCTAAAAACTTTTTTAATTATTGCCGAATAACTGTTTATCTTAAACTTTTGTTTTTTTTTTATACATTTTTGTATTGTTACGGCTTTTTGGATTCAGAACAATCGATTACAAAAGGCCGTAACAACTATATTACTTAAAAACTTCTATTTTTCCAAGAATTTTTTTTCTCAGAAACAAATCCGTCTTTGGTTCTTAAGCATAATTCCAAAATGTTAATACTTAAATTTAAGTAGTTTTTTATTTATAATGTTTTTTGTCACACCTGTAAAAAACTAAAAAGTGTAGTTACGGCCTTTTAGATTTTAGGTGACGATATTTAACCATAAAAACTAATCCTTATAAATTAATTTAATAAATTTTCCCCTTTTTAGAATACAAAAGAATTTAAACTTTATGAACAAGTATGTCGTGGTGAATTTGGAAATACATTCAGCGCTCAACAAAAATATTTGCATTGTAAATTTCATACCAACAATCATCCATATCGAATTCTGCAACCTTATAAATTGGAAGAGCTGTCCTTAGATCCTTATGTTATTTATGTCTACGATGTCATTAGTGATCATCAAATAGAGGTGGTCAAACATTTAGCTCAACCTTATATGAGGCGTTCGAAAGTTTTTTCCCAAGATGGTCTAGAAGAAAATGTGGCGAATTATCGTACGAGTAAAACAGTTTGGTTCGAATATGCCAAACATAAATATATTAATGAATGGTTAATGCATGTTAGACATATAACTGGATTAAATACCGATGCAGCGGAAGATTTACAAATAGCCAACTATGGGCTGGGTGGACATTATGAACCACATTTTGATTTCTTTACAGTATAAAAATCACTTACGAAAGCTAAAACTGTAATACTAAATTTCGATTTTCACAGGAAGATGCCACTGTCGTACCTGAGGAAGGTAATCGCATTTCTACTGCCATATACTATGTAAGTTAAAACCATACTTGGGATTTTTTTCATTAGCATTGAATTTTCATTAGCATTAATTCACTAATGCTAATGCCAAAAAAATTTCATTACCATTTAATTGTAATGAAATTTTTTGGCATTAGCATTTGTCATACTAAATTACAATTGAGAAAAAAAAACATTTGTTTGCAAAAAAAAAAAGTGGAGTGTAAATTGATTTACATAGGAATGGAACGGATATCGATAGGAATTGTGTGTGTAATTGTATTATCAAGTAAATAAGTACAAATAAATAATTAAATCACCCTATGGATGTTTTATAAAAATTGATCAATCGGGATCTCTCCTGGACCTAGCCCCATTTATATTATAAGTTTGCATTAATACTATTGTGGAGCTAAACTTTTGTCCGGTTTGCCCCATCTCGCTTAGTTTCGGAGCTACTTGGCATTTAAAAAAATCGCCATTTTCTAAAATGGATAGTATCTCGAAAACTAAGCGAAATATCGCAAAACGGACCAGATTTTTGCAAAACTTAATTTAATGAGAGTGATAAAATTAGTATTTTCACGCACATATTTGGGTAAACAAATAATTTGGACACCCTGTGGCTGTTTTATAAAAAATAAATGTCTCGGGATATTTCCCGGACATAGCCTAATTGTAAAGTGTTTTTTTTTTAGAGTGTGAGAACTTTGAATTGGCATCACCGCTTTATTTGACCACCCATTTAACAGCTGATAGTTGCTTTTTATTTAGTTTGCTTTGAAATTTTATTATGAATCTGCTTACACCAGAGCAACGCGTGCAAATTGATAAAATTTTTAATCAAAATAATTGTTCTATTCGTCAAATTCATCTTGCACTTCTTCCATTTTATGGCGTACGTAATCGTCCTTCAGAGCGGCTAATTCGAAGAACAATAGATCGTTTTCGGACGCCGAACAGTGCTCACTGTACAGGAAAGCATTGCATATGATCCTAACCAATCAATTCGTCGTCGTTCTCAGCAACTGGGGTTGTGTCCTTCCACTTTATGGACGATTTTACGAAAGGATCTTGGCTTAAAAGCCTTCAACTTGAGCAAAAATTAAAGCCAAACGACCATAGTATCCGCTACCAATTCGGCGAATGGACTGAAGCACAAATTGATATTAATTTTGAATTTCCATTAAAAATTTTGTTTTTCGATGAAGCCCATTTTTGGTTTGATGAGTAAGTAAATAAGCAGAATTTTCGCATTTGGAGCGAGGAGAATACACAAGTTTTTGTCGAAACACCATTACATCCACAGAAAATTACTGTTTGGTGCGCTTTATGGGCTGGCGGAGTCATTGGCCCATATGTCTTCAAAAACGATGATGATCAGAATATTACTGTCAATGGTGAACGGTATAGGAACATGATTCGAAATTTTTTCGTATCTCAATTACGAGGCATTAAGCTTGCTGATATGCGGGCGCACAATTGATTTACTCAAAGAAACTTTTGATGAAAAAATAATTTGACGTAATGGCCCAACTAATTGGCCACCAAGATCGTGTGATTTAACCTCATTGGATTATTTTCTTTGGGGTTATGTTAAGTCACTTGTCTACGACGATAAACCACAAACAATTGAACACCTGGAAATAAACATTCGAAGAGATATCGACGAAATGCGGCCGCAAATGCTGCGAAAAGTTGTTGAAAATTGGTGTTCCAGATTGCGCCTTCTACGCGCCAGCCGTTGCGCCCACATGGCAGAAATCATATTTAAACGTTAATTTCATAAAATTTTCTTTCCAATAAATCCCGTTTCATTGATATATATTTCCTTGTTTCATTATGATTAAAACTTGTGTCACTCTATAAAAAACACACTTTATTATGAGCGTTACTTAAAGCTCCTGTGAAGCCCAGACTTCATCGATATTCACCATTAGTTTTTCGAAAATCTTATCTGCCAATTGCAATTTGTTTCCTTTAATTGATGCATTACTAATGTTAATGAAATTTAAAATTATTATTAATCAATGAAATTAAATCGATGAAATTCATTATCATTAATTAAACAAATGCTAATGAAAATAATTTAATTTTAATTGATATCAATGAAATTGTAATGAAACCATGTTTGGTTCAAACATTGTTCAAGGTGATTTTTAAGTTCAAAATTTTCTTTAGCTTTCAGATGTTGAGGAAGGTGGTGCTACCGCATTTCCATTTCTTCGCATTCTTGTGAGACCGCGTAAGGGTTCTATGCTATTTTGGTATAATTTGCATTCATCTGGTGATCGGGATTATCGTACTAAACATGCTGCTTGTCCAGTACTAAAAGGCTCTAAATGGAGTAAGTGCTACGTTTTTAGTTTGTATCAAAATTATCTAAATTAAAAAAAAAAAAAAATACGTTTACAGTTGCCAATGTTTGGATAAAGGAACGTCATCAGTTTCGTGAAAAACCCTGTGATCTAACAACAAATCATGAAATTTCTTTGGAGTATAAAGAATACAATTGAAATAAAAAATAAATAAAAAAAGACAATAAAACCTGTGTTTTTAGTAATTTTTGAACATATTTTGAAAATTGTTATCAATTTCGCTAATTTTTTTTTAATTATTTTATAATATAACCATTTCCTTGCGATTTTTTTTTCTTGATTTAGCGATATTTTTAGAAAATAGGTTGGCAACAGTGCTTCAGTCAGAAAAAAAAAAAATGCAGAGAGGAGAGCAAGCAAAAATATTGAATTATTAAAGAAATATTATAATTAAAATAATAAGGTTAGTAGTGAAATAAAAAATATACTTATTTATGCGAAGAAGATTAAATATTTTTCACTTTCATTTAAATATTTTCATACAGTTCTCTATGGCATTGTTAAAGAAAACTAAAATCAAAGACAGAGAAGAATGATCGAGAAAAATAAACGCGGTGGCTCTGTTACAAATCTGTATCCTTTTTAATTTTGTAGGAAGCCAAGCACGAAACAAGCAAAAATGTTGTAGTTTAATATATAATTAAACTGATTAAATAATAAGATTAGTTTAAAAATAAAAATATATTTATTTATGTGAATATAATTAAATATTGTTTTTCTGTTTTTTCCGCCCATTCATAATTTCAAACTATTCTACATGACATTTAAATAGAAAACAAGAAACAATGCAAAAACACAAACGAGCAAGGATGATGTAAAAAAGTGAAAAATTAAACAATATTAAGTGAATTTTTTTTTTATTAATTAATAATCATATAATTACAACTTATATACTATTACCCTAACCGAGCACTAGCTACTCTGGCCTTCGGCGCGTTGTAGCGAAAACAGACCAGTGCCTCTGGTGGGAATCGAACCCTCGCACTGATAAGCCAGCACGCTACCAACTAGCCTTGTGTAATTTATAAAAGAATAAAAAAAAAATTACATTTGTTGTCATTAATTTAAACAAAAATTCTTCTATTTTAAACATAAATTCTTCTACATTTTTGTAAATTAACTAAATTTTTTCCCTAGTTTTAACCAACTAACATTTAGCCGAAAATGCGTGCTGATTTCAACTGATTTATTTTCATTTCCATTTAACAGCTTTTCTGCCAAATTATTGTATTTTAACTAACTTTTTTACTTAAAATTTAGTGCGCCCGGTAGGCTAGTTGGTAGCGTGCTGGCTTATCAGTGCGGGGGTCGTGGGTTCGATTCCCACCAGAGGCACTAGTCTGTTTTCGCTACAACGCGCCGAAGGCCATAGTAGCCAGTGCACAGTGGTTTCCCTTATATGGACATGCGGTCAAAAATCAATATCTCCAAAACTAAAAAAGCTAGGGTCTTCAAAATTTGTCAGCTCATAGCATGCCCGAAGAACTTAAAGTTTACGAATGTAACCACAGTAGCCATTTGATCTTTGAAAGGTTAATTGGCTTATAGATTTGTTTTAAGAATTTTTGAAATAAAGTATTTCAACATGAAATTTTTTTTGTTTTAAACAATTTTTGTAAAATTTTATTCTATTTTAATTCATTCGAAATATACACTGAAAAAAAAACTAAATCAAAAAGTTATACAAAGTTATATAATGCAATATGAGATATTATTAAGTAATATAAGGTAATAAGGTAAAATAAGATATTAATATATATCAAATATTAAGGAAATTTAAAACTCATTGACTTAAACTACTTGTTTTCTTTGTTGGTAAGTTTCGGGCTGAAGAAATAAATGGATCTGAACTTAAAAAGAGCCTATTTAAAAGATCAGTATTTGTAGCAATGCGCGATATTTTTCGTGTGCAGGCAGTTCTTTTTCAAGGGATTTTTCTTCTAGCTGAATAGTTTCAAGACTTTCAAACCATTTTTTATGCTAATTCAAAATAATTAATTTGCTTCGATGATTTTTCGTCCAAAGTATACCAATCCGCTTACAAAGGCTTTTTTGCTCAGGTCGAATTTTATTTTTTCAGCCTTCAATTTTTCCTCCATAATTTTAAATATTTTTTTTTCTATCAAATGATAATTACCAGCTATGGTACCCCAAATATCAAGCACATACATTCTAGAAAATTGGCACTGACAGAATAAACCTTCTACATTAATTTCCATATTGATATTTTCGAAACTTTTAACACTATCGCGGAAACAATTAATTATAAGAATTAAAAGTTGACCTTTGTTTGGACACCGAAAGTCAAATACCTTAATATTGCAATATAAAGTTTAAAATAACAACAATTTTAAAAAAAATAGTAACAAATAGTACAAAACAAAATGCGATTTTTCATTATTTTTCGTCGGATGACTATGTAAATCACATCCATATACGAAAATATGCAAAAACCCGCGACCACAATATTTTTTAATTTAAAGAGGGGTAAAAAATCTACAATTTGATGTATAAGAAGTGGTGGGTGGATGAGGGCCAAATAACTAAAAGTCTACGTGAAAAAGTAGTTTTTTAAAAACGTGTATTCTTCAGGGATTTTTTAATGGGCTCATATTTGTGCAGCTTTTATTATTTAATTTGATAGAAAATAAGTTAAAATTTAACGTTTGTAGGGTTTTTGGTGACTTCTGTCCCAATATCGCGAATAACTTTTTAGATAAACTTAAGTTTTCTTTTATGACTTTGTAACTACAATATATGCAATATAAACATACGTCCACTTTCAACGGACACAAACATTAAATCTCACAAAAAAAAACAACAAAATTTGTTAGATTCATAAAATTTAGAGTGTTATCAATAAATTTAGTGCAATAAAGCTTAGAAAAAAAACATTAATTTTTTTGATTTTTGGTGAAAAAATTTGATGAAAAAATAAATTGAAAACTTGTTTGATGTGCAAGATCCACCTCTGGTGGATATTCAATACACGTTTTTTTTGTTTCTCTCTCCTTTTTATATTTTGTTTAGTTTGTAAGCTTACATTTTTTATATTTTGTTTAGTTTGTAAGCTTACAAACTAAACAAAATATTTATTTTTTGATCAATGGTTATAATCTTTAACTTCAAACTCACATGTATATTAGTTCTCATGTAGTGAGTGAACTAGTTCATATGTATGTTTGATGTTTGGCATGGGATTGTTACCGCTTTCAAAACGTGTTCTGATGATGGGAACCTAGAAAATTCCCGAAATAGATCTATCAACACATTCCTGAAAGGGTCAAATAATAAATTTGAAAACAAAAAACTCTATAGATTATTTGTTAGGACAATATCCTAATGAAGAAATATAGAATATGGCCTCGAACTTGAATAATTTTCATTTTCATTGCACAATTAAAGGTCGAAAAAAACATAATTTTTATTTTTAATAAAAATTATAACAAACTTGTCTAAATTCCTTAACATTTAGAGCTCACAGAAAATTTTAACTTTTAAGAAATAGTAGAAGAAGAAATTCTTAAAAAATTGTGTTTCACTTTAAATTGAATTATTTTTTAACCTGAACGATGGTTCTTAACATAATTTTACAATATAGTCTAAATTTATGTGCAAAAAATAAATATTAAATCTAAAATAAAAAAAAACTTAGTGTCTTTTATGTTATACGCTTTTTTTTTAATTACACTGTGCAACAAGAAAAAACATCCCGTACCATTCCAACGGAAAATGAAAGTAGACCATTAGTAGACTAAAACCCCAAAGGGTTTTGAAATCTTTGCTCTTGTTTTGTTTTTATAGGCCCTTGAAGTTGACTCTTTTTTAAGCATATTTTTGCTATTTTTTTACTATGGATTAAAATAAAATGTTGAAATGGGTAAAAAATAAAATGCAATAACAACGATGCCTATTTTCACACAGACTGTTTGGTAGCTTCTATAGAAGTGGGGTGTTCAAAATGAGTTAAATCGGTCTATCGCCTCAAAAGCTATGAGTGAAATTGTAAGGCAGCCTCAAAATGTTTCATACAAATTGGCGAATTTTACTAAATTACGTGACTTGTCCATTTTGTAACCAGATATAAGAGAATAGTGTTGAATATTCACCTCGAGTACTTTTTCAAAAATTTTTTTTTACACCTTGACATTTTTTACCTCAACTTCAAAAGCCTATAAAAACAAAACAAGAGTAAAGATTTCAAAACCCTTGGGGGGTTTTAGTCTACTAATGGTCTACTTTCATTTTCCGTTGGAATGGTCCGGGATGTCTGCCATGAACCGAAATTTGTTGCACAGTGTTATACGAAACGTTTTTATTAAAATTATAAATTTTTTTAAAAAAGAATAAGTAAAAATCCAACTTGTTTACGTCTTATATGAACAAATTTCTTAATTTTAATAATGAGTAGGAATCTGAAATCGAAATTTAAAAAAAATTGGATTGTAAATTATGCGCGTTTTTTTTAAGATCCCAAATAATCGATTTTTTGAGGTTATGCAATTTACTTACCAAGTACTTTCATCACATATGATTTTGTTTTTAATTTTTAAAATGGTAACAGGTATCCCATGCAGTTGAACTTAAATTTTTCCCTTTTTGCTTTTTCGCTTATTAAAATTATTTATTACAAAAAAAACCACAGCTCACATAAAAGGCCACTCCACAAAAATATATGCATGCAAACAAGAAATTTCGCAGCGGTAAACATTTGAAAATATTTTTAGTAAAGTTCAAAACTTTTTTGTAGGAAATTTACCTACATCGGGAATTCCGCTACTTCCGATTTTAAATTCCATTTCATACTCGTAATTTACGTCCAAAAAATATATTAGAATCGATGTGTCGCGATCATAATAATAATTTTTAATTTTTCTCATTATTTTTTCTCTTTATAGAACAACTTTGAAAACTCAATATCGATTTGCGCCATTTAAACAAAACTTTTTTTGAGATTTTTTTTGTCATGTCATATTTATTTTCGCACACTGAGAGAATTATCCTTCCATGATATTAATGAAACAATTTTATAGAATTTTTTTCGTAGATTCAATGAAGAATTTCATTATGTCCATGAAATTTTATTAATATTAAGAAATTTTTCAAAATTCATTCGATTACATAAATTATATCTTCATAAATTTAATGAAAATTTTCTTTAGAGCTATGAAATTATTTCAAAGACTATTTTTTTTTTATTTTTTGATAATATATAGAGCAATTCCATATAAAAACGATCAAAATTGGCAAATTTTTGGACGACCCCTTTCCGATTTTAAAATAAATAGTCTAAATCGATTGCCCAGCAAAAAATAATGTACCTACATATTTTTTTTTTTTTATAGTGACTGGTTTAGTGGTGGTGTGCACCACTGTCATGTGACAAAATTGAAGAATTCTTCATAAGGGACCTCATTGAAAGTTGTTGTTCAGGCTTTAATTGAAAAATAAAATTTTCCTAATTTTTCTTGTTAAATAATTAAAATAATTCAATTATAAAAAATATAAAAACAATGAGAACAAGGTGGTCTCTAAATGCTCTTCTCCTGTCCAAACAAGGAGTCGGGGCCCATTTTTTTATTGCTGATTCTTAAAGCAAAAATTATGAGGAATCCAAAAAAAATAAAATTAGCCGGAAAATTTAGGAGCTTCTGTGGAAAATCGGAAAATTTTATTTTCATGGGAAAATTTAATTTTCATGGGGAAAAAGGTAAATTTCTGAGAAAAATTAGGAAAATTTTATTTTTCAATTAAAGCCTGATTCAATACCTTTCCAACGAGCTATCACTCGTTGCGATCGCTTTAGTACTTTCAATGAGGTCCCTTATGAAGAATTCTTCAATTTTGTCACATGACAGTGGTGCACACCACCACTAAACCAGTCACTATAAAAAAAAAAAAATATGTAGGTACATTATTTTTTTGCTGGGTAATCGATTGAGACTATTTATTTTAAAATCGGAGAGGGGTCGTCCAAAAGGTGATCGCTTTCATATGGAATTGCTCTATAATAATTAATTTTTATTAATTTGGCTTAAGGTCTTTTAATAAAATTAAAAACGAGTGTTTACGGAAGGCACATCGCAACATAGAGTCAACATGACGCTGTGAAGTGTCTCAAAAAAGTAGAATTGCGGTGCCCCTCATAACTTGGTGGTGGGTCATCTGAAATCAAAAAATCAAAGTTCATTCGTTATATAATAGTTTTCCCCAGGTAACGCTGGGAGGGTTTTTCGAAATTTTAATTTTTCACTTTTTTGGAACACTTTATAGGGAAAAACGCGTTTTTTAGTGAAATAAATCGGTTAATTGGTTATTGTAAAATAAAAATTATTTACAAATTTGAAATTAGCTCGTAAATTATGTACAGAAAAAGTGTTCAAATGTTTGCAGTAGTTTCGAAGTTGTGAGGGGCACCGACTTTGAAAACGTGAGTTGTGGAAAAAACGCTTTAAAGTTTTGAACATCTGGTATTAAACGTTTATAAGCAAAATTTTATCAGCTTACCTCACACTGAATCATCAATGCCAGGTCCATAAAGGATGTTGCTATCATCCATGATGTCTAAAGCACCTTTTTGCTCCTGTCTACGATGAATCCTGCCTTCTTTAGTTTGTCTCTCAGCTTCCTGCTCTGCTTTGCTTATACGTATGGAGTCAGTTGATCGCGCAAAGTCATGAGCACTTGATCCACTAACTTCGTCAATTTTGCTCCTATCGACTTGAAATTTTAACACAATATGCTTAACATATTAAGCATTTATTTAAAAAAAATGCAAAAAAAAAAATTAAATACCTTAAAAACACGGTGCTACAGTGAAAAAAACTTGGAAAACGACCTAGCGTGGGTTATAGGTCTTGTTGAGTACATTACAAATTGTCAGTTTTTGTCCGATTTAAATTAACGGGATTGGAAAGAAAACTGATTACGCTTTAAAATGACGTGCATTTTTTGATACATTTATAAGTTTTGCTTTTGTTAAAAATATCTACAAAAAAAAACGAAAATTATAAACTTTTTTGATTTTAGTAGCTTTTCATTGCTTATTTTAATATGAAAGCTTATAAAAATTTATACCAACTTATAAAGCAAATTTAGTTCTTATCAAAACATGGTTTTCACTTTTCAAATCGGATCAAAATTGTAAAAGTTATTCAACTTTTCATTAACACTTGTTTTTAACTATACATGTTAACTTAGGTTAAGCTAAAGGGTCCGCCAAATAACTTTTTTTTTTTGAAAAAGCTATAAAAAAAAAAACTACTGAATATTTTCTCAAATTTCTTTTTTTATTTGAAAGTACAATCCTTCCGGTTAATAATGGAAAATAATTTCATTCAAATGGCTGCCTCGGCTGGCCATGCAGTAGCCTACACGATCGGTCCAATTTTTAAGCACATTATCGATTGTGTGCAGCTGTATTTCACCAATGGCTTCACGAATATTGTCCTTTAAAGCGTCAATTGTCTCTGGCTTGTTGGCGTAACACTTAGCGCCGTCCTGTTGAGACCGAATGTTGCCAATATCCTCCTCTTAAATTTTTGTGAACAAAAATTCTCTGCTTCTCTTCTTTTCAATTTTCGCACACATTCTGCAACATTACGTTGCAGCGTTGTTCAAGCGTATACACAACCATATTCGTTCAGCGGAAGGATAAAACTAATTATCTGTCAAATCAGACATGAGCTAAGTGTTACCATTCACGAAATAAGCACTAGTTGAAAAAAAACGTGAGATGGCGGACCCTTTATTTGTACAGTTTTCAATTTACGTTTGTAAGTCTAGTGGTTTACCAAAAGAAAAGCCTGCAATCTCAAAATTTTTACTTTAGAAAAGTTTAGTAACTTTTGCAAATATAAACCGATTTTAAAAAATAATATCTCGTTTTTTTTCTATATAAAATTGTCTTTAAAATACAGTGCAAAAAGAGATAGGTTTTCAAAAAAATAAAAAAAATGGGAAACTTTTGATAAACACTTACCTAATTTCTTGGAATATATATATATTTTTTTTTTTTTGAATACATTTCTTGAAAGCTTAATTCTTTGCCTTTCCAAAACTGTTTAAAATTTAAATCGGTCAAAAAATGTGTGAGTTAGAGGTACTAAAGTGCTACTATCTACCCTAAAACAGTTTTTTGAAAATAACTCAAAATTTTGAGGGTGTCACAAAATTTTTTAAAACGGTTTTTGTATGTCCTCATCTAGACCTACAACCCTCACTAGGTCGGGTTTCAAGTTCTGACAAAAAGTGTTTTTTTTTGTAGCAGTGTGAAATTAATAGTGTTTATAATTTTTAGAGAAAAACGATTATTCTTCTTCTTAACCTCTCAACCTTTCTAAAAGATAATATTTCAGCCATAAATTTTAAAAATTTGTTGTCAAATTGTAATTAGTGAATTTTCATCGAAAATTTGCTGGATAACACACAAAATTTGCAACTGTTTTTTAAGTTATTTTTCATTGATGAAAAATGTTCCTTTTTCTAACAGTTGACAACAATAAAAATATTATTTGCAGCTAAAATTTTGATGAAATCCCTAAAATACCTATGTCACCTAAACCAGTTCCCTAGCCCGCCCATATTTACCATATGGTAATCAGCCGTTAGGGTGTTATGGTTTAATTTTAAATAATTTATTTTAAGCCCATAAATAATATACCAACCGTTCAATAAAATTAACTGACTTTTAAATATTCTGAGCCATATATTTTATGCAACAAGTTTCATTATATTGTTCTAATAATGTAACGAAGTAGGCCCAAATTCGCCAAGAATATTTATAACAATAATTATTTACTACTTACAGGTCCATTACTGTATTATGTGACAATTTTTTTTACTTATGTGGTAATTTTTTTTTATATGAAATCAGAATAAATTCTGATTTAACCAGTGCCACTTATAAAATTCTTTAGTTTTGCATTTTTAAACATAATTCTCATAATTAATTTGATGAAAAACAAAAATAAATTTTCATATATGTACAAAAACCAGTCCCCTAGCCCGCCCACAGTTACCATATGGTAACTAGAGCATTCTCAATGTCCTGGAGGCAGAATCGAAGAACGGATTGCAGTTTTTAAGAAATATCTTTGTAAAATATTTTCTCACAATTCAACAAACAAATTTAGTAAATATTATTACTATGAAAAATTCGTAGTATTAATTATTTTCATTAACAACCGATTAAATATAAATTTTTATAAGAATTATTTTTGAAATTATTATATTTTGTCATTTTCCAAGCCACAGGGTCTTCTAAACTCTTGATATTCGGCACGGGTCCATACATTGGAGACTGTAATATAAACAAAGCACATTTAATATGTTCAAATGTCGAATATATTGCATTAAAATTACTTCTTTTGCTGCCTTTTAAAACAGGACAACCAGCATGTAAAGTTCTAGTATCTGAATCTAGCGATTTGTGTAAATTATACCACATAACCATGGAACCCTTAATAGGCTTAAGATAGACGTCTAATTGAGGAAATACAGTATAACCACCTTGTTCTACATCGGAAAGCTAAGAAATGTTTAAATAAAAAGAGCAAAAGGGATTTCAATAAAATAAAAAAAGGTAAAGAAATGTTTGAGCTCGCAAGAAAAATACTTTAGAGTTTGTTTAAATTTGGATAGGTCTTTATAATACCTTTCATTGTGTGCATAATTTTTATATAATTTCTTTATACAAATATGAATGATCTTAAAAACATTTCCAAATTTAAATTGAAATTGAGGGTTTGTTCTAAAAAAGTACCCTTTTCACTTACATAAAACATATTCGTGGAAATGCGATCTCCATAAAGTCCTTCTGTATTTGCAAAAGGCTTAAACGAAAAATAAAAAAATAGTTTTTGCGAAAATTTCTTATGAAATCATTTTCAAGTTAACTTACCCCTAAGTAATCATGATGTGGTTCATACTGACCTCCAATACCATAATTAGCCACCTGCATCATTTCAGAATTAACCATATCGAATCCGGTTATAGCACCCACTAATGTATACATCATTTTAGGTATGCCTGGTTGACGGGGCTCAAGCCAAACTTGTTGACTGACACGTAATTCCGCAACAGAACTACTATTTGTATCTACTACAACTTGCGATCTCAACATGCGACTATCGGTGTCGAGTATAATTTTTAAAATTTGTTCATCATTTAAAAGCTTATGATATAATGTAATTGGCGGATTCTCAAGAATGGGTTCAACTGCCAAGGGAGCTAATGTGAAGATGGGATTAATTTTTGAGTCTAGATAACATTTTAATTTCAAGTTTGTTTCTTTCAGCTGTTCTCCTCTACAGAGTCTCGAATAATTCAACATAACTTCTTTAGAGTTAATTACGGGAATATTTTCATTGTCATCTTCATCTTTATCATAATCATTTAAAAGTTTTTTAGTCATTTTAACATAATGTTCAGGCTCTGCGGTAAGTATATCATCCAAGTGTTTTATGCCAATTTCAGAGTTACCTAAACTTTGATAGTTCCATGCCAAATACTCTTTGATGTGGGTAGTAAATGTTGTTTTTAAATCCTTGGACTCATTACTTTGTTGTAGTTTTGTAAGAGCTATCTCCAACCAGTCAGCGGCCAATTTATAAGTTTTATCATCGGAAAATGTGGTACCAATTTCAAAACAATCACGCCAATTAAGGGAGGAACTGAAATTAGAGAAATTTATGAAGTTATTGTGTATTTAGACCAACACCCCCTTACTATGGTTAGTCGAACTGTTACTGAGCAAAAGCAATTCTCTGAAATTCGTGACTACAAAGTTGCGACATGTCACTAAATTAAATCAGCATAAGAGTTCGGTGATATATAGTCCGTTTCATATATATAACCCATATAAGATGTTATATGTTGCAGTTCAATAGATTTAAAACTAATCAAGTTATTTCAATTTTGACATCTGGTGGTAATAGTTTGTTTTCTTTGTAACTTACCATATTTACAAAATCTCGAAACTATGAGAACTATGTCGCGAAAAAGATTTTTTCAAAAACCTTGTGTTTCATCTATATAACGCTAGTGAAGATTTTTTTTTAAAGAAAAAGTGCATTAATTGGGTTTATGTTTTTTCTAACTTTTGTTTTAAAATCCAATTAAATAAATTGTCAAGCTCGAGGTCTTAGATGGCAACCGATGGATGGAGAAATATATTGAAAATAAAAATAAAATAATTTTATTAAACTCTAAGAAATCGAGCTTTATTTATTTAATTGGATTGAAAAAGTGCATTTTTAACTTTTGAATAGTCAACTTGTACAACATTCTTTTTTATTAGCTCAAATAATCTTTTATGCATAGAACTGATTAAGATTTGTAATAAGTTTAAGTCCAGAATTTTTCCACTCTGTTAAAATGTTTAATTTTATTATTTTATTAAAAATTTAAATTTATAAAATATAAAAGATAAAGAAATATAAAATTAATAATAAATCGACAAAATACGAATAGATTAAATAAAGCGCATTGTTAAAACAACAAAATAATTATTCAATTTGATTAAATAAATTTGTTAAAATAACTAATTTCTGTTAATACATTTGACGAAATTTCGTCATAATAACAATCAGCAAATAGTTAAAAGTCAAAAAATACATTTACTAAACAATTTGTAAATCCATTTAAAGTGGGATTTAGTTGATTTCACCGCTGCTTTTAGTTCAGTGTAATCCGGAGTTTGGGCTAATTCACTTTTATGATACCTTTTGCATTTTTTGCCGGAAAATGGTAAAAATGGGTGTAAACGGGCCTACATAAAAGCATTGGTTTAAAAACCTGGAATTTAAATCAGGTGTTCCCTGGAATATGGGCTAATTCACCCAAAAGGTACTTTTTATAATTTTCAATTTGTTAGGACAATATCCTAATGAAGAAATATAGAGTATATGGCCTAGAACTTGAATAATTTTCATTTTCATTGCACAATTAAAGGTCGAAAAAACATAATTTTTATTTTTAATAAAAATTATAACAAACTTGTGAAAAAAGGCAGAGTACCGCCTAGTTTACTTTCCCTGTTTTGTTAACTAACTTAACAAAATATAAAAAATGAGAGAGAAACAAAAAAAAACGTGTATTGAATATCCACCAGAGGTGGATCTTGCACATCAAACAAGTTTTCAATTTATTTTTTGATCAACGGTTATAAACTTTAATTTCAAACTCATATGTATATTAGTTCTCATGTAGTGAGTAATAGTTCATATGAATGCTTGAGGTTTGGCATGGGATTGTTACCGCTTTCAAAACGTGTTCTGATGATGGGAACCTAGAAAATTCCCGAAATAGATCTATCAACACATTCCTGAAAGGGTCAAATAATAAATTTGAAAACAAAAACTCTATAGATTATTTGTTAGGACAATATCCTAATGAAGAAATATAGAGTATATGGCCTCGAACTTGAATAATTTTCATTTTCATTGCACAAATAAAGGTCGAAAAAACATAATTTTTATTTTTAATAAAAATTATAACAAACTTGTTTTCAATAATAGCATAATAAAAATGGGATTTGAAAGTGATAGCAAAATTACACAGTCTCCATTTAATACCCTGTTCAACCTTTTTGAGCTAAAAATCTAAAGTTTGAAATAGTTGTTGCCTTAACTACGAGCGAATTTTATAAAAATATACTTTTTGTATTATTGATAGGAACGTAGTATAAATGGGGCTTAAAAAAGAATGATATAGAAATGTGAAACTTGAATTTAAAAGCGTTAAAAATTTTATAAAACGAGAAAATCATCATTGGTTGGGGTCCAGTGGGCTCCTGTTATGGTTTTTATTACCAGTTATCGTTGAGTTTTGGACCGAAAATTGTAAGAGATTGTGAATTGCGGAAAAAATTATCGGGGTCATATAATATTCTAAAGTTAAAGACTTAACTCGTTAAGAACACTTCATAGATTCGTTGTATATTTCGCTTTAGTGGAAATGTTGGCAAAAAAAAATTTAAAATGATTTAAAAGGGTTTAAGTCCGAGACGGTTGAAGATATTTGAAAGATTTTGATTTGGTGTAATTGTATGGATAAATCTGTATAAGAAAATTTATTTTTAGGGTTAACCTTTTTTAAATGTTTTTAAGAAATAGGGTGGGTTTTTGACATATTTTAAAATTGTCATATGACACCACAATTTTTAAAAGTTTTGTCATTTTTTAATAAAAACCAGCAATTATTGACGTTTTCAGCGAAAACTGAAAAAAAAATGTTAGCATATTATCATCGACTTAGTGTATTTGTAAAAATCATGCTCCGATCGGTCAGATTGTCCTAAATTATGTACAATTGACGAACTAGTTTTTTTGCATACGATTAAACTTTCGTATTATGTCATCAACATATCAGCAAAAACAAAATATAAAATAAAAATATTTAAAAAAAAACGCCCCCCACCAAAAAGGTAAAAAAAATGATTTTTGCAAATAATCATTTGGTAACACTGGACAACACGGAGCACTATGTCCATAATGAGTTAATATTTTCTTTGAAACAAAAAATAGTACATTCGAATTGAAATTTCTTATGGTCGGACAAACACTTAAATCACTTCTCCTACTGAATGCAACAATTCTACACTCAAAAAAAAAAGACAATAAAGTCAGCACCATCTTTTCTGGAAGGATCCTTGCAGAAAATTTGATAATGTCAGAAAAAAAAATTTGTAAATTCAGCAAAATTTTTGCTGATATTAGCAATATTTCTGCAAGGATCCTCCCAGCAATAATGTTGCTGACTATAAAGACTTTTTTTTTAGTGTATGATCTCCTATGAAACGTAAACTTCAAAAACATTTTTTTCTAAAAACAAGACTTTAGCACATTTAATTACTATAAATGCAATTAATGTTTATCCCGATGAAAATAAATTTAAAATAACAAATATGCAGGTGCTTGTGCAAATTTAAATGTAACTGACACTAATAGAAAACATATGATTTTCTATTGTTGATTTACTTGAATAAACGTCACTACATTGCTAGGTCTGTCAAAAAAACAGAGTAGTATTTGGAAGATGACAAAGCCAATTGTGACAATATTTTGTTGTTGTTTTTGTTTTTTCTTTGATATTTTAAATTCTGAATCTCGCTCCTAAACGAGGACAAGAAATTCTCATTGAGTTTGTGATTTAACATAACAAATATCTCTAGAAATTATAATAACAAAGTCCCCAGAAGATTTCCTTGGGCAGGAATGAAATCCGGATAGGGACACGCCTACATCAGATTGTTTTCACAATTTGTTAAATAAGTTTTGGGACTTTAGCACATTTAATCACTATAAAAAAAAAAGAATTGAGGTAGTTACTTAGTTCAATAGTGGTTGGACACAGCAAATAATTTAAAGGCTTATTTTTACAATAAGTGTATAATTTTAGACGAACGTGTGGCATCCGAACGAATACGTAAGGAAATGAGTTTTTATAATTCGTTCGTCTGACTTACTTTTGAGGACGTAAAGCTTTATGTTATGTCAAAGAGTAGAGATTGCCCTGATATTGTTTTTCAGTTTTTGTTACCTTTTTTCATATACAAATAACACATTTTTTGGTGGTAGATAGCAACCCATGAAATATAAACAAAAACAGCTGTTATTTGTTTGGAAAATATTGTATTCATTTTAAAATAATTAAAGTGTTCTAAAAATTAAATTTGTGTAATAAAAAAACAAAACAAATTCATAAATAATAATTCACAATTGCTATGGGATTCTTTAAGCTAAAATTTTCAAACAAAACAAATAAAAACAACGTGTTTTATGTACAAAATGCATATTTACCTTTTTTTTGCTATTTTCACTGCTCATAATTATGTTTTTTTTAAACTTTTTAGTTAAATGAAATTTTTTTCGGACGAACGTTTACATGACGAATGCTTTTTTGTGAACATCTGTTTTTGTCGTTTGTGACGTTTCAAATCGCAATATAGAAACCGAAACAAGAGAACAAAAATGACAAGTCTTACGTTTTCGCTCATTACAATGTGACATTCTTGATACAGACCCCAAAGTTATTTTTATCACTCGTTTAGGCGAATTTTTTGAGTGACACGTCACACAGTGGTGCATTTTTAGAGAAGGCGGCCAAAATTCAATTTATTTTTTGTAACCGATTTTAAAACAATTTAGCTCATTTAAAAGAGAACACCTTAGAACCTATGGAGCCAAAAAATCTAGGTGAAATGTTTGATATTTCACACCGATTAGGGTCATTCAAAATATAATATTTTTGTGTTTTTGTAAATTTAACATTTTTGTTAAATTTTCCGCATTTTAAAGTCCCATATTTTTTTGGTTGTGAAAGATATTAACTTCGGGTATTTTTTTTTTTAATTACTTATTATATTAGCTAACATAAGGTAAAAACTTTTTTATTCTACATTGCTCCGTAATTTTTATATAATGTCAAGATTGGGATAGCTTTTTAACACAAATTTTCGACTTTGGTAGAGTATAACTAATTTTGTATAAAAGTGTACAAAAAAAATTTTATATTACCGGAAAGGTGGTACTCTCCTCTAAAAGTACATACCAAACACTTCAGACCTTTCCATACCTTTTAGCAGCTACAGTAATTTTTTGATAATATTTTGAATAATAACCACTAAAATAGCTGTATATTAGGGTGGCATTGAAAAAAAAAAAAAGTTCGACTATTTCTTAGGACTGCCCGGATTATAGTGACACTTGGTCTAAAACTAATATGGTGAAAATTTGAGCTAATTCGAATAACTGTAAGCCGTGGATCCTAGGGGTCAAAGTTCAGTTCAATTGACATATGAGTTTATGTGGGAAAAATATCTATTTTTTATGTTTCTGCTAATTTAAAAAAATACTGTAATATTGTTGTATCAGAAGAAAAATTAATCGATATAAAGATCAAGTTATGTAATCAAAAAGGTATAGAAATTTAAAATGGTTTAATAAATGTCCCAGTAATAATTAATGTCCTAGTAAAAAATGTGCCAATTATTACATGACGTTAAAAATTTGCGCACACATCTTAAAGATTTTTGAATTAATTTCAGCAGTGTAATTTATTTTTTCTAATGACTCCAAGTTTTGAGTAATAGAAGAAATTTTTTATTTCGAATATCGTTAAACTACCCTAAGGCGATGTCAAAAAGGGACAACAGTTTGGGGTGACAAAACATCAGTACATGGAGCTACGAAAACGAATAAACCAAAAAAACTGTCATATTTTTCCCGAATACCGTGATATACTTTCAGCGAAAAGAGAATGCTTGCCTTCAAAAACTGCTATTGATATTACTTCAATTTCTACAGAAGTAAAATTACAAGATCTTCTTTAACACACTGCCGAACGATTGCTGCGTACTCTAGATGAAGACTGTTTGAAGAATCTTGGGGATTGCAGTCTTACCTTAATTTCAAAGTGGGGGTGTGATGGATCTTCTGGCCAAAAGCAATATAAACAATACAATGCCGAAAATTCATCAGATGGCAATTTATTCGTGGTATCGTTCGTTCCATTACGCTTAAGAAATGATCGCATAGATTTTGAACCGTCAACTAGTAGAACTGCAGCAACTAATATCGATGTATGGAAAAATGATACACCATCTTCTACAAAATACTGTAGACCTATTCGATTCGTTTTCAAAAAGGAAACTCATGAAGTCACAATTGAAGAAACCGATAAAATTGAAGAACAAATTGAAAACCTTCAGCCAGTAATATTTTCACTTAATAATCATGGTATTAAAATTAACTTTAAAATGCTTCTAACTATGATTGATGGAAAAGTGGCCCAAGCTCTAACAAACACTAAGACATCTTCAAGCTGCACTATTTGTAAAAAAACAACAAGTCAACTAAGCCAACCTCCACCAGAAGACAAGGAATTTAAGAAAGCCTACGAATACGGAATGTCTCCACTTCACGCAAGAATTCGTTTTATGGGACATATTCTAAAGTTGGGATACGATTTGGAATTTGGACCTTTAGGTGAAACAGTACGTAATAATGAAGGAAATCATGAAAAAAGAAAACAAAAAAAAAAAGAAATTCAAAATAAATATATGGAACTAGGCTTGATTATTGACCAACCAAAACAGGGAGAAGGAAATACGAACGATGGAAATACCGCTAGAAGGTTCTTCTCTGACCCAGAAACTGCTGCTTCTATTACTGGCGTGGATGTTGAGTTAATAAAACGGTTTAAAATAATATTAGAAGTAATATCGTGCAGCAAACAAATTGATTGCAAAAAATTTGGTCAGTATGCCAATGACACAGCAAAAATGTATAATGAAAAATATGGTTGGAGAAATTTACCGTCTACAGTGCACAAAATTTTGTACCATGGTGAACAAATAATTCAACATAGTATGCTACCGATTGGAGATTTATCTGAAGAGGCACAGGAGAAACGAAATAAAGACTACAGATTTTTTCGTGAGCACAACACAAGAAAGATGTCTAGATATTTTACTAATGAGGACCTTCTCACCATTTTGCTGTGTTCATCGGATCCATTTTTGTCCAATATTAGAGCAAAATGGAAGTCTTCATCAATTGATTTAGATGAAGAAGCAAAAACACTTCTAGAAGATGAACAACACTGCTCTGTAGAAGATATTTTTACTGAAATAATTTAATTTAAAAAAATATATATTAAATTATGTTAAAAATGTTAGTAACAAACTAAAATATAAATATTAGAGTTATTCTTAAATCTTTTTTGTTTTGATTTTTGGATTTTTAAAAGGTTTTTGTATCAATAAAAATAATGGCGTTATTTTTTTTTTTAATTCCAACAAGCGGATTTTAAGTGACTTCTGTAAAATGTCAAATACTGTTGGAATTATGCTAAATCGGGATTGACTATTCGATAATTAACTAAATAAGTATTTTTAACGCTTTTTCTGTGTGCAATACAGCCATAACTGAGGCCGAAATAGTCGCGTTTTTCGGGAAATATTTTAAAAAAATTTTTGAACGAACAATAAAACCATTTCCTTTTGAGAAAGACGCAGCAACATTTTTTTTATTACAACCCATTAAAAAGTTATTTAACCTTAAATAATTGTTCTTTGTAATTTTTAAATATATTAAAAATTACACTGAGGGAATTATTTGGACGAGTTTTAATGACACTTTTTCAATAAACTGATGAAGTTTTCTTCACAATGTGAAAAAGCTTCATATATTTAAAAAAAATTGCTGCATCTTTCTCAGAGGGAAATGCAGTTCCATTTTGCGTTCTAAAAAAATATTAAATTTTTTCTCGAAAAACGCGACTTTTTCGGCCTCTGTTATGACTGTATGTCACATAGGAAAAACGTCACAAAAAAACGTATTTACTTGATTTTTCCTGTTGATACGAAGAGTCAAGCTCGATTTTGCATATTTGCAACAGTTTTGGATATTTTTCAAAGGTCATTTAAAATCTGCGATTTCAGTCGCCTAGAGGCAAGTAAACAATTTGGAGTTTTCAAAAGAGATAATATCCAAAAATCCAATTTTCTTTACTAACTCTAATGAATATATTTAAACAATATAAAATCAAATATAAAAAAAAAACAAGTCAACTGCTTTCATAAATTAAATAAAAGTTAAATATTTTTTGTTGCTTTTGTTTTTCAGTTGCAGCAAAAAAAAAAAAGTACGTATTTTACTAACTTATTTTTTTGGGTGCACGAATGTAAAAATATACAAAACCGTTAGCGCTTTACACTGCCTACTTTTATGATAAGTTGCACTCCAGTTGTTGTCAAATAATTTAAGTATCGCACTAAAATTTGGCAAAAACATGTAATATAGTAGTTTAACCCTTAATATATATTTATTTCATTGACCGTTTTTTTCAGTCGATATCTTAAATAAAAGATAAAAACGTCAGCTCTCCAACAAAAAAAACCGCGTTGAAATACGTTGAGTCCTTCAAAAGTTATAGAATTTTGGCCGCCTTCTCTGAAAATGTACCACTGTGCGTCATACAAAACCAGGCCATAAATAAAATAAATTGAAAATAATTTGTTTTATATCTATTTTTTTTTAGATCTTATTTTGTTCACGTGCGCCCCGGTAGGCTAGTTGGTAACGTGCTGGCTTATCTGTGAGGGAGTCGTGGGTTCGATTCCCACCAGAGGCACTGGTCTGTTTTCGCTACAACGCGCCGAAGGCCATAGTAGATAGTGCTCGGTTAGGGTAATAGTATATAATTTGTAATTATGTGATTATTAATTAATAAAAAAAAAAAAAAAAATATTTTGTTCAAATTTTTATCTTATAAACTATAATACGAAATTTGTTCTCTTCAAAAATCAATAACTTACCCATATTTCTGGCCATTAGCCATATCATCCGTAGTTAAATTATATGTGGTCTGTAATCTACCCAAACCTCTAATGGTTCCTTTTAATTCATATTCGTCTGGCATTTTGTATAATTTTTCTAATTGGGTCAACGATTCTACAAGTTCTAAAAATAGATTTTATATAAGGATACATATTTAATACAAATAAAACATGTGTATGTGTGTGTGTGAATGTGTGTTTACCACAAACTTACGATTTCTAGAATCATCTAATTTTAACAACTCGTTAACATCCTTCCAATCGTTAACCATGCGTTTAATTAAAGTAAAAGCATTGATAGGATTTCCTAAATAATCTTCAACATCCTCTTCGGCCAACTGATGATGATATTTAATATTTTCCATAAAACTGTTGAAACATAATTTGAAACAATAGAAAAACAAAGAAAATATTATATGAACAGGAAAATATTATTAGGCGAAACAAACAACGGTGTTGGCGGGAAAGTAAGTACGCAAAGTGGAATTAAAAATGCTCTACATTATTGCAACAATAGGATTTTAAGACCATGCTTATTTAAAAGTCAAGAAGATTTGTGGAATTTATTGGCAAGGGAATGTTTGCTAATATGGGCTGTTCCCTAGAGTGCGGCACTGATCTAATTTCTTTACTTTGATAATTTTTGTTAATGGGTTTCAAATATTTAGTCTACTTTAAATGTTTTACGCATTACTTTAATTAAGTATTTTTGTCCATTTTAGACAACTTTTGAACATGAATCTCAACAAGAAATATTCATTGTTGATCGAAATTAAAAAAAATTGCCATTATGGAATAAACACAGCATTCTGTTGTTATTATGTCTGGTAACCCATACAGCAGCTTTAAACAATATATAAATATTTTTAATGCACAAAACTTAAATAAATTTTAATTTAAATAAAATTTTTTGTAGGTTTTACATAATTTTTAACTATTTTTTATTTATTTTTCTAGCTAAGTTATTACTAATTGTTCACTTTATCAAGAATATTCGCTAAAGTGAGCTTTTTAGTTGTTTTATAAATCGTTATATAGCTACTTTATACGAGGGCGGATCTATAAGTCCGTGACTTTTCGAACTTCCCTCGTAGTCATATGAAATGTAACGCTGCTCCCATCAAGTACCACCTGTTAACAGGCTACTGTAAAATTTTAAGCAAGTTCCGTCATTTACTTTGCGTTTAACAGCTGTTCAAATCATACAACCTCGTGGATTTTTTTTTTAAATGGAAAAAATGAATTTCGGGTGCTGATTAAACATTATTTTTTGCGAAAAAACTGTCAATCAAACCAAGGAAAAGCTTGATAAATACTATGGGGACTCTGCACAATCGATTTCAATGGTAAAAAAAGTGGTTTACTGACTTTCGTTGTGGTCGTACAAGTACAAATGACGCTGAACGTTCTGGACGGCCAATTGAAAATGTCGAAAAAATACACGATATGGTGTTGGCCGATCGAAGAGTAAAAGTCCGTGAGATTGATGATGCCATAGGCATTTCATATGGCAGTGTGGTTTCAATTTTATATGATCAGTTGGGTTTAAGAAAGCTGTCTGCAAGATGGGTGCCGCGTTTGCCCTCAATAAACGTAATCGTGGCCAATAAGGTGATGGCAAGAGTTTTTTGGGATGCACGAATAATAATCCACATCGATTACCTTCAAAAGGGAAAAACAATGAACGGCGAATATTATGCCAACTTATTGGACCGATTTAACGAGGATTTTAAAAAAAACGACCCCATATGGCCAAGAAAATCCTATTTTTTGGAATGGATACAAAAATTGGAGGAACGTTGGACTAAGTGTATTGATCTAAAAGGAGATTATGTTGAAAAATATTTTTTTTTTGATAAAAAAAAAAAACTGTGTAATTCAAAAAGTCACGGTCTTATTGATCCGCCCTCGTATTAATTGCCACAACAAAATGTTCTATAGCAAAGAAATCCCAAAAGAGTCTTACTATAAGTCGCTGTATTCAGATTTGAAATATTCCACTTTGGCTAGTTTATCAGCACAGTTTTGGTAGCAACAAAAATTAGTTAAACATAAGCTAAAAATTAGTTTTTTAGTAAAATCGTTTAAATAAATTTTTTGCTTAAAACTCAATTTGCGCTAAAAATAGCTGTAAGTTAGTTAAATATTTTAAATACACGTTTAACAAAATTTCCAACTAACTTTTTTCTTTAAGTGAAACATTGAGTCAATATTTACTAACGTGAAAATAAAGTCAAGTTTTAGGCTAAGTATGCCAATGAAACAGAAAGTTGTTTCAAAACAATTGCCAAAGCTAAATAATCCGTTTTGGGAGTACTGTACACCAAAAGAAATTAGAATTTTTACAATATTTCTATCATGTTTTAGTTAACATCGTTCATTTGGTCGATGCTTTCATTTTATTTTAGATTATTTAATCAATGGTGTGGAAAAATTCAATTTTATTATGGTATTAAAAAAAAAAAAAAACATTTTGATGATTTATTTCTAAGCCCCAGTATCTTTCTATTAAGTTTTGTATTACCTCTGTAGGATGTGTATATCCCGTCGTTGGTTTTTCAAATATTGTCTGTAGTTTTGAAGCAAATTGGCTTCCATGTTACCCAACATTTTTAAACTATCCACCGAAGAATAGAATTCTCCATTGGCCATTAGACAGCAATAAGAGGAGAATAACAACCACAGGCAACAAAAATACGATAATGGTATTAATAATCTTCCTGTTGCTGCCGATGTTGGTCCACCACACAGTTTCATGTTTAAAATGTTGTTTGAGTTTTTGTGTTGAAAAGATAATTAGAATTGGTTTTAAAAGTTTTTCTTTTTTTTTTTTTTTTTTCCTTTTCAATGGAGGTGATATGTTGGTTGGTATGTTGTCCTTATGATGATGTGGACAGATATAAAACTTTGTGTTAACTGTATGATGTTATTTTGGTAACTAAAGTTCGATTAATTGAATTTAAAAAAATTTTTTTTTGTTCTTTAGTATCCATCGAGATGTAGGTACATATTTGCCTTAAAATGCCAATGTATCTATAGAGCATGTCGTCGGATGAGTATTGTTTTGCCGTATACACCAAAACCCGTGTTTAAACTAAGGATGCAGTTTTATGTTTCAGAGTATGCTAATTCTAAATATTTTATCCATTTTGACCTATCTCTTTCAATTTCCGAGTTATCCGGTATGATTTTTGCCGTATATCCACTAAAATATCTATTTTTAATATTGACTAGCCTAAAACGCTAAAATTCGGATATATGTCAAATTTTCCATATAAGTTTACGTTTTTTTAGTTTTTATTGGATTGCCTTATATCACCTATTAACAGACATACGTCTGTATTGATGAAATAAATATTTTCTTTTGTTTTACCGCAAAGACTTTAGACAATCAGTGTATTAAGTGCGTAAAACTTTAAATATTTTTGTTTTACCCTACTTGCATATAAGTTTCTACTGAGCTCAGGTATATAAATAGGTCCCAATAATATCTTCAGCTTAGAGTAAGTTTATTTTAATCAAAATTTATTTTTTAAACTATTGAATAATTTCTTAAAGACTTATTGACGAAATTATACTAAATTAAGAATAGAATCTATAGCATTTCTAATGATAACTGATACTGTTATCAAAAGCCTGTTCTGATTTATGCCACAAGTATATCAAAACTATTATAAAGCTTCCCAGTCAAAAACTGAAAGTGGTACAAAACATTATGCACTGGTATACCACTGGCTAACCGAGAATATCGCTCATTTACTAAAAGACTGTCATAAGTGATTTGAGTTATTGATGCAGAATTATTATTTATATCCCGCGTTATATTGTGTAAAAATGTCATAGTCATATCTTGTATACTTTTCGAGTTAGAAGAGAACATATTTTCTTTTATCTGGAAAGTGTTTGCAAAGAGTATACACTTTAAGTATAATGTAAATATGATACTCACATGTCTCGCGGTAATTAACGAACTCTCATCCAACTGTCACTAAGTGAAAAATGCATTAAAAAAGATATTTATAAAAAACGTGACCAAATAAATAGAGAGCGAGTCTGACATAGATTGGAAATTTTAAATGCGTTTTCTGCTAAATCGTGTTTTTGAGTTATGTCAGTTTTTTAGTTAATGAAATAATTGCAAACCCCGAAATTCTTGTTTGATAGTTCTAAATTTAGTAGATCTACTAAGAATAGACAATTGGTTATTCCGAAACTTACCCCGATATCCAGTCAGAAATAACTAACGGCTCAAAACTCTAACCAGCGGTAAAGCATTTATTTTATAAAAATGTTGATGCTTAAAAAAAAAAAATTTGTAGTCGGCAGGTTCCAAGTTTGAGCCCGGTTTCAGGCAAAAAAATTTTGTGATTTTTGCATACTTTTTAATATTTTTTTTTCATAGAAAAGCTCTGTCTAGAATTTTATACATTAACTTTTCTTCCTGGTTTTACCAACATTTTGCCAACGTTGGAAATTTTGTTTCCGCAGTGCTTGTCCGACACTTTTTAAACAGAAGGACCTTTTGTCTTATGATATTATCACTTTGGGCTTGGCAAAGCTCTTGTACCATTTAATAAAGTGAATTTCCAGTTGCCTTTTTCTGACTGGGTTTATTTAAGTCAGTATAAATTTAAACTTATAATTTTATGAAAATGTATAGTCCTTTCTAGTTTTACTATAAACTTATGTTCTAAGTAACTATTATTGTCCTAGAAGGACCTTTTTTGTTCTTTTTTTTTAACTTTACAAATAGCCATATGAAACATGAGCTGTAGACCAAGGCTCTTATAAAACTTAATTTAAAAACATAATCTTATAAATTTAAAGTCATAATTTTAAGAAAATCTATGGTCATTAATAGTTTTTATTACTAAAAAATTTAATTTTAAAAAGTTTTTATCACCAAAAACTTCTATTTTAAAAAACTGTTATAGTCCGAAAAGGATTTTTTGCTTTTTTCTTAACTTTACAAATATCTAAATGAAACATATCCTGTGCTGACATTTTTAATGTTTTTGATTAAAAAACAGCTTTTGTAGTAATTGCTTATTTTTCATTACTTTTCAATACAATCGCATGTCGTAAGTACTTTTCTTTGTGTTGTTCATAAAAAAGCTTACATTTGTATGGCGTATGTACAAAATTTAATGCCGTGCGTGTATGTATAAACCAAATCAGTATTTTTGGTGGCGTATGCGTCAAACTAATACTGAGAAAAAACCAGAAGGCAGCAGATCCTGCCGTTAGCAAAACATCAAATTAAATACTTCATTTAAAGTATTAAAAAAACAAAGAAAAAAAGTTATCGGTTAATTTGATTTTAATTTTACCACAAACTTTAAAATGCGATTTCCAAAAAATGTAAACTTGACATAGACGGCAAAACAGTATTAAGCGGACGATGTGTTAACGTACGCGTTTTATGTTTAAACACAAAAATTGGGTTTCTAAAGTGATGTTTGTTTTTGTATTTCAGATACAATAGAGCAGGCTGTGTAAATACGGGTAAGAGTAAGTGTTTACGTGTTTAAAGGTATTTTTTTTTCTTTTTTTTTTGGTTTGTGATACAAAAAGTGTTGAAAGAAATTTATTTGAGGGGACTATTAATATTGAATATATATTTTTCTTCAATAAGGTTTTCTAATAATTTTTTTCATAATGCCATAAAGAAACTTTTCCAGCAGAGAGTTCATCAGATTCTTAATAAGATTTAAAAAACTCAAAGGAAGAATAGTTTGTTTTACAATTGGTCTGACATTTGGGAAAACTATTTATAAATATTGCCAAATGCCTCATATAAAAAATTTTCAAGTTCGCTCTATGCATTCAGAAGTTATGTGTAAAAATAGGAAATTTTTTTTAGACTTTTATACATTTTCTGTTAACCCTTTATACACTAAATAAAAATAATATAAAAAAATATGATAATGAAATAAAACTTTATATTTTTGTTTAGAAATATTCATTAGGATATTTAAAAAAAAAAGAAAAGAACATTCCACGAATAAAATTTTCATCCGGGCATATAGTGTCAATATTTATTAAGAAAGTCAGATTTTTTTGATCAGCCTTTATCTTCGAAAAATGGACAAAGCTAGAATCTTGAAATTTGGCAAGTAGCTTCGTCTAATGACCAGAACAAAATTAACCATATTAAAATATTCTGTGATATTAGGTATAAGATTTTTGCTGTGATTTCTTATAAATTTTTTATTATTTATATATTAATTTATTTAAATTTGTGTCGTGTTGTCAACTTTTTATAGATAAAAGAAATATTTATTTTATAAAATTAATTTAATAAACATAAACTCCTGATGAAGTTGGAAAGAACAAACAACGAAACGTTGAGTGAAATATGATGTAAATTGATTTTATTTATATCGATTTATTAAAAGACTGACCATCAACAGCACGTAGAGAAATCTAAAATTCATAAACATATAATTTTTTGTTATTCAAATGTTTTTGTGCCCAAAATGGGCTGAGAAGTTTCAAAAAATCGATTTACGGACTTATTTTTTGGTAGGTAGGAGTGGGAGCAGGCAAATGTGTTAACATTCTTCTTTCCAATTTAAGGGCCCCAAACAAGTAGCTTTTCGTTAAAATTGTTGCTGATAAAAATAAAAAGTCATTTAAGTGTGAAATTCGCTAGCTGAGTCCAAAAAAGAAACTAAAGAGAAATAGAGACGGAGGAGATTAGAACAATAAACAAAAATCTAAAAATAGAATATTTGTGTTTGTTAGTGTTGGTCACTTCTGAGTATAATATACAAAAACAGAAAAGCTAATGGGAAAGAAAACTGCAATTTAGCAGTTGTAATGTTAATAACATATTTTTATATGAAGAGAACTTTTTTTTACTTTGGAATTTGAAGCATGTGGAAAATTAGATGAAATTTTAGTTATTTTCTAACATTTTCTATGGATTTGCAATTTTAATACAAACATTTTTAATTGGAATGTCTAGTTTATGCAGAGTAAAAGAATGTTAAACATTAATTTATAAAAATTTTTACTCATTTCATTCTTGCAATGAGTCAAAATTATACTAAAGGGTCCGCCCAATAACTTTTTTGTTTTGAACTCCTGAACCAATTGGACTTTGAATGGCGTCATACCAAGCTCTTTATGCAAAATTCGTCTCAATGTCTCCGAAATGTTCAATTGTTGAGAACGACGGTGAATTGATGTTGATGGCGCTTCACGCACACTTTCTGCCACAGCAGCAATATTCTCGGGTGTACGCACTTTTTTTGGCTTTTCACGCTTTGGTTTATCGATGAGGATGTCAGTTTCATTCCAATGTCAAATCAACATTGTTATATGGTTGTGAAACTTGGAATGCTGCCTCCCGAGACATTAAATCTCTTTAAGTTTTCGTCAACAAATGTCTTCGAAGAATTCTAAGAATCTTTTGGCCACGAACCATATCAAACGATAATCTGTGGCGTGCAACACACCAAATCCCAATGGATGTAGAAATACAGAGAAGAAAGTGGAACTGGATCGGCCACACACTCCACAAGCCGCCCACCGATATTGCCAGAAATGCTATTGAGTGGAACCCCCAGGGAAGCCGCAGAATAGGTCGACCAGCTCACACATGGAGAAGACAAATTGACATCGAATCAGGAAGAATGCGCAAAAGCTGGAGCGAAGTAAAAAATATTGCGATGGACAGATTGGAATGGAAGAAGTTTGTTGAGGCCCTATGCTCCTTATAGGAACGACGGGAATATATATATATATGTCAGTTTCATTCACTTTTTTCACAAGATAACGAGCATACGGACCATATTTGTTCATCGGAAGGATAAAACTAATTATCTGTCAAATCAGACATGAGCTAAGTGTTACCATTCACGAAAAAAGCACTAGTTGAAAAAAAAAAACGTTAGATGGCGGACCCTTTATTTTAGGTTGGTTATATTTTTCTTGTGCATAGAGCTAAATGTCAAGTATAGAAGTGGAAAATTTCCATTTCCATCAGAAGTTATTTACGTTGTCACTTGACAACATTTTCAGTGCATAGAAAAAAGACAAAAATAATTTTGTTTACCTTTTTAACATATTTAATTGTCAATACATACGTTTTGTTACTTTCCGAATAGACTAATGAAGACTTGCGACTTAAAAAGTACAATTTTCAATTTCCTGGCACTACCAGTTCGATATCATGATACAAACACCGACATAATTATACTCAAATTAAAGATAATTTTGTGCAGATTTCTATTCTTAAAAAATTTGTATTTATAAATAAATAAAATATTTCTAAAAACTAAGCAATGGTGTAAATATACATGAGAAAAAATTTTCGTTTACCAGATTTGGGTTCAGCGTACATAAATCTATTAAAAACGGTGTTTCAAAGTCAGGTTTTTTGAGGCCGTTGAGAAGTGCTAGGAGGCTGCTAGGACATAAAATTAATTAAAAATATTTACTTTGGCATAAATCAATATTTCCACAAAGTTTAATCGCAAAATTTTCAACGGTTAAATTCAGTCGTTAAAGGGTAAAAAACTCATTTCTTCCTTATCATATGGAATATAAATTTAGATTCAGGAGCCAATTATCTGGTTCAAAAGCAAAATATTTGACATTTGTTGTTCAAATCTCTCTACGAAAAAATAAAAGTTTGGGAATACCTGCGTAGACTAACAAACAATTAAAATATAAATAAAGAATATTTTAGGGATTTTTTTTAATAAAATATTTATAAAGTTTAATATGTGACAACAAAAACCTGCTAAATTCCTAATGAAAATTTAATAACAACTGACAGATAATAGTTTTGAAAAATATTAATTGGAAAGAAAGGATGGAATCGAAAAAAAATTGTTTTAAATTGATAAATATCAATAAAATACAGGCTCACTCCATTCTGTTTCAAATAATTAGTGTCCCGATTTCTATTCCATTGCATTTTATATCGTTTCCTTTGATTAATGTTTTAAATTCACTCGTTTACTGATCAATTTCGTTTTGTTTCCAATGTTATGTATTCCAATTTCGCTCGTTTCCCGTTCCATTCCATATCGTTTTAATTATTAGCAATGCTTTATTTCATTTAGCTTTACATCAGCACAAAATATGTTTGTGTGCCTTCTTCCTTATGATAAGTGTTGCAATTCTATTTCGTTCCTCATCTTAACTGCTCCAAATTCCATCTTTTTCATTTAATTCCATTTTGTCCCTATTTTTAGTGTTCCAATTCTGCTCGTATTCCGTTCCATTCCAAATCGTTTCAACACCCCATTCCATTTCGTTTTATTTTATCTTACTACACTTGCTACTTGTTCACTACTATCCTCGTGGCACAGTGGGATATTTCACAAAGTTTGTGGAAATAGTTCGCCTATTTTTTCTTTTGCGGTCCGATTGAAATAAAATTTGGAACAGGTGTAAGTAACATAATACTGACTTAAAGAAATGTATGAATAATTCGTAACTTCTCAGGTTAGGCTAGTGGTGGCAAGACTTGTTTCGTTGCGTGCCAAAAACAGACATATTTTGTTTAAAAAATTATCTCACGCCACCTTCTTTTTTTAAATGCCTTTTCTAGTGCAAACTTTTAAAATTCGGAAATTTTTTTGTTTTTAAAATGTAACCGCAAGAGAAGAACAATTTGTCGTTTCAGCATTTTTTGCAACTTTTATATGTTTTGAGTAAATTTGTATTAAGATTTACTGGGTTTAAAAAAAAATTATATTTCTTAACTTTGTTGTTTATAAGTGTTTTTATAATGTTTTATACTTCTGCGTTTTTCCGATCTTTTGAATTACAATTTTATTTCCACCTCTTCCTTGTTGGCAAATCTTTTACCACTGAGCCATTTTTCAAGTTTTGATATAGAAATTAGTCCTAGGAGCTAAAGGGTGAAGTAAAAGGTGCGTGATGAAGCAATTCGAACTTAAGTTCATTGATTTTGCCAGTTGCAAAAGTGGATGTGTGAACTGATTGTTTTTGTTCTATTGTGAGGAAACGCGACAATAATCTTGCGCACAGCTTTCACAACTCTAAATTTTCGGTCAATATGCCATATATAGTACTTTTCGAAACACTTGTCATTTCAGCCAGCTCACGCACATTCAGCCGACGATTATTCTATACCATTTTGTGAATTTTCTTAATCGTTTCTGTAGTGGACACCTCATTTGATCGAACATACAGAGCGGACTCCCCCAGAGTAGAATCTAGGTCGGCTTTAATATTGTTTGGACTGAGACCTTTCAAATGAAAGTATTGAATTACATACACTCCAAAAAATAAGTTTGTAGAAAAGTTAGTAAAACGTCTTGTAAGTCAGGTATACTATTTGTTAGCAAATTTTTTGCTAAAATCGTGTTTTCAGCTAAAATTTTTGTTATACTTATTCAGCACTTAACTGTTTTATACTAATGCTTTACTAATATTATACTAATGTTTTACTAATTAATTTTGCTAAAAAAAATTGTGCTGATAAGCACATTAATAGTGTGGACGACAGCCAGATTGAAAGATATAAGCAGAATGAAGTAGATGTCGCGTCATGTAATTTTTTTGCAAGCAATTTTTTTGCAAGCTCCCTCCTGACTAAAATTTTGCTGACTCTACAAACTTTTTTTTTTGAGTGTAACTGTCACCAATTTGTTCCCTATTTACAAATTCACTGACAAGGGAGGTATCCCCACCCGAACTCGCAGATTTTAATGAACTTTCGATATGTTCTAAATTAGAAAAAAACAGACACGTATTATTTTTTAGCTGCCCAATCTGACGTTTAAGAGCTTAAAAGTGGCGTTAAAAATTAATGTGTTTTTGTATGAAAATTTCTCTTTAATTTATTTGTATATAGGGATAAAGTACTTATGAAAACCAAAATTTTTATATCCATTTTGCATATATAGTGCGCGCAGAGTAGCCATATTTTTGAATTATTTGAAATATGGGCCGAACTGAAGTATGCTCTTTGGGAATAGTCGTATAAAAACCAAACGGTTTCGAATATCTGAAAAAGCCCCCCTCGATTAAATGGTTTTTGGCTTAATGCAACTATATTTCCTTAATAAAAAGCCACATTTAATGTTACTCAAAACACATTTGTTTGAACTGTAAGAATACTTTAGGTACAATTTGTGCACCAGTGAATGTGTCTTCAAAAATCCTTGAATTTAATACCAAGTTCATATATAGTTACATTTAATAGAACCAATAAACCGAAAAAAAACGTAAAATTTGGTCATATTTCACCCACTTAGTAACGCCTAAACGTGAGATTAGTCAGCAAAAAACAAGGATCTACAACATATCTGTCAGTCTGTGCAGGGATACTTCCCTTGTGAGATCGTTTATGTTTGATGGCTTCCATGAAATACTAAACAACGTGGTGCCTTGAAACTTATGGTTGCCACTTTTCGCCAATGTAATTTCATACTGGCGCCATCTATACTTCAGGTCGGCTAATTTTGGAACCGCCCTCGTATCTTCTAAGAGATTTAGGTACGCTGAGCCTAAATCTGGCTTAATTTTTCACATTTGTAGGTTTTGAGATATCGCGATTCTTATATTTACATTACACACTCCATTTTTCATATAAAACTACACACTCCATTTTTAATATAAATATTTCAGGATATTTACAATGAATTTGCAAGTTTTTATAAAAATTCGTTTAGTAAAATGTTTAGTATACGCATAGTGATAAAATCTTAAATTTTGTTTTGCCATACATTCATACATAAAATTTGTAAGGATAAAGCTAAACATGTAAATTTTCAACATGACACAACCTAATACAAATTGTGCATACCTGAGCTAATTCCAGAAGACATGATTTTTGTTCGCGAAGTCCCACTTGTCTCTTTTAAGCAAGTGAGAAGCACTTCTTTTATGTGATCTAAAAAGCAATTAATGCATGCCTTCGTATGATATATGAAATGCGCTTTTTATGCTTCGAGTAGCACTAACTTCGAGTAATTAATAAAAAATTAAAGCGCTTATTCACTTCCCCAGAGAAGCAGTAAAATTACCCAAAAACCGGCTTTTGGGCCAAATTTCGGTTTTAGTCCCTTAGCTAAAAAAATTTAGCTAAGTCAACACCAGGCACGTAGCTAGGGGGGGGCTTGGGGGCTAGAGTCCCCCCCGAAATGATTTGACAAATTTAAAAACTTAATACAATTCGTTAGAAAGTAACAATGTTATTGATAAATTTAATATAAAAATATTTATTTTTGACTTGGATCAAATAGCAAATAGTTTTATATGATTCGAATCTTAAAATTTCGTTAGAAAACATCGCCTGCAAATGGGCGGCTATCATTGTTAGAGTCGATTTTCGACAAAAAGCAATAAATAAAATAATTTCATAATAGATTTCGAAGTCTTTGACTTAAAATATAATCAAAAAATTGTTTGAGACAATGCAAACTAAAAATTAAATATGTCTACACAGAAAAAACTAAAATTGAGTTTTAATTAAAATATCTGTTGATTCAGCAAAAGTTAAACTGAATTCGGTCGTGTTGATGCAATTGTAGTAACAACTAAAATAATTTGTATCTATTTAATTAATATTATTTTCAATTACATACAGTTTTATTCACATCTATTAAAAATTTAATTGAATATTGTTTACTATTGGGAAAAATTACAAAATTTTAAAAAAATCACCAACATTGTAAAAAAATCGCCAAAAGTTGAAAAAATCGAGACCATTTGAAAAAATGGCAAAATTTGAAAAAAAAATTGCCAAAATTTAAAAAATAATCCTCAAAATTGCAGAAATTTAAAAAACTCCCAAAATTAACACCAAAATTTGAAAAAATTTAAAAAAAAAATCACCAAAATTAAAGAAACGCGAATTTTCAACTTTAAACGATATTTTTAATTTTGGCGACTTTTTAAAAGTTTTGCATTTGTTTCAATGTTGTTATTATACGTTATAAAAACTGAAAATTTTTTTTATACCAAATTTATTTTCAATTAAACAGTTAATTGAAAGTAAGTTTGAAATCGAACAAAATTTTAATTGAAATTTTTTTGACAATGATTTTTTCTGTGTATTTTGACATAATCTTTTAAAATGAAGATACCACTAAGACTCAAAATTAAGTTTACCTGTGCCGTTTTTTTTAAGACATTTTAAAGGGTTTTTATTTAAAAAATTGATTAAAGACAATTTGAAAAGCGTTTGAAATTTGTCCAAAATATAAATCATAGTGAATTGGAGATACATAATTTAGTTTAAATAAGACCTAGGCGATGTCAGGTATATTTTTAAAATTTCCAATTTTATATTTTTTCTTTATTATTATTTCTTTCAGACTATAATCACGCTTGCTTGTAAAATTTACGATTTTTTTAATACAAGACATGAAGTCGGATATATGAAAAAGGGGAAAAAATAGTGAATAATTTGTTAAAATAATTCAAATAAGTGACAGCCGGGGTCCACGACATAGTGTCAAAATGGTTTTCAAAATGTGTGTTTTCTCGAGCATTTTAACGCTGTTTTTAAATAAGTCTAAATTTCCTAAACTTTAAACATATTTTCATACGAAGATGTGTTAAATTTCACCACCAATTTTAAAAATAGATACGTTTTTCATATATTTTTGCTGCTTTATCACCTATCCGAATTTCATTAATATCAAAGGGAACCCATCGGAAAAGCTTCCTTATGAGTGTCAGGCAAATTATATAGGATATTTGCTTTTAATTTATTTTTTGGACGGTTATAAATCTTTAATTTTCCGAGTTAAAACTTTTGCATAAAATAATACATTATTTTATATACACTTATAAGGTTTTGTCTGCCAGTGCATTTAACCGGACATAATTATATAAATTCATACATAAAATTATTTTCGTAGAAAAAATTTAAAAAGATGTCATATATAGTTGCGTATAATTATATATTTCATTTAGAATACGCTAAAACTAATCCAATTAATAATTACGTTATATTTATATACCTAGACATTGCAAAATAATATATATATTGATATTATATCATATTAAAAAAAAACACAATTTTATTTTAGATAAAATTGCAGAGTCACACTAGAAAATTTGTCAATTATATTTTGGATGTAAATAAGTATTACATCAATACAATAGTACAATTTATTGCATCATTTTGTGTATAATTTTATACACAAAATTTACACCAATTTTTGTCTTTTGAATTGATTTCTTTCTGTTTCTTAACCCTAAAAAAGAATTTGTTTCATTTGTAACATTATGAGTTCTTAATTTAGTCTAAGATTTTTTTCAATCTAAAACTCTAAATTTAGTTGCAACGTTTTTTCCGTGTTTGTTATTTAATGGTGTAATTTAATAAACTCCACAAAATCTTCATTTTCATTATATTATTTTTTATTTTTGAATATAATAAAATATCCAAATGCTATGGAATTTTTTACAAATTATGAAGTTGTAAACCTTTTACAAGTGGCTTAAGTCTAAAAGGATTAATAGATATTTCGGATTTTCATGACGTTTCAAAATCAAAAACCGGATACAACTATAGCTTATTTTGTATATATCAGTATCAGTTCAGATATAAATTTATACCGCTATATAAAATCGTATTAAATTGTATCGCGTCATTATTAGGATGTTATTTAATTATTATGCCCATTTCTCGGATAAAACTGTATTAAGACCCATATTAAATTTCGTATGATTATATTATATTAATTTTATTATATTAATTTTAATCGGGTTATTAGAAGTGGAAACTTTTTTACTTTTTTTTACATTTATCAAGTTTTAGCTACCCTAGACGTATATTAGCACATAAAAATATAAAGTAACGCAATTTTATTTTTCGCGGTTTTCAAAAAGTTTTCCGCATAATCATTTTTTTTATTAAATTAAACTAAAAATTAATATAAGGTGGCGCAAAAGTAATCCTCCTATCAGAAAATGCTATACATAATAAATACATAATAAAAAAAACAACGGAAGGTTATTTTTGCGCCACCTTATATTTAGTTAAAAATTTAACGTAATTAGACAATAACGATGCATATCCAACTTAAAGTACACAAACGTTTTCAAATTTGACGTGTTTCGCGGATTGTGATCAAACAGATTAAAGCGTTGTTTCGCGATATGGACATCAAAATTCGCAAAATAATGAACACAATAAGTAAAAAATGCATTTTAAGGAAATGCACTTTATGCGGGAGGTTTTTGTTGCAAAATGACCTGAGAAAGTGATTTCTATTATTAATACATGATTGCCCATTACGTGTAGGTAAAAATTTAGCAAAAATTTAGGAAACAAAAAAAAATATATATAATCAAAATAAAAAATAACAGATTTAAACGATAACAGCGGAAAAAATTAGGTCACCTAAATTGGCACCCGTTTAACAAACTTTTGAACTAACTTATTTTATGAATGCAAAAGCAAGCATTTATTTAGTGATAGTGCAGATATTCAAAAGTGGTAACAGCAAATACGGGATTCCCAATCAAATATGCAATTAAATTGGAGTTTCAGTAGAACCAACCGAATTGTGGATTGCATTATTTATAGAAGCAACTAATGATTGGTATTGGTAAACGAATTTAAGTCCATTTGTTTTCCTAACAAAATATTTAAATTCAAATTTTGCACTTAATATTTATAACTGTTTGTGGTGTAACGGTTAGGGCGGCAGCCAATTACTCCGAGTTCAAATCTCGCAAAAGACAAACGAAAAAACTTTTTTTTTTATTAATATATAATACTAAAATGTTTAAACAGCGTGCAATGAGTAGTACAGAGGACTATTAATCTAAAGACCACGGTTCAATACTTAAAAAATAGAAAAAGTTTTTTAATTTCAATAAAATTTTGTTTAACATAATAATATTTAAGTGGAATATAATATTGAATGAGAATAGCCTTCACGACTGAAAATAAAATATTATAATTATAAAGATAGTTATCGTAACCGCCCGAATTTGATTGGCAACAAATTCGGTGGCCTCAACTGTGATTGTTTCTTGGGTGTACTTTTTGAAACTAAAAAACTACCAGAAATTATTTGAAATTCTGAAACATCAATTAAATATTATTTGATGTGTTCTTAATTTTAATATTTATGAAACATTTCATATAAATTTATAAAACTTTCATTAAAATTTAAGAAACTGCTGCATCACTCTGCTTATGAAATATTTTATAGCATGTATGAAGCATTTCAGAAAATCACATTTATCAAAATCTTCATCACATTTATGAAACATTTCATAAATATGAAGAATCCTGTCATCAATTTACCCTTTTATAAAACAGCTTCATCATATTTATAAAGTGTTACATTACACGAAAATCAATGAAGTTTTTCATCATATTTATGAAGTTTTTCATATATATGATGAAGATTTTTTCCTGAGTGTATGCTCTAGTCTCATTGTCTTGACCTCTCCAAAATTTGGTAGGCATGTGCTGTCATAACTTTTAAATTTGTCCACAGATTTTTTTTCAATAGTTTTTTCTGAAATCGGAAATATAGTACTTACACTTTTTGTGGAGTATTATTGCTTTTCAGTATCTAAGTTTAGCGTTAAGTTTTATTGTTCTTTATTATCTAGGTTTAGGTAATATCTTTATCACTCAAATTAAACCTTGTTAAGTGGTTTGAATTGCAAAAGGAAATTATATATTAAATTTCAATTACATAGTATTACATTTAATATATAAAGCAAATAAAATATTATTAAAAATAAATAATGTAAATATTTTAACCCTTTACTGCATGAAACTCCAGAACTCATATTTCGGCGCTTTGCAATATTTTCACTTTTTACGATTTTCTTAGCAAAAAAACAAAAAGAGTCAAAATTTCGGATCACTCAATAACCAAATATATAGCGATTATATAAAAACCACAATATGTGCGTTTGAAATGGTTTCTATCTCATATCTAATTAATTTGTTTAAAAACTTTGTAATTTTTACTGCCTATAAATTGTAATTATTTAAAACTTATAAAAATAGTTTTTTTTTTGGGATCACCATTTTTTTTAAATTTTCAATTTTCTCTCTTGTTTTGAACAACTAAGCTGTTAAATAGTGCAATAGAGATGTGGCTCTATCGTATTTAATAATAAAAATGTGTTTACACTCAAAAAAAGTTTGTTGTACATTTTCTTAAACGTCTTTTTTAAATGTTTAACTAACTTACAGCATATGTTATGCTGAAATTGGGTTTTCAGCACAACAGTTTGACTAAAAACCAAATTTTGAAGTAATATTTAAGTAGTTTTTGTTGCTACCAAAATTGTGCTGATAAACACATTCATAGCATGGATAACAAATAAAAACACGAGATATAGATGTTGCAGCTTATCTAGACAAAGTAGAGACAAAAGAAAAGATACAAATAAATTCAGCCATTATAAGAGTTACAAAAAATACTGTATGTATGAATTGTTTGTAACTCTTTTATTTTTTGTAACTTTTTCATACCAAAGTGGGATATATAACAACATTTTTCGTAATAATTCGTTCATTTCTTACTTAGTGGTCCTATTTGAAATTTGAAACACGTAAGCCTCCCATACCACTCGGGGGCGGCAATATGGCTCCCCAAAGTAGGGTACTTTTTGTATACACAACTTTGAGCGCTAGCCATTTTTTGTTTCTTAATCTATTTTTAAAAAAATTAACAATAGCTCCCGAGATGTTCCGATTTCAAAATGTGAAATTCCAAATTTGTTCCGACTCAAGTCCAGTATTTTGCGAATAGCGAGACGAAATCTGATTGAAGTATATGATCTTGTTCTATCAAATTACGGAAAAAAACTTATGGTACAATAATAAAAAAAAAAGAAAAAAAAATGCCTAAAAGGCATATAAGTGGCCAAAATCGCTGTTTTCTCGAATTCCGTTGAAATAAAATCACTGCCCTAGACAAAGTACAAAATCAGTTCATACAATGTTTGTAGGTTTTTATGTGTCTAATAAAACCCTGAAGTCTGATTTTTGATTTTTTGAAAATCCTTAAAAAAAAAATTTATAAACTAAATAAAACTAGAAATAGTCTGAGTTTCCTTGACATTATAGAATATAAAGTTTTATTGTTTTATTATAAAGACAATTCACTCTACATCACGATTCTTTAAAGTTTTTAATTCAAATTCGTTTAAAAATATCACGATTTTTGAGCGAATTTACAAAAGTCATATTTTCCCCTTGTAATTCGATTTTAACCTTCAGGGCCGATGTGACACGTCTTCCCGATATCCGATCATCCTAATTTTTTGGGAAACGTAGTTTTACATTTAAGTAAATATTTCCAGGAGGTAGCCCGATCCATAACTCTAAAAAACCTTTACAAATACATTCATATAAGTAATTGGGAATAATTATGATTTCTTATTTAATTAACAAAATATTTTGTTTATTTCCAGATTTTATTTAATTGCATTATGTTAACAATGTGAAAGTCCTGCCAGTTTTATATATATTTAAAATTTTAAACAATCACAAAAAAAATTTAGATTTATATTTCAGCTAAATACATTAACTAAAGTAAAAATTGTATACTAAATTTTTAGTTTTTCTCAATCTACTAAGATCCAGCAAAAAAATTTGTTGATTTCAAAAAGTCGATTTTCATTTGCATTGAACCAAGAGTCAGATAAACATTTAGTTGAATTCTCTAATTTTTTGCTAAAAATCAGCTCACTGATATTTAGCAAAACACTTTTGCTGATATTAGCAATTTTTCTGTAAGAATCATCCCAACAAAAATTTTACTGACTCAACTAACTTTTTTTTGCTAACCCTACGGTCTTTTTTTTTGTTAAGTGTCGGTTAGGCACTGCATGCCGTCAAATTATTCGTTACATATATGTAACACCATGCATTCAAGGGTTAAATGCACTTCAATTAATTGCAATCATTGATGTTATACTATGAAATAAATTTTGAATATCATGAAATGGTACTATAAATACTTCCACGATTATATCAAAACTTAATAGAATCAAATTGTGAACTAAAGTCGAAAGACCTAAAATGCGTTTTGTAGTCAGTTGTTTATTTATACTAGTGGCTGTTACTGCCTTGCAGGAGTGCCAAGGTGAAGATATTTTTAAAAAGTTAGCTGAAGATATAGTAAGTGAAATTTCACAAAGAAAAACTTTAAAAGAAAGGATTCATTATAATTTTTATTAAAAACTTTTAATTTTTAAGAAACATGCCGCTGACAAGTTCGCTCATGATGTAGATCATGTTGCCAAGGATTTCGGGCATGATGTGGTAAGTTTTGTATTGATTTTAAACAAACACAAACACATACACATATTTACAATTAATCATATGCAATTTTTAAGGACCATGCTGTTAAGGATTTCAAACACGAGGTTTCAAAAATTTGGCACAAAGCTGAGCCTTATTTAAAAGATGCTGGTGTTGTAGTTGAAGGTGTCTTGAAAACAGCTTCTGAAGTTGCTGAAGTTGGCGAATTGTTTTTGTTTTTGGATGAAGCAGATAAATAAATTCTATTAATGAAATTAAATTTGCCTGAATTGACGTAAAAGCAATAAATAATAAAAAAAAAAATTAAACCGTTTTGTATACTGGGTTGTTAAATTTGTCAATCTTCAAAAATTAGGTCATTAGCTAAATTTTGAGCAAGCATTTTCCTGGACCTTATTAACATGTTATTTTCTGGTTTTTCGTACACACAGAGAAATAAAGTGCCAACCGAATTGAAAAGTGTATATTAATAGTAATAACTTATAAATTTAGTTAGTGCAACGATATTTACATTCGAATTCTAAAAATGTTTGGGTAGCAACTAAAATTCTGTTGAATTAACAGAACTTTGTTGTGAAAACTAATATAAAGTTGGGAAAACTGTCTGAAATTCGTAATAACCGAATTTGAGTCGTAGTGAACGAATTTCAATTGGCAAATAGCTAAAAATGTTTTCTGTGTGTAAATTCGTTGTAGTCCACGTTCCATCGCATTTTTAATTTGGGACTTTTTAGTAACATACATAGTGTTCAAAACATCATATCTCTTGAACGCTTTGTTGTTATAACTTGTTATAAACTTACTCTTATACATTCAAAAAAAAAAAAAAGTTTGTAGAGTCAGCAAAAAATTTGGCTGAGTCAGCAAAATTTTACTCAGGATGGTGCTTGCAAAAAAAATGGCTAATGTCTGCAAAACCTTTTGCTGAAATCAGAAAGCAGGGGTCTAATCGCCGCTTTCGATACCGAACGAGCTATTCTATCGAACAAAAATGCGATACCTATCGAATGGCCGAATTACGGCATTCGATAGCTATCGAATCGTAATTAAAACAAATTGTAAAGGAATGTTTGTAGTTTTGTAATAGAATTACCATATTTTTTAATAAATGTCAAAATAAAACCTTCCGCCATAGCTTGGAATTCTTAGTTGGTCGGCCGTAAGCATTAAGTTTAACGGTAAGTGTTTCCCGCAATCTGTTAGAAAGTGCTCTTCCTTGGGCACAATTTGGCAAAAGTTTTTTTTGGCGAAATTCGAGTGATCCGTCATAAATTCGGCCATGAAATTCTTCTGCCTAACATTAATACTTTTCAGATTTGTCCTAAAATGAAATACTTATTATACTATATTTTTAACAAAAACACTTAAAAGTTACACTTTTTCACATTTGATCACAAAAAAACTTTTAAAAAATAATTTTTATTGTTTACGTTGGCATCAGATGTATCGAATGAATTTTGACAGATTTCATTCGATCTATAAGTCGTTATCGAATGCTATCACCTCAAATTTTGTTTTCTTTAGTTCGATATCGAAAGCCATCATCTCAAATTGAAAAAATTCGATATCGAATGCTCGTTATCGAAAGCGGCAAATAGACCCCTGATTTTTAGTAAAAGATTTATAAGATTCAGCAAAAGTTATGCTATCAATTAAAAATTCTTGTTAAAAGTTAATAAAGTTTTTGCTCAATATTAGTGGACTGAAAAAAAAACAAATAATTTGTAGAAAAAATATATTCTAGTTAATTTGGTGGTTAATTTAATTGAAAAATTTTTTTGTGATTCTTTTAAAAATAATTTACAATACGTTGCAAAATAAAAAAAAGGGAAATACTCAGACATTGACGAAATTAATTAATTTAACCCTCTAACGCCTGTCATCGTTTATAAAATTGAACCCAAATGAGTGTTTTATACTTAGAAATTGATATAGTTCGATATAAAAGTGAATTAGCTAAAAGTTTTGCGAAGAAACTGTTCGTATTCAGTGCTCTGCCAAAACGCGAGAAAGCTTTAAAGTTCAAATTTTGTAAAAATTCAAAAAATAATTATTTTTTAATTAACTGAAATTTCCAACAACTAAAACACTTATTTAAGTTGATTTAAGATGAAAATTGAGTATAAGCATGATTGAAGTATTACCTTTAATAATCAGTCCTTATTTTTCTTCAAGGACGAACAGGATTTTATCAGGATATCTCTAAAGGACATTGTCTTAACTTATAAAGTAATGGACGGATCGTTTTGAAATTTGGTATAGAGAAGACAATCAGCAATAGTAGCAAAAGTCTAAAGTTTGAACAAAAAATATTGAAGTTAAGCTACTTTTTCGCCCTATTTCGCATTTTGCAAAAAGCGAAAATCGCCATATATTCTTAAAAAGAAGCACAAAAAAGTTTATTTTTGGATTATGGTTATGTCTTGGTAAGAGCAATAATTTTTGGTACAAACTTTTGTTTTACTTGCATTAGTTTTCGAGATAAATTTTAAATTATTTTTGCTCATATCGCTGAAAGTAGTCAGCGAAAAACATTTTTTTTTTTAAGAGAAATTATTATTTTTTTGCGAGACGAATACATGGTATGAATTTCATTGCAAAACAAAATTCGGGCATTAGAGGGTTAATATCTGAAAATATATATAGAAATAATTATGTATATATAACATAAACAAAATTATCTTTCAACTTCCCAGTAAAAAACGCTGCTTACATGCAAGCAGGTTTGTAAGGGAGTAAGCCCAAAAGAATCCCTTACAAACCTGCTTACATATGCCATGATTTTTATATGGCGAATTCCCACTTTGAAGCATTTTAGCGCTTAAAAAAATCTGTGATTTCTTGGCATATTATTATTTATAATTTATTTTACATAAAATTCTACAGAAATTAATTTTTTCTTGTTAAAATTTTCGACATATAATACAATCATTTTACTTTTTTTTACCGCTCCACATGCTAGCTCATCAGAAACAGTTAAATAACTATTTTTTATTACATACTCGAAAATACCAAACACAATCGGAAAGCACTGGGAAAATTGGCACAGATCGTTTATAATCCACGATATGAAACTTTCTGCATTACAACCTGCATCCCTATAAGTGATTAGGGTAAGCTGCTTACAACCTGCATCCTTGTTAGGGAAAACAGTAAGCTCAAAATTTTTGTTTGTTTATATTTATACGAAAATTATTCGTTTCTTTTGCTGCTTCTCAGTATTATGTAACAGTAAGCTCTTATATCAGCGCATTTATTTTATCCTGCTTCTAAAAACAAGAAAAATTTTTACTGGGTACTTACATCAATGGTTGTCTAAATATACAACCCGTTTTTGCAATAAGAAAAAGGCTATATAAATTATTACCTAAGATGTGTGTCCTTTCCTTTCGCTATACTCTGTCTACATGAACGTATATTTGTTTGAAATTTGACCACACTACATTAATAATTACTTTAAAAATTTAGTTTGCAAAACCAAATTTAATTTATATTAAATTTAAATATTTTATTTATCTTTAATTTAATTAATAGACAATTACTTTGTGAACCCGGTGACAACATAAAATTAAGGCTTTTTTAATCCATATGTCTTATCATTGTTAGCGTCCTTTTGTATGAAAAAGAGATAAACAAAATCTTCCATGATTGATTTTTTATATGTCTTACAAGAGTTGTACTTTTTAGTATCATTTTACCGTTTCTACTACATCTACTTGATGCTGCGACATCTACTTGATTCTGCATATATCTTTCAATCTGGTTGTCGTCCACCCTATTAATGTGCTTATCAGCGCAATTTTTTAACAAAATAAATTAATGAAATATTAGTAAAACATTAGTTCAAAACAGTTAAGTGCTGAATAAGCATAACTAAAATTTTAGCTTAAAACACAATTTCAGCAAAAAATTTGTTGAGAAATAGTGTACTTAATGTACTTGACGGTTTTTCTGACTTTTCTGCTCACTTATTTTTTTGAGTGCAATAAAGCTTGTATATTAGGGTGGGAAGAAAAAAATCTTAATGGGCGCTTCGCGTTTCTGATTCTTGGGATTGTACTGAGCAAAAAAGTCCACTAGACCATACGTCTACGGTGAAAATCGAGCTTCCAGATTTTGACTTGCAGTTTTTTCTCAGATTTTGGCACGTTTTTTTTGGATATTTTGGCCTATAACAGACAAACCATTGAGATTTTCGATCCAAGACAAAAATTTTAGCCAAGACAATAGTTAAGAACTCTCTAGTACATCGCAAAAGCATTGGAACGCTCCTTCAGGCAGTTTTGGCCTTGTGAAAGTGCAAATGGACAGGGTTACTTTCACAAAATACGGCTAAAAAGGCCTATTTTGAAATTAAAAATTAAACCCTTAAATTCCACCCACAAATATAATTGATGCATTAAACTGCTAGAAAATCTTCCAAAGAAGAGATAAATACCATAATCTTGGATAAGCTCCTCCTACTTCCTGAGATATGTCCATCCCACACATTGTTACTTTCACAAAATACGGCAAAAAACCCTATTTTGAAATTAAAAATTAACCCCTTAAACCCCACCCACAAATATGATTGATGCATTAGTCTGCTAGAGAATCTTAAAAAGAAGAGATTGATACCATAATCTTGGATAAGCTCCTCCTACTTCCTGAGATATGTCCATCCCACACATTGTTCCAAGCAAGTCAAAATCTGGAAGCTCGATTTTCACCGTAGACGTATGGTCTAGTGGACTTTTTTGCTCAGTACAATCCCAAGACCCAGAAACGCGAAGCGCCCATTAAGATGTTCAAATCGCCCCACCCTATTGTATATCCTTCTTGATACGGATTTGAGGAAAAATTAATCTTATTTAAAAATGGAATAAAAAACAATTTTGAAAATATATTACCTCAAAATGTTGAGAATTTTTGAAGTTCCCCATATATATATAGCAAAGATATCACAGGAACGTGAGATATCCGTGTGCTAAATTTTAATGAAATCCAAACACATCCATTCGAAAAACTACTAAAATCGTATTGAATTTCTTTGGAATGACTCTGTTATTTCGAGATATTTTACCAAAATTATTTATTTTACCTGCAATAATGTTGCTATATATTGAATAATTCTCAATAATTTTAAGCTTCATATATTATTTATTTTATTTAAATTTCAACCATATTTATAACATTTTTTTCATAGTTTTTTTTTCAAAAGAGTAACCAAATCTGCGGTTTCTTCTATTTGCAACATCTTGTTAGAAATTCTTTAAAATTTGGTTCTAGAAAAAATATTTAGATATTTAAAAATATTATCTATTAGAAAGTATCCTTAAAATTTAAATGTTTAAATTTCACGGGCAATTTTTAACACCGCTTAAAAATTGCCGGTGAATTACAATATTTACCACATCCTTTCCCAAAGCTTTAGCAGCAGAACCAACATCTTGCACGCCATTCTTAGCAACACTAGCTACATCATCAGCGCCATTTACAGCAACACTAGCAACATCGTGAGCACCATTTTCAGCAACACTGGCAACATCATCAGCACCATTTATAGCAACTTTAGCCACAGATTTAGCAACATTAGCTACATCATCAGCACCAGTTTCAGCAATATTGGCTACATCATCAGCCCCATTTTTACCAACATCGACTACATCATCAACACCAGCAATACTACCCACAATACCAGCGCCACTATCAACAATTTGACCTACCTCGTTAACACCACTTTTAACTGCTTGTGCTACACCGTTACCGAAATTTTCTGCAACTTGTTTCTTTTAGTTACAAAAAATACACATTTTAATAAACCCTCTTTTAAATATATATATTTTTTTTTAAATTTTAAATTTCACTTACCATGTTTTGCAAAATGCCTTGACCATGACTCTCCTGCAAGGCGCTGACAGCCAATACTAAAATTAAACTCCGAACTATAAAATGCATATTTTTACTTCAGTTTTCTACTTGATTCTTTAAGTAATAAACAAAATTGTCAGGGTATTTATAGTATTGAAATGTAAAAAAAAAAGAAATGTTGTCTATAAAATTCTTAATTAATGATAAAAGATAAACAAAATTATGTATTATTGATGAGTATTTTAAACAATTAGTTCAAAAATACGACTAATTTGAGTGTAACGCATAGTCAGAGCTTCAACGAATAAATTCATTTGAAGCTTTCAAGTTTGCTGTTCCACTTTCTGTATAAAAATGAATTTCCGAAAAAAATTTTCACACATTTTTTTCTCTTTAGATTTTGATAGTTTAGTCCAAAAAATATTATGGGAATTTTCAACGTCTTAAACAATTTTTAGCCTAGGGCTACTAAAAAAAAACTTAAGGGTGTTTTTTATACAGTTTAAGTTGGCAACACTTTTTTAACTGGCTGCCATTTTGTCAGCTGTCAAGTGATTTATGTTTTGGTTGGTTTCGCATTTGAACATGATTAGACAGACGCCTGAACAACGCTTTCAAATTGTGCAAGTTTTTTGGGAAATCATGGTTCTGTTCGAAATTTTCATAAGCGAATTTTGTTTAGCGATGAATCTCACTTTTGGTTAAATGGATATGTCAATAAACAAAACTGCCGTATTTGGAGTAATGATAATCCTCAAGTGTATGTTGAGACACCGCTACATCCAGAAAAACCGACTGTTTGGTGTGCTTTATGGGCTGGTGGCATCATTAGACCCATTATGCCCGAGTTTTAATGACTGTCTAGTTTATGATCTGACTTTGCGATAATAAATATATTTAAAGCAATAACGGTGTGTTTGTTATTTCGGTAATGGGATTTTAAGGATATTGATATTTTAGTCGTATTTTTCGGATACCGGTATTTCAATTATATAAGTATAAGCACCTAAAAAAAATAATTTTTTTTTTGTCCTTAGCAACATATCCAAGTTTTATTAAAAGCTGCGGATTCACCACTGTGTAGCTTCTTTGTAAGTAATAATTTTTATTTATTGCTAAAGCAAAAATCTATCAAACTTTAATACACAATTTGATCCATCGGATTTTCTCCGTTTTTGAGAGATTTTTTTTTTTCTAAATATTGGTATTTTAATAAATTCTTCAAAATTATTTTATGTTAGCTCTGGCGAACCTGATTTTACAATTTTTTTTGTTTGTTCGAAAAAAATTCCAATTTTTCACATTAAAAAAGGAAATGTAGTAATTGTCTGCATATTAAAGATTCTAGCTGTTCGAAAATTTCTTGACCCGATCTTTCAATTTCACATAAAAAGTACATACTGCACAACAAAATGTTTCTCATTCAAAAAATGTTCCCATAAGTCCGTAACTATACGATGTCAACCTAACTATATAACCTCTATATCACCGATCTTCTTTCAATAAATTGAGCGAAAATTAAGTAAATTTCATAGCAACTGTAAATGGTATCAAATGAAAGGTATTTAAAAGACCTATCTAAAACAATTTATATTACTGCAATATATTGCCTATTTCAATATTTATTGAGGTTTCAATTTAAACAAATCTGAAATTTTACATTTGAGGTCATCAAGGCTGAATTTGTGAAAACAATGCATTGGAAAAAATATGTTTCATAACTTGTTTTTTTATTTTAATAAATTTCAGCAAATCCCCTTCAGAAAATCTCCAAAAGACTTAAAAAAATCTTTTGAGCCAAAAGCAATTATATTCATCTTAAAGAGTTGCGAAAATCAAAAAAGGAAGGCCATTTAAAATTTAAAAAAGCCATAAAAAATATATCGATTGAAATGAAACAAATTTTTTCCGTTAAATATTTCTTGTTATTTTTCTTTTCATAAATTTTTCAGGAGAAGTTGTTTTCCTCGAATTTGATGTGAAAAAAAATCGTTTTTTCATCTCAATAAATGTATGGTATACAAAACTCAGTACAGGCGACTTCAATGCTTCCTACACTTAAAAGACAAGCTTCATCATATTTATGAAAACCTTTTCGTAAATTTAACTGTTTCATAAATATTTATGAAACTATTTCATAAAAATATTTTTAAGGTGATGAGTTTTTGAATTTCTTCGGGATCTGGCTCAATTTTGATAACAAAGATTGTTAGAATTTATCCGTTTTGCCCCATCTCCTACGGTTTTCAATACATTGGCGGAATTGACGGAATTGTTCTATGAAATGACGAAGAAGTTATAAATAATGTTTCATAAATATTTACGAAATATTTCATCATATTGAAGAAAACTTCATAAGTATGACAATGTGTCATAGAATTTCGTCTAATGCAACTGTTTTATAAATATGATAAAACTTTTTTTAACGGGTGTAGGGTTGCAACTTTCGATATTTTTTTATTTACTAAGCGGCTTTTGGGTCTAATCTAGCAATATTTGTTAAAAAATAGTTGATATCAGCAAAAGCCAACGAAAAAGAGGGAATAGCAACCTGCAAGCCCGGGCAACATGCAAGCCTTTACCCTAGTATACTTACTAGAAGTGAAAAAATAATGAGTCTAGAAATAGATTTTTTAAAAATCCTAATATAGTTACTTTATATTTAAAATAACAATAACAAAAAATAAGTACTTATGGGTAACGCATTATATTTTGTATTGAAATTATGGACTAATTAACTGCACAGAGTGAATTTCTTGGACGAGTTTTAATAAAAATTGTTCATTAAACTGATAAAGTTTTCTTCAAAATGTGAATGAAAAATTTCCAAAACTTAATGAAAAAGCTTAATAGTTTTAATGAAACTTTTTCATAAGTCGTATGAAATTTTTAATAAATAAAATGGAATTTTTCATCGGCTTTTATGAAAAACTGCATTAATTTAATGAAAAGTTTAAATGGACGAGTTTCAAGTGACATTTCATAGATATAATGCAAAAATTCATTGATATCAAGCAGATAATTCTCTCAGTGTAGTTATTAGTTAGTCCTTATTATTTCTGTTAAAATAATATAGATAGTAAGCTGGTGTCATTATTGGTAGTGAGAAAAGTAATGACATATCATTACCGTTTCTTCAGTGTGTTGGTAAACTATAAGGAATTGACCTGTCATTACCATGTTTTCGCTGAGTTTTAAAATTAGTAGTCTTACTATGCGTATTTTAAATTTTACGTTTTTCGCAATTTTGATTAAAAAAAAATTTAAGCGCTGTTTCGCGAACCCCGTGCGATTTGCGTAGAAGGTATTTCAAAACATGATGTGCAATAGTTTTGGTCCACTAATGCAACTTTAACAGTAAAAAAGTGACAAAAATTAATTTTTTGAAATTGCACCATTTTTTTTGAAATTGCACCATTTTGAAACAACGCACGAAGCGTTGTTTCAAAATGGCCATCACGAAAAAAGATAGTTACTCTTGGGCGATTTTATATTAAAAATTTATGAATTAAGTTCACGAATTAATTCACATTTGTGCGCAACGGTAGGCTAGTTGGTAGCGTGCTGGCTTATCAGTGCGGGGGTCGTGGGTTCGATTCCCACCAGAGGCACTGGTCTTTTTTCGATACAACGCGCCGAAGGCCAGTAGCTAGTGCTCGGTTAGGGTAATAGTATATAATTTGTAATTATATGATTATTAATTAATAAAATAAAAATAATTAATATTTAACCCATTCACTACCGACTTTTTGTTTGTGGATATATTTAAATTTTGACTTTTTTTTTTTTTTATTTTATTTCAGAAAAAATTCTTTGCATTATGGTGCCTCAGGCCTTATAGGCATTGCAGAGGCGAGTTGGCAAAAACAAATAAATACATAAGAATTTTATACTAACAAAAGTAAAATTTTATATAACATTAAAATTAGACTTAAGATTCTGGTTAGTGGTTCTTAAATTAGAAAGAAAAGAATTTACATATAAACCCCCACCCCCCTCATAACCTCCACAAATTGATATCGAAAAACAAATTTTTCAAACTTCTCAGCCTAGTTTTTCCTCTAGAACAACCAAAAATCATTTGTTTGATTTTGTTCCGGCCATTAAATGAAGCTTTGTGCTAAATTGCAAGTTTCTTTGCTAGTTTAGGAGATACAAAACCAAGATACCAAACACCCCTTTTTTCGGAGATAAAGGCTGAATAAAAAAATTAGACTTTGTTAACAAATATCGCGACTATAGTTATTGCCCTGATGAACAGTATGTGTATAGAGATTTTTTGTTTTCAATGACCAATATTCTAATGAACCCATTTAAATAAAACTATAAAGTTTTATTGCATTATAGTATTTTTTTATATATTTATATATACCTTTTTTTTATATTGTATACACTGTAGTGTACATGTGTAGTAAAAGGGTTAAGGTCAAATTTATGAAATCAAAATTCCAAATTTAAATCAAATTTCAAAAGTAAATTAAAGAATTAATTCGTTCAAAGCTCTGTGCGTGTGGGTGTGTTGATTATATTTTGTGATAAGAAAGTTACTTGTTATCTAAGCTGCATGTTGATCGATTGCAGCATTTTTTGCAGATATATACGTCTAGTCTGCTCAGGGATGATAACATAAGTACTATAGTACTTTTTTCGTACTATTTGATCCGGAAAAGTACCATAGTACTATTTGCATATAAATAAAAATTAAAGATTGAGTTTGAATTTTAACGTCTTTTTCACACAATTGCAATTAATATTATAATTAATATGCAATTTTATTTAATTTTAATAGTGAAAGACGTGGTAGAGAAGAATGAGTGTATTTTCTAAAAATCATAACTACATTGTACATTTTTCAATTTTCCTGATTCAGACTGCGCAGTTTCTGGTATTGAACCTTTGTCAGTGAACTTGTTTTTTGAATAATGTAATATTTTTTATGTTTTTATTTGTTCGATTGCGTCTATATGAAATTTTCTGTGCAATCACTGACCGTGGTATAGATAAACTGATTTCTAATGCCACATGCAGTCGCACCACACGTTAGGCAGAGCGCTTTAGCGCACTGATCTATCGTCAGGTCGAGTTTTATTGTGATTAAAATTAATTTTTTTTTTTTTTTATAATTTAACCAATTCTCAGGGGATGCCCCCTACTCATGCAGTGCATTGTATTGATCAGGAAAATAGGGTATGGGAAGGAGGAAAGAGAGAGTAGTGTTTGTGGATATTTGATTTAAATTTTTCTAAATTGTATTTAATTCAATTACCCATTCATAAATTAACATTTATCAAATGTATTTATTTGGATCCAATCGTTGTAAATGGAATTGATTAAAGATGATTTTGTTTGAGTTCGAGTAAAAAAAAGTGTTCAAAAAGTGAAAAATAAATATCTTAAAAAAGTACAATTGAAAAAAGGCCATTGCCAACATCTTCAAATTTACATTGTGATTCTAAAATCGAATGACTAATGAAATAGATTTCCTTGCAAAAAAGGGTGAATTTAAGAAATAGTCTGATCATTTTTATAAATTCTGTAACTAAAATCAACAAAATTTTGTTTTTATATACAAATAAATTTTAAAAACGTTAATTTATTATAAAAACTGGTATTTAGTACTATGAGGGTCAAAAAAGTACTATTTTTTATGCTGGTTGGTACTATTTGAAAATCCCATTTATCATCCCTGAGTCTGCTACAATTATATAAATATTTTACCGCGAAATAAGTGCATTTCGATAAAGTTTTAGCCAAAAAAAAGTGAGAATATTGTCAATAGTATGACATCTTAAAATTAATAGTATTGTTATTGAGAATAAAAATGATTGCATGCCATAGTCAAAGATGGAAAAGGCCTTATTCTTTAATTCAATTTTCTAAAATAAATGAAATTTTACTCAAATTTCATTCCGAAAAAGCGTTCTTAAGGAATGAATTCTTAGCATAATTCTGAAAAGCTTCAAATAATATGAATGCATTCTATTTTTAATGAATTCTTTCTTGAATGATTCAAAAATATTTTAATTAATTTATTAAAAGGGTAAATGAAGAATAATTAGTTTTCATTTATTTAGTCAAATGATTAACGAAATTTGTCCTAATTTAACTAAAATATTTACAAAAAACAAAAGAGAACTTCTTAAGATTTGTTTACAAGAAAAAAAAATATGATTTGTTGTTGCTTGTGTGTTATGGCTTAATACAACTCCTTTGTATAAAATGAATGTTACTAAAATTTGTTGTTTCATTCAAATGTTGAATGAAGATTGAATTCATTCAAGTTAGGAATTCATTCAATACCAATTAAAGCTTTTGAATGAAGCCAGTGAATGAATTCCTAGGGAATGCATAAAGAGAATGATATACAAACTTTTTTTAATTCTGAATTCGATTTTTTGTGAATTAAGCTCAAATTGAATTAATTCTTTCGAAAATCTGACCATAGTCCTCATAACAATTTCAGCGGTCTTTTGACAAAAATAACTTACTTATTCAAAGAAATGCTGTTAAGACTTTTTTCAACAGACTTATTTAAACTTTTAGCAAATAAATTCTGCTTTGCAGTTTTTAAAATAAAGCTGTTTTTATATTTACTTCGTTCACCCCATTTTCCATAAATTTTTCGAAATTATATACCAAAATCAAGGAAAAATGTAATCTACACAATATATATATGTATGCACAGCGCATACTTTAGGCCATAAGTTTAGCGCATGAGTTTAGGGACTCGACTAAAATTGTTTCCGAAATATGCGGAGTATCGAACCAACTGTCCTCATCTAGATGTATGAAAAGGCGCGAAAACTTTGCGGACAGTCCCCAAAGTAAGCAAATGTCCCTAAACTATGCGGGGGAACGAATAAATGTGCCTAGAGTATGCGCTGTGCATACATATATATATAAATCTATAAATCATTGCGGTGTTTCTATCAAAATATCTTACTGGTATTGCAAGGAAGTTAAAATTTTTACTTGTACTCTTTATAAAGTTTATGAATGTTAAAAAATTACAAAAAATGTTATTACTGTGCCTAAACTAGATATTCCAGTGAACAAATTTTTGTATTAAAATTACAAAATCCATTGAAAATGCTCTGAAATATTTAGAAAAAAAGATTTCGCATGTTAAATTTCGAAAACTCATGCAAAATAAAACCGCGATATTTCAAAAACTGTAAATGAGAAAAAAAAATGTTGATGGATTTGGATTCAGCGTACCTAAGTCTATTAAAAATATGTAACTCTTGGACAAGTTCTACAAAAAGTTGACAATTTTTGAGTATACTGAAAGAATTACCCAGCAAAAAATAGTGCTTCTGGAATTCATTCTATAACTATGAAGCGCTTCCAAAGCAAATAAAGAATGAATGCATATGTAAAGCGCTTCTTTCATGTGCTCTTAGAAGCAATAAATCCACGCCTTCTTAGGTAATAAGACAACATTAATGTTTCATAGTATGCATTATTTATTGCTTCATTGTAAGCATTACTTACTGCTTCAAAGAAGACATTTTGGGAAGCACAACAGAATGCCTTCCCTAATGGCTTTATTATATACAAGGCGGTGAAGCGCTATTTTGGAAGCATACAAATTCAGTTACTGCTTACCATATCCAGGATATTTTTTGCTGGGTATCTACATGATATCAATAAATTTTTGTACTGTTAAAATAAGTACTGTTTTTCATAAAATTTACTAAAAAGTTGCATATTATTTATTAAAAATTACATACGATTAATGAAAAATTTTCATTAAAAATAGTTTCATTAAAACTATGAAGCTTTTTCATGAAGTTCAAGAAATTTTTCATTCACATTGTGAAGAAAACTTCATTAGTTTAGTGCAAAAAAAGCATTAAAACTCGTCCAAGGAATTCTCTCTGTGTAGTGTAATTCAGGGGGCAGATTCCCTAAGTAAAACGATATTGTTTTGTTCAAAACGATACCTAAATTGCTATCGTTTTGTCGATGTTACTTACGAAAACATTGAACTAAACAATAGAAAATAGTTGTTTTTTTTACCAAAATTGTTTAAATTATTTAAAATTTTTATTTAATAGGGGCGTAATTTAACTTCGAAAAGTGGGCGATAATCGTCGATCGTCCTACAGAATACCTAACCAGATTCATTTTTCAGTTTTCCATTTCCGTTGCTATTTTGTTTTTTAATTTTTCCGTGACGGTTTTCCATTACGTTTTGCATTGTATTTAGCTTATTCTCTTAAAACGATTTATGTTGTTTTGCCAAAAGTCCACAGATTTGTAATGTATATTTATGGACTTTTAGACAAAACGGCTTAAATAGACTTGTGTTGTTTTATCATAAATTTTTTTGATACCACATTAATACTACAAACAAAAATGAGTTGTTTGGGATCAAATTCCTAAAACTTCGATATCAACCACAATTTTTTTTTTTTTCGAGGTGAAGGAAAAAATCTTGGGATACATTACTTCTTTGAGAGCAATTTCTAATCAGAACAGACAATAATAAACTAAAACACTGCATCCACGGAAATGACATTCAAAGTGTTGAAAATTTTATAAAGTTTTTGGTTTCTCCTCTAAAAATAAAAAATCGATTTTTACTTTTAGACATGGAAATTTCTTGAAATTGTAGATTTTATAGTCTAGTTTTAAGTGCTTTATTTGTACATGTAATATAAATCGGTGCAGTATTTTTCAACCAAATTTTATACAGAACTTGGCAAAAGTTAGAGTGATTTGAAAAATCTTCCTATTATCTCTTAAGATTACAAACTTCAAATAAAAACTCTTTGCAAAATTTAACAAATTTTTAAATAATTCAATTTATTATTTTTCATCTTAAACATTAAACATCTACGAACAATAAATGTTTTCTTAACATAAAAAAATTAAAAATTGGCAAAAAAATTAAAATTTCTCTAATAAAATAAAAAAAAAAAACTTAAATAAATGCTAAAAAAAATTCAATTAATATTTTTGGTGAATTTTTAGGATTTTTTAAAGAATAGTGAAAAAAGCTTTAAATATTGCTTAAACAACTGTTGCACAATGGACCTTTTTAAATAAAAAATAACTAGATTCACAAAAGAGGAAACTCACTTATAACTTGAGTTTGCCCATAAGTCTAAGATTCTAATAGATTTTAAAAAAAGAGTATGAATGCGTAGAAAATATATAAACTAAAAAATTCGAAAAGCGTTGCATGAGAGAATGGAAATATTGTTTTTTAAAAAATATTTAATATTAAACAATAAGAATGATTGCACTATATGGCAAATTCGCCATGATCCGGCTCTAAATCACAAGGACGTCTAAATTCTTGACTGCGTTCATGGATCCATTTGTTGGAAACTGAAGAAAAGAAAAAAAAAAGAAAAATATATTGATAGAATTCTCAAAAATGGAGGAGTGTTTTGTTCAAACTTACCCCATTTTGAACCGGTAAGTACTGGACAGGCAGCATGTCTTGTTCTGTAATCACCTTCACCCGATTTGTGTAAATTGTACCAAAAAGCCGCTGCTCCCTTTTTCGGCCATACGGCGGTATTAATTGCAGTAAAAACTGTAGCACCACCTTGTTCAACATCACTCATCTATAAGTTGTTAGCAATTTTATTATAAATATTATAAAAAAAACAGAAATTTAGGTGAGTTAATGACTTAATACTAACATAAAACAGAACTGTTGCTATACGATTGCCGGTATTTAAACCCTGGAATGCCCGAATTTCTTCACGCTGTAAATATATAAAAACAAAAATTCAATTAATTAATGATTGATACATTTTATGTTAAACAATTTTTATAATCTTTCAAAACATTACACGGCGCTACAAAGAAAATTTACTCAAACAGCGTCCTACGGTTGTAGGTCTGCTTGCTAGTAGAGTTTTTTTTGTTCGGGTTTTTATTTTGATAAAAAAAATTTCAATCGAACGATCAAGCGAATTATTTCTTAAAATTAGAGGAATAATTCAACGAATAACTAATAAAAATAATTAAAAAATATCTAAATATTAATGAAAATGAAAATTATTCAAGTTCGAGGCCATACTCTATATTTCTTTATTAGGATGTCCTAACAAATAATCTACAGAGTTTTTGTTTTCAAATTTATTAATTGACCACTTACAGGAATGCGTTGATAGATATATTTCGGGAATTTTCTAGGTTCCCATCATCAGAACACGTTTTGAAAGAAGTGACAATCGCATGCAAAACATCAAACATTCATATTCATTCATTTTTGTTTTTAAACAAAACAAAACAAGTGTGAAAATAAAAAGGAGAATAAAAACAAAAAGCGTGTATTGTATATCTACCAAAGGTAGAGCTTGCACATAATGAACAAGTTTTCAATTTATTTTTGATCAATGGTGATAATCTTTTTCTTCGAGCTCATATATTAGTTCTCATTTAGTGGGAAAACTAGGTTATATGAATGTTTAATGTTTTGCATGGAATTGTCACTTCTTTCAAAACATTTTCTGATGATGGAAACCTAGAAAATTCCCGAAATAGATTTATCAACACATTCCTGAAAGATTTAATATTTTGAAAACAAAAACTCTATATTTTATTTGTTAGGACTATATCCTAATAAAGAAATATATAGAGTATGGTCTCGAACTTGAATAATTTTTATTTTCATTGCACAATTAAAGGTCGAAAAAACATAATTTTTATTTTTAATAAAAATTATATCAAAGTCATAAATATTAATAAAAAAATTAATTAAAATTAATAATATTTTGCGATAATAGGGTATCTCAAAATTTTATTTGAATACCACCACAACGCAAACTCAATTATTTTTACACTAAAAACCGCCAAAATACTTTTGAGTAAAAACATGTCCACTCAATCAAAACCCGCCGATTTCATTGAAATTCACCATAACTGTCATACTCGACCAGAAATCGGCGAAACACAAATTTCAGATTTCGAACATTTTCGGTTTCCAAAATACCACTTCATGAAGTATCCTTACAAATTGGACTATAACTTTTAATATATATAAGATACAAAATTCACGTTGGACTTGTTTTTTTAAGTTAAAATATGCTCTTTAAAATGATATGCATAACGATTTTTTTCATTTAAGGGCCAAAGGCCATTTTTTTTTTGTGTTCTGAAGTTTACATGCCTATATCTCGAAAAGCGCATTTTTTTAAAATTCTTATAAAAATATATGCTTAGTATTGAGCTATCCTTTACATTTGTGTGAAAAATTCAGGGTGGTATATCGATTGGTCTCTGAGTTATAGCCAAAAATATGATCCTAAGTATGTTTTTCCGATTTAATACATGTTTTTCTCTATGCATGTGTACATTTTTCTATATATGTGTACTAAGGGTGCCGAACGGGACTCTTTCTGTATTAATCACGGGATTTAGGATTTTGAAAATTGCAATCCCGGGATCCCGGGATTATTTTTGATTCCGGTACTTTTCGGAACGCCGGTATTTTCGGTATTTCGGGACTAATTTAGAAATATGAAAAACCAACAAAAACTATGAACTCATTATTGACCAAGTGTTAAGTTTTCTACCCAATATTGAAAAAAAAACCTTAAACTAATTCAAAATCTTCACTATATGCGTGATTAAAAAACTTGTGGAAAATTTTTGTTCAGAGTTGAAAAATAATTATTAATGGGACCTTTTTCAAAAATGGTTTAAAAATATAGAAATGAATAGTCTTTTTTTTGTTATTATTTTGATGAGAAAATATGAAAAGGTATTTCTCTGCTAAAAAATAGTTTATCGATTGTGTATAATTTTTGAAAATCTAAAGGATCGGACGGTATTTTTAAATTTCAAAAACTCCAAAATATGCCAAAATTTATTCCGTTTTCACTCAAAATCTAAATAACGACGTTAAAAGCCCGATACATCGGGCTTTTATATATTAGGAGGTAGTAGTATATATCGGAATTTATATAGGAATATATGTATGCACAGCGCATACTGTTGGGACATTTATTCGTTCCCCCGCATAGTTTAGGGACATTTGCTTACTTTGGGGACTATCCGCAAAGTTTTCATGCATTTTCATACATCTAGGGTATAAGATGAGGACAATTGGTTCGATACACCGCATACTTAGGGGACAATTTTGCGTGTGTCCTTAAAGTATGCGCTGTGCATACATATATATATATATATATATATATATATATATATATATGTATGCACAGCGCATAGTCTAGAGACATTTATTCATTCCCCCGCATAGTTTAGGGACATTTGCTTACTTTGGGGACTGTCCCCAAAGTTTTCGCGCCTTTTCATACATCTAGCGTTTAAGATGAGGACAATTTTGTCTATACACCGCATATTTCGGCGACAATTTTGGGCGTGTCCCTAAACTATGCGCTGTGCATACATATATATATATATATATATATATAAATATATATGTGTATGCACAGCGCATACTATTGGGACATTTATTCGTTCCCCCGCATAGTTTAGGGACATTTGCTTACTTTGGGGACTTGGGGTCATCAGAGTTTTCATACATCTAGCGTATAAAATGAATCCAGTAGGAATTTTCAAAAATCACGTCAGGATTGTGTCAGAGGGATATGGTTTGAACTACATGATGTGGACTTTGGGAACGAGTTGTCTGAGATATCTTACATATCTAAGATCCTATAGCCATTGCCTAATCCAAGGACAACAAAAAATTTCAGAAACTTGAAAAAAATTAATGGCACCGAAAACAAAGCAATATCAAACAAAAAATATCAATGGAGAATATAATTGCCGTTAAATTAAGATACATTTCGTTTATATTCCACAATACTTAAATTTTTTGTAGCACACATATCCAAAAAAAATAATTTTTGATGATTTATTAAGGGCGCAGTGGTGTAATTTTAAGCACGTTGGACTGTTAGACAGATGGTCCAGGTTCCCAGCGACGGCAACATCAATTTAGAAAAATAATTTGTATGAGTTTTCTATCCCTCATATGTATCGCAGCGCCTACCTTCGGTGTTCCCATAACATTTTAACCCCATCGAAATAAAATAATAAATCACGGCTATGAAACAAAAAGCTTCAAGAACTTCGCCAACTCTCCATCAGGTGGAGACCAACAACTGTTCTAAGATAATGTTATCATCTCCCGCAATTACGGTGTTGCCATGTTTGAAACCCTTTTACCTTTTATCTCTCTACTATCCCCTTTCCAAAGAAAGCAATACATTAATAAATGGAAAGAATTTCTCTTTTCAAACAAAAAATAAATAAAAAAAATATACGGCCGAACTACAACATTCCTGATCGTAAAAATTTCGTTAAAATTTTTTATTTTTAGAAATATAAAATTAGTTTCGATAGAAAAATTACGATCACGACTGTCGCAATTTGACCCCAACTAACAAATTTTATATTTGAATTTTGTTTACTAAATTTTAACAACCATTTAATTTCTAAAATGGAATTTTCAGTTAAATTAACAAATTTTCATCTTTTTAAAGTTCGCAATATTTTGAGTATAATTTATTATAAAACAAACTTAAACAAATAATACTTACCCTTGCAAAATCAAAATGGGGTTCATAATGACCACCAATGCCATAATTAACAACTTGTAACTCCTCAGCCGTTATCATATCCAAACCCGTCATATCTTCTGTTCTTTGTACAATATTCTTAATAATGGGATGTTCTTCGGTCTTCAACCAAGCTGATTTACTAATACGATAATTAGCTGTCTCCAGTTCTCCTGTAATAGCATTTTGGACGGTAGCTCGACGGAAACGTGGTCTAGCCATTTTCTTAATAATTTCAATTTCACTATCAAACATCGCACCATAATAGACGACAATATATGGATCTTTAGAAGCCTCCTCTAATTTCATGGGACCAATTTTTAGAAATGGAATATTATTGTCAACATAACGGCATTTTAAAGATCTCGTTTGACTAGCAGTGGGTTTTAATTTACCCTGACACAATAACTCATACGCTTTGCGTTCCGTATAATCGAATAGGGTATAAGGTTCAGCTTTGGAAATGGGCTAAGAAAAGATACGTTAGTGTTATAGTAAAAAAGTTTAATTGAAATATTTAAAAAAAAAAGTGTTGCTAATCTTTATCTTTTCTACTCACCAAATCCGATTTAGGTGTTTCATCAGTGCCATCATCACCTTTAACCTTTTTTCTCACTGAAAGTTCTTTCAATTCTTTCTCATAGTAGACTTTATTGCCCGAGGCACGTTCATGATTTGGTATCAGTTGCAATAACTCATTTGTCATAGATAAAGCACTTTCAACATTACCTTGATATTCCGTAGGTACACGCCAAACAAAAAAAAAAAAGGAGAAAAATGTACAAAAATAATATAAAATAAAATTGTACAGAGAAATATAAGGAAAATGTTGCAAAAGGATGTGATTGATACTGGTGCAAAATGATTGAGTGTTAGGATGATAGTATCTGTATGTATGAAAATAGTACTAAGGACATTATATTATAGGAGGGACAATCCGTTTCAAACACAATATCAAACGAAATATGTCGTAACTCCGGGGATAAAGTCGTACGATATACAGAAGAACGACGCCGTTTTATTAATATTACACCCAGAAAACCGACTCGGTAATAGTAACAGTACGTGTGGCTACACAGAAAAAACTAAAAACGGGGTTTCAATAAAAAAATTTATTGAATCAATTAATATTTTAAATGATTTTGCACCTATCACGGCAATGATACTATCAATTAAACCTTTTATAAAAATTAAAACGGAATAAGAAGTTATAAATAATTTCTACAAAAAAAAAATATGATACTCACAAAAAAAATTTTTGTGATCTATACGTTGGTATGTGTGTTTTTTACAAAGCTGAGTCTGTTTGTTTGTGTGATTGCTTTGTTTGTTAACTTCAAATGTATTTGGTATTTTATACTTAAAAATTTTCTATTTATGCATACAGTGTATAAAAAAATAATATGATAATTGCGTCTAAAATAAAATATGTATTTATATATTTAAAAGTCAATTAAAATATTAATTAATTCAATTAAATATTTATTTAGAAACAAATTAAATTCAAATCAAATCCTTAATTAGATATTTTAGGTTGATAATTTTTTCTGTGTAATCGAACGATTCGATTGTAGCTACCCCATATTTTTTATAGTTATTACTAAATTTCTGTTGAGGCAATCGTGTCGTGGTAGAATTTCAGTTGCATCAATCGAATAATTGTTATCACAAACGAAAAATTCGGTAGAAGCAACCGAAACATTTGATTGGCAACGAATACGGCTGCAACGGCTGACAAGGAGAGTCTCCCGATGATTTCTCTCCTAACTTGATGAAAGTTTGAATACGTGATATAGAAAAAAATAAAAAATAAGAGACACGTAGTATTTTTTAGCGACACAATCTGATGTTTAAGAGTTACAAAGTGTGGTCAAAAAAACGTAATTTTTCGTGTTTTCCGATTATTTAGACAAATATGGTATCAAATGAAAGAGCTTTTAGAAGTGCATTATCTGGTATGCGAAACATGTCCGATAACTTTCAAGAATTTTTGTTATTCAAACAAATGTGTTTTAAGTGATATTAAAACTGGCGTTGTGTTAAAGAATTATAATTGGATTTTGGTAAAAAAAATATATATATCTGCCATTCCGCCGAAGACCGGCCAAAAAAGAATATTTTTTGACATTCGGTCTTCCGATTTAATTTAAATTTTGTATTCAGAAACTACATGGAGAAACTTAAAGGTCAGCATTTTTAGTTTTCTTAATTTTGACAAATCAACGGTTTTAAGGGCGATTTTCGTTTTTTGGAAAATGGGAAATATGCAAAAAGTGTGTTTTATTCGAATATATGTACGTTTTTTTTTTTAAATTTTCATCGGATCAGCACCATTTAAATAAAATTGGAATTTTTTAACCCATTTTTTTGCAATAAGAAAAAGGAACCATAAAAATCTACCTAAGATGTGTGTCTTTGTCTTTCGCTTTACTCTGTCTATATGTCTGTATATGTTTGTTTGCAATTTGACCCTACTAGATTATTAATCTATAAACATTTAGATTAGAAATACATATTAAATTTAAATATTTTATTTTGTCTTTTATTTAATTAAAGATAATTATTTTCACAACGCAAAATTTAAGTTGTTTTAATCCTCAATTTTGTTTTATGTATGAAAAACAGATACAAAAATCTTCCATAGTTGATTTTTTTATATGTCTTATTAGAGTTGTACTTTTTAGTATCATTTTCCTCTTCTCTACTACATCTTGACATGCCGCGACATCTGCTTCATTCTGCGTATATCTTTCAATCTGGCTGTCGTCCGCACTATTAATGTGCTTATCAGCACAATTTTTTTTAGCAAAATTTATTAGTAAAACATTAGTATATTAGTAAAGCATTAGTATAAAACAGTTAAGTGCTGAATAAGTATAACAAAAATTTTAGCTGAAAACACGATTTTAGCAAAAAATTTGCTAAAAAAATAGTATACCTGATTTACAAGACGTTTTACTAACTTTTGTACTAACTTATTTTTTTGAGTGTAGGTAATTTTATAATAGCAAGTCTACTCGGATATGAAGGAAGATTAACTCCCGGAATCCATGATAAACCTCGCAAACAAAAAATCAGAAACTGTTTTTGAACAGATTCAATGTGATTACTGTGATTGTTATATTGTGGGTCGCAAATTAATGAGCCATTTTCCAAAATCTGTCGTACAAGAGACTTGTATAGCATTTTTGTAACGTACGGAGCACGAAACTCATTGGTCCACCGCTTAATGAAAGCAGGTACGCCTTTTGGCCTTGTTAACCGTCAAATGAATAAGAGAGACAAAATTAAGTTTCGGATCAAATAGTATTCCCAAATCCAGAAAAATATCAACTAGTTCCAGTTGGTGTCCATCAAAGAAGTAATCAATTTTTATAGGATTTTTTCCAGAAAAGCACATGGATTTATATTTTTTAGGTTAAGACCCATTAGGTTTATATTGCACCAATTTTGGAAATTATCTAAGTCCATTTGTAGATTGATATTATCAGATGGATTTTTATAACTAGAAAAGATCTTGACATCATCAGCATACAACAGCATACAGCAATAAAAAAAATCAGGGAGTGGCATATTCCCTGATTTTTTTTTTTTTATTGCGGAATCAGTTTTTTTCCAGCTTCAAAAAGAAATGTAATTTTTAAGCAATTTGTTTTCCAAATGCACTTTTCTCAAATTTGGCCACTCTCGGTTTGAAAAAAGTATGCATATTTGCAAAATATGTATATTAAAAAAAACGGGTTTGTTTTTTTTAGGTCCCTGGGTTTATCAATTATTAATGAATTATTGAAAAAAGCTTGCTTCATATTGCCATATAAAAACAACAATTTGTTGCTACTATTTTTTTTTTTTATTTCTCATATTTAAAAACATTAAATTTAAAAATGTTGAACTAACGCATTTAGTTTTTAAGATTTTTTCTGTATTTGAAAAATAAACGAATCTACTAAGATATAAGATTTCAAAAAAAATTATTTTTTTAACTCTTTTTTAACTCTGGAGTTTCCGTGTTTGTTTCTATAAAAAAAAATTATATTTGATAGTTAACGTGGTCTTGAAATGGTTAAACATTTTATTTTTAAGATTAGATTAGTAGATTCTTTTATTTTTCACGTACAGCAAAAATCTTAAAAATTAAATTTATAGTTTTAAAACAGAGTTGTTTAAAGGGCATTTTTTTCTTAAATCGAGACTGGCGAAATATAAGAAAAATGCATTTTAAAAATAAATTATATAAAAAATGCATTTCTTTTTGACGCTGGAAAATATTTTTATCCGCAATACAGAAGTCGATGCAATGCACTTTAAATGGTGAATATACAAACTTACACACTTTTTGCATATTTCTCATTTTTAAAAAATAATTAAAACGCGCATGAAACAGTGGATTTTTCGAAATTTGACAAACTAAAAACGCTAATCTTTCAGTAAGTCCGTAAAGTTTCTGAACGCAAAATTTAATTAATATCGGAAGAAGGTCAGGTTTTTTTCCTATCAATCGTGGGATCGTCGATATATATTAATGCCTTTTAAATTTAATCGAAGGGGTGTCTGAGCTTTTTTCGACATTCGTTTCTGTTCGGCTTTTATGCGAGTTTTTCCAAAGATCTTTTTAAACTATATTTTAACATACTACAATATTAGTTAAAACCTACCAACGCCCAATCCACATTGATATTCTTCATCGTAAATGGCGCTGGATTGGTCACACGCTCCGCAGACCACAGAATGACACAACAAAAGCTGCTATAGATTGGAATCCCCATGGAAATACAGGAAGAATTGGACGCCCATCTCACACCTGGAGACGGAAACTTGAGCTTGAAATTAAGCAAAGCGGCCTAAGCTGGAGAGAGATAAAACATCTTGCATCAAGAAGAACCGAATGGAACGTGTTCGTTGTGGCCCTTTGTTCCTCTTAAGGAACCATAGGACATTATATATATATATACAATATTAGTATCAAAATTTTTGTTTTCTCGAGTACATCAAAACTGTGTTCAAAATAAATCTGAATTCCATTAGTTTTAGACATCCACATTTCATTAAGAACGGACAGCACTCCTCCCGATGGGTGCGTATGTTTTCTGGGTGTATTGTACTTACGACCATTATATGTAAAAGCTTCACTTTGTATTCTTCCAAAGTACAGTGTCGTTCTTCTATGCATCCCACACCTTTACCTCCGGGATAAAGACATTCTGTGTTTGATGTAGTGTTTGAAATGGTTTGTCCCTCCTATAATATAATCTCCTTGGTAGTACTGCATAGTGTGTAAATGTGTATCAAGCAATTTATTATAGTTTTTATGTTGCAAAATGAAAAATGTTAAAAGTAGGAAAGTCAAACACCAAACACCTATATTATGGACTGACAATTGCTGTGTTGTTTGTTGCCTTTTTGTGCAATTAAAGTCTAGGCAATATAAAAATATTGTTTGTATACCGTAAACTGACTGCGTTGATACATTTTGGACACTAATGATCAAATATGGCATTGGACATTAATTAATGTACACAATTTTTAATTACATATTTTACAAAAATAATTATATTTTCGAAAATTTAATCGGGTAACCATTTGCTTTAAATAAAACAAGGACCTGATAGAACATTGTTTTTGATTGATGTCAATATTCATTGATGACTTTTACTTTATGACAAAAAAAGATAGCAAATATCAAAAACGTATATCTTCAGTGTATATTTAAAAGTTCTGACTATTAGCCCATGCCATGATGTTAAGGTGGAGGCTTTAAGGAGGATATTTTTTATATTTTGACTCTCCACACGAAAAATTTCCATGGACCCTGCCTTAGCGGATGCATATACTGAGAGAATTCCCTGCACAATAGCAATGCATTTTTACATTATATCTATGAAATGACACTGAAACTCGCCCATTGAAAATATTCATTAAATTAAATGAAAATTTTCATTTTATTTACTAAAAGTTTCATACGACTAATGAAAAGCTTCCTTAAAAATAGTTTCATTAAAGCTTTGTAGATTTTTATTTTGTAAAGAAAACTTCATCGGTTTAGTGAAAAAATTTCATTAACACTCCAAGAAATCATCTGTATACATTTCCAATTTAAAGTTGCTAACTCCAGCGATTTTAACTGCATGAATAAAGGCAGGATCTTTTCCACCATTTAATCCGCGTTTTTATAGTTTTCAAAAATTACAGTTTTATTGCAACAGATAAATTTCAAGTTTCTTGCAAAAGAAGTTTTACAGGTCGTCAGGTAGAAGATTTTTTACTTTTTTCCCGCACAGTGCGAGAGGATGAACCTAAACCGCAAATTTCAAGTTCCTTTTAATAGTTTATTTATTTAATAATTCACATATTTGAATAAACTTAGGTTTAAAATAATTTAAGTAGTCAAATTGTCTTTTCGCTGAAGAAAAAGCTTTGTAAAATATTATGTCAGCAATACAAGCTATACTTCTGATTACAGCATAAATCACGCATAAAAATATTGCTAAGAATACAATTTCACAATAAATTTATAATGATCAAAACATGTTTATAGTCCTAGTTATCATAGCATGACTATGGACAAGAATTTTACCATATTATGATTATTGCAAATATATGATGATTATTTCGTACTATAGACTTAAAAGCACGTTCATTTTGTTTAAATTTTCCTTTCATATTTTTTTTCTTTAACAATATTTTTTTGCGTAATTACAAACAATTCAAAAAATAAAGCAATTTTTTTTTATCAATTTATACTTAATTTGTAACACTTTTATGTGAAATTATGAGAATTAAAATTTTGACCATACTTCCAGGGTAGACCGGGTTGAGACTACAAACTTATTCTTTCTTCCGTAAAACAAATCAGCGTTGCAATTAACACCACTACGTGTTTGTCTATTTTTAATGTATTTTTGTTTAATATTATTTAATTTATTGTGGCTGACTGTTTCTCATAACTTCTTTTCACAAGATCTCAAACAAACAACCATTTATGGCTTTAGGAAACATAGTTCTGTGGCCGCAGTCATATTGCAAGCGTAAAAAACGCTTATTTTTTTTCAAAACGCATATTTTTAATGCCAGCAACTAAAAATGTACTAAAATTTAGTAGATTTTATTGTTTTTTTTTTTTGCTGTTTCTATTTTACTAATATTTATCAAAAACATTCTGCTAATTTGACTGCTGTTTCCTGCAACGGAATTTGTAACTCATTTTTAGTAACTTTTTCTTCTATTTTTTTAGACTTATTTGTATGAGTAAATTCATGAATAGCGAAAATATATTAAATATTTTTTTGTCAATTCTTTTCTCGTTGAAAATATGGTAATTTCAATTGCAATAATTTTCTTTTAATTCAAGCTAATTCTTACATTTTTTAACTAAACAACTCTTTGCTACAAAACAATATTGTATAAAAAATTATAAAAATCGCTATAATGAAAATTTAAGTCAAGAAAAAAAAAAAAAAATTCCAACATGTTTTCCTAGGAAAACAAAACAATTCAACGCTAAACAATTTTCATTAAAACCAGAGAAAAAGAAAAATAGAGAAAACACGGCAAATTAAAATATACACCCACAAAGAAACTTAAAAAAAAAAACAAATACATAAACAGTTGAACATTTAAATGAAAACCAGAAAAAACTGGCCAACATTAAGCTTTAGTTTATTTTTGTTCTCTCCAACAAATGATTGTGGGTTGTTTTCCATAGAAACATTAACCCGAAACACCCTAGCATTTTTTTTAATTTTGCGAAGATATTTTAGATATACTTCAGTACTGACTTAAGTATAAAAAAAAGCTGCAAGACTTTTTTAGTCCTGGAGACATTCCGAATGTCCTGTTACCATATGGTAACTATTGACGGAATAGGGGACTGGTTTTTGTACATACAGAAAAATGTGTTGTTTTTTCCAAGAAAACGTCTAATGCTATTATCAAATTAATATTTATTGCTAAATTAATGTGAATTATATTTAAAATTGCGAATTATAAGTGAAATAGGTTAAATTGGAATTTATTCCGATTACGTATGGTAAAAAAAAGGATTCAATTAAACAAATTAACTCATCAGTAAAAACATTGTCACAGAATAGAGTACTGTCACAGACCAGTTGCCAGGGTATTGCGTCCCAGAATGGGACTGCGACAGAATTTCAGAGAGGTCTGTCACGACGCTCTGTGACACGTTAATCCCCGACAGGGAACCATGGTTAAATGGGCCCTTCTTGGGAAACCATCCGGGGATCCAGTTTTACACGGATGGATCAAAACTGGATGGGAAAACGGGTCTGGGCTTCTGTGACGCTGACTTCAATGTACGCAAATGCTTCCGTCTTCCTGACCATAATACCGTACTACAGGCGGAGGTCACCGCGATTACGGAGTGCATTAAGCAGGTGAATATCATGGGCTTGACCGGTGATATTGTGATTTTCACGGATAGCAAAGCGGCTATCCGGGCTTTATCTACGGACTCTGTGGAATCAATGACGATACTCAGGTGTAAAGGTTTTCTCTGCACGGGGACGCATTGAGTTTATATGGGTGCCGGGACACTGTGGTATAGCGTGGAACGAAGTGGCTAATGATTTGGCTAGGGGAGGATCTTCCCTGAAATTAGTCACTTTGGGGAACGCTAAACCTTTTCGAGCTCTCACGGCGGAGCTGGTGTACTGGGCTGGCACCATGCATAGGACCATCTGGGAAAATGCGGGTGTTGGCAGGACTACGAGTATTCTCTGGGGCAACCCGGACAAGGACAAGGCGAGGGAAATTCTGAATCTCAGTAGGAAGGAAATCCTCTCGGGACACTCGACACTTAGGGCCTTGAATGCCGGCATTTGCCGGGATCCGGGTCGAAATACTATCCAGTGACCCAATATCCACATTGGGAGATCTTAGGGGCATAGGATGGAAGAAGTTGAGGAGTTTTGTCAGTGCGACGGAGTTCCTGGGGTAGACTTGAAGTATTTTCCCTTCTCCGAATCCTCTTTTCGACCTAACCTAACCTAACCTAGACCTCTAGATAGTCAATAGTTCTTTTTTCATACCAATACCATGAAAAAAAGTTCGTCATCATTTATTACTATTTTATATTTTTGCAAACATATTATGATTATATAGTACTACAGACTTAAAAGCACGTGTATTTTGTTTAAATTTTTCTGTTATATTTCTTTAATTTTTTTTTTTTGTTTACAATTCATTTTGCGTGAGTACAATAAATTTAAAAATAAATCACTTTTTACTTAATTTATCACACGTTTATGTGTAATAAACAATAACTTTATTTAAGGGAAGCGCGTCAATTTAACTTTTGCCTAGGCTTCCACGGTAGACCCTATTCAGACTACAAAAATGATTCTTTCTTTCACTAAAAAAAATATCACCATTACAATTAACACCACAGCGGTTTTTTTCTATTTTTATGTTTTTTTGTTTTATATTATTGAATTTGTTCGGACTGACTGCTTCTTACAACTTCTTTTCACAAACTCTTAAACAAGAATTACTCGAATACCCAGCTATGACTTTTAAGCGATTATTGCCGGGGATTATAAAGTATTTCGTCAAAGTGAAGTGATTATTGAAAGAAATTTATATGGGAAATCTCGTAACAATAAAGAGATGCAATTATCTCGAAGATTACTAAAACCTCGTTCATGTGAATGGGGTATGAAACGTTCATAAAAAGCAGACTGGTAATCTTATAGTTGGAGCAACTATAATATGGCTGTAGTTAGAGGGAAGAATATGTTAATAAATACTATATTATGATTGCAAAGAAGAGAATAATATAAAAACCGAAATAAGAGAGATTTTTACTATAACATGAATAAAACAACCATATTATTTATTAAATATGATTGATACAATAATAACTTAATTAAAGCAACCATTTATGGCTGTAGGAAATATATTTTTGTGACCGCAATCATATTGCAACCATATTTTTTCTCTGCGTGTACATGCATGTTTTACATTACCATTTGGTAACTACAAGGTGTTAAGGGTTAAACAAGAGATGATATAATGTTCACAATATTTGCATCCTGGACACATAAAACCAACCAAGCAACCAACAAAAAGGAAGAGTTTACAGTTTAAATATAAATAAACTAGTTAAAAAGCCTGCCCATGCCAGGCAACAATTTATTGTGTAAAAATAAAAAGTATGTTTTACCAGATGTTGCACATTTTGCTATTTCGTCAAATTAAACTCTTAACGTGGATACATTTTTTGGAAATTAGTCTAACACACTGCGAATTTTGGGTATACCGAATTAATCTGGTTGTTTTCGATTTAAGGGATATGCTGCGTGTTCAAAATCAAAATTTGACGACGATTTTTAGTCATAGGGTTTCTATCGAAATACACCATACATGTGATTAAAGTATTGATGCATTGTTTGACATTCGCTATTTTATGGAATGATCAATGCCTTCTCCTCCTGTATATATTACCGGGGTATTTCCAAACCATTTGGTAAGGTTATTTTAAGGTTTTCGGTATTTTAAGTCATTTCGTTAGGTAATTTTAGGGTAAATAGTATTTGTATTAGATTAACGACAGTCCTTTTTGACATTTTTAGGGAGAAAACAACAGTAAATAGCAAGTAAAAATAAAATTTTTAATTCGTGATGATTTTGAGAACAAAAAAGTAAAGATATTTCGTTAGGATATTTTAAGGTTAACGGTATTTTAAGTTATTTCGCTAGGATATTTTATGGTCAACGATACTTTAAATAATTTTGTTAGGATATTTAAAGATTAACAACATTTCATGGCATATCGATAGTTGTATTTTAAGTAAACGATAGTTCTTTGATAGTTTTAATACTTATTGGTATCTTAAGGTCAGAGCTTGCCAACCATTTTTGTTACACAATATAAAGGTTATTGTATAGCAAAAAAATATTTAGCATTGATGATGACTTTTTAGTAGCATTTCACGTAAGAAATATTTATAATGTGTAAAATCTGCATTGCCACTTTCCTCCGCTCAAAGACCGATTAATAAATCAGGTCTTTATGATCTTTTACTTTAATTCAAATTGTTGTTTCATTGGTTATCGGGTGGGTATAGCAAATGTTGGATTTCACTTAAGACCACAGGGCGAAAATAAAAACTTGGGATAGCTTCGGAACTGTTTTTTTTTTGTCATTGTGAAACACTTCTAAAGAAAATTACACACTATTAGAAGACTTAAAGGCAGTGAAATTTTTCAAAATTATTTTAACATTTCATCTTAACTAACCCTGCGGAATGTGGAGACAAAAATGTTAAGAATTTACATTTCTATATATAACAGCTCACAAATTGAATTTGAGATTTAATTTTCATCTACATTTCAACTTTCTACTGAAATTTGGATATGTTGTAGAGTAGCTGCTCAATCTCACGTTTAAGGGTTAAAAAGAGGAGTTAACAATGAATTTATTTTTGTATGAAATATTGCCTTTAATTTACGAAAACTAGATTTATTTGTACACAGGTTATTCAAGAAAACAAAAGTTGTGATATCCATATTGCCTATATAGGGCTAGAGTTGCCATAGTTTTGAATTGTTACCATATTTTTTAATAATTTAAAATATATTGCAAAAGGGCCCTTCGGGAAAAGTCGCGTAAAAGCCAAAAGATTTTGAAAATCGGAATAAAATAAATAGGCATTGATTGCAATGCATTGTTTTTAGCTTAATAAATCCAAAACTTCTTAATAAAACACCTGATTTCATGTTACTCAAAACGCATTATTTTGAATAACACAAATGCATGAAAGTCATTAGACATAATTTGTACACCAGTAAATGTCTTCTAAAAACCTTTCATTTGATACTAAATTTCTTTATAGTTACGTTAAGTATAACGAAATAAGCCGAAAAATGGGGTAGTTTTTGATCCCACTTAGTAATAACTAAAAATGAGAATAGGCAGCTAAAAAAAAAAAACATGGATACCTTGAATTTTTATTCTCTACAGCACATCCAAAGATCTGCAGGTCCTGGTCGGGATACCTTCCTTGTTAGTTCACGGACCAATATCAAAAAATCTGGCATTATTAAAAATAATATCTGTAAATTTTATTTTTTATATTTTGGCATCATATACCAGTTCTTAAAAAGAAGCTTAACAACGCCGTATAGTATCTGAAATCGTTCTGACGCACCCACAGACCGAAAATCAAAAAGCTGGATTACTTAAGATCTATGACGCATGCATATGTCAAGCTACACACTTTTAAGTCATCAGAGAAAGCTGTAAAAATGGTGTATTCTAAAAATGGTTGGTACTATAAGTAGGCCGACTGATGGCTCCAGAAAGTACTTTAAAGACAAACACACACAAATAATTACGAAATTATATATATAGATTTGTTGTAAAATGTAGGAATACATACAAATATGAGGTTTCCATACCAAACGTTCAGCTAAAGAAAAATTATGGGGCAACAATGCCAAACTTACAGTATTTGTTGTCCTATATCAGGGCTGGAATAACTACGACACGCGAGCGGATTTTCTGTGGCACGCAACATTTTCTTATATATTAGGAAAAGTTTTAAGAGGTTTTCATAAAGGTAAATATCCTTTCGATATGCTAAAGAAAAAGTTTAAAAAAGTCTTCAATCTCTGTTTGCAAAAGTTTGGTAGCATAATCAAAAATTCGTTTTACAATAATCAAAGTTCTACACTAAAAAAAAGTCAGTAAAGTCAGAAGCATCTTTGCTGGGAGGATCCTTGCAGAAAAATTGCTAATATCATAATATCAGCAAAAAAAAAATAGTAAATTCAGTCAATTTTTTGCTAAATTTGGCAACTTTTTTGATGATATTAGCAATTTTTCTGCAAGGAGCGTCCCTTTAGTCAATGCAAACTAAAAAACAGAAATATATTTCTATTTTTACCTAATCTCATAAAATGGAATATACTACTGGATTCTACGATACACAGTTACGTTTACGTGTCGCGTGGTTTTGGTGTGTGTCCATTTCACGTACATACTGTCTTATTTTCCTTCTTAATATTTCAATATTTTTATGTTAAAACTACATGAAGTGCGAGTTATCAAAAATCCATATAATAATTTACTTATACTCCATGAAGTTTTAACATACAAATATTAAAATATGTCGTAAGGACAATATTTAAGAAACATTTTCTTCAAAACGAAGCCCAGATACACAATGAAACTATCTGGATCGATAGTAAAACATCAAAACTTGTTTTATAAAGAAAAACAAATGTTTTAATTTTTGTGTTAAAAATACAAAACGAAAAATGTTTCAGACATCTATATTTTCAAATATTTCGTTAGAATATTGTTCTACCTCAAGTACAAAATCGAAGATGATATTGTCGTATTAGATTTTATTTGTTGCTTTTTAAAGTCTTTGATTATTTTTTTATGATAGACAATACAATTGTTTCATATGCATCACCCTAATCGTAAGTTGTCCGCAATAGGAAAACGATGATTTGACTTAACTCAAAACGAGACGACAAAATTAACTTTACGAGTTGGCATAACTTAAATTAAATTATTTTTCCGAAATATGTATAATAATACACATTTAAAGAGCTGGAATACAGTTCGGCGTTAGTCGTATATATAATATATATAAAATTTCTAACAGTTTTCAAATTTAGTTTAATTAATATACTATTTTTGTTTTACTGAAAATGAGCCTATTTAACCACGTTTTCTTCGTCCATTTTTTTTTTTTTTTAAATAAAAAAGTTGTTCATATGATATAGGACAAACAAGTTTGTAAGTTTGACATTTCCGCGTTTGATTGTCATATATAATAATACATTCTCATATATAATATAATATGTAATCTATATGGTGCAATATAAGCTACATAATTTAAGATATAATAATATATACTATGTGATATAAGATATACTTATATATGGTGCCATATGTATAATTAATATAACTTAAGATATTATTATGTCTGACGTTAAATGATGTCAGACATAATTATATAAGATTCCATATATGACACAAGAAGAACAATTTAGTTTGCGATAACATTATATGTGGTCCAACAACATTAAATTTGCTATGTTTATAAGATATAACTATATATGGTTTTATATAACTCCATACATAGTTATATATGCTATAGATGTCTAAATTATTGTTCTAAATTTGGTTTTGAATTTTACTAAAAATGTTTACTAAAAATATCTTATATACTTTTTTTTAGCTGGACAGTTGACAAAGAAAGCCTTAAATGTACGTGTATGTAACAACTTACATAAATATACGGAGTAACTCATACATGCAACAGTATAAACGAACGTGCTTTTTAGCATTGACCTATTTTTGTTTGAGTAAAATAAATATAAAATCCTGCTTTTATGCAGTAAGTTAAGATACAAAAGTATTAGGTAGTGTAGAACAAAAGATAAAATAACAAATACATGGGAATTATGATTGATTCTAAACGAACGAGATATACCCTTACCCGGATCTTTTCTACGCTACTTGCAAATAATTCAATATTTCTCGATATAATTTAAAATCATTAATGATCAACAGATCCCTGGGAAAACATATCATCTGATACTCTTAAATAGCCTTACACAGATATGCAGCCTGTACTTTAACACGCATCCGTCGTTTGTGCCAATTTGACACAAAGGTGCAATAACAAGGACGAACTCGTGTTAATGAGATAAATGATAAGATAAATGAAAATGTTTCTACAATTTTATGAAAACTTGCAGTCACCTAATGAAAAGTTTCAATAAACGAATTTTAGTGCCATTTCATTGATTTTATGCAAAAATTCATACACTCAGGGACATCTGCTGTGAATATTCGTAGTTGTTTGAGTAGTCATACAGTATCTCTGTTTTTAAGTGAAGAGGCAGTCATTTGTAGGAGAAAATTTCTGGTTTGACTATATTTGCAGTTCATTTAAAAAACAAACCACATCAAATTACTGGACTATGAATCTACATTCATTTGATCAATTTTTTTTTTGTTTTAATTTAAAAAAATAAAAATAAAGCAAATAAAAAATTTATAATTTTTTTACTACACTTGTGGTTAATTTTTAATACATGTGTGGTTTATTTTATCAACAGTAAAACATCAAACGATAATAAATGAAATGTAAGTCGTTCTTTTTTTAAGTGAAATTTCATTTGTTTTCAGATACTTTTTTTCTAGGCGTATAAATTATGCATATTCTTCAATAAAAAATTTCATAAATATGTCAAATAGTTTCAATGCACAAACATTCAGGAAAATGTTTTTAAACATGATACTAATTTTTATCAGTGTTTATTAAAGAAATTTTTATTCCGGTACCTTTTCCAACTGTATTTGTGTATTAAATCAATAAAAGTACTCTGGAATGCGGTCATTGAAACTTTTTATTAAGTTAATGCAAGTTTTCATAAAATTGTATGAAAAATTAAATTTTATTTATGCAAAGTTTCTTAGACTCACCGAAGAAACCCGGTTTCATAAAAATATGAAGCTTTCCATTACCTTCAAGAACATTTTCGTATATTTCACGATTTTCATTATTTTCAGTCCTACAAAATTTTCTCTGTGTAGTTATGTACGTGATGAAGATGTCCTTTAAATTTCCAGTCAAGTTAAATTTTGTATTTAACTCCTCTTATATTGCAGTTATTTCAGTTTATTTGTTAGTTGTTGCTTTTCAGCATAAACTTTAACAAAATGTGGCGTCGTCATACTATTTCAAAGTTTATTTAAGATTCATTTACATAAAAAGGAGTAAAATGTGGTAAATTTAATGTTTGTGCAAGTGAAGCTTGTTTAAATGCATTTGTGGGTTATATACAATTGTTGCATAGGGGGAATACGTTATACATTGAACTGATGTAAAAGTAAAAAAATATACAGTGTCGGCCAAAACTAACTGTACAAAATCATCATAATTTTTCTTTTGAGTGTATTTTGAAAACTAAGGCTTGTATTCTTGTTCTGTAAATGCCAGTCGATAAAAGGTTTAAATAAATCTCGTTAATTTTAAATATTTGAGGAAATAAAAAATATCGCTATCTCAGATTCTGACGAGACAAAACATACTGAACTAGTGTAACGAATAATCTATTTTTTTTTTTGCAAAAATCAAATTTCTTTTGCTTAAATAATGAAATTATTTTTTGAATCGGCAATGAATGATCTTCAAAAATCGGGCAGTTGTTGCTCTGGGCAGTGGTGCCAGGTATGTTGAGCATAAAATCGTCTAATTTTAAAATAAAAATCGTCATTATATTTTCAAAAATCGTCAAAAAAAAAATATTTGTTACAAGTGGGATAAAGTTTTAATAAAAAATAAGAATAATATTGTAATTCACATTTCAAGTGCTCATGTACTATCGGTGTAATATAAGACGATTTTTTACACTTTTCTGTAATTTAAACTTCGAAAATCATGATATTTTATAACGATAGAACTTTACCACTTTAACTGTTAATTACTTCTACATAATTCTGTAAACACCAAAATCATAAATTCTTTTACATAGTTAAGAAATTCTTTAACAATATTATTTTCTTTAATTATTAAATTTGGACTTCCAAATGAATGTAAAATCATAATACTGTAATTTAATGTGGTTTGTTTTTTAAATGAACTACTAAACCTCTGCATGAATACATTCCTTTGTTAGTACACACCAACTGCAGGAAATCATTGTGGTATCAACTACTGTTAATTTTTCAACGAATCAATTCATATCTGCTGCACGAAATAACCAAATCAAAATGTACAATAGTTTGTTTTTAAAATATAAAATCATCACATAAGCTGTACCCGTTCATTTAAAATTTAAGTTTGTTGTCTTCTTAAAAAACTCAGCAAACCAACAGTCTACAGCACTTCAAAGCAGTAGAACACACTCGTACATCTTAACGACATCAACATATTCAAATACGCTGCAAAGCAGTAAAAGGCACTCGTACATATTAACGAACATCAAAATTTTTAAATACGTAGTTGTGTGATGTTTTTCGTTAGCGAGGGAATGTTAACGCGTAACAATTGTAAGTAGAAAAAAGTGTTTTATTTAAAAAGTCATATAAATATAATAGTTTGTAGTTTGAATTAACTAAATATGTTATTTAAAATAAATGAAATTTCACTTAAATTATTAATAATTAAAATTATTATTAAAATATTAATAATTTAAATAACAAAAAATAAATAATTTTTCATTTATTTGCTTTGAATTTGATATTTAGTGATATTAACAGAATGGACTGTGGAGAATTGTAGACCGTTTAGATTATTAGAAGATTCTGGCTTCAAAAAAATTGTAGAATTTTTGTATCAGTTGTGGCGAGTTTCGGGCCGATTCTGCTAAATGTAGCAGTTTTTTTTTGGGACGTCATTTTGAACTAATTTTTAGTAACTTTTTCTGCTATTTTTACAGTCTTATTTCTATGAGTTGAAGATAAACCGTTGCACTCTACTTTTGTAGTATCATCTTTAAGTTTTAAATAACCACCGAAATATTAAAAAAAAAGATTTAGTTACAATATTTAAGTGTACACTCATAGAAAAAAGTTAGTAGAAAAATTAGTAAAACTGTTAGTACTTCAACTTAACAAAAATTTAACTAATTTTTAGTAAATATTTTGCGAACGGACAGCAAAATTTATATTTTTTCTTTCGATTTTTAGATGAAAATGTTAGTCGAAAAGTAAAGCAATACTAAATGACTTCGATTTAGATCTTGACGAAAAAGCTATTATTGTAACTGATCGGGGCTTAAATATGATCGCTGCCTTGCGCAACAACAATCATATATATTGTATTGACCATTTACTGCAAAATAATATTCAAAAATCAATACAAGAAATATCTCCTGTTTCAGAATTATGTCGTTTATGTACAAAACTCGTGAAGTATTTTAAAGCCTCTGGTCTTAATGTAAATCTGCAGACAACATTAAAAAGTTTTTCACCCACTCGCTGGAACACTATGTACTATCTTTTTGTTTCAGTTGAAAAAAATTAGGCAGAAATAGTTCAAATTTTGCAACAAAAAATGAGCTAAATAGAATACCTAACATTAATTTAAACCATATAACAGCTATAATTAAAGTCTTGGAACTATTTGAAGAGACATTTAAGAAGTTAGAAGGGGAAAAGTATGCAACAATTCACCTTGTTTATATATATATATCTGTCGCTTAAAGAAAAGATGCAGCGCTGATATCGATGACTTAGAAATTACAAAACAGTTCAAAGAAACATTAACTAGATTCAGTAGTAATATAGAATCTAACTATGTTCCATAACATATCAGTTTTTCTGTATCCCCCATTAAACAAATTAGTTCAATTTAATGAAGAAGAAAAAACGCAAATTAAAGATATTCTTCGTATAATGAGAATTTATTTTCAAGAGCAATCTGAACCAGAAAACCAAACGGCAGAAATTTCTAGTCATATTAGCGAATTCTATTCTGATTTCTTACCACACATTGTAAACGTTACCCAAGTTAACGCAATATCCCATGAATTGTTCATGTACGAAAGTTTAAATATCAATACTCAAGAAGATTTTAATATCATCAGAGAGAGTTTTTTCAGTAGCACGGAATTTAATTACCGAAAAAAGATGTAGCAATGGTTCACATGGTGCATCTATAAATAAAATAATGTTTCTTAATTCAAACATAGATGCAACTGAAATGCAAAATGAATTGTTTAAATGAACAAACTAATTTAAATTTTAAACATTATGAAATAACACTATGCAACAAAAAAAAACACGATAACCATTGAATTATTTTAATGTAGTGCGGTTCCCTAAATACAAAAACAGTCGAAATTTAAAATTTTATGGGCAAGTTTTTTTTAAGAATTTTATTTTATAAATTTGAAATTTTTTAAGATATTACTCTACATATTTTATCCAAACTTGATCAATTTTGTTAAAAAAAAATATGAAAAAATCCGAATTTTAATTACTTCGAAGTTATCTTTTTGGCACTTTTTATATTTTCTATAGTTTGGGGTTATTCAGAAAGAAATTAAGAAAAAATATTTTTTTGTATAAAATTTTTTTTTTTTTTTAATTCATAAAAAATCGAAAACGGCAAAACAGTACTGTTTTTATGTAAATAGATTGAACTATACAAAATAAAAATCGGTCGGTAAATTTTTGTTTTATTCACATTGAAGTAAATGTACCTTATTTTTTTCCGAATAACTTTAAAACTCTACTGAATATCAAAAAAAAAGATTAAATACTATTTGAATTTAATTTATCACATGACAAAATTGGATAAGGCATTATCAAATTATTATAAAATATGTGGGGTAGTCTCTCCAAAAATAGCATATTATTTTAAAAATTCTTTTAAAAAACTTGTTCATAGAATTTAAAATTTCGGTTATTTTTGCAGAAAGGGGTTCATAACACATAAAAAACGTATAGTATCTATAAAACGTAATGCACTTTTTTCGATTTTTTTGTATAGTGTAATTAGCAATTTTTGCAAAACGTCGAAGTGTTTCGGGAAAAATGAGCTAGTCATAATATTTTAATAGAATTATTTTAGGTTCTTATTTAAAAATTAATTTTTTTGTGTTGAATTTACTTCTATTTTTTTATATCCATACATGTTTTGTAATAAAATATATAGTAGAAAATCTAAAATAAATTTTGTTTTACATATCGATTTCTATGGGTATTATTAGATAAAATATGTTGTCTTCTTAAAAACCCAACTAACCAACAGACAGACTACACACTTAAAAGCAGTAAAACACACTCGTACATTTTAACGACATCAACATATTCAAATACGCTGCAAAACAGTAAAAGGCACTCTTACATATTAACGAACGCAATTACAAGATCATCAACATTGGCTTGTTGTTGTAAGTCGTACATTTCGTGCTCATAACACTTCGTACACTGTTGTTGATAACACACTGCTTTGTTTCTACTTAAAATGTTTCTCACAATGTAGTAGGGGTTATGTTTGCAAAGAGCATTCGGCAGTCAACGAGTCGAAAAATTGGGAATGAGTTGTTATGGCATATAAATGCACACATGCAGAGGTTTATGAACTACAATTGTAGTCAAAAATTAAATTTCTTCTACAAATGACTGTTTTTTTCACTTAAAAATAAAGATACAGTATTACAACTGAAACAACGACATATATTTACAGCTGAAGCTCCCTGAGTATGTGCTTACCTTTTTCATGGTTGGCAAACACTACCTTTTCATTACAATGGTAGTTGCTTGCCACGGCCACAACAATGCCGTTATGAACGTTTTAAAGCTAGGATTCCAATAGTGGCATGTGTCTTTACAGGGTTTATTTCAAAATTCTACCCATTAAATTTTGTTACATCAACAAAATAACGTTATCAATCATCGTTTCGGTATTTTAGCTTTATTTTGACTTTAACTGGTTCAAGATATTTCAAAATCAAACAGGTTAAATAGAAAACTAAACCCGTTTACATAAGAAGAAACATGTCTTTAATGGAATCGCTTTTTTTAAATTTCCATTCCGCTATTAGTGTTACTGTGATAGCCAATCGTTATTTTGAAAAGTTATTGAATGCCAACCCTGCTTTTTTTAATATTTATATTTTTATAATGTTTACTTAGTGTAAGATTGAGATAAAAATAAATTTTTTTTTTAAATAAAACAAAACATCCAAGGTTTTGCGAAACAAACATCGAGTTCGAATATTCTGATTTATAAATCCAAAAATAAATCCGGTGCTTAAAAAACAGGCCTAATAATAATATAAATAAAGTGTTCCAAAGTGAAACTTCAGATATTATAAATTACAGAAAAGTGTAAAAAATCGTATTATATTACACCGATAGTACATGAGCACTTGAAATGTGAATTACAATATTATTCTTATTTTTTATTAAAACTTTATTCCACTTGTCACAAATATTTTTTGTTTTGAAGATTTTTTGACGATTTTTGAAAATATAATGACGATTTTGTCGATTTTTATTGGAAAATTTGACGATTTTATGCTCAACATACCTGGCAACACTGTTTGTGTTATTAAATACTAAAATACTGTAGATTTATATTCTTGAGAATATTTCAAATATTCCACTGTAAAATGAAAACTTAATATGACATGGTTGTTACAAGTCTCGGTAGTAAAATAAAAATAAAAAACTTAGGAACATTATCAATGTTTAAATTTACAAACATACCCAGGAAAAAATTACACATTCCATAAAGAAGGTGATGCCCACACTTGCTTACATATCTCATTGCCAAATTTAGTAACTGCAATACCAAACTCATTCCAACGATAGAGTCAAAAAAGCAAGTAGTATTGTAATCAGTTCCTTAAATTTAAACCAGAAAGCATGAACTCAATAACAAAGTAATTATTTACTTAAAAGAAAATAACAATGTTATCAACTTGTATGTATAACTTTTTGTACTCAAGAAGTAATCATATACTTTTTCTTAATAAAAGGACGTTATTGGAAGTAGTTCCTAATTTTGAAAAAAGAATTTATCTCATATATATTTTCAAACAAATATTTATTTGCAGGAAAATAATACTAAAAACAGAAATTGCATGTTGCCTCAATTTTGTTAAACTGTGGTTAGGTATAAATTAGGGAAGCGCACGTGAGCAGAAAATTGTGAGTGGAAGTTGAAATTACTGACGTTATCGTGAGTGAGTGTAAAAAAAATTTCGAGGGTGATTGTGCGTGAGTCATATTTTGGTTTTTCAATTTTGAATTGTTCTTTTTTTTTGAAAAATTTATATTTTCGAGGTTTATAGCTCCAAAATTATGAAAAACCCATGTTATCATAACAATTCGATGCTTCACTTGTAAGGATTTTATTTCCGTATGAGTTTTGATCGTTATATTTGAGTGACGTAGGAGAATTACATGTGAGTAAAAGTTGAATTTACTTATGAAACTACTCCTTTATTAATGTAAGTACTTCTTATTTTTTCTAGGGAACTATTTATTTATTTTATTTGTGTAAGTACTTCGTAGTTTTACAATGGAACTATTTCTTTATTAAAAAATGTATGTAGTTCTTAAAAATATAAAGTAAATGGTTCTTCGGTAAAAAAAAATAATCAATTCTAAAGAATCAATTATTTTAGTCTCACGCCCTGTTAAAAGAATCGAGTAGGTAATCTAGTAAGGAATGCGTTCTGCCCAAAATGCTTGATTACAAACCCGCTTACCTTTTTGGAAATTTTTTGCTGGGATAAGAGTAAAATACATCCTTTTAACAGCTTTTGCAGATAGTGATGTCAAAAACATCAACATAAAACTTTTATGCTACAATACTTGATATTATAAACTGGATATTAGGGTAATAACTATTTTTGGTGTAATCTCCTAAGACAAAACCTTTTCCACAATTTTGTAGTGATAATAGAAACCATTTTTTTAAGTTGATATGGATTTATGGAAGAATAAAAAAAAAACTTCGCCAAAAGAAAACTTTTAGAAATTAAAAAATCAGTGAAAACGCAAAAAAAAAATAATATCGATTTAATAAACTCTAGATGGTCGAAAACTGTTTTTATTGAAGAAAATATAATATAGTTTCAAGAAGTAACAAAGGGAGTCTCCCAGTTGGGGTCTCTAATATTTTTTTTAGCGGTCCAATATCATATTTAAGGGTAAAAGGTGGTGTCAAAAATTACACCATTTTTCGTTTATTCGGTTTATTTCAATTCGGTTCTGAGGAATTTTAGACAAATTTGGTACCAAATAAAAGAGCTTATGGAGGCGCATTAACTGGTGTACGGAAAATATCCGATAACTTTAAAGTATTTTTGTTATTCAAAAAAATGTGTTTTAAGTGATATTAAAACTGGTGATTTGTTAAGGAATTATAGTTGAATAAAGCTAAAAAAAAATATGTATTTTAATGCCTGTTAAATTTAATCGATGTGGTATCTGAGCTTTTTCCGACATTCGTAATTGTTCGGTTTTTATGCGACTTTTTCCAAAGAGCTTTTTAACATATATTTTTAATATTTTAAATAAATGATAATCATAACACCCTACATAGGTAATATTGGTATCAAAATTTTTAATCTTAAAGTATTTTTAATTAATTTTTTAATCTTTTTTTAAACATTTTTGTATTCCCATTTTCCTCCCCCTTGAAACCGCACCAGATTGTCATATATAATAATAGATTCTCATATATAACATAATATGTAATCTATATGGTGCAATATAAGCTACATAATTTAAGATATAATAATATATACTATGTGATATAAGATATACTTATATATGGTGACATATGTACAATTAATATAACTTAAGATATTATTATGTCTGACGTTAAATGATGTCAGATATAATTATATAAGATTCCATATATGACACAAGAAGAACAATTTAGTTTGCGATAACATTATATCTGGTCCAACATCATTAAATTAACCGTATATAATTATATTTATAAGACATAATTATATATGGTTATATATAACTCCATACATAGTTATATATGCTACAGATGTCCAAATTATTTTTCTAAATTTGGTTTTGAATTTTACTAAAATGTTTACTAAAAATATCTTATTAGATTCACCAATTCGGATCTAATTAGAACCCTTTAATAAATAAGATATTATTGGATTGCCCAATTTTTAGATCAATTTTGATCTAATTTAATCCAGTAATATATTTAAGGGATCTTATCGAATATCCAGTAAGAATACCCCAATTTTGAGATAAACTTGGATAAGAATAAATATTGATCTATATCAAATGGGTTCTGATTTTGTTTATGAAAGAAGCTCATTTTATTTGTTCTTTTTATTTTTTTGTTTGGAGTTTTTAACTTTTGGATTTCTTTTGGTATTACTTTTTATTTAAATTTATTTAAATTTATTTTATTTAAATTTATAAATTGTAAACTTTAAACTTTAAACCGCCATAACTTTTGCGCCCTTGCAGAAAGTGATGCACGCAAATGGATTTAAAGTCCCTTAATTGTGGTTTATTATCTAGTAAAATCCTATTAATGTCCATAAAGTTAAAAAAAAAATATTTTTGAACAGCAATTTTAAATATTTTTGAGAATATGCCATATATATTTGAACTTAAAGCTTCAACGCGTTTGGTGCGTGAACTTTTTTGACGATCGGCAAAAAGGAACAGCAATTTTTCATGCCTTATCTCAACACGTTTTTATGTCTTAACCGAATATGAATAGATAAAATTGATATTTTCGAAAAAAAAAGCAAAAAGCTATATACCTATTTTATATAGTACATATATGAGAAGTATATAGATAGGGGCATTTTACAAATAATAAGCACAAAAAACGACATTTTCAACTTTACCGCTTCTGATTTCTGTAAAACTTGCTATAAACATTATCCTAGTTAATATCGAGTTTGCGTGTTTTTTATTTTTACCGAATTCATTGTAGTTGTTGGTTTTTTAACTTTTTTTTAAATTTTTTTTTTTTTTTTTTTTAAATTCCTTAATTTCGAGTACAAACACAAGGATTTTGTATTAAATTCGTTATATATTTTAGTAAAAATAAAAAAAGTTGAAACATTCCTGTTTTTTTCAAAAGAAACTCATTACTTGATTAACTCATTACTTCATATTTTTGAAAAAAAAAATCTTAATTGGATTTGTTTAAGATGTACTCATAATTAATTACACAGGTCAACAGCAAAAAAAGGCTTGACTAACCACTATATAGATTTGATGCATCATGGCTGCCTAAGTACAAAAATGGTAAAATTTTTCAATTCTATGGATAATTTTTTTTTTTAAAATTTTTTAAGTAAAATTGACAATATTTTGAGACATTTCTCCACTTATGTTGTCATAACTCAAAAACAACTAGTCCGATTTTGTCAAATTAAATTTACAAAAATTAAGGTTTACAATATCTTTAAAGAACGTGTACAAATTTTTTTAATGCGAACAATAGTTTCAAAGTTATGAAACAAATTGTTAGCAAAAAAAAAAAAAATGCTAAAAAAAAAAAAAAATTTGAAAAACAAAAATCTGGAAAAAATCGAAAACTGCAAAAAATATTACTTTTTATTTTTTTGTAGTAAAGCTACATATCATGCGAATTAAACTATATATGGATCATAAAAATCGATGCATGCTTTACATTTTTATTTACAATTAATTGAAGGTATCGCATATTTACAAGCACTGTAGAAAATTGTACCTACTATATAATGAAAATGCAGAACATAAAAACTCAGGTGCATTTTACGACACGCATTTTGGCAAAACCCCTTTGGGAAAAACCTCTATGACATTTTTATGATTCTAATAATTAAAAAAAAATAAGTAATAAACAAAAGATTGTTTAATTTTTACGATTGCGGTAGGATAGTAATAAAACGCTCATAAATGTGCGTGTACGCTGAAGTGCTCTTATTTTCCGTTAGCTACCTGTAACGGATGATTTTTTTTTTTTCATAAAAGTCCTTAATGTTTTTTAGGATTCTTGGGAATAATAAAAAATTTGCAGCACACACAAACTGTATCCACACAAAGGGTTATCCCAAATTTTTTTATTTTTTTTTTTATTTTATTAATTAATAATTATATAATTACAAATTATATACTATTACCCTAACCGAGCACTAGCTACTATGGCCTTCGGCGCGTTGTAGCGAAAACAGACCAGTGCCTCTGGTGGGAATCGAACCCACGACCCCCGCACTGATAAGCCAGCACGCTACCAACTAGCCTACCGGGGCGCACATCCCAAATTATAGTATCAGTATTTATTGTAGTGTGTTTGATAAGTGTATATTGCCATGTAGTAGACAGGCAATATAACACCCATACATTGTATGAAGTATTAACATACAATCTATGGAATGTCCATGCTACAAGCGACCTACAGTGTGGATTAATGCAAACATAAGCATTTCCCACACTTTAGCTGTAGCTAGTATTAAGTTTATTTTGTACTTAGATTTAAGTATTTTTAGATAATAAAAAACAGTCGCTCACTAGAGCTGAATAAAGAACAGTGTTCGTTTTATTTAATAATACTACATGGCTATATTTGCCATTACATGGCGATCCTGCCATCTCGATAGAAAATAAAAGCAGTTAAAATAACAAAAAAGCATAAAGGGTTGGGTCCAACAGGACCTGACCCTGAAAAAAAAAAAATAATATTTTTAAAAACAATTTATATGATTGATAAAATCAAAAAAAAAAAAAAAAAAAAGACATATAAAATTAATTAATTAAAAAACTGCAGTATAAACTACCCGTTTATGTACCTAAACTAATATATACAATTTTAAAATAAAAAAAAAAATTTTTAAAACTAAACTAAAAATAAAAAAAAGTGGAACTGATGTCGTTAGCAAAAATTTTAAAAATGTGTAGTAACATACACCGACTACTCTAAAAAAAAAAAAAAAAAAAAAACACAAAAATTGCTTTCAACCCAACAAATAATTAATAACACAAGAAGAAGCAATGTGGCCAAAACATTGCGGGGCAACATGCCGAGTTGCTCCAAGGATGGTGTGTCCGATACACCATCGGACCTAGACAGCAAAAACCATTGGAACATAGGCAGCAAAATTAAAACATCATCAACAACAGTAAGCTAAAAATTCAACAACAGTAAGCTGAAAATTCAACAACAGTAAGATGAAAATTCAACGAGATAAAAACAGATTTAAACAAGGTAAACATAGTTTAAGCTATAGCATCGTCTGTTCCGTACAGTACAAGTTCAGATGTCAAATATTAAATTTTTTTCCAAACTACATTTTCTTTTGTTTTAAATTAAAGTTAAAACTTTTAAATCATTCTAAATTAAAATTTAAAAATTATAAATTTTAATTTGAAAGTTATAAGTTATAAGTTTTAATATAATAATACTTTTTTTTTAAAAAAAAAAAAAGGAAATTTAAAAATTTTAAATTTAAAGTTATAAAATTTGAAAATTATTGAATTCAAAAATTATAAATCATAAATTAAAAAAAAAAAAAAAAAAAAACATTATAAGTTAAATTTTTTTTGAAAATATTGAAAAGTAATTAATTAACTACCGTGGTTGCTAATATAAAATTAATAAAATTTAAAACTACATAAATCTTCTTAAAGTTATGGAATTGTTAATTTTGAATTATTTTCAAATTGTTTTTAACATACTTTTTAAAATATTTAAAACACTACGTTTTTAAAAAAAAATTTTGAAAAACTTGAATGCAAATTTTGTAAATTTGCTAGAAAAAAATTAAAGATTTGCATTGAAAGTTTTTAATTTAAAATACTTACAAATTTTATTTTTGATTTTTTCTGAAAATTGAAAATTTTGTATCAAAAATTTTAGATTTTGTATGACAAATATAATTCTTTGTATGAAAAAATTTAAAAAGTTAAAAAAAAAAAAAAAAAATTTTTGACCGAATGGGTTTAAATTTTGAATGAAATACATTAAACTTTAAGTTTTGTAAAAAAAAAAAAAAAAAAACTTGAAATGTTTTAATTTTGTAAGAAAAAGTTTTAATTTTGTGCGAAAAGTTTTAATTTTGTTTGAAAAATCTGATATAAAACTTTTATATTTCATATGAAAACCCTAGTTTTAAAAAAAAAAAAAAACTTTGGAAAAATTTTAATTTTTTGTTTCTTTAAACATTTTTTTTATATATATACATTGCAAAAACTGAGGATGATTTAAAAATTAGTTAACACAAAAAAAAAAAAAAAGAGAGAAAGAAGGTTTAAATAAAAATAAAATATTTTAATAAAAGATTACCTTTTCAAGATCAATGAATATTATTTGAAGTTCATTGATTATTAAAAAAAAAAAATTATTATTACTAACATTCTAATAACTATTTTTATTGACTATGGTGACTCCTACGGGACACTCCCCTAGTGCAATAAAAATCTACCGGTCATCAAATGATGCATGACCTATATTTGCCGTTGCAATTGGGATCTGTCTATCTGAAGGTGACGGATAACGAATGCCACGACAAATATATAATTTTTTTTATTACTAAACAATTAACAAATCGAAATCCCTGTTAATAACAACCCAATTAAACTTAGTTTAAGTAAATCAATGTAAACTTGATTTTTGTACATGTAATGGGTTGCATTATTGACAGAGATGGATAAGACCAGTGTTTTACACTGTAAATTTTAATCTTGATTTTGAAAAACTGGCCGCACTTTCATGTGTATTAAAGTGCCACAAATCTAATATTTACGAAAATTTAATAACTTTACCTTAAAGTTATCATTATTTGGAATTATTACTCCAACACAAGGAATGCGAGAAAATGATTAAATGGCAGCACTGATCTGTGCACATAAGTATGCCACACTATTTAATCATTAATTTATTTTTTTTTAACCAAATATAATGAAGTATAATAAACCTTTATGGAATTTTTGAATATCCAATTATTCATATTATCAATTTTTTATTTCTATATAAATTTCGTGAACTAAAAACTGGAAATTCGGAAAATTTCCAACGATTCAAAATTAAAGTTTCTCAAATATTAAAGAAAATTTAATGAATCATTTTTGTATTTATGAAAATGATGCCATGACCAATGGATAAAAATTCGTTATAGATTTCCTTGCAAACAACAAGAAAAACCCTTATAACAGGCGAATTGACATTGGGAATTTTCTAAAATAATAGTGAATTGAAATAGTAGAGTCTTTGAAAATATTTTTTTGTAGACTTTACTAAGTCAAATCATCATTATTAAGGGAATATAATTTTTATTCCCATAGATTAACAACAAAGAAACTTTGAATATTTTTTTTTTTTGCGTTTTTGATTGTTTTACAATTATAATTGTTGTAATTATAATATTTTTTATTGTTGTAAATACTAAGGTTCCTTTGAAATTCCTTAGATTTCTCAATATCACTTTACAGTGGTTAAGTTAATCTCCATAGAATATCTTGATTTTAAGTAGAATCATCACGGATGACAGCATAATAGCTAGGACTAATTGTACCCTGACGTACACATTGTGATACTAAAAAGAAATCATAACGATCGGAACGTGTTATGTTACAATCGACCACAGTACCATGCATACGATTACTAGCGTTATTACCGCTAACGGTAGAATAACGTGTATTGATATGTTTTTGGACTACTATGAATGTTATTTTAATGGTCTGATTTATCACCCTTTGACGGGCAACGTCACACAATGATAGTTGACCATCACCTACATCATCACGGTAGATTATAACACTTTCCGGAAATTGATTATTTTCAATCTTAAAGGCCTTTAATGCCGAATTGTTCCTTTACTATATCATTTTGTATAGTTTTGATTCAGCAATGCTGTAAAGACAGCTTCTGAACTTCATCTTTGTGCTGTATCATGATACAATTCTATGCCACAAATCATATTTAACAACAACTACTAATGAAATGCTGTATTATAATGAAGCTATAGTCGTATAATCGATATATCTTGACTTTCATTAAAAATATCAGTACTTTCTTTCATTATTGTTGTAATGTTTAAATGATTCCCGATTTGTAGCTAATACTCCTATCGTATAAATCATGATGCATGACACGACTTATTTCTTGTCCTATCTCATCATGTAACAATTGCACCGTTAGATTTGCATTAGCAAAACTACCCTTTACTTTTGTTCCAATTATATCAAAATCAAATAATATACGTTCTGCTAGTTCGCCTATGAACTATCCTTGATTTTGATTTTCTTACTTGACTTTTAACCCTTTTGGCTCTGCAATGCTTAGCCTATTTTGTTGAGTAATAAAGACATGAGAAACCTGTGGGAATTCTCTTCTCTAAAACAAACTCACACATTTCACTTATTAGTCAATATACTCATAATCTTTTATGGAAACTCAAGAAAACCAAATCATATTTGGTTGGAATCTTTACACTGATGTAATCACTGTAGGCTATTAGGCCGTGAGTTTAGATTTCATCAGTACATGTTCCATTATGCTTGTCTCCACTCATTTATTTTCAATACATAAAGAAATATTTATTTATTTATTTATGTCCTTATATATATCTTATTCTGCTTATATCTTTTGTAACTTGTAATTTTGTATTTTTAAATACTTCAATTTACTTAATGCTAAATTCTATGTTTGTTTCACAATTATTTTTTTTTTGAGATTAACAATTTCCTAACAACGCACTATTTGTGTGATACGTGCGAATTGATCCAATTACGGACTATTTCGTAATGTAATAACGTTGAATTAATCCACATATTAAAAGTATTTATATACTTTACACGACTTAAATGAAACCATGCAATTTCGACTCAGTTTCCGCCTATAGATTTCATGTAGACTTAAATGAAACTGTGCGATACGGACTCGGTTTCCGTCATATTTGTATGATTTACGTTATTGGTTCTTACAAACCAGGAATGGATCTCATTTTCGGAATCAAAAATTGATTCGATTTCGTTGCTCTCGAAAGCAGCAGATTCAACACTTGTGCAGACTATACGGATGCATCAAACATCAAAAATTGATTCTCATACTTCATTATATCACTACATAACTACCCAGATACAAATACGTTAGTAATTACTAACAGTACATTTACCCTTACTGAATTTCGATAGAGGTGCTTATAGTTTCAAAAGAGACTAATAAAAATTTGAGGGAGACGTCCATCAAATTTTTAAATAATAAATGGCAGCGCGTTATGAAGATAATTCTTAATGAATTATATACGGTACATTAGCCAGCCCCTTTGTTAATAGGATATTGACCTAGACTCAATCATCCTAAGTCTTGAAAAATTAGACGGCAAGGCGAGGTGAACGGAGCCCGTTAAATAGGCCACACATATTTTGGATGGTAGAATAAAAAGTGCACTTTTTGATAAGCATTGTAGAAATGCGCAATCGCGATTGTTGAAAGTACCGGGGTATTCCAAAAAAAAAAAATATTTAGAGTTCTGGTCTTAAATTGATAGAGCAGCTTGAGTGCTCTGGTCTGATCAAAGCTTAAATATTATGTCAAATAGAGACAGGAAACCCAATACCGGAACTAGAATTCCGAAGAAGTTGTATACCAAGTCTATTAAATAGACTTAGTGTTGAAGTTAAGGCAAGCTATTGCTAAAGGCATTGGAAATAATTCCACACGCCTCAGGTCCCGAGACCGGCAATTAGAGTCCTCTTCTTAAAACTTAGTAGAAAAAAACGACGTGCCAAACAAATTAACAACACAAATAAATTGCTAATGTATTCGAACATCACATTAGACATTAGCAGCACCATATATATATATAAATATTAACAATACTACGTTAATAATAATAATAAAAAAAAAAAAATCAGTAATAGAACGATTCAGTAAGAGGAAAAGGGTAAAAAGTTAACCTTTCAGTGACCAACTAGCTGCACTGACAATTTGATTTTCTAATAAAATCTATAAATTATTTTATAAATCTAAAATTTATTTTAATTTTTCGGTTAACTAGCTGTAAACAGCAAACATTCATTGATTAATACACAGCGCAATTATTTATGGTATTAAAATACCCACAATATATAATAAATATCGCTGATAATTCTCGCATCTCTTTAATAACACTTCAAACAACAAATTTATTACCTGAATTATTACTTATGAACTTGGACACTGGAAAATACAATCATTACCAAGTCCCATTTTTCTTTGAAAACATCGCATTCTTTGACATTAATGACCTTGCGGTAATGGCCATACCGGCGGGTACATGGAATTGAAAAGCATGTGATGTCTTTGATCTTCACAAATAATTTACAAATAACAGTATTATAAAGAAAAATGATAACACACAGAGAAATAAAGTGCCAACCGAATTTAAAAGTTTATATTATTAGTAACAACTTATAAATTCAGTTAGTACAACGATATTTACGTTAGAACTCTGAATATTTTGGGAGTTGCAACTAGAATTTAGTTGAATTAACCGAACTTTGTGGTTAAAACTAATATTAAGTTGTACCAACTGTCCGAAATTAGTAATAACCAAATTTGAGTCGTAATAACCCAATTTCAGTTGGCAAATAGCTACATTTTTCTCTGTGTGAACATAAGTTACAAATAATACAGAAATAAAAATGTTGGTTGATTTCGCTTTTGCGATACATTTTATTTTTGAAAAAAAAAAATTTTTTTAAAAAAGACGAATTGCAATAATTTAAATCGTCCCTTCAATCCTTTCTCTAATTAATTATTTATTTCTTATTTACGATCCTCTTGTTAATGCAATGTAATATTTTTATTAAATAAGTTATATAAAAAGACCGATCAATAAGCTACTCTGATTGATCGATCTTTTTCATAAAAAGGGAGGTGTAGTGTGTTTGATAAGTGTATATTGCCATGTAGTAGACAGGCAATATAACACCCATACATTGTATGAAGTATTAACATACAATCTATGGAATGTCCATGCTACAAGCGACCTACAGTGTGGATTAATGCAAACATAAGCATTTCCCACACTTTAGCTGTAGCTAGTATTAAGTTTATTTTGTACTTAGATTTAAGTATTTTTAGATAATAAAAAACAGTCGCTCACTAGAGCTGAATAAAGAACAGTGTTCGTTTTATTTAATAATACTACATGGCTATATTTGCCATTACATTATAAGATCTCCTTGACCCTTTTTATTTCATTCAAGAAGTGTTTGCGATAACGCAAACATCATTTAATACCTACACAAAAATTAGAGTCATACAGCTTAGAAGTTAAAAGCAATTTTCAAATATTAATAAAAATGAGCCAGAAAGCCAGAACATTTTTATGTAAAAACGATCCAGATTTATTTTGTTATGTGTGCGGCCAATATATCACCGGGAAAAAAACGGAAGTGCTTCTTAACTTCATTGCAAAAGTCATATCAAGATTGCTATAATATCTATCCGCACAATTTGAACCAGCATTGGACACCGAGTACTATATGCATTCCATGTCGATTGAATTTATCTATGAAGTCTTCTAACGTAAAGTAAGTATAAATTAATAGATTTGGAATATTTTATAATTACAATATTTCTTAATTAAAATTTGAATTCTTCATATTCCTGATTTCATTTTTTTTTTTTCATTTTACAGACGACACTTGGAAATTTTGAAGCCTATGATATGGAGAGAAACAGCGAACCACGCATCCGAGTGTTATTTTTATTTAAGTACAAAAAGCGGTTTTGGAAAACATATGCGATGGTCTTACCCCACGAGGTCTGCTGATGGGTTTACACTTGCAGTTGTACATTCACAAGAAATAGAATATGATCGGGGTGCAAGCTGTAGTCATGTGCTTTCATCTTCACCAGGACACTCAACCTCAAGTATGTCTTACCAATCAGATATGTCAGATCCAGCACTACCATCTACAGCTGAAAATGACGAGTTCATCCCACACAAACATTTCTCGCCGAGACCATGGAATCAAGATCAGCTTAATGATGTAATTAGAGACCTTGGATTGTCGAAAAGATCTTCTGAATTACTTGCGTCCCGGATGAAAGAAACAGGTCTCATAACTAAAGAAACTAAAGTTTCGTATTACCGTACTCTAGAAAAAGACTTACTTCATTATTTTGCTGAAGAGGATGACTTTGTGTACTGCACAGATATTTCTGGTTTGATGACTGCCATGGGCTTACAGAGATATGATTCAAACGAATGGCGTTTATTTATCGACTCATCAAAACGCAGCTTGAAGTGTGTCCTTTTGCATAATGGAAATAAATTTCACTCCTTGCCGATCGCACATTCAACCAAAGTAAAAGAAGAATACTCTGTAATTGCATTGGTCATGAAGAAGATAAAGTATGATGAACATAAGTGGGTAGTTTGTGTTGATCTTAAGATGGTAAATTTCCTCTTAGGCCAACAAAGCGGCTTTACAAAATATCCTTGTTTTATATGTTTATGGGACAGCAGAGCTAAAACAGAACATTGGAAGAGAAAACAATGGCCTTCTAGGGAAACACTAGTTCCAGGTACGCCAAATGTTATAAATGTGGCTCTAGTGCCCCGAGATCGCATCATATTACCCCCTCTTCACATTAAACTTGGTCTGATGAAACAATATGTTAAAGCACTTAACAAAGATAGTGAATGTTTCCAGTATATTTCAAGGAAGTTTCCCAATCTAAGTATGGAAAAGCTGAAAGCAGGCATATTTGATGGCCCACAAATTCGCAAATTGGTGAACGATACTGAATTTGGCAGTTCAATGTCAGAAATTGAGAAGAATGCATGGGATTCGTTTGTATGGGTTATTCAAAATTTCTTAGGAAATAACAAGGGTGATGATTACGTTGCGCACGTTGAAGAGATGTTAACTCACTTCCAGAATCTTGGATGCAACATGAGCATCAAAGTACACTACCTGCACAGTCACTTAGATCGTTTTCCTGAAAATCTAGGAGACTTGAGTGAAGAACAGGGCGAACGATTCCACCAAGATATCCGGACAATGGAGGAACGATACCAGGGTCGCTGGGATGCACACATGATGGCTGATTTTTGCTGGAGTATTCAGAGTAACACTTCGTTATTCAACAATAGTAGAAAATCGACTAAAAGAAAATTTCAGAGTTTGTAGTTTATAATACATATTTATTTATTTATTTTATTGTTTTATTTATTATAATAAATGTGAATAATAAAATATAAATTTTCTACTATTTAATTAATTTATTTATTTACATTTAAGCTCATCCAACACAAATGTCTTTCCGAAGAATAGAATCAGTATATTCTAGGTAGGGTTTTGCCAAAAAATACACGAATGTTACTATGTAATGCATTTTTGATGTGAAAATTTGTACATAGCATGGGGAAAATGTTTTCAAAATTCAATCAATCGAAAGAAGAACATTAACTACTCAATTTTATGTATATCAGACAAAAAACTAAAATTTGGTGAAAATGAGCGAATTCACTTAATTGTGAATAATGATCGATATCTCATTTTGTTCCTATTACATGTGGCTTTGCGATAAAGCAATAAATCTGAACGATTTTTGCCGTTTTCGATTTTTTATGATTTTTTTAAAACAAAAAAATTTGATATTTTCACGTAAAAAAAAATATTTTTTCCCTCAATTTTTTATTATAACTCCGAAACTACTGAGCCGATTGAAACGCAATATATTAACGGATTAAAGGCTATGTAAATTTCAGTTTTTCTAAATTTATTTGAATAATATCGGACTAATTTTTTTTTAGTTATCATTAATTATGTGGAGAAACGTCTAAAAAAAATTATAATTTTACTTAAAAATTTTTAAAAAAAAAACCTCTCCATAGAATTTCAAAATTGAACCATATATGTACTACTGGGACCACAATACATCAAAATTGTATAGTGGTTTTCAAAGCCCCTAAAATTTTTTCAAAATTGTTGCCTTGTGTTATTTTGTGTTTTACTTAAAACTCATTTCAAAAGGACATATAAAACTAAATTTTTAAACAAATTATTTGTACTCATTAAATGGATATCATATGAAATATCATAATTTCTGGTATTCCACAAAATTATTGGTTCTAACATTTCCGGACATAAAGTTTTAAAAATGTATTTTACATTTTTTCTAAATAAAATAAAACTGGATCATTTATTTTAAAATTCAAAAATAAATTCAAAATTCAAAAATAAAAAAATTAAAATTTGTAGCAGGGTACACTGATAATAATCCATGCGAAAAATTACCAAATAATGTCCAAATAACCAAATTTTTTGTAAAATAAACGAAAATTCGTACATTTTACGAAAGTTTTTGTAGTTTTGACAATAATTTCGTATTTTTATGCATGGGTTATTATGAGTGTACTATATGAATACACAAAAGTTTATATTAAATATCACAGACACTTTCGGAAAAAATCTGTTTATTTTTGAGCACCTCTGATTCCCGACTTCAAATTTTTATATGTTGCAAGTGATACTTTGAGTTAATTGAAAAATATTTTTCAGAAAACTTAATTTTGCCTTTTATTGAGATATTCGCGAATTAGGAAATTTTTTCAATTTCTTTATCCTGGTAGCGTATAATATCGATTTTTGTGCAACACTGTTTAAAGAAGAGCATTTGATCTTTAAACTTACACCAAGTTCTTAACTTTTTTGTTGACGTGTTCAAAATTTATGATAATTCAAACATTATATATTTTGTAGACATTTGTTAAAAACCGCCAACTTTGAGGAGCGACTAAACGCGAACTATAACGAAATTTAAAAAACTAAAAAACCGATAAACTCCATATTAACAAGGCGAACATAAATAACAAGTTAAAAGAAATTTGAAAGATCATTATCTGAAAGGTGTGTCGAATGTTTTTAAAACCTCCCTATAATAAATGTATGTTAAATGTGATATTTTCTTATGAAATCATCATGAAAATATAAGGGGCAATATGACAATGTGTTAATTTAATGATTTCAACATTTAAATTGAAATTAAATTTAATAAGTTTTGTTAAATGCCAAGCACAACTACGTTAAGGATACTATGTAGGAAAAGACGTCAGCAATTGCAATTGCTAACATTTCATTTAATTCAACTAACATTTGTCATTTGTTTTTACTATTCATTGTAATTACTAACAATTGTAGTAAAAATTAAGCACATATCGCCAGCTAAAATGCAAAAGGAAGTAACCAACATATTTACTTTTTTAGAGGAAAAACACAAAACGTTCACAGATATTTTAACAATATGGTTAATAAACCTGATAGTTTTAATCATATACCCAAACAATTTTGTGGAGAAATGTAGTTCGATGAAGTGCTTCATAATCACTCAACCCTACTTCAATATGTTACAGGGCAACCAGCAAAATGTGCGAAAACAAATAAGATTCTTTAGCGTAAAAGTCAAAAATTGTGTGTATGCATGTAGTTTACCCAAATGATACATAATCATCAATAAAACCGGGTTTGGAAACTATGTTCGTAACGCAATTTTGCATTTTAGGTGACGATATGTTAGTAAAAAATAAGCAAACATTTATTTTTTTAAATAACAAAAAACGATTGTAAAAAATTATTGTTAAATCATAAAACAGTCATTTGATGTGGTTTGTTTTTTTAAATGAACTACAAGGTTATTAAAAAACTAAATTTGTTCTACAAATGACTGACATTTACATTAAAAATAAACAACTACAAATTTTTAAAGCAGAAGTTCCCTGAGTGTACTACCAATTATTATTAAATGGAACTTACCCTGTTTGTATGTTGAAAATGCTAAATATTCTAAAATGTCAGCTTTTGTAAAGGACATAGTACGATTTCTGGGTTCATCTAGCATTCGCGACATGGCTTCCTTCATCCATAAAACTGTATGATAATAATCATGATTGACATATGACTGACGGCCCAGTTCAAAGCAATCATCTGATGACATTTCAGTACTAAAACAAACGAAAGAAATGCGTGAAAGAAATCAATATTTTAGAGAGCTCAAAATTAAGAAAATATTTTACCTATATTGTATGCCATTTAGTTCACCTCTTGCCACACTTGACGTATCCAAATTATAGGTATCCTGTAGACGCATTAATGCTACTGCCGCACCATTTAAATCTTCATCGGAGGGGAATTTTAAAATACTACGATAGTTGGTTATATTCTTGAGAAAATCTGTAATGTGATGGAATTTGATATTTGTTTCAGATGTTATGGTCGAATTATGGACTTAATTATGATTTACCTCCGCCCACATCATGGCCCATTAGATTTTCTACTTGTTTCCAATCTGAGGTTAAACGTTTTGTTAATAAATATGCATTGATAGGATTTGATACATAATTTGTTATATCTACAGCTGCTTCAGCGTGTTCTCTTTGGTATTCGTGCATTTTACTGAAACAAAATTGAAGGAAAAATAATATTATTAATACACTTAGACAATTTTGATAGGGGTATTAATTTTTAACTGTAATTGCAGTTTTTTTTTATTATAAGAAAATATTAAATTACAATTTTTTACAGTTATAAAAAAAGGAACTAACACGGTACAAAATTTTTCAACACATGATTTTGGTACTCAATTCTGGGAATTGCGCGTGAAAGTAGCCCCAAAAATAAGAATTTCTGCATCATTCGTTTTGTCAAGTTGGCTACAGTAATAATTTAATGGCCATACAAACTTTTTGGCTCAAGGCGGATTTTTAGCACTTTTTCTATATTTGAACACGGTTATATCCCGGTATACCGTACGGAATATCTCTTTTGTGTATGAAGCAAAGTTGAAGATACTGAATAGGAGCAAAAAAAATCTACCCGAAAAAAGTGCATCCGGTGCCTTAAAAATGCCCATTTTCGCCATTTTTCACCTTTTTACCTCAATAACTGGATCAAATCCACAAATATGCTGTTTTTTCTTTATAAATTTTATTTTGCAGGAAAATAAAAATTCCGATTTTTATTTTTACTTTTTTTATTTTTTTAAATAAAAATAAAAATCGGAATTTTTATTTTCATATCCCTGTATACTAGGCCGGGTCGATTTGTATAGAGGCAAAAAAAAATCGCTCAAAGTTCAAGGAAAATCGTATTCTAGGGATCAAAATAAGAAACTTTGCCGAAGGAACCACACCTCTAAAACGAATTCTGATGTCCCAACTTTTGACCCGTAGGGTAAAATTTTGAAAAATCCCATTTGTATTTGTGCGATTTTTAAGGCACCGATGACGTTTGTATTCACACGAACGAAAAAACAAAAGCAAATTACATGCAAAACAAAAACAAACTATATTTAGTCTCAGATTCGTGTAGCGGCGAACGTCTTGTAAAAAACAGTGCTTAATCTTTGTTATATGACAAACTTCAAAAATTCTCGACCCTTTGAGGTAAAATATTTTAAAATTGATTTTCTGGATGACATTAATAAACTTTTGTGTATATGTTAGCCGATGTTTCAGCATGCTAAATTCATTCGCGCTAATCATTTTTTTTTTAACGGCACAAAAATTATGGCGGTTTAAAGTTTCAAGCAATATAAAAATATTAAAATTACAGTTTTTGCTTGGATTTAATTAAAGCTACAGCAATTTATAGATCTCATTGTTTTTATCACATTTCAAAATATATATTTATTACACAACCAAACAATATAAAAATACACTCAAAAAAATTTTTTTTTTCATATATTAGAGCTTAGAAAGTAAACCACTATTATTTTGGAAAACACTCATTTTTGCCAGTTTAATGATATTAAACTAGGTTTTTTGGTTACTTATTTGCAGGAAATCATATAAAATACTTTTACTTTCGAAAAATTCAAATTTTTATAAATGGATGCTTTTTGAGGTTCTGTTTGCTCCAAAAAATTTAAAGTCGTTAAAATTTGTTGATGCCTTATGGATTTTAGTATTAAGCTCATTAAAATGTTGTATTTGATGTACGTTTTGGAAGAATTTTTACAGCGCTTAAGTTGTCACAAAGCGAAATTTGTTTGGAAAAAACTGCCGCTGTACTCACTAGGAACGAAAAAAAATTATTTTTTTTTAACTTTATCAGTTATGTCCGTCGGAAAGATTCGCTCTAGAAAAAATGGGAAAAAGTAAGTTTGGCAAAATTTTTAAAAAGTTCGTAAAATTTTTGCGTTTAGAAATTTTTAAGTGACTTTTTAACTCGGATTTGCATTTTGCTAAGATGCTCAGTTCAAGTAATACGTTAGCCAATTTCAAATATAATTGTGAATGTCGGACGCAAAAAACATTAATTTTCAAAAAATTAATGCCAACTAAATTTAAGTTTGTGATGTCCGTATTCCGTTATTGGTACGCTGACATCAACTTGGTATACCTGAAACTTTATAAAATTACCCCTCTTCTTTAAACACTGCGCAAAACAGTATGCAAAAAATTGCAAAAGTTTAAAATTCGGAAAATTTTGGTTTCAATTGTAAACCATTATGCAACTTTTCACCAATCAGCGACATTTAAAATTTTTTGTTAGTGAATCTTCCAGGTCTAATGACTCCATTTTGTATGTGTTTGGAGCTGAAAGTTAAAAACTGTGAGAAAAAAATTAAATTAATGAAAAATCTCTTGTAACTTTCAAGTAATTTTTTGCATTTTTCGACTTTTAAATTTCTCTAAATTCTTTAGATGAAGGCTTTTCACCATATCTTTTAAGTATAGTCTTCTAAACACTGTTCAACGTTTATCTCAATTCTAAAAACCTTGAGAAATAAGAGCCATATTTCTACTTTGAGAAATCGTCCGTTGAAATATGTTCACTATAAACGGAAAATTTATCATAAATAATAAAAAGATAAAAAAAAAGTTAAACCTAAGTTTTTAAGGTAATAGGCAATTGTAAATCCATATATAAGGCTGTTCAATATACATTAAGGTGAGTTGTTTTAATAAACTGTTGTTGAAAATAAACTTAGATATTTTCTAAGAATATTCCCGAAATATTTCATGTTTTGCTATAACCGTTGGTGAGCTTCACCATTTTTCAAACAGGTCTACTTTTTAGTTTTTTCAAGATACTTTTTTTTTTCGTTCCAAAAAACTGTATACGGAATTGGTATCAAATGAAAGATCTTTAAAAGACGCATCTAAATAAAAATAAAAAATTTAAAAAAATGTACACTTTTTTTCAATATGGTTCAGCTCACTAACGGTTGTTGCAAAAAATTAACTATTTTAAAAATCCCCATAAAAAATGTTAAAGTTCATTCTTAGGGAGAATTCTACGACAAAAATTATTTTAAAAAACATTTATTCACAGTTTGTAATGTACACCGGTTAGGCAATAGAGTGGACGGAAAACTCGCTCTTTTTAAAAACATTTAAAATTATTTTTTTTTAATCATATACAATAAAAATATATTACCAACTGAGGAAATGGTACAACAATTTTCGATATATCGCGAACCGCTAAAAACTTATTTTTGTAAAAACTAACAAAACTATTTTTTAACACACACAATGAAAAAGTATTTTGAGCTACGAAAAATGCTACAAACATGTTTAATATATCGCTGCCCGTTTAAAAATTATTAATCAATTAAATATTGCACTTTAGCATAGAGTAACTGTTTTAAAGAGCTGGAATATCTCTAACGTGCCTCTCGGAAAAACTCGAGCTCTGCCAACTCAGTAACCAACATTTTCTTTTTAAAATGAGTTGCGTAAAAACATTTTCTGCAGCATTTTATTGAAAGCTTTTTCTTGGGAGGTTGCCATATTTTTGAAAAATAAACAAGTTGCGCTTGCCAGTAAACAAGTTTAAAATGATGACGTTTTATTTATAGCATAAAGCCAATAACAAACCAAATTACAATTAAATAAACATAACAAAGGCTGTTAAGTCTGTTTAGTTTGTAAAAAAATGCTTTTCAGTATATTTTTTGTCCAATAAAAATTTTGTTTTTATAGAATTTTAAAAAATATTTTTAAAACTTTACGAGTTAAAAAATGGGGAAAAAAGCTTTTTTTAACATGAAAATGCAACACAAACCGCAGCATTTACATCAAAAATTTTAATATTTTGACTAAGAAGTTGATAAAAATTTTTTTTAGCATAATAAATCAATAATTACAAGACTTTTTTTAATTTTTAGTTAAGTAGATTTTCAGCATATTATTTTCTTACGATATAGCAGATTTTATTATGTTTGCTGGTTGACTTAGAATATTTCGAAAACTGGCAACACATCATCAAACCCAATTTTAACACCTTCAAACACAGTTTTTTACCTTCAAACCTAATTTTTGTCAATATATCCTAAATTTCTCTAAAAAAAAAAAAAAACAAAAAGGGTGAATAATATATAGTTGACGGGTTGAGTACCTAAGAGTAGCATAAAAGGCCTCTGATTTTAGTAAAGACAACATTTTTAAAACTTAATAACATTTTACTAATTTACCATAAAGCGGAAATCTTTGCCTTTTGATTGTGTGTCATATTTTTAAATACGTTCAGGTAGACAGACTAAAGCGAAAGACACACATCTTAGGTAATGTGTTATATTTCCTTTTTCGTATTGCAAAAAAGGGTTGTATATCATATTTTGTTATTTTTTCGTTTCGTTTCTGGTCTAGCCGGGAATCGATCCCGGGTCATCAGAGCATTTAATAGTTTAAAACATAAATGAATTTTTCTTCCACATAAATTCGTCAACAAAACTTACACTTTAACCTTTAGCTTACAAAAAGGCGAATTATAGTGAGTCTAAAAATATATTTCCCGAAAAATGTATCATTACATTTTGCCTGGAAGCAATAAGATGAATAACCCAGTATTATTCAACAATTATTTTTTGTATGCAGGTAATGCATTTTAAGTTTAGTATTATTGGTAACCCATTATTTTATTATTTAAAATAAAACAGATTGTAATAATTACTGCTTACAAAGTAACGTATACAATAACACGTAATCATTACCATGGTTTTGCAGGGTAGTTTTGAAATTGTTGCGATTTTTTGTTTAAAGGTTCAAAATCAAAACTTAAGCTCGATATTGCGTCCCTTTGCCTGTTCAAAATATCATTGCAATCGGACCAATAAGTAAAAATGGTCGAATTTTTTTCCAAAAATTGGGTAATTTTCCACTGTGCATTGGTCGTAAACTGTCAAAATTAATGAACAAATACCTTACCCATATGGCACATGTTTTTTAATTATTTTGGTATGCTAAACACAAATTTGTCAAAAGAGCTTGAGTCGTAAATCGAGTTTTGACTGTAGTCCTAAAATATATTTTTTATTCGATATTTCAAAATTGTGCAGAGATGGAAAAATTTTAGACCAGAATTGGCATCAGGAGATAAAATTCTATAGATATCACTTCTTATAAATAAAATCAAACAAAAGTTGCTTAAATTTCTATACGAACAAAAAATAAAAAAACCGAACGAAAAATATATTGTTATTTTTTAAGTTTTAGGTCTCCCCATTCGGCTCTTAGACCATATAGGTCCTATTGGTTGAAATGCTCTGAAACATTCATATGGGCAATTCCTTTTAGATGAGCCAACAATATAAAGGAATGGAAATATCAGGTATATATTAATAGTGTATTGAAGTTAGGAAGAGTACTACATTTGAGGAAAAACATTGGGCAGAACCAGTAATGTATTAAAAAGATGTAAGCAAATATCAGCGAGAAACGGACGCAACAAATATAGAAGTTATTTTTATGCACTTATAGAAATATACATGTCAGCGAAATTTGTGAAAAAAAAAATTTTTGTGAATGTGGAAATTGCGTTGAACATCTTTTATATGTAGATTTATGAAATATGAAAATTTTCTTTAAATTTTTTTAAATTGGGTAAAGTACAAATACGGACGCGACAAGACGTACGCTACAATTTTTTTCCAAGAGAACAAAACACACTAAATGTGGTAATAATAATGATCAACATTAATTAAAAAAAAAAAACAAAAAATAAACCAGAACATAGAGTTAACTTCTAGTCAATGAAATCGAAATAAAGTTACATATTCTCAGTTAAGTATTTTAGGATATACACTGTCAGACAAAATAAAGTGCGGTGTTGTACTTTACCTATTTATTCCTCAATATTTATCTTCCACGTGTATTATGTCTTACTTCTTTGGAATCCCGTTATTTTATAACTTACGTATTTTATTTTAATAAACAATATTAGTTTTTAAAGCCTTTAGTTTTTGTGCTTGTGATAAAAGTATTAAGTTAGACAAACAAAACGTACGACAAAATAAAGTGTCACTTATCATTAATATTAATATTTCTGGTACATTATTAAATATTTTAATTATAAACTAAAGGTATATATTTAATTCTTAATAAAATGTTTAAAAAATTTCATTAAAGTTTCTGTACATTTATAAAACAGCGTCAGACGGACATAATTTTAAAATGAAACCTTTAACCAAAACACAAAAGGATTTTCTAATACAAGATCGAGAAAATGGAATGAAATTGAAAGATTTATCTTCCAAATATAAGATGTCAGAATCCGGAGTAAGAAAAATTATATCTTTGTACAAAATAAGAAAGTCAGACGAAAGTTTGAAAAAATTATGTGGCAGAAACCGTAAAACTACGAAGAAAGACGACGACCATATTGCCATTCTCGCAAAGATAAACTCTTTTACCTCCGCCAGAGAAATAAAAGAAAAACTTAACTGAAATATTTCAACGCGAACTGTCCAAAGAAGGTCCAATGAAAGCGGTTTAAGAAGTACCTACGCTAAGAAAAAACCACTTCTACGCGCAGCAAATATAAAGAAGAGGTTGGAATTTGCAAAAAAATATATAAATATGCCAGAATCATATTGGAATAAAGTAATCTGGGCGGATGAATCCAAATTTGAATTAAAAAATTCAAAAAAAAGCAAAAGAGTTTGGTGTGAGCCATCACAAAGGCTTAAATCGAAAAACATTATCCATACTGTTAAACATGGTGAAGGGAGCCTTATGGTATGGGGATGTTTTTCGACTTCAGGGGTAGGCCGGCTTGTCAAAATTGATTCAAAAATGACAGGTGAGCACTACGTAAACATTTTGAAAGAAAATATATACAGTAGTGCGGAAGAAATGAACTTGGGGGATTTTGTCTTTCAACAGGACAACGACCCCAAGCATACCAGCAAGGTAGCCAAAAATTATTTTGAGGAAAATAGCATTGAGCAATTAGAATGGCCTGCTCAGAGCCCTGCTTTAAACCCCATTGAACACCTCTGGGCTATTTTGGATGACAAAATTCCAATGGAGTCGCGAACCAACATTCATTTTGGGAAAAAATGCAAATAGAATGGAGGGCAATTCCACCAAGTACATTGAAAAATCTAGCATTAAGTATGCCCAGGAGACTAAAAGAAGTCATCAATAATAAAGGGGGTGCAACATCATATTAAGTTATTTATTTGTTTTATATTTCTCTTGACATTACATTGAGGTGTTACTTTATTTTGACGTTTAGAATTCTTTGGGTATATAATTTTTTAAGTTTTTTTTTTTGTATATATGAAGTCAATAATTTTCGGAAAATTATTTTTTTAGTAGCATTTTGTATGGAATAAATAAAAACTTTTATTTTGTAGCGATTCTAAATAATTATATAATATTTTTTTTTCGTGGAAATGCAAAAGGTATGCTACCGCACTTTATTTTGTCCGACAGTGTATAATGGTTAATAAAGTTGGATTTTTTCAGTTAATGCTTTCGCTGTCTAAATACGAAAACCAATGCAGGCTTTTAATCCCTCTAATAATTGCAACATTCTGCCACAGTTCAGCCAGTTCATCAAAAGAACCCTCAATTTGTTCTGTAGATATATAAAAAAGCTTAACTCCATCAATGTTGTTCTTTGCACATTGATAATTGATAAAACGATAAAGCATCTTTGAGAACAATATTTGTTGAGGTAAGGTAACTGTTAGTAGGAAATTTCTAAATTACAAGAACAAAAATAATATTACTTTAACCACTCCTAAAACGCATAAAAAAAATTTATATAAATCGCAAAAAGGCTCAGCAAAAATGTTCTTTTGCACTTGTATATTTCGGCCAAGAAACGAGAAAAATTAAAAATGCTTTTACATTTATAAAATATAGACCTTTATGCTTTATTGTTGAGAACAAACAAAAAGTTCTGAGCACTTTACATTTTTCACTCGTGGTTGGACTTTTTCTGGAATTGCCCATATATCCTTTGTCGATACATTACACTCGAAAATATCGGATGAAAAGTGTAGCTAATACAAAAAAAAAACAAAAAATGGGAAATATATATCCACCTTTCGTCGTCAAAGGGTCACTAATTGAAAATAAAAATATTTTAATTGAATCTCGATTTTATTTTATATTGTGTAAATATTATAATAATTAAAATTAGAATTTTATTTCAATTTAGAAAACATTTATTTTCAAAATTTATACAACAAACTTAAAAATAATTATAACTTACAATTACTTAAAAATAATACCTCATAAACACATAATTATCAAACTCACTTAAATTTAAACGTTTTTTAAAAAACTACAACCACACAACATAATTTTAATAATTTACAACAAACTTAAATTACATACTACACTGTATATACAGTAGGGTGTCCCGAATAAAAAGAAACAGTAGGAATGCTACTCAATCGATGCATATTTAAGAGAAAAATGGGAAAACAGGTAAATAATTTTTGAAGTGGATCAGTTCCCTTTTCAGACCTATTTCAAAAAAAAAATCGAAACTTTTTTTTAGTCAAAATGCACCACAACCGGTAACTTCAATCGATGGATTAACTTATTTTTCTCATATTCACCTCTTTAATATGCATCGATTGAATGGTATTTCTTCAACCAATACGAAAAAGTGTCCTATTCGGGACACCCTAATATATAGTATTTGTAATTAGAATTTCGGAGAGCTTAACAAACTATTATTTAAATTATTTTTTTTTTTTTGGTATTTTAGCCGTCATGACATATTTTCAAATTATATAAAATTAAAAAAATAACAAATTAAAATTAAATACTACAAAACAAATTTATAATTCATACAACATCAACACGATTATCTGGCGGTGGGCGATAACACCACAAAGTGCCAAGAACACCTAAACCAATGAAAAACATGGTAAAGGTAGATAGTCCCAATATAATACCAGTGGTAACATCATGTAATGGTAATCCTGGATAAGGATCAAATACCAGGATAACCAAAAGACCACAGCATTTGAGAAGACAAAATACCATGACCAGTATGTAACCAGAGGTATAACTGCGATTGGGTAACCATTCACAGTGACGTGAACGAAATCCTAGGAAACCCAAACCAACACCACTAATGGCCGCTACTAAACTAAATTGTAAATAAAATGATTTACCCATCTGAAAAAGAGAAGTTATATAATTAGTACTAGTGCCTAAAAGATAAGGGACTATTTATTAAACCATTTACAATTGAGGCGACAGGCTGTAAAATAAATGTGTGTAAATTAAGAAATTTCTGCACTGATAGAATTATTGTTCATATGATATTAATGAAACAATTTCATAGAATTTTTTTCGTAGATTTAAGAAGAATTTCTTTATATCCAAGAAATTTTATTAGTATTAAGAAATTTTTCAGAAAATTTCATAGTTTCATAAAAATAAATTCATTCGATTTCATAAAATATCTCTTCATAAATTTAGCGGAAATTTTCTTTATTTCAAAGATTTAATTTTTTTATTTTTTCATAAAATTTCATAATTTCATTAATATTCATACATTTCAAACATTTTTTTAAGTTTTAATTTTCAAGTGTTCGACATATTTTATAAAGTTTTTTTTATTATTTCAATGTAAACTTTAAATAATTTTGGACTTCCATGAAGTTGTTCCTTCTGTATTTTCCAATTCATTAGTTCCAATGCATTTTTCAAGACATTCATGAAGAGTTTTATTAATTCAAAGAACTTCTTAATATAAAAAAAACTACGAAATTAGTTCATAAATTCTATAAACGCTTCATTCTCAGAATGATTTATTAGTTTTATGAAGACTTTTATTAATTAAACAAACATATCATAAACGTTGACTTTAATGAAACCTCTTTCATAGATTCTATGAAAAGTTTCAATAGACGCATTCCAGTGATTTGCATTAAAACTATGAAGAAATTCATTACTGAAGTGAAGATAATTCTCTCAGCGTGGCCTCCGAATTGGGTTTGATCTAAAAACTCTAGTACAGCTTAACACTTCAATGAACGGTTTCCCACATTTTATGTTTCCCAATTTGGTTGTATCGGATTCTGAAAACCTGATGTCAAGTACGTCTTGATAACCAACGAAAATTCACTGGAACATTATAGCTTTTAATTAAATTAATGCAGTTTTTCATTTAATTCAATGAAAAACTTTATTTTATTTGTCTAAAACAATAATAACTCAATGAAAAACTTTAATTTCTAAAGAATCGCTTTGAAAAAAGTTCGTTAGTTTAATGGAAATTTCATTTAAATTAGTCTTAAAAATGTTTACTGGGCAGAGAGAATTTCTTGGACGAGTCTTAATTAAATTTTTTCAAGAAACTAATAAAGTTTTCTTCACAATGTAAATTAACAATTTCTTAAACTTTTTGAAAAAGCTTCATCATTTTAATGAAACTATTTTTAATGAAACTTTTTTATTGGTCATATAAAATTTTTAATAAAATAAATTAAATATTTCATTAAATTTAATGAAAAAATGCATTAATTTAATGAAAAGTTTTAATGGACGAGTTCCAGTGACAATTCTTAGATCTAATGCAACAATTCATTGATAGCATGTAGACAATTAGTGGACAGAATTCTCAGAAATGTTCAGTAATCGAATTTCATGCAAATTAATAAAGTATTTTGATCGCTATGTCGATACGGTTTCACTCTATTCCCAAATCTTTATTTACCTATCTACAAAAGAATTTTAAATTTTAATTTTTCACGAGTTTTTGGACATTACGCAAAGAAATTCAAATTTCACGAATTTCAGACAAGCTTCAATAAGCATTCTTACCCCTCCTTTTAACCCTCTAAATTTTATATTTGGCACGATCTAAAAATGCGGTCCTGTGAAGGCTCCATTAAACCTGGATTAGCCAGACGTAAATGAATTCAACGTTTTAAATGATTATAGAACATCGCGTTTTTGCCTCTCTCTTATGCATTGAACATATAGAAGACGTAGGCAAAACCAAAAGTAGAATTAAGGCCAAATTACTTGAGCGGATTCGAAACGTAACTCGTTTAAGAAATGTTGCATGAGTTAAAATAAAATAGAAGATAATGTTGTTGTTTTGTCTCTATCTAACTCATTAAACGGAAAACCGAAGTGAAAATCTATTTTCAATAGAATTTGCTTTCCGCAAATTCGTCACCATTTACTCAATATGTAAAAAAGTGCCAACATATTTGATGTAGGTACTAATTTTACAAAGTCCGAGTATGTAGAGGTACAGTACGTTTACGAAACATATCCGCTCGAGTAATAAAGAATTTAGTCTTGACGTTGTGTTCCGTAACGAACCAGCAGTTTTGTTTTTGGCTTATAGATAGTGCGTTTTTGGAAAACAGCTAATCCGTTACGGCACGTAACGGAGAGAGTAATGTAGCCTCAACAAACGTTTAAGTTTTCAATATGTTTAGTGCAAATGAAAGAGACAAACAAAATACGATTGTTCTTTGCATTTTTAAATCCATGCCGTTGTTGGCCTAAACCATAAACAAAACAACTGGTTCGTTATGGCACGCCATGGACCAGTCAATTTTGTTTTCTCTTTAGTTTTGTATCCCAAGTTGGAGCTCTCATTTGGGAAAATCTTCTTGCATGTTTAAATTTTCAAATTTCCTATAAATATATTTAACCGCTTGTCGCCTTAATTGCAATTTGTACTTAAAACAATTTTAAAACTTACATGAGCAATCATATATACAATGAGCGCCGAATTCATAGTACTTCCCAGCACCAACATTAGCGAGACTATGGCCAATGTTATGGTAGCATTGGCTATTTTCTGTGGATATGAATTATTGTTGCGAGACTTTTGTGCTATACTACTACAATCCTCTTCAACCTCCTCCAATTGGGGATGTATTCTAGATCTGGGTTGAATAACAGCCATGGTACGATCCGTTTGTATGGGCCCGATATGTTTTACGGTCTCATAATGTAATCTCTGGGGAGATAATTGAGAATTTTTCCTTGGTTTTATGGGAGGCGGTGGTGGAGGAGGAGGTGAAGGTTGGGCGCCATATTGGTTATGATAGTTTTGTTGGGCATATTGTATTCTTAAATCACGTTGGGATGCATACATTTGATGTGGAGTAGTCTGTTGCGATCTTGTCATAGGTTTAACGGGAGTTTTTCTGGGTGGAGTAGAAAGTAATTCATGTAACATTTTCGTAGCTTGAGGATTCTTGAGAGGTGTATTTGGATAAGAGCATAAATTAGCCATTGAAACTCCTTTTTGGGGTGTGGAAGTACGCATAGGTGTCCGGGATTGTTCATAGCCTAGGGGTAAAAAGTTTTGACTATGATTTAAGTCCGGATTACTAAGGCAAGTTTCTTCTTCTTCATTTTGTACCTCATAGTCATCATCATCTTCTGCGGGTATCATAGCATATCGATGGGCTTTACCATTATGCATTTGTATAACTTCTTGATTATCATCTACCAATTCTTCATCTTCAGCTGTGGGTACCATTTGATATTTTTGATTTGAATTTTTATCCACAATCAGAAATGTTTTACTACCAAAATCACTCGAAAAAGCATGTTTAATTTTTGGAGCTTGTAAAGTTTGTGATAGAGATTGACGATTTTGTAAAGAAGTGCGGCGTTTTGGTGGCAGTTTAGGTTGATCTAAGATGGGTGGTAAACTGGCATAAGGAACAACTGAGGGATCTTCATGAAAAGAATGAGGTTCTTCTTGTTCCATTTGAGCTTGGGAAGAATAACGATCTAAATCATCTTGAGATTTAGCATAACGTCTACTTGCTACTAAAGGTGAAGAGCGATTGTTTAAAACAGGTCTAGGAGGACCTGGTATTATAGCATAACGATTATTTTGATTAGAAGGTAATTCTTCTACGGGAACTAAAGCATAACGTCCCGAACCAGATCTGGTTTCAAACGAATCGGCTGCACGATTTAAATTTTGTGGTTTTATAGAACGCGCTTGTTGTTGGTGATGAATATATTGCGGCTGTTGTGGTTGCTGCTGTTGCTGAGGACGCTGATGGTGTTGCTGCTGCTGATGTATAGTTGGTGTAGGTTCGGCCATTGATTTTTTAATGGCCACCGAACGCGTCGACATGCTTCGTTGAATACGCAATGGTCCCTCGCGTGGATCATAACGCGTGGTATTTGAATTAAAATTCATTTGTAAACTACGATTATAAATTGCTTCAATATTTTCTTTATTGGCCGAAGGTATTGGATAAAATTCACTATTTTGGCAAAATGCCGGATTTGTATAATTATGTTTAGACATATTTTTATTTGTTTAATAATCACACTAAATTAATCATTCAAATTTTATTTTTTTTTTTTATATATTTGCCACTATATTTAACAAAAAAAGTAATTTTTTAAAAAGGACGTGTTCACTCTCCGAAATATATTTAAAGACTGATCTTACAACGGCAGTTGTTTAAAGTAATTCACTTCAAAACTTAGCCAAATCGTACCCAAACAGCAGCAGCAAAAAAAAAACACAAAATACGTTAAAAATTCATCCATGTATATCGCCAGCCTTACAGCTGAGCTCAAATATTATTAATTCTCCCCCTGTTAGAAAATACCACCAGTACATGCAACATTGATAACTACACTCATACATACATGCATATGGATAAAAGCGCTCTATACACAATACAAAACTACACGTGTAATAAGGTTGGCGCGTTCCGCTTAAGGAAACATCTGCTCCTTGTGCCTAAGACTCAAAATATAAAATATTTCTAGTACAACACTCATTTCAAACACTATGATAAGTCGTTGACTCGTGTTATAGTATCAAAAAAAAAAAAAAAAAAAGAAATGAGGGTTGAAATATAAAAATTATTATCATTCTGAATTCGTTAAAAGAAAAACGCAAACGCAGCCGGCTTTTATTAACTTTTTTTTCAAAACACAATAACGTATATACTAAAATAAATAAATAATTGAACATGCAAACAAAAATATATATTTCTTCCCCTTCTCTACAGGATCTTATAAAAACGACCGTTACTTTTTTCGGCTTTCAAACCACCCCATTTATACTTAAAAATGGGTAAGTTAAATTTAACATTGACCCCCACCGTATTATTATTCAGCTTTGTGACACCCAGTTAGAAAATTATATTATTTCTCTATTATTTTAGCTGTGATTAATTTTTTATTTTTATCATTAAAAATATCCTACACAGAGAGAATTTTCTTGTACTAGTTTTAATGAAATGTTTCACTAAACTAATGAAGTTTTCTTCATATAGTGAATGAAATATTACTTAAACTTAATGCAAAAGCTTTATAATTTTTATGAAACTGTTTTAAGGATCTTGTATGCATTGTTGATCTTTAAAAATTGCACTTCATTGTGAATTGTCAGGTTTGAGACCAAAGTTAAAAGTTTAATACACTGCGTTGCAAAACTATAATTACACATTAATATCACAAAATATCGTAATTTAAAAAAATAAAGTAGAAGAGTTTAAAACCAATGGAAAATTAATAATATTTGACAAAAAAAATAAAAAAAAAACAATTAACTTATTTTTTATTTTACTATTTAAGAAAGTATAACAAAATCAATTAGTGCTTAGTTAGAATACAATGCAGTTAAAGACCACTGTATATGTAGTTAAAAACAAATGAAATTTCACTTGAAGAAAAGACGACTTACATTTCAGAAAATTCAACTAACACTGACAGTTGTTTTTTACTGTTTAAAAAAATGAACCACAATTGTAGTAAAAAGTAACCACATATGCAGTAAAAAATAAAAAAAAACATTTATTTGTTTTATTTTTTTAATGACAAAAAAACTACTGTATTAAATGAATGTAAAATTATAAAACAGTAATTTGATGTGGTTTGTTTTTTTAAATGAACTACAATCGTAGTCAGAAGTAAAGTTTCTTCTACAAATAACTGTTTTTCACTTAACAATGAAGATTGCTGTATTACAAATCAAACAACTACAAATATTTACTGCAGAAGTTCCCTGAGTTTATAAATAGACTAAACTAAATATATCAAAATCTACAAAATTGTTAGAAAAATATTCTAACGCAGCAGTTTTAATAATGCGTGTGGCCTACTTTTTTTGGAATCAGCTCGAAAACTCGATCAGACATACTGTCTTCCAGATTTCTTCGAAGTTCTTCCGTTATAAATCTCTACGGTTTTCTGCGTAAACTCTATAGGTTAATACTCCTTAAGTATTCTCAATGGGGTTTTGATCCGGAGAATATGCAGACCATTCCAATACTCTTATATTTTTTCATGATATTTATTATATAGTCTGACAACTTACATGTACTTCTTCTCGTTGCTATTATCAATAAATGGAACCGATGTCTCTTCTTATACTGTAATGTACTTAAAAGAATTCAATCTGGTGCTTGGAAATGCCAAAATACCGTCAAAACTAAAAACTGTCCAAAGCAATCAGAATCCGCTTCCAAAATTTATTTTTGAAAAATATCGTGGGTCCTTACGTAGTTCTCTCCAATACCAAAATTGAAATTTTTTTCATCAGAAAAGATACGTTAAAAAGAAATTTGTATTTAAACAGTCCTACCAACAACAACGTTTGTTGACTTACTTTTCTCCAGTTGGTTTGTAAATTCCTTTTAGCGAACTCAAGTAGAACAGTTTTGTGGCGGGGGTAATAACCTTGACACAGATATCAGCTCTTTCGAGCAATTCTCTAGGAATCCTTTAAGAGCCTACTTATAGTTGATTTGGCCGCATTTACCTTACATTCATCGATTATCTGATTGGGACGTTTCATTGAGTTGCTGGCGCAGGTGTTTATTTTACACCTGTCCCAATCAGAAATCTTTTTTTTTCGGGCCACCTGTTTTATTTATTCCACAATCACTCGGAGTATTTTCAAAATTTGTGACAACCACATGTAAACGGTTTAATTTTTCAAGCATTTTCCTAAAAACTTAAGCCACTTTTTAAATAGGCTGAAATTTTCTCTTTTTCAAAATCACTTAGATATGAACCACGCTTCATGTTATTGCAAATTGATTAAAATCGCATAAAAAAACAAAAATAATTCTTTAATTTTTCTCTATTTGCTATACTTTTTTGTTTACCGTTATATGTAGTTATAGTTATGAAACACTAACAAAATATTACTACACAATTTTTCTCTTAAATCAATTAAGTAATCCCTTAAATTTTACACAATAAGAGATCAGTTATCTGTAGGGGCACTGAAATAAGTATACATATAGGCGTTTAGTCCCAATACATTAACTATAGTCTTATAAATTAAAAGTTTCATTGATTTTTTGAGGGGGGAGGTTTCTTAGCATATCCTTTCTACCTTTTTATCATTAAATAAGGGCATGGAACAAAGTCATTTTAAAAGTAAATGTAAAAAAATATATAATAATGGTGATGGGTGTAAAAGCCTCGAACCGAGCCATTATAGCACTCATATTTGTTTCTTACTGGCCTTTTGCCAATTTAGTCTCAACGTTAGTATTGCTAAATAGAATAAAAACTGACAAACGCGTCCAAAAAAACAAATTATTTTTACTATAAAAATTAGCGTTTCAATGTACACCCAAAAGTGCACTTTGAAACAAAATTTCAAAAATGTGAAAATTTGCGATTATGTGGCAATTTTCAAATTTCTTTAACATTTTAATGCACTTTTAAATTAAATCGCTACTTTTTTAAATTAAATCCCTACTTTTTTAAATTAAATCGATTTGTTGAAAATTTTAAAAGTTGTTAAATAAAAATTAATTGAATCAATTAAATATTTGCTCAAATTTGGAACTTGCTTGACATTTTTTTATACTATCGCTCAAAACATATTGCAGTTATTTTTTGTAATATTTATGTATGTCGTTGATTTTTATAAATGTTTATGTATTAGTAATAAATATTTTAAATTCATTTTATTAGATTTTATGAATTCTTATTTGGTTTATTACTTTATTAAGTTAAACAAGTTAATTTCAGTTGTTTTAATGTGAATATTAATTTATTCTTAAACATTATCATAAAAAGAATAATGCAACTTTTGAAGTTAAATTTTGTTCAATAAAAATGTAACAATTTTTTTAAACAAAAAAATGCTAAAAATAAATTAAAAATTATTTTAAAAAACAATTCTCTGATTTTAACAAAAGGACTTATTTTTGCAAAGGAAAATCAAGAAAAAGAATTTTTTTACATACTCCCTATGTTTCAATAGAAAGAAAAATACTAATTTCTGTGTGAATTTGTTCACAAAAGCATAAATACATCTGCTAACTAAATGAGAATTACATGCCGGTTTAAATTCACGTTATCCAATTGTTTTTTGCTTATTGAGAAGGTATGCAATATTGATGACTTTTTAATCAAATCAAAAGTTATTATTTAATTGAAAAACTATTCCATTAAAGAGCTAGCAATTTCTAATTAAATTTGCAATTTTCGTTGTTGGCGGAATTTCATTAATTTAAGTTATTGGTGTTTGTAATTGAAATGGGTTTTTATTTTTTTGTGTGTAATATATTATTCATTTCAAGGTACACCCCATTTCCCTAATTATAGTTATGCAACGCATGTATTATAAATAGAAAACGGTAATTATTATTAAATGAAATGTTTTTAATGAAACATTTGCATTAGTCACATAAACTTTTTAATAACATTTTATAAAAAACTGCATTAATTTAATGAAAAGTTTCAATGGACAAGTAACATTTCCAAGATCTAATGCAAAAATTCATTGGAAACATGCAGATAATTCTCTCAGTGTAGTTGGTAATGGTATCCTTTTATTTGTACTTTCCCTTGAATATCTTATTTCAATTGTTTAATTTTTTTTTTTTTTTTCAGATATTGATTTATTTTTGTAACTTTCTCTATTGTTATGAGAAAATTTTAATTTTCTATTTTTAATTATTTATAGTTTGCGGGTGTTATTTATTGATATTGTAACTTGAGTAATGGACTTTAATTCCAAGGATATAAATAGCTTTTACTCTCCTTCTTCGACCCAGTACATTTAAACGGCTATATTTTTTTTGGAAAAAGAAAATTATTCAACATCTTTCAAAAAATTGTTATCCAGAGTTGCCAAATAATTTTATGAAAATATCAATTTTTAACTTTATTGATTAAACTTTTTTTAAAAATATAACAAAGCCTAATCTTTTATATTTTTGGTTGATATGTTGATGAAAAAATTGAAAATCTGACCGACCCAACTATGAAATTTTCAAATGCACAAAGTCTAATAAATTCCAAAATTTATTCCGTTTTCACTCAAAACATAAATAATGTATGGTATTTATTAAAGTACCACTCAACCTATAAAAATTATATAGTCAGTGTTGCCATATAGCAATTTTTAAAAATGTTCAAAAACCATGATATTTTTCCAACAAAAATTGTTTAACAAATAAAATCTAATATGACAATATCATATTAGATTTTTGGACTTGAGGTAGAACAATATTCTAACTTAATATTTGCAAATTTTTAAATAGAGATTTGTGAACAAAACTTCTCAATACTAAAATGTTTGAAATATCTTCGCCTGGGTTTTATAGCCTGTCAAAGTTTCAGTTTGGCTGTCAATATTTCCACTAGAGGGCGCTTTGAGGCAAATAAAATAATTACAAAAATTTCTTAATGAGGCATTTTTTTAAAAATGATTAAACTTTTTGAAAAGCACAATTATAATCTAATATGACAATATTATATTAGATTTTTGGACCTGAGGTAGAACAATATTCTAACCAAATATATGAAAATATATTAAATCCCAAAAAACAATTTTTGTATTCTAAACACAAAAATTAAAACATTTTTTAAAATTATTAAAATTATTCGAGTTACTCGAGTAATTTTAAAATCTTACTCGATTAATCGAGTAAGTTAAAATCCTCAAAATCGAGTTATTGTTTACATTAACAAAATCAAACCCGAGTAAGTTGCATGTACCACAAATGTGTAGATAGATTTTTTTTTTCGTTGCCAGAAGTTTTTTTTCGTTATCCTGAAAGAAATCCAAAAACATCCCCAAAAATTCACAACAAAATAAGATCAACATATTATTGTTGTTTTTTTGTAATATTTATGAATGTAGTTTTTTTTTTTTTTAATAAATGTTAATGCATTGGCAATAAATATTTTCAATTAATTTCAATAATTCTCATTTGGTTTATTACTTTATTAAGTTAAATAATTTAACTTTAGTAGTTTAAATCTGAATATGTATTTATTTTAGATAGATGTATGTAGGCCTGCCAGATACTTTTTTTATCCCGAAACAAAATAAAGCATATCCCCAAAAATACCCAATTAGGAAAAAGTGGAACAAAGTAGTAGAGTTAAATTTCTGTATTTAATTTGACCACATTTTCCAGTCTTGCCAGATAGATATCAAATCAAGAAATATCCAAAATAATCCTCAAATTCAACCATGCTAATTTTTAGTTAAGTCGGTGGTCCAATTCTTTGTTAAATAAAGTCAAATTTAATTTACAGTTAAAATTGGCGTTTAATTAATAAAGAAATAGCTCTGTAAACTTATTCTGAAAATCAGTCAAATTCAGAAATATTTTTCGTATCCTTTTTCTTAATCTTTGATCTTTTCTAAGTTTGCAAAGATGCCCTTAGACTTTGATTAGTTCCATTAAAAAATCCATTATATATAAAGAACCATAAGTTTCAGAAGTTTTTTATTTATAAAAATTCAGATTACTACAAATATACTTCTTCTAAAAATCAATATATTAGATTCCCTACAATATAACGATTTAAAAAGAGCCAAGTTTTGATTTAATACATACAAAAATAATATAAATTGAATTATTGATGGGTAAAAACCAAGAGAATTTTGGGAATATTTCTGAGGGTTCTTTTTCTAGGAGGCGTAAAGCAGCTATCATGTTTGAAGCCTATTTTCTTAAAAATTTCCCAGAAATTAATTAGAAAATTAAATAGATTTGAACATTTTGCGATTTTCAAATTTTTATGATTAGATTTTCTTTTTTAATTTTTAGACCCAGAAGGAGATTTTTAGGATGAATTATTATATAAAAATTTTAACTTTAAGGGCGAGTAACTTTTCATTGAATAACCAAAGTTTACCTACACTAATTTATATAACAATTTAACATAACTGTGGAATTCCCAAAAAAAACTCCGTGCTCGTCTTTGAAACTTTCTGTCCCCAAGGCCAAACGTATCCCTGAATTTAGGGATATTGCAATACCTTAGAAACTCTTATGTCAAGACATATAGATTGTGGATGGAAACATTTGAACAAAACACCAAGTCTGACCAGCCTGTATAGGTACATAAAAGGTTACCGCTAATGTACAAAACAACTTTAGAACTCATAACAGTTAACTCACCTAACGTACTGACAGAAGTGTCTGAGTATGGTCAAACAATTATACTCTCAGGTAGACAGACTACAGCAAAAAAAAAGGGTTGTATATGTCAAATTTTGTTATTTTTTGTTTCGTATCTAGAATTACTGCATTTGCCTTCCTTTAAAAGATGACATAATTTAGACAACAATGTAAGCAGTTGAAAGAGAAATTGTTTCTATTCTATTAATTCATATCGCCAATGTGGGAGTATGAACATTTTTATATTTTGTAACGTATTGTAAAACTGCATTTATACTACAAGCAAAAACTAGTAGTTTCTGAAAACTTTTACGTTTTAGTTTAATATTTGTATGAAATTTGACAAGGAGTGATATCGAATAATTCCCGACACAGATTCCCACTTATAACTATTTGTATGTTTAAAAGTGAACTTTTTTTTGATCAAGTTATCCTTTTAAAATGTCGTCAGATTATGTGTACAAAATAGTTTTGCACACATTAACTACACAGAAAAAATTATCAACCTAAAATATCTAACTAAAGATTTGATTTCAATTAAATTTGCTTCTAAGCAAATATTTAATTAAATCAATTAATATTTTAATTGACTTTTAAATATATAAATACATATTTTATTTTAGACGTAACTCTCGAATTAGTTTTTTATACACTGTAGCTTAAAAAGAAAAGTTTCAGTATAAAATATCAAATGCATTTCAAGTTTACAAACAAAACAAGCAAACACACAAACATACAAACAGACGCATCATTAACAAAAACATACATACGTATCGTTCACACACTTTTTTTGTGAGTATAATTTTTTTGTACAACTTTTTTCGTTTTTAATTTTCAATAAAAGTTTTAATTGATATTATCGATACCGTTTTTAGTTTTTTCTGTGTAATTCAAGTGCATTTTTTTTTTGCAATTTAAAAGCTTTACACTCTTGTAGTCATCATATAAATTACTTTTTATGGTTTTTTTTATAAACAAGCCAAGGTTAAAAACTCTTAAAGGTCTAATCAAATTTTAGTGATATTTATCCGAAAATTATGCAAACTTTGATACAAAAATTTTATACAAATTTGATAACAAAAACATACGTACCAACGTATCGTACACACACTTTTTTGTGAGTATCATATTTTTTTTGTAGAAGATATTTATTTTTCCTTTTTAATTTTCAATAAAAGTTTTAATTGATATTATCATTGCCGTGATAGGCGAAAAATCAATTAAAATATTAATTGATTCAGTAAGTTCTTTAATTGAAATCCGTTTTTAGTTTCTTTCTGTGTAGGATTATTAGTTTGGGCTTTGAACAAAAAGTGAAGCGAAATAATAAGCCGATCGCACACATAATCTCATAATCTTGAAAAGAAAAAAAGTCCCGTGTCTTACACAAAAACAGTTGTCAGTGAAAATATGTCGGCTTTCTCACTCTTTAGTATAAATGAGGTTTAAATTTTTTTTAAAAGAATCACAAAAAAAATTTAAGATTTTCAGCAAATAAATTAACTAATTTATAATTTTTTTTTACAAATTTTTTGAGTTTTTTTAGCAAAAATTTTATTAGCAAGGATTTTTAAGCAAACGATTTTGCTGACTTTATCAATTTTTTTGTAAGTACCCTCCTGACAAAAATTATGCTGACTCAACAAAATGTTTTTGCTGACAATACTAACTTTTTTTTTGAGTGTATATTTGAGATTATTCATGCCAAATATCAAAATTCTCTTCCCTTCTAATTTTCTACTGTGTTCTGTTTAGAGGACTAAGTTTCAACTAAAAATTTGTAGTTGTTTGGGTTGTTAAAGTCAATTGTAGAACAAATTTAATTTTTCACTAATCTTGTAGTTCATTTAAAAAAATAAACCACATCAAATGACTGTTTTATGATTTTACATTAATTTTTTACAATCGTTTTTTGTTACTTAAAAAAAAAATATATATATTTCTGTCTTTTACTAAGATATCGCTCATTTACTGCCAGACTGACATAACTCAAAAACACGATTTTGAAGAAAACGAGTTTAAAGTTTTCTATCCATATCTGCCTCGCTCGACCTTTTCTCTATTTATTCGGTCACGTTTCTTATAAATAGAGGGTTTTAATGTATTTTTCTCTTAGTGAGAGTTGTGTGCGAAGTCGCTAATTATCGAGAGACCCGTGAGTAGCACAGTTTCTCTATAAAGTATATACTCTTTGCATCCACTTTAAAGAAAAAAAATATATATATACCCCTATATCTCGAAAACTATACATGATATTAATATGAAATTTTTACACAATATAATATAACTAATAAGTCTGCATCATTAACTCAAAATTCACATTTTTTGACTTATGACAGTCTTAAAGTAAATGAGCGATATGTGGCTCATTTTTACTACAATTGTTAGTAATTTTTTGAATAGTAAAAACAAATGACAAATGATAGTTGAATTTAATGAAATTTTAGTCGTCCTTTCTTCAAGTGAAATTTTATGTTTTTTTTGACTACAATTGCTGTCGTACATAATATCCATACATAATCTAAAATATATTAATTAGCAAAAAAAAAAAAATATAGTACTCAAGACTGAAACAAAAAGATGACCCACATATAGAGTTTACCACAAACAATATTCAGATTGACAATCAAGTTAAACCTAAAATATATGAAGAAGCAAATAAACATTAAAACATAATTTATAAATTCTTTTTATTGCAAAATTCACAATAAAACAGACAATTAAAATTGAATCCACAAATAATATAAAATGAAATAATTTCAATGCATATGTCAACAGAAAATTTTTGCAAAGAAAATATGTATTTCCAGCTTTTATTTGTATTCGTCTTTTCGGTTTTAATTTTCGGTTATGTTGTCTTATTGGGCACTTAATAACCAGTACTAGAAGTAAAACATATGCCGGCCAACCGGCATATCTGTCCGTTTTTAGGAAAGGTAACAACAAACCCAATGACAACAACCAGACAGTAATAATAAAACTGACACAACAATTAAGACAGAACTATTAAATAAAACAAATGATACACTGTGCTCAAAAAATACACATACAAAAATTTTAATAATCCTGCCAGCAAACAAACTTCAAAATGAGTCAGAAATGGGCTCAAAAAATATTATTAAAATTTAAAATTTTTGTATGAAAGTGGTTCATTCAAAAGAGCGTGAATTCGTTTTTGATTCAAAAATTACTCAAAAACTGAAAAAAAAAATTTGGTATAGGCTCAATAACATAGAATGGCATAGAAAAAATTAATAGAGATCTGACCATTAATTATATATACATATATATAAATCGGACATGCTGATTTAAATGGCGTACTTAATTTTTTGATCGATGGTAAAAATTTCGAGAACACGTTTTTAAAATTTGGCGGTTTTTGCATTTAGTTTTTTTGCATTTAAAACTTTTTGCAAGCAATTGATCTGCTTCTGTTTTGATGGAATTGAATAAAAAGACCTGTGGTCATATTTATGGCCCATATTTACTGCACAAAACTTTATATTTAGACCACTGATTCACGTTTTATGTAGGTTTTTGCCGTTTTTTACAGTTTTAACGAATATGAACGCTTAATTATCAATTGACTTGAATGTTTTAGTTTTTTAAAAAGAGGCAGTTAATGGGATATATTTTGAAAAGAAAATGTATTTGCTTATAGCGGCTTATACTATATATGCGCGATAAAACTGTAAAATAAAGGGTCCGCCAAACAACTTTTTTTTTTTGAACTCCTGAACCAATTGGACTTTGTATGGCGTCATACCAAGGTCTTTATGCAAAATTCGTCTCAATAATGTCTCCGAAATGTTCAATTGTTGAGAACGACGGTGAATTGATGTTGATGGCGCTTCACGCACACTTTCTGCCACAGCAGCAATATTTTCGGGTGTTTTCGGCTTTTCACGCTTTTGTTTATCGATGAGGATGCCAGTTTCTTTCACTTTTTTCACAAGATAACGAACATACGGACCATATTCGTTCAGCGGAAGGATAAAACTAATTATCTGTCACATCAGACATGAGCTAAATGTTACCATTCACGAAATAAGCACTAGTTGAAAAAAAACGTTAGATGGCGGACCCTTTACATACATTTTTACAGTTTTAATTTTTTATAATTTTAGTATTTTATTTTTTTAAAATAATGTACCTGAAAAAAATTATTACGTCTATTACGATAACTTCTGGAAATTAAAACTTTTTTGATTCAATTTTAGCAACAACATTTTTTAGATGTGCCCAAATATAATACTAAAATTATAACTCTGTGGTCAACTTGGAAAGCTATGCTGCCAAGAAAAAATCGCGAATATATAAAGGGTCCGCCGTCTAACGTTTTTTTTCAACTAGTGCTTATTTCGTGAATGGTAACACTTAGCTCATGTCTGATTTGACAGATAATTAGTTTTATCCTTCCGCTGAACGAATATGGTTGTGTATACGCTTGAACAACGCTGGGAAATATTGCGACATTACTTTTAAAATCATGGTAATGTTGCAGAATGAGCAAGGAGTGGCCGTTACAGTCAATGGCGATCGTTATCGGGCCATGTTGAACGAATTTTTGTTCACAAAAATTGAAGAGGAGGATATTGGCAACATTTGGTTTCAACAGGACGGCGCTACGTGCCACACAGTCGAAGCTACACTCGATGTTTTGGGTCCTGTTTTTGAAGATCGCATTATAAGCCGCAGAGCTGATGTCGTTTGGCCACATCGGAGCTGCGATTTGACACCGTTGGACTATTATTTGTGGGGTGCCGTCAAAGATAAGTGTTACGCCTACAAGCCAGAGACAATTGACGCTTTAAAGGACAATATTCGTGAAGCCATTGGTGAAATACAGCTGCACACAATCGATAATGTGCTTAAAAATTGGACCGATCGTGTAGGCTACTGCATGGTCAGCCGAGGCAGCCATTTGAATGAAATTATTTTCCATTATTAACCGGAAGGATTGTACTTTCAAATAAAAAAAGAAATTTGAGAAAATATTCAGTAGTTTTTTTTATAGCATTTTCAAAAAAAATAAAGTTATTTGGCGGACCTTTTAGTATATGCCGCTATATGCAAATTCAGTTTTTTTTTTTTTGGCAAAATATTTCTCATTAATTGCCTCTTTCTAAAGAATTAACACTTATTCAGATCAATTGTTCGTTAAACGTTCATATTCGCTAAAACTGTAAAAAAAGAGGTAAAAACCTACATAAAACGTGATTCAAGGATTTAAATACACAGAAAAAACTAAAAACGGGTTTTAATTAAAAAATTTATTGAACCAATTAATATTTTAATTGATTTGCACCTATCACGGCAATGAATTGATAGTATCAATTTAAATGTAAGAAGGAAAATTAAGAAGAAAAAAAGTTATAAATAACTTCTACAAAAAAAATATGATACTCACAAAAAAGTGTGTGATCTATACGTTGGTATGTGTGTTTTTGGCAATGCTGAGTCTGTTTGTGTGTGTGTTTGTTTTGTTTGTTAACTTCAAATGTATTTGGTATTTTATACTGAAAATTTTCTATTTATGCATACAGTGTATGAAAAAATAATATGATAATTGCGTCTAAAATAAAATATGTATTTATATATTTAAAGGTCAATTAAAATATTAATTGATTCAATTAAATATTTGTTTAGAAACAAATTAAATTTAAATCAAATCTTTAATTAGATATTTTTGGTTGATAATTTTTTCTGTGTATAAAGTTTTGTGCATTAAATATTAGCCATAAATATAAAACAAAAGCAGATCGATTGCTTGCGAAAATTTTTAAATGCAAAAAACTAAATGCAAAACCGCCAAACTTTTAAGACATTTTCTGTTCCATTGATCAAAACATTAAGTACACCATTGAAATCAGCATTTCTGAAATATGTATATACAACTGATGGTCAGATCTTTATTAATGTTTAAAAAGTTACATTTTGTCCTCCTGTGTAATCAATCTTTTTTTGGAGCCTTTTTTGAATTGTTTACAAAATATTTCAATTCAATTACATTTCCGAGTCAGTTCTGAACCATTTTTTGGCTTAAATAATTTTTTTTCAAATTTATGTGTCTTTTATGATTCTGTTTGGAATGCTTAAATTTTTGTCCAAAAAATTTGTAATTTTTGACAATATGTGTTCTATTTGATTCTTTTTCGACTAATAGAATAGGAACCCTCAAAAAAGTATCCAAATTTTGCTGGCTGGGAATAATGTATTGCGTTTTCTCTTAAAATATTTGGTATTAAATATTATTTAATTTAAATTCAATGGGGGCCCAATATATTAAAATACCCAAATATATCGAGACCTTATATTCAATACCCGATATGAACCAATTTCTTGAAAATCACATTTTGCTGGAAAACTGTTGTCTGATAGCAGCTATATCTCTGAGAAAATTTCAAAGAGCAAAAATCAAATTTAGTACATTGTTTTTATATTTGTACTTCACGCTAATATTAAGTAATTCGTAATTCTTAAATTTACCAATTTGAAAGTTAATTTAAATCACAGTTTTGTTTAAGCCATTATTTTTGTGCGTTTCCGTAACCAGTCTCACTTGCAGATGGCATTATTTTTCATAATTATAAAATATACTATATCTCAGAAACTAAGCGAAATACTGTAAAATGGCGAAAAAATTGTTACTCCGTACCTGTAAATTGGTAATTATTAACCCCTCAGAAACAAATATGGAGCTGCCGCTGGTCAGATCCGCAAGTTCAAAAATTAAGATTTTTTATCGAAATTTTATCATAAATTATAGCTACAAATTATATTGATTTATCTGAATTCTAAGCTAATTTGCCTATAATGGTTAATGTATTCAACAGCCTAGTTACACAGAAAAAACTAAATTCGAGTTTCAATTAAAATTTTTGTTGATTCAATTAAAAGTTTAATTGAATTTGGTAAAAGTTGTAGTATCAATTAAAGTAATTTGTAACTATTAAATTGATTTTATTATCAATTAAAGTTTTAACCATTTCTATTAAAAATATGTATAATTGAATGTTGTTTTTCATTTCAAAAATATTTTCGTAGCTAGTATTACAAATGTAATTAAAATTTGGGATTACATAAATGGTGGTATTTTTTTGTAGGCGGGTCTCAACCCAAACATAACAAATTGATAGGTTTTTGGTGATTAACCATTACCCCCTCTATTTTTTTTGATATTGTATTGGGAGCGGATTTTCTATCATTCATATTTTTTCTATGATCCGTAATTCACTGAAACAATTAACAATTTAAAGTATTGGTATTTAAAGTATTGGTATAATATTTCAAATGCTTTATTTATAAAAAAAAACAATTTAAAATACTTTATGAGCATAGTGTATATGTGTAGGTTTTTTTGATGCCAGTTTGATGATGTTATTAAAAATAAAAATTTTTGTGGCACGAGCCACAGCAAAAAAATAACACCATCATCTTCATGATCATCAGCCAAACAACATGCAACTCAGGAAAACGGAAAATTAAAACCAAAAACAAAGAGGAAACAAATGTAGGCTGTTCCATACTCTTAATAAGAAGAAGAATATAAAAGAATATAAAAGACAATAGCTTTAAACAGCTGACAGCTGTTTTGGATCTTGTCTTTATAGACACAAAACATAAAAAGGAGCAACAATAGCAGCAGCAGCAGCCACCACCACAATGCACTCCATCGTAAAATACATTCATTCATCACAATAACCAAATGATCCTTTAATATCATTTTGTATATTCGTTATTATTTCATGATCATAATTTAAGAGGTTTTAATATTAAACTCAATTCATTTGGATGATATTTTGGTTCCTACCACATCCGTTGTACATTATGATGGTACGACTGGAGTAGCATAATAAACATTTGAGTTTTGTTTTGATATCAAGTATGCCTGCCGTATGTATATCCTGTTTCCTTAATTTTTTTTAGTTGTGGCAGGGGAAATTAAATTTACTTTTTTTATTATATTATTTGTTTATATATACAACAAAATATGTAGGTATTGTAAATTGTATTGTAAATGTAGTGGAAAATATTTATGTAAAGGTATATAAAAGAAGCAACCAAAAACAACATTATTATAAACTAGAAGTTGTTCTTTTTGTTTTGCCAGAACACGATAGTACAACAACTTTATACAAAAAAAAAAAAATAAAATAAGGAATCTATATCCTTGAACACCTTTCATTACAAAACTACTTTCTTTCTTTTAAAACTGATACAGAAGAGAAACTATAACCAAAGTATTACTTTTTTATTTAACTATTATTTTATCAAATGGCACTTACTAGGGCAGGGGTGGCAATACTTTTCTCGTTTGCTTGTCAGAAAATGACAATATTTTTTGCAAAAATGTGTCGCGTGCCATTTTGAGATTATTTTTCTTTTGAAAGCACTTTGTGTGTGAAAAAGAATTTAATGTCATCTTTATATTAAGTTTTTTAGATCTAGCTTTATTACACTCTGTTTTCCACTTTTCTACAAGGCATACATGGGACTAGTTAAATGAATCGATCAAGTAATTGACGATTTAATTATCACTGATTGAGGTCAATTATAATTAAATTTTTTGGCTTTGCAATTGCGTAAAACAATGAAAATGAATTTTTTTTTTTTAATTGGCATTGCTCAATACCAACAATGACTTTAACAGACAATTATAATTGATTATTATAATTGTTTGTTACAATTTTCTGCAAAAATAATGATGATTTCTAAATTTAGACAAAAATCATTTATTTGAGTATTTATTGTATTTATCAGGGATGGCAGGCAATACCGCTAAAATAACGTTATCGATTTAAAACACTTTCAACTGACTATCGTTATCAATAAAATTCCATTACCAAAATAATTCAAATACTGTTATCCGTAAAATACCGTTATTGATATCACTAAAATACTAATATCATTAAAATACCGTTTCCGAAATATCTTAAATACTGCTAAAATACTGTTACCGAAATAATAGAAATAATGTTATCTTTAATTTAATCTGAAAAAATCTGAAAAAATAATTGGTGTAAATAGATTTTATTAAATTTTTCCCAAATCTTGATCACAAACTAGCTAGTCATTATAACTCGATCATAATGGGACTAAAATTCTCGATGTTCATTGACATTGCCTTAATAACTTAAATAACGTTATCCTTAAAATACCGTTAAAGAAATAACTGAAACCCCGTTATCCCTAAAATAACGATACCGAAATAAAGGAAAATAGCGCTACCGCTAAAATGCCGAAATAAGTAAAATGCCGTTACCACTAAAAACCGTTTACCGAAATAACTAAAATATCGTTACTTCTAAAATACCTTTACCGAAATCAACCAAAATAACATTACCCTTACCCACGCCCGCATTGAATCGGTTACCATCCATGGTATATATTATTAACAGCGGATAAATCATGACTTATCCGTTACCAAACAGGAAGAAATAGTGTATACACAGAAAAAAATATTTCCCAACTTTTTTCAGTTAAATTGATTTGTTGAAAATTTTTAATGCTGTCAATTAAAAATTAATTGCATCAATTAAATAATTGCTCAAATTCGCAACTTACTTGACATTTTTTATTGTATCTCTTAAAAGCATTTGATAAAAAAAAAACAAAATATCACCAACATATTGTTGTTGTTTTTTTTTTTTGTAATATTTATGTACATATGTAGTTGCTTTTTATAAATGTTTGACTTTAAGACGATTTTCCCCAAAATCTTTTATAAACCATATTTTTAATATTTCTAATAAGTGGCAATACTGGGCAAATATCATAGGCAATATGGGTATAAATTTTTGTTTTATCCAGTTCTTTAATGCTGCTTACAAAAAAATTTAAATTTCTTAAATTTTAGACATGTGTTCATTAGGGTGGGCGATTAGTATGGAAGGGAAAAAATCATAATGGGCGCTTCGCGTTTCTGATTCTTGGGATTGTACTGAGCAAAAAAGTCCACTAGACCATACGTCTAAGATGAAAATCGAGCTTCCACATTTTAACTTTACGGCAAAAAAGCCCTATTTTGAAATTAAAAATTAACCCCTTAAACCCAACCTACATATATGATTGATGCATTGATCTGCTAGAGAATCTTCCAAAGAACAGATTGATACCATAATCATGGATAAGCTCCTCCTACTTCCTGAGATATGTCCATCCCACACATTGTTACTTTCACAAAATACGACAAAAAAAAGCATTATTTTGAAATTAAAAATTAACCCCTTAAACCCCACCCACAAATTTGATTGATGCATTAATCTGCTAGAGAATCTTCCAAAGAAGAGATTGATACCATAATCTTGGATAAGCTCCTCCTACTTCCTGAGATATGTCCATCCCACATATTGTTACTTTCACAAAATACGGCTAAAAAGTCAAAATGTGGAAGCTCGATTTTCACCGTAGACGTATGGTCTAGAGGACTTTTTTGCTCAGTACAATCTCAAGAATCAGAAACGCGAAGCGCCCATTAAGATGTTCAAATCGCCCCACCCTAGTGTTCATACAAAAATGTTGTACCTCTAAAAGTGCACTTAAAAAATAATACGTATCTAAAATTTTTTTGTCCTCGACAACTTATCCAAGTTTCAGTAAAAACTACGGATTCACCACTGTATAGTTTCCTTGTTTTTTTTTTTGTTTTTTTTTTTAATTCACGCCACTCTAATATTCAATAATTTTCGTTCATTTCAAATATGTAAGTTTATTCTATTCATACAGAAAAACAAGATAATATGTTATAAAGTTTGAGATGACATATTTAATTTGACATTATTAATATTTTCTATTATTATGTTAATTTTAAATTTGCAAAAAGATAACTATTAGCATAATTTATTATGCGCACCTCTTTGCAAGTGACAGCTAAGAAATGTATTCATTAAAATTTTAGTGATTAAAATATTAACGAAAACTAGTTTAGATTTTGAAAAAAAAAATTAATGATTAATTTACTTACGTTTTTAAATAATCCAGTTTTTGTTGTTCTACTCTAATAAAACCTTCTAAATTGCTTATTAATACAGATTCAGTCTCTAATAGCTCTTCCATTTCCGCCAAAGCCGTATAGACTTCTGTGTTGATGGATTTGATGGTACATATTAGAAAATACAGGGTGAGGAATATGGAAAGTGATTTTTTGCGTCGATGTTGTAACATTTTTGTAATGTTTATGTGGCAGATTTAAACTGGAAATAGAGAAAAATTAATTTGGATTAAAAATAGTTTGTAAATTTTGATATATGAAAATAGTTAATGGACAATGCTGTTACCCGATTATCAAATATCAAATTCAAGTAATATGTTAAATTTATTTGTTATCAACAACAATGGTAAAATGTGGTGAAAACTATTTAAAAAAAGTTCTTTGTTGATTTTTTTTTTGAAATTTTGATGCCAAACGAAAATTTTTATTCGAAATGAAAAGAATCAGCCACACTTGTTTTTGTAAGTGGTTTATTTTAAATTTTATTATACATCAAAGTAGCAACTTTTCTTATATTGATTTTCTAATTAAAAAAATTTATTTTCAAACTATGAAAACATATATATGGCAATCCTTTTGATTTTAGTTGTTTATAAAATAGTTTTATTTTATAACGGTTTTAAGTATCTCCAGATTTTAATGAAACTTGGATACGTTGTTGACAAAAAAATATTAGACACGTATTTTTTTGGGTGCGCAATCGCACGTTTTGGTGTTAAAGTATTAAAGTACTCGAGAAAATACAAATTTTGATACCCATATTGTATATGCTGCACAGTCGGATATATCACAAAATTTTTGTAAATAATTCGGCCATTTCATACTTTTTACAAAAGAATTTGGAACAGGCATAAGTGATGCGATATCGAGCCATTTTTTGTTTTAAATCCGATTAAAATCCGATAATAACATAATTGTAAGCTGCTAGTAGAAACTAACAAAAATATGCTTACATGTGTGGGTTATCTCTAATACTTCCCGATATATTTTCATTTGAAAATGTGAAATTCCAAATTTGATCCGACTCAGGTTCAGTTTTTTGTGAATAGAGGGACGAAATCGGAGCCAATTTCTTTTTTAAAAATTTCTTGATTAAATAAAAAAAAAATTAACGCAATATCTTGTTCAACTCAAAAACAACATTCGATTAAAGTAGAAATAAAAAAAAAAAAAATTAAATTTTTGCAATTTTTTTTTTTTTTTGTAAAAAGCACCGAGTTGTCAAAAAAATGCAATATGTTTATCATGTGTAAAAATCAGCCAAAAAGTTTATATTTGAAAAAGTTTTTCTAACAAACAACATCTACTTTTGTGACAAATATCTACTTTCGGAGGGTTTTCTTAGGAAAATTTGGAATCATACTTTTGAACTGTACACACAGAGAAATAAAGTGCCAACCGAATTGAAAAGTGTATTTTAATAGTAATAACTTATAAATTCAGTTAGTACAACGATATTTACATTTCTAAATATTTTGGGTGTTGTAACTAAAATTCAGTTGAATTAACCGAACGTTGTTGTAAAAACTAATGTTAAGTTGTGTCAACCGACTGAATTTCGTAATAACCGAATTTGAGTCGTAGTAACAGAATTTTAGTTGGCAAATTTTTAAATTTTTCTCTGTGTTTATTTACATATCATACTAAAATCTGTATCTTGTGGTCATCCTGAGAAGCTATGGTGCCATGTATTGACAAAATAACTTCTTCCTTACTATTATAACTCCGTTTAAATGACTCTTTCCTATGCGTGAATATTTGAAAAGGTCGTTTAATTATTTGGCGATAGAATTCGAGAAAACTGGAAAAATGGAATAAACGCTTAACAGCGTTTATAATAATACTGGTCTTGTCTTTATATTTCAACAGAAATAAATCAGATTTATTGCATTTGCAATTTTTTGTATATAAAAAACAGCAAAAAATGCGTCAAACTTTAAATTCATTTAGTGGAAAAACTGTAGCATAGATCGAAAAATAAAGTACGTCACTCAAATCAGCATGTCCGTAATATATAGAATTGATGGTCAGAACCTTATTAATTTTTTTTAAGTCAATCATGGTAAAAATCATACTATTAGCTCAAAAATGCAACTAAATTTTGCTTAAGGTTGACGCAAAAAAAATGTGGTAACTCTATAGAAAAAATCTGCCAATCCTACAAACATTTTAGTTTCTTTTTCGGACTCAGCGCGTGAATTTCACCCTAAAACGACTTATTAGTTTGATCACCAACAATTGACACCGAACTATGTCCAAATAATAAAAGTTTTATAGAAAATGTCTGAAAATCTAAAAAAAGTTCATTTTTTTTTCATATAAAGTCTTAATGCATAGACCGAATTTGATAATTTTTGATATCAGGCATTATGCAATATTTATAAATAGTTTGCCCAAATATCAGACAAATTGAAACATTTAAGTGCATCTTCAATACATTGTATATCCATATGTCATGTCCATACTAAGTATTTACTGCACATATATTAAGGTGATAGATAAGAAAGTACATCATGTACCAAATTTCTAGTGTCCGGCCGAACAGTTTGGTCAAAAAATTTTGGTATTGGAAACATGTTCGCGTTGATCCGATTTAATTCGATTTTGTGTATAAAATTTAAAGAAAAAGCCGAATTTTGCTATAAAGTTAAAAGTTCGACCGCCGAACTATTTTCAATTAGGCCGCACTTTCGGAGGCCGAACAGTGAATTAATTGCTTAACTACGGACTGTTCTTTAAATTTGACACTCAAAATCGCATCTAATCAGCCCAATAAACATTTTTCCATTCGTCAAATTTGTCCATAATGCTTTTAAATACCGAATACCGACAAAATGAATTTGCTGGCCGAACTGTTTGGTCGGACACTACAAATTTCTGTTATTTAAATAAGGAAACAAACAAGTTGTAGAGTTATAGCCATATTTTACCACTGTGCATCGATGTAACCGATTCGATGCGGTTCTCGATAAGGGTTAAGCAATTTTCTTTTGTTTTGGTAACGGTATATCAGGGGTAACGATATTCCAGTTATTTCGGTAACGGGTTTTTAGGGTTAATGGTATTTTACTTATTATTTCGATAACGGTACTTTAGAGCTGAAAGGTATTTTTGTGTTTTCGCTAGCGTTATTTTAATTCTTCAGGTAATGTTAATGCTCTCCGAAATGTGTAGCCGAATTCCAATGACTGCCTAGTTTATGGGAAATATATCTATCAAACTTTGGGAAATATATTCCACTATATATGTTCATATGTAAGTATATGGTAAAATTAATCAAAAATAATTCTATCATACATATCATATTATAACATATCATTATATATAAACATATAAAATAAAATGTAATAAAAAAATGCTATCACTTTTATATATTTTCTTAATACCATTTAAATTAGAATATAAATGAGTTCCAAAATTTATTGTAAAAAATATGAACAACGACGTTTTTTTTTTGTAATGATTATTCATATTTAAAAAACTGTGTTATAATTATTAGGTTTTAAACCAACGAACATATCAACTCAACATCTGTTAAATTTTATATGCCAACTTATTTCAAGAGAAACAGTTTTTAGATGTTTTTTAATGCATATTTATTTTTTAGTAAAACTTATGCAGAGAATACATCAAACAACATAAATTAACTTTAATTAAAGTAGCTTAAAAGCATGAAAATGAATGAATTAATTAAAAATACCACGTTAACAATTTTTTTCCGAAATTCTTTTAAAACCAGTTCCGGTTTTTAGAAGGGAGCGTTGGAAACGGCTTGTTTAAACAAATGAAACACCCAACCTTTAAAACATACATAAAATAATTGTTTTAAACAATCTGAAATTACTGAAGTACTATTATATGGAGATTTATATTTTCGAAACAAAATATCGTATAGATCCATAATACCAACCGTATACTTATTATTTTTAATTATTGTATAACAAGGACGTTGAAAGTTTGCTGTTTATTTCTGCTCCTGAAAAAAATCTGTCAGTCTTCCACTTGAAAATTTTGCGAACAAAGAATTTGATTTTCTTCCTCGGTAAATATTGTTTTTTTTTTTGTTTTACCTAGCGTTTTAAATTTGTTATACGTATGTTCATAAAAAAACATTAATTTTTAGATTTAACATAATTTTTTTAAAATTAATATTTACATGTTTTATAAATAAATTACAAGTAATACTTAATTGGATTATTATAGAAAGTACTGATATTTTAAAAATTTTAAAATCTAATAATATTTGATAGACCTATTTTTCGAATTAAACTATATGAGATTATATTCCATGAGATACCATGAGATCAGCTGATGTTTAGTTATATGTGATATATGTTGTGATTTTCGACAGGGGCACGTGGTTGACTGGATCTTGGGTACCGGAGGTTGGTGCACAGGTCTGGTTCACGTATGACTCAAAACAGTCGAACATGGAATTCAGCATGCGCTGCCCATGGACAAATATCCCTCCGTTTTTCAGGAGGAGGTCTTCGCTATCTGCATCTGTGTGGAAGAGTGTCTGCGGAGGAGAATACGTGGGCCACGATCTACATTCTATCTAAGAGCCAGGCGGCACTTGGTGCCTTGAGGGCTCAAGATGCGTCGTCTGCTCTGGTTAAGGAATGTATCGACTCTCTAAATCGTCTAGGACTTAACAACTTCTTGACACTGGGCTGGGTTCCTGGCCATGAGGGCAACGAACGGGCTGACTGTTTAGCCAACTGCGGAGCTCGTCGACAATTCATTGGCCCTGAACTCTTCTGTGGCGTACCCAATGGGTATGTCAGAGAGAGGCTCAGAAGCTGGAGGGAGTCGAAGTTTGGGGCCTTTTGGACCAGATCGCCTGGGCAGCGACCGGTGAGGCTGTTTATATCTCCCTCTGGGGAGAAGTTGCTGAAACTCTTGTCTATGACGAGGGGCGAACTAAGGACCGTGACGGGTTACCTCACGGGACACTGTGGCCTTAGGTATCAATTGTACAAGATGGGACGATCCTCTACGGATACGTGCAGGTTTTGTGAATTGGAACCCGAGACCTCAGAGCATGTTCTCTGCAAATGTTTGAGGCTTTCCGATAGGAGGGTGCGTTATTTTGGTGGTCGAATAGTGACGCCATCGGACGTTTGGAACTGTTTACCTGGTAGGATAGTTGGCTTCGTAGGGAGCCTGAACCTATGGGGTGTATTCGCTGGCAGCACAAAATACCAACTTCTGGTCGCGGTGCGTAGTGCCACTCTAGTCTAATCTATATATGTGATATCGTTATATCGGAACTTTTTTCATCGGGATCTGACAATTATATATTTAATTGTAATTTAAGTATCAAATTTTATTATCTAATCCTAAAAACTAATCAATATTCTATTGTTTATTTTAAAACCGAACAAGTAATAAATTTGAATAATAAAATTTTAAATAATCGTTAAATGTACAAAAACAAACAAAAATACATTTAAATTAGTTTATAAATACAATAAAAATCTCTTCTAAATAAATTAAACCAAAAAACCAAATAATTTCATTTATTTTTGAAACCGGTTGTAATTGATAAAATACAATTCTTAGCCGTGTAAGAAATTGGATACACTTGATAATTAAATTTTATTTTGATTTCTAAGCCGGTTCAAATTTTATTACCTACAATTAACATTTAATTAAAAAAATCCATTAGAATAATATTGAAAAAAGTTTTTTTTTTTATAACCAAGTGATGGGTGCAGTTACCATCGGTCGGTTTTAGATTAAAGAATTTTAAACGTTGTCAAATAACAAGAAAACATAAATCTTTTTATAATTGTACAAACTAGAACGTTAAAAGTTTTAAGCGATAAGTGTTAAATAAATCAAATAAAATTGTTGATATCTGCAATATTGTTTAATTTAACATATGCTTAAAACTGTTTTGAATTAAAAGTTTTTTATACGAAAGTGTCGTTGAACTTTGAAATCTTTAACAACAAAATGTTTTAGAATTAATTAAAAAAAAAAAGAAATGTTTTTAAATATCTTATTTTTAAAATCTGATATCACCGGGACAACAGAATTTGTTCCCAATCAAACAGAAACCAAATTTCGGCTATAAAACATTTGTAAATTCGGTTCTAATATACAGGGTGATTCAGTCACGACACTCCGAATTTCACCAGCGTATTCCTTGGCTCATTTCGTGAAAATATGTCCACTACGACCATCCCCGCAAATGCAAGTGTGCGAAATGGTAGTAAGGTAAAATTGCTAACTTCTGATCCAGTTTTCGCATTTTTTGTTTTTGGGCTTGTTGGATAGGTCTTTGGGAGACGTTTCAGAATCAATGAAAAAAAGATTAAAAAAAATTAAATTGCCGAGATACAGAGGTTAAAAAAATTTGGAAAAAAAGACATAATAACGTACACATGACCTCAATTTGCTTAGCCAGATGGCAGGCAACTTACGGTTTTTTATTGATTCTGAAATGTCGCCCAAAAACCTTTCCAACAAGTCCAAAAACAAAAAAATCCGATCACTGGTTCAGAAGTTAGCAATTTTACCCTACTACCCTTCGAACACCAATCCGAAAATTTTAAAACCGCTGCCATTTCGCACACTTTCATTTTCGGTGATAGTCGTAGTGGACATATTTTCATTAAATGAGCCAAAGAATACGCTGGTGAAATTCGGCAGGTCGCGATGTAAATTATTTTTGACTACTCAATACGTTTTAATTGAATATTCGATAATTCTGTTCCTTTCTTTTTATATAAGATGAAATTTTTAAGATCTAAATAAAAATCGTGTAGTGAACTACCCAAAAACAAAAAATCCGACCACTGGTTCAGATGCTAGCAATTTTACCCTACTACACTCCGACCACCAATCCGAAAATTTTCAAACCGCTACCATTTCGCACACTTGCATTTTCGGTGATAGTCGTAGTGGACATATATTCATGAAATGAGCCAATGAATACGCTGGTGAAATTCGGCAGGTCGTGACTGAATCACCCTGTATAGTGCTGTAAATTATTTTTGACTACTTAATACTTTTTAATTGAATATTGGATAATTCTGTTCCTTTCTTTTTAAATAAGATGAAAATTTTAAGATCTAAATAAAAATCGTGTAGTGAACTGACTTATTAATTGCACTACTCTACGGCCAAAATAACCTGTCTTTGAAACACATAAATTTGATCGTTGTGCCTTAAGGTGGTTGCTTTTTTATTTTATGTTATTATTTTAAAATTGTACCAATCCCAAATATTTACATATGCTTCGACATGTATATGCGGAAAATTTTAGCCGCTAAAAAAATTACCCAGTCAGCGCAAGCGAAATGAAGTTTTCGACATTTTCGAGTGTTAATTTTGTTTTACGAGGGCAGTCCCAAAACACAACAAATTTGGGAATAAGTGTGTTTATTTCTTAACATAATCTCCTTTTAACCCGATTCACTTTTCCCAGCGATGTTCAATTGCTTCGATACCCTGTCCAGATCCTTAAAATAGCCATCAATCGCAGACTCCTCCGATTCATTGTTGGAAAGTCTTTTACCAATTTTGGAAATAGAAAATAATCCCAGGCGAAAATAATCGGGCGAATAAGGTACGTGATGAATAGAGTTGGCTGTTCGGTTTTAACCGAAAATGAATTTTTTCGAGCCTCAAAACCGAAACCAAAAACCGACAAAAATATGTCGGTTTTTAATAAATACTTAAATCAATAAAAAAAATGTTTTACCAGTTTTACAATATTTTTTTATTTTGTTCAAATTACAGGGTGTATCATATATAAATTACAGGGTGTATCATATAATTAAAATTTAATTATACCGAAAATTTAAAAATTTAAATTTAATTATATGCATGAAATTGTAAGTATTTAAGCATGAATTTAGTAAAAGGCTCAGCTCCAGTTTGTTCAAAACTGATTGTGATTTCCTAAAGCTAAAATTTAAAAAAAAAAGCTATGAAAAAGTTCAATAATTTAAAAGAAATTAAGTTTTTTGTGTCCCTAAACAATTTGATTTTTAAGAGATAAGTCCAATTCGAAATTCACTATTAAACTATTATTTATTTCAACAAACTTGAAGAAGTCACAGACCCAAAATAGAGTATTTAAAATAAAAAAGTTCTTTTTCCGCATCAGCGAAATTTTAAAAAGTGCTACTTTATATTGTCTTAAATAAATTATTAAATAAATTCCGACCATAATTAAAAAATGATGAAAATTTTTCATAAAATGCCTTCTTATGACACTAGATTTTTAATAAATCTACTTCATTGAGTGAATGAAGGTTTTAATAAATAAAATTATACTTTCCATAAAATGTTATGAAAACTTGCATTAATTTAATGAAAAGTTTCAATGGACGTGTTCCAGTTCAACTTCATTGCTCCAATGCAAAAAGCATTAATATCATGCAGATAATACTCTTAGTGTATTTGTACACTTAGAATACTATGTAGGTAAAGACCACTGTAAATGTAGTTAAAAACAAATGAAATTTCACTTAAGGAAAGGACGACATACATTTCAGTAAATTTAACTAACATTGTCATTTGTTTTTTAATGTTAAAAAAATGACTAACAATTGTAGTAAAAATTAACCACATGTTAGTAAAAAATAAACAAACATTTATTTTTTTAAATTAACAAAAAACTACTGTAAAAAATTAATGTAAAATCATAAAACAGTCATTTGATGTGGTTTGTTTTTTTTTAATTTAATTTGTTCTACAAATGACCTTAGCCAAAATAAAGTTTTGCAATATGGTTGGAGCTAGTTTTTATTAGCAAATTTTCTGAATAATTGAAAAAATGTCAATCATAAGCTTCATTTTGCTTGATATGTGAACTATTTTTACAACTGCAAAAAATATAATGGTTCTTCATAGCTTTTATGCTCTATATGAATATGATGTTAAATTTTTTAAATTTTCTAAAAATTTATATTCCTAACAAACAAAAATGGCAAAATTAGATAAAATTGTTCACTTTTAAGTTCAAATTTTAAATTTTTTTTCGCAAGGTTTCTTTCTGTATTAAAATTTGTAGCAACTAGGCTCTAATTAAAAAATTGTAGGAAAAAATAATCAAAACTATTAATTTATGAATGAAAAAATTTTTTGCCGATTTTTGTAAAATTAAATAAAAATACTATTTTTCTTATTAATATTTAACCCATTTTTAGCCGATTTTTGTAAAATTAACCCAATTAATTTCAAAAAATACCGCTAAAAAGGGCCTATTTTGAAATTAAAAATTAACCCCTTAAACGCGTGCTACAATTATGTTTTATGCATTAATCTGCTAGAGAATCTTCCAAAGAAGAGATTGATACCATAATCTTGGATAATTCTCGTTTGTTTTTTTTTTTTAGCTATTTAGTTAACATATATAGAACTTTTGTATATATACGTTTGTATGATCTCGTAGCGCAGCGTTTGTGTGCTGGGCTTGAGTCATAAAAAGTGTTTAGTGTTTAGGGGTCGAGGGAGGGGTTGGGAAATTTTTTGGCGATTTTTGTAAAATTAACCCAAATGGGGTAAAAATACTATTTTTCTAATTAATATTTTACCAATTTTTAGCCGATTTTTGTAAAATTAACCCAATTAATTTCAAAATACGGCTAAAAAGGTCGAATAAGGCTATATGCCAAATTTTTTTTTTTTTTTTTGAAAACGTGTTTTTTTGCTTAATATGGTTTAAAAAGCAATAATACGTATACCTATGGCAATAATTTTGCTAAATTTTGTATTTTCTGTCCTAAAACTAACAATATAATACGACATTTGTCGAACATATATTTTTATTTTCAGAAATTTAAAAAGTTTAAATGGTAGACTTGTGTATTTTACAGTGAAATTAATGTTCATTTACCAAGTTTAACAAATGTTTGCTACCTAATGTTTTAAGAAAATCTCAAAGTTATATTACTGATATTTTAATTTCCAAAAACACTCTTGTAATCGTGAAATATTAACATATAAAGTGTGAATACAGAAAAAGTGTATGCAGATTAGGGATACAATTTTTTTTACAGTTTTTGAAAATATCAAAATGGCCCTATCCATACCATGTAGTGCATAAAAAACAATAAGAACTGCATCTTTAGATTTTCGATATCGTTAAAAAAGGTTCTAAAAAAATATAAATATATAAATTTCCATGGTTTTCAGACCATTGTTACAATAAAAATGACTTCGAAGCCTTAAACAAATCATTATCGGGCTTTACTAATGCTCAGAAATGCTTTCTAAGACATTGGGTGAAAGATGAATCAAGAATTCCAAAAACACAATGCAGCAACATTTGTGCGGAACGCGCCATCAAAGTCGTACAAGATATTTTCCCCCAATGCAAATCAACACGAACTCCTAATCTTAAATTAATTTCACTTAACAAAGATAGTGTTTAGATTGTGATTTTGATTATAATCATAATTACATTAAGAAATATAAATAGTTAAATAATTATAAAATAAAAAATTTTGAAAAAATAAAAAATTTTGAAAAAATAAAAAAAAAATCTTAAAGGACTTTCAGAAATCGGCTTCGACGTGGAACGTTTTTGTTCCGAAATGACCTGAGGAAACATTTTTCGGTTTCAGCACAACAGCGGCTACAGCGTGGTGATAGGGCCTTATTTTGGTTGTACCCCTTATGCACATATAAATGAAACTATTATTTTGAAGATATTTTTAATTTTGACCATGGCAAACTAATGAATTAAATGTAACATGGTTAGGTCGCAATATATTGAAAAACCACGAGTTTTTGTTGTTGCCGATTCGCTATACAAGCAGGATTTTAAACGCTGCCAATAATTTCAAAGAGTTCTTGATAATTCTACCATAAGTTTCAGAGAGCTCGAGGGGTAATCGAGTCCAGGGGTAATCTCCAATTTTTGTATGATTTAAAAAATTATGAAACAAAGAAAAGAAGTGGAATAAAATCCAAGTTGTCAAATTGCGATACAAGCAGGATTTAAAACGCTTTCAGTAATTCCAAGGAGTCCTTGGTAATTCTAACATAAGCTGCAAAGAGCTCAGTGACCTAGTTCCCTATGCTGTGAGCAAATCAACAGCTTGGTGAGTAATGTTTAAAAAATATTTTTTTAAACATTACTTTGTAATGAGTACTTATTACCTATTTTTTAGACTCATTATAATTCCTATTTTTGTAAGCTATAGGGTAAGGTGTTGGTGTTGGTATATCTTGAAAGGATTAACATAGAAGAAAATTTATTTCTGTTTTAAACTATCAAATATTATATGCCTCGGTGGCTTAGGGTATAGAGCAGTAGCCTGTTAATCAGATGACGCGGCATCGATTCCTGGTTTGACAAAGTTTTAAAAATAAATTAATAAAAATTTTTTTTCTAAATTCGTAATTTGTTTCAAAATCTATTTTTAGAAACATTATTTTTTCCTTCTGGTAATGGCTTATAATCCATACCGTTGTATGCATATACGTAATACATTATAATTCATATTAACTTAAGGCTGCCAGTAATGCATAACTAATTACTTTTGGGACATTTCATATAAAAAAGTTAGAATTATAGTATAAAGAGTAATATGTCCAAACGAAAAATGAAATTTCGTTGAACGGGCGCGACCTTGGTACAGAACAACTTTTGGTGACAGTAATTTCACGATGTGGGGTGCGTTTTCTTCAGCAGATACGCTTGAAATTCAGTTCACATCATCAAGAATGAATAGTTCTGATTAAATTGCAGTATTTCAATGCATTTTGGTGACCACCCTAATGGAAACTGGATTTTCATACCAGCATCGAAACTAAAATATGGTTTCTCGAAAGAAACATTCCAATTGTTGACTGGCTTACGCCAAAGAGAGGCAATTTAAAATCTTACATTTTAACAGAGTTGTCAACTTTCGACTTAAACTTAATACAGAATTTATTCAGTTCAATGCATAAAAGATTATTTGAGCTAATAAAAATTAATAGTGCTCAAATTGATAATTAAAAAGTTAGAAATGAGATGTTTCTTTAAAAAATCTTCACCTGTGTTATAAATATGAAACTCAGAGAATAAAAGGATTTTTAACAAAATTATTTTTCGGGACATTACTATAGAAGAAATTGCATCTTTCTGCAGAACCTTGTTTTATCATACATAGTTTCTAATAGAATTGGGTACGCTGAGTCTAAATATGTCAAAAAAAAAGTCTCATTTTGAGTTTTTGAAATACCGCGGTTTTTATATTTACGTTATATACTCCATTTTTATTTTATACAAAAATATTTTTCTTTTCTAAATATTTTGGGATATTTTTAATGCATTTGTAGCTTTAATGCAAAGAGGAGTTCAGTGGAATGCTTAGCTCACACATAGAGATAAAGTTTTAAATTTGTTTACCATACATAAAATTTATAAGGATAAAATTAAACATGCACCATTTTGAACTTCCTTGCAATAGCGGTAAGATATCCTGCAACAAACACCGACATGATTATACTGAAAGATAATTTTGTAACGATTTATATTCTTAAAAAAAATTTCATGATTTTGTTATTAAATTACGAAAAATGGTGTCAATAATTTGAACATAAAAAACGCGATATTTCAAAATCTGCATATGAGAAAAAAATTATTTTACAGACTTGGATTCAGCGTGCCAAAATCAATAAAATAATATGCATTTCAAAGGCAGGTTCTGCAAAACGGTGAAATTTGTTAAAAAGTGTTATCTTACGTCAATGAAAGATGCTTATGCTAATCCACTTCTAAAACATCTAATTTGTTTAATAATAAACATAGTATAAAAGGTGAATGTACCGGTTTGTTTTTATTATACTAGAAAAGTCTCAAATTTAAAAAAAAAAAATTAATACCTGCTTTAATGCCACATTAAAAAAAAGGTGTTACCAAACAAAGCATATCAAAAGAACAATGAAAAATCTCTTAGAAACAAAAAGATGATATAGTTAAAAAAAAAAAACATAGACAGGTTTTCTTGACTTTTTTATTTGGAAACCAATAATAGTTTATAAAATTTAAATTTAAAGTACTTAAAACAAATCATATAAAAGCAATAATTTATAGAATAATAGCCGGATTCATGTAATACCGTATGAAGTTCAAACATTGTAATTTTATCACATTAGTGTCATAAAGTTTATTTTTTATTTTTATTTCTATAAGTGTGTTCGATTACTTTTCCAGTAAAGTCCAGTAAAAATTACTCAGTAACAATATTACAGAGAGTAAGACAAATTTACAAAAAAAGTATACGAATACCAAATATTATATTATTATCAATTCAGAATGTTTTTTAACTTCTTCCATAGTGAATTCTTTAATATTTTGCACTTTAAATCCATAAACAATTAAAATTTATTCAATATCTGTTTATATTTTTCATAAAATTTTATGAAAATTTGCATTTGTTTAATGAAAAGTTTCAATAGTCAAGATAAAGTGCTACGCAAACATTCATTAATATTATGCAGAGAAGAGTCTCAGTGTGTAGAAACATATCTACATAAACTGTTTTTTTTTTATTACATAAAAAGTAGAACTTACTCTGTATTGGATATGAATTTGTCTAGATTTCTGAAATAATTGTGACGTGATTTTTCTAAAAAATATATTTTAAAACAAAAAGAAATTTCAAAAATAATTTAAGTGCGCCCCGGTAGGCTAGTTGGTAGCGTGCTGGCTTATCAGTGCGGGGGTCGTGGGTTCGATTCCCACCAGAGGCACTGGTCTGTTTTCGCTACAACGCGCCGAAGGCCATAGTAGCTAGTGCTCGGTTAGGGTAATAGTCTATAATTTGTAATTATATGATTATTAATTAATAAAAAAAAAAAAAAAAAATCTGTTTTTGTTTACGAAAAATACAAGCATATTTTTTCAATCATATGTTTTTTTCTTCTTACAAATTCTTACTGGCAAAAATTTATCCAGTAAAAACTTGTAAGCTTTTTGGTATCAACCTGTCACTTTACTCTCTCTTCTTACTATTTTTTAGTGAGTATTTGTGTAAACGAACACACCCAGTAAAAACTTTTACAAATTTGTACAAATTTTTGAGTAAGCGAACAAACTTTATAAAGGGTCCGCCATCTAACGTTTTTTTTTTTCAACTAGAGCTTATTTCGTGAATGGTAACACTTAGCTTATGTCTGATTTGACAGATAATTAGTTTTATCCTTCCGCTGAACGAATATGGTTGTGTATACGCTTGAACAACGCTGGGAAATATTTCGACATTACATTGAAAATCATGGTAATATTGCAGAATGTGTGCGAAAATTTTGCCAAAAAAATCATCTTTTCAGATGAAGTTTATTTTGATCTTGGCGGGTATGTAAACAAGCAAAATTGTCGCATTTGGGGCACAGAAAACCCGCACGCATACATTGAAAAGCCGATACACCCAAAACGAGTCACTGTTTGGTGCGGATTTTGGTTCAGAGGCATAATTGGGCCATTTTTCTTCGAAAATGAGCAAGGAGTGGCCGTAGTCAATGGCGATCGTTATTGGGCCATGTTGAACGAATTTTTGTTCACAAAAATTGAAGAGGAGGATATTGGCAACATTTGGTTTCAACAGGACGGAGCTACGTGCCACACAGCAGAAGCTACACTCGATGTTTTGCGCCCTGTTTTTGAAGATCGCATTATCAGCCGCAGAGCTGATGTCGTTTGGCCACCTCGGAGCTGCGATTTGACACCGTTGGACTATTATTTGTGGGGCGCCGTCAAAGATAAGTGTTACGCCAACAAGCCAGAGACAATTGACGCTTTAAAGGACAATATTCGTGAAGCCATTGGTGAAATACAGCTGCACACAATCGATAATGTGCTTAAAAATTGGCTACTGCATGGCCAGCCGAGGCAGCCATTTGAATGAAATTATTTTCCATTTTTAACCGGAAGGATTGTACTTTCAAATAAAAAAAGAAATTTGAGAAAATATTCAGTAGTTTTTTTTTTATAGCATTTTCAAAAAAAAAAAAAGTTATTTGGCGGACCCTTTATTTCAAACATTTGAAAAAAATTTAAATAAATATATGTATCATAAAACATTTAATTTCAGATGTTTAGCAATATTTTCAAAACAAACAATCGAGCAATTTAAAAACAAACGGACTAATTTTATTTAAAGGTACGTACCTGAAAATATGCATTGTGTATACACCATATACGAAGCGTATTATGAATACCCCCAATAAAAGTTAAAATGGTAACAAGAAAACTGATATTAAAAAGCAATTTAGATAAACAAGAAATTTAAGAAAAAGAGGTATATCTCGATCTTCATAATTTTAATATACTAGTTTACTAAAAAAAAAATTAAAAAGAACAATAGCAGTTCATTTCAAAATAGGATTAAAATCCAATATCTCTTATTGCAGGCCAAAAATTAAATTTGTTAAAAGTAACAAGTTTTTAGTTAAAAATTAGAAAATATACAAAAATTTGTCAAGAATTTTATTAAGAGAACTTTTTTTTTTATTTACTTATTACTATTCAACACATATTGAAACTGACTTACGCTGCCACTTATTTCGCCAGGTTTTTTGAATTGAGAGGAACGACGGACAGTGCTAGGTAGGCTATTCCTGCAAAAACAGGGAGTCAACTCATTACCAGAGTTTAAAGGTGGAAAAATACAAAGGGGCCGCCAGCACTGACAAGGCACTGAAATAGGTGCTATGAGTACTTGCTAATAGTGCTTTCCCAACGACCAAATGATAACACCGTACCACGCTGGTGCCAAGTGTTGTGGAAGCACTGGGAACAAGAAAAATCAAGTGTCTTCACAGCGCCCAAATAAACAAAATGTAAGTGCTTTTTCAATGCTCAATTGATAACACCGTTCCGCGCTGGTGCCCAGCAGAGAAACAAGCCGACCCCAAGTTTTCGGCGGCTGCGCAACCGCTTTAGCTACGGCGGCGGCTGCGTTTAGGTTAAAAACTCGGCGGCTGCTGAATTGTCGGCTTAAAATTCTGTTTTTTTAACTGTTGTTATCTTGACGATTTTTAGATAAAATCTAGCGATATATCGCTATATTTTTCATCACATCTATTTTCTTGTTAGTAATCAACAAAAAAAACATTTCCAAGCATATGCACAAGTTCCTAATTATAAACATTTAATTAAATTGGGTTGGCTAATTGTTAATAAAACAAATAAAAGTTCATATATATAAAATTTCATTAAATTTATTTAAAGAAAAAAACAGATTACAATTAAATTTATTTTTTTAAATGTATATAATACATGTAATGCATGTCAAAGCAACCAATGGCTTCAGCACTTTTCCCAAATATAAGGACAATTGGTATGAACGTTACCTTTTACAAAACAAATACTCTTACAAAGCTTAAGAGTATTGTTCCTTCTAGTTTCCGAAATGTAATGTATTAAAACTCAAAGATTTTCAGAAAAATCTGCGAATTTTCACTTACATTATGCATGCATCTTTAGAAGTATTTGAGGTATATGCATAACTAAGGCATCATATGAAAAGTATACAAAGCACCTTATATGAAACGTGATTTTTATTTTCAAAAGGTTAAAGTTAATTTTTAAAATTAAAAATTTGGAACGCTATATTTCAAAATGCGACAAATTCGGCGGTTGCCGCTTTAGCCGGCTCACATTTTAAGCCGATGCGAGCCGATTAATACGGCAACGGCGGAAAATTTAAAAAAATCGGCGTCGCGCAGCCGATTTTGCGCCGATTGGCTTATTTCTCTGGTGCCCAGGTAAGGTACCCAGAACAGGGATGCATTTTGAGTTTTTTCGTTTTGGGCCAAATTGACAATTTAAAAGGGCCGAAATACCATTGATAGGGCCACAGGGATGATAAAGTTAGTACTAAGTACTTTTTTTTGGTACTATTTGATCCGGAAAAGTAACATGGTATTCATTTGACTCTTTTAGTACTATTTACATATAAATCAAAATTAAAGATTGAGTTTGAATTTTAACATCTTTTTCCAACAATTGCAATTAATACTATAATTAATATGCAGTTTTATTTAATTTTAATTCTGAAAGACGTGGTAGAAAAGAATGAGTTTTTTTCTAAAAATCATAACTTCATTGTAAATTTTGCAATTTTCCTGAATCAGACTGCGCATTTTCTGGTATTGAACCTTCGTCAGTGACCCTGTTTTTTGAATAATGTAATATTTGTTATGTTTTTATTTGTTCGATTGCGTCTATATGAAATTTTCTGTGCAATCACAGACCGTGGTATAGATAAACTGATTTCTAATGCCACATGCACTCGCACCACACGTTAGACAGAGCGCTTTAGCGCACTGATCTATCGTCAGGTCGAGTTTTGTTGTGATTAAAACTAGTTTTATTCAATACACGGTGTTTTTGTTCTTGCATACATAATCTCAGAAGTACAACTCCAACAACACAACAGTTCTATTTTTAGAAACTTCAGAGAAACTTCAAGATTCAACATTTAATTCAGTTACCCATTTATAAATTAACATTTACCAAATGTATTTATTTGGATCCAATCGTTGTAAATGGAATTGATTAAAGATGATTTTATTTGAGTTCTAGTAAAAAAAAAGTGTTCGAAAAGTGAAAAAAAAAATATCTTAAAAAAGTACAATTGAAAAAAGGCCATTGCCAACATCTTCAAATTTGCATTGTGATTCTAAAATTCAATGAGTAATGAAATAGATTTCCTTGCAAAAAAGGGTGAATTTAAGAAATAGTCTGATAATTTTTATAAATTCTGTAACTAAAATTAACTAAATTTTGTTTTTATATACAAATAAATTTTAAAAACGTTAATTTATAATAAAAACTTGTATTTAGTACTATGAGGGTCGAAAAAGTACTATTTTTTATACTGGTTGGTACTATTTGAAAATCCCATTTATCATCCCTGTAGGGCCATATTTTTTAAAAAATTCAGTTATTAGAGTTTTGCTAAAATAAAAATAATATTAGTTTGTTAATTAGAGTTCGTCATTTTAATGTTTTTTTTTTAAATGTAAGACAAACCCCTCTGACAATAAAGTTTAACATATTTTATGAATTCTCATAAATTATTTCCGCTCTTGCGATAACATAACATTTTTAAAAAGCCTCCAAAAACACATTTTTTTAATAAAAAATGATTGGACAAATATAAAAAGATTTAAAAATGTTATCGTCCTGCATTCAAAAATTTTAAAACCTGACCTCCTGGTACGAAAATATATGATTTTGAATGCGATTTTTATAAAAAATTAAACAACTCCCCGGTTTTCATTCTCTAAGAAACTAGCATATGCTCTCATCGAATAAAAACAATCAGGCAAATTTCATAAAAGTCTGAAATAAACGGTTTTAAAGTAGTTAGTTCAATTTTGAGCTGAAAGGGCCAAAATAGATGAGAAAGTACCACAGGGCCATCAAGTAGTCAAAAGTGCAACAAATGGCCCTATTGTGTCATGTTTTGCATCACTGACCCAGAAAAATAAAAATCAACTGCTTTTCCAGTGGTACCCATTCTTTGCAAAGTGTTGAGATAAAAAATACATCAAACATCTATTAGATTTAGTTCAAAAACCTGTATAAATTAATACATATTAAATTATAACGGTTATTATTTTGTATTTAAATTAATTCCGGATTCTTAACAAAACAAGAAAAAAATAACAAACGAAACAATGGAAACGAATCTAAATCCGCGGTATTATACAGTATTTTACAAAATCTTTTTCATATGTAAATTTTTTCATAATGTATTTTGTTTGCTTAAACCGCCCCCGTAAAAACTGTAAAACAAAATTAAATACGAGGGCGGATCAATAAGTCCGTGACTTTTCTAACTTCCGTCGTAGTTATATGAAATGCAACACTGCTCCCATCAAGTACCACCTGTTAATAGACTAGTGTCAAATTTTGAGTTCCGTATTTTACTTTGCGCTTAATAGCTGTTCAAAACATACAACCTTGTGGATTTTTTTAAAAATGGAAAAAAGTAAATTTCGAGTGCTCATTAAACATTATTTTTTGAAAAAACCCCGTCAATCAAACCAAGGAAAAGCTTGATAAATACTATGGGGACTGTGCACCATCTATTTCAATGGTAAAAAAGTGGTTTACTGACTTTCGTACAAATGACGCTGAACGTTCTGGACGGCCAATTGAGGTCAATACACCTGAAAATATCGAAAAAATCAACGAAATTGTGTTGGCCGATCAAGGAGTAAAAGTGCTTGAGATTGTTGATGCCATAGGCATTTCATATGGCAGTGTGGTTTCGATTTGAAATGATCACTGTCTGCAAGATGGGTGCCGCGTTTGCTCTCAATTGACAATAAACGTAATCGTGTTACAACTTCAAAGGATTGTTTAGAGTTGTTTATCCGCAATTCGAATGAGGTTTTGCTGCGTTTTGTAACTGTGGATGAAACATGGATCCATTACAACACTCAGGAGACCAATAAGCAGTCTAAACAATGGGTTTCTCTGGGTGAACTGGATCCGAAAGGTAAGTTTGTCGGCCAATAGGGTGATGGAAACAGTTTTTGGGATGCACGCGGGATAACACACATCGATTACCTTCAGAAGGGAAAAAACAATAAACGGCGAATATTATGCCAACTTATTGGACCGATTTAACGAGGATTTAAAAAAAAACGACCCCATATGGCCAAGAAAAGAGTAATTTTTCATCAAGATAATGCACGGGTGCACTCGTGTGCAGTCTCAATGGCAAAATTCCATGAATTGGCTACGAATTGGTACTTCATCCGCCATATTCTCTGGATTTAGCCCCTCGTGACTATTTCCTATTTCCAAACCGAAATAAGTCGCTCGGTGGAAAGAGATTTAGCTTCAACGATGAAATTATTGATCAAACAAATGCCTATTTTATGGACCTAGAAAAATCCTGTTTTTTGGAAGGGATACAAGAATTGGAGAAACGTTGGACTAAGTGTATTGAGCTAAAAGGAGATTATGCTGAAAAATATTTTTTTTTTTTTTTGCAAAAAAAAACTGTGGTTCATTCAAAAAGTCACGGACTTATTGATCAGCCCTCGTATTATTCAACAAAAAATAAGCCACACAAAAGCACAATTTTTATACATGTTGCACAATATTCGTATGTAAATTATTGTTGATGATTTTTAAATTTATGTGTAGGTTCTGGAAATAAAACGAATTACTACTTTATTTTAAATATATTTTTCTATAATAATAGTAGCTTTTGTTTAAATTTTATGCATAAATTAAAACAAAAATCAAAACTAAAGTTTGTAACACTCATCAATTTATATTAATTTATATATGGTAAAAAAGCGTAAATAGTTCAATGAACTTGAATTTTTAAATATTATTAAAAAAAAAAAAACAAAAAGTAGAACAAAATAATGTTGACAGTTACTTAAACTGCTTACTGCTAACTTTTGACAGTTGATGGTCGCCAATATGTCTGTAGACCAAGTATTGGTATCAACTAGGTACGCGGTAATTTTATAACTCAAAATTTTGAAATTTCACAATATTTTTAATCCCTGACACAATTAATTATTTGAATTTGTAAATTCAAAAAAATTTCTTGGTAATACTACCCAATAAACATCGATTGTAGAATTTGAGAAAAATTGAGATTTACGTTTGACATCAATTCATCAAAAATAAAAATTCATTTAAATTCCAACTATCAAATGTTATATGCCTTAGGGTATAGAGTAGCCAACTGCTAATCTGACGACCCGGGATCAATTCCCGGCTCGACCATGTTTTAAAAAAATTAATAATATATTTATTAATTCGTTATTTTTTTTCAAAATCTATTTTTAGACTCATTTTTTTTCTTTCTGATAATGACTTACTATTCATACCCTTGTATGCATATATGCAACCCATTATAATTCATATTTACGTAAGGCTACCAGTAATGCAGAACTCATTACTTTTAGGAAATTTTATATAAAAAAGGTTAGAATTATAATATAAAGAGTTATACGTCGGAACCTTCTAGTTTGGATTACTAGACTCATTATTTGGTAATGTGTGTTTTTGCTGGTATAGGTTTGATATTTTATAGGGTATTTAAAACACTCGGGTTTAGTTTTGTTCGTGTAAACGAGTATCTCTAGTTTAGGGTTTTTAGCTAACTCAATTAATCGAGTAAGATTTTAAAATTAATCTAGTAACTCGAATAATTTGAATAATGTTACCCAGTAAAAAACATGGTAATGACTACTTATTATTTTATACATTATTTTGTAATGAGTACTTATTACCTTCTGATTTACTTTAAATAATAAAATAATGGCTTACCAATATGAAACTTATAATGCGTTACTCTCATACAAAATATAATTGGTGCACAATAATAGGTTATTCATCTTATTACTTCCAGGCAAAATATAATGATAAAACATTTTTCTGGAAATCTATTTTTAGACTCAGTATAATACGCCTTTTTGTAAGCTAAAGGTTAAGTTGTTAGTTTGGTTATATCTTGAACGAATTTACATAGAAGAAAAATTCATTTATGTTTCATACTATCAAATGTTATATGCCTCGGTGGGTATAGAGTAGCTGCCTGTTAATCTGATGACCCGGGATCAATTCCCGGCTCTACCATGTTTAAAAAAAAAAAAATAATATATTTTATTAATTAGTTACTTACGATACTTAGGTAAACAATCAGTAACTCATTATTTTGCAATTACCTATAAGTACTTATATTACCTACTATCAGTAATCATTATTTTGTGTTTTAAACTACTACAATAGGTAATGACCTTTGTAATATACACGGTGATGGCCTGTCATTACCTTGTTTTAGCTGTGTGAATACCAAAATATGCTAAGCTGTCGTTTTGGCTAATACTTTGCCATGCGTAGTAATGCATTTTGGAGGGAACATTAAAAAAGATTTGCGCTTTAGCGACATTTTTAAATTGCTTTTAAAGTAAAAAACCTAAAATTTAAATTTTTATTGCAAAAAGTAAATATTTATAAAAAAAAATGAAACGAAGGGAAAATACAACGCTATTTAAATTTATACCCCGTATTTTGTTTTGTCAACACAGCGACTATCTCTCTGTTCGTACTACCCGCTTGTCAAGTAGATCTCATCCGTTTGTTGGCTATAGCCCGGCAAATCGCACAACGCATTACAGAGAAAATTCGTTTTTCAGTCGCACTAGCCGTATGTGGAATTGTCTCCCTGCGGAAGTCTTCCCTGCAAATTGCAATTAAGAAAAATTCAAGTCAAATGTCCACAAACACTACTCCCTCTTTCCTCCTCCCCATAACCTATTTTCCTGATATCAACACAATGCAATGCATTAGTTGGGGCATCCCCTGAGTGTTGGTTCAACGTAAAAAAAATATATGTTTCTTAATTGAATTTTTTAAGTGTAAAAAAGAATGATAAATAAAAACAAAATAAAAATTAATAAATAGTAAAATTACTTTTTATTTATATTCGAGGATAATTTGATAAATACAATAGTTATTAACTCATTATCAACACTATTTCTCTACTACATTACTAATATATTTACATACACTCAAAAAAAAGACAGTAAAGTCAGCAACATGTTTGCTGGGAGGATCCTTTTTTGCTGATATTAGCATTTTTTTCTGCAAGGATCCTCCCAGCAAAAATGTTGCTGACTTTACTGACTTTTTTTGGAGTGTACACTATGATCAATTTAGAAAAAGATTTGAAATACATTTTAATTTTCACAGTTATATTAGTTTTTTGTTTTTATATACATCGAGATTATTTTTATGTTATTTTCAATTTATAACGAGCTTTCAACCTCCGTATATTTACAAAAACAAAGCAAATCAAACATATTAGCTAGGTTGATACTAGAATTTCGATCTGGCTAAAGATCTCATCAGAACCCGAAGTTTTAGAAAAGCTAGAGTCTCCATAATAGGCAGAACTTTAACAAAAAAACCTATTAATCATCAATTTTGCTCCATTCTTTTTGCATTTCTTATTTTTGAACTATTATTGAAAACTCTAAAAAAATTTGAGGATTACACTTCATACCTAACTGAAATTTTTATGGAGAAAGCTAGAATTTTCAAATCGAGCAAAAAAATTCTCAAAGTTACTTTTTGAAAATTAAACTAGTTTTTAAATCGATATCTAGTCTGATTCAATAGCAAATGTTTGTTGGGTACATTTATACTACAACCAAAAACTAGTAGTTTTTCAAACCCTCTTTATTTTATTTGTTAAATTCCATACGAAATGTGAATAAAAAACTAGACCTTTTCAAAAACTTTTAGTTTTTGGTTCTAGTATAAATGAGGTATATAAATTTATTAAAATCTAGCATTTGTTCTAAAAAGCAATTCCACAAAATCACAAAACCATGTACAAGACAAAAACCACCCGCTGTTCCTCATAAATCCCATGTAGTTTTCTATTAAATAAAATAAATTCATGATATTAATTCTATCTTAGAATTATAATTATAAATTCTAATTTTCCAATCTGAGATTAATTGTAATCATAAACTACTAGTAGGGTTTTGAACCCGGAATTCAAGGGAAAAAATTTTTGGGTACCTTCACATTTTTAGTCATAATTTTTGAACAGCTGCATTTTTGTTCATTTCCAAGTTTTTTTTTCAGGAAAATTTATATCAATCTAGGTAAAAATGAGCAGTCTCTATTGCGTTTTTGCCCCGTAAGCCATTTCAACAGACCGACAGACATAGCTAAATCGGCTTAAATTTTAATAAAGATCAGGAAAATATATAATTTATGGGTTCTTAGACCATTATTTCGATGAGTTACAAACGGAATGACAAACTTACCAACGGAATGACAAACTTATATAACTTCTGCTGTAAATATTTTTAGTTATTTGAGTTGTAGAAGAAATTTGATTTGTAGAAGAAACTTCATTTTTGACTACGTATCGCTCATATACTAAAAGACTGACATAACTCAAAAACACGAGTTAACGAGTTAACAAGAAAACGCGTTAACAGTTTTCAATCAATATCTGTTTCTCTTGGCCCTTTCTCTCATATTTCTCTAGTAGTTGGGTACGAATTTGTTATAATAATTCTTATATATAATTCTCTATAAAGTGTATACTCTTTGCGCCCACTTTCCAGAAAATATAAAATATATTCTCTTCTAATTCGAAAATTATATGTACATGATATTAATATGAAATTTTTACACAATATGAAGCATAATATAACTACATTATCTGCATTATCTCAATAGTAGCGTTTTGTGACTTATGGCAGTCTTTTAGTAAATGAGAGATATGTAGTTCATTAAAAAAACAAACCATATCAAATTACTGTATTATGAAAATGAAAATTATTCAAGTTCGAGACCACACTCTATATTTCATTATTAGGATATTGTCCTTACAAATAATCTATACATAGATGTTTTGTTTTCAAATTTATTAATTGACCATTTCAGGAATGTGTTGATAGATCTATTTCGGGAATTTTCCAGGTTCCCATCATCAGAACACGTTTTGAAAGAGGTAACAATCCCATGCAAAACATCAAGTCTTCAAACTAGTTTCCTCACTAAATGAGAACTAATATATATATGAGATCGAAGTTAAAGATTATCACCATTGATAAGAAAATAAATTGAAAACTTGTTTTTTGTGTGTATGTGTCTACCTTTGGTAAATATTCAATATACATTTTTTGTTTTTTTCTCCTTTTTATTTGTACATTTGTTTTTAAAAACAAAATGTACAGGGGGAGTAGTACTTTATTATGTTTTTAAATTAATTTTATAGAGTAGTTTTTTTTTTATTTAAAAAAATATTACTAACAAATGTTTGTTTATTTTTTACTACATATGTGGTTGATTTTGACTACAATTGTGGTTCATTTTTTGAACAGTAAAAAACAAATAGCAATGTTATGTGAATTTACCAAAATGTAAGTGGTCCTTTTTTCAAGTGAAATTTATTTTTTTTTACTACATTTGCAGTGGTCTATACCCACATAGTATTCTAAGAATACACTCAGAGAAAAATTTGATTAATTTTATGTATTTGGAATGATAAACGTTGTTGAATAATAATGTGTACCATTAAAATATTTTAGCTGCCAATTTTGAATGCATTTTTCTTCTTTTGTTTATGCAGACTCCAGCGTCCGGTAGTGTAATCGATCTGTTTTGGAAGTAAAATATTAGATTATTATAGTTTTTCCTATATCCCTTCTATACTAGACAGATCTTTTCAAAAAATGGCCATACAAATATTATTCTCTTGAAATACTATGAGATTTTGAGAAAATCTTTTGTTGTTATAGATGAATTGCTGAATTAAAAAAAAAAAATTGTTGGAGAAAATTTTCAAGTTCGAATAAAAAACTTAATTATAAGAACAATGCTGATGAAAAATACAGAGATACTAATCACAGAAAAATTTTTAATTAAAAGGACTCCTACACTCATAAAAAACTCTTACAAATTGTTGAAAATTCAGCTACGATAACGGAAATAGTACCTGCCAGCAGAATTTTCAACGAAGCTGAGAATCACAGTCTGCGAAATTTAGGTGGCCTAAAATTTAGAAGAACTATATTTGACTTGACAGTTGTAGTTTAACTAACTAAAAATTTAGCTAAATCAACAGAATTTTTAAACTGAATCAAAGGAACATTTCTGCTAAAAAGGTCTTTCAGGATCTGATTAGAGTTTGGTCCGTATTTCTTACCGAAAATATAAGTACCCAGGTAGAAAATAACTAAGGGACCAGCACTGTCAAAGCACTGATATGGGTGGTATAAGTACTTGCTACCAGTTCTTTCCCAAAGCCCAAATGATAAATCCGTTCCACGCTGGTGCCAATGCTTGCAATGGGAAACAAAATACAATAAATGCCGTCCCAACGTCTAAATAAACCAATCAAGTACCTTCCCGACGCCCAAATATACAAAATTAAAGTGCTTTCCCAACTCCTAAATTATATCACCTGCCCACGCCAATGCTTTACAAATCATTGGGATAGCACCGAAAAATCAAGTGAGTTGCACCGAGTACTCATTTCAAAAGTACGGATTATTAAATAAAACCATAATTTTGTTAAACTGAAAATTATTTTTCTAAATAATTCAGTGCTGTATTTTAGTTTTTATGTTTATGTTTATAGAAAAATGCATTTCATTCACTAGACTGCAGCAAATAAAATATAATATATATATATAAATTTTATTGACTTTTCAAATTATAGTAAAACAAATTCCAAAAAAACGACTGTCTCAAACGCCAGTGTTTGTTTTTAACCGCACATAAATTTTTAAACCAACTACTGGAAAAGCACCTATTTCAGACATTTTCAAAGCGTCCGGTTTCGATACTTGAACAGTGCCTTTAAAACAAATTTGTGGAAAATGATATATATTTCAAACGTTCGCAAAGCAAAACGTTTTTTTCAAAAACAGGAGAAATTTTTGCAAAACCAGTAATGGATAAGCACTAATTTCAGACATTGGCAAAACATTTGCAGTTAGTGCTTTGCCAGTGCTTTTTTTTGCAAGAAAACGGTCTACTTATGCTTTGCCAGTGCTTGTTTTTTATTACCACACATAATTTCTAACTGTGTAGAAAAAGTTCTTACTAGGACCGGAGTAACTATTTTTTCTCCAATTGGCTTTATCTCGCTTAGTTTCCTAGATATAGCCTATTTTACGATTATAAAATAAAAAATATGAGAAAATAACTCCATCTACAATTAAGACCGATAGTGGAGACACAAAAATAATGCTTTTAAAACAATTGTGGTTTAAATTACCTGGCAAAACTTGTAAATGTAAGAATCACGAATTACTAACTTTTAGGTAGAAAAATTAGTTTAAATATGGAAGAAATTTGTTCTTGAGGCAAAATGAAATAAACATGGATGGCAAACATTACCTTTTCATTATAACGGTAGTTGCCTATAACGCCCACATCAATGCCGCTATGAAAGTTTTAAAGCTACGATTCCAATAGTGGCAGTGTCTTCTAATATCACAGGGTTTATTTCCAAATTCTACCCCTTAAATTTTGTTTAATAAACACAGCGTTATTAATCGTCCTTTTGGTATTTTAGCGTTATTTTGACTTTAGTTCCAGACATTTATAACTCAAACCAATAAAATAGCAAAATAAAAAAAGAAACATGACTTTAATAAAACCGATTTTCTAAAATTTTCATTTCGGTCATGCTGCTATTGTGGTAGCCAAATACCATTATTATGAAAAGTTATTTAATGCCAACCCTGGAAATAACAAATAATTTTAGCTAAATAAATAATTTAAACGATAACAACTGAACAAATTAGCTCAACTGAATTAAAACCCGTTTAACTTCTGAAAACTAACTTTTTTTATGAGTGTACCTTTCAAAAACTTAAACACAAGATCGATAGACAACATTTTCAAAAGATTTTATTATTCCTTATGAAAACGGTATTAAGTTCTAAATATGAAAACGGTATTAAGTTCTAAAATATGGAAAAGAGTTAAGCCAATTAATTATATTTTTCTATTGCAGACAACTGAAGATTAGGGTGATGCCAATGAAACAATTGTATTGTCTATCATGAAAATGTTCAAATCTAATATGACACTATCATATTAGATTTTTATACTTGAGGTATATAAATATTTTAACTAAATATTTGAAAATATAGGAAGTCCGAAAAAACACTTTTTGTATCTTTAATACAAAAACTAAAACTTTTTTGAAAAGAGAAATTTTGATTTGAAAGCTGAAAAAATCAAAGCGGAATCAGCCTTTAAAAATCGTGATAATCCCGAAAAAGGAGGGATGTCAGCTTACTATTAATGTTAAAAAATATGATAATATTTGAAATGTATGTTCAGATATTCATTTATCCAAATTGTCTGAGGAAGCCATAGGCCATATAGGCTAGAATAGCCTAAGGACTAGTTGCTAAGAAAGAAACTAAATACATAAAGCACATAGAGGGAAAATATTTATTTCAGTATATAAAAACGAATTTTTAAAATGTTTTGAAAAATTATTTAGAGTTGTTTCTAGTTAAATAAATGTTTAAAACCATTCCTGCACACAGATAAAAGTTATAGCGATTTCCAACTGAAATTCGGTTACTACGGCTAAAATATTTAGTACCACTAAATATTGGTCTTCAAAATAAAAGTTGGTTAATAAAACAAGATTTTCAAAAATCTTATTTCAATATGAATGCACAAACCAAAGTTATTGGTTGTACCAACTGAAATACACTTTTTAATTAAGTTGGCAATTTTTTTTTTTTGTGTGTTGATCCTTACTAGAACATTGATCCTTAAATATAATTATATATTTAGTTTTTTCTAAGAAAAATAAACTTTCACTTTCCAAACCATAATAAATATTTATTTTAAAAAACCTGGGAATTCCCGGGAGTGTTCGAAACAAATTCCCGTTTCGCGGGAGTTGAAAAAAGTGGTGAATTTGAAAACTCTAACTACTAGTAAAATATTATTTTAAAAAAACTGAAATCATGTATTGATTACCATTAAACCATAATCGTGAATATAATTTAATATAATATATAAACGATAATATATAAACGATTATTGAAATTTAAAATACTATTTATGCAATAATGCACTAAAAGTTTTTAGCACAAGTTATATTTGCAGTTTAATTGTAAATTATACACTCATTATTGCAACAACCACTCAAACTGAACTTCTGTTAAAATTATTAAAGTGGTTGCAAGTAAAATTTGAAATAAAAAATAATAATAATATTACAACCGAAATGTACGAATGACTGAGAGTGTGAGGTTTTTAACTGTTTATGCGATTATACCATATGTGCATTAAGCCGCCTCAATTGTCGTGCAAACGGTCTACTTTAAAATATATCAGTAGGTTTAGAAGTTTTTTTAATGTTTTTATAACAAAAAATTAGAAGAAAAATCTGTTAAACTACCCAGTGTGGAAAAACCTTGCCAATTAATTTATGATAGCATCCCACATCCTGTTTAAGCAGGATTTAATACAGAACAAGTAACATTTACCATTGCTTAGATAGTTAAATGTTGCCAATTGAAAGCACTGGTCCCGTAACTAGTGAATAGAAGCAGCAAATTAAAATGTAATACCGTTCATATCGTCTATTCCATGAGGAATAAATAAAATGTAGGTTTACACGACTTCGAGGAACTGAAAGTTGTGAATAATAGACATCCTAGAATATACATACATACATGTAAAATGTAAAAAATCGACCTTTGGTTTTGCTTACATTATACAGGCTGTTTTTTGTACAGATGTATAACTTTAAGTTGGCAACACTTTTTTAACTGGCAGCCATTTTTTCAGCTGTCAAGTGATTTATGTTTAGTTTGGTTTGGAATTTCAACATGAATAGACTGACACCTGAGGTTAGGTTAGGTTAGGAAGGGTTATGTACCCAAGGGCACAACTCCACTCGGAGACCAATACGGTCCATTGTGAATCCCTTCAGAGAAAAAACGGTGAGAAAGAGTAGAAATAGACAGAAAACATAGCTCATAGATAAACATAGATAAAAATAAAGAAAGGTAGAAAATATATATTTACTCCCCAGAAACCGGATCCTAACGTCCCCTTACTAGAAACAGCCGTCCTATCTCCCTGACAAATCTCAGCAAATCAACTGGATTGTATCCAGCGACACACCCGAGTTCGTCGTGAAATCTATCTCCTAGCCATTTCTGTCTGAGACCCTGCAACCTAGGACAGTGACACATTATATGCTCAACCGTCTCCAGTTCCTCAACGTCCTCGCACAGCCTGCAAAAAGACTGACACCTGAACAAAGCTTCCAAATTGTGTGTGTATTTTGAAAATCATGGCTGTGTTCGAAATACGTATTGTGCACTACGTCCATTTTACGGTCCACATAATTGTCCATCATAGGAATTAATGGTATTAACTATGGAACGTTTTCGAACCACGTTTACTCTAAATCAGTGATGTACTTCCTCTCAATTTCCAACCACACGGGGTTACAGAAGAAAATGCTGCTTACGCTGCGTCAACACACGTACACTATAAACATCTTCGTATGGCTTTCGATGTGCATATTCGGCTTTTGCTTTGTTCTCACTGAGTTAAAAGAAAACAAATCAATTGTAGTTGAACCATTGTTGAAGCAACACCACGCTGCGGAACACAAATAAAAATACACGTAGAAATATGTTTGATGATGAATGGGAAAATACTTTTTTTTTATAGAGAATATGGATGACGATGCACAATGCTTAATTTGTAATAAAATTATAAGTGAAAAATTTTTATTTATTTATTTTTTTATTTAAAAACCCTAAACAAACACCAGTGAAATATTCTTATTTTAAATAAAAATATTAATTGACCCAGCAATATCTTTACTTATAGAAATAAGTCTGTAGAAAAAGCATAAAAAGTAACTAAAAACTAGTTAAAAATGACCCCGCAGAAAAAAACCAGTTGAATTAACAGATTTTTAAACTAAATATTTGTAGACTTAAAATAGCAAAAATAAACCTGATGAATAACCAATAATTGAAAGTAACAAAAACACCTGCTAACATTAGCAAAACTAATTACTAAACATCTGTACCCAAATAAAATCATAAACATTTTGAAAATTTTAAGTTTTTTTTAATGCAATTAAAAATTTTCCGTTATTAAATCAGAAATTTACAATTATTTAGCAAAAATTTCAGTTGGTTTAACAATTTAACCTGTTATTTGCATTTTACAAAATTCGGGCTAAATTTAGCAAAAAAAAAAATGTTAACACAACAGTTTTTGTTTGATATTTTAAGTCTGCAAATATTTAGTTAAAAAATCTCTTAATTCAACTGGTTTTTTCTGCAGAGTCACTTTTATCTAATTTTTAGTACCTTTTTTTTGCTATTTCTACAGCAACTTTCTTCCACTACGACGTATCAAAAAAATCATTTTCGAGGAGCCCAAATTTCCATTTTTTGACTATTTCTCAACTTTTATTTTTAAGGCTTTTTTAGAAGGCAATAAAAAAAAAGAAATTGTGCACTAAAAACGATGGCGATAGCAGTTTTTCCAAAAAAATGTATTGGTTGAGGTTTTGGACGAGTTTTTGTCGAAAAATCTATCTTATTTTACGAAACTCAATTTCAGCATTGGCAAATAAAAAGAATTTTCAATATTGCTTCTTACCTAAGTCGTCATCATGATAAGCGTCACTCTCAAAAAACCTTAAAATAAAAGTTTAGAAAAAGTTGAAATTTGGGCGCCTCGAAAATGATTTTTGTTGATATGTCGTAGTGGAACTTTTTTTCCTCATGTCAAATGCTATCGAAAAATCGATGGCACAATATCGACAAATTTTTGTCCTTACAAATCTGCAAACCCTAATGAACACAGCTGTAAAAGATGGCTGTTGTGTTTGCACAATTCGAAGACTATTAATTCTGTAATTATTATAAAATAAATTAAGCTTAATTTTCGATGAGAACAAAAGCAATATTTTTTTTGGGGTCCCTTAATGTATGATGAGCACAAACATACTAAATGGTTTGTGGAAAAAAGTTTACAAAGAAAAAAAAAAAAACATTGCAAAAATAATATTTGTAATAAATTATTTAATTTGCTGTGTAAGCATAGTGAAATTCTAATAATTGTTCATATAGTGATATAATAATTCACAACATGCAACACAGTGACATACATATAACATTTACTAAACATAATAATTTTAAAATGATTTTTCAGTTTTATATTTTTACGCTACATCATACATTTTATTAGGTTTTGCAATTCATGTTTATTGTCTAAAAAAAATATTTTCTATTTAAAAGGTTTTGTGAACCCTTAAATCATATATGGATCCATACATGAGCACACATGCCTCATACATGTGCACATGCATTCATACATGATTCATATGTGTTCATAAATATTTAGAGCTTTTCACGGGAACTCCCGGAACGGGATTTCTAGGGAATTCCCGACATTTTTTAATCCCAAAATCCCGGGAAAATGCTTTGGGAATTCCCGCTAATTTTTTTCGTAATACTCTTTTAAAGAGTATAAATTCAAAATTGTACACAGAGAATTTTCTTGGACATGTTTAAATGAAATTTTTCACTAAACTAACGAAGTGTTCTCCACAAAGTGAATTAAAAAATTATGTAATTTTATGAAAAAGTTTCACAATTTTTAGGAAATAAATTTTAATGAAACTTTATCATTACGAGTGTGGAAGTTTCAAAAAATAATGTGAAATTTTTCAAAAAAAAATTATGAAAAATGTATTAATTTAATGCAAAGTTTCAATGGTCGAGTTCTAGGGACACTTTACAAATTTCATACAACAATTCATTGATATAATGCTGATAATTCTCTCAGTCTATACGCAGCTAAGATATTTGAAGAATCCTGATATATTCAAAGTCACTCCATAACGAATAACTTAAATCAGTTTGAAGAGTCCATATTGGTACCAATCGTATGGATGTTATTTGATCTGATAACCTTCTGCAGAAATGCTCGAATGTATTTTTTGAAATCGCTGTTATTTAGCATCGACTTTTTGCGTATAAAATATTAATCTCAGTCTACTTGTTAATCATCTGTCGGCTGCTATTAGCTATCTAATTTAACATTTTTCTCAGCTACTGAGAGATTAACGATTTCTCTTTTTTTACTAATCAATATATATGAGTCTACACTGAGAGCATTATCTTCATTTCAGTAATGAATTCTTCATTAGAATTAATGAAAATCGTCATAAAACTATTGAATTATTCCGAAAATGACGCAATTATTGAATTTAGAAAACAGGTTCATAAAATTTTTTTAATGTTAAGAAGTTCTTTGAATTAATATAACTCTTCATGAATGTCTTGAAAAATACATTCGAACTAAACCAATAAACCGATTCATATGATTTTTTAAGCAATTAGCTAGAAGTCCAAAATTGATAAATTGAAATTGAAATAATAAAGCACTTTATAAAATATGTTGAACACTTGAGAATTAAATCTTAAAACTAAAGTTTGAAATGTATGAAAATTAATGACATTATAAAATTTTATGAAAAATTCAAAAAATTAAGTCTTTGAAATAATTTCATAGCTTTAACGAAAATTTTCGTTAAATTTACACAAAGTGCCAACCGAATTGAAAAGTGTATTTTAATGGTAACAACTTATTAATTCAGTTAGTACAATAATATGAACATTAGATTTCTAAATATTTTGGGTATTGCAACTAAAATTCAGTTGAATAACCCGCACTTTGTTGTAAAACCTAATGTCTAGTTGTATAAACCGGCTGAAATTCGTAAATACCGAATTTGAATTGTAGTAACTGTATTTCAGTTAACAAATATCTGAATTTTTCTCTGTGTGTATGAAATCGAATGATTTTTTTTTTGTGAAACTTCGAAATTTTTTGAAAAAATAAAGTTTATGAAAAATTTTTTAATATTAATAAAATTTCTTGGATATAATGAAATTCTTCATTGAATCTAAGAAAAAAATTTCTATGAAATTGTTTCATTAATGTCATGATGGATAATTCTATCAGTGTATAAATGGTTGTTCATGAAAAAACTCTAATAATAGTATTAACAAAATTAATAAATAATATGTAATTTTTATTTAAAATATTAAAAAATTTTACATTCTGACTAAAAGCGTTGCAAAAATTTACCAATAAACCGGAGATATTGAGATTTTTATGTAATTTTGATTGGTCCTATGAATGAATCTTTTTAAAATAAACTTTGACAATTAAAAATAAACTTTAACCATTTTCTTACTGAGCGGGAATTCCCGGCATCCCGGGAAATTCAAAAACGAATAATGTTTTCTCGGGAAACTAGAAAAAATTTAAAAAAATAATGTAATGAGCTTAACTTAAAAGTTATTTTTTTAAGTGTTTGTCACGTACTCTTGAATAAAAGACAGAAATTTCAAACAAAAATAAAAAAAAAACTAAAACTCCTACAAATCCCGGAAAAAGAAAAACACGTTCATATATGTTCATGCGTGTGCTTTAACGAAAATTAAAGTAATATTTACATATATAATCATACATGTCTATACTTTTCAATACATGATCATACCTCTACATTAACGAAAATTGAGGTTATAAGTACATATATGCTCACATATGAAGTCATACGAGCACATATGAATCATATGTGGTGGTTTATGGACATGTATGACCTCGAATGTCTTCATATATGAGCATAAATGAGTTCATACATGTTCATAATATGTTGATTTTTAACCGGGTATTCCAAAGAACATTAGTTTTGCTTTAGAACCAGTTTACTAATCATGTTTTGTTTGAAATTGTCTTTAAAGAAACCCTAAACCAGAGTTGGGTCTTGTTGCACTAGTTTTGAAACTAATTATGCTTTTCCATCAGCTTTAGAATAAATTGATGGAGTTATGAAGTTTACAATATGAACCGACTCTGAAAAAGTTTCGAGTCTTAGAGGTCATTGTTGATTTTGAAGCTTATTGAAAATTTTGATATAAAAATAGGGTAGACAGTTTATATTGTGAAACATTCATATTTTGGCCTAACCAGTGCACAGTCGGCAAAATTATATTATAAATTTTCAACAATTGTTATTTGTAGTAAAAATTTTAAGTACTGGTTTGTAGGGTATTCATATAAATTTCGTATTAACCATATAACATTTCAACTAGCCCTAACTGTTTTTGTATTCTATTATCACATTTCATTCATTTATGGATTTCTGTAGTTTTTTGGCGTTTAGGGTTTAATATTAACTTTTGGTAATTTAATAAGTAAGTTTTTATTTATATAATAAATTAATTAACTTTAGTTAAGCGTATGAGGAAGAGTAATTTCATATGGGTATTTAAAGTTCCATGAATGTTGGCAAAAATAATGTATAACATTTTTGTTAGTACAAACATATTTAAAAAACATTCAACTTAAAGTACCAGAATTTTTGCAAAAAAAAAAAATTTCTCGTCTTTAACATGTTTATTTTAGTAGTAACCTTTAGACATACATAGCCTGCTGTTATAGCTTTAACTATTGTGAACTTTAAAACATAATATTAGGGACATTCACTAGGATGTCCATAAAAAAGCTTTGTGGATTTTAGTTCATTATTTCGCCTGCTATTTGTTTTCACAAATAAACATTTTGAAAAACACCGAAATTTATTGTTCCTCTTTAAACAATATATTTAATTTAGAAATGTTGAGGTTAAGAAGAAGAATAAACGTTTTTCTCTAAAAAATTGTAAGCACTATTAATTTTTAAATCAGACTACACTAGTTTCTGTCTTTTTATGGACAGTCTCATCAGTGATTTTCCATTTAAATTGTATTATTATTTGTGTCTTATAATTGTCAGATTGTCTCTATATGATAAATTTTTTAATAACCTGCGGCTGTAAGAATCAAACCTTCGCTCATCTTACATTACAAACGTAACAATACCAAGCCATGACCGTTTAGCGATCACACCCAAGTTTGGCCTCGAATCTAATGCAGCTAAATTGCAGATTTCTTTCCTATTAACACAAACACCCAATTATCATTAACTAAAATATAATTATGGGTTTATACTGGTTAATATAAACACCGGGATGGAGGGTATCCAAATATTCGGCACAGCCGAATTTAATCTTTTTTACTTGTTTAAATTAAACGTTTTTTCTTTAATTACAGCTAATAATATTATAAAAAAAGCAATCGACATGTACAAATTAGGCATTTTAAAAAAATGTGTAATATTAACCATTTGACGAATGAACTTAAACCGCTGAAGCTTTTTTGATGAAATTTCGTGGAGACCAGAAACAAAATTTGTGCTGCTTTTGGCGTATTATAGCCCCCCCCCCCCTGTTGGCGTATTATTGCTCCCCTATTGGAGAAATAAAGTAGCAAAGCTTACACAATAATAACCTGTTGCTCCTGGATGTGTTAATATTTTGCCTAAATTTTTGTTTTGTGTTAAATTATGCCTAATCCATAAATATTAATCATTTTAGATAAACTTAAAATTAAAGTTTTAACATTAGCAAAAAATAATAATTGTTGACTTTGACAACAATTAATAGGTATCACTAAAAATCTACATCTCCTAAGTGTCGATCACAACAAATTTTGTTAAAATCGTACTGAAGGTTTTCCTAAAATAGCAAAAAGTAAAACTGGGACATATATCAACCATTCGTCGTCAAATGGGTAATTTAACAAGAATTTGCCCCATGGCGTTGTCTCAACATAAACGCAAAGTTGGCTACCCTGAACGTAAAAAGTTGCGAAATAGAGAAGGAGGAAATTAGAAAAGAAACAAAAGATCTAAAAATAGAATATATGTGTTAGTTTGTGTTTGCATTTATCAGTATAATATACAATTACAGAAAAAGCGAATAGGAAAGAAAACAGCAATTTATCTGCATTACATTCGAGGCCATACTTGCGTGTGATCGCTAAGCGGTCATGACTTGGTATTGTTACGTTTGCAATGTAAGAAGAAGCGCAGGTTTGATTCTTACAGACGGCAATCTGACAATCATAATATAAGAAAGACTCAAATAATAATACAATTTAAGAACTAAAAATTCACTGATGACCGCCTCTCCATTGAAAAAGGCAGAAACTAGTCTAGTTCTATTTGAAAATTAATAGTAAAGGGTCCGCCAAATAACTTGTTTTTTTTTTGAACTCCTGAACCAATTGAACTTTATATGGGGTCATACCAAGGTCTTTATGCAAAATTCGTCTCAATGATGTCTCCGAAATGTTCAATTGTTGCGAACGACGGTGAATTGATGTTGATGGCGCTTCACGCACACTTTCTGCCACAGCAGCAATATTCTCGGGTGTACGCACTGTTTTTGGCTTTTCACGCTTTGGTTTATCGATGAGGATGCCAGTTTCTTTCACTTTTTTTCACAAGATAACGAACATACGGACCATATTCGTTCAGCGGAAGGATAAAACTAATTATCTGTCAAATCAGACATGAGCTAAGTGTTACCATTCACGAAATAAGCACTAGTTGAAAAAAAAAACTTTAGATGGCGGACCCTTTATTTATAGTTTTTAGAGAAAAGCGTTTATTTTTCTTCTTAAACTTAACCTTTCTAAAAAAAAAAAAACGTTTTTGGATTTTTATCAAAATCATGAATCATGTGTGTTAATGACCCTGGCTGAAGTTTGTTAATGATATCCGATGAAGTCATAATTAAATATCTGAAGAATTTAAAGTAAATTAAATTATTTAATAAAAAAAATAAAGTTTTAAAAATCTCTAATTTTGGGAATCGAATTCTTCCATTGTTAACCATTCGCAATAAAACAAGAGCGTGTAATAAACAAAAATCGACAAAATGTTTTAAAGGGACATACTAATATTCACATTGAAAAATAAAATTTAAAAAGCAAAACAGAATATAAAGAAAATCGTACGTTTAGCTCCATTTTCACAAGTTTTCATTCAAATTTAACAAAAACTCAAGTTTTTTATTACTTTCCTTTATGAATGCCACTACTATTGCTATAAAATGTCATTTTTGCAACATGTGCTATATTTCGTTTCGCTTAAAGTCATTAAATGTTTTGTTATTTTCTTTGTGAATTTTCCTTTTCGGGCAAAATTTTTGTAAACGACAATAAAGTTATACACGTTATTGAGTACTCAATATGTTGCATAAATTTTTGCACACTAAATGCCAGGTTGCATATTTTATTTGAATATTTAGTCAATTTTATGACTCTTTTTTTTCAGAAATATTGCAAGTACGACGATGTTAGTATGAATTCAACTAATGGGGAACTAAACTAAAAACATTGCAATAATTCAAAGCGATATAATATTTTAAAGTTAAATATATATTTATGACCTCGTAACAATTTATAGTATGAAGTAGTAAAGAAAAATACTAAATACAAACTTTATATTTTACTAATCATTGTTGACCTACATAGAAGGGAATATTGTGCACTTTAACATTTCAATTTTAAATTAATTGCAATTAACTAGTAATTACACTGTAAGTAAAATTTCAACTTTTGAAATAACACATCAAGACCCCGGGACAGGTGAACTTAATTTTGGATCGTAGAATCCAGTGGAGTATTCCGTTTTAATGGGTTAGGTCAAAATTGAGTTGATATATCAATTTTGAGTTGTCATTGACTGAAGCGATTTTTTGAGTGTATCGAAATGTCTTTTGAAATTACTTTATTTGTTGTTTATATGTCGAAACTTAAAGCTAACAAAGGTGGCCGTCCATATTGAGACGATGTTTTCTAATGCAATTGGAAGATTCGAAACATATAACACTGAACTGACAGATGTTAGTATAAGTCAAAGGTTATTAACCTGGCGTTTTTGGATTGTATATAATTCGTAAAATCATTGTAACTGCAGTAGATTTACTTAATAAAAAAAGTTATAGAACCAAACGAATTTATATTATCTACAAATCTTTTTTGGTCATATTAATTCAATATCGCAGTCAGAAACTGCCAGTGGTACAACAAATCAAGCACTGGCATACCACTGGTTAACCGAGGAATTGTAAATATATTACTGGCAGAACACTTGTTTAGCATGTTTTATCAGCGTTTTCAAAAAGGGTTTTGCCAGTATTTGTTTAAAAAAAAATGTTAGTTGTCCACAAAAAAAAAAAAACATTGGCAAAGAATTGGCTGAAACCACTATGCCAACGTTGACAAAAAGTGTTTTCCCAGTGCTATCCAGTCAGAAATTACCGACGGCTCAAAAGTCTAACAACTGGTAGAGCATTTTTTTATAAAAATGAAGATTTTTTTTTTTTACGTTAAAACAACACTCAGGGGATGACCCAAACTAATGCATTGCATTGTGTTGATATCAGGAAAATAGGTTGTGGAGAGGAGGTAAGAGGGAGTAATGCTTGTGGACATTTGACTTAAATTTGTCTAACGTATGCGGAATGAAATTGCAACAAAATGTAATATGTTGTAGTTTTTTCTAAAACTAACGTAAATTTTATTTCACTTTAAAAAAAAACAATACATACTATTAATTTAATGTAAAAAAAAATTTGGTCCCATCCGATCCGCTTTGCGGCAGTTTTGGGGAACTTTTTCCATATAGATGTTGGCATTTTGACGAGTTCCTTTTTAATTTTTTCGATCAGATTTTTTTTATTTTTCGGTCTCAAGCCACCAGCATAAGATCTTCGCTTTAAATTAGCCCAAAAAGTTTTTTGATGCTAAGTTTTTTGATGCTAAGTCTGGCCAGAAGATCACATTTAGTCCTCGATGCATCTTTTCTATGAAATCCTTCACTTTTGGCAAACAGTGCTCAATATATCGTTCAGAATTGACGGCCAATCCAGATTCAGAAAACACTGATTCCGACATCCCTTGCGGACTAATTGCAAGCCATAGTAAAACTTTTTTATGGAACTTTGTATGCTCCAAATATTTTATTTTGTTATCAGTAGGTTTCTTTCCTTTGAAAAAGTGCCTTCCCTGCCATTCATTGCCATCTAGCGTAAAATATGACTCATCATCCATGATGCATAAATGATGATTATTGAAAAAATTACAAATTGTTTCTCGACGTTGTTCTTCTTTTGTCGACATTTTAAAATAATTAAATGTCAATTTATTGATAAAATTGTCAAACCAACATGAGAAAACATGTGGTTACTCAAATATAACGGTAAAAAATTAATAGCTTTAGTACTTTTTTTCCAGCGTTGCAAAATTTGTTGCAATTTTTTTCCGCATACGTTACATTGTAAGTTGCAAGGAAAAGCTTCGCAGGGAGACGATACCACATACGGCTAGCACGACTGAAAAACGAATTTTCTCTGTAATGCGTTGTGCGAATTGCCGGGCTATAGACAACAAACGGAAGATATATAATTCACAAGCGGGTAGTACGAATAGTCGACTTATCTCGACAGAACACTTCCCATGGTAATATCTATAGAACAAAGTTACACAAAACGCATTCCGACGATGCTCCAACGAGTCAATAGAGTTTGAAACCCTACTGTCGCTGATAAGCATCAACGCCCTCCGTTGCACACGAACCAGAAGCCTGGTAGAGCATTATTTATAAAAATGTAGAGCATATTTTATAAAAATGATGATGATTAGTTTAAAAAAGTTTCTAGTCAGAAGGTTCCGAGTTTGATCCTGGATTCTGGCATAATTTTATTTTTTGTGATTTTTTATACTTTTAAATCTTATTTTTATATAAAATTGATTTTTTTGTTTCTTTTAAGACCAACTGTTTTTTGTATTCCCAAAGATAGCAAGTTGATTATCAAACCTTATGCCAGTGCTGACATATTTGAGCAGTCAACTATTACCCAGCAGTTATCATTCACTTACGTTTTAAGCTATCCAGTATTATATGTCTAGTTAGTTCAGTGGGTAGAGCTGCCTGCTGCCAATCTGGCGACCAGGGTTCTAATGCTTGTAGATGAGCTTTTTTTAAATTCTTTTTTGGAAAATCTATTTTTAGACAAAATTTTTCATGGTTTTACCAACATTTTGCTAACGTTGGAAATTTTGTTATGCCAGTGCTTGTCCTTTTAATTTTTAACAGACAGACCTTTTGTCTAATGATGTTATCATTATGGGATGGGAAAGCACTTGTTGTTAGCACTTGTACCACCTGTTTAAGTGGATTGCCAGCGGTATTCCGTTTATTTTCTGACTGGGAAGTATCAAAAAGGATTATTTAGAAAATATTTAGAAGGTTGAGGTTAAGAAGAAGAATAAACGTTTTTCTCTAAGAATTATAAACCCTATTAATTTTTAAACCAGACTAGGCTAGTTTCTGCCTGTTTTAATGGAGAGGCGGTCATCAGTGATTTTTTTATTTTTAAATTGTATTATTATTTGTGTCTTTCTTATATTATAAATTTTTCAACAACCTGCCGGCTGTAAGAATCAAACCTGCGCTTCTTCTTACATTGCAAACGTAACAATACCAAGTCATGACAGCTTAGCGATCACACCAAAGTATGTCCTTAAATGTAATGCAGCTAAATTTCAACTTTCTTTCCTGTTAGCTTTTCTGTTATTGTATATATACTCAACAGATACAAACACTAACAAACACAAATATTCTATTTTTAGATTTTTGTTTATTTTCTAATCTCCTCAGTCTCTATTTCACATCGTTACCAGATTGACGTATGGTTTTTACGTTCAGTGTAGACAACTTTGCGTTTATGTTGAGAAATCGACGCAGGGCAAATTTTATAATGACAGTCGCAATTAATTTTTAATTAATATGCATTTGACAAATTTAATTTTTTGTACAAACCCGATTTTTTTTTTTTTGGGCGTTGGATTTTTTTATAGTTTTTCAACTTTTTGGGCTATTATTGACTAAATTAAGCAATAAATCGAAATTTTAAATTTGTGCATTTTAGTGGCAAAAAAAAAATTGTGCATTGGAGGGTTACGATAGGAAACCCAATTGATAAAATCATTGATTAAATTTAAAATAAATAATAAATGTTCAGGGAATGTGGAAAAATTCGATACTTTGATTTTTTCATTAACAAAATCATCGAAGTGTAATGAACTTTATAAACACAACTGGTTTTGGTAGACATGAAGTCGTCAAAATCCCAAATTGCCTAATCTAAACGCAAGTACAAAAATATAGAAATCATTTATAATATAAAAACTTCTGCCTGAAACAAAAACAAAATCTATTAAAATTTAACACGCTTATGCTAAAAAGCAATTTAATTAACGTTACTTAAAATATAATTAAATAAATTAGAAATTGAATAATTAAATAAAATAACAAAAAGCTAACACTTGCTACAGCAGAAGGAAAATAATTCGTATTTAATGAACGGTTTTTAAAACCAAAATTAACCCATTTTCGTCACATGAATGGAAAAAATACAAACATAATGATATCTTAGGATAAATCTAGTAAAGCCTAGGATAAAATGTCATTGAATTAAAAAATTTGAAAGGTTCTAAAAAATTATGGGAAAGATAAAAATCGGAGGGAAAATTTTGGTGAAATGAGCGTAATTTTGCAATATCACTCTTTTATGAAATATCGCTATATAAAATACTCCATTTTGTGATTTCATTCCAAGTTCCACATAGTATTTGAGATTTAAAATATAATGACCATAAATATTATCTTTGTAAAATTTCATCAAAATCGGCCAAAGAAATCGTATGTCAGACATCAATGGGTTAACAACTTTACAGGAAAATTTATATTAAAATCTTTTTTCAAGGCTTGTCTTAAACAAACGTTTTTCAATTTTACTGCATAAAGAGTAAAGATTCATCAAATGACATTTAACGTTTAAAGTTAAAGACGTTATTCCACTTATTCTGCACATCTTGTTAATAATCTAGTACAGGTATGAAAAAAAGTATATGGTACAAAGTGACAAAGTGATTAAAAAAAAAGTTTATGTTTTAATGATGTTTGACAACCTCTTAACTAAAAAGTGTAGTATTCTTGGATATCCGCTTTTCTGTAGAAAAGTTATAAAGAAAAGTTGTGTTAAATTTGTATATCTTCATATGAAATACCTAAGTAAATCGTACAAAATTACTAAATGCTTAAAAACTTAAGATATGTTATTGCTAACGAATATTGTTAAAACAAAAATATATTTTACAGCTATTCAAATGATTTTCCGACATAATGAATATGGTTTTATACTTTTTTTTTAACATATAGTACAAAATTCTCATTGTAAGAAAGATTTCTGGTGGAGAGTATAGACATATCTATAAATTCCGATACTTTTCTTTTAAGTATTATAGGGGTAACGCTATTTAAGTTATTTCGGTAACGGTTTTTTTTAGTGTTAACGGTATTTAACATATATCGGCAATGTTATTTTCGTTTATTTTGGTAACGTTATTTTAGGGATAAAGGTTTTTCAGTTATTTCGTTAACTGTATTTTATTGGTAACGTTATTTAAGTTGTTCAGGTAATGTCAATGCACATCGATAATTTTAGACCCATTATGCCCGGATTCTAATGACTAGCTAGTTTATGATCAAGCTTTTTGAAAATACATATCTATTTACGGCGATTATTTTTCCTGATTCTGTCATATTATTCCGGTAACGGTATTTTAAGCATAAGGCTATTTCAATTATTTAGTTAACGGTATTTTAGCGATAACGGATTTTTAGTTATTTCGGTAACGGTATTTTAAACATATATGTATTTGAGTTATATCGGTAACGGTATTTTATGAATAACGATATTTCAATTATTTCGGTAACGGTATTTTAGGTATAACGTAGTCAGTTGAAAGGGTTTTGAATTGAGAACGGTATTTTAGGGGTTCTGCCATCCCTGCTTTCATATATAAGGCATTGAAATAGACTTTCTAAAGATTTTTATATTTTTGAAGGAATATTGGGGAAAATATAAACGTTTTTGATAAAAGAAACACTATTTAGAACGACTGATATTATTTTCATGAATATTCGGTAGAGAATAGAAACAAAAAACAATTTAAGGTTACAACAATATTTTCCTAGGATATGAGGGCAAAAATACCATCATCGATTGAAAACCCCTTTCAAATGGCTATCGTTATCTCGTTAAAATACCGTTACCTATGTAATTAAAATATCAATATCCTTAAATTAACGTTAACGAAATAACTAAAATACCTTTATCGCTAAAATACCGTTACCGAAATAATTGAAATAGCGCTATCCTTGAAATACCGTTACCGAAATAATGTGACAAAATCAAACAAATTAACCGTTGTAAATATTTATATTTGCAAATAGGTATATATTTTCCAAAAGCTTGAAATACGAATCGGTTACAATACATGGTATAAACTATGTGTTAAAATTAGTTATGTTTAGGTGAAAACGGATTATAAATTTTGTAGGGAACTATTATTTACCCTTTTTATTATTTACATTTAAAGCTTTAATTGAGTTTGGATTGTAAATTTTTGGGTGCAATTTTATATTTAATCTAAATGCCCCTCGAGCTCAAACGATTATAAGAGTCGCACTGACATTTAGAAAATAATTTATAGAGTTTTTGTTTTCAAATTTATTATTTGACCCTTTCAGGAATGTGTTGATAGATCTATTTCGGGAATTTTCTAGGTTCCCATCATTAGAACACGTTTTGAAAGAAGTAACAATACCATGCCAAACATCAAACATTCATATAAACTAGTTTACTCACTACATGAGAACTAATATATATATGAGCTCGAAGTAGGATAATATCCTAATAAAGAAATATAGAGTATGGCCTCGAACTTGAATAATTTTATTTTTAATAAAAATTATATCAAACTTGTAAAGGGTCCGCCAAATAACTTTTTTTTTTGAACCTCTGAACCAATTGGACTTTGTATGGCGTCATACCAAGGTATTTATGCAAAATTCGTCTCAATGATGTATCCGAAATGTTCAATTGTTGAGAACGACGGTGAATTGATGTTGATGGCGCTTCACGCACACTTTCTGCCACAGCAGCAATATTCTCGGGTGTACGCACTGTTTTTGGCTTTTCACGCTTTGGTTTATCGATGAGGATGCCGCTTTCTTTCACTTTTTTCACAAGACAACGAAAATACGTACCATATTCGTTCAGCGGAAGGATAAAACTAATTATCTGTCAAATCAGACATGAGCTAAGTGTTACCATTCACGAAATAAGCACTAGTTGAAAAAAAAAAACGTTAGATGGTGGACCCTTTATAAAAGACGAAGTATGGTCTTGTTTGCTACTTCCCCTGCACATTTTGTTTTTAAAAAACCAGTATACAAATCAAAAGGAAAAGAAACAAAAACGTGTATTGAATATTTACCAAAGGTAAAACATACACACAAAAACAAGTTTTCAATTTATGTTTTGATCAATGGTGGATAATCTTTTATTTCGAGCTCATATATATATTAGTTCTCATTTAGTGAGGAAACTAGTTTGAAGACTTGATGTTTTGCATGGGATTGTTACCTCTTTCAAAACGTGTTCTGATGATGGGAACCTAAAAAATTCCCGAAATAGATCTATCAACACATTTCTGAAAGGGTCAAATAATAAATTTGAAAACAAAAACTCTATAGATTATTTGTTAGGACAATATCCTAATAAAGAAATATAGAGTATGGCCTCGAACTTGAATATTTTTCATTTTCATTGTACAATTAAAGCTCGAAAAAAACATAATTTTTGTTTTTAATAAAAATTATATCAAACTTGAAAATAATTTATTAATATTTTTTCCGCTGAATATCAATAAATTTGTATAAATATTAATACAAAAAAACTTTTTTTCGAGTTTTCTTAAAATTTAACGGATCGAAATTGGCTAAAAAATAATATAAGTAGGGATTTTTCAAAAGTCGACAAAAAAAATACGCCTAATAAAAAAATTGTATTTTCTATTTCTGAAAGCCCACAAATTTAGTTTAGTTGCGATTTAAAATTAGATAAGTTTTAAATAAATTGACTTAAGTTTTTTTTTTAAATTTTTAGTTAATTTCAACCTAATTCCATTTTGTACCATATAATTATTTCCTATGGAATATTTTTTTTTAATTTTCCTACAGTGACAAAAAACAACAAATGAATTTAAAACTATTTTATTAAAATAAAGTTGTCTTACTATAGAAACTATTTTATGTATATCAAAAGTCCCAGTTTCCTATAACAGGATAAAAAAAATATTTCAAAAAAACACTTGTACCATATATTTACTTCCTTACCTGTATTTCTATAGAAAATTTATGGTTTTGCATGTTTTTTTATCACAACTCTGAAATTTTAAAAACGAATGTTATTTATGTAGATATAAATGAATTTAATTAATTGGTTTATAGTAGCGTTACTAATGGTATTATTAAGTTGACAAATATTTTAGTCTGTTTTGAAAAATAAACTTGACAGTTTTAACATACTTTTGGTGTTAACTAATTATTTTTTAATTTTATTATATTTTTAACATTATTTAGTTTCCCATTGTTTTTACGGAAATAATAAAAATTTAATTTGACAGATTTTGTGTGAATTATTTGCAAATTGTTTGTAAAAGTTTGACCGGCCTTTTATTATATCGTAAAATGAAAAAAACTCACGAAACGAATGAATGGAATATTCATTGGAGGCGGTGATGTAAAAACACTTGCTGTGAGTGTGAATTGATTATACTAACGCTAAATGACAAAATTTCAATTTTGGTTATTTTTAATTTATAACGAGCTTCCAACCTCAGTATATTTACAAAAATAAAGCAAATCAAACATATTAGCTATGTTGATACCATACTCGGGATTTTTTCATTAGCATTGGAATTGCATTAGCATTAGTCTACTAATGCTAATGCCAAACAAATTGCATTGCCATTTAATTTCAATGAAATTTTTTGGCATTAGCAGTTGAGAAGAGAAGCCACACTCAGGAGTTGAGAAGAGAAGCCACACTTCATATAAATTAATGTGTTGCTTTCTTTGGATAGTGGAGAGATGAAAGGTGGTGACAGATGCAGGGCTTCATATATGGCAACACTGTAATTGCGCGAGATGATAAATCTTAGAACAGTGGTTGCTCGACACCTGATGTAGAGTTGGCGATTTTTTTGAAGCTTTTTGTTTCATAGCCCTGATTCATTATTTTACTTCGGTGGGGTTAAGTGCTATGGGAACACCGAAGGTGTGCTCAGCGATACATATAAGTGATAGAAAACTCATACATATTTTTTTTCTAAATTGATGTTGTCGTCACCGGGAATCGAACCCGGGACCATCTGTGTAACAGTCCAACGCGCTAACCATTACACCACAACGCCCACAATTGAGCAAAAAAGCATTTGTTTACAAAAAAAAATTGAGTGTAAATTGTAACCCTGAATACGGTAAACGAAATGGAAAGAGGAACTAACTTTCTATTATCCGACAACATATGTTAATGTTTGTATTATCACGTAAATAAGTAAAATAATGAAATCACCCTGTGGCTGTTTTTTAAAAAAAATATGACTCGGGAGATCTCTCGGCCTATTTATATTATGGAGCAAAAATGTTGTCCGTTTTGCACAGTGTGCCGATTTCAATCGTTTTCCGTTACATTCCATATCGTTCCATTTTGGACCAATGTTTCATGCTTTTATTGGAGTGATTAAATTTTTATTTTCACTTAAGTTTTTGGGTAAACAAATAATTGAGACACCCTGTGGTTTTTTCATAAAACATTAATCTATCGGAATGATTCCCAGGCCTAGTATATTTGCATTCAGTCAAATGCAATTTGCTTCCTTTAATTAATTCATTACTAATGCTAATGAAATTTAATTTCATTACCTTTAATCAATGAAATCAAATCAATGAAATTCATTACCATTAATTAAAAAATGCGAATGAAAATAATTTCATTACAATTGATATCAATGAAATTGTAATGAAATCATCAATTAATTAGTCCATTCAATTAATTAGTCTTATGTATGGTTGATATTAGTATTTCGATCTAAAGATCTCATAGCTAAAGATCTCATCAGAACCCGAAGTTTTAGAAAAGCTAGAGCCTGCGGAATAGGCAAAGCTTAAAAAAAATATTAATTATCAATTTTGCTGCATTCTTGTCTTCTTAGTAATTAAACACGTGGTTAGGGTCTTTTCCTAACAAGCATCATGACGTTACTTAACTTTAAAGACCAAAAATTTTCTATTTATATAAAAAAAAAATTGTTTTTACTCTGGCTCAAGTAATATTTTTTACAGTTGGGTATTGAGATAATTTTTAGTGGATCAAATAGGATATTTTGAGATTAAATTGCATTGATATATTTTTTTACTAAATTTAAAAAAAGGAATAAAGAATAATAATTCAGACATCGGGCGCATAGAAAATATCAATGATTTAGGACCATCGTATCGTATCTCAAATAAAATTGTTAATCTTTTGTCATATATGGAATCGTACATAATTACATCTTAGATCAGTTAAAGTCATAAATACGCTCAGGGAAAAAGCTTCATCATATTTATGAAAAACTTCATAAATATGATGAAGAAGTTTCATAACTTTTTATGAAATGAAGAGGAGAAAAAATAAATAATACAAATTTAAACACTCGTTTTTAATTTTATTAAATGACCTTGAACCAAATTAATAAAGATTACAATAATTAACAATCAAAGGATCAACTATAAAAAACATATTATGATTCATAAATCTTATTAAAACTTTCATAAATAGGATGTATCAGTTTTATAAATTTGTATGAAAGTTTTATGCATTATTATGAAATGATTCATAAATATTATGAAACGTTTCATAAAAGTCTTATATTATATACAAAAAAATCTATTTAAACAACTGTTCTAAGACGTATCATCTCGCGCAATTACAGTGTTGCCATATTTGAAGCCATTGATGTTTCCCCACCTTTCATCCCACACATTAATAAATAGGAAAAATGTCATAAGTGTTGCTTTTCTTTAAAAAAAAAACAAAAAAAAACTTTTTCATGATACGATGAAAGTCTATGAAACATTTGTCACAAATTTTTATGGAAGTTTGCATAAATATAATGAATAATTGATGAAACAATATCATCAATATGATCAAACTTTTTTTCCTAAGTGTAGTTATATATTAAGTTGTTTTATATATACGGCATTTTATATAAGCATATCTTATATCACACACTAAAATAATTTTTATAAGACAGTATATATTGTTATATATTATATAGGTTATATTTCACCATATATGGTTATATATTATGTTATATATGAGAATGTATTATTATATGTGACAATAGATAATAATAGATAATAATATGTATAGCATATATGTTTAATATCTAATTATATAAAGCTCGATATATAAAACTAAATGGTAACATATGTAGGAAACATATGGTTACCTTGTAATGAACATATAACAATATATAGCTATGCATGCCACCATATATAATCACATATTATAATATATTTTAATATGAAGAAACATAAGACCTTATAAAGTAGAAATTGCCAACCGTAACAAAAAAATTGTACTGGCAAACCACTGATATTTTTGTAAAGGCAAAATTAATATTGCACTATGAAAACACTATTTTGTTTGCAAATCATGTATTTTACCGATTATTTGTATCCAAATATATGAGATCACTTAAAAAATTAAATATTATTAAAAAAGAATCATAATAAATGACAAGATTCAATTCAAAATAATAAAAATTATATATTATATATATTTTTCCTTTCAACGTTTCTTCCTCACTTGCAAAATCGTAAAATCTTATGAAGTCTCCAAAACATGCAGTTCAGCAAATTCTAATAATTTTGACTTGTATACAGGCACTATATAAGCAAATTTTCTTAATTCCCTTGGGAAATCATTCCAAGTTCTAGATACTCGAATCTGAAATGATTTTACAAAAATATTTAAATGCCTTATAGGTGGAATTAACTGGGAATTTTTTATCGAGCGACGCTTTGCCAACACTGTGCCGATTGTATTTTTCTGCCTGTGTAGTTTTGTCTACTTCGCTAGTGCAAAAATAAATAAATTTGGGATTATTTTAAAAAATTTGTAGAATGGACGATAAAATAAAATTTTAGTAAAAATCAAATCGCCATATCTCGAAAACCTTTAGTCCGATTTCAAATATTCGTGCTTAGCACGCTAAAAATTATTAAAAGTCAGGTGTCGCCAGACTTATTTTTTGAAATCAATTTATTTATCAATTTTTAAAAATTTGAAAACTTTGAAAACTTTGTTGGCTGGGCCGCACGTGTTAATGCTAGCCGATTTTTTCTCAAATTCGCGACGCTTAACTATTGATCTAGTTCTACAATAATCCCTACAATAATTAATAAAAATCGAAAGTTGACCAATATTTTTGTAAATGCCTTAGATGTTCAGAGGTGTATTTCATTCAAATTCTAGTAGATTTATATTTAAACAATAAATTTGTCTAACAAATCTTTTTAGATAAACCCTTATCGAATTGAAAATAGTGACTAACCCCCAATAAACTAAAGTTTTACCAAGTAATCTTAAAAAGGTCGTGATGGGAATGACATTTTGTCATTTAAGACTAACAGAAAAAAAATATTAATTTAACTTGAATAACTGATAAAAAGTGTTTATAAATAAATAATGTTCGTGTTTTGAGAAAAAAAAACCTCGCCTTGAAATAAAAAACTCCACTGTTTTTTGTTGCAGTAAAATCATTTTTACAACATTTTCCATTCAACATCTTTTTTTTTATTATTTCAAATTTATACAATTAAAAAATCATCAATAGTAAAATCGTTAACTAGGTACATAGAATGTTAAATAAAAATATATATATATGAGCAATTTTAAAATATTTCGACACTGAGGAAAAATATTTTCAAAATAATTCAAAATAAAGATTAATTAGTGATAACTAATCGTACTAGCATTATTTTGTCCTTTATAGATTTTCTCTAACTATTCGCTTTTTATGGTAAAATTAAAAAACGTTGGTGAGCCCAATGGAATTTCGTTCACTGTATAATGAGGTTAAGAAAATTTTGTTTGCTATTAAGTTAATTAAAATATTTTATTTTAAGTACGTTTTGGCGGAATTGAGACTTTATTTGTCATGAAATGAACACTTTATCAATTTAGATACCTACATATAACTATATGTTCTCAAGACATTTTTTTTAAAAAGTTCAAAAAATGTTTGCGTTTAAACATTTTAAAATGTCTTTCTGACTCGGAGTTGCTGCTTACTAAGAAACCCAGTTCACACAATACATTTAAAAAAAAAATTCTCAAATTCCCTACACTCAAAGAAAAAGCTTCATCATATTTATGAAAACCTACATAAATATGATGAAAAACTTCATTGGTTTCCGTCCAACGTAAATTTTCATACACACAGAGAAAAATTTAGTTATTTGCCAACTGAAATTCGGTTACTAAGACTCAAATTCGGTTATTACGAATTTCAGTCGGTTGGTACAATATAACATTAATTTAAACAACAAAGTTCGTTTAATTCAACTAAATTTTAGTCGTAACTCCCAAAATATTAGGAAATCTAATGTAAATATCGTTCTACTAACTGAATTTATAAGTTGTTACCATTAAAGCACACTTTTCAATCCGGTTGGCGCTTTATTTCTCTGTGTGTATATATGATAAAGCTGTTTCATAAAAGAACCAATTGATGACAATCTTCATCATGTTTATGAACTGTTTCTTAAATATGAAAAAGTTTCATAGCTTTTCATGAAACGTCTCATAAATGTTATAAGACGCTTTATTAATAATAAACAGGGCAAGTTTTTTTTTTGAACGAAAAAAAGTTAAAAATGGTAGGCAAAATGGAATGAAAAACCATTAAAAATATCACAAGAAATGGCAAAATAGCAAAACAAAATGTGTAAAAAATAAAATGGTAAATAAAAAAGTTTTATTTAATTTTCATTTATTAAATTTTGATTGCATAGTGTAATCATAGCCAATATTTCAATTGAAAACTTTATTAAATTTTTCAATCATTTCTTTGTTGGCATCTTTAATCTTTTCATTAACGCAATCTTTTATGCAAATATCTAAATTTTCATTTATAGAGAGTCCTTTTGTTTCCAATTTGGTGATGCTTAAACAAAGATATTCGTAATTACTTTTTATATAAGCTAAATCAGATTTTATTCCAGATTTTTGAAACATCAATTTTGCATTGCGTATAGACTCTATATTAGAATCACTGAGCATATTTAATACATCACAAATTTTATAGAAATTATCACAACAATATTTCCAGTTTTAATCCAAGGTTTACTTAAATTCGGATACATTGTTTGTAACATATTTTGGCGAGATGGAGCCTAAAAATATATAAAAGATATAAACTAGATAACACGACACTCTGACGCAGTTTGTAATTGGAATACTGCTATTGAAATTTTGTTTAATTTGCTTTATTTCAGTAAAGACCGAAATTCTGAACTAGAAAAAGTTGTTCCGGCAAATGTTTGTTAATAAAATTGGAAATGGTGACTAAAAATTCGTTGTCGGTTTAGCTAAACCAAGTTTAACTGACATCTCAAATCTAGTCCTTTAATATTGAACTTACCTTAAGAAATACTGATTTACAATTTCAAATAAGTGAATTGACATCTTCAAAATTTAAACGTATAAAGTCTGCTACTCTACAATCTGGCAATTTTAAGGTAAAATGGGTAAAAAATGCATTTAAAAAAAAATAAGTGGAAGCATTAAAGTCCGATGTGCCGAATTTGGTATTAAAAAAGATTAAATTCGGCTGTGACGAATTTTTGGATACCCTCCATCTCGGTGTTTTCATAAACCAGGGAAAGTGCAAACAATATTAATTTCTATATTCTTTGTAAAAATAACAAAAATAATGTTGTTTTTATAAGTAAAACAAAATATGACTGATTGATTAATGTCTTTGGGATGTTTCAGAAGAAAAAAATGTTTAATTAAAGTTTACTAAAATGAATCTGAAATTCTGCAGTGGGTATTCAAAGGTTATTCTGATTACCTAAAGAAGAACGTGTAGTGAAAAATATATATATTTGTATAGTTCCTTATGATGTTAAAAAAACTGTTGTAAAATTCGCCTGTTGTTTGTCTCTTTGCCTATATAATAATGAAAGAAAGTTACTAAAATATATTTTTGGATCGTTAGAAGAGATGCAATGAATACAAACGCATAAAAACAGTTTCGAATAATCAGAATTTTAGATAAATTTAAGGGAACAAAAATACACTTGCGGAGACATACATAATGAAATAATTATGAAATGCCAGTTTACATTACAACACATGTGTTTATACTATACATCACATAAGTAAAACGGAAAGTGTGATGAAACTTAGTTTGTCAAAAATTATAAAAGAAAATCTTTCGAGTGTTTTCGAGATACAAAAAATTAAAGAAACTGGTATTTCAAATTATTGTTTTTCAGCTCAGTTGCTTGTGCAATTCTCGTTTACGACTCCTAGAATAAGAACCCTAAGAAATTTTCCCAAAATTCGATTGGTTTTTACACATCAATACTTTAATTTAGATTATTTTTGTATGTATCAAATAAAAATTATGGCTTTTAAGGAAAACAAATGCATATAATCAAAAGATTTTAAGATGAAGTATGCACCTTATATGTCTTAAATAAAAAAGTTCTGAAAGTGAATGTCCTTTAAATTGAATGGGGTTTTTAATAAATGTAATTAGAATGTAAGAGTTTCCTTACAAATTTATTAAAGGTTGAGAATGAAAATAAGTAAAAATAGTGTACGAAAAAAAGTTATGAATTTACATTGTTGGATTCGGGGATTTTGTTTCTGGATATTTTTTTGATCTGATAACGATTAATGTGTCTGGCAACTCCGGTTAATGCAGTCAAATAAATAAAGAATTTTAACTAAACTATTTTGTTCTACCTTTTTTCTAATTGGTGATTTTTTGATTTGTTGGGGTTAACAAAAAAAGGTATATGGCAAGCCTGGTATATGGAAAACAAAAGCATACTTTATAAATTAGCTTAACAATTTTTCGAGGGCTTCTCGCATTTGCACTTATAACCAGTGTTGCCAGGTTTGCAAAGCATAAAAACGACAAACTTTCTAGAAAAAATCGTCAAAATCGTCATCATATTTTGAAAAATCGTCAAAATAAAATATATTTGTTAGAAGAGGGATAAAGTTTTAATAAAAAATAAAATACAATAATGTTATTCACATTTCAAATGTTAACGTGTTATCGTTGTAATATAACACGATTTTTGACACTTCTCTTTGGTTTAAACTTCGAAAATCATTATATTTTACAACGATATTCATATTTATAAAATGTTGAAACAGTGTGCCCCAGTAGGCTAGTTGGTAGCGTGCTGGCTTATCAGTGCGGGGGTCGTGGGTTCGATTCCCACCAGAGGCACTGATCTGTTTTCGCTACAACGCGCCGAAGGCCATAGTAGCTAGTGCTCGGTTAGGGTAATAGTATATAACTTGTAATTATATGATTATTAATTAATAAAATAACAAAAATATAATGTTGAAAGATCAAATAAATACAACTTTAAATCAAACTAATTTTACCACTTGAACTGTTAAACACTTATATCTGCATAATTCTGTGAACAACATTTCAGTGGCACAACTTTTTAAATATTAAATTCTTTTACAAAATTTGGAAATTCTTTAACAATAAGTCTGTTCGATTACTTTTCCTGTAAAGTTCAGTAAAAACTACTCAGTAACAAAATTACAAATAGTAAGACAAATTTACAAAAAAGTAAACGAACAGAAAATTTGTAGGAATTATTAAATTAGATAAAATAGCTTGTTTTAAATATTAAAAAAAAATCAACTGGTCATTATGGAAAAGGAAAAAGTTAATTGAAATTATCGACCAAAAATAATTTAAATGTTTTTTAACTTCTTCCATAGTTAATTATTTAATCATTTTCACTTTCAATCCATAAACAATTAAAATTTAATTTAATTTTTGTTTACTAAAAATACAAGCATATTTTTTTATTTTTTAGTCATATGTTTTTTTCATCTTACAAATTCTTTCTGGCAAAAATGTATCCAGTAAAAACTTGTAAGTTCTTTGGCATCAAACTGTCACTTTACTCTCTCTTTTTACCAGTTTTTACTGCGTATTTGTCTAAACGAACACCTTCCAGTAAAAACTTGTACAAATTTTTGTGTTATCGAACAAACTTAATGTTATATTTTTAATTATTAAATTTTGGCACTTTATTTATATTATTAGGCCTGTTTTTTAAGCACCGGATTTATTTTTGGATTTATTTTGTTTCATTTAAAGTTGTATATATATCATCTTTCAACATGAAATATATTCGGGCTAGAGATCTGTTTGTTTCGCAAAAAAAGTCCATGCCTTGTGTTTTAACATGAAAATTTTTTTATTTTTATTTAAATCTAACTCCAATTAAATTTTATAAAAATTTAAAGAAATGTTCTAAACATATAAACACAGAAACTAAATTAAGCTAAACCCGTAATGAATTTATAAAAAATAAATGCGGTTTGGATTAAGTTTTATTCAATTCTAGGATTTGCATTTTTGCAAAATTGTATTTCACATCATATTAGCATATAAAAGTTAGCTATCGATCAAAAAACAATGTTTTTGCTTTCAATTTTTAACGAAATAATATAAATTTAATAATCGAGCCGGCGATTTTATGAGAATGATAAATAAGTAGATCTTGCTGACATATTAAATTATTGTCAAAAAATCGTCATTTTGGAAGCAAAAGTCGTCAAATAGTCATTTAGTTATTTTGGGTATTAAATATCATCAAAATGACGACAAATCGTCAAACCTGGCAACTCTGCATGCGATTGCTACTAATTCATACGTACATACATATATATATATATTCCCGTCGTTCCGATTCTATGTGGTTATTGGTCATAGTAACGCTATTTTCTTTTATTTCGGTAACGGTATTTTAGGGGAACTATACTTCAGTTATTTCGGTAACGGGATTTTAGCGTTAACGGTATTTTAGCGTTAACGGTATTTTATTTATTTCGCTAACGGTATTTTAGCGGTAACGATATTTTAGATATTTCGGTAACTTTATTTTAGGGAAAAAGATTTTTCAATTATTTTGGTAACGGCATTTTAAGGATAACGTTATTTTAGTTATACAGGTAATGTTAATGCACACCACAATTTTTAACCGCATTATGCCCGAGTTTAAATGACTGTCTAGTTTATGATCACACTTTGGGAAAATATATCTATTTACAGAAGTTTTTTTGTTCAGATTTTGTTAGATTATTTCGGTAACGGTATTTTAAGGTAACGGTATTTTACGGATAACGGTATTTCAAGAATATCGGTAACGGTATTTAAGCGATAACGATAGTCAGTTGAAAGGTGTTAGAATCGGGGACGGTAATTCAGCGATATTGACAGCCATCCCTGCTTGCGTATATTCTTGTGTATAAGCATTGAATGTACGTATGTATGTATGTATGATGAAATAAAAAAAAAAAAATTTTAGAGGTCTTCCCACATTTTCACTCATAACTTTTGAACGCGTTAACCGATTTTGATCATTTTCACTAGAAAACTGCTCATGATATCAACAAACAATTTGACTGAAAATTAGCAGTACCTCTTCTGTATTGGAGGAGTATTTTGTGTTTCCACAGACAGACGGACGGACAGACGGACATGGCTATATCGACTTCTCTATCCATGCTGATCAAGAATATATATAGTTTATGGGGTCCCAGAATTTTTTTAAAAGAATTACAAACATTTGACAAAGTGAATATACCCTCCTGCACTATGGGATGGAGGGTGTAAAAAAACCTAAAAAATATTGCAAGAAGGTGTAAAATGGCATTTTATGGCAGGGTGGAGCAATAATGGCATTTTTATAAAATAATTGAAAACATGGCAAGTGCTGGAGTTTGTGGCAAATGCCAAAAAAAAAAAAAAACTTTTCCTAATAACAAATATGCTGAAGCAAATTCATAAATTTTTATGATATACAAAATTCTTTTTGTTAATAAAGGCTACAGACAATGACGAAAATTTATTTTTAAAACTCAGTATTTTTGCAAATTCAAAATATAAGGAGTGAGATCGAAAAAAAACCCCCAAAACACATTTTAACTTACAACTGCTTTTTTTGTGTACGATACTGAACTTTTTTTCTTGTTAAGTTACTTTAAAAAAAGTTGTCAGATTATGTAGTCAAAATATTAAAGCGATTCGCACATTATTTCGCTTACAATTGGAATCTGATCAAAAATTAGTAATGGAGTTATGTTCTGGCATCTTTAGTGCCCTAAATGATAGGAGCAGACCATTTTCCCAAAAAAGGGACATTGTTGGGAGCTTATTTTGTGGAATTTATCAATAATTTCAGATGAATCTTAATTTAATTTTGATTGTTTTGAGTTCTGGACAATTAAACATTTTTTTTTTTGTTGTAAGCAATTTAAGTTTTTTTAAATGCTGCTTATTGCCCACATTTTAGTCCAATTGTAAGCCAACTAATAATCCGATTTCGCTAATATTTTGTACATATGATGACTTTTCAAAACATAACTTAAATTAACTTAAATTATTAAAAAAGTTCACCTTTAAACACAAAAAAATTCTATATGATAATATGTGATGGAAATTATTCGATCTCACTCCTTATCAATTCAAATTCAGAATTTCAAATTGAAATTCAGAAAATATAAATCAATATTAATTTTTAATAAAAGTCAGAAAAAACATATGTAAAAATAAATAATTTTGAAACCTTAATTGAGGTTAAGAATGTCCATTTCCACTGAAGTTTATAAAAAATCATAGAACAACAGATGAACACAATTAAATTTATATTCACAAAATTCCATGCAAAATTTAGAATACATCAACTGATTAGAGTTTCTGACTTTGCAATGGATATTATTATAGTTTCTGATTTTTATTTAGAAAATCTAAATTACAAATTTTCTGCATTTCTATTGATGATTTCTAAATTACAAATAGAAATTCTGAATTTCAATGGTTAGGAAACCAAAAAAAAATATGTTCACACGGTTTAAGAAACTTTTTTACGAAATGATGAAAAATTTTACATACATTATTACGAAACTCTTCATCATATCTAATCTAAACTTTTTTCTCTGAGTGTATAAGTTTGTGATGTTGGTAGAGTTGTCCAATATTCGACCTATTTAATAAACCGGTTTTCGAATACTTAAGAAACCGTAATTTTTAAAACCCGGTTTTCGGCTTTTTAAGTTAAATAGCCGGTTTTTCCGACTTTTATAAATCGATTTATATGGCTGACATCTGTACACAGAGAGAATTATCTGCATTGAAACTTTTCATTAAGTTAATGCAAGTTTTCATACAAATTTATGAAAACTGTCATTTAATTTATTAAAAGTTTCATTCACTTTATGAAGAACTTTCATTAAAAAACAAGTTTCATAAAAAGTATGAAGCTTTTCATTAATTTCAAGAAATTTTCATTAATTTAGTGAAAACTTTCATTATTTTACGTCCACTAATATTCACCCAATCAAATTTTAAAAAATTACTAACATTTTAAATGTCGCCATTAAAAACTACAGTAAAAAGTCTCTTTAGAAAGGCTGAAGTGTCTTTTTATGTTCGTTTCTAAATAAAATTAGTCGTAAATTAAAAAAAAATATTGTAAAATAACAGTGTGACAAAAAAATGCATAACGCCTTACTATGGAGGGATGAAAATCTAGTTATTTAAATTTACAAGATAGCGATAGTATTAGAGCATTTCGCCTAAACTTAGTTTTAACCAAATTACTGAGACACCCACAGATTCGGATTAAATGTGGAAATTAAAAAATAAATCATAAAAAAAAAAAATCGAAAAATTCTCTGCCCTTCCATTGAAATTAGTGAGTGACCTGGTAGGAAACCTTGTTAGCCATCACAGTCATTATCAGAGTAGATAAAAAATTCAATTTATTTAAAACTAAGAAATATTAGACGGATTCATGTAATGTCGTATCTTGTGTAAACATTGTATTTGTATCAGATTAGGGTCATAAATATTTTACCAACCCTGGAAAGTTGTTTATACAATTAGTTTTGTATTTTTATTCTTATGTTTCTAACATTGAAAAGAATTAAAATAAATGTCTGTTTTGATTGTTCATTATAAAATATTCTTTTTTAAATACTCGTACGTAGGAATATTTTTCTAACGATATAATCACGGATTTTATGACGCAACGAACGAAATATATTTAAAGTATGGTAATAATTGTTAAGGTACCTGCAAATTACACATTGTGTACTTATACACCACATACTCGTATATGAGTCATTACATGTCAGACCGAACACCTTTTTTACAACACCTCTTCCGATTTACTTTAAATTTGCAAGACGTATTAAACATTAATAAATATTTTACCCGTGTTTCCAGAAAAAAATTAAAAAATTTTTTTTGAAAAGCTTATGGGCATTTGAAAGTCGTCAAAATCGTGAAAAGTAATCCGACATGACAACTTTTAAACTGATGTTTTTTTAAAACTAGTGAATGAATTTTAAAGTTTAATACCTTATTTTAAAGGTATTTGAACCTTCTGTTCAAAAAAATTTTTTTTTTATTTTTTTTTATTTTTAACATTTGTTTTGTTTTACTTAATTACTGTTTTCCACCATCTTCAAACAAGTGGAAAAATCTGAAATAAATATTTTCTTAAAGCTCAATATAACCTTAATATTCCCTGTAAATGGAAGTCGAATGGATTCTATTTTATCCCGATTTTCATTATATTATAAATTCTAACGGCACATAGAAGAAGCAAAACAAATAATGCTCAAGAACAATATGAATTTGTTAGCGTGAACACGCTTGAAAATATAATGTTCACATAAAAAATGTAATTTTTCGTGGTACTAAAAAAAATAGAATCCAATCGACTTCCATTCTGAAATTTACAGGAAATATTAAGGATATATTGAGCTTTAAGAAAATATTTTTTTCAGATTTTTCGACTTGTTCGAAGATGGTGGAAAACAGAAATTAAGTAAAAAAACAAATTTTAAAAATAAAAAAAAGAAAATTAAAAAAAAAGAAAATAATTTTTAAAAAGAAGGTTCAAATACCTTTAAAACAAGGTATTAAACTCTAAAACCCATTCACTAGTTTTAGAAAACCATTAGTTTAAAACTTGTCATGTCGGAAGATTTTGCACAATTATGTCGATTTTCAAATGCACATAACTTTTTGAAAGAAAATGTTTAATTTTTTTCTGTAAACACGTGTAAAATATTTTTTAATGAAGAATATGTACTAAAATTTTGAAAGACATTGGAGACATCGAAGTCAATTTTTAGCAAATATCGTACGGTCTGACATGGAATGACTCATATATGAGTCTCCCATTCTTAAAAAAACCAAACTTAAAAACTTGGAAAAAATCCACTTATTTTTTTAACGTTCAAAGTTAGAACAACAAATAATGTTTAAAATTTATACGCAATAAACAAAATCTAAAAATCCCAAAATCTTTTCAGAAGCAACTAAAAGCTCAAATACAAGAAGAACAAAATGTTTAGGCTCAAAATTAAAAACAAAAGCACAAAAGCGCAAAAAATAAAATACGAAACAAAACAAATTTTTCCTTACAGGATTTTACACTTGCTACCATTTCAAATTGAGGGAACACATGCAAATTATTCCAAAAAATGCATATTCCAGATTGCAAATTATTCGAAAATGTCAAATAATTCGAGACGAAAAAACCGGTTTCTCGAATAACTCAAAAAACCAGCCTCTTTAAAAAGGCCGGTTTTACAAAACCGGAAAAATGTAAAAAAACAACAGGTTTATCGAATAACTACTCTAGATAATCGTATCTCGTTATTAGTGCGCTGACAACAACTTGGCATACCTAAAACTGTATAAAATTACACCGTTTTTTAAATATTTTTCTCAGAACTAAATTCCGTTAAACGGCGCAAAAACCCTGTGGAAAAAACTGCGAAGGTTTTAAAATCGTAAAATTTTGGTTTCATTTGTAAACCATCATAAACTTTTCCCCAATCAGCAATATGGAAACTCCTTTTTTAGTGAATGTATCTGCCAAGTCCATTGACTCCATTTTGTAATAGTTTGAATCTGAAAGTTAAAAACATTAAGCAAAAAAAAAAAATGAATGTAAAAACTTTCGTAACTTTTAAGTAATTCTCTTTTCAATTCTTTTGGTGCATACTTTTTAGGAATAGTCAGTCTACCAAACCATGTCCATCATTTCTCTCTCTATTCAAACAACTTTGAGAAATAAGAGACGTTTCAAATTAGTTTCAACAGATTTCGAAAATTTTTTAAATATCTCACATAAAATATCTATAAAAATTTCCTTAATGACACACTAGCACTTTAATGGCTATAAATAAATTTTAACTTTATTAAAAATAGCTTTAGAAAATAAATACAAAAATTTGCAATAAAGAAGAAAAAAAACTGAAATTCATATAAAAAAACGGTGTATATTTCACTATGGGATGCATTCATTGATTATTTAGTTACCTTGAATTGTAATGCGAATACAAGAGGTTTTTAATTTATTAAAAATTATTTACGATAAAAAGGAACTTTGAAAAAATACAGTGTGGTGCAAAAATGACCCAATGTTTCAAAACGAAAAGTCAAAATGTATTCTCCAAATCTTTTTTGAAAAATTAATACAATTAAGTATAATAATATGGTAATGTGTACTCTTAGAGGGCCAATCTTTTGGCCCCATATATATTCTACAAACTCAATTCGCATAGGAAAAGGTAATAGGCTCACTTTTGTACCAAGACTCCGATTAACTAAAAACTGAACTTTTATTGCAGAACTAAGACATTTTTAGCTATTTAATAAGTAATTGAGTATATTTTTAGTTAAAAAAGTAACAAAATTCTGAAATTTAACTGATTAAGATAATTGTGAAAATGAATATTAGTTTTTTGTTTTCATACAAATCGAGATTATTTTAATGTTATTTTTAATTTACAGCGAGCTTTCAATCTCCGTATATTTACAAAATACAGCAAACATATTAGCTAGGTTGATACTAGTATATCGATCTGGCTAAAGATCTCATCAGAACCCGAAGTTTAAGAAAAACTAGAGCCTCCAGAATAGGCATAGCTTTAACAAAAAACATATTAATCATCAATTTTGCTGCATTCTTGTCTTCTTAGTAATCAAACACGTAGCTTCGGTCTTTTCCTTACAAGCATCATGACATTACTTAGCTTTAAAGACCAAAAATGTTCTATTTATATAAAAAACAAATTGTTTTTACTATGGCTCAAGTAATATGTTTTACAGTTTTTTTGGTTTTATATACATTTTAATGTTATTTTGAATTTATAGTGAGTTTTCAACCTCCGTATATTTACAAAAATAAATCAAATCAAACATATTAGCTAGGTTGATACTAGTATTTCGATCTGGCTAAAGATCTCATCAAAACTCAAAGTTTTAGAAGAGCTGGATCATCCAGAATAGGCACAGCTTTATCAAAGAACATATTAATCATCAATTTTGCTCCATTCTTGTCTTCTTAATAATCAAACACGTGGCTAGGGTCTTTTCCTAATAATCATCATGACATTACTGAACTTTGAAGACCAAAAATGTTATATTTATATAAAAAGCTTATTTATTTTAAATAGAACACATCATTATCTTTTGGGGAGACTTTAAGAAAAATCAGCGATAAACATAACAAAAGCAGTACATAAAGATAGATTTTTCCATGCCAACTGGATTCCAATCACATTTTTTTGGAAAAATAAAATTTAGGAACTCTACATACTATTTATTATGACATTTTATACAATTCCACCCCTACCATATGCAAAATAGGAATCATATTTTAATGATTTTTTTTTACAAAAAAGTATTCTTTTTTATACGAATTTAAGTATTTTAAGACTATTTGCATTAAATTTTGGTATTTTCTAAATAATATATACAAATATATAGGATGACAGGTCACGTATGCCCAATTTGTCAATGACTTCAGTTTTACTATGAAAAAATGAGTTTAAGCATCGTTTTTGGATGTTAATTTAAATTTTTCTGAAATAAGGGAATTTAAATCAACTAATCATGCAAAATCATCCCAAAGGATAATTATGTGTAATTATGCAAAATCTTCCCAAAGGAAAATTATGTGTTCTACTAACAACAAATAAATCGTACATTTAAACGTTGGACATCTATGATTATAAAGAGGTCACATTATCATATCTTTATTCCGAAGTTTTTGCAAAACTATTTTTAGAATAAATACATCTTGAGTTTTAATTTTAAAACATTGGCTCACTTTTGAGCCGCAGTGTATATGCGATAAAATACTCAATAACATGATCGATTAGCGCATCTTTATAATTTTTTTGTAAAATATCACAATCATTAAAAAAAATTCAAATACCAGTATTAGTTGAGGGAACAAGTTAATTCGTGTTTTTTAATAGACAAAACTTAACTAACGACTTCGGGAAGGTATTAATTTTTTTCATAAAAAATAATTGAAATGAAATTTTGTTGGTTAAATGATTATTGGAGGAAGGAGCGGTTCCCGGGGGGTTGGTTTTGGGGGGAGGGGGGTGGTAAATTTCCTCACCCAAATACTATTTCTCAATACAAAAATGTAGAAAAGATTAAAAAATTACTTAAAAATACACTAAGTCCCTCCCCAAAAACTTTTCCTGGATCCGCGCCTGATTGGAAGGCAATATTAACTCAAGTTTAGTTAAAACTGGGGTAAAAAACAGTTTTTTTTCCTTTCAAAGGAACAAAAGAATCAGAGGATTGAGCTGAAGCATTTCAAACATCGTTTTTATATTCCAACTTTTCCATCCTAATAAAATGTTATATACTAACATTAATTGATGACTATATACGAAGTCGTTTATAAGCAACAAAATGGCATATATAATAATTAGGCAGTCATTATTAGCCACATAGTCCACAATTTGTGTGCCATTAAGAGATGTGACTATAACCGAAAAGTACTGTATCAGCTAATAAATCGCCATAATCCGTTAAGAGATTCACATAATCACACAAGTGTGTTATACATGTCAGAAATGTATTGTATACAGCAAATGTATTATTTATGTGAACACAATTCGTTCCACACATGTCAAAATATCGAACCACATATAAAAATATCGACACACATTTTTAGACATTTATTACTATTTGAAATATTTCACAAAGTTACCACATGTCTTAACACAAGTACTGTGTTATACACAAATAGATGTAAGCAAAGATTAAAATCAGAAAATGGTGGAAAATATAAATAATTAGAAGAAGCAGCTGTTTAAATGTATTTGTTGTGTGTGTGTCGATTGCAGTCTGAACAATCAAACGATTTTTCTTTTATAATATTAAAATATCGACACACATTTTTAGACAAGCTTTATTATTTGAAATATTTCACAAAGTTACCACATGTCTTAACACAAGTACTGTGTTATACACAAATAGATGTAAGCAAAGATTAAAATCAGAAAATGGTGGAAAATATAAATAATTAGAAGAAGCAGCTGTTTAAATGTATTTGTTGTGTGTGTGTCGATTGCAGTCTGAACAATCAAACGATTTTTCTTTTATACATTTTTAACAGACAGAGAATTACATTACACTTTTCATTATACTAGCTTGAAGTAAAGAATAAACAAATGTGTGATAATCAGTGTTGCCATGTATTTTTTTCAAAAAACTGTAAAAAAAAACTGTTTTTTTAAGAAAAAACTGTTTCTTTTAAAATAAAAAACAGTAGAAAAAAACAGTTAATATGTGCATTTTGAATTCAATTGCATTTTATTTAAACATAAAACAACATAAAAACCATTAAACACATAACATAAAGCATTTTATATACACAAAAAAAATATTTTTTGGTGTAGACTAACTTTTAATTATACTAACAAAAAAAAATATGTTATAATGTTATAAAACTACATTTTAATTAACAATAGGCCTAATATATTTTTTTTTATGTGTACTTGTTTAAAGTAAAAAAAAAAATATAATATAAAAAAACATATTTATATTTAAAAAATATAAATAAACCATAAAAAAACAAAATAGTTCATCACATTTTATGATCTTACTTAATTACATAAAAATATCAGTTATACATTTTTTGATTAAATTTGATTTTCATTTCGTTTGATTCCACAAAATGTTAACACAAACAAATGCTAAAAAGGGAATTAAAACTTACTACACAGTTGCATTCAATGTGTAGTATTATTTTTTATTAAAACATTTTGTGCAACTTTTGTATTAAATTTATAAATTCAAGTAAAAGAAAGTAAATCGAGCAGGTAAACTGTTGAAAACTGGAAAAACTGAAAAAAGGCTGAAATTAAACAAAAACTGTTTTTTTTCATGAAAAACTGGAAAACTGTTACACATCCTAAAAAACTGTAAAAAACAGTTAAAACTGGCAATATGGTAACACTGGTGATAATGTAAACGGAGCTTAAGCAAATTACTAGCAGCTAAACCACATGTTATTCAATTAATTAATTTGTAACTGCTGCTGCAGAAATTCGAACTTACATCTACCGTTTTGACTTTCTATGATCCAAAATTCAGCCAACACGCAGAAAAATCAATTGTCTACCGAATTGAAAAGATATATTCGTGGCTTCAAACAATAAATTCGGTTAGTACAATCAAATTTAATTGGTATTCTTAAAAATTGTGTTTGTTGCAACTTAAGTACAGTTGAGTTAACTGAATTTATTGTGAATCATTTATTCAGTTGTATCAACTTATTTCAGTAGTAATTCCGTAACTAAATGTCATTAAGAAAATACCAACTCGAATATAAATACAAAATTAGCTCAAAATATATTACAAAAAGTTAAAATTTTTGCATAAAAGTCCAAAATAGTCTTTTTTATTCAAATATTAGTTTAAGAAATTGGTAAAAAAAACAACCATTATCTTCAAAATGCATCTTTTCTTGCATCGTTTTTGGGATTGTTTTACAAAATATTGTAATTTTTTTACATCTCAGAGTCATTTCTGAATTATCTTTTGGATTTAATAATTTCCCCCAAACTAATATTTTTAAAATGCCCATATTTTCTTCCAAAAAAATTAGTAGTTTTTTTACTAAAAAAAAACAATAATCAAAATGTTAAAAAATGTGTTTTAAGTGGAGTACACTCGTCAAATATTATTGATCAAATTTAGTTTGTTAACAAAAAAATTTAATGAATATTGAAAGTTAATCAATTAAATAGTAAAACTCAAAATGATTTGGATTTTTGTTTTTCAAATCCATATTATTGAAAAGTTTGTGGGCAATATTAAAAAAGTAGTTGTTTGAATAAATTAAATAAAAAATTTATAAAAATTATTCCAAAATAAAAAATAATTATTGCAAAATAAAAATTAATATTATAAAATGTGTGAAATTTCGCAAATTTGTTAACAAAAAGAAATATTGATCAATTTTAATTTAATTTAAATTTAATGCAAATATTAATAAAATGTACATCAATTATATTGACCATCTGTGCTCGGTTTTATTTTATTCATTTTCAACTTAAAGAATAATAAAATTAAAAAAAATATCCAAATTGGGATTGATGGACATTGAAAACATTCAACAAAATTATGAAATTATTTGTTCCCTCAACTAACATCTGGGAGGTCTACACTTTAACAGACAAGCATACACCTGTCTAGCTTTTTTGAAAAATTCAAACTACAAATACCGGTATCTTCTATTTTGCTTATTTTGAGTATAATCACATGCCTTCTATACTACTCTTAGGTACTCAACTCGCCCTCTTTATTTTTCTTTATCAGCTCTGCCCAAATTAGTAACCAAACAAAGAGTAAAAACCCGTTTTTTAATAGAAATTTAGGTTGTGGGGACAAAAATTAAGTTTGAAGGTAAAAAACTTGGTTTGAAGGTATTGAAATTGGGTTTAATGCTGTGTTACCAGATAATTTCTTTCGAAATATCCTAAATCACGTAGCAAATATTATAAAATCTGCTATTTTGTAAGAACGAAAATATGCTAAAAAAAATCAAAAAGTCTTATTATTATGCTAAAAAATATACAAAATTATCACACAAATAATGTTCTAAAGAAACTTCTGAGTCAAAAGATAAACTTTTTTTATAAAAATTCTGCGTTTTTTACTACATTTTCGTGTTAAATAAACTTTTTGAAGTTTTTTAACTTGTAAACGTTCAACAAAATGATGCAACTCAACTCATTTTAAAGAGCAAATGTTGGTTACTGAGCTGGGAAGAAGTTCGCCGTTTTTCGAGAGGCACATGAGAGGTATTGCATCTCTGTTAATAATTACTCTATGGTATAATCCTTATACAATTATGTTTAAAGAGATGTTGTTAAGATGTGGAGGCATATGCCACTAAAATAAAACGTTTAAGTTTGGAGCTAAAACCGTTATGCTTGATATGTTATGCGCTTATTCAAGTTTAAAAGCAAACAAACAAATATTGTAATGGCCATGTCTGTGGAACACTAAATACTACACAAGGCAACACTTTCATTTTGTGTGTGTACAAGACCAAATATATCCTGGGAACCTAAACAACCAGCCAGATCTTATGGATGATTTCTTTTTGCATTTTTGTAGTTGTTTAACTTTTTGTAGTAAATGTTTATTTTTTATCTGGGTTTTAATTAAATGATATATTTTGTATCACATTGTTTAACGAGTAATTATTACAAGCTGATTAACAATGTGTTAATGTTTTTTTTTTTTTGTAACTTTCATTAACAAAATTGTGTTTATTTTGGTTTTAATCATGGATGGTAAACGATTCGATGCGGGTATCGGTAAGGGTAACAATATTTTATGTTATTTCCGTAACGGAATTTTAGGGGTATAAATATTTCAGTTATTTCGGTAACGGGTTTTTAGCGTTAACGGTATTTTACTTATTTTGGTAACTGTATTTTAGCGGTAACGGTATATTAGTTATTCACGTAATGTCAATGTACACCGATATATTTAGCGCCATTATGCCCGAGTGACTGGCTATTTTATGATTAAGCTTTGGAAAAATATATATATTTACTGCGATTTTTCTTTTCCGATCTTGTCAGATTGTTCCGGTAACAGTATTTTAAGTATAACGCTATTTTAATTATTTCGGTAACGGTATTTTAGCGATAACGGTATTGTATTTCTTTCGGTAACGGTATTTTAAGGATATTGATATTTTAATTATATCGGTAACAGTATTTTACTGATAACGGCATATAAATTTTTCGGAAACGGTATATTATGGATAACTATTGTCAATTGAAAGGGTTTTTAATCGGTATTTTAGCGGTATTGCCTGCCATCCCTGGTTTTAATTTGAATATTACAGAAATAAATTTAAACTGGTTAATTGTATTGAAACATATGTTTCATTCATATTTCGTTTATTTGTTGTTTGTTAATGAAAGTTAATTGTGTTTAAAGAAATTGTATGATACAGTCAAAGTCCGGTATAACGAATGATATATTGACAGGCCCATTCGTTATATCGAAATATTCGTTATATCGCAAAAACTGTTTGTACTAAATAGGCTGCATATTTACCATTTTTTAAAAAGCTAAGTTCATTGAAAATGAAAAATAAAACTGCCATACACTGATAGAATTTTCCTTCGTAGTATTTATGAAACGATTTCATTAAAATCGATTCATTGGTTTAATGAAATATTTCATCAACTGAATGAAAATTCGTTAATATTGGTATTTTTTTTCATTAACATTTTTTATGATTTTTTCATAACTTCATAAAAAAAATTCATTAAATCAATGAAAAATTTTGAAATTTTTTTCAATAAAAATTTTGATTTGTAATAAGAAAAAAAAATTTTTTTTTGTACTATCATTTTGAAATAAAATAAACTAAAAAAATGTCTTTTAAACAGAATTAACCAAAACTTTGATATAAATAAATTTTTTTATTACATTTACCTAGAGCAGTTTTTGACGAATTTGAATAGTTGGTCACAAAATTCCAGGGAACTGATTCTCTAAGAAAAATGATATAATTTTGTTTAAAACGAGAACTAAATTCTTATCGTTTTGAAGATGTTACACAAAAACGTTATGCTAAACGTTAATAAATTTTTGTTTTTTTTTACAACATTGTTAACAATGGTCGTAATTTAACTACAAAAAGTGGACTATAATCGTAGATCGTTCGACATATTTTGTACAGACATATAAGAAAATTTGTCATCTTTTAACACAAATTATAAAAAATTTAAAGAAAGGTTGAACAATTTTGTAAAAACAAAACAATAAAAACAGAAATAAATTAAAATTGGACCTTATAAATAATATCAACGAATGATAATTTCTCAATAACCCCCAAATTAATGGTATGCTAAAATAATCATAAAAAATGCAAATTATTAAATAGCAACGAAAATATTTCATACAAGCTATGAATTTTATTCATTAAACACATGGAATTTTCATAACGATTAGGCTAGAATTACTGAAAAAAAATTTCATATACTTTATGAAATTTTCATTGGATCAATGAAACCATTCATTCAAATTGATTTCATGAAATGCCTTTCATTGACCCAATGAAACGTTTCTTTGGGGACTTTTTTATGAAAAAATTCATTGAATTAATGAAGGAATTCATTAATACTACGCACAAATTTCTATCAGTGTAGTGTTGCTGCCATATGTTGAAAATTTTAAAAGCTTTCAATTAAAAATTAATGGAATCAATTAAATATTTGGTAAAATTATAAAGGGTCCGCCAAATAACTTTTTTTTTTGAAAATGCTATAAAAAAATACTACTAAATATTTTCTCAAATTTCTTTTTTTATTTGAAAGTACAATCCTTCCGGTTAATAATGGAAAATAATTTCATTCAAATGACTGCCTCGGCTGGCCATGCAGTAGCCTACACGATCGGTCCAATTTTTAAGGACATTATCGATTGTGTGCATCTGTATTTCACCAATGGCTTCCTGTTCCGTCCTGTTGAAACCAAATGTTGCCAATATCCTCCTCTTTAATTTTTGTGAACAAAAATTCGTTCAACATGGCCCGATAACGATCGCCATTGACTGTAACGGCCACTCCTTGCTCATTTTCGATGCAAAATGCCAATTTTCGCACACATTCTGCAACATTACCATGATTTTCAAAGTAATGTCGCAATATTTCCCAGCGTTGTTCAAGCGTATACACAACCATATTCGATCAGCGGAAGGATAAAACTAACTATCTGTCAAATCAGACATGAGCTAAGTGTTACCATTCACGAAATAAGCACTAGTTGAAAAAAAACGTTAGATGGCGGACCCTTTATATTCTATATATATACTATCGTTCAAAACATATTGTTGTTGTTTTTGTAATATTTATGTATGTAGTTGTTTTCTATAAATGTTTATGTATTAGTAATAAATATTTTTAATTCATTTTAATTTGATTTTATTAATTCCCATTAAGTTTATTACTTTATTAAATTAAATAATTTTATTTCAGTGGTTTAAATCTAAATATTAATTTATTCTAAAACATTATCATAAAATTGATAATGTAATACGAATGTGACCATTTTTTCAAACAAAAAAATTCAAAAATAAATTAAATTTTTTTTTTTTTAAAATACACTGGTTTTAACAAAACGGCTAATTTCTGCAAAAAAAAATCCAAATATTTTTTGCCATACTCCTTACGTTTCAGTAGAAAGAAAAAAACTAATTTCTGTGTGAATTTGTTCACATAAGTATAAATATATCTGCTAACTAAATGAGAATTACATACCGGTTTAAATTCAATATTATAAAATTCAAGCTATAAAAAACATTTGGTATGGCAAACAACACTTTATCCAATTGTTTTTTACATTTTGAGAAGGTATACAATATTGATCATTTTTTAATCAAATGAGTAATTTTTCAATTGTAAAATAATTCAATTAAAACACTATTAATTTGTAATTGAATTAGCAAATTTCGTGGTTGGTTTGTAAATATTGCACTCAGTGTTTTGTTAAAAAGTATTGAACTAAAATTTACCACGCTGTGGCGAAATACTACAAACTGTAGTAAACACGTGTGATAAATTTATCAGCAAAAAAACAGCTGACTGTTCTGCCGCCAAAAAAAAATTATTGGAAAAACTTAAAAATTAATAAAAATATTGAAAACCCCATTTTAAAACGAAATCATTTTACATTTTGCAGTAAAAAGTTTGTGATTTTCTTTTTCTGTAAATTTTGACATTTCACTTAAATTAAAATAATTTTTGATACATTTACCATACATAAAAAAAAACACTCACGCTTTGTTGTGAAAAAATCGTAGTAAATATAACACGAAGTAAATATAACACCAAGAATGGAAACCGCTATAGTTTTGTTTTATTGTGTTTTTCATGTCCCTGTTGTCCGTTTCGCCAGGGATGTATTGTACTCTGTAAAACTTACAGTCCTGTTTGACATCAGTGTTGCCACGTTAAATGTTTGATTTTAATCGCTGTTTTATAGTTTCTGTTAGTGTTTTTATTAGATTCTTCGGAAAGCAGTTTTATATCAATATTTGTGCAATTCTAACTATATTATGATAAAAAACCAATGGAAGATTTTCCCCTCTCCACCGTTATTTTTTATCTAAAAAGGCAATTTCTTTGGTCACTTCTATATCGACCGTAAATTTTATGTTTGGGTGATGATTTTTTAAGGTTTTTAGGATTTGTCACGGTACCGAAAACGGAGCTAGGACACCGGCTAATCAACGGACAGAACACAAAACACTCAAAGGTCTGTTCATCCCGCCAAAACCCTAACCCATCGATCAGAACAGTTAAAATTCACAACACAAAAACCCTAAAAACACAAATAGCACAATTTATTTTTACGGATTTTGAGTTCGTTTTTTAGTGAGTAGACCAGTTTTTAACTATATGTTTAGTAGTTTTCAAGTAAAGTTTAAAGTTTTTCTTTAATAAAAATGTGTCTTGTGACATAATTTTTTATTAATTTTGGCATGTTAATTACGAATATTTAATAAAAATTAAAATGGACTAAAGGTTTTCGAGATATTGCTAAAAATAGAGTTTTTTTTCATCCATTCTAAAAATTTGTTAAAAATTATTTTAATTTTTATTAATTAATGTTCTGATTATTGTAGAACTAGGTCCAAATGGGATTTCTTAACCCTTGACATGTGCATAAAGTCTCTGATATATGGAAAAAAATTCTAATTAATTTAAAAAAATTTATTTTGTGAATCATCATCCCTAATTTCAGACATAATTATGATAAAATGAAAGCATGTTTTGTATAGTATTTGAGTACAAAAACAAAATATTCTAAGATGATTTTTAAAAAAATTTTAGAATAGAGGAAAAAGACACCATTACTAGTAAAAATCAAATTACAATATCTCGAAAACCGTGAGTGGGATGTTGTATATGTTGCAAGAGAATTTAATAAAAAAATTTAAAAATCGAAAACTTCGGTCGCTGTTCGACACGAATTAAGGCTATCTGATTTTTCTAAAATTTGCATAAAATATATTTTAGACCTAATAGTACAATATGAATCTGAACAATAAATTGAAATTTTTCAAAAAAAAATTTTTCTTTATAAAAAAATGCCGCTCTGTATACACCCAGTAAAAAATTTTCCTGTTTTTAGAAGCAGGATAAAACAAATGCGCTGATGTAAGTGCTTACTATAACATAATACTGAGAAGCAGCAAAAGAAACGAAAAATTTTCGTATAAAAATAAACAAACAAAAATGTTGAGCTTTCTTTTTTCCCTTACAACGATGCAGGTTGTAAGCAGCTTATGCTAATCCCTAATTACAAGGATGCAATTTGTAATGCAGAAAGTTTCATATCGTGTATTAAAAACTATCTGTACCAATTTTCCAGAGCTATTTCCGATTGTGTTTGGTGTTTTCGAGTATGTAATAAAAAATAATTAAAATAAAAAGTCAACTCTAAAATTTTCATAAATTTGTTCCTTAATTCTGGCACAGTCCAATTTAACACTCGAATTTAATTTTTCCTCCTAATAATTCCAATAATTTATTTTATTCCTCAATAAAAAAAATCTCATCCTTCAAACATTTAGTACGAATCTTATTGGATTTCACTTTCAACCAACACTCATGGCAACCCACCTTTATCTATAAAGTAATTCTGACATTCGTAACCAATTCAACAACCCCATCACATTTAGGGATGTTTTCTACTCTTATATATTTAAAGAATATAAACAAAACAGAGAAAAAATCTTTATATGTAAATGCACTTGATACTAAATTTTACGAATATGTAGAACAAAGCATAAATTAAAGAAATAATAATAAATAAGTGTGCAACAACAATAGATTAAATTTATGAAAACAAACATCCTAAATGAAATGATGTTGTTATGGAAATTAACCGAGACTTCATTCAGTATGGAAGCTCTACATACTCTTATGCATTAAAGTACTCAGACATACAGTGGGGAGCACTCGTGAGTACATGTAAGTACTTTTTACACCTAAAGATTCAGCCCGAAATATATTTGACACTAGAACTAAACTATACTTTTCTAAAGTTATAAGGTACTCTGAATCCAAATCTGGTCTCGGAATCACTCTTCGGCATCAGGCGTTCGAGCTCTATTAACGGGAATAGTGCCGTTTTTGATCAAAATGCTCCAATTTTTCACCTTCCCGGAAATATATTTTTTAAATTTTAACTGCACCTGAACACGCTACTCTTACTCTTTTTTCAGTTTTTTAATTTTTAAGATATATATTTTTTTATTTTTTTTTTAAATTATCTTCGACTATACTTGAATTTTATAAAATTTTACACTGCGGTACTTTAAAATTGCACTTACAACCTAAATTTCCATTTACAATATTTTCGTAATGAAATAAGTTATCTTTTAAAATTCAAAAACTGAAAAAAGGGTTAGAGAAAGGCGCGTATGCAGGAAAACGTTTTGGGGAGGGAAGTTTGAATATTTTTAATTAATTTTTTAATCTTTTTCACATTTTTGTATTGAAAAATTTTATTTTGGGGGAGAAAATGTCCCATTTTCAATCCCCCTGGATCCGCGCCTGGTTAGAGTAGTGTGTTCAGGTGCTGGTACAAGTAATATGAAAAATATATTTAAATGAAGGTTAAAAATCGGAGCATTTTAATCAAAAACGACACTTTTCCCGTTAATATAGCTGGAACGCTCTACACGAGTGCTCCAAACTGTACTTTGTTGAACAAGTAATACTGAACATACACAGAATGTGTTTTTTACAAAGTAATGACTACGTGACTGTTCATTAATAGAAATTGAAATACAGTCAAAACTTCCAATAACGGAGACTCCTAACAGGGGATACTAGCCATCAACAGCCAATGACAAAAAAGCTGGAGAAAATATCTTCCCAATAGCAGACTTTGTGTCACAATTAGTCACAAAATGCAACCGCTAATTAGCACACAATTTAAAAAAAATTCAAAATCTAAATTTATTTCATTTGATATATAAACAATTTGTAGCCTCTCCCAGAAGCCGATACCTCTATCCAGAATAAAATCCTTTTTCAAACAATGATTCGTTTAAGATAATAAAATTTCGATTGTTACAACTGTATTATCGGTTGCAGTAGCCAAACGTTTTTGTTGGGACAATTTTGTTTTCTGTGCGTTTTTATTATTAACAAATTCTCGGCGACTGTAACAACTTAATTATCGACAACCGCTGAATATCGGTAGGGACAGCAACATTTTTTTTTTGGTAGGAACTATTCTCTAAATTCAGAAAATTTTTTTTTGTGAGAGTCGTGTTAAAAAAGAATGCAGTTTATGGTATTTAACATTAATTTCCTATGGATTTCGCTGTCCATTATTGGAATAATTCACTGTAATAAAAATATTAAAATGAGGCTTCATCGTAGCTTAGAATACGTACTGTAGTTCTAAATGAAAGAGTTCATTAAAATGATAACAAATACAAAATTTTATAGAACAATAAACAACACTTTTAACAAATATTTAAAACAAGAACAGAACAAGATCAACCCCACATCAGAGATTATCACTTGCTTAAAGGGAAATAGTGGAAGCCAGTAGAACTTAAAAAATACAAAAATACCAACACATAAAAAACAACAACTAATACAAGTAAAGTTTTATGAATGAGTCTATTTATAGATACAGAAGTTGGGAAAATAATTGCGGTACTGAACGACTTAATTATGTCCTAAATATGTGGCTTTCCAAGCCGACTGTCCAGCTAAAAAAAGTATATCGTTTCAAATTTACACTATTTATTTTCCTATATGAGACGAATAAGAAATGGAACAACTTTTCCATAAAATGCGTGAAGTAGGCGTGGTTAATTATTAAAAAATTTATTTTTATTTAAAACTTAATTTATCTGAAAATTGTCCAAAAAAATTGTTATTTATAAAAAAGTTCAGATGTTTTTCTATCGATTCAAAAAGTTTCATCATTTAATTCTGCTTCGTATTTTAGAAAATATTCGTTAAATATTTTCTATATTAAATATTCAAAGATTTGTTTGTTAGAACTATAGTCTACAATGTGTATGATGACTCCCATTAACCGCAATACATATAATCCAGGATATTAGAGCAAAAACGCTTATGTGGTACGATCTTTCAAACCCAAGAAATCGTTGGTGTCAGATTTCAAGTTCCCGGTGCTTTTACACGAACCCTTAAATATAATTACGCCATGGCCACTTCGTGGGTTTACTGGTAGTCTGGCTTCGGGGAACGTACCATCGGGATGAATGGATGTCCTGCTGGTTTTTATTCCCAAAGCGGCAAATACAAATCACAGCAATAGTAATGGTTAAGACTAGAGAACTATTAGTCTGTCGTCGTTCTTATTATGCCAATGGCTACTTCGTATATTTACTGGAAGTCTGGCATTGCGGTACGTACCCTCGGGATGAAAGAAGGTCAGGTTTATCTTAATTCTTAAAGCGGTACAGTACTTCTAATGACTACAGACCAGGGACCGTAATCATTATGAATTTTATAATAAAAATTACACAATAATGATTATGTTATGAGTTTTAAGGATTTTCTTCAATGGTAATGATTATTTTTGAGTAATAATAAAAAAAATCCGCAAAAATCATTATTTTTGAGCAAAAAAAATAAAACTCAAAAATAATCATTATTTGTGATTTTTATTTTTTTCGCTCAAAATAAAACTCACTTTCATGTAGGTGTAAATATATATACATATTAGGGTGGGGCGATTAGTATGGAAGGAAAAAAATCTTAATGGGCGCTTCGCGTTTCTGATTCTTGAGATTGTACTGAGCAAAAAAGTCCACTAGACCATACGTCTACGGTGAAAATCGAGCTTCCAGATTTTGACTTTACGGCAAAAAAGCCCTATTTTGAAATTAGTAATTAACTCCTTAAACCCACCCACAAATATGATTGATGCGTTAATCTGCTAGGGAATCTTCCAAAGAAGAGATTGATACCATAATCTTGGATAAGCTCCTCCTCCTTCCTGAGATATGTCCATCCCACACATTGTTACTTTCACAAAATACGGCAAAGAAAAGCCCTATTTTGAAACTAAAAATTAGCCCCTTAAACCTCACCCACAAATATGTTTGATGCATTAATCTACTAGAGAATCTTCCAAAGAAGAGATTGATACCAAAATCTTCCATAAGCTCCTCCTACGTCCTGAGATTTGTCCATCCCACACATTGAAAGTGAGTTTTATTTTGAACGAAAAAAATAAAAATCATAAATAATGATTATTTTTGAGTTTTATTTTTTTTGCACAAAAATAATGATTATGGCTGATTTTTTTTATTATTACTCAAAAATAATCATTACCATTGAAGAAAACTTTAAAAATCAAAAATTTAAAAATCATGACGGATATGCAAAGATTGTCAAAAAATAATAATAATGGTGCAATAAATTTTTTTTTATGTCTCTTCTAAGTGATTGATTTTTTGATTCAAAAAAACGAGCAATAATCATTATTTACGGTCCCTGCTACAGACATATTAGTGTGTCATTCCTAAAATGTGGAAGAGATTTTGTGTGAGGATTTAGGCACAATTGATGGTGCTCTATACGACAGTGAGTATGTGTTGGCATCTCTTCTGTAAGTAAAAGGAACGCTCAACAATGTAAATATATCATTGATGCTTGAGAGTGCAGGTGCTGCGCCGCATGTGATCTAGACGGGTAAAATTATAAGATTCTGGACGATTAACTCGAATATAATGGATGGTGAGAAGGAAATGATGGAAACACAAAGTAAGGGGTTAATTCCTCCTATTTCGTCGATTAAATCCACTACTTGACGAAACGAATGGGGACGAAGGTTTTGCCATACGGTGACGACATTTTAATACAGGTGATCAGGAGGTTAAATTTATTTAAAAGACAAGTGATCTCACGGAACTTGCGCTTGTGAAAATATGTACATGAGCAAAGAACAACTGGGAGCTAATCCGGCAAAAGTCTAACATCTTTTGTTTACAAAGAAATGCACAAACCACAAGAAAATCTTAGGCGAGTTACATGTTACATTACACAACATCATAGAATTAAAGTGGGATGGAGTTTTCGAGACGTCAAAAACTGCAAAGTGAAGTTCACAAATCCCGAGCAGAGAATTTGTATTGGAAGGACTGGTTTAGGCTTCTATAGAGGCGAGTTCTCTGTTGAAAAATGTTTCCGATTAAAAGATCATAATACCTTTTTACCGGCGAATATCAGGACTGTCACAAAATTCATTAAATTGATTAAGATTTAAAGATTTTTTAGGCAACCAAACAGCTGCAAAGAGGAGATCAATTAAGTCTGAACAAAGGGGAGAATTGAAATTATATAGGTTCTGAGACATAACAATATCACCGGAAACGATATGGGTGGTGATAAGGAAGGATTTTCTCTTAGCATAGTTAAATTGAAGAACGCTAAATCATTTTCTTTCGTTTTTAAATCTCAGTAAAAGGGAACTTGTTATGATAGTGAGTATTCATAACGTATATTCAACACTGATGGTACACCTATTCCAAATGGGTTGTGCGGACTCAGAACCTTGTACGAGTGTCTGGCCTTTCAAACTCAGAAAAAACAGAAAAACTTCCAAAGAATCATATTGGAATGCCCTCCTATGACAAGCCAATGTTAAATTCATTAATGAAAATGCTCTATTATATTTATACTTTGACAGAACGTTTTTTTGCTGGGTTTAAGAGGCAAATTTTTGGTGGGAAGTTTAGCGTTCAAAATTGGTGTCAATAATACAAAAATAAGTGATATTCCGAGTTGGTCATACAAGGTAACGGAACTGGTCGACTTTAACACGGTATTATAACACCCTTTATGGTATTAGCTAGTGTGAGCAACGTCTTATGTGTTCTTGGGCCAACCCGATATTTCGGGGAATAGGGTTAAGTAAATTCCTGCACTTCTTTTGCCTTATAAGCATTGAAGGAACCCTAGCAAATCAGTAAGCAAAAAACTAATACAACGTCAAAGAAAAATGGTTTTCAAGAGAGCCACAGAAGTTTATCAAATCTTTCCGCTGCGGCGGCAAGCTTTACGTGTCTGGGAGGGAGCAATTCATGTTAAGATAGTATTTTAAAAGCATCTGAGGCCATATGCTCCACAGGGAATTAACCGAAAACAAAGAAGAAGTGACCTCAGTGAATTGAGCTGGATGAGACTGAATTTCGTCAAGAAGACGGAGATGTTCATGTCACAACAAACAAATTTTCGGGATTAAGTGTATGCCCTATTTTGGTTCGTGAGCCGATTGTGAAGAGTACCTCGACTTCCAATTCTTACACTCAGGGAACTTCTGCTGTACATATTTCTAGATGTTTCAGTATTAATACTCAAATAACTACAAATGATAATGTAGTGAAAAAGAAGTAATTTTTAGAAAAAAAATTCTGTTTTGACTTCATTTGTAGTTCATTTGAAAAAACAAACCACATCAAATGACTGTACTATGAGTTTACATTAATTTAATCGGTTTTTTCTGTTTTCATTTAAACCATTTTATACCACTTATAGATTCCGTGGGAATTTTTGTAACGAACTTTGGTAGAAAGATATAATGGTGGTCAATAAGCTTTTCCTGAAGTTTTTGTACACTTATTGAAGTTTTTGTACAATTATTGCGGTGGTATTTGCAATTTTAATTCAAATTTTGACGCTTCGTATGTACTTAAAGGGTTAAGTTTTTTTTTATTTAAATTTTTTATGTATTGCCAAAGCTTTTGTTTTTAGATAGTTTTTCAAAATGGTAATATGGCGACACTGGCCAACCAATTTTTTAAATTTTTTGCTTGTTAAAACAAAATATCTAATATTAAACATTTTTTTTTTAAATTTTCTTTAATAATGATGTTTATCACTGTTTGATATTAAACATTTTATTTGAGTTAAAAATATATTTTTCTCTAAATGGTTATGATCCAGTGATCAAAAGGTTTTACTTGGGCTTTTTTATTAATGAGTTGTATTTCTTAATTTTAAAAGGGAATAGTTTCATCGTATTTAGTCTTGATGAGCTCTGCGCTTTAATATTACGAATTTTGTGGTATTTCTCATGAGGTTTGATGCAAATGGGTTTGGGTGTTGTTCAGTACTATCTTGGTATTTAGGATGCCAGATGAGTTTTAATTTCGTCTTTGATGGTAGGTTTTTTGAGATCTTTGAGGAGATGATTACTTATTACATACCAAGGTGTGTCTACAATTCTTTGGAGAGTTTCAATGTTTAAGGTGGAGGCGGGGCCCCACAACTGGATGCCATAGGTCCAAATAAGTTTCAAAATACATTTATATGTTATTAGCTTGTTTTCAATAGATTGTCGGGAATCAATGAGGAACCCGAATTTTCTTAGTTGGATATCTAAAGCTATGCGTTTAGTTTGTATGTATTTTTTCATTGTTAAACTTTGAACTAGGTGTATGCCAAGATATTTCGCTTCTTCCTTTCGAGGTATTTCAGTAATACTTCTTTCAAATGATTAGCGAAAGTGTTGGCCTTATCGTGGTTTCTTTCAGTCCAGTTATTATCAGTCTTGCGAAGTGGATGGTTTACTTTATGCTGTTGTTTTAGTTTATTAGTAATTTTCCATAACGAAAAATCTGTAGATTTTGTACAATCCAAATATTGCATTACTGATTAAAATTTTTTATATTTGTGATCCTTTAGTAGCATTTTTAGTTCTGCGGTTATTTCATTTAAAATGGTTTTATCACCGGGAGATTTTTTTGATATAGTTTTTAATATATTTGTGTATTTGGAAAATTTCACCTAAATTCATTTGTGCGTCAAAAAGTTATAAAATGCGCTTGCTTATTAAAGCTCTCTAAACCTTTCTCCAAACACATTTATTGCCAACAAATTATAAAAAATCACTTTTGGAATAAAGGTACTTCTTCGGAAAATAGGGGTATCTTTGAGATTAAATAAGATTGCAACGGTACAATATATAGGGCAATGTTGATATGCTATTTCGAGATTACAAATAGGAAAAAAGTAGAAATACATCAACGAAAACAAAAGTGACACGCCTTCTGTGGTGCATCTTGCTTCCACAGAGCGAAGCATGACATTGATAAAACTTTTGTGGAAGCCGTAATCCTTTTGAGTAATCTGCCACAAATTTTATTAAGATCGAACCATTAGTTCAGTCGTAATTAATTTTTGTGTAGTAGATTGGAATTATTCTCCACTGTGCGTTGATGCTTATCAGCCACAGTAGGGTTTAAAACTATATTGACACGTTCAAGCACCGTCGGAATGTAGCTTGTGTACCTTTTTTCTATAGATATTACCAATCTCAGCTGAGATAAGTCAACTCGTCCCTAGGGCCCGGCTTTCTATTCGTACTACCGGCTTGTCAAGTATATCTCATCCGTTTGTTGTCTATAGACCGGCAAATCGCACAACGCATTACAATGAGAATTCGTCTTTCAGTCGCACTAGCCTTATGTGGAATAGTCTCCTTGCGGAGGTCTTCCCTGCAACTTACAATGTAGAAAAATTTAAGCCAAATGTCCACAAACACTACTTCCTCTTTTCTCCTGTCCATAACGTATTTTCCTGATATCAACATACTGCAACTTTTAAAGTTCTGTTTACAACAAGTCAACATAAACAAATACCTTTAGAGTTAAGATGACATTTATAATATCAATTTAAAATGACTGTAGAATAAAGATTGGTCTTGTGTGTTGAAATTCTCAGTTGGTTATTGACCTTTTTCATGGTTTAATTCTTAGGAACAATACAAACTGATAAATATCCTTATGTTGCACCACATGTGGTGGGTAGTAGGGTAAAATGAAACAAATGACATACAAACATTTTATTGTGATATGATGCTATTATTTAGAGTATGATGTAGAATTATTGATAATACAAAACGGGGATGGTTGGTGATTAAAAAGAAAAAATTTAAATATGACGTGTACACTAAAATAAACAAGAGTCGACAACACTACAACATGTGCATGGGATATTACTAAAAGTAAAGATTAAAAGCAATGGCTATGCAATGATCTTATCCTTTGTTAACACCTTGTGCCAGCAAACAGGAAACATGCCGTTTTTTAAGGAAAACCAAAGCTAAATTGAAAAAAAAAGTTTGATCAAATCATAACAAATATGTCAGAAACTATCAGCAGCAACATTAAAAAAAGTCAATTTGGCAATTTAAAACGTGCGTGCCATTAGCCTAGTGAATTTATACCAGGTTCGCAAAAAAACCAGGTGTCAACGCTGGACAAGTGTTATCATTGACATTTTTATAAGTGTTATCATTCCTAAGTGAATGTGTGGAATTAATAAGAAGATCTAACCATACAAATATACTTCTAAGGGAAATTGAAATATATACAAACCATAAGGAAGAAGATTCCAACCCCCTAAGAGTAGTCCTAAAAAAACGAGATATATCTAATGAAAGAGAGATCCAAGAGGATTTCCAAAATTGCTATTTCAAATTTTCAAAAAGAATAGTTTTTGAGATAATTACCCATTTTTATGAAACAATTTTAGATTTTTATTTCTGGTTCTAGAAATACTCTTTAGAAGATTCCGCCACAACAAGGAGAAGTCCTAAAAATCATGATAATTACAATGAAAGAGGAAGACATGAGGATTACTAAAATTTTTCTTGCAAGTTTTCAAAAAGAACAGTCTTTTTTTTAAATTGACGCTCTTTTTGAACAAAATTTAGGTTTTTATTCGTGGTACTAGACTCTGAAGAAGATTCCGACACAACTATGAGTAGTCCTAAATATCGTAATGTGTCCAATGAAAGAGGAAAATGAGGATTACAAACATTTTTATTGCAAGTTTTCAAAAAGAGCAGTTTTAGAGATAATTGACCATTTTTATTAAACAGTTCTAGATTTTTATTTCTGGTACTCTAAAGAATATTCTAGCACAAGTAGGAGTAGTCGTAAAAGTCGTGATATGTCCAATAAAAGAGTAAGACATGAGAATTACAAAACGATTTTATTGCAAGTTATCAAAAAGAACAGTTTTTGAGATAATTGACCATTTTTACTAAAAAATTTTAGGTTTTTATTTCTGGTAGTAGAAATACTCTAGAGCAGATTCTGCCACAAGTAGCAGTAGTCCTAAAAGTCGTGATATGTCCAATTAAAGAGTAAGACATGAGGAGTACAAAATGTTTTTATTGCAAGTTATTAAAAATAAAGGTTTTGAAATAATTGACCATTATTACTAAAAAATTTTAGGTTTTTATTTCTGGTACTAGAAGTACTCTAGAGAAGATTCTGCCACAAGTAGGAGTAGTCCTAAAAATCGTGATATGTCCAATGAAAGGCAAAGATTTTTATTGCCAGTTTTCAAAAAGAACAGCTATTTTAAAATTGACAATCATTTCAAAAAATTTAAAATTTTTATTTCTGGTACAAGAGTTACTCTGTAGAAGTTTCCGGTGCAACTAGAAGTAGTCCTAAAAATCGTGATACTTCCAATGACATAGGAAGACATGAGGATTACAAAAATTTGTATTCAAAGTTTTCACAAAGAGCAGCGTTGCCACCTGTTTTTTTTTTTGAGAACCTGGGATAAATTCGCTAGGCTAATGGTACACACGTGCCACAACTTATATATTTTTTCTCAGTAAGTGAGAGTATTGCAATCTCTTTGACTAAAATGACATAAAATTGACAAGCTTTATTATTCGAGAATATTCAAGACTTATGAAATTTGACCCGGTTTTTTTTTATTTCTTATGGAAAGAGGGAGAGCAATAATAAGAATATTTGCCGGTTTAAAGAAGATAAGAATAGTGTAAGCAGTGTTGCCAGGTTTGACGATTTCACGTCATTTTGACGATTTTTAGTACCCAAAATAACTTTATGATGATTGGACGATTTTTGATTTTAAAAGTTTAATATGTCAGCAAAGCATATTTATTTGTCATTCTTAAAAAAACACCGGATCTATTTTTGGATTTTTATTGTATCGTAAAAATTAAAAACTTTATTTTTTATCGAAATCTAAGATTTATTTGCTAATATGAAGTTAAATATAATTTAGCAAAAAAAAATATATTATAAATATATGTTAAGTTTATATAGCATCACTTAATTTCTGTGCTTACATTTTTTTTATTTTTGAATTTCTATAAAATTTAATTATTGTAAGATTGAGATAAAAATAAAGAAGTTTTTAAATTAAAAAAAGCATGGAATTTTTTGCGAAACAAACAGACCTGTAGCTTGAATATTCTGATTTATAAAATATTGAAAGGTTGAACAAAAACAACTTCAAAACAAATAAAATAAATACAAAAATAAATCCGGTGCTTTTTAAGCTTAATGATAATGATAATATAAATAAAGTGTTCCAAAGTGAAACTTCAGATATTCACAATTTATATTTGAAAATGGAAAAACATGCAGTATTACTATGTTTTCACTTACGTATTTTGAGCAAAACATGTGTTTTGGTGAAAATAAATGTATGGGAAAACATGAAAAAAAACATGATTTATTTCAAAACACATAGTATAATGAACAATTTTTTAATAAAAATAATTTACATTTAGAAATATTAAAAACATACCCATAATGAAAAACATGAACTAATCAAAATTTTCAGAATCTATTGAATTAAACTATCCCATCAAATGTAATGCGATTTGAATTTTATGATAAAGTTTAATTCGTTAATGGAAGTTCAAATTTAAAAAATAAGGAAAATAACATTATTAAAGAATTTCCAAAATTTGTAAAAGAATTTAAGATTTAAAAATTGTGGTACTGAAATTGCAAACTTTTTTTACTAAACTTGTAACAAATTTTATTTTGTTTTGACGATTTTTAAAAATATAATGACGATTTTTCTAGAAAATTTGACGATTTTATGCTCAACGAACCTGGCAACACTGAGTGTAAGGCTTATCACAATAAGTGAGGGTTTAGATTTTAAACTTCAGAACTAGAAACTATGTCACTAATGGATTTTTATACAAAATTCACTTCCTTATAACGATTTGTCTTTAAGAACTAAGAAAAATTTATGTAGATTTAATAATAATAAATTTGAATACTTACAATAAATGTTGGATATGTTGAATTAATGCAAATTTCTAAAATCTATGTTTGCCAAATATTCTATTATCAAAACTTTTGCCAGTAGATTTTCTGTATTTCGCTTGATTTGTTATTTTTTTTTTACACCCGCTTTTCTTTACACTACTAACAAAACTGAAGAACGCATAAAAGAAAATTAAACAAAATATAAACACGTTAAAACAAAATCAAATTTGTTTGCATGGAAACAAAAACAATACAAAATTAAATTGTTTTCTGCTTTTTAGGTACGCACGTTTGTCGTATATTTTATTTATTTTTTCCTTTAATATTGATTGCACTCACTTTAATTATTTGTTGGCACCTCTTTATAGTTGGGTTGTTCTTCCTATATTTAATAACATGTGTTTATTTTTATGGAATTCTTTTAATAAATTTAGTTTTTTTTATAACATTTTTTTCTATCCTTATCCTTTTTTTCTATATTTTCTTCTTTAATTACTTTATATTTTGGATTCACCACCTCTGTGACAACAAACAAACAAACTACAAATACTGCGTCCGCGCTTTAAGAATTACAGTTGTCTACTGATGTTATTTCATTATTTGCTTTATGTAGATAAATACACTCTATGGAAAAATAAATCTCATATACACAGTTAAAAATTCACTTTATTTTCGTTTATTTGTGTATCTGTATCTTTTTTTCAACTTTGATTGTGTTTTAAAATGCTGAGCATAGCTGTTTATTATTAAGTAATTCTTTCTCACTCTCTTTAGTATTGCCTTAGTAATAGTGTTGCCGGATAAGGGGATTTAGCCCCAAACTGGGGATTTAAACTTCAATTTGTCGAGAGATTGTTTAGGGGAGTGATTTGGAGATTTCACGATAATTTTTGGATTTTGTCCCCATTTTTAAAATATAGAGTTATAAAGCACTAGATTTCCGTCACGTTTTCCAATTTCAATAAAACTGTAATACATATGTATATTAGTTGTACGTCATATAACTACCCGAGTAAAAAAAAATTATATATAACAATATATTCTTAATATAAATATATATGATCGTAGAAAATAGCATATGTATCAATATGAATTTATATATAATAATATTTTCAAAATGTTTTAGCAAAAAAAATACATGAACAATACATCCGATCATGTATAAAAAAATACTATTTTGCTGGCATTAGCAATTTTTTTGCTGACTCATCAAAATTTTTTACTGACTTTACTAATTTTTTTGAGTGTAAGAGCCCATTAAAAATCATAACGCTCCAAATTTTTTTTTTTTTATTTTTTGTACAAAATGTGTTTTTTTTTTAAATTACATTAAAACTATATTGGAGATTTTGGGTATTCAACAATACTTTTTTGAAATTTGGAGGGGTTTTCAACTTGTAAACGGGAATATAAGCTAAGGCTCTTCTGGCAACAGTGCCTTTTAATATTTCTGTAGTAGAGCTCCATTGTGAATAGTTTTTGTGTTGAAGTGATAGCTAATTCATGAACCCTTCAATAAAAAATACAAATCGATAGCATTCAAGTTATCGTTGAGATGATTAAATTAGATTTTACAATTGCGACGACAGGCGATAGCAACAAGCTATAAATATATGTTTTTTAGAGCTTCGATTATGGTTTTTAACCCAGGAATTCCGGGGAGACATTTCCATTGAATTTCACCTATTTTTATTTCACGATTCTCAGGATTACCTTCAATTAAATACTACTTACGCACTTTGTACAACTGTGATTTAGGTTTTATTTCAGGGATTCCCGGGAAAGTTGACAAGTACTTCCAGATACTCGGGAATTTGTTTTTTTTTATTTAAAAAAATATTAATTAAATTGCCATGGTATTAACGGGAATTCCCGAGAGTATTGAAAAAAGTTTCCGATACCCGTCAGTTGAAAACTGTAGGAAATTAAAAAACCCAGCTTCGATCGCATAAATTCACGTATTCTTTTTTTACCAGCATTTCTGTTTTATGAGTGAATTCCTTGGCTCATTCCCTGGTAAATCAGGGGCTTGGTTGGTTGGTTGGTTTAAGTGGCAGCTCACGCTACTCGTGAGCATCAAGTAGAGTCAAAAAGCGACTCCGTTTTGAAGAGACCACACTACCCGTAAGGAACTAGTATCCGGGGCATTAACGCTATTTAATTTTAATTCAAACCAACTTTTATGTACTTTAACTTTTATTTTATAGTCTCAGGTGAAAATTTAAGTTCTTCTAGTCATAAAGTGATTTTCATGGAATTTAACCCATTAATGCCCAGACGTTTTTTTTTTTTTTTAATTTTGAGACAAAATTTTTGAGCACACTCACTTTTTTCAGAGCATGCTAAATTGTAACAACTCTGCTGGCAACCTTAGTTGCCAATGGGCATTAATGGGTTAATAAAAAAGTTAATTCCTTCAGGGAATTAAACAAAAATTAGAATTGATTAAAACAAATAGTTTTTAAACCATCAAAACTACGAAGAAATATAAATTTTAAATATCTGAATCTTTAAATTTTTATCAAGATAAACTATCTGAAATTTAAAAAATTGGCTCAGTTTTTAACTGAATTCAGTGAATATTGTATATGGGATAACGAAACAACTTAAGGATCAAAAAAGAAATCTGGCCTAGAGTGGACACTGCCTAATAGGAAGGCACTGCATTATGCGAGAGTCGATCTAAACCGCAATTTTTGGCCATATTTCAGGAGTTGGGTTGGGAATTGCGAGACTTATATGGTGTATGGGTTATGACATGACCCGAATCCATTCCATTGAATACATTTGTTTTAAGAGTTTTTATGAGGACAAAATAACAGGATCTACTATTTGACATGGTATAAATTTAAAGATTAAAACGAAATATATTCGGTATTTGTGAATAGTTGGAGCCAAATGTCAAATTTTTATCACCATTATCTTTTCAAGAACTGTATAAGACAAAAAAATTGTGCTAATAAGCACATTAACAGTGTGGACGAAACCGCCATTGAAAGATATACGCCGAATGAAGTAGATGTCGCGGCATGTCAAGATGTAGTAGAGATTAGGAAAATGCTACTAAGAAGTACAACTCTTGTAAGACATATAAAAAAATCAGCCATGAACGATTTGTATATATGTTTTTCATACAAAAGGACGCCAACAATGTGTATTCATATAAATTGTTGATCTAATAAACTCAAATTTCGTGTTGATTTCGGTTTTTGTCAAAGAAATTGAGTATTAATTGAATTAAAGACAAAATAAAATAATTAATCAAAATGAAATTTGTATATGTAAACTAAATTTGAATAGCTATAATTTGTGGAAAAATTGCAAACAAATATACTTTAAGGTAGACGAACTAAAGCGAAAGAGAAGGACAAACATATTTGGTAATTTTTTATATTTTCTTTCTCTAATTGCAAAAAAAAATTATTGTTTATGTGTATGTCATATTTTGTTATTTTTTTTGTTTTGTTTGCTTTTAAAATTATCAACGGCATTTAGCTTCAGCCCAAATTGTCATTATTGAGACAACCATGGATGCAAGTAGTTGAAATATGTTTTTGATTATGTTACTAAAGGGTCCGCCATCTAACGTTTTTTTTTTTTCAACTAGTGCTTATTTCGTGAATGGTAGCACTTAGCTCATGTCTGATTTGACAGATAATTAGTTGTATCCTTCCGCTGAACGAATATGGTCCGTATATTCGTTATCTTGTGAAAAAAATGAAAGAAACTGACATCCTCATCGATAAACCAAAGCGTGAAAAGCCAAAAACAGTGCGTACACCCGAGAATATTGCTGCTGTGGCAGAAAGTGTGCGTGAAGCGCCATCAACACCAATTCACCGTCGTTCTCAACAATTGAACATTTCGGAGACATCATTGAGACGAATTTTGCATAAAGACCTTGGTATGACGCCATACAAAGTCCAATTAGTTCAGGAGTCCAAAAAAAAAAAGTTATTTGGCGGACCCTTTATAATTATTTCAATATATTTTCAGATATTAAGTTTTTCATGTCGTCAATGTATGAACATTTTTTTATTTTTTAATTTATTGTCAATTTTGTTTAAAGAATCGCACAAGAAATTAATAAAATTATAATTTTTCTACAAATTTTTTGATTTTTTTCAGCTTATTAATATTCAGCAAACATTTCATTCATTTTTAGTTAATCAAGTAAATGTTAGCAAAACTTTTGCTCAATTTACTAATTTGTTTGCTAAAAATCAGCTCAGAATTTTGCTGTCATTAGCAATTTTTTTTGAAAACACCCTCCATTGGGAAACACCTTGCTGACTTTTTTTTTGAGTGTAGTTCAAAGTTATTTTATTAATATTTTATAAAGAAATTTGGTAAACATTAATTTGTTAAAACAACATTCATATTGCTAAGGGGCTAATAATAGCTTTCTCAAAAACTTAGACAGTAGTAACCATAAATGATTGCGTTTGTCCCTTAAACGATTTATATTTACCCCAAAAACTTTTTGAGGTGCCAACATGACTTATACGATATTCTCCGGGCAACGTATCAGGACTTATATGCCATTCAATATGAGCATCGCTATAACCTAAAATGCTGTTAGTACGTTGCCAAATGAATCTAAAAAAAAAGTTTTTAAAAAAAATTAAATTAAAAAAAATAAAAATTCAATTCGATAAATATTGGAACCTACTTAGTATCCCAGCTAGCATCTGTATGTATAACTTTCCAATCATTAGTGTCCTTGTGTTCTACAGTCAAAAAAGTTTTCTCATGTAAAAGATCATTACGTGGATTTGAGCTGACAAATTTTACTAAAACAGTATCATTTATTTGATACGATTTCGAAGGCTGCACTTGAACATAACCAAAGTCTTTTCCCAAAGGAGAATTATCATATATAACACCTAAATTTAGTGATATAACATCATCGTTTAAATAAGGCGGCTCTGGACCAGACTCCACATGATCGTTATTCAACAACGCTTGGGTTAAACGTTCATAAACATCCATATAAATGGTATGAGTATAAGGACCATATATAGTAGAGGCGGCCTCATAACGTTGTGCCTGATATTCTTCGTATGTGGTGATATAACTGGTGTAAAGATTACAAAGACCAGCTAAAATCACATCAACTTGTTTACCTTCAGCAGCAGCCACGGCCTGGACTCTATTGCGCAAGCGCCGTCCAGCCATAGTAGTAAATTCTCCCGGAACAGCTGTTATTAGAACATCACCAATTTGTATCTCCTGTAAAGATGTAATTTTTGGTTGCCATTCATAGGGAAATGTTGCCCTTCCCGTCGCTAATAGTATCGGCTTTGGAGATTGACATGCTTTATCATCTTCAGTTGGGATGCCAATAGAATTTCGAACAACATTCCATAAAGTGTTGTCAGTTAATGCACCTTGTTGAAAATCAAAGAGGCCGGGACCATCAGTGGTACCAGCTGCAAAACTATAACCCATGGCAGGCAAACAACCTCTAACCGAAGATTTTTTGAAATTGGGCATATCAACAAATGTATGTATAAAATTTATATCACCGGTTACTTCACGAGAATTTTGATATTCAGAGCTATTTGTATTGAGTAAACGCTAATTGTTGGAAAAAAAGTTAATAGAAGGAAAAAAATTTTCAGTTTAAATAGTAAAAATTTTTTTTTTTTAATTTTTTAAAGTATTTGAGCGTAGTTGGTGGTCTATTAGTGAGTGGATCGTGGGTTCGATTCCCACCAGTGACTCTGGCCTGATAACGCCAGCAGAGCCAATAGTCTTCATCGCTCTACTGATCGGTTAGTGCATATTTAATTCGATGATTAATAATTTAATAAATATGTATATTTTTTATATATAAAAAAAAAAATACTAAGAATACTATGTAGACAAAGACCATTGCAAATGTAGTTAAAAACAAATGAAATTTCACTTGAAGAAACGACGATTTATATTTCAGTAAATTCAACTAACATCGCCAGTTGTTTTTTACTTTTCAAAAAATTAACCACAATTGTAGTAAAAATTAAAAAATCAAGAAACATTTAATTGTTTTATTTTTTTTTTTAATTAAAAAAAAAAACTACTGTATAAAATGAATGTAAAATCATAATACAGTAATTTGATGTGGTTTGTTTTTTAAATGAACTACATATGTAGTAAAAAATTAAATTTCTTCTACAAATGACTGCACTTAGAATACTATGTAGGTAAAGACCATTGCAAATGTAGTTTTGTAATGGTTAGCGCGTTGGACTTTTACACAGAAGGTCCCGGGTTCGATCCCCGGTGCCGGCAACATCAAATTAATATGTATGAGTTTTTTCTATCCCTCATACGTATCGCAATGTCCACCTTCGGTGTTCCCATAGCATTAACCCCACCGAAGTAAAATAATGAATCAGGGCTATGAACCAAAAAGCTTCAATAAGTTCGCCAACTCTCCATTAGGTGGCGAGCAACAACTGTTCTAAGACTTATCATCTCGCGCAATTACAGTGTTGCCATGTCTGAAGCCCTTCATCTTTCCCCACCTTTCATCTCTATTCTATCCCTTTCCAAAGAAAGCAACACACTAAATATAGGAAGTATTTCCTGAGTGTTGCCTCTCTTTAAAAAAAAAAAAAAAAAAAAAAAATTAAATTTCACTTAAAGAAAGGACGGCTTACATTTCAGTAAATTCAACTAACATTGTCATTTGTTTTTTAATGTTCAACAATTGTAGTAAGAATCACATGGAAGTAAAAAATAAACAAACATTTATTTTTTTTTATTTTTTTAAATAACAAAAAACAACTGTAAAAAATGAATGTAAAATCATAATTCAGTCATTTGATGTGGGTTGTTTTTTTAAATGAACTACAAGGTTAGTAAAAAATTTAATTTGTTCTACAAATGACTGACATTTACATTAAAAATAAAGAAACTGTAGTACAACCCAAACAACTACATATTTTTAAAGCAGAAGTTCCCTGAGTGTATTTATCAAATTCGTGGTTCATTTTGGATTATAGGCTAACGTGGGTTAATGATATCCGATGAAGTCAGAATTGCATTTCTGAATATTTTTGAGTTTATTAAATGAAAAATGAAATAATAAATAAATTTTTTCGAAACTTCGTATTTTGGGAATTTTTAATAATAAATTAAAAGTAATAATTCCAAAATGGCCTATTTTAAACGTTTTCCAAAAAAAAATGATTTCTTGCATTTGAAACCATTTGCAATGAATGACGTGCATGTAATGAACGAAAATCGACAAATCGCTATTTTAACGGACATCCTAAATTCCATATAAATACCCAAATTTAAAAACTCGTCAAAAATGAAAAAAAGAGACAAACTTGGAGAAAAAAGATCTATTTAATTAGACCTTCTGTACCCAGTTCATAGGTCATAGAGTTTTATATATTTAGTATTGTAAAGTATTAAAAGTATTAGTATTAAAATAACACTGAAAAAGGCTTTAGTATTTTTTTTAAAAAAAGCTTATTCTAAAGTACTGTTACACTTTACTTATTTTGTGGTCCATTGGGTTACTATGATAGATGTAAAATCTTGCAATAGAGTAATTCCATATGAAAACGATCAAAATTGGCAAATTTTTGGACGATCCCTCTCCGATTTTAAAATAAATAGTCTCAATCGATTGCCCAGCAAAAAATAATGTACCTACATATTTTTTTTTTTTTTTATAGTGACTGGTTTAGTGGTGGTGTGCACCAATGTCATGTGACAAAATTGAAGAATTCTTCATAAGGGACCTCATTGAAAGTTGTTTTAAAAAAAAGGTATTGAATCAGGCTTTAATTGAAAAATAAAATTTTCCTAATTTTTCTCAGAAATTTACCTTTTTTCCCATGAAAATTAAATTTTCCCATGAAAATTAAATTTTCCGATTTTCCACAGAAGCTCCTAAATTTTCCGGCTAATTTTATTTTTTTTGGATTCCTCATAATTTTTGCTTTAAGAATCAGCAATAAAAAAATGGGCCCCGACTCCTTGTTTGGACAGGAGAAGAGCATTTAAGAGACCACCTTGTTCTCATTGTTTTTATATTTTTTATAATTGAATTATTTTTAATTATTTAACAAGAAAAATTAGGAAAATTTTATTTTTCAATTAAAGCCTGATTCAATAAAACAACTTTCAATGAGGTCCCTTATGAAGAATTCTTCAATTTTGTCACATGACAGTGGTGCACACCACCACTAAACCAGTCACTATAGAGCAATTCCATATGACATGTGACAAAATTGAAGAATTCTTCATAAGGGACCTCATTGAAAGTTGAAATTTTTGCTTCTTAGCGCATGAAATTTTTGCTTCTTAGCGCACATGAAAGCAGCACTTTCCAATTGCTAAAAAGGAACATACCAAGTGGGACATCGAGAACAAAAAGCATGACTTCTGGAATTGTTTAGGAAGCGTTCAGTAATTATATACTGCCTACCAAACTGCTTCTGGGTAAGCACTATTTTTTTGCTCGGATATTAACCTATCTTCCAGCATAGTAGGTTGAAGAGTAAAAAAGCAGAAAATAGAAATCAAACTCACCAAAGCACCATCAGCTAAGCGTTCACCAATAAGTTTAGTACTCTCAAACATATCATTTCCGGGACCCGATGCAATACAATCTCCCTCTTTAGGTGGACATTTAGAATTTAATATATCACATTTATTACCGGAGATAGAACACTTTGGTCCTTTTATATTAGGAGAAACATCTCCTAAATTAGAAGAACAAAATGCACCAACAAATTTACCCTTTAAACAAAAAAAGAGAAATTAAACAGAAACAGGCAAAACTGCGAATAACTACTAACCGTGCCAATAACATTATAAACATTAAATTTCTTTTCCAAAACTGTGGAAGCATAACCGACATTATCACTTGACACCAATTGATTGGTATTATTCATCGAAGTCGGATGCACAGCATACCAATTGAAGGCACCCAATGTAATACCATTCGAATCGACGAAACGTAACTGAGTTAGCTCTTTATCAACATCATACGAATATCTAGCTCTTTCTTCCACAGGATTAAGTAAATAAGAAGTTGGAGAACGATTGATATTGACATCAAGTACCTCAGTACGTGATAGATAGATTCTACCATCAGCCATATTATCAGTAGCTCTCTGAATACTCTATAGTCAAGAATAGCAAAAAGAGAGACAGCAAAGAGATGAGGAATGATTAGTTGCAAGAGAGTAAAAACATGTCAAATTATTCAACATTCGTATCGACCATCTCCGATTACAATCAAATTCACCATAATTGTCATACTCGACAAAAAATCGACGAAACATTAAACTAAAGTATTCATACAAATTGGACTATAACTCGTAAACTATACAAAATACAAAAGTAGTGTTGGTTTTATTTTTTAAATTAAAATGTGCTCTCTAAAATTATATGCATATAGATTTTTTCAGGGAAGGGTCAAGGGTAATTTTTTGGGGTATTGAGATCAAATGACTATATCACGAACTGCGCATTTTTTTTAAATTCTTAAGAAAAATATATGCTTTTTATTGAATTCTCGTCAACATTTCTTTGAAAAATTAAGAGTGGTATCTCAATTAGTTTCTGAGTTATAACCAAAACCGTGATAAAAAAATCGACCTAGTTTATTGAGTTGAATAACCGACATGGAATGCAAACGCAGCAAAAAATAACCTCGATTTGGTAAGCAGTAACAACATTTGTATGCTTCCAAAATAGCGCCTAACCGCCTTGCATACAAAAAAGCAATTAGGGAAGGCATTATATTATGCTTCCCTAAATGCCTTCTTTGAAGCAGTGAATAATGCATGCAATAAAGCAGTAAAGAATGCATACAATGAAGCATTAATGTTGTCAACACACAGAAACATCGTTTTTAATTGCCTACGAACTCATGAATTTATTGCTTTTAAGAGCACATGAAAGAAGCGTTTTTCACCTGCCAAGTGGGACATCGCGAACAAAAATCATGCCTTCTGGATTTGCTTTGAAAGTGCACGATAATTAATTAATGCCTTCCAGAACTGTTTCTAGGTAAACTTGGTTCAGTATACATTAGGCCGGGTCGATTTGTATGGAGGCAAAAAAATCGCTCAACGTTCAAGGAAAATCGTATTCTAGGGATCAAAATAAGAAACTTTGCCGAAGGAACCATATCTCTAAAACGACAATTTCAAAAAATGCGCATTTCGGGATATGGGCTTTTGAACTCAAGACCACAAAAAATGATTTTTGACCCTTCCATGAAAAAAATCAATATTAAAGAGCACATTTTAATTAAAAAAATAATACCAATTTTGTATCTTATATAGTTTAAATGTTATAGTTCAATTTGTAAGGGTACTTTAACCTTTTTTGCAATTTTCATGACGTCATATTTCAGAAACCGAAAGGGTCCGGAACCTGAAATTTATGTTTCGTCGATTTCTTGTTGAGTGTGACAATTTGTGATGAATTTCATTAAAATCGGAGGTGGTCGATCCGAAAATGAAATATTTTTTGATTGAGTTGACATGGTTTTACTCAATAACTTTTTTAACTTACCAAATAAATACCACTAACTAAGGCTTCAAAAGTTTGTGGTACAAAACCTAAAATTGAAATATCATACAAAAGATACATTAGAAAACCTCCAGGACCCGAATGTGTATGAGTGCCACTTATAGCCACATTATCGTTTGTATAAATTGTATTGTAACTTGCTTGTAAACGTTTTATAACCTAAAATTTTTTGTTATTTTTTTTTATTAAATGAAATTTTGTTTTTAATACTAGAGTCATTCCAAAACTATTCGATACGGTCTTTGGTTATGTGACTACACTCAAAAAAGTTTAACAGCAGATTCTACTGAAAATGACAGTTAAAATAACTGTATTTTCAGTAATTACGTTTAAAACTAAAAATGGAGGTGTATTTAACTGTTAAAAAACAACTAACCAATGTAGTAAAAACAACTAACAATATCGTAAAAACAACTGAGAATTTCGTACTACAAAAATTTGGAAGCAATTCGTAAAAACTACTGTTTTTGACAGTTATTTTTTCGATGCTATAAAAATATTAAAAAAAAAAATTGTATTTCGTATTCTACTTAAAATGCAAAGTCAAAATTCTAAATCGTACTCCAGTTTTAACGTTTTTATGTATACTTTTTATGTATATATTTATATATTATATATATTATGTATATATTTTTATGTACATATGTATACAATGAAATTTTGCAAATAATAACTAGAAAATTGTATCAAATATTAATCATATTTCATCATTTTATGCCAAAAAATTATTGAAAAAAGGTAAAGAATTTTAAAACTACAAAAAAGGTAAAAAAGGCTTTTTAAAAGAAAAAGATAAATATTTTAAGCAAAAAGGCATTGCAAACGAAGAAAATTAAGAAAAGGCATCTTTAAAGCTCAAAAATCTTAAGAAAAAGCTGGTTCTAATCACAAAAATTAGAAATAAAAAATGCCAATAGAAGCATATGTAACACGAGTATAAATGCAAAAATTGCGAATTTGTCTTCTCTGGTCATCATATTTCAATCATATATGAACATATTAATTATAACATATATAAACTAAACAGGGCGTTGTGGTGTAATAGTTAGCGCGTTGTACTGTTACACAGATGGTGCCGGGTTCGATTCCCGGTAACGACAACATCAATTTAGAAAAATAGTATATATGAGTTTTCTATTTTCTATATCTCATATGTATCGCCCGCCTTCGGTGTACCCATAGCACTTAACCCCACCGAAGTAAAATAATGAATCAGGGCTATGAACTAAAAAGCTTCAATAAGTTCGGCAACTCTCCATCAGGTGGCGAGCAACAACTGTTCTAAGACTTATCATTTCCCGCAATTACAGTGTTGCCATGTTTGAAGCCCTTCATCTTTCCCCATCTTTTACCTCTCTACTATACCATTTCCAAAGAATTTTCTGAGTGTTGCTTCTCTTTAAAAAAAATAAAACTGTTAAAAATTGCAGTAGTCTTCAGTTGTTTCTTAAAATAACTCTGAAAATAGTTGTTTCGTATTATTTCATAGAAAAACAACTGTAGTTGCACTTAAAAACAACTCCTACTGATTACTACACAAACAACCGTCATATATTAACTGTAAAACTTTTTTGAGCGTATAGAAATCGCTGAAAATAAGCACATCGATGTTTAACGTTTCTATGATAAAAGTTAAAGTTATTAAAAATTCGATGCAGTTCACGTTGAATAGCGGCTCAAAGTCCGATATTTTTATCAAAACTGAGAGCCACACCTCTTGTTTAAATTGCTCTCACTCTTTTAGTTTTTAGCCGATTTTTACAAATCTCATCTCATATGAAACATTGGATCTTCTACTATTAGATATCTGTAAGAAAATTATAAAGTCTTTCAACAAAAAGTTTGCCAAAATTCCAAAACACTATTTTTTTTGCAAATATTTCAAAAACTAAATCTTCTATTTTTCTTAACTCTTCAAAGACACGTTACAGACCCGATGGACATGTTTTAGCCAATCTTTGCAGATATATAAAATAAAGAAAATTTTGTAATTTTTGTTTGCCTTAACGCGCCCTCTAGTGGAAATATTAGCAATCAAAGTTGAAATTTTGACAGGATATAAATCCTAAACGGTTAAAGAAATTTTAATTTTGAATAATTATGTGAACAAACCTTTATTCAAAAATGTATGAACAATTAATTTTTATAAGTTAATCGGTTTTTTAAATTTTTTTGGGAAAATGTCTTGGTTTTAAACCATTTTTCAAAATTACCAAAAATTTAAATGCGACTGAAGATGACCTAGATCGGAAGTGCCTCTAGCGCTGATCCCCACAAGATTTGTTTCATCTTCTCTTACATTTATTAACATGTAGTGTTTCCTATTTGTAATAGTGACATTTTAATTATGATCTCTAACCTGACAATTCAAAATAAAATTACCATTATTTTTATAAGTTTAGTAGTATTTTAATAAAAAACCATACATTATTTATAATTTGAGTGAAAGAGAAATAAATTCTGGGATATTTTAAACCTTGTGTATTTGAAAAGTTCATCGTCCGATCGGTCAGACTAATTGATGAACTAATTTCTAAATTAAGATGAACTAATTTTTTAATTTTTTTATCTACTTAACAATCAACAATATAAAAGATTAGGCTTATTGTATTTTTCAATAATTTTTGAAAGAAATTCCCTCCAAAAAAGGACAAACCTAGCTTTTATCAAATAATTATTTGGCAACTATTGATAACAATTTTCCACAAGTGTTTTATTCACGATTGTAGTCGAGCTGTTGAATTATTTTGGGATTTTTAAATCACTTAATTATCTTTATCCAGTAAAATAATATAGCCGTTTAAAAGTACTGGGTCGTAAAAGGAACACTGTGTCAATAATGAGTTAAACAATTTTTGGTGATAGATCATAATGTCCTATACAACGTATCCAAAATTCACAGTTGGTTCTCCATGGGGTCGAAAATATTTAGATTTTTGTAAGAAATTCTTATACTTTTTTCTTAAAAAAGTAAAACTTTAACCCTCTAACGGGTAAAGCTGCCTCAGGGCAGTCTTTATAAAATTTACCACAAATGCGTCAAATGAGCGTTTTATACTTAGAAATTATTATATTCCGACAGAAAACTAAATTTGCGAATAAATTTTTCATTTGCTTTCCACGGTTTGGAAGCGAGGAAGCTTAAAAATCTAAATTTCGTAAAATTTCAAAAACTAATTATTTTTAAAAAAATAGTTTTCCAAAATCTAAAAAAACAATTTAAGTTGACATAAAACTCTTTATAATAAAATATAAGTAAGATTGAAGCTTTATCTTTAATAATAAGCCCTTACTTTAGTCCAATTACTCACAGGATTTTATCAGGATTCCTCTTAAGGACATCGTATTAACTTATAAACTAATACACGGATTTTTATGAAATTTTGCAGAAAGAAGACATTAAGTATTAATAACAAAGCGTTGAAGTTTGAACAATATAAATTGAAGTTTACATATTTTTTCGCCTAATTTCGCTTTTTCCAAAAAGCGAAAATCGCGATATCTTCTTAAATAGGAGAAGAAAAAGAAAAAGTTTTTCGAGCGTGGTTATATCTTGGTAAGAGAAATAATTTTTAACCAAAACTTTTCTTTTATAGGCTTTAGTTTCCAAAATGCACCCTAAAATATTTTGGCTCATAATGCCTAAATTAGGCAACGATAAACAATTTTGTTGAAGAACTTATTATTTGTTTTTCGAGTGGAGCACATGGTATGAATTTCGTTGCAAAACATCGTTTGCCAGTTAGAGAGTTACATTATTTTCAATTTATAACGAGCTTTCATAATCTGTATATTAAAAAAAAATAAAGTAAATCAAACATATTAGCTAGGTTGATACTAGTATTTAAATCTGGCTAAAGATCTTATCAGAAAATCAAATCGAAATTTTTTGGAATGACTCACATGGAAACTACTCGTACACTGTGTTGAATCCGCAGATTTTATTGAAACTTGGATATGTTGTTGAGGAAAAAACAAGATTAGACACGTATTATTTATTTTATTTAAGGTGCACAATCTCACGTTTTTGGATTAAATAGGAGTGGAGTTCAAAAAATACAACATTTTTGTATGAAAACATTTATAAAATGTATGAAATTTAAATTTTGTACGCAGTACAAAAATTTATAATAATTGCATATGCTGTTTGCCCAGGGCTGTCACTTATTTAAATATTCAAAATATGGTTTATTAAAGTTCTTCAAGAAAAGTCGTGGTAAAGCCGAACCCCTTTGATAAAGTTAAATAAGCATTATTACAGTGAATGAAATAATTATAAGTTCAACCATGAAGTTGTGAAATTTTTCCAAAATATTTGCAACATTTTAAAGTATAAAATAACAATAAGATTAGTTGATACCAAACCCATTTCGATCGATTTGCTGCAGTTTTAATAACTACCTTTCCGAAGGTAAGTTTTTCACGATATTCTAACATAAAGGAGCAAAAACCAGGTTTTGTGGGTACATTTTTTTCAAAAAGATCGTTACGGTATCTAAAAGTGCTACTCCTCCCCTACAAAATCCATTTTGAATTTTTAAAAAACCTTCATTTGTCGCTCAGAAGTCGTCTGTTTAACTTACTGAGTTAGCACCCTTAACCCATTGCATGTGCCAGACGTGTACAGACGCAAATATTTAAGTGTTAAGAACGGTGTGTCACTGCTTCTTAGTGGATTTTGTAGTGTAGGATTAGGACTTTAAGATACCGTAAAAAAAAATTCTGAAAAAAAATTTCTGGCAGTTACAGGACCTCAAATGTACCCAAAAAAAACATGTTTTTGCACTTTTGGGTTGGAATATCTCGAACAACTGACGTGATAGGGTTATCCTAACGTGATAGCGCTATACAGATTCGGATTCAGCACGTTTAAAACATGCGGCAAAGTATAGTCTAATTCTTGGTTAAAAAATTTACTCACATTTTTTCCGCCTGTATTATTCATTGTTTGCCATCGAAATAAATAAAAGTTCAGTGATGATAAACTCAGTTTTTCGCAAAATATTTAAAAACTTTTTTTTACTTTTCCTCGCTCGTGTATTTTACAACTCTATTCCATTAATTTTAAGTACAATTTTGTTTTGCAGCTTTGTTTTATAAACGATAATATGAAATTTATTTAAAAAAAAAAGATGTAAATCTACGCTTTTAATACAAAAAACCACTAAATTTTGGTAAATTCAGCGCTAAAAGTGTTTTCATGATTTGATTCATATATTAAATAATAAATATTTGGAATCAAATTATGAAGAAAAAATGCAAAAATAATTGTTGTTCTGGTATGACACTTTACCTACATTAAGACTCCAACGCTATCTCTTTGACGAAAATTGATCATAATTTCAAACGTTTCGTCTGGGAAATATTTTTTTTTTTGTTAAATTTAGGACCATTTTGGAGTCCTAAAGTTGTCGTACACACACATTTGTGTGTACAAAAATTCACTTGGCTAGGATGATTTTTTTTAGGAAGAAGATATGAGCAATTTGCTTAAAAAATCTGGCCGATTTAACAAAATTATATTGTTATTATTACAAAAAGTCTCTGCACTATTTGCTGTTGGCAATGACAGTTTTGGTCAAGCTAGGACCTTGCATGCTGTGGTTCTAAAAAAGAAATAAAATTTAAATTTTGCTTTCTAAAGCATTATCATCCGAGCCAAGTAAAATTCTAGAATGCGCTTTGAGATGAATCTGAACAAAAATAAAAATTAATTATTCAGTCGTAAAATTCATCTTATGGTCGATTTTTGTCAAGAGTGAAAAAATTTTATTAAAACTCGTCCAAGCCAGTTAAAAACAATACATAAAGAAATGACACTTAATCATAATATTTCAATGAAATCTTCATTTGCTTTGTAAATACAAAACTTTGTTTAAGGAAAACTTTGAAAAAATTTAAAGAAATAATTTTTTTAAAGGTATTTTGTTTGGGCTTTTAAAAATCTTGACAAAATTTATTTTTTTCTCGAAGAACATTAAAATTTTTTTGTAAATCACTCGAAATCAAGGCCGTCGTCTGTCAACCCTAGTTAGCAGTAGTATTGTTAATTTTCTGTGGTAGAAAAATGATTTAAATATTTCAAAAATTTTTTGGAAAAAATTCACATTTTAATAGGTGAACTTATAAATATTTCGTTCACTGTATATGTTAGTTTGAACACAAACAAACTACAACTTCCCATACAAGTGTGGTATTTGAAAAATTGAATAACAAAAATATTAGGACATATTAGGACATACCAGTGGATGCATCCTTAAAATACCTTTCATTTGATACCCAATTTGCCTATAGTTTAATAGATTATACACATAGAGAAATAAAGTGCCAACTGAATTGAAAAGTGTATTTTAATAGTAACAACTCATAAATTCAGTTAGTGCAATGATAATTAAATTCGATTTCTGAATATTTTGGCCATTGCAACTAAAATTCAGTTGAATTAACCGAACTTTGTTATGAAAACTAACGTTAAGTTGTACCAAACGACTGAAAGGCGTAATAACCGAATTTGAGTAGTATGAACCGAATTTTAGTTGGCAAATAGCTACATTTTACTCTGTGTGTACAAGAAATATATTTAAAAACATCAAATTGTGTAATTTTTGATCTCCTCTTTTTAACACCTAAACTTGAGATCACCCAAAAAACAGCACCAAAAAAAAAGTACGTGTCTAATAGTTCTTTGCTCTCAAACAACATAACCAAGTTTCATTTAAATCTACGGATTCATCACTGTATAGTTTCCTTGTCACTTTAAACAATTTAAAATAATTATATTGATATTATTACCTCACGCTTCACAGCAATACCCATCATGCCAACATCCACCGATACAAAAGCAATACGTTTTTTATTCTTATCTTCAACGACAAATGTTCGTGCATATTGTCTTAAATGTATTCCCTTGCCCTCTTGTTTAAAATTAGCATAACCCATCTAGGAAATGGTGTACTAAGTTATTGTCTTGAACTTTCCTAAAGTTGCTGTTAGATTTTATACTTACAAAATTTATTTCCACAGAAGGTCCTGTAACATCAGCTCTTCCCAGACCAATTTTATAAGCTTCAGCTACACCCAATAGCATGGACTCAAGATAGAGCAATAGTGCAACTAATGAGAAGCAATCAAATTTTTTAAAATCCATTTAATAATGTCTTATAGGAATAACAAACAAATTAAGTTCCGATAAATTCTTGGAGACACTTAAACTTCGAGATGTTTTCAAGTACACAATTAAATGAAGAATAACTTGTAAGAGACTACTACAAGTCACTTTATATGCACTAAAATATATAGCTTAACCCCAGATGAGTAATCGAATTATCTTCATTTTATACGAAATTTTTTTAAATTGTTTATATTATTTTAACCAAAAATTTTTCTGCTGCAAAGAATCTGTTGTGGGACAACATTTCGACAGTTGGGGCCAAACATCCCTTGGAGATTTATTTTAAATTTATATTTTAAGATGAGTCTGGAATTTAAGTGTCCAAATAGGGTTAAAATGTGAGCATTTTTTTTTTAATTTTCACTTTATATGGGATACCTTCTAAAGTAATCATTTGCAGTGCGCCCCGGTAGGCTAGTTGGTAGCGTGCTGGCTTATAAGTGCGGGTGTCGTGGGTTCGATTCCCACCAGAGACACTGTTCTGTTATCGCTACAACGCGTCGAAGGCCATAGTAGCTAGTGATCGGTAAGAGTAATCTTCTTAATATATAAAAACGTTGGTGCGTATGTTGGTACTCTAATAACTGTTGAACCACTAATGCTAGCGACTTCGTATTCATACCATATGTTCCTTTGGTTATCCGATTTGCATAACTTTTTTTTGTACCCGATAGGTGGCGCTGGGGTCGAGATTTTCCCAAAAAATTTATTTACGGTCCAATTTACCTCAAATTCGCAACATATATTATGTACATAAAACTAAAGTTGCTGACAAAGTTTTTCACCTGTAGGTGGCGCTGGTGTTAAAATATTCACGAAAACGTATATTTTTTTTCAGTCATATTCATAATATTATTAAATGCAATGTATTTAGGCACAGAACTAATTTTTAAACACAAATTTAGGCGTTTTATTTGCACATAAATATTATTACAATTTTTCATTTCAAACAATAATACTATCTTTTGAAATTTTTGATTAATTTATTTTAAAAGTTTCGGGTACAGTCGTCTAAAGCTTGAGATCTCTTAATCCAAGAAAACTTTTTAAACAGAGTTATAAAAGACCACAACAGACTTTGTAAGGTCCAACAACGTGGACCGGGTCAGCTAGTAGTATATAATTTGTAATTATATGATTATTAATTAATAATAAAAAAAAATAAAAACAAAAATCATCTGCAAATGCGAAATCGTTTAAAACGGAATTTAAGAATGTTTTCCCAGGCACCTTTTTGCTTTTATTAAGTTGCAGTATAAGATTTTCACATATTTTACATAAAATTAAAAGAACTTTTTGATATTAGTGCTAATTCGGATTTTAACAAATTTTCCCGAAGCCGCTTTGGTGTTATTATATAAGGGAATGTGGGCTGTTCGCTTAAGTGAGTCATTCGTTTTTTCGCATTGTTGCATAAATATTACAAAACTTTCATCAAGTTAAATTTCCGCTATCTCTATTTAAAAAATGTTTCGACGTGAATGTACACTAATGTGTCCCAATTTTGTTTTTCGATTTTCATGGATGCTCAAGCTTAATTTGAATGCTTGTGGGGTATAGTATTTATGCAAATCGATTTTTTCCCAAAAATCGGGGTTTTTGGACGTTTTTGCAATTGTATTCATAACTTGGTCAATAATCATAATTTTCTAAGCTTCTAAGTCAAAATTATTAAAGAAAATATCCAAATTTTATTTTTATGCGGATAAACCATAAGTTTCGGCAATGTTCGTGAATACATTTTTTAAATTAAGCTTTTTAAGCTTGTAAAATTTCCATTAAAATAAAAAACTAATGATAAAGTTTAAAAAAGTGATAAATTCTAAATAATAAACTAAGAATATTATACTTTTTCGTGATTCACGAATTATAACCAAAAAAATCTGAATTTACTCACGTGAGTGTGATTAGAAAAATATTCGTAAGTGATTGTGCGTGAGTGAAATTTTTCTCTCGTGAACGCGAGTAAGTGTGAGTCAAAATTCACTCACGCACCCATTTCCACTTTGAGTTTTGAGATTTTTCGAGTTTAGTACTTACTTTTTCGCTCAAGATATGAGCAAAACGCGAAAAATTTCATAATTATTTAGTTTCTAAACAACACGAAAATTCTCATAACTTAAAGTTTACAGTAAATCCGATGGCAAAGGGCTTATAATATTATTAGTCTTATGCAATGAGTACAAAGCTTTCAAAGGGTATAACTCTGACACACTAAGAGTGATATATGGATGAATGGATGTGTCCTTAAAATACCTTTCATTTGATACACAATTTGCCTATAGACTGAAAACACACGATCTTGAAATATCAATGACTCTTGTAGCATAAACCGTTTAAAATATAAGGCAACTACTTGTGCAAAACTTTTATTTTTATGTTTTTCAATAAATTATTTTTTTTTACCTAAATTCTATTTTCTATTATATTTAGTATATTTTTTTAAGATTTGTATTCATAACTTTAAATCCCGTCAGAGCTCCACAAATTAATTTGGCAACGGCATAGTGGAATAAATTATAATTAACATATATTTTTTTGATAATTAAAAAAAAAAAACAGTTTTTTGAAATACAGCGGATTTGGAAAAATATGCATTTTACTTTCAAAAAATAATATTTTTGCTTATTTTATTTAAAGCTTAACAACAGTGACTGAATCACGTAGCTTTAACCGTTAACAAGATATGGACGATTAACTACGACTACTTTTGTTAACTTTTAGATTTTTTTTCATATTTTTAAACGCGATATTTTTACAACTGTTAGAGCTAACAGTCCAAAACTTTTAAGATTACATACTTATATGAAACTTACCTTCCCTACCAAATTTAAAGGTGGTAGAGATCGAAAATTGGATATTTTTGATGCTTTTATATGGAATAAGTCTTTAGTTTAATAGCTTATAATGGGTGATCCAAGTAGAGATACTTTTTTTCAATAGCCTCTTTTTGACAGATCACGAGTAAGTTGTGTCATGCTGTCATGTTATTTTTGTTTAGTATTGTTGGGCATTTCATAATAGAAACTCTTACGCCTGAACATACAAATCGTTCAACTTTATTACGAAAATTCACGTTCTGTGAGGAATGTGTTTCGTGCACTTCGCTCAACTTATGGTCAACATAATCGGCCTACTGAGCGTACTATTCGCAACGCCATCACCCATTTTGAGACCCAGCATTCATTATTGAATAATATTCGACCGAACAGACCACGTTCAGCACGCTGTGAAGAAAATATAGCGGCCGTAGCTGAGAGTGTACACGAAGACCGTGGAGAGTCGATTCGGCGCCGTTCACAGCAACTCGGACTGACGTATGGAACGACTTGGCGCATTTTACGTCGAGATCTTAAATTGAAAGCGTACAAAATACAGCTTGTGCAAAACAACTGAAGCCACTCGACCTTCCCAAGCGACATCGCTTCGCTCTATGGGCTCTTGAAAAGTTCCAGAAGATCCGACGTTTTCGAGGCAAAGTTTGTTCAGCGATGAGGCCCATTTCTGGCAATGGGTATGTAAACAACAAAGTCTAAAATTTATGCGGACAAACCCGCTTCGATTCAGGACTTGGAGGAAAATGACTCGAACGAGTCATCGAAAATTGGACTCAACGGATGGACCATCTGCGACGTAGCAACGGTCAACATTTGATAGACATAATCTTCAAAAAATAAATGCTAAAGAATGTTCTTTCAAATGATAATAAACATTCCCCATTAAATTTGAATTTTCTGTGTTTTTTTCATTAAAAAAGTAGGGAGCCGCAAAATGGAGCACGCTTATAAGAAATGTATTTAAAAACATCAAACACCTAAATTGTATGTGAATAAAGCGCATCATAAAACGTGATAATTACTTGTGAAAAAGAGATAGGATTAAGAAGAAAAAGCATTCTAGTTGAGAAATGAATTGTGCATTGGTATTAGCTAATTCTGTCTCTTCTGATCAAAACAATACTTGTGTGTACGTAGTGTGACCAAACTCCAATTTAGTCGCAGTCAACGCTGTGTCGACCGTGGCTCAACTGGTTAAGAGGTGAGATTACGATGCATAGCTTTGATGCTAAGATTGTGAGTTCAAATCACAGTACGACACCAAAAAAATAAAAAGTTTTTCATATAGAGCAAAATTAACAATATAAAATACTTTGTTCAATTGACACATAAATTAACCACTGACGAGTCCCAGGAGGGGGACGAAACTGCGGCAGTCTGGTGTATCCCTTGTGTCCGTAAAATTTTTCAATAAAAATGTTTTCTTCTTCTTCTTCCTGTAAAGAGACTACCTAAAGAAATATTCTACAGTAATTAATATAAAAAAATTAATTACGATTGTCATTAGCTGACGGTTGCAAAACACTTTCTAACCTAAACTTGAGATTGTGCACCTAGAAAAAAGTACGTGTCTAATAGGTCTTTGCTCTCATCCAACACAACCAAGTTTCATTCAAATCTACGGATTCACCACTGTATAGTTTCCTTGTCACTTAAAACAATTAAAAAAAATTATATTGATATTATTACCTCACGCTTCACAGCAATACCTATCATGCCAACATCCACCGATACAAAAGCAACACGTTTCTCATTCTTTGACAAAAAAAAAGTGTTGCTAGGGATCACTTAAGTGATGATCGAACAGCAGACGCTATTTCCACAAAGTTAATAGACTTAAGAATATTTTATTTAAAGCATGTTAATTTTAACCATTCCAGTATGAACCAGTTTTGTTAAGAGATCTTTTTCAGCACTTAAGAGAATTAAGCCTAATTCCAAAAAGAGAAAACTAAAATCGACTTTCAATTAAAATATTTGTTGATTCAATTCAAAGTTGAACTGAATTCGATCCAATTCAAGAAGTTGTAGTGTCAACACGCTGAGAAAAAATATGGTTGCAATATGATTGCGGCCACAAAACTATGTTTCCTACAGCCATAAATGGTTGTTTCAATTAAATGATTGTTGTATCATTCATATTCTACCAATAATATGGTTAGTAAAAGTTTCTCTTTCTTTTCAGTTATCATATTATTGTATTGTGTACAATCATTATATAGCATTTCTTATCATATTTCTCTATGTAACTACAGCCATATTATAGTTGCGCCAACTATAAGATGATCAGTCTGTTTTTTTTTTGTGAGCGTCTTTGCTCTTTTAGTTTCATTCTTGTTTGAGATTTTGTGAAAAGAAGTTGTGAGAAACAGTCAGCCATAATAAATTAAATAATATTAAACAAAAATACAAGCCTTAGGCTTAGCAGTTTTTAGCAATAAGAATGAAGTTTATACCATTAAAGATAAATAAATAAAATTAAAAAAAAAAAAAAAAAAAAAATTAAAAATAGACAAACACGTAGTGGTGTTGATTGTAATGTTGATTTGTTTTAAGGAAGAAGGAATAAGTTTGTAGTCTCAACCAGGTCTATCCTGGAAGTATAGGCAAAATATTAATTGTCGCGCACCCCTTAAATAAAGTTATTTTTATTATATTGTTTGTATTTAGTCAAAAAAATATTGTTAAAGAAAAAAATATGAAAGAAAAATTTAAACAAAATGCACTTGCTTTTAAGTCTGTAGTACGAAATAATCATAATATGCCTGATATAATCATAATATGGTAATAAATGATGAAGAAATGCTTGTCCATGATCATACTATTATAACTATGACTATACTATGGCTATAACGCAATTGTTATGATTGCTGCAAACATGATTTGATCATTATAAATGTATTGTGAAATTGTATTGTTAACAATATTTTGATGCGTGATTTATGCTGTAATCAGATATATAGCTTGTATTGCTGACATAATGATTCACAAAGCTTTTTCTTTAGCGCAAAAACAATTTGATTACTTAAATTATTTTAAACCTAATTTTATTTAAATGTGTGACTTATTAAATAAATATACTATTAAAAAACGTGCATATCTTTTTAATCCAGCTTCTAAAGAATGCTGGGTGAATTCTGTAAGGCTCATATCATGATAAATCATAAAAATTTACTGAATCATAATTTGATAATATTGGGATCTATTTGTAACTATAATATGGTAATCTAATTATCATATTATGATACAGAAGCAGATAAAAGTATGGTTGCCACAACCATAGTAACATGGTTGTCGCAATCATAAATCCAAAAATGTGTGATGCTCTTCGAATATGGTTCCCTCAACCATGTTTTTTCTTTGCGTGCAATAAAATAATTTGTAACCATTTAATTGATTTAAATTTCAATTTAGGTTTTAATCATATCTATTAAAAATTTAATTGGATATTGTTTTTAACTTCAAACAAATTTTCAGTAGATACTATTAAAACTTTAATTAAAATTTGCAAAAAAAAATCGCGAAAAATTCGGGGAAACACAATTTAAAAATATTCTCAAATTCTCAAAATGAAACAAAAAAATCCCAAAATGAAAAAAAAAACAAAATTTAAAAAAAATCTATTTTTTTCAAAATTAAAAAAAATCGCTAAAATTTGAAAAAAAACCCAGATTAAAATTTAAAAAAAATTCCCAAAAATACAAAAAAAAAACGGCAAAATATTAAAAAATCCTCAAAATTTATCGGAATTAAAAAAACATTTTCAAAATTTAAAAAAATCAAAAAAATTGGAAAACAAATGTCCATTCGCTTGCGACCTACCATGAAAATTTTAATGAGAGTCTTTTGCACAGAAAGGCCGTAGGAGATACGAACTGTAACAGCGTCTGGCTACATTACCCCGATGATGAGCTTCACTATTGAATTACGCGTTACTCTAGGCGACTGTGGCAGGTCTTTACTTAGAAAATATAAGATTTAACTTCTTCACCAATGGTTTTATGGGAGAGGGAGTCAGAGACTTGGTATGTTGGGTTTTGAGGTGTTGTATAAATTTCCCGATTACTGAAGCATCTTTCAGGCGGAAGATTTAGCTGCCAAAATGGATGCTGACTTTGATGTTGTCCCTGAATCGGTTGAGACTTACATACGTTAGTTTCTTCATTGACTGTCATTCGAGAAAATTTGGAGTACGATTCCGATTTGGAGAACTTGTCTCCTCTAGATTTAAGAGAACAAAAATATATTTTTTTTTATTTAAACATAACTATCATTTATTTAATTAATTATAAAAATAAAGCTTTTAATAAGTAGGAATTATAAATTATTTGTATGTATTTCAAATAGAATATGAAATTGATTCATATTATATATACAGAGATGGGATAACAAAAACGAAATTATTATTTATATTTACACCCTGAAGCATATCGTCTGTGACTAGACCAAACAGCACAAACAGCAATGAGAGATATGACACTATGATACTCCCAAACGACCGCACGCTTTTCCAAAAACTTTTAGTCTTCTATCACCGTAAATGATTGTGTTTGACCTTCATAGGGGAAGATGCCTCCCAAAATGTATTTATAATTGCCAAAATGACGTATACGATATTCGCCGGGTAAGGTATTGGGACCAATTGACCAATGTATATGAACATCACTGAAACCTAAAATTAAATGTGTACGTTCCCAAATGAATCTGGAAAGGACAAATAAATTGATCAATTATTATTTCGCAAATGAAATTTCTCATCAGAAAGATTACTTGGTATCCCAACTGCCATCGGTATGAACTACTTTCCATCTTTCTTCATTTATTTTACGTTCCACAGCCAAATAGGTTTTCTCATGGAACAGATTATTACGTGGATTGCCCGAGACAAAAGTAACTTCGACTGTATCATTTATCTTATATTGTTTTAAGGGTTGTTTTTTAACATAACCAAAATCTTTATCCAAAGGATGGCCATCAAATATAACTCCGGTATTCATGGATAACATACGATCATTCATATAGGGTGGACTGGGACCAGCATCAACAATTTCTCCTCTTAACATGGCTTTGGTTAAACGTTCATATACATCCATGTAAATTGTATGGGTATTAGGGCCAAAAATAGTCGAAGCCGCCTCATAACGTTGGGCTTGATATTCTTCGGGTGTTGTTATATAACTGGTGTAGACATTGGAAAGACCGGCTATGATAACATCAACATCTTTGCCACCAGTAGCAGCAGCAACAGCTCTTACTTTATTACGCAAACGACGACCAGCCATGGTAGTGAATTCTCCGGGAACAGCGGTAATAATTAAATCACCAATTTGTAAAATTTGTGCTGGTACAATTTTCGGTTGCCATTCATAAGGGAAAGTGGCCTAAACGGTTGAAAATTCTATTAATAATCATTCCCACTTTTTAGCCATAATCTCTACTTACTCTTCCTGTAGCCAACAGAATAGGTTTTGGCGAGTGACATGATATATCATCTTGGGTAGGTGGTACAATAAAATCACGTACTAAATTCCACATGGGATTATCAGTCAATGTACCTTGTTCGAAATTAAAGGCCCCCGGACCATCGGTAGTACCAGCGGCAAAACTATAACCCATAGCAGGTTGACAACCTCGAATTTTATCAATTTTACGAAACATAGGACTATAGGTGGTACCATTATAATTGGGCATATCAATGAATTGATGTATGAAATTTAATTCACCAGTAATTTCACGTCCATTATTATCTTCTTCGCTGGCCTCATTGAGTAAACGCTAAATGTAAAGATGTACCATTAATTAGTTTCAATAATTGTGAGTTTATGACAGAATCAGGGATGTAATGGACATGAGTGAAACAATGAACGATTTTACATAATTTTTAAACCATAATTGTGGTTATGGTTCTATCTTCTTATCTTTTTACTAGTACACAAATTAACACAAAATTTTGTTTTCTCTGGAATCAAAGTATTACTAGTTGTATTGATTTCGCTTTTCACAATTTAGATATGATTTAAAAAAAAAAAAATCGCGTAAAATTATTTTAAGGAAAAAAAATTCGCGGAAATAATTTGAGGTAAAATAATTACAAAAACAAAGAAATTTTGACGTTTAAAAAAATTGCGGACAAAACTTTCGAGTAAATAAAATGTTGTGAAAAAACTTTGAGGAAAAAAATTTTTATCATTTTTCAAGGAACAAAAATTCATAGATTACGTAGATATCAAACTATTCTTCTTCTTTTACCAACAAACAGATTTTTTCATACACATTCAAATATTTTTTGTATAGGTATACCGCATATGTCCACACATTCTCATGAGTTACGCGCACTGGCAGCTAATTTCAAAGAGTTTTAGCTCTATGTAATCTATGCAAAAATTTAGCGTAAAAAATTTATATTTGAACATAGTTTCGTAAAAAAATCTTGGAAACAATATTTAGTGTTTTTTTCAATCGTTATATTTTTCAGCAACTTTTTAAATTGTAAATTGTCATTGACAATGACGTCATAATCCAGCAAAAACTTTCATTACCAAATAATTGGTAATATAATAAAAATTCATAGCTTTAAGCAAATTATTATTTGGCGTGTAAACTCATTATTTTTGTTTGGCGAGGTTGTGTTAAAGCTTCATTAAAGCGTTTGTAAGTTTGATTCAAAATTTTGTTTAAGTTTTCTTCAAATTTACTAACAACCATATTTAAATTATTTGAATTTGAAAATATTCGCTAGATTTACGAAATAATTCTATGTTTTAATGTTTTTTTTTATTAATTTTATTATATTTTTATATATTTTTTTATTCAAAAAATGTTAAGTTTCTTTGAGCTTCTTTTATTTAATTCTGTTTCTGGTTTGAAACGAGCTTCATATCCTTTATTTATAAATTATAATTATTTATTTCCAATATTTCGTCTCCACATTGGGTGTCTTCTTCAGGGAATAATTATTATAATTTGATTGATAAAAACGAGCTTGATTACTAAGAAGACAAGAATGGAGCAAAATTGATGATTAATAGGTTTTTTGTTAACCCTACACTGCATGACTTTTTATATTTGACCGAAAAAAATGTTTTGTAAGGGGAAATTATCGTCTGAGTTCAGGAAAAATATTCAAAAAAATTTTTAATCACTATTTTAGTAGATATTATGCAATTTTCATAAAAATATCATTTTCATAAAAAATTGGAAAAATAATATTTATTTATAAATGAAATAAGAATAAGTTATATAATAAAATGTTGTGTAATAATACATTTAGTATATTATTACTCAAATTTAATTCAACTAACGCTTTTTACGTATAAAATTTAAAACGTGCAGCTGCTTTTTGTCTAAGCACTCCGGATACTTTCACCTAAACCGTAAGACGATTCAAAAACTGAGTTGGCAATACAAAATTATTGAGAATCACATTACGGTTCTTTTTTTTATTGTGCAAAAATGATCAATATAATGTAATATGAGTTAGTATTTTTCGAAAACAAGAGCGAAATAGCCGTTATTCTAATAATAAAATTGTGTATCACCAGTGATACAATATGAAGTGTAGGGTTAAAGTTCTGCCTATTATGGAGGCTCTAGCTTTTCTAAAACTTCGGGTTCTGATGAGTTCTTTAGCCAGATCGAAAAACTAGTAGCAACCTAACTAATATGTTTGATTTGCTTTATTTTTGTAAATATACGAAGGTTGAAAGCTCGTTATAAATTTAAAACAAAATTTTATTAAACAAATTATAATAATTATAATACGTTTTTGGTATTAAGCGGTTCTCAAGAATTTCTCGTTATGCAAAGCAGTTATACAACATATCTTTTGATAACCTGTTAAAATGCCGCTGTCTAATTTTCTTACATAAAACTATCTACTCAAAACAACCAGGCTATTTATACAATCGTCTTATCTTCTCTAGATCAAATAGAGGAAAAAAGATAAACAGTTTTCGATATCGTAATCAGATATCTGAAAGACATTTTTTTATAAGCTCCATTCGGCTCTGGAACCGACTACCCCACAATATCCAAGCAACAAGCAATGCTAAGCACTTTAAACGCGAAATATTTAAACATTTTTCTTAACTTTTTTAATTAAACTATTTTATTTTTTTTTTAATATTATTGTTTTTTTTTAATTTTTTTTAATTTTTTTAATTTTTAATTTTTAATTTTTTTAAATTTAGTATTTTCTTTAAATCATCAAGAACTGTTTTATAAAATTATTTATTTGTTGCCTACTGTATTTTGCCTAATTGTATATTAATCTTTTATATTAGTCAAACTTTTTATATGCTACATTTGTGATTAAAGTTATATGTACAGTGCTATAAAAGACTCGTTCTTGTTGCACTGTGTACCAAATAAATAAAATAAAATAAAATAAAAAAAAATAATTGTTCCCAGAAGAAGTCAACCAATGTGTAGACGAAATATTGGAAATAAATAATTTTAATTTATAAATAAAGGATCTTAAGCTCGTTTTAAAGAAAAATAATTATTTATTCAATATATTTTGCTTGTTTGAAATATTTTTATTTTTGGTTAAGTTGGGTACGATAAGTTTCGATTAGAGATGGAACTTTACTTTATGGGTGCTTTAATGTATCGTCACTTTACTTTATGGGTGCTTTAATGTATCGTTCATACCCTGAATTCAACTTCGCTAAATATAAAGGGTCCGCCAAATAACTTTTTTTTTTGAAAATGCTACAAAAAAAAAACTACTGAATATTTTCTCAAATTTCTTTTTTTATTTGAAAGTACAATCCTTCCGGTTAATAATGGAAAATAATTTCATTCAAATGGCTGCCTCGGCTGGCCATGCAGTAGCCTACACGATCGGTCCAATTCTTAAGCACATTATCGTGTGCAGCTGTATTTCCTCCTCTTCAATTCAAATTCGTTCAACATGGCCCGATAACGATCGCCATTGACTGTAACGGCCACTCCTTGCTCATTTTCGAAGAAAAATTGCCCAATTTTGCCTCTGGACCAAAATCCGCACCAAACAGGGACTCGTTTTGGGTGTATCGGCACACATTCTGCAACATTACCATGATTTTCAAAGTAATGTAGCAATATCTCCCAGCGTTGTTCAAGCGTATACACAACCATATTCGTTCAGCGGAAGGATAAAACTAATTATCTGTCAAATCAGACATGAGCTAAGTGTTGCCATTCACGAAATAAGCACTTGTTGAAAAAAAAAAAACGTTAGATGGCGGACCCTTTAGTTTGGCCTTTACAATGTCGCTTACAAAAAAATTAAAAATAAGTTATTATTAGATTCCAAATAATAGGTCGTTACAAAGTTGGTTACGAAAAGTTAAAATATAAGTAGTTATTCGTCAGCTAGCGTTATTCCGAAAAATAACTAATACCAAAGATGTCTACAAAAAATTAAAAATTAAGTACACACAGAGAAAAAGTTAGCTGGTTGACAACTGAAATTTGGTTACTTCGACTCAAATTTGGTTATTACGAATTTTAGTCGGTTGGTACAGCTCAACATTAGTTTTCCCAACAAAGTTCGGTTAAATAAACTGATTTTTTGTTGCAACACCCAAAATATTCAGAAATCGAATGTAAATATCGTTGTACTAACTAAATTTATAAGTTGCTACGATTAATATACAATTTTCAATTCGGTTGGCACTTTATTTTTCTGTGTGTATGAAATCCCATATATACTGAATGTTAAAATAAAGAGATTAACGAATTCAAAGATTTTTTTCAAATTGAAGATTTTTGATTTTGAATAATTTTGAGTATATTAAATGAATAAATTAAATAAAAATAATTTTTTCGAAACTTCGAATTTTGCGAATTTTTCAATAATAATACTTTTTTCCAAAAGGGGTAATTTTTGGCCGACTTGTGGCACGTTTGCTAAAAAATCTATTTCTTCCATTCGGAACCATTTGCAAAAAAACTGGGGACACGCTAGTAAAAATATTTTAAGGGACACCATAGTACACATATTTTAGTTTTTGTGAGCTAAGTTGGCAGGCAGAACAAAGTTCATACATGATATCTCTGGTATGATCGTAGATATCGCGAAACGGGATATCGGGGTATGCAATTCTATAAGGTGGCGCAAAAGTAATCCTCCTATCAGAAAATACTATACATAATAAATACATAATAAAAAAAAAAACATCGGAAGGTTATTTTTGCGCCACCTTATATAAATTAAGAGTTTTAGCAGGTTTAAGTACTCATTAAAAAAAAAAAAAAATCTGTAATATATTAGCAGAAAAATTGCTAATATAAGCAACAAAAAAAATTGGTAAATTCAGCAAAAATTTTGGTTGAGTTTAGCATATAGTTTTGCTGATATTAGCAATTTTTTGCATCCTCCCAGCAAAAATGTTGCTGACTTTACTGACTTTATTTTTTTTAGTGTAGTATTAAAGTAAATTATTGATTTATAAGGACTTTATGTATATGTTAAGATGAATTTGAAGTTAATTTAAACTAAAATTAAAACTATTCAAAAAATCTTACTTACCAAAGCACCTTCAGCTAAACGTTCACCAATTATTTTCGTACTTTCAAACATATCTTTACCAGGACCAGAAGCAAAACATTCACCCTCTTTAGCTGGACATTTGGAAGACAACAAATCACAATTATTACCGGTAAGAGAACATTTAGGGCCCATAATATTGGGAGAAACATCTCCCAAATTAGCCGAACAGAAAGCACCAACAAATTTACCCTTGCCGGGAACTTTGTTGGCATTATATTCTTTTTCCAAAACCAAAGCGGCATAACCCACATTATCACTGGATACCAATTTGTTGGTATTATTCATAGAAGTGGGATGTATGGCATACCAATTAAAGGCACCCATAATATTATTTTCTGCATCAACAAAACGTAATTGGGTTAATTCCTTATCCACATCATGTTCATATTGAGCTCTCTCTTCTGGGGGATTACGCAAATATGAAGAGGGAGAACGGTTGATGTTAGCATTTAAAACCACAGTCCGAGAAATATAAATTTTGCCGGGCACCATATTATCAGTAGCTCTTTTTATACTCTAAGGGGAAAAAGTGCATAAAAGAAAGGAAGCCTTTAGTAAAGATCATTAAAGACAGTCTTGGGACAACTTACTAAATATACACCATTGGCCAAAGCTTCAAAGGTTTGAGGTACAAAACCTAAGATGGATATATCATATAACAAGTGCATTAAAAAACCACCGGGAGCTCCATGAGTATGAGTGCCACTAATTACTACATTATCATTGTGATAAATGTTTCCATAGCGAGCTTGTAAACGTTTAATTACCTTTAAAAGGAACATTTTTAAAATTTTTTTTTTAATATTTCAAGTTAAAACATGTAAATTTAATATTTAATTGCACTTACCTCACGTTTTACACCATAACCCATCATACCAGCGTCAACTGATACATAAGCAACACGTTTATTAGTGTCATCTTCTACCACAAAGGCACGAGAGAATTGTCTTAAATGTATGCCACGACCAACTTGTTTGATACTAGCATAACCCATCTGTAAAGAGAGGATTACAAAAAAACTAGTTTTAATTATAAAATTGATAATATCAATTAATATTTTAATTGATATTGAACCTAGCATGCAAATGGTAATATTAATTGCTAAAAATTGTTCACGATATTTGTGTAAAACAATTTTATTTTTAAACAAATATTATATTAGATAACACTACTCAACAAATTTCAACTTTTTGCAGAACCTGTCTTTGAAATACATATTTTTTAATAGACTTAGTTACGCTGAATCCAAATCTGTTAAAGAAAATTTTTTTCATTCGCAGTTTTTAAAACATCGCGGTTTTTATATTTACATCATTCCTACCATTTTTTCGAACATTGCGTTTTCAGCTAAAATTTTATTTAAAAAACTAATTTTGAACTAATGTTTAACTAATTTAAGTTGCTACCAAAACTGTGCTGATAAACACCTTAATAGCATGGCGAACAAGTAAAAACACTAGATGTAGATGTCACAGCTTGTATGGACGAAGTAGAGAAAAAATACAAACAAACACAACTATTATAAGACTTACACAAAATGCAACCGTGTTTCATGTATTTTTTTCTTTTGTATTCTACACAGCAAACAAAGACACGCATGTGTAGATACAAATTGTGAATATGAAAAAAATATAAATAAAACCATAAATAAATTAAACAAATTAATTTAAAAAATTTACTACATGAAGGATATTTTGATAAATTTTAAAATTGAATATGAAAATACGCTTTGGTGCTTCTGTACGAAATAATATTTTGATAAATTGAAGATACAATAATAAAATATAAAATACGCTTTGGTGCGATTGCCCGTCTCAGGTAGTTTTGTTTTTAAAAGATATTTAACGATAGTTTGAAAAAAAATTTTTTTTTGTATTTTAGAATTGTCTTCATTTAAAAAATATAAAATTGCTTCATCCATTCATATACAAACATGCATGTAAGTAATTGGGAATTATTAAGTTTTGTTCTTAATAATATTAATAAAATATAACGATGTGAAAGTTATTGCACTTTTATATCTTTTCAAAACAACCACAAAAAAAAATAGATATAAATTTTAGCAAAATAAATTAACTAAACATTTTATACTAAGTTTTTTTAATCTACTAAGTTCCAGCAAAAGTTTTTATCGATTTTCACAAGTCGATTTTATTCTGCATTGAACTAAGTGTGAATATTAAAGTAAAAATAAAATACGCTTTGGTGCTACTGTACGAAACAATATTTTGATAAATTGAAGGTACAGGCAAAAATAAAATATAAAATACGCTTTGGTGCGATTGTACGAGTACAAAACAATAAATGCCCGTCTCAGGAATTAGCGATATTTTGAAATTTTTTTTTTTTTGTATTTTAGAATTATCTTCATTTGAAAAATGTAAAATTGCTTCATTCATTCACCAAAATATTTTGCTGAATTTGCTAATTTTTTGATAAAAAATCAGCTCACTAATTTTCAGCAAAACACTTTTATGGATATTTGCAATTTTTCTGCCAAGGATCCTCAGAGCAAAAAATTTGCTAAGTTAACTAACTTTTTTGCCAACTTTACAGACTTTTTAATCCAGCTTCAACAGAATACTGAGAGAATACTGTAAGTATCATACTTCGATAATTTTTGCTATTTTAATCACAATTTCATTTGTAATTTTATTTATTTATTTATTATTCTTCAATTAAATAACCGAGACAAAAGGGCCATATATGGCTAAGAAATAACTACTACACATTTTATAAAAATTTCCATAAACATAATATGATAATATTGCTATCAATTGGGAATCATAATATTGTAGTCTAATTGTCATATTATGACTATGATTATGAAAAAGATCAGAGTATGGTTGTCACAACCATAGTAACATTGTTGTCGCAATCATAAATTCAAAAATGTATAAAGCTCTGCGAATATGGTTGCCCAACCATGTGTTTTTCTTGGCGTGTACCTATCAACGTTAAGTTTTTAAAGAAAATCTACGATATACCGATTAAAGTTTAAAGAACATGTTGCCTGGTAAGGTTTGCACTATAATTGAAAGTAGTTATGTTAGCTAAACTAACAATAGTAAATAATGCGAAGAAGTTACGCTAGAGGTGAAAATGTATAAGCGTTGAGATGTTAACGATATTAATTATCTAAGTTGAAAGTTAACTCACATAAGAAAAGTTTTATTAAGTTTTCATCTAAAACACATTTTAGTGTACTTTGGGTTTTTTTTAGAGTTAACGGATATATTTAAGTCGAATACACGGCTATTAATCATATACTTTTCTATGAGAAAAATTTTTGTTTTCTTTGGTATTTAAAGCAAATGGAAAATTTGTTAAAATTTGAAGTTATTTTCTAAATATTTCAGGATATTTTCAATGGTTTTGTAATTTTAATACAAAAATTTGTTTACTAGAATGTTTACTTTATGCGCAATGACAAAATTTTACATGCGCAAAATTTATATATGGATAAAAATAAAAAAGTAAAATGTTCAATTCCTTACAATACAAGAGCGAAATCCTGATAACAAACACTTAAATGATTACATAGGCCAACAAATTTTTAACAATGAGAACAGAGTATACTTTTGTAAAGGTTTGAGCAGCGCTGAATCCGAATCTGACCTCAGAGTTTGCCCATCACATTTTCGAGATATCTTAGCCTAAAGTTTGAAGAAACCCTGCTTTTCATCATATTCGAGACTTTATAACAGCGCGAATTCACCTTTACATATAAAATTTGTTATATTGTCATAAAGTCCTAGCAATTGCCATTAAAATTATTAAACCTTTATTTTCTATTATATCTTGTTCCTTCTTTGAGATATCTTAGTCTAAAGTTTTAAAAAACCCTGGGTTTCGCTTTATTCATGTTATTTTTGCTATGAGTTCAAAAATTTAGATTTTTCGCTACATTTCGCCTTTATTTTACGGTCCACTTATAAGAGTTATTTCCCAGAAAAATGATTTTTTAATTGTTTAAATATCTCTTCTTTTTGCTGAGATATCGTTCGTTGAAATTTATTAATTTGATGATTTTATACTACCACTCTTACATGAACCCAGGGTCATGAAAAGATTACGTGGCAATATTGACCACATTTTTGTTTTATTTTAATTTTTTTATTTTTTTGTGTTTTTTGATTTTTTTTAAATTTTTTTTTATATTTTTTTGTGATTTTATCTTGATATCTCAGAGAATAAAAGAGATATCTTAATAATTCAAAAAGCATTTTTATGGGAAAAAGTATAACTACAAAATTCTTATTAAATCGCTGTAAAATGAAAGCAAAATGTAGCGAAAAATTTAATTGTTTGCCTTCATAGCGAAAATACCATGAATATAGCTGAAACCGGGATTTTTAAAACTTTATGTTAAGATATCGCAAAGAATGACCAAGATACGGACGGAAGTAAACCTTTATTTTGAAGCCAATAGGTAGGATTTTCACACGACATTTTATAAAAAAAATCTGAATTCGCTCTGTTATAACGTCTCGAATATGACAGAAAATGGAGTTTCTCAAACTTTATGTTAAGATCCGAGCAAAAAATAGTTCTTACCGAGAAACGCTTCCGGAAGGCATTCTTTAATTACGAAGGGCTTCTAAAGCAAATCCAGAAGGCATGATTTTTGGTCGCGATGTCCCACTTGGTATGTCTTTTTTAAGCAGGTGAAAAGCGCTTCTTTCATGTGCTCTTAAAAGCAATAAATTGATGCCTTCTTAGGCAAAAAGAAGCTCTTTTTTTATATGTTGACAACATTAATCCTTCATAGTATGCATTCTTTATTGCTTCATTGTAAGCATTATCCACTGCTTCAAAGAAGGTATTTTGAGAAGCACAACAGAATACCTTCCCTAATTGCTTTATTGTATGCAGGGCGGTGAAGCGCTATTTCGGAAGCATACATATGTAGTTACTGCTTACCAAAACCAAGTTATTTTTAGATTCGGGTTCAGCGCAGCTTATACCATTAAAAAAGTAATCTGTCCCTGGGTTTTGACTTCTTCTAAATTTTGTCGGCCTGTGTTATACTCATATACATTTATATTCTTAAAATAATTTCATGATTTTGCGATAAAACTTCTGAAAATTAAGTGTGTTTCAAAAACTGTAAATGTAAAATGCTTTTATGCAAGATTTGGATTCAGAGTACTATTACAAATTTTGGGTTTCTAACCAGTTTTTTTTTTGGCGTTGAGTAGTGTAATTCAGATTTATAATTTTTTCTGTGTTTTATAAAAAAAAAACCTTATGGAAAATTAAGACGAACTGCCACCATACCGATCCTTGGGGCGGACCTATAACTTTTATATGGCATTATCATAGGTGGGGAAAATTGTTTACTTGTGACATATCACAGACCGAACCTGGGACATGTCACTTAATTATGTCTTCTAGGATAGTTCAGTGATATATTCTAGGTTAATCCACAGTCACAGAACTGTGCTTATAATGAAGGTTCTGTGACATATCAAGTGTTAAGTTTGTGACATGTCACAATGTGTTAATTTCTCCGTCCTATCAAAACGATATGTAAACGAAACAGGTCCCTTGCATATAAAGCGATCAGAATGCTGACAGTTCATCTAAATTTTCCATAGAGAATTAATGAATTTTAACAATTATTTTTTAATCTCAATAACAAAGTGTTATGCCAATTACCTTAAAGATCTTGATAATTTTTTTTTTTTTTTATTGAAAGCTTTTTAAAATTTTATCTATTATGTACTTACAAAATTAATTTCCACAGGTGGTCCGGTAACATCTGCTCTACCCAAACCAATTTGATAGCCATCGACAGCATCCTGTACTAGGCATACAAATGCCAATAGACAGGGTATACTAAAACTTTTAAAATTCATTTTTGTTATAGATCCCTTAACGAATCATATAGAAAGTTTTCAAATTTGTGCTGCTCGGGGAAGTTATAAACTGCAAGAAACAATGGATACAAAATATATTGAGTTAATTGTAAATAATAACTTTAAACAATGTACGTTAATAAAAAGATAAAAGTATTAATTAGTTTTATGAATCATAAGATAAAATCTAAAACAGTTTTGGGCACAAATATAGCATTGTTTAAAGATTTACAAATAAATTTGAAATACTACAACTTTAAAATTCTTTTAAGATAAAAAAAAAAATAAAGTTCTAATAGATATTTGAATAAAATTGTCCTATGTTGCATGAGACTTTGAAAATATCTGCTCCTGGGGAACAGATTTACTATAACCAATCCGAAGTGTCAACTAGAGTCAATTATGGTCCGATTCTTACCGTACACGCAAAGAATTAGTAAAAAAATAACAAAATTTTTTCTACAAAAACCGTTTAATTTATTTAATAGACAATTATTTTGACAAGCATTTGAAAATCAAGTAGAAACAACATTAAATTAAATAGAAACAGCTTTGAAATCAAACAAAGTTTGTTTGCTACTTAGTTTAAATATGTTTATACTTATTTTTAAAAAGCGGAAATCCATCATATTGAAATATTAGTTTAAATATGAAAATGTTTATTTTGACTAGAATCATATTTACTTTAATAAGATTCATACTTAATTTAAAAAATTTCGTCAAAAATTAAGATATTAATTTAATTATTTATGGAATAATAAAAAGTTAACAATGATTTTTGTTTCTCTGCGTATACATACACATTGCAGGCTTCTTTTTGTTTTTTGTATGAAAAACAGATACAAAAATCTTCCATGGTTGATTTTTTTATATGTTTTACAAGATTTGTACTTATTATTAATTTTTTTTCTTCGCTACCACATCTTAAAATGCCGACTTCATTCTGAGTATATCTTTCAATCTGGTTGTCGGCCACACTATTAATTTGCTTAACAGCAAATGTTTTTAACAAAATAAATTAGTAAGACATTAGTAAAATATTAGTAAAACTAAAATTTTAGCTGAGTATAACTTAAATTTTAGCTGAGAACTCAATTTCAGCAAAAAATTTTCTGAAAAATATTAGACTTGATTTACAAGACGTTTTAGTGTAGACATTCACTGTATTGAAAGTGTTTGTCAAAATAACTTTCGCAAATATAAACTTTTATGGCTGCATTTTGGTACACATCATTTTTTAATCTTCTTACATTTTCCGTTTTTCCTATGAAAATGAAGTGCATTTTCTTTTTCTTTTTTACACTAAATAAATGTTCAGATTTGTCTTTTTGCTTATGCACAAAAATGTTTTGACCGATTGCGAAATTTTATGATAAATTGTGCAAAAATTTACCTGGTAATGCTGAACATTTATTAAACAAATTGTTAATAAATTTATCATAAAAAACTCAGGTAAAATATTTGATTTTTTAAATTTCATGTCCAAAAACTGCATTAAACACGCAAAACTTAAATGCAAATTTGCAAACAATCTGGTACATAGTTAAGTGAAAAAACTGGAGAAATCATTTAAATTAACGTGACCAAAATATTAACGCTCAATGGTCGGTACTCTTGTTTTCGATTTGAGGGGTAAATTTTGTAGCGCTGTGTAATACAAATCAGCCAGAATTATTTGTCCACTTTTAATTTTTCGGTCACGCTTGACCTTTATATGGTGTCAAAAGTAAAATAAAAATAAAAATTATTTTTTCAAGAAATATGTTATTGAAGAGCATATTTTTGAATTTGCTTTTGCACAGATTTTTTCAGCATTCATTCCGGTTGGTTGTTCCATGTTTAACTAGCCCTTAACTGGGAAAACGATTAATGAAATTTTTAAAGTTTCATCAAGTGAAATTTTTATATAGAATTTTAAGTTTTTTGATATTTCCTAAAATTTGATAGCTTTACAACGGTTTTTTAAAGTTATTCATTTTATTCGATTAATCGACAAAATTTTTTCAAATTATTCGCTATTCGAAAATCGTGATTTCTAAATTGTTTATTTGAGATTTGTTTTTGTTCGTTAGATTAACCGAATAATTTTTATTCGAGTGACAACCGAATAACGGTTTTGCAACCGTTTCATTCGGCTATCAGTATTGGATAAAGTTATTATGTGAACAAAGGCTGTTTTTTTTATAGAGGTATAGAACTTTGAAATTGAATAAAACATAGATAAATTTTTTAAATTAATATGAAATTTACTTATTCGAAAGATAATCGTCTGGCATTAAAATTTAAATATGACTTCTGGCATATGACCGAAACGGCTGGCTCGGACGTAGTCTAATCTGGAGGTCCAATTTTCGATGACTTTATCCAACATTTTTGGCCGTATATTGGTAATATTAGGTAATATATATTATATATATGGGAGGCCAATTCACGGGTCCGAAACGTGAAACTATGCGGTTTCCAAACGTTTCCTTCAATAAATCAATTGTGGCACGAGCTGTGAGACATGTTGCGCCGTCTTGTTGAAGCCACAGCTCCTGCCCATCATGGTTGTTCAATTGATGAACGAAAAAGTCAGTAATCATGTATAGGGCCCACCATTGACTGTAACGTTCCGACCAGCATCGTTTTTAAAGAAGTACGGACCAATGATTCCACCAGCTCATTAAGCACACCAAACAGTCAGTTATTCTATATGTAACGGTGTCTCAACATACACATGAGGATTATCATCACTCCAAATACTGCAATTTTGTTTATTGACGTAGCCATTTAACTAAAAGTGAGCTTCATCGCTAAACAAAATTCACTTTAGAAAATTTCGAACAGAACCATGATTTTCAAAATAAATTTGCACAAATTGGAAGCGTTCAGGCTTCAGTCTATTCATGTTGAACTGCCAAACCAAACTAAACATAAATCACTTGACAGCTGACAAAATGGCCGCCAGTTAAAAAAGTGTTTCCGACATAAAGTTCTATACCTGTATACAAAACACCCTTTATTTCGTTAGGGTATTTTAAGCTTAACAATATTTTAAGTAATTTCGTTAGGTTATTTTAGGGTTAACGTTATTTTGAGTAATTCTTTAGTATATGTATTTTACAGATACATATATGAGAGAATCTACGAAAACGTACGATTTCAGATTTTAAAAATAAAAAATTTCAAATTAGTAGCACACAATTTTCTGCATTAGCTTGTTTAAAATGCATTAAAAAGCAGTAATATGCTTGCGTAAATCAATTTATTTGAGTGCTGAAAAAGTCATAAACAAAAACCGCAAAAATGTTCGCTTATAAAATTTGTAAATTTTTTGGATTTTTCGGGGATGCGACCATACGTTTTCGAGTAACCTTACAGTGCTAAGCTCGAATTTGGTGTCCAAATTTTTCACATCATCTTAAGAAAAATTCAACTTAAAATTGCGCGGTTTAAAGAATTGCGCGGTTTAATGATAGACATTACAATAACTATTATCATATGTAAATATTAAATGGATCGTATAATATTTTTTGTCTCTATATCAATTTCAAAATAGATAAAAAGTATGAAAAAATTATGCACAAAATTGAGTTTTACATCAGCGGTTTAAGGAATTATGGGGTCTAATATGTCTTGAACGGTATAAATCAACATTAATATTATTATGTGAACACGCCAAAGTGATCGGATAAACTTTGAATTCTCTACAACATTTTTTTCTCCAAAAATCCCCAAAAGACCAACTACAAATTAAAGGCACAAACCCCAGCTTCAAGAATTATGGGGTCCAATATATCTTGAATTGTACATGTTATCATAACAATCATTATGTGAAATTGCTAAATAGAGCGAAATTTATTTTTTGGTTTAGCATCACTTTTTAGCTCCACAGTACGCTAAATCCAACTTTAAATTGATTGGAACATCCGCAGTTTAAAGAATTATAGGTTGAAATCTGGCTTATATGATAGAGATCACCATTACTATTGTTCTTCTCTGTGAGTGCTAAAAGGATCTGATTATCCCTTTCGTTTTTATATCACTTTTAGCTCCAAAAATCTATGAAAAGCTACAAAATTTAATCTTAAATGGCTCTGGATACCAAAATAATAATACGATCCATATAGCACTTACACACAATAATAGTAGTACTGTTATCTACCGATCACACTGGACTGCAACTAATTATTTCTCAAACTTTCAAAAAATATAAAATTTTAAGCTTCACGCATAGACATGATGAGATTTGTATTGTCATATTCTGAAAAATCTCTGAAATTTCTATTTATTGATATTTTTAAGAACTACCATTTATATCTAGCTTAGGTTAGGTTAGGTCGGAGTGGTAGCCGGCTCCGTGAGCACCAGCACACTTAGACTCTGAGGTCCGTTGTGATGCCACGAGACTGACGGATTACCGATCAGACTCCACCGTTGAACCAGTTAGAGCTCCTTACGAAGCTAAGGAGGTGCGGAATACCAGCACCTGAAAGATCCCCAAGATCGTGAAAGAACGCCGATCCAAGTGAGGCCCCCCTACGTAGCGCCAGCGCAGGACATGAACAGAGAAAGTGCTCAATACTCTCCTCCTCCTCCTCGACCCCGCAGCTCCTACAGAAGTCAGGCGATAACACCCCCAACCTACGAGCGTGCCAGATCCAGAGCCGGCCAGATGTGCCTTGTCACCACACAAGTCACGCCATTAGCCCACCTAAGGTCAGTCGCCCTCTCGGAGTAGAGCCGATTGTTCAGCTTACAGGTTGCTAGGGGAACACCAACTCCTGCAAATTCCGCAGGAACTTGCAGGGTGGTTCCTAGCCCTGCAAGCTCATCAGCTCTACAGTTCCCTGGTATGTCCCTGTGCCCCGGGACCCACACGAGTCTATATTTAACTTCGGGCACATATTTTTTTCAACATATATGAGATTTTGCAACATCGGAATTATCACCCACCAAAGGTTTTAGTCGAGTTGCTTTTATGCTGAAAAAGTTATACCCAAAAGTGTTAAAAAAACTTTTAAATGTTACAAGCAAATTAGGGTAGTCTTTACTTGAGTAGAGCACAATTATAGTAATAGTAATTAATAATAGTAATAAGTAATAGTAATTAACAGTAATTAATATAAATATTAAAATTAAGGATGTTCGCCTGACTAAATTCGTTGCCTCAGAAATGCTGATACCATCAAAAATATTATATATTGTCCTTCAAATTGTTAAAATTCTGAGTGACATGGAAACGTACGGTTCCGTAGATTTTCCCATTTATCAGCCCATATCTAGAATACCTAAATTAAAAAGTGCAAAATGCATTCCAAAATTGCAACAACAGTAAAAATGTATTTTTAGAAAGAATAGATTATTTTTGGATTACAGATCATAAAAGTAGACAACCCAGCAAAACTTTGGTAATGGGTGCGATAAAGTAATTATTTTCCAACAAGAAGTAATGAGTTACCGATAATTGAATACTCATGGATTACCTTGTAATGAGACCTCATTACATTTTACATTACTTCAAAACATAAAATACTGACTTGCCGATCATCAATTACATACGGCATGAATTATAAACGTAAAGTAATTATTAATATATATTTTTGAAAATCTATTTATAGACACATTACTTTGTGATTTTTTGTAAGCATAATGGTAAGTTGTATATTTTTGATATCACGAACGAAAACACGAAGCACGACAACTCATCTACATGTTAAGCAATAAAATATTGTATGTATCGATAGCTCAGTTGGTAGAGTTCTCGCCTAACTAATTGTTAAATACCAGAGACCCCAGGTTCAAATCCCATCATGAACAAGTTATTTATTTAATAAAAAAAAAGTTATTTATTTAATTAAAAAAAAATCTGTAAAAAAAATTTTTTATGCATTTTTTTTTATGAAAATCTATTTATAGACACATTACTTTTTCCCACCATGTAACCATATAAGTAATCAGTTACTTTACCCACTACAAGGTAACAAGTTACTTTGAGGCTCATCGCCTGTAAAATTCATCAATGAAGTAACGTGTAAAGTAATGCATGAAGCCCTATGGCGATACATTACTTTACCCATGATTTGGTAATGTGTGGTTTTGCTGGGAATCGCAGCTTTCGACAGCATTTGAAATTTTTTAAGTATCCAGTTAAAAAATCAGTTATTTTTGTAAGTTTTTGAAAAATTAAACACGTGAATAATACCTGGAGTTTTTAAAATTTGAAAGATCTATTGCTCCACAGAGTCTTCCTGTTCACAATATGAAGAAAGTCGAAAGACATGAGGTCAAAAATGCTAATTTTTCAACGTTCTTTCATGGAATGAACAATATGTATGTTTTTATGAATTTATTATTAAGAAAATTGACCCTTACAACTTTTTTTATAGTTTTTAAGTAATAGTGTTTTTGAGAGAAAAAAATATTATTTCGTTGGGATATTTTAAGGTTATCGGTAGTTTAGAATTATTTCATTAGGGCATTTTAAAGTTAACGTTATTTTAAGTTATTTCGTTAGGGTATTTTTTTAGTTATTGGTATTTTTAGTTATTTCGTTAGTGTTATCTTAAGGTTAAAAATAGTTTCTTGGAACGGTATTGGATCGTTATCTTTATTTTAAGGTTAGTGTTTGCCAACCATGATTATAATCAAATTATGTTCAAAGTTTACAAATAAAAATTCCAACATTTTATGGTATTCCCAATGCATACAAACGTAAACGTTATTTAAGCAGTGGGATCAGTCAAACCAAAGAGTATATACAAATAGAGAGACTACACTTCCCACGCCTCTCAGCAACAAAATACCGAACTCGGGCAAGCAATTGACAACATTTATTTTACACTAAAAAATACATGCAACATATTAATAAAAAATTGTTGCTTAAAACACTCGTTTTTATTTTGGTTATATTTTTTATTATTTTCTTTTAAAATTTAATGTATTTTAATTTTATCGTGCTAATTTTATCGTTAAAATTTTAAATTATTATTCAAAAACATTATAGAAATTAATTTAAACTTTTAAATTTAACTCGGTGCGAATTTACGAACAACTAAAAAGAGGGCGGATTGAGAGAGACTAAGGTGGATAGAAACCCACTACTCAAACTAGTGCTCGTAGTTCATTAACAAATTCGTTTACATGCTTTATTAATTCAAATATTTTTTAATCAAGTTAGCTTACTCTAGCGGATACATTTCGTAAACGGACTGTAACTCCATATCATGTGTAAGAATAGTACCTACATAAAATTTGTTGGCTATGTTTTACATACTATACAAATGGTGACGGATTTGCGGAAAGTAAATTCTGTTCAAAACAGATTTTCTTTTCGACTTTCCGTTTAATGAGTTAGATAGAGACAAAACAACAGCATTATCCTCTGTTTTCTTTTAACTCTTATAATGTTTCATAAACGAGTTACGTTTCGAATCCGCTCAGGTAATTTGGGCCTAAATCGTTCAAAAAACAGCCAAATCAAGCTTTTATAGCAATTGCTAATAAATTGCTTATAATATTAATAAACTGAAAGTGTCAAAAAAAAACGGTTTCTGTCAAAAAAAAAACGGTTTAACCCTTTGACGTTCGAATTTAAACTGCTGAAAAATTTAAATTTTATAGCAATTGCTAATAAATTGCTTATAAAATTAATAAACTGAAAGTGTCAAAAAAAAACGGTTTCTGTCAAAAAAAAAAACGGTTTAACCCTTTGACGTTCGAATTTAAACTGCTGAAAAATTTAAATTTTTTAGCGTATTCGAGTTTATCGACTCAACATTTTTAAAACTGTGTCGTCAAAAATATTTTTTAAATTCCTTCTATGAAAAAATCCATGGTTTCTATGAAAACTTACACTATACTATATCTATAAAATTTTTGGACAATTTAAATATTTTTTTTTTTTTTTGTAAGAAACGTTCTAAAATTTACTCTGCTATTTCTACGAGCATTTCTGTTGCACACATGTTATACTTAAGAACAGTGCGCAGTGATTGTTTATGAATGAACTTATTTATATTCGTCATGCAAACAAAAACTTGAGAATTTCTTTTGTTTTTAGCAAGGTTGGCCGCCGTAACGAATATCGGTACAGGTTTGGTATCAATATTTTGTTTGTTTTGGTATTGGTGTCGGTATTCCATTCGTATCGGTACCGGTTTAACCGATACCGAAGCATTAACAGCGGTATGTACCGGTATTATTAAAAAATGTCTATAACAAATATAAAAAACGTTGTAAATTACTAAAAAAAAAAAAACTCAAATATAAAGTACTTACAGTTTATGTACACTCAAAATAGTTTTACAGTTAAAAAGCCACAACGGTAATTACTGTTAAAACAATTTAAAATTCAGTTATTTTAAACTGTTGCAATACTGACAATTTTTTACAACGAAAATGATGAAGCAACTGTAAAAATTGGAAAAAAAACTACTGTTTTTAACAGTTATTTTTTCGGTATTTGAAAAATATATTTTTTATAAAAAAAAATATATGTTTTTTTAATTACAATAAAAATTTGTATTTCATACATCCTTGTTAAAATACAAAGTAAAAATTCCAAACGGTACTACAGTTATAACGTTTTTATAAATCGGAGATACAATGAAATTTTCTAATTATTATTTGCGAACTATGAACATATCAATAATAACAAATACATATATACTAAACGAGAATTATTAACAAACTCGATATATCTTTTTTTTCAAAAAACTAACAAAAATTAACTGTTTACAATAACTTCTTCAAACAACTGTCCAAAAATACAGTAATTTTCTTCAGGTGATAACTGTCATAATAGTTGTTTTGTATTATTTCATAGAAAATCAACTGTAATTGCAGTTAAAAACAATTAATACTGATTACTAAACAAACGACTGTCGTGTAGTAACTGTATAACTTTTTTGAATATACGTTCATATAAAATAAGTTTATAAATTCATTTAAAAGTGTTATCAACGCAAATTAAAAGCCTGTAACAAATTAAAGCTTGGACGTCAAGTCTGTAATAAAATTTTCTATTAAAAAAAAGTAGAAATTGATTAACAATTTGTTATGTTTTATTAAAAACTGTATTTTTTGCAAAGAAAAAAAAAACACAAAATTGTTTATTTTGTTAACCGTTTCAATACCGGTATCGTACCGGTATTAAGGGAATAGTTGCGGTATACCGGTATTTTTAAATTCAGGTGTTTCGATATCGGTATTGTATTGGTTATTAATTTGAAACGGTTTTGAAACGGATAACAGTATTTAAAAGGCATCGGTGGCCAACCTTGGTTTTTATTAAAAGAGTTAACAAAAGAAGTTCAATCAACTAGTTGTATTTGTGCAATACAATTTCTGATAGTAGCTGTTTTATCAATGGAATATTTAAGACAGTTTTTAGTAAAACTTTTTAACAAATATTAAATATCACAGTGCTTTAATTTATCCAAATAAATATTAATAGATGTATAAATACCGTCTTCAAAGGTGAATTGTCTGATAAAAAATAAAAAAAATCTTGCCTCAGCTAACGTATCTAAATAGTTAATAAATTTAAATTTATCAAATCGGTGAGGTGTCCCTAAACTAAATAAATATGTTAATATATGAGGAGCTGCAAACCAAAACGTACTTTTTACCTCAATTAAAATTTGTGGGAAATTGAGAATTAAGTATTTCATCCCCTTATAAAACAGCATGAACCTGGAAATAGCAAGAAGTTTATAGCGTATCATGAGATACATCAAACCACAATAAGTCAGCACATAAAATGTTAAGCGTGTATGAGATCAAAAGAATTTTATATGTGAAAAAGTACGTTTTGATAAAAAAAAAGTGAAAAAGTACGTTTTGTTAAAAAAATAAGGAAAAACGAACGTTTTGGTGTGCGATTTTTTTTAACGGTAATATTTTGACAGGATATCTTACATCATCTAAAAATACACCAATTTGCTCACAAGAAGTTATAGACACAAAACGACATTACAAAAATATTTTCATAAGTGAAGACAAAATGAGAAATACAGTTTTTATGTTATTACAATTAACTGTAATTTTGGTTTTTTTTTGAAAACTACGATGCCAGTTTTTACTGCAAATTTCAAAATATAATAAAATTTAATTTAAATTAAAACCAAAATATTTATTTAAATTCAGTATAGATATTTTTTAATACAAAAACTAGTTTGAATAAGTTTATTAATTAATTAAACGTGTGTTCCAAAATCATCTTCAAGGCAGCTACATTCATTATTTTTGTCCATTTCATCCCCCGTATTTTCATTTTGATTATAAAGGATATCTTTGTACCAAACTAATGTGTTGTTTTCAGTCCAGTCATCGCCAAACTGCTTTTTTAAAAGATTTTCTCATCTTTTCTCTTGTCGGCGTTAATCCAACGGCCTGTTGAAATTTCTTCAAGGCGAAAAATTGAAAAGGGGTCCTTTCCTCGTTTAAGAAGATCTATATTGGTATTTCGTTCCTCATTTAATTCGAATTTAAAAAACTTGAAAGTTTTAATTAAACACTTTGTACTGCCATTTTTTAAAACATTTTTATAAAATTTCATCCGTTTTATATATTGAATATTTTAAATTTTTTTATAAATTGATTCAAGTTGTTTTATTTTGAGGATACTCCAGTCTTTTCCCAACATCAAAACTTCACCATGATTGGAATAAATTTTAGAATATTCTTCTACTGTCGTTATAACAGCATGTTTTTTCAGATCTTTTTCAACACGACCAAAAACTCTATCAGCTGGTAAAAAACTGTGTCCTCTTACTGGGAATGTTATTGTTATATCTTGTAAATGTGAGGGTGATTTCGTTTGGAGCCAAAACAAAACAGTTCGAACTATATGGGAATTCTTATTTTGTCCGAAAATCCATCACAAAAAAATCGTATAAATTGAATTTCTTTTAAGCAGACAGTATTTAAATAATGAATTAAGGCAGATCCAATTTCCGTAGATCCTCGACCTGTCTGATTTTCAGTCCAGCAATAAAATGAGGGATTCTTACTATCAACGCCTACAATACAGAAATTGTAGAAACCAAGTTGACGTGAGTAATAAGCTTCTTGAATAGGACATTTCGGCAACACTTGAACTTTTTGCATATCAAAAACTAATGTCAGTGTGTTTTCTGGTTTCTCTTTCATTTTTTCGTAAAATGCATTAGCTCTAAGCTTATGCATCCTTAAATCTGTCATAAGTTTGACTTTCTTCAGAGGATCCACCTCATTTTTAATTTTAGTTTTTGAGAAATGACACACAGTGCAGACGTCTGATGCCGGGGATGAAAATCCAATATTGAAATTATTGCAAAAAATTTGTCGAAATAGAGTTTGACTAACTTTTAAACGATTAGTATAGGATTCGTCATATAACGAAAACATTTTGTCAATGTTAAGTTCGCTATTTAAATATATTCTTTTAGATTTAGATTAATTCTAATGACTCTCAGTAGCAGGAAAGGAATTAATAAATTGTTTAACACTTTCCTTTTTGCCAATATATTTATGAGATTTTGTATCTCCACCTCTTCGCTCTGTTGGTATTCCACCATTAAAAATGCGTTTAAGAAGAAAATCTAACCTTCTTTTAGTAATTGAAAGAACTTCCATAAAGTATGCTTTACATACTAATTCTCGCTTATCATTTTTTATTAAATAATATTTCGATGTTTTGTTGTTCCGTCTCATTAGTAGGGAGCCTTTTCTGCGATTTCGGTGAGGATTTTTGGTGAATATAAGTCTTGATAAATAAATTTCTTGCTTTTTTTTATCTGTATTTTTATATATGTAATAATTTGCGATTTTTTACATTTTCTTTTTCACTAAACTTTTTGCACTGTAACTTGCTAGTTCCCTTATGACTGCAGTTATGTTCATGTGCTTTAAAATGATCACCATCGTCTATATAGACCCTTCAACATAAAAAAAATCTTCGATAAGAACTCGAACATTTCTTATTAAGAATATTTACCTATTTGGAGCTTTTGTAGTTAGTTTCTTTTTACGTGTTCCAGTATTTAAAGTTTCTACGGTTGTTAAATTATTGCAAAATGCAGAACAATCGAACTTTTTTATGTAATTATTTTTTTTTTATTTGTAACACTTATTTAATTAATAAAATAAACGTCAAACAAAGACAGAAAAATGAGAAATGTAAATAAAACAAAAGAGAAAAAAGTATCAAAAAGTATGTTTTAATATAAAAAAAGTAAAAAAGTACGTTTTGTTATGCACCAATTTTTTTAAAGTCCATTTTCTTGTTGAAAAAAAAAATACGCTACTAAGATTTTTTCTAGTAGATTTCAACCCAACTAATACAAAAATAACAAAAAACCAATTTCTCAAAAAATGTGAAAAAGTACGTTTTGGTATGAGGCTTCTCATATATCATATGAAAGAAGATTTTATAAGCTTTCCAGTAATATATAATTTATCCCGAACAGACAGGTCATTTTTGAGAAATTGAAACTTAAAAAATGTAACTTTTTTGCCTTGTCGCCTCCAAAGGGGGGTGTGTTTAACAAAAAAACAATTCAGACTCTGCTCATGTATCTGAATCGTTCCTAATTTTATTTATCAAAATCGGTAAGGTGTCCCTAAACTGAAAACAGGCCAAATTGTGAAAATTTTGTTTGGCAGCGAAAAAAAGCGTCAATTAGATTTTTTTCGTTATCTTTGGAAACTGGTTTTTAGAACATCTAGAAACAGAATCCGTTTTCAGATTGGACGCAAATAACACGCAAATTGTATTTAAATTCACTCAGGCGCACCGTGACCTACTAAAAAAATATTGAACACTGTTTAACTTTTAAAAGAATAAAGAAAAGCTCAATTAAAATTTGGCTAATTGATCTTAAAATTTAAACAAATAAATAAATTGTTACGTACCTACATTTTAAGTACAATTTGCAAACAAAATAACCAATTTAATGCGGAAATAGGAAACAAAAGCTAAAATTTTTACCTAAACTAACAAAAGTTCTTAATATTAAATAAAGAATAAATTCTAACTTTTAAAATTGTTATTCTTAAATTGTTTTTAAATTGTTTTTCGAACTTTTTATTAAATATTTCAAGCATGTAATTGTTGATAAACAACAAATACAAGCATTAAACTTTAGCTTAATGTAGATACAACATTTGCATATTAAAACTTATTTTTTTTTTTTTGTTTGTTGTTGTTAAAAAAAAGTTAATACATTTATGAAGCGGCTTAATGACATTGAAAGTGAGTCTTATTATAAACAAGTTGTATGTATGTTAAAAAAAATAAAAAAATAATAAATAGTTGATATATAAAAAATTGCACTTTTAGTTAGTAATTTAAAGCAGTTTGTTTAAAAGAAAAAAAAATATATATCACTTTTATTCTTATTTTGTGTAAATATATGAAAATTCTCTGAAAGGTTAACAAAGGTAAATTTAAATTAGTTTAAGCAAATTTATTTCGTTTTAAGCTTTGCAATTAGTCACCTTTGTAAAATATAAAAAATATTAGGAGAGGGTGGGGTAAAGTGGGTAACACTTTTTTGTAGCTCCTAGAAAGCATTCACCAATACAAATACACTGCGTTGCATAACTATAATTACAAATGATTTTTGCCATTTTTTTCTTCTAACATTACGAACATTTTTTTAAACTTATAACTGTTTTTAAGAGTGTGATAACTGATCTCTTATAGTGTAAAATTAAAGAGATTACTTAATTGATTTTAAAGAAAAAACTTTGTAATAATATTTTGTGTTTCATAATTACACGCAGAAAAAAAAGGTGATACACTTACAAAAATTAGAGTAATTAGATTACATAGTTTGGTGGTAATTATACCACTACATAAAATTAACGATAATTTTGTCAAAAAAAATTCATTCGATTTCATAAATTATCTCTTCATAAATTTAATGAAAATTTTATTTAGAACTATGAAATTCTTTATTTAATTAAATTACATCAAAAATAAAATGCTTAGGAAACTCCGCCTTCATTATGCTTTTATGTTCGATATTGACATATCTAATAAATATTGCCACATTGATTTGTGTATGTCAAACTAAATTCTAAGTGTTTTTTGTAATTTATCTTTTTTTATAAGAAAAATATACTTGTAGCTTATTTTATTTCACCAAATTTGATGATCATCAATGTAAGTTTTAGATAGCATGTTTTGTATTAATAACCATCAATGTAAATTTTACACAGCATAAACATGAATAAATTAACAAACAAAAAGTAACTTGTTAAATTTAACAAAAAAGCACTTTCGCCGTTATTTCAACACTAAGTAAATTTTGCAAGGAAAGGCTTTTATAAAACCACACCCGTTTTTTTTCTGCGTGTATAGTTACATACAACGGTAAACAAAGAAGAGTCTCAATCAAATAATCGATGAATGTAAATGTGTCCAAATCAACCATAAGTAGACTCTTAAAGGATTACCAGATAATTATTCGCCAAAAGCTGATGTCTGTGCCAATGTTATTACCCAGCCACAAAACTGCTCGACTTGAATTCGCTAAAAGGAATTTACAGACCAACTGGAGAAAGGTAAGTCAATAATCGCTGTTTAAACGCAAATTTCTTTTAAATGTGATTTCTTCTGATGAGAAAAAGTTAAATCTTGATGGTCCAGATGGTTTTTACAGCTATTGGAGAGACCTACGTAAGGAACCACGATATTTCTCAACAAGAAATTTCGGAGGCGGATTCTTTTTTTTCAGTTCTAGAAGAGAAATTGGAGTCATTTATTGAAAATAGCAACGGCAAAGAATTCATTTTCCAACAAGGCAATGCCTCAGTACATGTAAGTCGTGAGACGATTGCGGGCCATTCCAATACTCAAAAAATATAAGAGTATTGGAATATCCCGCATGTTATCCGGATCAAAACCCCATTGAGAATATTTGGGGAGTATTAACCCGTCGAGTTCACGCAGAAAACCGTCAATATGAAAGCGTTTTCCATCTAAAAGAAGCAGGTATTGGTGCATGGAGATCTATAACAACAGAACTTCGAATAAATTGGGTAGACAGTCTGAGTCTGAGTTGTTTAAAAAAAAGTAGGCCTCATGCATTGTTTTTTTTTTTGTAAATTTGGATATATTAAGTTAAGTGTATTTATAGTTATTAAACACTCATTTATTCCTTTTTAAATAGTAAAATAAAAAATAAATGAATTGTTTTTTTGTTAAATATTATTAGTTTTCCATTGGTTTTACTTTTATGCGGGTTAAACTACTCTACTTGTTTTTAACTTACGAAATTTATTGAAATTAATGTGTAATTATAGTTTTGCAACGCAGTGTACTAATTTTAACTATAATCACATTTCGTACTTTACCACACTTTTACCATATTCACAAAAATTGGCATTTTAGAATTGTTCAATTAGTTGAGGAAATCAGCTCGTTAATCGAAAGATATATCTTGAGAATACAGAAATTTTTAACACTTGATAGCTACCAATTAAAAAAAACCAAAGTAAATGCTTCCGTGGGGTAGTTTACTATCCCATAACACATTTATTTAAAAAAATAATCTGTATGTAATAATAATAAATATGTAACAAATTAAGATAAATTCTTTTTAAATCTATAATATTAACTACTATTAAGAATACAAAATATTATTTATAGTTTGCACTCTGTGCATCTCAGTGCAAAAAAAAATCATCAGTTTGAATGCAATATCCTCTATCAACCACATTAATGTTATCGACTTATTAAAAATGTATTCTAGTTCATAAAATAAACGAAGTTGTTTAATACAACTGTACTTAATATAGATTGATTCATACTTTAAAAGTTTGGTCCTAAATCAGTTTTTTGTCAGTACTGCTATCATTGAATAATATCTAAAATATTAGAGTGTCCAGACTTTCCTATAAAAAGTTTTAACAAAAACAAATTTACCTGGGGTAGTAAACTACCCCATTTTAGCTTTCAAGTGTTAATTGCAGTTTGCAAATTGTTCTCCCCCTTCAAAATATTTTAAACATGCATAAATAGAAAGTTTAAAATTTCTTATATAAAATTCAATTTTGTTTTTTTGTGACGCGAAGTTCTTCTAATTTTCACGATTTTAAAAAAGCCCGTGTCTATTATTTCCATAAAAAATTCTGTTTTATGTGTAAACAGTTCAGATTTTGTTTATCTATCCATAAAGTTTCACCGTGTAACTGTGCTTTGTTTTTCGAAAAAATATTTGTTGAATATTGTCCATCTCAAATATTCAAAGATTTGTTTATTAGACCTACAATGCGTATGATGATTGGATGATTAGAACTAAAATGTTTAAGAGCATCATGTTATGATTAAAATTTGTAACAATCATAATATGATCATTATAATCATATAATGATCATAGATGATGATGAAATCGTTCGCATTGATCACGATATGATCAATCAGAATCATATTTATGATTGTTAGGATTGTAATATGATAATTTCTTGCCCACAATAATGTTCAATCATAATTTTCCTCTGCGTGTAGTTCAAACTGACAACCCAGTACAAACCTAGTTTCAACTCTTTACCATACTATTTACTGGCTATATTATTTTGGTTTGCAATGCCCCAAAAGTAAGAGCTACATATTATTTTGTTGTTTTTTGTAATTCGTATGTATTTAAACCAGTATTGCCCCATTAAAACATAAACTTAAAAAGTCATAGGGTAAAAACAAAAATTTGCGCAATTAATCTTATTTCTTTCTATTGAAATCTAAGGATAATACCAGTAGTAAAATTTATTTACACATTAAATTTACAAAGCTTTAAATTAAATTCGCTGTTAAGCGTTTTTTTTCGTTTTAGGTTTTAGCGAATTCTATCGCTAAATAATTAATCGAGCTAATCCAATGCTCACGCAGTTGAAAGAGTCATTGAAGAGGAGTTAAAAGTTATTTTATCAAAGCGTTTTTTTTTTTTTTTTTTTAAATTCGCGATTTGTCAACAATTTTACGTGGCAGCATATCTTTCCAGGAGACCCCGAGGTCCAGCTTTTAGTATGATATGTAAATACTTTTCAGCAGCATGTTTCCCAATTTTCAACTAAAAATGTTTATGTTTGCAAAACGTTTTGCCAAAGAGTATATACAAATAGAGAGACTACTCTTCACACGCCTCTCAGCAACAAAATACCGAACTCGGACAAGCACATGAAAACATTTTTTTTACACTAAAAAATAATTAAATTGTTGCTTAAAACACTCACTTTTATTTTGCTTATATTTTGTTATTTTCTATTAGTATTTAATGTATTTTAATTTTCTTTTGTTTATTTTATCGTTAAAATTTTAAATAAATAAACATTTTATTAAACTACTATTCAAAAACATGATAAAAATTAATTTAAAGTTTTAAATTTCTGCAACATGTTTTCATTTAATTGGTGCGAGTTTACGAACAAATAAAAAGAGGGCAGATTGAGAGAGATTGAGGTGGATAGAAACCTCCGTTTTGGTAAATATTTGTCTCAAAGTAGGATTTTCGTTAGAAACACTTTTTCGAATATAAAGTTTTTGGCTGGTTTTTTGCGCATATACTTTTCAAAGGTGTTTACATATCATACTAAAAGTTGGACTCTGCGTTCATCTCGGAAAGCTGTGCTGTCATATAAAATTTTTGACATACATATGAAGTATTATATTGAAATTATGTTTTTCTTGCTGAGACACCTGCTCCTAAGAGGCTCTTTTTACTGCATAACCATTTGTGAGGGTCGATTGCTCGTTTAGCGCTGAAATTCGCTTAAACCGTAAAACTTGGTAATAATTTTAGAAACTGCTAAGTAGCGTATTTAATCTTAAGTTTTTTGAATCAAATATGGGCCTCAAATATAAATACAGTGGTTTTATTTACATTTTTTTTTTTATTTACATTTCAACAGAGAGCAGTCAGATTGATTGCATTTTAAAAACTTTGTATGTAAAAAACTGCATTTACATGCGCTAAAATTTAAAGTCATTTTGTTGAAAAACCATAGATGGCCATAACTAGTCTAGTCATAACTAGTCTGAACTAAATAGTCTGCACTCCTAAAAAAAAGTAAGAACAAAAGTCTATTCCACGGGTTCTAATTCAGTTAAACTAATTATTTCTGTTGCTTACGTTTAAATCAATTATTTTCGGTATTTGAACTAATTTTTCAAGCTAATATTTAGTAATTCTCCTGACTTGTAGATGTAGTTACTTTCTGATAATTTTTTTATATAATCATAAAATAGGTTATATTTCGGAAACTAAGAAAGTTGGTATATGTAAAAAATTCTGGCTAAATTCTTAACTAATTTACCTAGTATTGTTAATGTATTTCACAGAGAGAATATTCTTGGAGGAGTTTTAATGAATTTTTTCACTATAGTAATGAAGTTAATGAAACATTTTGTTAAACTATATTTTCTGTGTTGGTGATCGTTCCACATTTTTTACGTGTTTATTAATTATAAGAAAATAGGCACAAATTACACAAATTTGTATAAAAAGTGAAACTACCCAAAATCACCAAACAAATAAATTAGGTTTTGTTTATGAAAAACTTGTTAAATTAAATGAAAAAAATTCATAATTATTATGAAACTATTTTTAATGAATTTTTTTTTATGAAATTGTTAATATATAAAATAAAAATTTTTTAAACATTTTTTGACAAACTGCATTAATTTAATTAAAAGTTTCGATGGACGAATTCCAGTGACTCTTCATATATATAATGCAAAAATTCATTAATATCATGCGGATAATTCGCTCCGTATAGTTAATTTAAATTTTTAATTAACTTTTTTAGAGTTAATTAAGGTCACCCAAATTTAGCAGAATACGATTCTCATCTTTCTGTTTTGGTAGCTGAACTTCCAACTATTTGTAAGTGCTTTTTTGAAGAGTATGGTAATGAGTTGAATCTCTGATTTTGCTGAGAAGTTATTGCAGTTCTAACTAACAAATTATTAAATGTAAGAAAAATTTGCAATTTTTCATTTCGCCCCCACTGTTCAATTCACCCCACCCTCCCCTATATAAATATTTCTGCAAGGTGGCAGGCAGTCATAATGAAATTGTATTATCATTTTAAATGACATTTATATGCTAGCCTTTTGTCAGCATAATAAAAAATTATATCATGTGGATGGATGGATGGATGGATGGATGGACGAGTGAAATCTAATTTTTTTTCTTTGCACTCAATTAAGGCTTTTATGTCACTTTATACGTATAAAATTTGAAAATCTTATAAAATTGACTTGAATTGGTGTTATATAAATTTTTTTTACAATTACACGGGATATAAATTAAGTAGAGCTAGAACTTAGTTTATCATCTCTCTAATTCATAAAAAAAATTCATTGTATCTCTTTTAGTTTAAAACTACTCGTATTCGGAACTTTTTATGCGAAAAGTTTTTTGGAAAAAGTGGTAAAAATTTCGGATCACCAATAACTGGAAATATAACTACACTCAAATAAAAAAGTTAATAAAGTCAGCAAAATTTTAGTCAGGAGGGTGCTTGCAAAAAAATTGCTAATGTCAGCAAAATCTTTTGCTGAAAATCAGCGAGCTGATTTTTAGCAACAAAATTAGTAGATTCAGCAAAAGTTTTGCTAAAATTTAGTGGATTAGAAATTAAAACACCCTTGTCAAACATTAATAAAATTTTTGCTGAATGTTAGTAGAGTGAAAAAAACTCAAAAAATTTGAAGAAAATTTTTACTTTAGTTAATTTATTTTGCTGAAAATCATAAAACATATTTTTGTGATTCTTTTTAAAATAATTTACATACGTTATAAAATATAAAAATTTTCATACTCCCACATTGACGACATGAATTAATGTAATATCTGCAAATATATAGAAAGACCTATATATAACATAAACCGAATTATCTTTTAACTTCTTACATCAATGGTTGTCTCAATGATGCTATCTTTTAAAGGAACGCTAATGCCGCAGAGAATTATAGAAACGAAACGAAAAAAAAAAACAAAATGTAATATATGCAACCCTTTTTTGCAATAAGAAAAAGGGAACATAAAAATATACCTAAGAAGTATATCTTTGCCTTTCGCTTTAGTCTGTCTTCCTTATCTATATTTGTTTGCAACTTGACCACTCAATTTGACTACAAATACACATTTAATCTTTCTTACATTTCAATATTTTATTTTGTCTTTTATTTAATTAATAAACAATTACTTTCACAAGCCGGTGAAAACGCAAAATTTAAGTTGTTTCAATCCACAATTTTGTTTTATGTATGAAAGACGGATACAAAATCTTCCATGGTTGATTTTTTTTATGTGTCTTACTAGAGTTGTACTTTTTAGTATAATTTGTCTCGTCACTACTACATCTTGACATCTAGCTCATTCTGCGTATAACTTTTAATCTGGTTACCGTTCACACTATTGAAGTGCTAATCAGCACAATTTTTTTAGCAGAATAAATTAGTAAAACATTAGTAAAATGTTAGTAAAACAGTAGTTCAAAACAGTTAAGTGCTGACTTAGTATAAATAAAATTTTAGTTTAAAACATAATTTTAGCAAAAAATTTGCTGACAAATAGTATACCTGATTTACAAGATGCTTTACTAACTTTTCTACTAACTTATTTTTTTGAGTGTAGTATATAAACGCCACAACATGTGTGTGTCAAAAAGATAATTTTTATCAAAGAATATGTTTAATGGATTCTTGTCTTAATTGATTCTTGTCTTAAGGTCTTAATTTTAAGGCACATATTAGCAGAATTTGATAACAAATTTTACTTTTTTCTGAACAACTTAAAACGGCGATTTGGCATACACTGGTGTTTTCGTCTCAAGCTAAATCTCGGTTACTGCTGTTTTTAAATTTTCATTGAAATTTTTAGTGTCGAAATGAAAATTGAAAAATATAGTATAGATTTCACTGAAATGCAAAATATAATTGTTTAATTATGCATTAAAATTCACGTGGTACCGATATTCATTGAACTGTGGTCTATTAAAGTTATTTTTTCTGTGATTTTTATAGTAAAACTATAAAATAATGATTTAAAAAATCATTATTTTTTGTAAAACAATTAAAATATTTAAATTTATTAGAAAGTACGAAACTTAAGTGGTCAATTTTGAGCTCAATGCAAAATCCAATAATTTTTAGAGAGCCCTTAAAATAAGATTGCCGAGAAGCCAAAATTTGTACGATTTTAGCAGAAGTTATAACAAATTCAAAATTAAATATAAAAATACTTATTACACGTACGAAACTCAAGTTGTTAGGGTAGTATATGAATTTTTATTTCAAACAAATGTTTAATTAAAAATCTTTGGCCAATGATTATTGTTTTTTTTTTTACTAAATTATTAAATTTGAGACACGTAAAAAAAAATTAAAACTTACCAACCAAAAATATTTTTTAATTATTTATCTTGTACAATTAGTTATAGTAATTGTTAAAATTTATTTTCATTGTCACTATTTAAATAAGCAATTTGCATTAGCTCGAAAAATAAAAATTGATCATAAATATTTTGGCCACGCTGTATTTAATGGCGTACCCCGTTTTTTCACTTATGCGCCAGAGTTTTCTCAAATTCGCATTAACGTTTTGCATGTTTCAACGCAGTCATTTAAACATAAAATTTTAAAAAACAAATATTTTATCTTAGTTTTTTATGATAAATACATAAAAGGCCTTCATTAACATTCGGCTATCAAATTTGGTTAATAAATGTGTAGCATTAATAAGTACATTCGCGGTTTTTCTCAGTTTTTACTATATTTTACCATTTTTGCACAATTTATCATCCCTTTTCGCAATTGATTAAAGCATTTTTGTGCATAAGCAAAAAGACAAATCTGAACATTTATTTAGTGTAAAAAAGAAAAAAAAACACGAAATGTGCCTAAAATTTATATGACAACATATGCCACATACGCACAAACAAATAAAAACGCATTTCAATCACGAAAACCGCCTAATTAATTGCTGAAATTCCGCCAACAACAAAAATTGCTAATTCAATTAGAAACTGAAAGCTCTTTAATTGAATTAAATAATAACTTATTTGATTAAAACGTGATCAATATTGTATAACTTCTGAAAAAGCAAACAACAATTGGAGCGTTGTTGCCATGCTTGAATTTTATAACATGTAATTCTCATTTGGTTAGCAGATTTATTTATGCTAATGTAAACAAATTCACACAGAACACAAATTCGGTACATTTCAAATCTTGCAAAAAAAATTTAATACAATATAATTGTTTTACGATTGTTGCGATTTTTAATTTTTTGGTAAATATTATAAAAAAATTTCATGTCACTATAATAATAACTGTAATTGTTCAAGGATATTTTAAAAAAATCTTTAGAAATTACTAAATATGTATATTATGCATTTATTTATGTGTAATATAAATCATATTGAACACCCAAAACAAATATTTTGGATTTTTTCAAAGTTTTCGATTTAAAATTTGTATTTTGCTAATATAAAATTGGCTAAATTTTGGTACACATAATTTTTATCACTATGCTGGCATATACATTTCGCGTTTTTAACCATTTACCGCACTTTCTTTTATTTTCTTTTTTACACTAAATAATTATTCAGATTTGTCTATTTGCTTATGCACAAAATTGCATCACATATAGTTTAATAAGACCTAGCATCAGACCATATATAATCATATCGATCACTGCATATATTTTTAGTATTATCATATGGCTTATGCAATTATAAAGGGTCCGCCATCTAACGTTTTTTTTTTCAATGAATGGTAACACTTAGCTCATGTCTGATTTGACAGATAATTAGTTTTATCCTTCCGCTGAACGAATATGGTTGTGTATACGCCTGAACAACGCTGGGAAATAATGCGACATTACTTTGAAAATCATGGTAATGTTGCAGAATGTGTGCCGATACACCCAAAACGAGTCACTGTTTGGTGCGGATTTTGGTCCAGAGGCATAATTGGGCCATTTTTCTTCGAAAATGAGCAAGGAGTGGCCGTTACAGTCAATGGCGATCGTTATCGGGCCATGTTGAACGAATTTTTGATCACATAAATTGAAGAGGAGGATATTGGCAACATTTTACTTCAACAGGACGGAACAGGAAGCCATTGGTGAAATACAGCTGCACACAATCGATAATATGCTTAAAAATTGGACCGATCGTGTAGGCTACTGCATGGCCAGCCGAGGCAGCCATTTGAATGAAATTATTTTCCATTATTAACCGGAAGGATTGTACTTTCAAATAAAAAAAGAAATTTGAGAAAATATTCAGTAGATTTTTTTATATCATTTTCAAAAAAAAAAAAAGTTATTTGGCGGACTCTTTATATGGAGTGAGATTTGGGAACATATAATAATATCAAGCATCGTATAAAAAATTATATCAATAAAAATGATCAGATGTATTTGTATATAATGATATTAGCCGTAATGTGACTTCATTCAAACTTATATATGACTTAATCATACTATATACACAGAAAAAATTATGGGCCTAAAATATCTAATTAATCGATTGTTTAAATATCAATGGCAATTTAAACAATTTTTTTAATTGATTCAATTAAAAAATTTATTGAATTTTCTAATATATCCATACAGTGTTGACAACATGTAAACAAAATTTTTAAAAATTTGGCAAACTATTTTTTTTTTTATTTTATTTAGATTAAATAATCAAACAAAGGTTTAATTATATCAATATATTATTTAATTTGTAAATAAAAAGAAAAAAAAATCGCAAATGATTAACTTTTAATATGTTGAATAGTTTACCGATTTCAAATACACGCAAAATCGTAGTTATTTCACTAGAGGTTACAACACTCTTTTTGTTGAGATATTCGTGTACGCACGAAAACTTATTTCAGTTTCGTGTTTTATCTGTGGTAATAAAAATGCACATGTGGATTTAAATAAACCTTATCGAAAAAGGACAATTAAACTATTATTTTTGTAAAAAATTAAATTTTCAATAAGTATAAGTGTCATTAAACTATCATTTTAAAGTTGTGTGTGATTTTTTTAAGAAAGCAATTCAATTACAAGAAAAAGTTCAAGACAAGACAAGCAAAACAAAAATTTTGTCTTTAATTTTATTTGTTTTCTTATAATACATTTTTATATTAAAAAGCTTTAATTTTATTATAAATAAAATGTCAATTTAATTTACAAACCTACATTTCTTTTTTTATTTAATGGCAGGCATATAACAAAAATAAAAAAATACGAGTTTTCAATTAAAACTACCGTTGTTTTCTTCTGAAGTTTCAATTAAAGTTTTAATCAATTTAACTAAATTTTTTAATTGAGGTTGTAAAGAAAAACAATAACTCTTTTAATTGATATTATTATTATTATTTTAATTGGACGAGTTTTAATAAACTGTCTGCAAATTTTTTTAGTTAATACTATTATTTCAGTGGTAGGTGCAAAATCAATTAAAATATTAATTGATTCAATAAAATTTTTAATTGAAACCCGTTTTTAGTTTTTTCTGTGTATGACTAGATATTGCTATTTTTACCAGGGTTGTACAAAAATGGTCAACTATAGTAAAAACTGGAAAAAACGCTAATTTACTTGTTAATGCTACACATTTATTAACCAAATTTAATATCCCAATGTTAATGAAGGTATTTTATGTATTTACCATAAAAAAAACAAGATAAAATATTTTATTTTTAAAATTTTATGTGTGAAAAACTTTGTTAAAATATGCAAAGCTTTAATGCAAACAAACTCACGCAAAATCTGGCCCATACGTGCAAAGACTAGGCACACCATTAAAATCAGCGTGGCCGAAATATTTAGGATCAATGATCGATACACTTGTTTTCGATTTTAGTGGTCAATTTTGTAGCGCAGTGTAATCCAAACAAATGTATTTAGTATTAAACAAATTTTTGAATATCGTTAGAAATTTGAAATTTTTTTATTATATTCAATTTTAAACTTTACTAACTTTTTAAGAATATATCCTCAAATTTTTTTAAACCATTCAAAAATGTTTAATGTTATTAATATTTTTTATTTTTAATAAATTTAAATTTTTTTGCACCTTTTTTCTCTATTTTTTATATTCGTATTTTCCTTTGCAAAGCTATTTCCACAACTAATTAAATAAAAAAAGATTTACACAATTTAATTCATTTATTTAAATTAAAAAAAAAAAAAAAATCACAACGAACAAAAAAAAAACTGATGTCAAAAACACATTTATCACACGTTATTTATCAATTACAATACAAATATGAACATGTATGTAGAGGTACAACATTTCACGCTTGACAAACAAATTTTATTAATAATAGTTTGAAAATGTTGTTAAATTTTAAAGATCATCATCATTTTTGAATGTGTTTCAAAATTAACTCAATTCGATTTAATATTTAATAATTACTTTTGGGTTTAATTAACACGCACACTTAAATGTTGTTCGAATTATATTTTTAAGTTTAACACAGAATAATATTAATTTATATATTTTTTTATGTCGTTTTAGCGATTATAATCAATTGCACCCAGTTTTTTATTATTTGAATAAAATAACAGATAAACGATACTAGTTTTTGTTTTTTAACAAGCGCGAATTTGAAGAAACCGAGCCAACTTCTTGTATGAATTTTACAAAACTGACCGTTGGATTCGTTTATATTTTCAACCATTGTATTTATGATGTGCCTGCAGACTTGCCAGATACTTTTTTTTCGTTATTCCCAAACAAATCAAGAAATATCGCCGACAAATTGCCAATCAGAAACATTTTTAAACATATTAGTTGAGTTAAAATTTTTATTTAATTTGCGCACATTTCCTAAGTGGAGTGAAATATTATTGATCAATTCTAGATTGTTTACAGAAAAATTTAATGTTTGTACCCTATATATAAAGTTATTACACAGAGAGAATTGCTTAGACGAGTTTTAATGAAATTGTTTTACTAAACCAATGAAGTTTTCTTCACAATGTGAATGAGAAATTTCTTAAAATTCACGAAAATGATTCATAGTTTTATTGGTACCTTTTTCATTATGCGTATGAAATTTTTAATAAATTGTATGACATTTTTCAATTAATTTTATGAAAAACTGCATTCATTTAATGAAAAGTTTCAATGTACGAGTTCCAGTGACAATTCATAGATATAATGCAAAAAATTTATTGATATCATGCAGATAATTCTCTCAGTGTAGTATAACTTTGTTTCCACTAACTTCCCTATGGGGAATGAGGAGTCAATTGACCTAAAAGTGACTGGTTAAAAAAGGAACTGGTATAATTTAATACTGAAGTGGGTTAAGCAGTGTCTATTTTCCTAAAATTACCAATCCTGTGACTGGTAAAGGGAGGACATACCACTTAACCAGAATGCTTATTAACAAGAAAAGGCCAGTTGGCCAGAATTTTACCCATTGGAAGCTGTTTAGTTTTCGTTTATTTTATACGACATGACCCTTTTGCGACAGTCTTGTGGTATGCCCATCTTTGGTTAGTCCTGTGGCATGCCACTATGTGGTTTAAAGCAGGACAGATGACCCCCTCCTATGACAAGCCAATGTTACAGTTGCCAGTTGTTTACAAAGGGTAGGGTTTAGCAGAGGACCGGTCTCTGGCACGAAGGGACCGGTCCTGTGGCACGCGAAGAATTGGTCCCCATAGGGTTGTTTTGAGCAAAATATGTGTTTTGGTCAAAAATAATTGTATGGGAAACCATGTACAAAACATGTTTTATTTCAAAACACGTCTACACCACGTTCAGTGGAAACGTAGTATTAGTCAATTAAATTGAAAATATCAAAATGATTTGAATTTTTGTTTTTCCAATTAATAGTTTTGAAAAGTCTTTGGGGGCAATATTGAAAATAATTTTTTTGTGAAATTTGTTAGTTTTATAAGTTGTTAAAATTAAATAAAAACAAAATTACAGAATGATAAATAAACAACAGGCAATAAAAACAAACGAGGTTTTATATTGCAAATACATTTTGAAGCGCTAATTTTTCTAAGAATGGAAAAAATTTATCAATTATAAATTGATTAAAATGTTCAGAAACTAATTGAAAGTGTGTATTAAAAAATCAATAAAATGTGCATAAATTATATTGAAAATGTGTGCCTGACTCTAGGCTTGCCAAACACTTTTTATCGATATCAAATCAACAAATATCCCCAAAAAATTTCCATATTCATCAATGTAGTTTTTAAGATAAGTGTGAGCTCAAATTTATTATTAGAATAGCCCAAGTTTACTTTGGCTTTAAAAATTGGCTTCTAATTAATAGAAATATTATAGTAAACTGCACCATTTTCAATTGTATTTCAGAACTTAGAAATTGTAATTTAGAAATTATCAGTTGTATTTCAAATTTATCAATTGTATTTCCGAAATTATAAATTGTATTTCAGAAACTATCAGTATGTATTTTAAAAATTAATAATTGTATTTCAGAAAGTGTCATTTACATTTTAGAAATTATCAGTTGTACTTCAGAAATTATCAATTGTATTTCAGAAATTATCAATTGTATTCCAAAATGGTTTACAAGTTTTTTATTTTTACTTCTGAAATACAATTGCTGATTTTTGAAATACAATTGTCAGTTTCTGAAATACAATTGTCAATTTCTGAAATAAAATTAGTAATGTATGAAAAGCAATTGATAATTTTTAAAATTTAAATCTTAAATACAATTGTAAATGTTGTTGTTCTGAAAATCACTCAAATTGATAACTATTCTCAAGCTTTTATAATTTTGCACGGAAACCCTTAGACTTTTATTAGCTCTGTTAAAAACCCCATTAAATTTAAAGGACTTTAAAAAAAAATCATATAAATAAAAATATGAGGTGCATACTTCTTTAGTTAATCTTTAGATTATTCATGCCTTTTTATACAGTTAATATAGCGTTTTAAAAATAGCCAAATTTGTATTTAATACATAGAAAAATAATCTAAATTGAATTATTGATGGGTGAAATCGAAGTGAATTTTGGGAACATTTCTGGCTGTTATTAAATGTCGTAAACGAGCCTTCATGTTGGAGGGGAGTTTTCTAAAATGGGTTTTAACATTTTGTGAATATGAGTACATATTTTGTTTTTTAATTTTTGAGTCAAAAAAAGATGTTTTTTTTTTGGTTGGACAACCTTCATACAAAAATTTTAACTTTTATTATTATAATGCTAATTTTTGATAAATTTAATCGTAATGTTATTCGCTTAAGTCTATAGAATATTTGGGGTTTTCTATGAAATGTCTTAAGAACATTTTACATTTTTTTATAAAAAAAAACCCTGGTAAAGTTACTTGGAAAAAGCAGGTGTCATATAGTCTTTAACTTGGCTGATTTTATGGTAAATCTGTATTCAATTAAAATATTTGTCAAAAAATTGTAATATCCCCAAAAAAAAACCACTGGTCGCAATTGCAAATTTCTGTCCCCTAGACCCCAAATTTGGGGACAAACCCCCAAGTCTGGCAAGCCTGTGTGCCTGCATACTCAATATATTTTGTAGTGTCTTCTTTTTTCTATATTTGTATGTTTTAATTTTATACTCATACTCAGAGATGGAGAACTAAATTTACCACTTTGTGATATTAGTGTTGCCAGACAATGTTTAGCCATTTAAAAATACCTAAAATAAATTTATTTTTTACAAATTACCGAAAATTAGAGAATTTTAAAATAACGATCGATTTAAAAATTTAAGATTAAAATGAAAAAGTGATTCGTATTACGAAGGAACATGGTAAATAAAATCATCGCCCACATTCTACACAATCGCATCGCAACCATTATCGAACCACAGTTAAGACGAGAGCAAGCGGGCTTTAGACTTATTAAGTCATGTATTGATCATATCAAGAGCTTGAGAGTTATTATTGAACAGTCGGTTGAATGGTACTCACCTTTATATTTAGGGTTCAAAGTTTTCAAACGTGCATTTGGCACATTACAAAACAGTGCGATCTGGGAAGCTTTAATATGCAAAGGAGTTCCCAAAAAAATAATTTAACTCATTAAGGAGCTCTACAGCAGCGCATGTCGTTCTATTCTTTATGAGGGCGCACCAAACAAACCCATCAAAGGAAACGTAGGAGTTCGTCAAGGCTGTGACTTGTTTCCACTACTGTTTAACATAGTGCTAGACGTAGTGATGAGCAACTCTATGTACATATATGCAGCATGCTATTGCGTGCGGTCTCCTGATAGGTTAGATGATATCGACTATGCATATGACGTCTATCTTCTAACCCACCGCTTCTCTAACGTACAATCCAAGATCCAAGCCTTTGTTACCCGTGCAGTTAAAGCTGGCTAAAAATGGAACATCAATAAAACCAAGTCAATGCGTATAAACTCATCATGCAACACGAACTTTCAGCTTTCGGGGCAATACATTGAAGACGTTGAAATCAGCAAGAAGAAATACAGAGTCAAGTTCCTTTATATATGGATATACGATCGCGTAAATTTGGTTGGTTAGGTCACACAATAAGAAAATCTATGAAACGACATAGCTCGATAGTCCATCGAATACATCCGCCTGGACCTGGTAGACCTGCAAATACTTGGAGGCGCCAAATTGAGAACGAGTTGCAAGAGCAAGGTTTTTCTTAGAGTGAGATGAAACTGATGGCTATTGATGAAACACATTGGAAATCATTTGTTGCGGTCCTATGTTCCACAGGGAATTAAAGGACTAGATATAAATCCAAGTAACAACAAATTTCGTGAAAAAAAGTTTTGCTAAAAAAAATTTGCATTAATTGTCATTGCCAGGGCAACCAGAAATATGCTGTATCATGTTTTTTCATATACGTCCTATTGAAAATTTTCTAATATATTTATCCGTTTCAGAACAATTGATGAAATCTGCCATCGATTTTTTGCAGCATATTTTTGCATATATTGATCATTTTGGATATATTAATCTTAAAAGGATATTTTTGAATTTTTTTGGTCAAAGGGACACTTCTATAGCGTATTTTTCAGTTTTTAATTTTTTTTCTACACTCTAAAAAATGCTTGTAAAATTGCTGCTTTAATATTTGTAAATTATCATGTAAAATTACATAAAGTGTGTAACTTTAAGCACACAATGCGTGAAAAAACATATTTACTATGTTTTGTATGTAAAATTACAGATTTAATATAGTATTCTGTACAGGCGCGGATCCAGGAAAAGGTTTTGGTGGGGAACTTATAGTATTTTTAATTAATTTTTAATCTTTTTTACATTTTTGTATTGAAAAATATCATTTGGGGCGGGGGGTTCCCCTTAATTGTATGATTAAAAGGTGCTGAACAACTTTTAAACGTAAAGAAAATGATGTTCAAATAAAAATGTGTTTGTGGAAAAAAATTCTAATATCGGCAACCATCTAACCCCTTCAAACAAATAAAGGTCACAATCTTAAAAATAAAAGTCATATCGGAGAGCCAGTTATATCTTATTTCCACTGTTTTGTAACTCGGTTCTGTTAGCATAGTAATAAATTTAAAATAATATTATATTGTATTTACTTTTTAAATTTGTAATAAATTTATGCTTGTAATAAACCATCCTTCAAATGCATTTCTTGGCTTTTACTTTTTAAGAAAGTGGGTTTTAAATAAAAAATAAAATGTAGCTTCATATTAAAATAATTGCATTTTTGTCACATTTACTGTAAAATTACATGGAAATAACATGTTGATAAAAATTTTTAGACACTTAAATGTCTTATTCACATATTTTATGACTATTTTCTGTACACACAATGTATGTAAAAAATTGAATTTAAGCACAAAATGTATTTTTAATCCAATTATAAATAGTAGCAACAGAAATACCTTCTATAATTAGAGTAAATTTACATGAAAATTAATTAGAGTGTATAACAATTTTTTTATAAAATACATTTTTTGATATTTAAAAAAATATTTATATTTTAATAAAGGGTGTTTTTATAGAGGTAGAGAACTTTGAAATGGAATAAAACAAAGATGAATTTGTGGTAGATGAAATCCATCATGAAAGATTTTTGTATCTGTTTTTCATAAATAATAAAACAAAAGGCCGCCAACATATAAATTCGGGAATAAAAAAACTTAAATTTGTGTTTTTACCAGCTTGTCAAAGTAATTGTCTATTAATTAAATTAAAGGCAAAATAAAATATTTAAATTTAATCAAGACTTAATGATTAAAGTGACTAATAATGTAGTATGTCAAATTGCAAAACAATTATACGTTCAGGTAGACAGACTAAAGCGAAACAAATGAACACACATTTTACGTAACTTTGTATGTTTCCGTTTTCTTATTGCTAAAAAGGGTTGTTTATTTCATATTTTGTTATTACTTTTTGTTTCGTTTCTGGAAAGATGTCATCATTTACACAACCCTTGATGTAAGTAGTTAAATTATAATTTGTTTATGTTACATATAATCACTTCTATATATTTTCAAATATTACATTAATTCGTGTCGTCAATGTGGGATTATGAACATTTTTGTATTTTGTAACATGTTGTAAATTATTTTTAAAATAATAACAATAAAAACAATTTTCAGCAAATTAATTAACTGAAATATAATTTTTCTACAAATTTTTTAAGTTTTTACAGTCTAGCAAGGATTAGCAAGAATTTTTTTCATTTTTAATCAACTAAGTGTTGACAAAACTTTTGCGGAATCTACTAATGTTGTTGCTAAAAATCAATTCGCTAATTTTCAGCAAAATATTTTGCTGAAATTAGCAATTTTTTTTTGCAAGCACTACTACTTCTGCTTAATATTTTTAAATGATATTTTATACGCAGGTACATGTGATCCATCTTTACAGAATACCAAAAACAAATTATCAAAGCTGAATTTTTTACTTCTCCTGAAAACTTTGGTTTTTGGATTTTATACCCTTGTTCAAGCGAGGCAATCATATATTTTTTTCAGCACGAAAAAGAACAGAAAAATGCAATTACTAACTTTTTACAGATTTTAATTCGTAATTTGCATTTTTTAAACCACTTTTAAAAAAAATGACTAAAATTGTGGAAAAAATATTGAAAACGTTTAAAAAATCAATAATAAATGCATATTTTTAAATTTTTAGAACACGAAAATAAATGCATTACTTTACACATTACCCTACTTATAAAATATAAAAATTTCAAGTCGGGAATTAGGGGATTTGAAAAATAAACGGAATTTTTCCGAAAGAATCTTTTGTGTATTCATATAGTACCCCACTACAAATTTCAATATTTTTTGCCACGCATGCTAAAACCGATATGGATTTTAAACAAGAGACAACATGTAGTAAAAACTACGTACTTAGATTTTCGTTATCACATCGAAAGGACATTCAAAGTTAAATGTTTAATCAAATTATTTAAATATTTGTACTCATTAAGTTTTGACAATATGGATATCAGATGAAAGATAATAATCTCTGTTAATACGCAAAATTATTTGTCGTAATATTTCAGGACCAAAAATTTTGAAAATGTCCTTTTAAAAATTGTATCCTTTAATATCCTTGACTGTTTTAAACAAGTTCATCAAAAGATCAAATTCATCGTATACACTCAAAAAAGTAAGTAAAATCAGCATAAAATGTTGCTGAGTTTAATTTTAACATAAAATTAAACTGGTTAAAAGCACAGTGTAAATCATTACATAAAAGGTAAAAAAAACTGTAATACACGACTTTTTGGTTAATTATCATGTATCATTATTTCCCAACAAAAGGTAATGAGTTACCGATAATAGGTTACATACTGCATTACTTTGTAATGAATACTCCTTACATTCGGCATTATTTCTAAACACAGAGTAATTAGTTACCAATAGGTGGTAACATAATACATTACATTGTAATGCATACTCCGTACCTTCAAACATTATTTTGAGTAATGAGTTACCAATAATTTTAAACTCATGGGTTACCTTGTAATGATACATCATTACCTTTTACATTATTTCGAAACATAAACTAATGACTTACCAATTACATAATGAATGAAATAAAGGGTCCGCCAAATAACTTTTTTTTTTTTGAAAATGCTATAAAAAAAACTGCTGAATATTTTCTTAAATTTCTTTTTTATTTGAAAGTACAATCCTTCCGGTTAATAATGGAAAATAATTTCATTCAAATGTCTGCCTCGGCTGGCCATGCAGTATGAGCTTCAGCTGAGAAGATGATTTTTTTGGAAAAATCGGCATCGGAAAAAAACGTTAGATGGCGGACCCTTTATAAACGTAAAGTAATAATTAAAATATATTTTTAAAAATCTATTTATAGACACATTACTAAATGATTTTTTGTAAGCATGAGGGTAAGGTGTATATATTTTTAACGTCACAAACGAAAACTCGAAGCACAACAATTCATTTACATTTTAAGCAACTCATTATAATATGTGACGATAGCTCAGTCAGTAGAAATCTTACCTAACGACCAGAGACCCCAGGTTCGATTCTCAGCGCGACAACGTGATTTGTTTAATTAAAAAACATATTAGTAATAATTTTTTTTTATAAAATTTTCTTTCACACACTCCTTTTTATAGACACACCACTTTTCCGAACACGGTAAGTAACCAGTTACTTTACCCTCTACTAGGTAATGAGTCCACCCATTAAGTTTATTCTCATCACCTGTAAAATTCATCAGTTTAGTAAGATGTATTGTAATGCGTGAAGCCTTATGTCGATACATTACTTTATCCATTATTTGGTAATGTGTGGTTTTGCTGGGGGATAAAGTGAAACTTAATTAGTTGTATGATGGTAAAAACGGTATTTATTTGGAATTAACTTGTACAAAATACATTTTGTCTTTAAATATAATCTCCAAAACAAATAATCTTTTTTAAATATCGAGTAAGCCGCAATTTTAAGTTACAAACTTAATTTTTTCAAACACCACAGAATTTGATAAAAAAAAAAATTAAAAAGCACAAAATAAGCATATAAATTTCCATGAAAACGCCAAAAAAATTTACTATGGTATACATGTGAGATTTTTTTTTTCAACTCCTTTAAAAAATATAATTTTAAGATTTTTTTAAATTTTTAAATTTAAACCGCCATAACTTTTGCTCCCCATGCAAAAACTGATTAACGCAAACGTATCTGAAGTGCCTCAATAGTGCTTTATTATCGTGCAAAATCATATTAATGTGGCATAAAGATTAAAAAAAAAAATGTTAACCCTAATTTTAAATATTTTTGAGAATAGCCCATATGTTTTCTTTTTAATGTTGCTATTTTTTACTACAATATTATCACTTAAAAATGTCCTAAATTTGTTATTTTAAAAGAAATAAATTAATTACAAACAAGTTATAGCATGATTTTTAATGATTTTGAAATTGGGTCAATTTGACCCAACAAAAATAATAGTTGGGGTATAATTTTAAACAGGACAGAAGCGTTAAAAGCCAAATTCTCATTTAGGGTGCACACACATTTTAAATATGGCAACATTGTTTGTGATATCATACCTTTAGGTTAGGAGTGCATAATATAAATAGTGTCCGACCGAAGACTTCGGCCAGAAAATGCTTTTTGACGCTATTTTGAAGCATTATGGACAAATTTGGTATATGGAAGGAAATATTTTTATTGGGCTTATTAGATGCAATTTTGAGTGTCAAATTTAAAGAAAAGTCCGTAATTAAGCAATTAATTCAATAATCGGCCGCCGAACAATCGGTCAAATCGGAAAAACTTCGGTAAACTTTGGCTTTTTCCTTAATTTTTTTTCTCAAATTTTTTTATCCACATTGTCTCCAAATACCAGCAAACGACCAACTATCATTTTTTTTGTAGACTTCTGTCGGACACTAAAAATAAATGAATAATTGCACTGACTCTCCCTATATATTTTCCATTGTTTGTTTTTTTTTATGATCAGCGCTGCCAACTTTGACGATTTGTCTCCATGTTGACGATTTTTGAAGTGAAATGTGATAAAATGACGATTGACGATTTCACAAAATTTATTGTATGGAAAATGGCGATTTATAAAAATTTGCAATTTTTATAGAATTTTTAAATTTTTTAATTTATTTCTCCTAAATTTACTGACAAAATTTCATCAAGTTTCTTTTTGTTTAAAACATCTAAGGAAAATGTGATAAAATGATCTCAAATCGAATAAAAATTCTTCATTTAGCCATTTAATGATCAACTACATATAAACTCCATCATTTTGAACGGTTTATTTTAATATTAATTAAAAAATAACGAAATTCGAATGGATTTTTTTTACATATTTTACAAATTTTTAATTGAAATCATTTAGCTTCAAAATCACTGATAAAAGAGTGATTTTCTACATTTTTGATTCTAGGTAAATCAATATTTTTCTTTAATTGTATGTATGCCCAAATTTTGTGAAACCAAATATCGACAAAAAAATTTAAAACTAAAGGAATTTTGCAGATTTTAAAATCGGTCAGTGATTTTAAAATTTTATTCCCCGAAATAAGTATTGGGAATTGTGTTTTTAAGACTCAGAGTCATTTGTAAAGGAACTAATAAAAAAGAACTTTAATATTGTGAAATAAATACAATTAAAGTGATTAAAACGTAAAATTTCAATTTTTTATTGACGATTTCTCAAAATGACGATTTTGAAGATTTTTCAACCAAATTTGACGATTTTTGAACTAATTGGGTTGGCAGCACTGTTTATGATATCAGCAAAAAAAAAGTTCATTGTTTATGCGGGCGATCATTTCAGGGAGTACATTATCTATAGAATTGAGTATAAAAAGATCTGCATGCAATATATATAAATATATATGTATATTTTTTTTTTACAAATGCTCGCTATACTAAAATTGATGACTTTGATATGACTACTATATTTATTTTTTTTTTTATGTTCGTATCTTTTGTTTGTACAAATTTATTGTTTGTCCAATATTTTGTTACTTATCGTTGTGTGTTTTTTATTTTTTTTATTTGTTGATTTATTTAATTCATAACACTTGCTATTTTATTTACACTCGTTTCAAGCCAAGTTTTTTGTTTTTTTTTTGACACAATCAACTTAAGCTTGGTTTGACGGCAGTCATCCAGCTCTTGTCCGTCAATTTTATTTTGTCTTTTCTTCTTTAACCCATAACACCCTTTAGTTACCATATGGTAGCACAAAACAAGCATTTACGATTGGGATGCCGAACCGATTAAAAAAAAATTAATATGATGCAACAAAGAAATGTATCAAATTAGATATAGCCTTATATAAAATTGAAATAGAATTTTATTCGAAAAATGGTGGATCGTATTGTATACACTGATAGAATTTTCCTTCATAGTATTAATGAAACGATTTCATTAAAATCGATTCATTGGTTTAATGAAAAATTTCATTAACTGAATGAAAATTCATTAATATTGGTATTTTTTCATTAACATTTTTTATGAGTTTTTCATAATTTCATAAAAAAATTCATTAAATCAATGAAAAACTTTTTTTTATAAAAAAAAATTTTTTATAAAAATATTTTATAGATACTATAAACCCCAGACCTTATAAATAATATCAACGAATGATAATTTCTCAATAACCACAAAATTAATGATATGCTAAAATAATCAAAAAAAAGTGCAAATTATTAAATATCAACGAAAATATTTCATACAAACTATGCATTTTATTCATTAAACACATGAACCTTTCATAGCGATTAGCCTAGGATAAATGAAAAAAATTTCATATACTTTATGAAATTTTCATTGGTTTAATGAAACCATTCATTAAAATTGATTTAATGAAACACCTTTCATTGACTCAATGAAACGTTTCTTTGGGAACTTTTTTATGAAAACATTCATTGGATTAATGAAGGAATTCATTAATACTACGCACAAATTTCTATCAGTGTATAAATGGATTATATTTAGTGTTTCCAATTATTCGACCGACACTGAAGGAATTATTGTTCTTAATATTAATGAAACAATTTCATAGAACTTTTTTCGTAGATTCAATGAAATATATCCAAGAAATTTTTTTAATATTAAAAAATTTTTCATAAACTTTTTTTCATAAAATTTTATAGTTTCATAAAAAAAAATGTATTCGATTTGATAAATTATCTCTTCATAGAGTTAATTAAAATTTTCTTTAGAGCTATGTATAAAACTATTTCAAAGACTTATTTTTTTTTATTTTTTAATAAAATTTCATAATTTAATTAATTTTCATACATTTCGAACATTACCCAGTAAAAAAACGCTGCTTACATGCAAGCAGGTTTGTAAGGGAGTAAGCCGAAAAGAATCCCTTACAAGCCTGCTTACATATGCCATGATTTTTATATGGCGAATTCCCACTTGAAAGCATTACTTCTGGGCAAAATTAGCGCGGATTTCAGCGCTGATACAAGGCAGTGATTTCATGGGTTTCAGTAAAATCATATTTCATGTCTACATTATTACAATTAAAAGTAATAATGTGAATATTATATATTATTATATTACAGATATAAGTTTTTTGTTGTTAAAGTTTTTGACATATAATATAATTATTTTATTTTTTGCTACCGCATATTTTGCGGTTCATTGGCTTAATTCCAATGCATTTTTCAAGACATTCATGAAGAGTTTTATTAATTAAAGCAAATTCTTAATATTAAAAAAATGTATGAAACTGTTTCATAAATTCTATAAACGTTTCATTGTCGGAATGATTAATTAGTTTTATGACGATTTTCATTAATTCTACAAACATTTCATAAACATTGATTTTAATGAAACCAGTTTCATAGATTCTATGAAAAGTTTCAATGAACGAGTTCCAGTGACAATTTTCATTAAAGCTATGAAGAAATGTATTACTGAAATGAAGATAATTCTCTCAGTGTATGTTTCCATTCAAAAACATGTGTTTTGAGCAAAACATGTGTTTTGGTGAAAAAAAAATGTATGGGAAAACATGTACAAAACATGTTTTATTTTTAAACACGTTCAAAGCATGTTCAATAGTATAAATATGAGATACGAATAAATATGCCGTGTTACGAAAAATTACAGTGACAAGTAAAATTGTATATTACATGTAATACACTCAAAAAAAAAGTTAGTAAAGTCAGGAAAAAATTTTGCTGAGTCAGCAAAATTTTAGTCAGGAGGGTGCTTGCAAAAAAATGCTAATGTCAGCAAAATATTTTGCTCAAAATCAGCGAGCTGATTTTTAGCAACAAAATTAGTCAGCCAAAGTTTTGTTAACACTTAGTGGATTAGAAATTAAAAAATCCTTGCTAAAAATTAATAAAATTTTTGCTGAATATTAGTAGGTTAAAAAAAACTCAAAAAATTTGTCGAAAAATTATACTTTAGTTAATTTATTTGCTGAAAATCATAAATTAAATTAACAATACGTTACAAAATACAAAAAAGTTCATACTCCCACATTGACGACATGAATTAATGTAATATTAAATAGAAATAATTATATATAACATAAACAAAATTATTTTTCAACTAATGACATCAATGGTTGTCTAAATTATGCTATCTTTTAAAGGAACGCAAATGCAGCAGAAACGAAACGAAAAATAACAAAAAATATATCATATACAACACTTTTTTTGCAATAAGAAAAAGGAAACATAAAAATCTATCTAAGATATGTGTCTTTGTCTTTCGATTTAGTCTGTCTACCTGTTGTATATTTGTTTGTAAATTGACAACACTAGATTATAGTTTACAAAAACACATATAATCTTTATTAAATTTATATATTTTATTTTGTCGTTTATTTACAACGCAAAATTTAAGTTGTTTCAATCCACAATTTTGTTTTATGTATGAAAAACAGATAAAAAAAATTTTAAATTTTTTTATATGCCTTACTAGAGTTGTACTTTTTAGTATCATTTTCCTCGTTACTACTACATCTTGACATGACGCGACATCTAATTCATTCTGCGTATATCTTTTAAACTGGTTGTCGTCCACACTATTAATGTGCTAATGAGCACAATTTTTTAACAAAATAAATTAGTAAAACATTAGTAAAATATTAGTAAAACATTAGTTCAAAACAGTTAAATGCTGAATAAGTATAACTAAAATTTTAGCTGAAAAAAGAATTTTAGCAAATAATTTGTTGAAAAATAGTATACCTGATTTACAAGATGTTTTACTAACTTATTTTCTTGAGTGTACTTAAGTATATTAAATTGTACAAAACTGGACCACATAAAACAAGATTATATTATATTAGTTTTACTCGGGTGTGCTTAATATAATAAAAATGCCGTTATAATTGAACATGGGTTTTAAAAAGTACACTCAAAAAAGAGTATGAACAAAAATTAAGTTTACGCCTAACTAAAATTAAGTTTTTAAAATTTTCCTTAAAGCATATAAAATTGCTTACGAATAATGCAAATTTATTAGATTTTATTTCATATTAATTTTTCATTAACTCAAAAATAATAAGGCTTTTTCTTTAATGTTCATTTCATTTAATTTCTTTAATTTTAATTTCCTTTCTTTAATTTTAATTTTCTTTGAGGATATTCAAATTTCTAAACGTATTAATTTTCATTTGGTTTATAGTTCATATTGTATAAGTGTTTTAGTTTTATCAAGTAAAAGTAGAGTAATAAATTTCACATTTAAAACATTCGTATTAACGAAAATAATCTTGTAATTATTTTTGATAATATTGATTTAAGAGATATATGCCAAAGCTAAGCACTTATATTTATGAAAGTATATAACTTTTGTGAATAACCAATTAATAAATAATATTACAAATAAAATGAAAAAGACAAGTCAAAATTGTTTTGTTGTTTGTTTTAAATATATCTATTTAATATTACTCGTAGTATAACTTATGAACTAAAAATAAGTTAATTTTGCGTTAGCCAAAGTTCAAGCGTCTTAAAATTTAAGAAAATTTAACTAGATTTTAAGATGTTTTCACTAGATTTAAGCAAAATGTATACTTAATTTAATTCAAAAATATACAAAATTTTAGTAAAGCTTCATAAAATGTAATAAAAAATTTACTAAATTTTAATACAAATTTGCCTAATTGAAGTAAATTTTTTTTTTTTTTTTTATTAATTAATAATCATATAATTACAAATTATATACTATTACCCTAACCGAGCACTAGCTACTATGGCCTTCGGCGCGTTGTAGCGAAAACAGACCACTGCCTCTGGTGGGAATCGAACCCACGACCCCCGCACTAATAAGCCAGCACGCTACCAACTACACTCAAAAAAATAAGTCAGTACAAAAGTTAGTAAAACGTCTTGTAAATCAGGTATACTATTTTTTAGCAAATTTTTTTGCTAAAATCGTGTTTTCAGCTAAAATTTTTGTTATACATATTCAGCACTTAACTGTTTTATACTAATGCTTTACTAATATACTAATGTTTTACTAATTAATTTTGCTAAAAAAAATTGTGCTGATAAGCACATTAATAGTGTGGACGACAACCAGATTGAAAGATATAAGCAGAATGAAGCAGATGTCGCGGCATGTCAAGATGTAGTAGAGAAGAGGAAATGAATAAAAAAATCAACCATGGAAGACTTTTGTATCTGTTTTTCATACATAAAACAAAATTGAGGATTAAAACAACTTAAATTTTGCGTTGTCACCGGCTTGTGAAAATAATTGTCTTTTAATTAAATAAAAGACAAAATAAAATATTTAAATTTAATATGTATTTATAAACTAAATGTTTATAGATTTATAACTAGTGTGGTCAAATTGCAAATAAACAAACATATACAGACATGTAGATAGAGTAAAGCGAAAGACAAAGACACACATCTTAGGTAGATTTTTATGGTTCCGTTTTCTTATTGCAAAAAAGGGTTGTTTTTTTCGTTTCGTTTGTTTTTGTTTATTTTTTCGTTTCGTTTCTATAATTATCTTCGGCAGTTGCGTCCTTTAAACGATAGCATCATTTAGACAACCATTGATGTAAGTAATTGAAAGAAAATTTTTGTTATGTTATATATATTTATTTCTATATATTTTCAGATATTAAATTAATTCATGTCGTCAATGTGGGAAAATGAAAAATTTTATATTTCGTAATTATTGTAAATTATTTTTAAAAGAATCACAAAAATATGTTTTATGATTTTCAGCAAATATATTAACTAAATTACAATTTTTACAATTTTTTTGCGTTTTTTTTAGTCTACTAAAATTCAGCAAAAAATTTATTAATTTTTAGCAAGGCTTTTGTATTTCTAATTTAATTAGTAGATTCACCAAAACTTTTGCTGAATCTACTAATTTTGTTGCTAAAAATCAGCTCGCTAATTTTCAGCAAAAGATTTTGCTGACATTAGCAATTTTTTTGCTAGAACCCTCCTGACTAAAATTTTGATGACTCAGCAAAAATTTTTGCTGACTTTACAAACTTTTTTATTTGAGTGTAGCCTACCGGGGCGCGCTGAAGTAAATTGTTTTTAAGAAAACTGAATACTGAATTTAAGTTAAATTTTCTCTGGAACTAAATTATTCCCGTATCTCTTAAAAATTAGTTCAAATTACTTAATATTTGATAAACCTTTCTTTGAGTGTAGATTTGTAAATTTAAACTAAAATAATTTTTAGGAAAGTCGTATTGATTATAAATATCCTGACTAGCCATCCAGCTTTTGGTGGAATTATCCCGCTTTTTAAAGGCTGATCCCGCCTTGAATTTCTTTTCCGCTTTTTAAAACAAAATCACTCTTTTTCATATTTTAAAACTGCTATTTCGATTAAAAGTTTTTAAAGTTTCTGTATTTTTTATCTGAAATTTTTTTAATAAACTTTTATGTTGAAAGATGCAAATATAGTAAATACTTGTTAAAATTGAAGAATTCTCCAATAATAACTGTAGTATCTTAGAATTTAAAGATTAGGGTGGGGCGATTTGAACATCTTAATGGGCGCTTCGCGTTTCTGATTCTTGGGATTGTACTGAGCAAAAAAGTCCACTAGACCATACGTCTACGGTGAAAATCGAGCTTCCAGATTTTGACTTGCTTGTAACAATGTGTGAGATGGACATATCTCAGGAAGTAGGAGGAGCTTATCCAAGATTATGGTATCAATCTCTTCTGGAAGCTCGATTTTCACCGTAGACGTATGGTCTAGTGGACTTTTTTGCTCAGTACAATCCCAAGAATCAGAAACGCGAAGCGCGCATTAAGATTTTTTTCCTTCCATACTAATTGCCCCACCCTATTGAAGATGTTTTTATTAGAAACATCTGCTCAAAATCCTATACACACAGAGAAAAAATCAGATATTTGCCAATTGAAATTCATTTACTACGACTCAAATTCGGTTTTTACGAATTTCAGTCGGTTGATACAACTAAACATTAGTTTTTACAAGAAAGTTTTTTTTTTGTTTAGAATTTTAGTTGCAATACCCAAATTTTTTAGAAATCCTATGTAAATATCGTTTTACTAGCTGAATTAATTAAGTTTTTACCATTAAAATACACTTTTCAATTAGGTTGGCACTTTATTTATCTGTGTGTAGTATTCCAATTAATCCTAATTCTTGTAAACTAAGATAATTGTCTACATGATATTTTTGCATTAGATCTATCAAGTGTCACTGAAACTCGTCCATTGGAACTTTCCGTTAAATTAATGCAGTTTCTCATAAAAATTTATGAAAAATTTCGTTTTATTTATAAAAAATTTCATTCGCTTGATAAAAAATTTTAATGAAAAAGTGTTTCATAAAATTTTTCATAAGCTTAAAGAAATTGTACTTCACATTGTGAAGAAAACTTCATTAGTTTAGTGAAAATTTTTATTAAAAATCGTCCAAGAAAATTTGCACTGGGTAGGGAAATTTTCTAGAAGAATCTCTGTGTTGACTATTTTTCTATATAAAAAAAATTACTTATATAAGTTTAAATTTCAACTTCGTTACCACAAATTGTTATAAATTTGTCAGTTTCAGAATGTCTTCGAGCCTTTTGTCAAGAGATTTTAAAAATATCCTGCTTTTTGCATCAAAATCACGCTTTTTCTCCAGCTGAATTTCGCTTTTGGATCAAAACCAGTTTCTCATGTTAATTATAAAAGATACATAACCTTAAACTTAGTCAATTTTTGAAAATGCAAATAAGAGTGACTTTTAAAAGTATATATGTATTAGTTAAAAATATATATACATATATTAAAAATATTGAAAAAAGTGTTTTTCATTTGCAAAAACAACTCCAATATTTCAAAATCACTGACTTCTTTTTTTGAAATATATTTGTTTTTTTTACTTTTTTAACAACTGATTTTGGTGTTACCATATGGTAACTATGGGAGGTCTGGGGAACTGATTTAGGATACATAAGTATTTTAGGGTTTTCCTCAAAATTTTAGTTGCAAACGAAATTTGTATTGTTGTAAAATGTAAGAAAAAGGAAAATTTTTCATCAATGAATAAAAAATTTAAAAAGCAGTTACAACTTTGTGTGTTCTCTAGCGAATTGTCGATGGAAATTCACAAATTTCAATTTGACACCCGATTTTTCAAACTTGTGTCTAAAATATTTTCAGTTTCAGCAACTTCTTGAACGTTTTTTAAAAAATTTTAACTTTTGTTTTCAAAATTTGTTCATTAGCCAAAGTTTTGGTTGATTTGTAGTTTGCGTCTCTAATAAAAACCATATATTTTATTCCACATATTTCCCCGATCAAAAAAATGTATATCTCAAATACAAAATCAGATCTCATTTGATATAGATCGATATTTATTCTTATCCAATTTTATCTCGAAATTGGGGTATCCAATACTATCCGATAGGATCCCTCAAATATATTACTGTATTAAATTAGATCAAAATTGATCTCAAAATTGTTGGATCCAATAATATCCAACATAGTATAGGATTCTGATAGATCCCAAAATATCCCATGGGATTAATTTAGATCTAATTGGATCTAAGTAATTTTTGGTGGATCGAATTAGACATTTTGCGATTAAATTTGATTTACTTTAATCCCATGACATATATAATTTTTTATATAAAATTTAAAAAAAATTAAAGAAAATTTATTTATACATCTGGCGAATATATAACTATGTATGAGGTTATATATATAAAAATATATAATTATATCTTATACGCATAGAAAATATTAATGATATTAGACAATATATAATCATATATCAAATCTAATATTGTATCATATACGGAATTTTACATAATTGTATCTTACATCATTTAATATAACATATAATTATTTATTAAGTTGTATTATACATATGGCACTATGTATAAGCATATCTTATATCACTTACAAAAATATTTCTTATAAGACAGTATATATTTCTCTTAGCTTATATTGCACCATATTAGATTAAATATTGTGTTATATATGAAATTGTATTATTATATATGACAATAGATCTATCATATCTTATAATGTATAACATATGTTTCATATCTAGTTTTATAAAGGTCAATGCATAAAAATATATTGTTATATATGTTACCATATAAGAAACATAAAAAGAAAAAAATGGCTATACATGACACAATATACAACCACACATTATAATATATTTTTAGATGAAAAAACATAGGACCATATATAATTTTTTTTTACTCAGGTCATTATAGTGTTTTAATGACGTAACGAACTGGGTCCAAATCAGCCAAGAATATTTGTAAGAAGAATTATTTTCTATTTAGAGATACAATACTGTGTTCTGTGTCAATTATTTCGATTTAAGCTGTTCCACATAATTCACATTAATTTATCAATGAATCAATTTATCAATAAATATTGCAAAAGAAATTGCAAAAAATTACACTTTACTATATGAACAAAAATCAGGCCCGTAGCCCGCACATAGTTACCACATGATAACAGGGCATTCTGAATGTCCTGGAGGCAGGATCAATAAAGGGATTGCAGTTTTTTTTATACTTATGTATGTCATTACTAAAGCATATGTAAAATATCTTTTCAAAATTCAAAAAAAAATTCTCGGGTGTTTCGGGTTAATGTTGCTTAATTTGAGTTTGTTTGGGTTTTTGAGTTTGCGCTTTAGTTTTGTTTCTTTTTTATTTGAAATTTGTTTGAAAGTGTGCCAAAGTCAAATGGTAAAAGTGATTTTGTTTTATTTTATTTTTTTACTGCTAATTAAATTAAATTATTTTAATTTATATTTTTTTAATTTTTTCAATGGTTGTTTAATTTTTTTGTTTATTCATCCACTGATAATAATTTAAATATCTTTATTCCCTAATTTCTGGTTAAATCTCTCAATAAAAATGTTTATCAATTAATCAGTTGATAAATTGTTTTAAATTTATGAACGTCTTTTAACTACTGATTGTGAGTGAGTTCGAGTGTTTTGATGTGGCTATAAAATAAAAATAAAAATAAAACTATTTAGCTATATGGGTGCTTCCATTATTTAATAGTCAAAAATAGTTACATTAAAGATATGCACACTAGCGTCGCAGTATTTAAACTCAAAAAGTGTTACTGTTACTATATGACAGTTGTTGGTGTAGTAATCAGTAGTTGTGGTTTTTAACTGAGATTACAGTTGTTTTTCTACGAAATAATCCAAAAAAAAAACCTATCATGTCAGTTAAATAACCGGGTAAAAATGTTAATATGAAGTCTCATAAAATCATATCTCACTTGATCGGTTCCCATATATAAGCAAATACAAATTTATCCGAAAAATGGGTCATCTACATGAATTAAAGTTCCGGATATGGAAAAATCCTTATAAAATTGTATCAAATTAGATACAATTTAATACAATTTTATCCGAGATTTTTCCATATACGTGACATTAAATTATATGTAATTTAATGTAAATATATCTGATTTTATACAATTTTAGATAGTAGGTATGCTTTTTATAACATGATGTTATGCTTTTTTAAAAGTATTTAAGTTTAAAATTAAAAGTTTTAAAAAACAACAATTTCAAAGATCCAAATTTTTTTAAATGAAACATAACGAAATGTTTAAAAATTATCAAAAACAAATTTAGTGTGTCAAAAATATATAATTAATTGGTATTGTCTTAGAAAATGTACACATTTTTTATTTAAAATTATATAAAATAAATAATTTCGCTATAAAATTAATATAGTTATATGTGAAGCCATATGTAATAAAGTCTTAACTTGCTGATAGCTAAACTTGATATTGAACTTTACCAAAATATGTATGAGATTATATATAATGTTATATAAAATTATAAGGAAAATATTTTCAGTATTGCATCACATATAGTTTAATAAGACTTAGAATCGGATATATAATCATTCTACAATCACTATTTGGTTTATTATTACAGTAAAACTCGATTAAGACGAACTCGGTTAAGACGAACCCTCGGTTAATACGAACTAATTTAAAAGTCCCGACGTTTTGGCAACAATTTTCATATAAAATACATCTTTTAATACGAACTCGGTTAATACGAACCCTCGGTTATTACGAACTGTTTTAAGCAGTCCCAAAAACTCGTTTTCATACAAATTACCATGTTTAGTACACTCTTTATCCGTTTAAAAGGATAGACCTAATTTGAATTTCATATCCGTGGATGACTTTCTAGATATAGATGCTAATGTTTTGACGTCACATACTTTATCAGGTGAAGAAATATTGGAAATTGTTAATCCTCCCGATGTTGAAAATTTGTCAACTGATGAAGAATTCGAAATAGAGGAGGAAGTACCTAATATACAAACGGTACACAATAGCTTAATAAACATAAAAAAATATATTCGAACAAAATCGTGTGCCAAAGAAGCTGACAATCATATTTTGGTAATAGAAAAACTTATAACGAATGAAATCGTTAATTCAGTCATTCAGAAAAAAATAACAGATTTTTTTTTTTTTAAATTAAGAATTTTAATTGAATTTTTAATTGTGAATGCATAAAATGCTAATTTTATTTTTTATTTGTGTAAAAATCTTGTTTTTGTTTTAATAAATACATATTTTTTATCGTTAAAAAAAAAACCGCTTAATACGAACCTCGCTTAAGACGAACTAATTTTTTTGGTCTCTCGGAGTTCGTCTTAACCGGGTTTTACTGTATATGGCTTATGTAGTTATATATGGAGTAATATTTGGAGACATGTGTATAATAATATCAAGTACCGTATAAAAAATTAAATCAATAATAATGATCAGATGTTTTTGTATATAATGATATTAGTTATAATGTGACTTCATTCAAACTCATATATGACTTTATCATATTTTATATGACTAGATATTACTATTTTTACCCGGGTAAGCTAAAAACAGTATTTTTGCAGTAAATAGTTAATTTTCACTAGTTATATAAATATTACAAAATTTGAGTTACAAAAGTTCTTGTTCAGTTCAATATTTGTTATTCAATTTTCTTATGTAGAAAATATCACATATTTTAAATTCTAATCACAGAAAAAGTAAGTTCTCTTTAACCCTTAACTGCATGGCGTTACATATATGTAACGAATAATTTGAACTTATGTGACACCTTGTGTATGAATCTAATTCAGAATTTTTTTCTCAATTAGTATTTGACAACAGCAAAATTTTAATATTTTATAGTTAGCAAGAATTTCTAAAGTAACTGAAAATTTTTTTTATAGTAAAAAAAACTGCAATTTTTCATTCGTCGGTAAACGCGAAAAATTTTCTGCTGTTAAAAGTAATAAAAGTGTAAAAAAAACCTGAATAATCATAACGTTTAGAATGTATTCTTAATTTTTAAAATAAAGGGTTCTCCAAATAACTTTTTTTTTTTGAACTCCTGAACCAATTGGACTTTGTATGGCGTCATACCAATGTCTTTATGCAAAATTCGTCTCAATGTTGTCTCCGAAATGTTCAATTGTTGAGAACGACGGTGAATTGATGTTGATGGCGCTTCACGCACACTTTCTGCCACAGCAGCAATATTCTCGGGTGTACGCACTGTTTTTGGCTTTTCACGCTTTTGTTTATCGATGAGGATGCCAGTTTCTTTCACTTTTTTCACAAGATAACGATCATACGGACCATATTCGTTCAGCGGAAGGATAAAACTAGTTATCTGTCAAATCAGACATGAGCTAAGTGTTACCATTCACGAAATAAGCCCTAGTTGAAAAAAAACGTTAGATGGCGGACCCTTTATATGTTTTTTGAACAAAAAATAAAAAGGAATTTAAATTGTAAGATCAAATTTAATCCAGTTCCATATACAATTTTAAATTTATTTTTATTTGAAATCAAGTAAATTTCATTTTTATTTGGAAAATGTTGTTGAACAACAATTTAGATATAAAGTCCACTTTAATTTATTTAAAACAAGCGGAAATCCATTTTCTTAATATCTGCCGCCTCTTCTTACTGCAAAAAAAAAACATTTTATAATATCTTAATACATTAAAAAAAGAAATCCATGTTTTATTTAAAGTAATTGAAAGTCGCGACGTTTTCGCATACGAACTCTGGGCTAAAACGAACTATTTCTGGAAGTACCACAAACAAAGTTTCATATAATTCTGCATTTTTAATACAAACTTTCCAAAGCTTTACAATTTCTCCCATCATTTTTTAAATTTTTTTAAAATTTTGAACAATTTTAAATTTTAAATGTATCGCAAAATTTCTTTTTTAAGAAATCGAATAAAAGATTTTCTTAATTTTTTAAATAGTTTTAAACTAAATTTTCGTAATTTTTGTGACAAATATAGTCATAGCCCTTTTTTATTACATTTGTAGTAATTTTAACTGCGGCTTATTTGTCATTTCAACCTTCTCAATTTCCTGAGTGTGCCACTATTAGAATATTAGTTTAACAACTTTCATATCGATAAGGAAGTGGGCGTGATAGGCAGGAATTGTTATAACACGGGACACGTAAACTTAATTTTGGGTCGTAGAATCCAATGGTTTTTTAATGTATTTTAAGTAAAATACATCGACATCTATTTTGAAATTAATTTATTTATTATTTATATGTGGAAACTCAAGCCTTACAAAAGACGGCCGTCCATTTTGAGACGAAGTTTTCTAATAAAATTTGAAGATTTGAACCATTTGAACCATTTGAACCATTTGACAATGAACTAGTTAAGACATCGTCGGCTTAGTATTGTTTTGCCGTATATGCATAGGTTTAGTCGTATACATACAGCAAAACAATACTTAGCCGACGACATATCAGTATAAGTCAAAAGTTATTTCCCTGACGTTTCGGATTGTATATAAATGAATTATATCCTCCTAAAAATGGACGGACATCATTGTTAGACTTAAGTTTAGACAAATAAATAAAGTAATTTCAAAATCGATTTTGATTTCTTTTACCTAAAATACACTCAAAAAATCGCTCGAGTCAATGCAAACTTAAAATCGAAATATCTTTTTATTTTAACCTAACCTATTAAACGGAGTATATCACTGGATTCTACGCCCCAAAATTAAGTTCACGAGTCCCGGGGATTTGGTGTGTCATTTCCACTTACTTGTTTATCAATATTAGCACTTACTGCGTTATTTAAAAAAAAATTTATTTCAAAAATATTTCACACGTACTAAAGAAACCCTAAAGAGCAACTGAAGCGCAATGAAATATTAATAAATTAGGGAACAAGTTCAAGTGGTTTTTAACAATTCGAAGTGTGGCAAATAAAAGCAATAATCTATAGATATATATTAGGGCGGGTCGATTTAAAAATCGCTCAACGTACAAAGAAAATTGTATTCTAGGGATCAAAATAAGAAATTTTGCGAAGGAACCATACCTCTAAAACGAATTCTGATGTCCCGACTTTTGACCCGCAGGGTAAAATTTTGAAAAATCCCATTTTGACAAATTTAGAGTGCCCTAATCGAATCCAACCCAATCGAATATAATTCATACATTCATCTGCTAGAGCGTCTTTAGGAGAAGAAATAGAGACCATAATCTTGGAAAGACTCCTCCTAGTTTCTGAAATATCTCTTTCCCAAAATTTGTACATTTTGCTATGAAAACACGGCTAAAAAGGCCCTTTTTCAACTTAAATGTTAACCCCTTAACGTTCACCTAGAATGATATTTATGCATTAAACTGCTGGCACGTCTACCGGAGAAGACGTAGCTCCCATAATCTTGGAGAGATTCCTCCTACTTTCTGAAATATCAAAGTGGGCTTTTTCAAAATTTGACCTACGGGTCAAAAGTCGGGACTTCAGAATACATTTTAGAGGTATGGTTCCTTTGGAAAAGTTTCTTATTTTATCCCTAGAATACGATTTTCCCTGTACGTTGAGCGATTTTTTTGACTCCCTACAAATCGACCCGCCCTAATATATATATATATATATATATATATATATATATTTAAAAATGTTTGTGTGTGTTTGTTTTTGTGTGTGTTTCAGTCGGCCTAGAAAACTGAAAATTAGCATATTTATATTACGGACCACAGGAAAGAAGTTAACGAAGTCGGATTTTTGATATTCGGTCTGGTATTGAGCTTTCTAAAGTTGTGAAATTTATTCATTGGACGCCCCTTTATAAAGCTAAGACTTTGGATAGTAAACAAGTGTGTGTGGGTGTTTAGCTTTCAGAACTTTCTAAAGCTCTCTGATGACTTAAAAGCATGTATGGTAATCGATTCGATGCGGTAAGGGTAGCGCTATTTTCTTTTAGTTCGTTAACGGTATTTTAGGGTTAATGATATTTCAGTTATTTCGGTAACGGTTTTATGGCGTTAACGATATGTCACTTATTTCGGTAACGTTATTTTAGCGGTAACGGCATTTTAGTTCTTTCGGTAACGTTACTTAAGGGGCAACGGTTTTTTTTAGTTATTTCGGTAACGGTATTTTAAGGGTAACGTTATTTAAGTTGTGCAGGTAATGTCAATGCACACCGATATTTTTAGTTTATGATCCAACTTTGTGGAAATATATCAATTTACAGCAATTTTTTTCCAGATCTTGTCAGATTATTTCGGTAACGTTATTTTATGGGTAACGCTATTTCATTTATTTTTTAACGATATTTTAGAGATAGCGGCATTTTAGTTATTTCGATAACGGTATTTTGGGGCTATTGGTATTATATCGGTAACGGTAGTTCACGGACAATGGTATTTCAATTTTATCGTTAACGGCATTTAAGGGATAACGATAGTCAGCTTAAAGGGTTTTTAATCGATAACGGTATTTTAGCGGTATTGCCTGCCATCCATGCTTAAAAGTATGACATTTGAAATATTCATACGACACAGAACCTAATTATGACGGTATTTTGATTCTTGATCTGTGGCTGTGTCAGAACGATTTCAGACATTATACGGCCTTTTCAAGCTTCCAATTGGAATTAATCTACAACTATCAAATTCGATACATATTTTTAATCAAAAACTAGAAAAAAAAAACGAAATTACATACATATATACTGGTGTTCAATATGAACGTAGTATTATATCCCTTTAAGAACTGCTATATGATGCCCACAAATAAATAAAACTGAACTGAGGGGCGTGGCAATAGCGGTTTTAATTTTTTTTAAGTTTAGCATTTTCATAGCTTTCTAACAACCCTCATAAATTTATAGAATCTATGAAACGGGTTTCGTTAAAGTACATGTTTATGAAATGTTTGTAAAATTAATGAAAATCTTGTTTAAACTAATAAATCATTCGGACAATGAAAAAATTTATGAAACAATTTCATAAATTTTTTTAATATTAAGAATTTGCTTTAATTAATAAAACTCTTCATAAATGTCTAGAAGTCCAAAATTAATGCTTGGCTACATTGAAATGATAAAGCACTTTATAAAATAGGTTGAACACTTGAGAATTAAATCTTAAAACTAAAATTCGAAATGTATGAAATTTAATGAAATTATGAAATTTTATGAAAAAAAAGTCCTTGAAATAATTTCATAGCTCTAAAGAAAATTTTCATTAAATTTGTGAAGAGATAATTTATGAAATCGAATGAATTGTTTTTATGAAACTATGAAATTTTATGAAAAAAAGTTTTTGAAAAATTTCTTAATATTAATAAAATTTCTTAGATATAATGAAATTTTTCATTGAAACTATGAAAAAAAAATTTCTATGAAATTGTTTCATTAATATCATGAAGGATAATTATTTCAGTGTGGGGGACTTGGAAAATTTGTTTTGCGACGTTATATCAAATTTAAAATCTTATTGATGAAGTTTTATGTTTGATGACGATAGAAAAATAAAAAAGGATACACATTAATAATACTACTCAAGGTCCAAAACCCGTGGCTTTAAACCAATTTTTTTTAAATAGATCTATGTACGTTGCGTCCAAATCTTTCAAAAAAAAATTCATTTTGCAGTTTTTGAAATACAGCGATTTATTAGTTTTTCACATTTCACCATATATTTAAAATTTTTTGTCAGTGATTATTATTGTTTCCAGGGCATTCTTAAGCTTCCTGATGACCTTGAAATCAGAAAACTAGCCTACATTTAGGGTGTAACCATTTGTTAGGAGAAATTGTATGGGGTTAAAATCTGATATATTTTTAGCCTTAATAAAAATAAAATTTTCGGTTCGATTATAATTTTTGTCAAATTTTTGGCTTAGTTTTAACATTTTTTTGAACTGCTGGTAAAATTTAACTCATTTGACTGCGCAATTTAATTAAAATTTCAGATTTTGACTATGAAAACAGTAAAACTCTAACGAAATTAGTGTATTTTAACATTTCTATTCAAAGAATTTGAAATAAAACTTAAAAATATAGAAGATTTTAGAAAAACTAATATTTAGGGGATTTTTTTTCTGTTAGTATATCACGAATTCCATGTAACGTACGACTACAGCGTGCGAATTATTTTGATGTTATTTCCTAGTAAAATAATTTTTTCAAAAACTTATTTTACAGTTTTTAAATGTCAAAGCAAGTGATCATTTGAAATGTATAAAAGTTTTATCATTCACATTTTTATCATAGAAGATTATCTGCAAAATATGCGTAACGTACATGCCACAAAAATTTCCCCCAAAATATGTTATGTTTACTTCTATTTGAAATTTCTGCGAATCGGTTTCATATACAAACTTTTTGTTTTTCGTAATTACAGGAGACTATTCTGTACTGGGTTTTAGGTGATTTCATCTAGAAAAAACTCAATGTTAACGAGATTTTTTTAATAGATTGCAATGTAACGTACATGTAGCACTTGTAACGTACAACTACACACTGTTAGACGACTACACAAAACGGTCAAAAACATGTCTTGATTTTATTTTATTTTAATAAAATAAAACAGTATTTGATGTTATGTAACAAAATTATTGAATTCATTTTATTTAGAAACAGAAATACATACATATAAAAAAAAACTAACAAAAAATTAAGTTAAGTGTTAATTGTTATGTCTGTAATTTGTTTGATAAGAAACATCATCTCGCTGGTAGAAATTAACCACTTTAGCATTGTAAACCTTTTCAGCTTGGACTTTCTTGTAACAGTTTTTTATTTTGTTTTCTTTATTACTTATCTGTGACGCGATTTCCGGATAAAATTCCTTAAACAGCTGTTTCAATACAATTCGTTTTCTGTCAATACTCTCTGGCAAAACTTTTCGCACGCGACTCACTGCCTTAAAAAGCGATTGTTTTGTTTTATACGGTAGTCCATTTGCTTCTGGATGTTCGATTTTATATTTTATGGTAGCTCGATATTGACGCATTCTCTCAGTTTTCTTCTTCTTTTGTTCCACAGTTGTCACTTTTTTTACTCGGTTTTCTGAGTCATTTTTCAGTTTTTGTCTGTACTTTTGCATTCTCTCACGTTCCTTTTCCTTATGTTCCTTCCATTTTGAGTCATTTTCTCGCAACTTCTGTCGACATCGTCTCATATCTTCTTTCCCCCTTACCATTTTCTGAAGTTTAAAATAAAATCATGAAAAAAATGCTGTTTTCATATTGCATTAAGTTATTGCATACATAAATATGTAGCATGTACGAAACTAATATTATCTCTTTAAAAAAAAATTAAAATAAAAAACACTTGAGGATAGCTTTATTGACTCAAAATCTACAAATAACTTTATTTGTAAGCAAATAATTTTTTTTCATTAAGGCATTGTTGAAACTTAAAGACTTTTGGTAACGTACATGCTACACAAAACTAGGTACAAAACAATTTAAAGTTTTCTGCCCTATTTTAGATTACTTACCACCAAATGTAGCTGATAACTGTTAACAATTAATTAATTAATTTGTCAGTTAATATAATGCTTTCTACAACTTGCACAAAATTGACGTACGCGCACCACAAATGTAGAGATAAAACTAAAAAATGTTGTACAAAATATACTCACCAAGCAAAAACAAATGAAAGGTAAGCAAAACTACCGTTATTCTGAAAAAATCAACTCAAATTATGTCTCTAGGAGTCGAGTGAATATATTGAGTATGTTTAATTTTCTTCATCTAGTACTTTGATTTTTACATGTGCGGATGACCTTTTCGCGGAATTCGTGATATACACTAAATCTAGGGGTTTTTAAGTACACGGAGCAAATTTAGATGAAAATTAAATCTCAAATTTAATTTTTAAGCTGAAAGGTGTAGGAAAATTAATTGTTAACATTTTTATTCAAAAGCCGAAAAACTTTTCTAGCAGTATACAGTTTTAAGGCGCCTAACCAAAAAACTGTACTGAAGCTATAAAAAAAGTTTATATTTTCGTCTTGTGGGCTTGCTTAAGTGAAGTTCAACAGCGTTGTCAAACTTTGGCTAGATGATCGTAAGCCATTTTAGACTCATGCATTTTTGCTGATGGAATTTATTCCCGATCACCAATAAATAATATAATTTGAATTCTTAAATTTGTTTTTATTTTAGCTAATAAGGCCTAAAGTTCTTTATGTAATTAAAAATGCATTTAATCCATATTTTCCCAACGTTTCGTGAATGTTATGTTCACTTTATCAAGGGATTCGTCTATTTAAATTAAAGAAAAATATATTTAACAATATTACAATAAACATTTACTACAAACAATTATGACTTACTGAATTCATTTAGTACTAAGCACGTTAAAAATCATAAAGGACCTGATTTATTAACCGGCCTTATACACATATACAGTGGGGGAGCACTGTTGAGTATATGTAAGTACTTTTTACACCTAAAGATTCAGGCCGAAAAATATTTGGCACTAGAACTAAAGTATACTTTTCTAAAGGTATATGGTATTCAGAATCAAAATCTGGTCTCAGAATCACTGTCCGACATCAGGCGTTCGCGATATATTAACGGCAAATGTGTCGTTTCTGATAAAAGTGCATGGAAATATATTTTTTATGTTTTTCACAAAATATAAATATATATATTTGTAATCTGCTAGTAGAGACTACGAAAAAAACATACATGTTCCTGAGATATGGCAATTCGAAAATGTGAATTTTCAAATTTGGTCCGACTCAGTTCCAGTTTTTTGCAAATAGCGGGATGAAATCGGGCCAATTTTTTTTTTTTTAATATTGGTTATTTTACTAAATAAATTCTTGATTAAATAAAAAAAACTACATTCGTATAAAATAGAAATTAAAAACGAAATCATATTTTAACGATACGTCGCTTATGCCTGTTCCAAATGTTATTGCAATAGGACTAAGAAAGAAAGAGCCGAATTATTTCCAAAAATTTTATAATATTATAATCCCATGTAAGGTATACTTCGATAGAAATTCTTCGACTAAAAACCAAAAACTTAAAAAAATCGTCATCAAATTTTGATTTAGAGCAAGCAGCGTACTCTTTAAGGGTAGCCCCTTAATTAGAAAACAAGCTGATTAAGTGTGTAATTTAACAAAATTCTCCGTTTGCTAAGTGTAAATCAGCTGTTAAAACGTACTTTTTATTATAAATTATGAAATATTTTTCGACTTTTGAAATGAATGACTTTATTAAATAATTGAGGTCTACTAGGTCACGTTTGTATTCATAAAATATCCTTTATAATTTTATATATCACCAATATTTCATCATTCTTTGAATGACATGAGTTTTAAATAAGGCATTTAAAGAATGACGAAATATTGGAAGATATATAACATTATAAAGGATATTTTTATAGACATCAATTATTTAATAAAGTCATACTTTTTATTTTTATACCTTAAATTTTTGCCTGGCATGGGCGGGCTTTACCACTTCCACTAGCATTTGATAAAGCAATATAATCCGATTAATATTAGATTCGCAGATATGTACAAGGAAATTATAAAAAGAGAAATTATAACTTATCAATATAAAAAATTTAACGAAAACTGATTAAAAAAAAAAATATTTAAAAAATTTCTAAAATATTTAAAAATAAAAATAATCCCAGCATAAAAAAGAACAAAAGAATAGATAAAGAATCAAAATTTGTATCGGAACCAATGAATTTTATATGGGCTTATCATAGGATGGAAGTTTTCTGTTATGATTTTTATTCACTGCATCTTAAGCAATGCTTATGCTTTAAAGAAAGTTCAATTCTGTTGATGTTTACTAGGGAACTCTCTTAGCAGAGAATCCCGATAGCGCTGGAATTTACAATATTTCTTTAACTTTTCGTAAAGCATTTTTTCACCTAATTTGTGGGAACTTTGTCTTCAAAGCAGAGGCAATATGGATATCAAAACTTCTCTTTTCTCGAGTATTTTAAAGTTAGGTACAAAAAAATTTTAATTTCTCATATTACAGATATGCTCCTTTACAAAAAACAATACATATGTAGTATATTCCCCCCTCCTTTTTACCCCCTAAATTTGTGATTGGGCTAAGTTGGATAGACTAGATTTGGGAAGATTAAATTTTGTTCAAAATTACATCAATGGAAGTTGTGAAATATAACTTCTTTAGAAGCAGGAAATCAGGAATGAATGAAAAATTGATTCTTTAAAAATACCTTCCATATTTTTTGCTGAATAGGGTAAAAAAATAACCCACCAAAAATTTGTTCTCTTCTAATTTGGCATTTTCATCGATGAATTTAACTTTGGCTTATCATAGGAAGGAATCACTATTTTTATGATAAATAGAGTCAATTTTTATGACAAATAGAGTCATCGTCTTTTTGACTACATTTGTAGCCGTTTTAACTGTAATTTTTAGTCATTTCTACCTTTTTAATTTTGTGAGTGTATAAACCACCGCAGTCATCTGCGAAATATCTGTGTGTGTTTTTTTAAGCTAGATAGAACTTTAAATTGTAAAAAGTAACACAAAAAATTAAATTTGGATGAAATTTTTTTTTTTATCGTTTCAGTATACTCTGACAAATCATCATGAATAGACTCACGCTTGAACAACGCTACGAAATTATCCAAATTTACTTTGAAAATCAGTCGTCGATTCGCGCAACTTATAGACGACTTCGTCATTTTTATGGCGTACATAATCGTTTGTTAATAAGCAAAATTGCCGCATATGGAGCGAAACCAATCCACAAGAGACCCTAGAGACTCCATTACATCCAGAAAAATGCACCGTTTGGTGCCGTTTTCACGCTGGTGGCATAATCGGACCTTATTTCTTCAAAAATGAGGCCGGAGCTCGCGTTACGGTCAATGGAGATTGTTACCGCACCATGATCAATGATTTTTTGTTTGAAAATATGGATGGCATTGATCTGGAGGAGATGTGGTTTCAACAGGATGGCGCTACGTGCCATACGGCGAACGCAACCATCGACTTATTGAAATCAAAATTTGGCGATAAGTTGATTTCGAGAAATGGACCTGTCAATTGGCCTCCAAGGTCGTGCGATTTGACACCTCTCGATTATTTCCTGTGGGGCTACGTGAAGTCACTGGTTTATGCTGATAAACCAGCAACAATTGACGCCTTGGAGGCCAGCATTGTTCGTGTTATTCGTGACATACTGCCAGCAGTGCTCGAAAAAGTGGCCCAAAATTGGACGTCCAGAATGCGATTCGTCAAGAACAGCCGCTGTGCCCATATGCCCGAAATCATTTTCAAATGTTAATGTCACGTATTGATCTTTCGAATAAAAAAAAAATTTTGATTACAATTTAATTTTTTGTGTTATTTTTTACAATTTCAAGTTCTATCGGGCTTAAAAAAACACCCTTTATAAATTCCATCTCTTTTGTAAGACAAAACATTGGTTTCTTAGTTGATGATAAGTACACGCAGAAAAAAACAGGTGTGTTTCTATAAAAGCCTTTCCTTGTAAAATTTATTTAGTGTTAAAATAACGGCGAAATTGCGTTTTTGTTAAATTTAACAAGTTTTTGTTAATTTATTCAAGTTTATGCTATGTACAATTTGCATTGATGATCATTAATACAAAACATGCTATGTAAAATTTACATTGATGAAATTTGGAAAATAAAATAAGCTACAAGTATATTTTTCGAATAAAAAAAAAGATAAATTACAAACACAACTTAGAATTTAGTTTGACATACACAAATCAATGTGGCAATGTTTATTAGATATGGCAATATCGAACATAAAAACATGAAAAGGAGTTCCTTAAGCATTTAATTTCTGCTACAATTTAATTAAGTAGAAAGAATGTAAATTTGGCTGTGAAAAACGAATAATTATAAAGAATGTAAGTAAAAAATTATATATAAATATAAAAATCTAAATACTAATTGTATTGGTTTTTCTTTTCAGACACAATATCATGTTGCATTTATTAAGACGCAGAATTTGGAAACTTCTCAAGACGTTAGACATCGTAAACACATCATGGTTAACTGAATCTAGGTATTTATATTCGTTGCTACACTGACAGAATTATCTTCACTTCAGTAATGAATTTCTTCACAGCTTTAATGAAACTTGTCACTGGAACTCGCCCACTGAAACTTTTCATAGAATCTAAGAAACAGGTTTCATTAATGGCAATGTTCATGAAATGTTTGTAGACTTAATGAAAATCTTCATAAAACAAATGAATCATTCTGAAAATGAAGCGTTTGTGGAATTTATGAAACTGTTTCATAAAGTTTCTTAATATAAAGAAGTTTTTTGAATTAATAAAACTCTTCATAAATATCTTAAATAATGTATTAGAACTAAGCCAATAAACCGCTTCATATGACTTTTTAAAGAATTGCATAGTAGTCCAAAATTATTAAAGGGCTATACTGAATTTATAAAGCACTTTATAAAATAGGTTGAACACCTGAGCATTAAATCTTAAAAGTAAAGTTTGAAATGTATGAAAATTAAGGAAATTTTTAAATTTTTATGAAATATAAAAAAATTAAGTCTTTAAAATAATTTCATAGTTCTAAATGAAATTTTCATTAAATTTATGAAGAGATAATTTATGAAATCGAAGGAATTTTTTGTTTATAAAAATTTTATAAAATTTCTTGAAGGATAATTTTCTCAGTGTACGTATATTTATTTAAAAAAAGTATCATTTGTTGTTAAATAAATTACTAATTTTAATAAAAAATAAATTTAATAAAAAATAAAATAGAGTATTTTTTATTTACATAAATAAATAGTTTCTTGAATCTGGAAAATGTTGCAATGTTGTACAAAAACTTCGACTTATTTATTCGAACAGTTAAATAAGTGTTTTGACAAAATTATCGTTAATTTTAAAAACGAAACTTTTTAAGCTATCACTCTAATTTTTGTAAGTGATGCACCTTTTTTTCTGGGTGTAGTTATGAAACACTAGCCAAATATTATTACATAATTTTTTCTCTTAAATCAATTAAGTAATCTCTTTAATTTTACACTATAAGAGATCAGTTATCACACCCTTAAAAACAATTATGAATTTTAAAAAAATGTTTGTAATATAAGAAAAAAAAGCAAAAGTCATTTGTAATTATAGTTATGCAACGCAGTGTATTTCTTATAATGACTGATTTTGTTGCTTATTATCTGGACCTTTTATTTATTTAAAAAGTTCTTTTATTCGCAAAACTATGAGAAAAAAATGAATTAACTACCAACAATAACCTTTACCGCAAAAATCATAACTTTTTTACAGTTATTTCGTGAAAAAAAACAAAACAACTGTTACCACAATACAGTATTTTTTGTTAGTTTTTTTTTTTGAATGACTGTCAGAAATAGTCATTTTACATTTATACATAGAAAAACCATTACAGGTACAGTTAAAAATTACTATTAACGTTTATCATCTGAATGGCCTACATGTAATTACAGTAACTACATGTAGGTCATTCGCACTCAGAATATTTTTACAATGTACCTGGTAGACTTATTAGAAAAGCGTTAATGTTTTATTACCATATGGTAGCTATTGTATTGGGCTGTACATGTTCTTACATTTCGTTTTCTCTATCACAATCAAATTGAAGTAAAATATGTGGTCTTCCATGAGTAGTAGACCTTTCTAATAATCGATTCATTTTAAATTGTTAATTTAAAATGCAAAAAAAAACGTTAAATTTACTTTATAATAACAGTGCTGCCCTCCACACTGTCAATACTGTACTTTTCACATGTAAAACAACCGCTGTCTTTTCTGTTCCAAAAACTACCGTCGTCAGTGATGTCAACTTGGTGCTTTTGGCACTATTTATGGTACTTTTCAATGTCACACAACTCTAAAATTTTACTCATGGTGCCAAAACATAACGAAGCAGTAAATTGGTTTTTTTCGTGCTTTTTAACAAAACTGAAGTAAAAACTATTGAAAACTTAAATTTTTTACAGTCGTAAGGAAGTTACAATCAAATGTCACTTTTTCGCTAAATTTTAAATGTTCTTGTCTGTTAAACTGTTAAAAAAAGTTTTTTTTATACGAAATCAGACAGATATTTTCGCAAAAGTTCTGACAATATACTGGAATTGTGGTTACTTTATCCAATTGTAGCATAATATAATGGCCTACTTGTCAAAACTGTCGAAAACTCCAAATATTTACAGTCTCAAGAAAACTGCATTGAAATGTCAATTCTTCGTTATATTTTAAATAGTAGGGTATTCAATTTACTCGGGTTTGCTTTTGTTCGAGTAATCGAGTAACTCGATTTTGAGGTTTTTAATTTACTCGAGTAGGCGAGTAAGATTTTAAAATTGCTCGAATAACTCGAGTAACTCGAACAATTTTAATACTTTAATTTTATTTTCCAAAAACTCACATTTTTGTAAGTTTTTATATTTTATTAGTACTAATATAACATATATATAAAAATTAACAAATTAATTAAAAATTTTAGTAAAAAGTATATCTAAAAGAGAAAAACATTTGCTAAGATCATTTATTATTGCGACAGTTTTGTCTCAGTACACTCAAAGCAAAAGCGTTATTATATCAATAAAATTCTTTATAAATATGTTGAAATCTTCATTGATTTTCTTTCAATATAACTGGTTCATAAATATGTATTAAACTGTTTTATAAAAATATTTGTAAGGTGATCCGTTTTGTAATTTTATTCAGACTTGACACAGTTTTGTTATATTAGTGTGTTAGTACTAAACGAAAAAATAGTCCATTTTGTCCTATCATTTTGGGATTTTGAGATAAGTAATTTTTCTAAAAAAAATATAAAGAAGTTTTGAAACAACTTTCATGAATATTTAAGAAGATTTTCATCATATTAATGAAAACTTTATTACTTCTATATGTAAATTTAAATATGTGGAAATTTTGCGTAGGACCGCTATGAATTTCCATATAGGGCTTCTAAAATTGGCTTGTTACAACGACATAAAATTGACCAACAAAAAGTTTTTAGTAAATGACATTTAAAAATTCCTTTTTGAAAATATAGTATTTATATGTAGTTTCTTTAGATCAAATGGCAACTAAATTAAAAAAAAAAAAATAATGTTTGATCCCACTTTTAACCCTCAAATCCGCACCAATAATCTTAAACACCCCAGTCTTAGAACTTGTTTCTTTAAAAAAATATCCAAGTTTCTTCGATATCGGAGTTTTTTGCATTAAGTTCTTCGTTTTTCGTAATATAATTTCTTTAACAGTGCTCACTTAATATAAAAATACACTTAACATTTAAATATTCACTATAACAGTCACATTATTTTATACAAAATATTAAAAAAATATAAAATAGTTCATATTTTTAAACTACTCGAGTTACTCGATTAATCGACCAAAATTGTTCGAGTTATTCTTTACTCGAAATTGGCCACTTCGAATTACTCGAACAATTGTTCGACATCATTTCATCGATTAATCGAGTAACGGTTAACCGATTGAATACCCTATTAAATAGTCTTGTCCGTTAAATTTATACGAAAAACCCTTTTCATATGAAGTTTGGCTGTGGGCGTTGTGGTGTAATGGTTAGCGCGTTGGACTGTTACACAGGTGGTCCCGGGTTCGATTCTCGGTGACGACAACATCAATTTAGAAAAATAATATGTATGAGTTTTCTATCACCTATATGTATCGCTGCACCCACCTTCGGTGTTCCCATAGCACTTAACCCCACCGAAGTAAAATAATGAATCAGGGCTATGAAACAAAAAGCTTCAATAAATTCGCCAACTCTACATCAAGTGGCGAGCAACAACTGTTCTAAGACTTATCTACTTATCCACTATCCCCTTTCCAAAGAAAGCAACACATTAATTAATAGGAAGAATTTCCTGAGTGTTGCTTTTCTTTTTAAAAAAAAATTAAAAAAAAAAAAAAAAAAGATACTTTCGAAAAAGAAAGAAAAAAATATGGTTACTTTATTTCAGTACTATAAAACTATTTTATGGTCAACTTGAGTTCCTTTGTTTAATTTTATAAACAATTAAAAAAAAAATGATGTTTCTTTTTTACGCCTTTTTAATAAAAAAAATAACGCTTTTACAAATTTTGTTGCGCTATTTTGATCTGAAACTGTTGGCAACACTGACCGTAGTATATAATTTTTTTTCTTGTACATTTTGACATTCCCCTCTTCATATTCGTATTATTTCTTGTTTTGTTTTGATCTTTGCTACATAATGAGTAATTATTGCAATTGTTGTTAGAAAAACAGCAAAAAAAATGAAAATTAATAAAAATTATTAAAAACTAATAAAATTACTATAAAAAAACAACAAAAATTTATAATTTAATAAAAAACGAATGAAAATTTTACATTTGCAAGCGACATTGAAATACGAAAATCTCATAAAATGTCTTCAAAAGCCATAAATAATATGGGCATGAGTATTGTGGAGCCCCAGGAAAGAATGCGCTACTTGGTTAATTATGGCAATATGATTGAAATAGATCATAAACAATCTATAAATCGGTAAGAAGTGTACAAATCTTTGAAAAACCTGTTATGAAATTTCAAAATTAAAAGAGGCCTAAATTTTGCATAACTTGTAACCTTGTTGATTGTATTTTGTTTGCAAGTCTCCGAGAAAGAAGAGGACTTTACCAAGTAATACAACAACAAGGTCATATTGAAGTGACCTTATTTATGAGGTTATATTTAAATCCTTGTTGGCATATACCTACAAACTGAAGGTTATAATCCTGTTGATACGTTTTTGTTGTTGATAACAAAAATATTTGCAAAAAAAAAAAAAAAAACCCATGTTTAAATTTTTATGCAATATTAATTAAATGTCTGTTTTTCTTTACTATTTCTTCTTTAACTTCCCCTGCCTTAACCAGTTACTATCGTTCTGGCACTGAAATGTTACGTATGGCTCAAGTTTATCTCACCGAAGGGAATCATGAAAATGCCTTCATACTCTACATGAAGTATTTGACATTGTTTGTGGAGAAGATACGCTCCCATCCCGACTATGGCAGCATTAAACCCGAAATGAAGGCCATCAATAAACGTATTAAGGAAGAGGTTATGCCCACTTCGGAGAAGCTGAGACTTAAACTTTTGGATCGTTATCAACGTGAATATGAACAATTTCTGGCCAATAAAGAGGCTGAACGTTTACGAGAAATGGAACGTGAACGTCAACGTAGACAGAGAGAAGCTGCTGCTAATAGTTCTACCAAATCTGGTTCATTAATACCCGCCAATCTACATGTACAAATTGATCCGAATGTTCAACCAACGTCTCCCGATATGGGCTTACTAGATCAAGTTGTTTATCCCAATGATTTTCCCAGTGGTGGACATAAATCAAATTTATTATTACCATCGGACAGTACGGATAAGGAGGATAAACGATCATCAAAGTAAGTTAAAGCTAAAAATAATAATAATTATAATGTTTTAGCACTTTTACCAGAGTTAAAACGTTAACCACAGATATTATTTCCCTGTAAATTAGACATTCATAACGTTGATTCAGAACTAAACTTTGGTTATTTTTGTCTTAACCCATTTTTTTTACCAACATATCTTTAAAAGCACGTCACTTTTTAAGAGCCCATAACTTCTGATACGCAGGCGACATATCGATACAATACAAATCATGTGAAAGTTTAAAGTCTTGGCTACAAACGTGGTACTTTTTGAAAAAAGAAAAAAAAAAAATAACTGAATCAAGATTTTATCACCCCAGAAAAAAACCAAATACAGTAAGATCTGTTCTACCAAGTCTAAACAGATCTTATAGCATATATGATCAGATATAATTAGATTTGAAAAATGGGTACAAAATTGATATCTAATTACATCTAATCAAGTTTGGGCAGATCTGATAAAATTTAGGCAGATCTATTCTTTTAAGATTTGAAGGAGCCCGAGTAAAAACGTTTATATACACACATATGTTATTTAATATAACATTTTATGAAAACATTTCGTTCTATATAGCTTAATATGGATTTATGTGATGCATATGCGCCATCATATATAACTTTATATTGGATTTGGTTTTTCGAACATTTTTGATATGGCCTTATTATTATCTTAATATAAAGCTTGTTTTTTATTGAGGTATAGAACTTTGAAATGGAATAAAACAAAGATGAACTTTTTAAATTGACATGAAATTTACTTTATTCGAAAGATAATCCTCTGGCATTTTAATTTAAATATGACTTCTGGCATATGACCGCCACGGCTGGCTCGGACGTAGTCTGATCTAGAGGTCCAATTTTTGGGGTCTTCCTCAACGCTACGCTCTACAGCATCAATGACTTCTTGTGTACGCACTGTACGACTTCTCTTTGCATGCATATTATTATTTAGAGTAAAAGTGGTGGGAAAACGTTCCATAGTTAATCGAATTAATTGCTCTAATGGACGATTATGTTGACCGTAAAATGGACGTAGTGCGCGATACGTAATTCGAACAGAACCATGATTTTCAATATAAATTTGCACAATTTGGAAGCGTTGTTCAGGTGGCAGTCTATTCATGTTGAAATGCCAAACCGAACTTAACATAAATCACTTGACAGCTGACAAAATGACCGCCAGATAAAAAAGTATTGCCAACTTAAAGTTGTATACCTGTATGAAAAACACCCTTTATTTTAAAAACTTCGTATGTAAAAAACTGCATGTCAAGGCGCCAAACTTCATTTCGGGAAAAAAATGTCGTTGAAATCTGCGTGCCTGAAATATATAGAAATGGTGGTCATAACCTTATTAATTTTTAAAAATTTAGATTTTGCCCTCGTGTGTAATTTAGCTGAATTTGCCTACATATATCAATAGATTTTTTTATGCAAAATTTGAATGAAATATTTTTTTTCAATTCTGAACTAGTTCTGAATTTTTAGTGCTAAAAACACTTATATCAGCTTAAATAAAGTTTAGTTAAGATCTGATCTAAAGATAATTTATTATTTTTTATTTTAAGCAATCAATGCGCTCCAAAATTAAATTAAATTTCAAAGATCTTAACTACTTTAAAGTAAATAAATTAGTAAAAATTTGAATTTCCGTACTTAAGTTTTTCTTTAACAAAAAAAGTCTGGCCGACTATTGGATCATCACATGCGGACTATTGGAAAACGTTTGCCGACTACTGGCAAATACGATGCCTTCTAAAAATACATTAATTAGTCAAATTTAATAAATACTTTTTTAAAAACAGTCTATTTCATCTAAAACAATAACCCTTATTAAAGTGGAATATTTACACCTTTTGCAATTGTAATTCAGAAAATGTCACTTGAAATTTAGAACTTCCATTTGATATTCAGAAAATATCAATTGAAATTTCGAATTTTCATTTGAAATTCAGAAAATATTATTTGAAATTCAAAAAAACAGAATATATCAATTCAAAATCAGAAAACATCAATTGAAATTTAGAAAATATTACTTGAAATTCAGAATACATCAATTGAAATTCAGTAAACATTTCATATCAATTTCATTTAATATTTTCCGAATCTCAAATGATATTTTCTGAATTTTAATTGACATTTTCTAAATATCAATTGATGTATTCTGAATTTCAATTGCTGTGGTTCTGAATTATAATTAGTATTTTCTGAGTTTTAAATGATATTTTCTGAATTTCAATTGATATTTTCTGAATTTCATTTGATATTTTCTAAATTTTTAAATTTGAATTTCCATTAATGTTTTCAGAATTTTAAATGGAAATTCTGAAATTAAATTGATGTTTTCTGAATTTCTAATGTTATCACTGAATTTAAATTGATATTTTCTGAATTCTAATTGATATTATATAAATTACAGTTGCAAAATGTGTAGTTTTCACACGAATACCATCTGCATATACGTGAGTTTAAACAAAAAGGAAACGTTAAAGTGCCGACTATTGGTTCAGTTACCCTATATTATTTTAATGTACTCTAAGAAATATGAAGTTTGATATGAGTATTTCGTATGTGTTGTACATACATATCTCAAAAAAGGACCAAATTTATACATGTTTTAAAACAGGAGTGCCCAAAAGTTCCTTATGGAAGAGCAAACACCAATACATTTAAAGAAAAACTAATTTTTATTCAATATTTTTTGTTGTAAAAACCAATACATACAAAGAAAAAAGAAAAAAATATTTCAATGTTTACCAGCAAAGCATACGAAAGTGTTGTTGCTTTGCGCTTGCGTGTATACAGTGAAGAACGGCAAAAAAAATAATAAGACAAAGTTGTTTGTGTATTTCGTATTGCTAGTGCTGAGCGCTCTATATGTGTATTAAAACACACAGCCTATAGCTAAGTGTTTTTACAAAAACAAATGAGCACCAAACGCATATGCCTTGGGCACCCCTGTTTTAAAACAACAACAACACTAATCAACATGCACCGGGGAATTCTCCTCTGAATTAATTTTCCAGGGATACCACATAGTTTCTTTAAAAGAAATGCCGCAAAAAACTCAAAATGGGGTCATATTTGATCCCATTTTTAAACTCTCCTTTATAACGTATATAGGATTCATTCAAATCATCTTGTATCCCTTGTAAGACTTGTCTCAAAATAACCAAAGTTTAGCTATATCAAATTTATGTGGAAACATCTGTGGTTAAAGTTAATATCTGGCTATTTCTTAGAAAAGTTACTTGACCTTAATAATCTTTTAACGTTAGTTATTGGCTTATGGGTGTGTTGTCAAACTTGTATGACGAATTTCAAAAATGTTCGACACTGAGGTAAAATATATTCAAATTTTGTTTCTTGTTTTTTGTTTTTTGTATGACATGAATAACAATGTACTAAAAAAATATGTAACCCGCTAAGCATGCTAAATCCATTCGCCTTAATAAGTTATCTTTAACGGCGCAAAAATTATGACGGTTTTAAGTTTCAAGCAAATTAAAAATATTTAAATTCGGTTTTTTTTTTGGATTTAATTTAAGCTACTATCAATTTATAGATAACATTATTACACCATCAATAAATTTAACAATACACTTAAAAAAATGTTTAACATATATTAAAACTTTAAAAGAAAACCGCGATTATTTTATAAAACATGCATTTTTGCCGGCCTAATGATCTTTAGTTGGATTTAGGGTTATTTATTTGCATAACATCATTTTACATACTTTTATATTCGCAAAATTAAAAATTTTATGTAATTTTGTTTGCTTCATAAAATTTCAAGTCCTTATAATTGTTTGATGCCTTTGCGATTTTCGTATTAAGCTAATTTAAATCTTTTATTTGATGTACGTTTTGGCGGAACTGATACAATGCTTTAATTGTCACAAAGCAAAATATGTCTGGAAAAAACTGCTGCCAGGAATGAAAAATATAAAATTTTTTCACTTTATCAATTTAGTTCGTCATGAAGAATAATTCAAGATACCTAATTAAACAAAATGTATGTGGGGCATCATCAAATTATAATAAACTATATATAAATTAAATATGCGATGAGATCAAATTTGATTTAAAAATTGTATTCTAAAATATATCAAATTGTATTTAAAATATATCTAATTGTATCGAATTCAATACAATTGTATCGCATTAGATCTAACTCAATGCAAATAAATACAATATTGCACAATTTGATATACAGTGGTGGAAAAAATAATAAAAGCGATATGTTGGTTATATTTTAATTATTTGTTAAAATCTTTGTTATAAAATCAATTTTTGATTTTTAAAAACTGCTAAATTGTGCATAATTTGGTGGTCTTTCATTAAACATATTTTTTTTGTTATACACACAAAAAAATAAAAACCCATTTCAATCATGAAAATCACCACTTCAATAACTTTAATTGCTGAAATTCCGCCAACAACGAAAATTGCTAATTCAATTAGAAATTGATAACTCTTTAATTTAATTGTTTTTTAATTAAATTACAACTCATTTGATTAAAAAGTAATCAATATGGCATACCTTTCCAAAAAAAAAAAAATATTGTTGCCATACCAAATATTTTTTTTTATAAAAATGTTGTTGCCATACCAAATGTGTTTTATAGCTTGAATTTAAACCGGCATGAAATTCTCATTTAGTTAGTAGATTTATTTATTTATACTAATGTGAACAAATTCACACAGAAATTAGTTTTTTCTTTCTCTTGAAGCGCAGGGTCTATGGAAAATTTTGTTTTGATTTTTTCTTTGCAGAAGTTAGCACTTTGTGGAAATCAGAGTATTTTTAAATAATTTTTAATTTATTTTTTGCATTTTCTTTCTGTTTAAAAACATTTTTAAAAATTTTATTACAATATTTTAGAATAAATAAATATTCAAATTTAAACAACTGAAACTAAATTATTTAACTTAATAAAGTAATAAACCTAATAAGAATTAATATCTAATTTAATTGAAAAGAATTTAAGATTTTTAGTACTAATGCATAAACATTTATAAAACAACAATGTGTTGATGTTTGTTTTTGAGCCATAACAGAAAAAAAAAATACCAAACAAGTTTCGAATTTGAGCAAATATTCAATTGATTCAATTAAATTTTAATTGAAAGCTTTTAAAATTTTTAACAAACCGATTTAATTGAAAAAAGTAGGGAAATATTTCTTTCTGTATATGTTTCACTGAATTAACGAAAATTACAAAATAGTCAAAAAAATGTCGACATTAATTTTAAAAATAATAGCATTTGGTAAAAAACAAACTGTTAGTAAAATATATATAGACTGGTAAAAACTAAAAGAAAAACAATAAATTTAATAGTGTTTTATTGCTCTTTCATACTATATATTTTTTAAATTAGTTTTGGAATTTGAGTGACGAAGTTCTTTATATATTGCATATTGGAATGAAAAAGAATTCAATAAAAATTGTCCAGATACTTATTTTTAAACTGCGGTCTTAAAAAGATATGATTTTTATGTTATTTGGCTAAAAACATAGCCATCCTTAAGAAAACAAAGCACACAAATCCTGAACCAGATGCGGCTAATTTTTTTGTAAGTTGCTTCATAAATAATCAATTTACAATATTAAGTAATATTAATGTCAGTTAAAATCGGCTTTTGCCCCAATGTGCTGGATTTTATTAAACCTTCTTACACTGCCGTTGCTTTAAAGCAACCCCTACTTTTAAGGCCCGATAATTTTGAATAGAACAGATAATTTTGAATAACTAGTGTCCGACCGAAGACTTCGGCCAGATAATAATTTTTGTCGGTATTCAGTATTTTAAAGCATTATGGACAAATTTGACAAATGGAACTTTGAAATGGAATAAAACAAAAATGAATTTTTTAAATTGACATAAAATTTACTTTATTCGAAAGATAATCTTCTGGCATTATAATTTAAATATGACTTCTGGCATATGACCGCCTCGGCTGGCTCGGGACGTAGTCTAATCTGGAGGTCCGAATTTTCGATGACTTTTTCCAACATTTGTGGCCGTACATACAACATATGTTGTCCTCCAAGTTGTCAATCGTTTCGGGCTTATCGGCGTAGAAACATATCCCCACAGAAAACAGTCCAGCGGCGTTAAATTGCACGATCTTGAAGGCCATTTCACGGGTCCTTATGAAAATCGGGATCAACGGCAATCTTGTTTTGGTCCCATTCACCGAATCTACGCCTTGCTAGGTAGTCGTGTGGCTCCAATTGTTGCACGAGTTGGATTTTGTAAGCACGCAAACCAAGATCTTTCCCCAAAATCTTCCAATTCCTGTACACGATGACGGATAGGCTGATTGGGGTCTTCCTTTACGCAACGCTCTACAGCAGCAATTACTTCTTCTGTACGCACTGTACGACGTCTCTGTGGATGCATATTATCATTTATTGTAAACGTGGTGCGAAAAGGTTCCATAGTTAATCGAATTAATTGCTCTGATGGAATAAATTTTGGTATTTATAATTTCGACTTTGGTCAGATTTTTAAAAATTATATACAACCGATAAACAAATTTTTAGCAGAGAAATACATTTTCTAATTTTTTCATTAACATAATCAAAAATATAAAAATTTGGGCTTTTTATATTTTTAAATAATTTTTAAAAAAGGTCCCATCAAAAAGAGCAAACACTGATTTTTTTCCAAAATTAATTTGACAACTTTAAATAGCAATTTTCTACAATTTTTTTTTTTTTTTTTTTGATTACGATTGTAGTCCAGATGCTGAATTATTATCTTAATCTACTAAAAAATATAAAGCCGTTTAAAATGCGGTGTCTAAAATGAGTTATAATATTTATGTGACAAAAAGCTCTTGAAAAAAATGTTAAAGACCTTTTTTCAAAATCGTATCTTTTTTATGTTCTAACAAATCAATTGTTTGTTTCCTCTTTTCTAGTATTCCTTCAAAACCAGCATTTGATCGTTCACAAAAACCACAATATGATCGTTCCAATTCTCTACTGGCTGGTTCATTACGTCCCGTAGTCATACCACAAAATACTATGGATGTATTTTTACAGTTGGCCCATTCGAACACAAATAAAAATGTCGAAACCTGTGGTATTTTGGCAGGACATTTGGCCCATGATCGTTTGTTTATAACACACATAATAATACCTAAACAACAGGGTACACCGGATTCTTGCACCACCATTCATGAAGAGGAAATATTTGAAGTACAAGATGAACAAAATTTAATAACATTAGGATGGATTCATGTAAGTGAATGAAAATATTAATGTGATGATGGACAATACTATCAGATTTAATTTTTCATTGTATATATTTTTAGACTCATCCCAGTCAAACAGCATTTTTATCATCAGTGGACTTACATACACATTGTTCATATCAAATAATGATGCCCGAAGCGATTGCTATTGTTTGTGCACCAAAATATCAAACGTAAGTGATAGAAAATTATTTTAAACTAATATTTTTTTTAATTTCTTAACATACACTCTAAAAAATGCTTGTAAATCCACTACTACAAAGTCTGTAAAATGTTATGCAATGTTACGCAAAATGCCTAAATTTAAACACCAAATGTGTAAAAATAAATGTTGGCTACAAAAAAACGGAATAAATGTATTATTAGGCATTTTTTATTTATAATTACACACTTTGTGTGTTCGGTTAGACTCATTCCATATAAAACCATCAAACAATATCCAATTTTCTACCTCTACCCACTTCAATTTTAAACAAATTTAAATTCGAAACAATTATAAAAAACAAATTTTACATCGCGTTAAGACGAAATATAATTACATATATAATATGCTGCATTACTCTAGTAATTGAAAGATGAGCTGCTGCAGTGAAAATCGAATGCAAGACAAAAAATTACCGTTTGTTTTCTGAATTTACATTTGTTGATCGCCAACCACTGGAACGTTTACCAAGATGTGAAAAATCGATGGTCTTAGCATTAAATAGAAGTGTTATCATGGCAGTTAAAGAGTAGATCCGGTGCTAATGACGGCAAATTTGTGTGCAAATATCAAATATAAGTAATATTAATTTACGGCTCAATTTATTTTTGAGGGATTTCAATTTCTAACTGATTTATTGACCCTTTCTTTTACCTGCAACCACGACACCATCATGATTAACAACATGCTAGTAATGTTATTTGTTATGGGACAGGAACAATATAAATTCAAAACCGATGCTGATAATATGTGTAGAATAAAAACCCAATTAAACAAACACTTGTTTAGCTAGGAAATTATAATTATTTTTAATATAGTTTTTCTATAAAAAAAACGTTGTGATTTTTAGTATTTTATCTTTAAGAAAATACTCAAACGACGACCACGCTTCCACTAAAACCATTATTTAATCCAAAAAAGCCGCCAATTCTAGGGACTTTTTTTATTAGAAACACCACATATTGCCACAAATTTTTCCTTCAGATTCTTAAGGATCCTTTCTATCGATATTCCTCAGATTCTGAGGTATTTCTCGTATGTAAAAACTTAAAACTCTGAGGACTTTTCATAAAAAAATCCACAGGTTCTGATAAAAAAAAAGTATTGTATGAATTTTCCTGTAGAAAAATGTTTCTTGTAAAAATTCTTAAATCTAAATTTTTGAAAAAAAAAAATTTTTCTAAAAAATACCTCTTATAATAACGCAAAATCTTAAATATTGAGAATATACGCAAATTTTATTAAATTTTTAAATAATTAAGTTTGATATAATTTTTTTTTTAAATAAAAATTATGTTTTTTCGATCTTTAATTGTGCAATGAAAATGAAAATTATTCAAGTTCAAGGCCATCCTCTATCACCCGGATTGTAAAAAACAATTTCCTGGGAATTTTTTCCCTATTCCCTGTTCCCTTATTCAAAATTATATCTCCCCGGGAAATTTTTCTCTTTTCCCTTATTCAAAATGTTAAACTCTTTCCCGAGAAACGAGTAGGTATTACGAATATCAAAAAAGGGGGAAAACAGTTTTTGCGAGTTTTTTCTTCAAATATTTTAAAGGGAGCTAAAATAAAAATGTAAATTTTAAATAAAAAAAAAAATTTTAAAATGATTTTAAAGCTTTTTTAGGTCAAAAGGTACAAATAAAGTTCAACTGCAACAATTGCTCTCCTTAATTGAGCAGAATCCTGGAATAGTTCGTGGGTTTTTTTAGAGAGCTAAGCGGGTGTTGAACGTTTCTGCGTTCCATCAACGCATCCAATAACTCCCGGAATTTTATGTTTCATATAAAAAGCTAGGGCAATTTTTTAGTTTTTCCTCTGCTGTTGTAGGCTTTTTTATCCATACCGGGTAAAACTGGGCTTCAAATATGCGAACAACTTCTGCAAGAAATTTACTAAAAATGGGCTGAGCCAAAGCAACATCACTGTTCTTTCCAACGCCTGTCTGATATCCGCCTTCTGCAAAGAAGCGAAAGAAGGCACTTAGCTTCACAATAGGGCTTACACCAGATGTATTTTTCGGAGGCTGTGAGTGTAATGCCAAATAAATTGAAAACTTGTTTGTTATGTGCACCCTCTACCTTTGGTAGCTATATAATACACGCTTTTTGTGCACATAACAAACAAGTTTTCAATTTATTTTTGATCAATGGTGATAATCTTTAACTTGAATTTGAATTTGAATTTGAATTTGAATTTGAATTTGAATTTGAATTTATTTATTTGAATTGCTCCATACACAAGACTAAAAGTCTTATTTTGCAGTATGGAACTGATGATTTGAAAAATTATAAGATCATTAATTAATAACTTAATAACTAATTACAATTTTTATATGGAAAACAAAAAACAATTTAAATTAAACAAGATGAACAAAACAAAAAAAATAAATAAAAAATTTAAATAAATTTAAATAATTTAATTTATCAAATAATTATGTTTGATTTTCTTATGCCGAAAACAGTTTAAAAATATTTTCTTTAAATTTTCGTGCGTTACTTAAAAGTTGAGAGCTGTGGGGTATAGAATTCCAGAGAGATACTGCGAATATGTAGAAATGCCACTCCGAAATTAAACTTTTGTATCTAAATGATCTAAGTCTTTTTCCCCTGCTTATATCTGAAATAACAAGTTTGCTGTACAGATGATCAGGTATGTGGGTATATATTATTTTATGTAAAAAAACTAAAACTCTAATGTTTAGTAGATTATTTAAAGAAAGGCCATATAGCTGAGATGAAAAGAAAGATACACTAGAACGCCTATTAAATCCATACACGTATCGGATTATGTTGTTAAATGCAACGTTCAATTTCCCTTTACTAGTTGCATCACATTTAGCAAAAAGCTCACAACCATATAGTAAAACAGGCATCAGATAAGTTTTGGCAAGTAGCATTCTTATTCTAATAGGTGTACAATGCTGGGTTCGCCAAAGAGTTCTAGTCATAGTCGAGCACATATATTAGTTCTCATTTAGTGAGAAAACTATGAACTTTTTTTTTTTTTTTTAAATCATTAGAAATAGATAAGTGTCGGGACCCAAAAATAGTAAATGTGCAACTATTTGGGGAAAATTCCATATTTGGCAAAAATACATTCTCTTTTTAAATCGAGAGTGGTCAAACTTTAGAAAAAATGCATTTTAAAAATAAATTGCATAAAAAATGCAAGTATAAAATTAGAGTACCGTAAAGTTCCAATACGATTTAAATAGTGATGATCCGATCAATATTAAAGAAAATACGAATACACAGTCTTGGACATTGTTTTTGCATATTTCATATTTTAATTGGGTCCATAAAGTTTCTGAATGCAAAATTTAGTTGAAATCGGAAAACCCTAGGTCAGACTTTGGCCGATTTTGCGGGGAATGACCGATATATTTTTACACACATTGTGTGTATACATATTTTAAACAATGTGTGTAACATTTTAAATTTACTCACATTGAGTAATTTTACTGACATTATAGTAGGTAAAAAGTTACCTACTATAAATACAGTAGATTTAAACATAAATTTATTAAAGTGTACATATTTTATTGAAATTTTCCCGAACCAAAGACTATTTTGGGATTTTAAAATGGGTTTCCTTTACATATCTCAAGAATCACTATATTTTTTTTTTCTAGTACTGGTTTCTTTATACTTACCCCAACTTATGGTCTGAATTTTATCGCTGAATGCCGGCAAAGTGGTTTTCATCCTCATCCAAATGATCCGCCATTATTTATGGTAAGTATTCGAAAATCAAAATTCTAAATTTTGCTAAAAGTTAATCAAATTTACTAACGTTTACAGGAGGCCCAACACATACAAATGGAGGCTAGTCAAAAAATACGAGTAGTAGATCTTCGCAGATAGTTTGAGGAATTTTTTGTTTAAAAAAAAGGAATAAAATGAAACCGAATTTAAGGATTTTAACAAAGTTAATGGGATTAGTAAGCAAAACAGAGATGGGATTAACAGCAAATATTGAAAAATCCTTGAAATATAAAGTTTCATAAAAAGAAACAACAATATTTAAAATTATGATAAACACTACTAATATTTTGGCTTCAAGAAAACAAAACAAAACAAAAAAAAAAAAAAAAACAAAAAAAAAAAAAAGAAAGAAAACAAATTATAGGTAAAATAATTTTTTGGCAAATATTACATAAAAAAACTTTAGTAAAAAAAGTGCTTTAATAAACACAAAATAACCTGTTAAACTAAAAGAGTAAAACAAATAGTAAAAAGAAAACTTAAAAAACTTAAAAACATTTATTGATGACATAATATATTTTTTGAAAAATATATTGTTCAACAGACATAAAATATTGATAAAAAAAAAAAACCAAAAGAAAACAAATACCTATACGTTAGGACGTCCCTTACAAACCGATCTGTCGATTTTCGTGCATTACACCCCACAATTTAATTGCAAACGGTTCCAAATGAAAGAAATCGATTTGTTTTGCAAAACGTCCCGAAAATGGACTATTTTAAAAAAAGTGTATATGAAAGAAATTTAATTTATTTAATGTACTCAACATTATGCAGATTTGAAATGCTGACTTCATCGGATATCATTAACCCAACCACTTTAGCCTGGAATCAAAAATTACCCACAAATTTAATAATAAATTTTTTTTTTTATGCCTAATGTGGAAATTTCGATTGCTACAGTGGTAGAAATAGCCAACCGTACCAAAAAATTAGTACTGGCAAACCACTGCTACACTCAAAAAAAAGTTTGTAAAGTCAGCAAAAAATTTTGCTGAGTCAGCAAAATTTTAGTCAAGAGGGTGATAGCAAAAAAATTGCTAATGTCAGCAAAATCTTTTGCTGAAAATCAGCGAGCTGATTTTTAGCAACAAAATTAGTAGATTCAGCAAAAGTTTTGCTAACACTTAGTAGATTACAAATAAAAAAGCGTTGGTAAAAATTAATAAATTTTTTGCTGAATTTTAGTAGACTGAAAAAAACGCAAAAAAATGTTAAAAAATTGTAATTTAGTTAATATATTTGCTGAAAATCATAAAACATATTTTTGTGATTCTTTTAAAAATAATTTACTATAATAACGAAATATAAAAATTTTCATTTTCCCACATTGACGACATGAATTAATTTAATATCTGAAAATATATAGAAATAAATATATATAACATAACAAAAATTTTCTTTCAACTACTTACATCAATGGTAGTCTAAATGATGCTTTCCGAAGATAATTATAGAAACGAAACGAAAAAATAAACAAAAACAAACGAAACGAAAAAAATAACCCTTTTTTTGCAATAAGAAAAAGGAACCATACAAATCTACCTAAGATGTGTTGGTTTGTCTTTCGCTTTACTCTGTCTACATGTCTGTATATGTTTGTTTGCAATTTGACCACACTAGATTATTAATCTATTAACATTTATTATAGAAATACATATTAAATTTAAATATTTTTTTTGTCTTTTATTTTATTAATAGACAATTATTTTCACAAGCCGGTGACAACGCAAAATTTAAGTTGTTTTAATCCTCAATTTTGTTTTTTGTATGAAAAGAGATACAAAAGTCTTCCATGGTTTTTTACAGTTATATTAGTTTTTTGTTTTTATATACATCGAGATTATTTTTATGTTATTTTCAATTTATAACGAGCTTTCAACCTCCGTATATTTACAAAAATAAAGCAATTCACACATATTAGCTAGGTTGATACTAGTATTTCGATCTGGCTAAAGATCTCATCCGAACATGAAGTTTTAGAAAAGTTAGAGCCTCCATAATAGGCAGAACTTTAACAAAAAAACCTATTAATAATCAATTTTGCTCCATTCTTGTTGATTTTTTTATATGTCTTATTAGAGTTGTACTTTTTAGTATCATTTTCCTCTTCTCTACTACGTCTTGACATGCCTCGACATCTGCTTCATTTTGCGTATATCTTTCAATCTGGTTGTCGTCCACACTATTAATGTGCTTATCAGCACAATTTTTTTTAGCAAAATTAATTAGTAAAACATTAGTATATTAGTAAAGCATTAGTATAAAACAGTTAAGTGCTAAATAAGTATAACAAAAATGTTAGCTGAAATCACGATTTTAGCAAAAAAAATTGCTAAAAAATAGTATACCTGATTTACAAGACGTTTTACTAACTTATTTTTTTGAGTGTATGTAAAAGCCACTGTATTAAAAATTATCAAATGTACAACTAATATTGTACTAGAAAACCACTATTTTGTTTGTAAAGCATGTGTTTTGCCAGTACCGACCGAAAAATTCTTTACCAATATTGTTTTACCAATATTACAACCAATTAGAAGCATTTTTTATATTTTATTATATTTCACACAGTAAAATATGATGTATAAGACTAAGACCGAACTGTATTGTGGCTTTTTAAATACGATATGTTTTATTATTTTGAAAGCATCAAATTTGTTGAATTACCAACGTTATGCCACCGATGGCAAGTTTCTCAAACCATCGTTTGACCACTGTTATCAATATGGTTACAAGACAATTCTGTCAAGATTGTTGATCCCACCATCAACGCTTAAAAGACCGTCGCCAACACTGTGCCGATTGAATTTTTCTGCCTGCGTAGTTTTATAATATAATAGTTGTAATTAAAAACAAGTACATGCATTACATCTTTTTTACCAAATTTTTGTATAACCTCCACAGAAACAAAATTATTTTTAAAAAATTTAGAGGTGAAAACCAAATTTTTTGAGGTGAAAAACTTTTTATGCATAAGAAAGAAATTGTGTGGTAAAATAAAATTTTTTGTGGTGAAAATAAAAAGTAGTGGTGAAAAATGTTTTGGAGTGAAATAAAAATTTGAGGTGAATTTAAAATATTATACACATCTAAGCGTCTTGTGAAAAAATATACACCAGACGCTACTAGGGAATTGTGCTATGTACAGCAATTTGTATGGAAAATTTAGAGGTATCTTCACGTTTTCACTAATAACTTTTGAACCGCTTACCAATTTTCTTCATTTTCAATACCAAACTTTTTGCAGAGATCTCCATCAATCTAGGTAAAAAAGAGCGTGGCGACCACGGCGTTTTCGCGCCGTGGTCGCCATTTCAACAAACAGATGGACATTGCTAAATCGGTTTTAAATTAAAAAATGATCAACAATATATATCGGTTATTCCACGCAAACTCTGCCTAAATCTGACATTGGGGTTTTCCGATTTCAATTAAATTTTGCATTTAGAAACTTTATGGACCCACTTAAAGATTGGCGTTTTTCAGTTTTTCAAATTTCGAAAAAGCCACGGTTTTATGTTATATTTATTTTTTTTTGAAAAATGAAAAATATGCAAAAAGTGTGTAAGTCTGTGTATTCGTATTTTCTTTAGTATTGATCGGATCATCATCATTTACATTGCATTGGAATGCTACGGTAACTCTAATTTTATACTGAGAATTTAATTTTTTTCCAGCGTCAAAAAGAATTGCATTTTTTATGCAATTTATTTTTAAAATGCATTTTTCTAAAGTTTGGTCACTCTCGAATATGCATTCTTTTTGATATTTGCAAAATAAGAAATTTTCACCAATTAGTGGCACATTCACTTTTTTGGGTCTCGGGGCTTAACTATATCTAATGATTTTTTGAAAAAAGTTCATAGCACGTTTACATAAAAAAAACAACAACAATTTGTTATTTGTTTTATTTTCAGATTTAAAAATGCAATGGTAATGAGCCCTTTAAACGTCTCTGTTTTGAAAAAGAATGCATTTAATTTTTTGGATTTTTCCTATAGGTGAAAGATAAAAGAATCTACTGAAATATTCTGTTTGAAAAACTTTAATGTTTTAAATTTAATCTTCTTAATCTTCTTAATTTTGAAAAATGAAAAAAAAATAACACATTATTGTTTTTTTTATGGAAACATGATGCAATCTTTTTTTAAATAAATCGTTAATAAGAGATAAATACCGGGACCCAAAAAAACGAAAGTGTTATTTTTTAGTTAAAATTGCATCTTTTTTGAAATCGAGAGTTTCCAAATTTGAAAAAAGTGCATTTAAAACAGAAATTGCATAAAAATGCATTTCTTGTTAACGCTGAAAAAAAAAACCACATTCCGCAGTAAAAAAGTAGAGGAGTATACCATCCCAGTGCAATTTAAGTGGTGATAATCCGATGAATATTAAATAAAATACGAATATTCAAATTTACACACTTTTGACATTTTTCCCATTTTACAAAAAAAATCTGAATCGAGCAGAAAACCGTGGATTTTTCAAAATTTTAAAAACTAAAAACGTCAATCTTTAAATGGCTATATAGAGTTTCTAAATGAAAAATTTAGTTGAAATTCGAAGACCAAAAGTCAAAAAAGTCTCTTGTTTCGGGCCGGTCTTTAGTGGAACGGCCGATATACTTTATGGGATCTTAGACCTACATATATTTTGATGCGTTACAAACGGAATGACAAACTGATATACATATATATACCCGCAACACTGTGTGAAGGATAAAAGCAAATTATGAAATGATAAATCGTGTTTGTATGTGTGGAGACTCCTTTAAAGGACATTTTATGAAATTTGTCAAAAGTTGAATGTTATCATCAAAGTTTACAAAATTTTCGCAAAAGTATCTCCTTAATTTGATTAGAATACAATTGGTTTTTCTTTTATTTAAAAAATCGTTAACCCTTAGAGGCCTGGCTACAAAAGAGACCCACGAAACGTAAATTTATCAACCAGGTTACAAAAAGAACGACGAAACGTAAATTTATGACCCACATAGGGTTAATGATTCCACTTTTAACCAAAAAATACCCACTAGGAAATTTACAGAATAATTTCTTTCAGATTTTTTAATATGTGATAAAGAGAACTGAACTAACGTACAAGCGCAATTCTTTATCATACCAATCTTACTTTTAAGGTTTAAAATGGAGGTGTCCAAAATGGCCAAATAAATAAACATAATATAAATGTTTTTGGTAAATAAAAGATAACAAGATCTTTAATAATTTGATACCCATTTTTGTAAAGTTTCTTTCGAATAATTGTGACTGCAGCTTTGTAACCCTTAAAAGTAAGATTGGTACGATAAAGAATTGCGCTTAGTCGTTAGTTTAGTACATTTTATCACATATCCAAATTTAATCAAAGTCTGAAAGAAGCCATTCTGTAAATTTCCTAGCGGGTATTATTTTTTTTTTTTTTGGGCAAACGTGAAAACATTAAACCTATATGGATCAAATTACATAAACTAATTATTTGTATCAAGTTCAATTTATTTTTTTTTTCTTTTTTTTGTTTATCAATTTAAAAGTTTTACACTCTTGTAGCCATAATATAATAACGTTTTATGGATCTTTTTTTTCTTAACAGGCCACTAACGTTTAAAGTTTTTTTTTTTAACAAATGTAAAAATAATTGTAGTTCTTATCAAATTTAAGTGATATTTTTTTCAGAAAATTATGCAAATTTTTATTCATTTATTCACAAAATATTCAATTTTCATAAAATGCCTTTGAAAGGAGTCCGCTCCGCTCCACACATAATTATGAATTATTAATTGTTTCAATTTATTTAATTTTTAACTATGTATTATATTATAACAACTATTTTTATTATAAAAATAGCAATCGACAACTCCAAATTAGGCATTTTAAAAAATATTTTAAATTAACAAAAAAGAATTTTTGAATTTTCATTAAATTTGTCAGAATTCCACCATATCTGAATAATTTTGAGTATATTAAATAAGTTAATGAAATGAAAAATTAAAATTTTGAACTTTGGAAATATTCAATAAAAATACACTTTTTCACATTTTCGGCTGAATTTTTTTGAAATTTTGAATTTTTGAAATATTCAATAAAAATACACTTTTTCACATTTTCGGCTGAATTTTGGCTCGGGTGAAGGTTTTTTGAAAAAAAATCGATCCCTTCCATTTAAAACCATTTGCATTAAATTAGGGTGGGGGAGGGTGTAGTGTGATGACAAATCTATTTTTAAAGGACACCCTAATAAACGTATTAAAAAAAAAAAACTTATTTAATGCTGCAAATTTTAATTTGCGCTTACTTTAGCAATTTATTGTCTGTTTTATAACTTTATACACTCAAACCTCGTTTTATGCTATTGATTCGTTCCGCAAAAATCCGCATAAAATGAATTCGCATAAAACGATACCCTAGCTTCATATAAAAACTACTGATTCGTTCTTGAATTTAAAAAAAACGCATAAATTCAAATCAATGAATTAAAAGTCATACAAAACCGCATAAAAAAAGTCAACAAAAAAGTTTATTTCATTTACTTAAAAAAAAAAAAATTAATTAAAAATTTATAAATAAATAAGGAAAACAAACAAACATTTAATATTAATTCAGTATAAAAAAAGGAACAAAAATTTAAATTTAATTAATATTTTTATAAGATTTTATGTTTCAAAACCATTTAATAACTGTCTGCATCGTTTTTGAACTGGTTCTATATCGCTTTCATCACTAGATGGAACAATTATATCATTTGGTATATCATCACTTTCATCTCCTGAAAGGTTCTCATTATGACGAAAAGAAACGGCCGAGGATTCTTCAAGAGCTTTTTTGTTTTCTTCTCGTACAAAATAATTTGTCAACAGACTTTGTGATTTTGATTTTTTTAGTTGTTTGTACAACTCTTGATATCCTGAAAATATATCGTTAAGGCCACGTTGAATCTTTATTGCTCGTTCCGTATCTGGATCCACATTGAAAATTTCGTTTTGTAAAGCATTCACTGTGTTAAGAATTTCACCAATTTTTTTTGAAGTAAGAGGTTCAACAACTTCCTCACAGTCGCTCTCGCAATGAGTTTCTTGGATATTATCCGTAGTTAAACTAATAATATCTTCATCGGATAAAGGCACTTCAACAAGAAGTTCTTCTAAATCATTGTGGTTCAGAGAATCAAATCCTTCTCCTCCAATTTGACGAGCCAGGGTAAAAATTTCATCAGATAATGAAGATATTTGCCCTCCAGTGTTGCTACTAACACAGTCAGGCCATACAGCTTTCCAGCACGCATTTAAGGTATGCGGTCGTATTTTGGATGCGGCAGATGCAGCCAGAACTATGCAATCAAAAATAGTAAATTTTTTCCATGCTTCGATTAATGTTAATGTTTCATTTTCAATTTTATTTAAAATGAATTCATATGTGCTCTTTATGTAGTATTTCTTAAAAGTGGCAATTATTCCCTGATCTAGAGGTTGAAGAACGCTAGTTGTATTGGGTGGCAAAAATTCGACCTGAATGTTTGGATGTTCTAAACGAGGATGTCCAGGTGCATTGTCTACAATTAGTAAAATTTTGAATTCCAGACCTTTTTCCTTCATATAAGCTTCCACTTCTGGCACAAAACATTTGTGAAACCATTCACTAAACAATGCAGATGTAACCCAAGCTTTTGCATTTGCCATCCAGTGAACTGGCAAACGTTTTAAATCTTTACCTTTAAGCGCGCGTGGTTTCAAAAACTTGTTAACAACTAGTGGTTTCAACATTTTATCTCCTGAAGCGTTGCTGCATAGTAAGAATGTTAATCTTTCTTTACAAGCTTTAAATCAACTAGCTCTCTTTTCGGATTTTGCAATGTAGGTTCTACTTGGCATTTTTTTCCAAAGTAGGCCAGTCTCATCTGCATTGAATATTTGATCTGGGCATATTTTTTTAAATTTTTCTGGGTAATTTGCGCATGCCTGCTCATCTGCTGATGCTGACTCACCTCTTATTTGGATATTGTGAAGGTTATTTCTTTTTAAAAATCGTGCCAGCCATCCATTACTTGCTGAGAATTCTTTTGGCGTTGAAACTGAAGGCTCTGATTGTTTATTCTTTTCATAAAATACAAGAGCTTTTGCTTTTATCATGTATCCGCTTATAGGAATCTTCCTTTTTGTTAAATCCTCAATCCATAACACAATAGATTTTTCCACTTTTTCAATCAGTGTGTCTCTTGGATAAGAAGAATATTTAGAGCTCAGTTTTGTGCCAGAAATAACGGATTTTCTTATGGAAACCTCATTATTTTTTATCGCGCGTATAGTTGATTCTCCCAGTTTGTACTCCTTTCCAAGTGCCGTATATTTTGCTCCATTTGCAATACGATCTAGAATTTGAATTTTGGTCTCTAGGGATATTGTTTGTCGATTTTTCTTATTTATGTTCATGGTGTTATCTGAAAAACTAAAAATTTCTTAGCACAGAATCTTCAAAATTAGAAATTTAATTCGCTTACTTTGTCACTTTTACGATAAATAAAACGAAAAACTAAGGTTCTTTTAAATATTTGATGTCACAAAGGAAATAAAACAATTTACTGCAATAATAACATCCAACCTGTTGATACAATTAAAAGGGATTTCCCCTAAATGGTAAAACAAACGCACATAGTACATATACAGTTTGAAGCTGAGACTTGTTTGTTACCGGCGGCGATGTTACCATGTATACTGATATCAGTGTTGCTCATTGTTAAAAATTTGTATATGCAATAATAACGCAAAAAAAATTAAAATTTTAAAACCGCATAAATTTGAATTCGCATAAAACGAATTCGCATAAAACGAGGTTTGAGTGTAATTAAATAGACCTTTTTATTAATAATAATATAATGTTAACAAACTTTGTTGAATACTTAATTTTAAACATCGACCACTTTATTTTCAATACTGATCTATATTCTTTGCTATTATCGACATTTTATTAATGCATTTCAATTGTTATTTATTTTATTAATTTTTTTTGTTTGTTTGGCATATTTATACATATATATAGTTTATTTATATTTTAAAATTAGTTGTTAAAAAAAAATGATTTATTTAAAAAAACAACACACACACACACTACTATTGTTACTATTAAAAACAAAAACGCAAGCGTTTAATAAAACTTCATTATTTATTATTTAATTAAAAAAAAAAAAAAAACAAAAAAAAAATTAACTACTAACTCTTTTTTAAAAATAACAAAATCTGTAAACTATATTAAATTTAATCCAGTGTTTCATTAATATAAAACCAAATTAAGAGTATATTTGATGGAAATTTTATTAATTAAAATAAAAATATAAGAGTACTTGAAATGGATATTTTTTTAATGATCAAGGAAAGATATTATAACACATATTTTAAATTGAAGTAAAACTAAAAAAAAAAAAAAAACTAAATGCTTGTACTTTAATTAAATAGATGCATTAAATAAACCAAAGGTTTATTATTCAAATTCAATATGTAGTTTTATTTTAAAATATATTAAAAGACCGATCAAACAGTTCGTTAATGAAATTTTTTTAGTTTTTTCTAAGACTTTTACGTTCTTAAACGAGTTTTAGTTTTTTACTTTAAAGGATTTACGCAGGTCATTTATTGAATATCAAGTAAACTTCTGCTTTTATAAAAACTCGAAAAATTTAATTTTCAGTGAATTAGCTCATACCTCAGCGATCACACATTTGTGTCTGACGTTGTTGCCTCCTTCCTAAAAAAAATATATATGTCTATGACGTAGGAGGGACCTACATTTCAAATTTTACATTACCAGCTCCTTTTTTAACTCTATTTTTATTATTTTCAACGTAATTTGTTGGTAATATCGACTGATAATTACATTTAAACAAAGGAATGTAGGGTGGGGGGAGGGGGTTTTATAAATCGACCTTTTGGAAGTCGACTTTCTTCTGATGAAAAAGTCAAAAAGTCGACTTTCTGCTAAAGAAAAAATCGAAGTTTGCTTTCGACTTTTTGACTTTTTTTTATTTGCCATATATTTATGGCTTAAAAGTAAATTAAGTTTTAGCCAACAAAATCGATAAATATGACATAAAACTAGGGGTTTTCCTTTCCCGGAATTTCTCATTTCACGGGAAAGCGGGATTCGTTTTGGATTTCCCGTGACCCCGGGTATTCCGCTCAGTAAGAAAATGCTTAAAGTTTCTTTTTAATTGACAAAGTATCCTTTAAAAAATAATATTAATAAAAATCGCATTATCTTCGTTTTATTTTTAAATTTTTACAAAGCTTTGAATCAGAATCTTGAAGTTTTTAATATTTTAAATAAAAATTGCATATTACAATAGTACAGATTTCCATTATTATTTTTGTTTATTATTTATTAGAGTATTTTCATGAAAAAACATTTATACACTGATATAATTATACTTCATGACATTAATGAAACAATTTCACAGAATTTTTTTTTGTAGATTCAATTCAAATTTTATTAATATTAAGAAATTTTTTATAAACTGTTTTTTCATAAAATTTCATAGTTAATGATGTGAGCAAGATTATTCAAGTTTGGGTAGAATATTCTAGCCCTTCTACATTGGTTCTCGGATGATTTTCGGTGACGCGAAATGAAACATATAAGGTCCTGTCAGTAGATAAAGTCTGCTATAAGTTAGCGGGCAAAATTTTTTTTGAGTAATAAATAAACATTGCACGGTTTTTTATTTAACAAAAAACAAATGATCTTGAACTTGAATAATCTTGCTCACATCATTATTTATGATAAAAGATCAAAAATAAACTTTTGGTTTTAATTTTTTTTTTTAATTTAAAAGTAAAACATTTAAATTTCATAGTTTCATAAAAAAAAATCATTCGATTTCATAAATTTAACGAAATTTTTCTTTAGAGCTATGATATTATTTCAAAAACTAAATTTTTTTTTATTTTTTCATAAAATTTCATAATTTCATTAATTTACATTTTTATTAATTTTGGACTTTTATGAAATTGTTTAAAAAATCATATGAAGCGGTTAGTTCTAATGCATTTTTCAAGACATTCATGTGGAGTTTCATTAATTCAAAAGAATTTCTTAATATTACAAAATTTTATGAAACTGTTTCATAAATTCTATAAACGCTTCATTGTCATAATGATTCATTAGCTTCATGAAAATTTTCATTATTTCTACAAACATTTCATAAACATTAACTTTAATGAAATCTGTTTCATAGATTCTATGAAAAGTTTCGATGGACGAATTCCAGTGAAAATTTTCATTACTGAAGTGAAGATAATTCTCTCAGTGTAGTGCTTTTTAACAAAATTTGTGCTTTTTTTTAATTAAATTTGGCACAAATGTAATTTTATTTTTCTTATTTATTTAAATTATATTAAAACGTCATTAAAATATTCATTTATAGGCTCAAATGAATTGATGTAAATGTTGTGGACTCTAAACCCATTAGGCAACAAATATATTATGCTTTTCATCCTGATGGTAACTCTATTATAAAGATTATATCTTTAGAATTAAGCTGGTAAAATGTGACAAATTTAGCGTTATAAAGAGTGATTGTTTAGCACATGTTACTGTTAAACATGTTCAGTTTGGTCTATAATTTAACTATGAATCGACTTACAAACGATGCTTGCAGATTATTGAATTTTATTATCAAAATTCATGCTTGGTTAAGAAAGTGCATCGTGCACTTCTTCCAATTTTTGACATGTGGTTTTAACAAGACGGTTTCACATGCCACACAGCACGCGAAACAATGGCCCAATTGAGAGGCGAGTTCGGTGAAAAGTTTATTTCACCGGTTAATTGGCCGCCTAGATCGTGTGATTTAACACCTTTGGACTATTTTTTGTGGGGCTATGTTAAGGCTCATGTCTATGGGGACAAGCCCGCAACGGTTAACGCACTGGATGCCAATAGTGAAGAATTTATTTGTGAGATACCGGCCGATATGTTGGAGAGAGTATGCCAAAATTGGACCCAGCGTATCATCTTTAAACATTGAATTATATAGATCGTTCTATCGATAAAGATTTTATATATGTTTTTTTTTTTAATCAAATCCGAAAGCTCTTAAAAATCAACCTTTATGTATTAAAACTATGAATTAAAAAAAGCTTTAAAAATAGTTTCTCTTAAAACTAGTTGACATATAAAATTGGTTCTCTTTAGTCTTTATATTCTTTGTATAATCCAAAAAAAATCATGGCAAAAAGCAAAATTTTTATTTTTAAATTTAAATAACTTTTAAAGTAGAGGAGATAGATAACCTATCTTACAACCTTATCTGACAACTGACATTACTCCAGGCTAATTTTGGGAATCGGTCCACATTAACAAAAGTTACATCTTCTAAAAGATTTTTTATACACGAGGTAGCCAACTGTGACAACCTGTAAGTACACCCTGTACTAAAACAGGATGACCCAATCATAATATTACAGAAGATTAACACCTCTTTTACAATTTCCAATTTGATTCGGATTTTATTTTAATTTATTTCTTATAAATCGGTATATATTGGGGAATTTTACTTCTCTATGTGGGGATAAGATGATTAATTCATGTGGCTACCATGTTATCCATCACTTCCAATAACTCTCTTAAAAAACATCACACTCTCTGAGGTGACATGTTAGCAACAAGAATTTTTAACACTTACAGTAGTGAACAAAATAGAACATACAAGCTAAAAAGATTACTATGTTCAAAATACATAAGATTTTTGAACAACAAAAATTGCTTGAGATGAGATTTTCTAATTTTTAGTGAAAAAAAGCTTGTTTTGAATCAAAAACTTTCTTACGAGAATGCTATCACACAGAGTGAAAACTTTAAAATATTGAAGTTTCAAAAAAATTTTTAAATTAAAAGAAAAATTGCAATTGTTTTACTTTCATTAAACATTTACTACGTGATATATAACGAAACAGCAAACAAAAACGGAACAATTTACTTTAGATTTTTGTTTGTGGTTAAGGAAGCATTACCAGTGTAAAAAAGCATTACCATATAAGTGGCGTCCCGACAAAGGATATTTTTACGAATTCGCTTGAGTAATAGCACTTAAACGATGCATATTGAAGCGCTGAATACGAAATATATAACAAAAATTTTTTTAGATGGTACACAAAGAAAACATCATTGCTCCAACCGAATTTTGATAGTTATATGTACCAACATAATATTTGTTAACGTTTTAGTTAGCACCATTAATATTTGGTGGTAATATTGACCATATATGAGACTAATTAATTGATGATTTCATTACAATTTCATTGATATCAATTGTAATGAAATTATTTTCATTAGCATTTGTTTTCATTAGCATTTGATTTGAATTCATTTACTAATGGTAATGATTTCAAATTTCATTACCATTAGTAATGAATTAATTAAAGGAAGAAAATTGCAATTGACTGAATGCAAATATGCTGGGAAATATTCCGATAGATAAATTTTTTATGAAAAAACAGTTATTTGTTTACCCAAAAACGTACGTGAAAATAAAAATTTAATCACTCCGATAATAGAATGGACCATTGGTCCAAAATGGAACGATATGGAATGAAACGGGGAACGATTGGAATCAGAGCACTGTACACAATTGTGTTGTCGTACGTGAAAATAAAAATTTAATCACTCCGATAACAGAATGGAACATTGGTCCAAAATGGAACGATATGGAATGAAACAGGTAACGATTGGAATCGGAACACTGTACACATTTGTGTTGTCGGTACAGTGTTTTTTATTAAGGTTTGCATTTTGTCCGTTTTGCGATATCATGCTTAGTTTTCGAGATACAAGCCATTTTACAAAACGACGATATTTTAAAATGTCCAGTATTTCCAAAACTAAGCGAGATAGACCAAAACGGACAAAATTTTTGCTCCACAGTACTATTAATATACCCTTATAACATAAATAGACTAGGTCCGAGAGAGATCCCGGGTGATCACTTTTTTAAATAACAGGCACAGGGTGATTTCATTATTTTACTTATTTACGTGATAATACAAACATAGACATATGTTATCGGATAATAGAAAGTTAGTTCCTCGTTCCATTACGTTTCCCGTATTTAGTGCTACAATTTACACTCCATTTTTTTTTGTAAACAATTGCTTTTTTTGCTCAATTGTAATTAGTTTTTCAGGCATTAGTGTGATTTCATTAGCATTAGTAGGACAATTAAATGGTAATGAAATTTTTTTGGCATTAGCATTAGTTAACTAATGCTAATAAAATTCCAATGCTAATGAAAAAATCCCAAGTATGATATTGACATACTTAATTATTGCAATCGAATTAGAAAAAAAGTATGTGGCAGCTATCGTCTTTGTGTAGGAATCTCTATCGAATTTATTTAAGTTGTAACTACACTGTTTCCAAAAAAAAGTTTTTTATAAAATTTTTAAAACATTTTATTATTTCAAATAATTATTACAAAGCAACTCATTATTAAAAAATATCAATAGATACCTACATATATGCATTAAATTATAAGATTATGAATAAATCATTAGTTACTGTGTATATTTATTGTAGTTTAATTATAAGATTCGGGGTATATTTTCTACAAAGACCCTTTAACTTTTGAGAACTAAGAATAGGATTTTGTTTCTATAAACAATGAAACCTAGGATTTTGGGAATATTTTTATAAGTAACTAAATTATGACTTTTGTATAGAAAAAGATCAACCCTATCAGATAGCCCTTCTACAAGAAAATTCCAACATTTTTAGTAAACATAATTAATAAAAAATAAATATCAAAAATAACTTTTATTTTTGCTCGAAAAAATAAAAATCAAAAAATAACTTTTATTTTTGCTCAAAAAAATAAAAATCAAAAAATAACTCTTATTTTTGCTCAAAAAAATAAAAATCAAAAAATAACTCTTATTTTTGCTCGAAAAATAAAAAACAAAAAATAATTTTAACTTTTGCTCGAAAAAATAAAAATCAAAAAATAATTTTTATTGTTGCTCAAAAAAAATAAAAATCAAGAAATAACTTTTATTTTTGATAAAAAAAAATAAAAATCAAAATTTTAAAAAGCAATGCATTTTATTATAGACTAGTTTTTTTTTATCAAATTACACAGCATAGTTTGCAGTTTTCCCCTTCACTGTAGTTTAAGAGTATTTTATGGCATAACTTTGCATTTTTAACAAAACATACAATTTCCAGGCAATCAAAAAATTGCTATTCCCTTTAATATATATTTTTCTTCTCCAGTTCTTCGTGGTTGGTCAACTGTTAAACAACGCAAAATACGCAGACGTCTAAACGAAAATCAAACGAAATTACGGTGGCAATAAGTGAAATTGAAAAAATTAAATTAAAAATAAAAATAGTGCTTTTTTTTTTGATTCATAATTAAAATAAAAAAATAAAATCATTAATTAAAAATCAATAAATTTAATAGAAAATAATAATAACGTTTATGTTTAAAAAGCAATAAATTAACCCTTTGCAAAAAATAGAGGGTAATTTGCGGAGGAGGTCCATAAAGTATTAAAAGTGAAGTTCCTGGACTTAGTAGAACAAATAAATAAAAAGTTTAAGGAGCTTCATTATCGAAACTAATTTCATATGAAAATAAAATTCAGCTAAATATATCAAGCAAAAGGTTGTAATATCCAACATAACCTTGATTATTTATTGAATAGTGTGTGTGTGTGTGTGTGGAGAAAAACAAAATATTATTAAATTTCTTTTCTGCAAAACCTTAAAAATATATAAAAAAAAGTTTAAACCCTTCAACAACAAAGCTTACACTTCGCTTTCAATTATAATGTATAATAATTGTTGTCCAATTGATTGGATAATTAAGCCAGTTCAATGTCAAGATGTAAGTTCAATGTAATAAAATAATTAGTTAATATTAATTTTCAGTGTTTTTTTTAATTTATCCCCCATTTAATTATAGTATATAATTTGCACATACAATTTTCTTTTATTTTTATAACCGACCTTTATCGATTTATAACCTGTGAGGAGCGTGTGTCAGAAGAGTGAATTTTTGTTTTTGTTATTTATATTTAGTAAAGAAGTGCAATTGTCAGTGTTTATTGTTTTTGTTTTCACTATTTGACAGTTTAAATTGTTTTAGTACAGTGGAGGGCGTTTAGGTCAACAATTGTTAAATACCAATACCCACGCATTCTTATTCTCTTGTATTCAGTCGTCGGTGAGACAGCGACGAATGCACATGTTCAGCGGATGCCTTGATAATTTTTTCAATTTTACAGAAAATAAATACGTGATGACACTCAAAAAATATTGTATGTTAAAAATGCTTTTTATGTTATCAAACATTTAAGGAATATAGGGAACAAGTTATTAAAAGGCATTATGATAGGGGGCATAGGAAGATGAATAAATTAAATGCTGGAGAAAGGAGAAGAGATTTTAATAGAAAGAAATTAGGGGAGGAACGCGGGAGGGGAGGGAGAGGAGAGAGGAGAGAGGAGAGAGAGGAGAGAGGAGAGAGGAGATAGAGAGAGAGGAGAGAGGAGAGAGAGAAGGAGAGAGGAGAGAGGAGATAGGAGGAGATAGAGAGGAGAGGAGGAGAGAGGAGAGAGGAGAGAGGAGAGAGGAGAAGAGAGAGGAGAGAGGAGAGAGGAGAGAGGAGAGAGGAGAGAGGAGAGGAGGAGAGAGAGAGAGGAGAGAGGAGAGAGGAGAGAGGAGAGAGGAGAGAGGAGAGAGGAGAGAGGAGAGAGGAGAGAGGAGAGGGAGAGAGGAGAGAGGAGAGAGGAGAGAGGAGAGAGGAGAGAGGGAGAGGAGAGAGGAGAGAGGAGAGAGGAGAGAGGAGAGAGGAGAGAGAAGAGGAAGAGGAGAGAGGGAGAGAGGAGAGATGATGAGAGAGAGAGGAGAGAGAGGAGAGAGGAGAGAGGAGAGAGGAGAGAGTAGAGAGGAGAGGAGAGAGAGAGAGATGAGGAAGAGAGAGGAGAGAGGAGAGAGGAGAGAGGAAGAGGAGAGAGGAGCTAGAGAGAGATTATGAGAGGAGAGAGGAGAGATGATAGAGGATATAGTATATATTATATATTATATATTATATTATTATTATTTATATATTATATTATATATTATATATTATATATATATATTATATATTATATATTATATATTATTTTTAATTTATATATTATATAATTATATATTATAATATTATAGATTATATATATTATATCTATTATATGTTATGTATTTAATATTATATATTATGTATATATATTATATATTATATTATATTGCTACACATGCCGTATGCTACTAACAGTCATTTATGAGTAACTTAAAATTAGTTTATCTCATTTTTTTTTACTCTCTCGTGCTCACTATACAACTCTGAAAATTGCGTGCCCATCAATGTTTAGTATGTTGTTTGTTAATTGGAACTCTTGTTTAGTACTTCTCATAATTATAACTGTTTCCAGCAGGGTATGCCATCTGTTAAAAAGTGCTAGAACGTTGAAAAAATAGTGCTAGAAAGGTAATAAATGGGGGCAAAAAATTGCTACATTTTTGTAAATTAATATTTAACCCTTAAATGCTCACTGTAGCTTTAAAGATATAACCATTGAAAAATTCCTACTTTTTTTTTAGCTTAACGGTCTGATTTTGTAAGACGTGTCACTCAAAAAATTCGTGTAATGAGTGTAGAAATTTATTTTGGGGTACTGTATCGCAAATGTCACTTTGAATTGAGTGAAAACGTAAGAGTTGGCGTTTACGTCTCTTTTTTTTTTTGGTTTCCACATTGCGATTTGAAACGTCAAAAACAGACGTTCACAAAAAGTATTCGTCAAAGAAAAAAGGCAACACAATTTAATATTAAAAAAATAAAAAATTTAACAAAAAATTTTAATAAAAAAAAGAATAAAAATTTTCATTTATATTTATTTTCATTTTTATTTGTAAATATTTTTGTTTTTTTTTATTTATACAAATTATATTTTTACTACCACTTTTATTGTTTTCTAAACAAAATAAATAAATTTTTTTTCAAGCAAAAATCAGTTGTTTTTGTTTATATTTCATTTACAGTGTTGGGTTGCCAGCTACCAACGAAAAATGAGTTATTTGTATATGAAAAAACCTAACACAAACATTAAAGGAATATAATGGCAATCTCTACTGTTTGACATAATATAAAGCTTTACGTACTCAAACGTAAGTCAGACGAACGAATTATAAAAACTCATTTCCTTACGTATTCGTTTGGGTGCCACCCGTTCGTCTGAAATTATACACGTATTGTAAAAACAAGCCGTAATTAAAATTAAAACTTGACTTGTGTGTAAAGAAAACCCAAGAGCTCTTTTATAAAATACATTTTTTAATAAATTAAACTAACTAAATAATCATGAAGCCGAAAAAATGAAAATGTCCGAAATTAATTTAAAACTCAAAAACAGTTATCGAAAAAAAGGCAAACATAATTATAGAAAGTTTAAATAAAATAAACGGTGATTTTTTGGCAACTTTCTTTTTGGCAACACTGTTTTTGGTGTACCATGTTACTGTTGAACATGTTCAGTTTGGTTTATAATTTAACCATGAATCGACTCACAAACGAACTCTTGCAGATTATTGAATTTTATTAACAAAATTCATGCTCGGTTAAGAAAGTAAATCGTGCACTTCTTCCAACTTCTGAGGGGTGACATGTGGTTTCAACAAGACGGTGCCATATGCCATACAGCACGCGAAACAATGGCCCAATTGAGAGGCGAGTCCGGTCAATTGGCCGCTTAGATCGTGCGATTTAACGCTTTTAGACTATTTTTTGTGGGGCTATGTTAAGGCTCGTGTCTATAGGGACAATCCCGCAACAATTTTTTGTAAAAAGAACATTTTAAATGGAAATAATAACTGCTACAGAAAAACTGTATTGGTTAAACTACACTTTATGGGACGTTCTCCAAAAAAAAAGTTGGTGGTCCCCTCCAGACTTTAAAAAAGAACATTTTTGTCTATTTTCGGTTAAGGGGGCCGGGGCCCCCAGGGCCCAATAACCGGTACGCGTAGTAACATATAAGTGTACCGTGAAATTTGAAAGGAAATTTATTTTGGATTTCAAAAATTACATTATTTTTAGGATCTATGAACGTGGCGCCCTCTACACGTTTTTACAAATTTAGCATGCAGTGCTATTTTCAAAAACACTTACAAATACATTGAAATTACAGCAAAATAATTTTTTTTTTTTGATAAAATCGCAAAATGGAAAAACTTTACTCAGCGAAGCCGCTAAACTGCCTCTTACATAAGAGACAGTCGCGGATCCTGGAAAGGGTTTTGGGGAGGGAACTTTCAAGGAGAAAAGCCTTATGACAACAAATTTTGTGCTTTCACCTCCACGCTGTTATCGCTGGGTAATGCCAACGATAGCAACTAAAAAGTCATATTTTCATGTAAAATTCATTATTTGAACAGCAAATTTGACTAAAAATAACCAAAAATAAACACTAATAAACGTCCTCCCCATTTTTTACTTAAAATATATTAAAAATAGTGTTAGAGGTAAGTAGTTATATATGTGCTTAGGTTAGGCCCTAACCTAACCTATATATGTGCTTACTAGAGTTAAAAATATAATGTGTCTTAAAATAGATTTTCGAAATATTTTGAGATCATTACTTTATATTTAAAATAGTGATACAAATATGAACTTATGGGTAACGCCATATGTTTTGTTTTATACTAATGGGAAAATTGACTAGTTATTAGTAAGTCCTTATTATGTGTGTTAAAGTAATGCAGAGAGTAAGACTGTGTCATTACTGGTAATGCGAAAAGTAATGGCATGTCATTACCGTTGCTACCCTAGGTACTTTTTCGCAATGGGAAATAAAAAAACTAAACGTGGCCTATTTATAAAAGGTGATTAATGTGTTTGCATATTTAAATTCACTAGATTTTAATACAGTCATAGCTCAATCTTGAAGCATATTCTGATGACATTGTAAAGATCTTAAAAATTCTTCTTTTTAATCTAAAACTTGATTCATTGATAAATTTGGTCACTTTTGAACATAAATTGGTTACGATTTATTGGCTATAACCAGGGCAACCAGAAATATCATGTGCGCTGTATTAAAAAATTCTAATATACTCTTATATATCCATTTCGGAACAATTAACAAATTCGGTCATTGATTTGCATATTTTAGCATATCTTGCTCTTTATAGCATATTTTGACCTGAAGATCATATGTTTAGTAAAAAAAATCTTATTTTTGAAAATTTTTGCACAATACCATATTTATAGAGCATATTTTTCCATTTTCTTTTAATTTTTAGTTACTGATTTTTTTTTTAAATAATTTATTTCTTAGTTTTTGTTTTTCTCCTTCGAGTTTGCTGCACCGATTTCGGAAATTTAATTCATTTTTTAAAATTTGAATTTGCCATGTTCGAAGCCCTTCATCTTTCACAATCTTTCTAATTAATTAACAGTGTTGCATCCGTTTATAAAAAAAAAAAAATAAAAAAATTTTGCAAGGCTTACTCCAACTGTACTAAAAAATAAATTTTTTAAGAATTTTTAAAGAAAATGCTTTTTTTCAAATTTTGAGAGCTTATTTATAGTTTTTGGGGCATATTTTAAGAGCATAAAATGTTTTTAGAGCATATTTCTGGTCACCTTGACTGTATCAAAACCTGACAAATTATTTTTTTTAGAAGAAATCAGTTAATCTTATAATTTTCAACAGAAATACAAGAATTATGTTATGCAGATATAACTCCAAAGTGGTCAAATGAATAAACTATTCACAATTGTTCTAAAATTTTGTTTAAAAAAACTGAAAATTAAACCAAATTGGTTTCCACAACATATAAACAGTTTTTTTAGTTTCATAACTAAATTTATAACTTAAATCTGTGAAAAAATAATGAAAAATATATTTGTGGCAAAATAGTGCTAGAAAACGCCAAATTATTTTAAAAAAGAACTTTTTTATAAAATTTTAGTGATAAATCACAAAAAAAGTGCTAGTTCTAGCATCCATTATGCTAAATTGGCAACCCTGGTTGCAAGTGTCAAGTAGTCAGAGAGCAGAAAGAACACCAACAAACAAATAGCTCTTTTAGTTTTTGTTGGTAGTGATGATGTTGATTGTGTGTGACAAAACAACATGTGATATTTACCACGTTTTCTAAATTGCTTAAAGGTGTAGCAGAAGGATAGGCGAAAGGGGAAGAGAAAAACAAAAAAGGGGGGACCTGCAGTTTGACCTACAATCAAGGTGTGGTGTAATGTTTAGATGTGCAAGTTGTTATTTTATTAGATTTTTTCCAAACAAAAAAAAAAAAACTATCACAAAGTCACTACAAAAATTTTGATGTTAAGCATTTTACAGATTTTTGAACCTGGAAAACATTGCATTTTTATATAGTACAAAAATTAAAAAATATATCGGTGCGATTTATACCTTCAGCCGACAAACGGGGTTAATGAAGTTTACCACAAATGATTCAAATACGTATTTTACAGTAAGAAATTAATGGGTAAACCATCTTTCAAAATTTAAATTATTGTTTTTTTTTTTATTTCACATTGTGATACTTTTTTCTATGTACTGTAAAAATTTTTGTGAAAAATTCGTAGAAATAAAAAAGTTACAGCTTAAAAAAAAAAACTCATTGCACTATATTTACCTTTTTCTCAAAACAACATATTAAAAATCGGATAATTAGGGTGGCCCAATATACAGTATCGCATTTTCGAGCTCCCAATAGAATTATAGCATTGCAAATAAAAACCAAATTCAAACGGCGAAAGACCTTTATCATTGGGCTTCACAAACTTATAAGACCCCCATAGAAGTTGCTTATGCAGACGCTGACGACTATAAAACAAAACAAAAGAAGAGCTATTTTAAAGGTATAAAAATGCTAAAACTATTACAGGAACTCAAAGCTTCCATTCTTTTATACCTTTAGATGAAACTTCACTAAAAGTTAGCAAATATTCCGAAAGTCAACAGTATGCGCAAAATTATATATTAAATCTAAAAAATGAAAATAAAAAAAAAAATTTACCAAGGCTAAATCCATATTTTGGGGGTGTCTCAAAAATTTGATTATACGATTCTTGTTCTAATCCATTAGAATTACAAAAAAATCTGTATAACTTTCAAAGTATAGTTACTTTATTCTTTTTTGTCACACAATGATATCAAATATAAGGAAGTTAACAAGAGATGCACTTACTTAAAAAAATTTAAAAAAAAAAGAAAAAAGAACGCCATTTTAGTTTTTAGATATGTTGTATATATTAAATTGACCCTTCTAAAAAAATTTTTTTTTGGAAAAAAAACACTTGGCCTTTGAAGTGTTTTCCCAGTTTAAAGTTTTATTTTTGGCAAAAAAAATTTTTCAGTGTAATATAAAATTTTTACAGTGTATGTTTTCGAAAGCTAATTGAAATACCTTTCGAATGGTACCAAAATCTTTGAAATCAATTCAGCCATTCCGTAGTAATCTCAGCTTGAAAGTACATGTTATCGTGATTTTTCAAAAACTTCGATACCTTGCCACGCCCACATATTTTCAAAAATGCAATTTCTAAATATGAGGTTGTGTTTGTATAGGTAAAATGTAGCTGTGTGCAAAATTTCATCAAATTCTGAGGGGGTCGGGTTCAACGAATATCGGTTTTGATATGAAATTCATCACTTTAGTTAATTTATTTGGTGAAAATCATAAAACATATTTTTGTGATTCTTTTTAAAATAATTTACAATACGTTACAAAATATAAAACTGTTCATACTCCGACATTGACGACATAAATTAATGCAATATCTAAAAAAATAGAAATTATATATAACACAAACAAAATTTTCTTTCAACTACTTACATCAATGGTTGCCTAAATGATGCTATCTTTTAAAGGAACGCAAATGCCTCAGAGAAATATAGAAACGAAACAAAAAATAACAAAATATGACAACCCGTTTTTTTTTTTTTTTTGCAATAAGATGTGTGTCCTTGTCTTTCGCTTTAGTTGGTCTACCTGTCTGCATATTAGTTTGCAATTTTATCAAACTGGATTAATCCGCAATTTTGAAAAACAGATTCAAAGATCTTCCGTGGTTGATTTTTTTAAGTGTTTTACAAGAGTATCAGTTTCCTCGTTACTACTACATCTTGAAATGACGGGATATCTAATTCATTATGCGTATATATTTCAATATGGTTGTCGTCCACACTATTAATGAGCACACTTTTATTTTTATTTTATTTAAACTTTTAGGAAAATAAATTAGTAAAACATTAGTAAAATATTAGTAAAACATTAGGTCAAAACAGTTAAGTGCTAATTAAGTATAACTAAAATTTTTAGAAAAAAAAACATAATTGTAGCAAAAAATTTGCTGAAAAAAAGTATACCTGATTTACAAGACTAACTTTTCTACTATTTTTTTTTTAGTGTAGTTTTTAACACTCTTTTAAACATTTTTAAAGCTGCTTTACAATCTTTATAAAAAATTTAACCATAATCGGTTTAAAGTTCAAATTTTTGTATCGATAATAAATATTTAAAACTCTGATAATTACTTTAGCAGAATTGTTGCAGGTTTTCTAATAAAATTGTTTTTTTTTTTCAAATCAGTAAGAAAACTCCGTTTTCCACCCAAAATTACGTCTAGTGGCACGCGTGTCATAGTTTTGCCAGCCCTGTCCTAGAGTGTAAATATATTTATAGACATTAAGTCATAATCTAAGTATTTTACAAAAATACCATCTTGTTCACTTCTCGAACTATTTAATTTATTATGTCCTTTAATCACAAACTATAATTTGGATTCATTGTTTTACTTACACAATGGCTTTGAAAACTTATAATCAACTCTCTTATTAAAGTATTTTTACTGCCAACATTAATAATTATAATATAATTATTAATTTTTATAACCTTGTCTATGTCTATTAGAGTGCCTCATTTGGAGGCCTTTTAAAAAAATGCAAGATAACCCATCCTGAAAATAGAGATTGATATGTTTTATGATGACTGCTAAAATATTTCGGCTCTAGTGATAGCATTCCATGAGCTTAACCGTTTTTAAAAGTCATTTAAAAAAAATATTTTCTGTGAAATAAAAATTAGTTACCGCTACTTTTGTCAAAAATTTTGTCAAGTAAAAAAAATATTTAAAAATTCTACGATTCCCCATAAAAAATTATTAAAAACAGCTTCTAGACTCGAGATAATCAGATTTTTATGTTATTTTTTTGATGTTTTTTTTTTAAGGTAAGTTTTATAAAAATTTCCTCAAATCTCCCATTTTTTATCCTTTATTCATTTTAAATACTTATTTGGAAAGTGTTGACATGCGCTTATAATTTCAATACAAAAATGTTTCTTAATGTTCAAGGATGTTTTCAGAATTCTCTAAGGAACTTGAATATTCTCATTTTTAAGATTAATGCCCATAATTTTTACAGTAGCCAATAGATTTGATTTTTTCTAAGTAAAGCTTAAACTAGAGACTTCGAGGAATAATATCTTGTATAAAACATGCAAAAACATTGAATAAATCCTGAAATATTTGCAAACAAAATTTTTTTAAATATTATTTTTTATTAAATAAAAAATATAAAATTTTTTCCCAAGGTGTATTAAGTGTTGTATATGCTGTATGTCGTATTGTAAAAATAGAGATGGTAAAATTTTATTTTCAATTTTTGGGTTGGGTTTTTAAATCTGTTAGCACACTTGAATAGACTCAGTATATACAGTAGCGAAAATCTTAATGGTGAATTATACCCACTTTTAATCCAGCACAATTTTTTCACATTCAGAGCTCACAGGAGCTCAGCACTCTAATCAGTCTTTTAAAACTTCAATAAAAATATGACACAATAAATAAAAACAAAAAGTCAAATTAAAAAATGTTTTTTTTTTGTTAATTCTGGGTAAGATTAACTACACTCAGGGAACTTCTGCTTTAAAAATATGTAGTTGTTTAGGTTGAAATACAGTTTCTTTATTTTTAATGTAAATGTCAGTCATTTGTAGAACAAATTAAATTTTTTACTAACCTTGTTGTTCATTTAAAAAAACAAACCACATCAAATGACTGTTTTATGATTTTACATTAATTTTTTACAGTAGTTTTTTGTTATTTAAAAAAATAAATGTTTGTTTAGTTTTTACTGCCATGTGGTTAATTTTTACTACAATTGTTAGTCATTTTTTGAACATTAAAAACAAATGACAATGTTAGTTGAATTTAATGAAATGTAAGTCGCCTTTGCATTAAGTGAAATTTAATTTGTTTTTAACTACATTTGCAGTGTTCTTTACCTACATAGTATTCTAAGTGTAATATAAAAGGACGTATACCAATAAATTGCCTCCCATTACAATATATTAACAAGGAACCAAAAGCCATTCCAATGATGATATTAAAAAGGATTATAAAATTTCCTCTATAAAAAACCACAAAGATTCAATGTATTTTTTACCAAAATACATCTGATTTCTATAAAAAGTCTTCAGTATCTAAGGATTTACCATTATATTAAGGACTTTACAATCTGAAGGTTTCCAATTGGAAAAGGTCTTTAGAATCTATCCTCAGAGTCTAGGGAAATTTTTCAATAAAAAATCCTCAGAATCTGTGAGTTTTTTTTGCTCAAAAATCCCTTTGAATTCGATTGTTTTTTCCTTAAAAATGTTTTACCTATAGAAAAACTAGATTTTGAGGACTATTTCTTATAGAAGAACCCTCAGATTCTGAAAACTCTTTCCTGTGGAAATATTCTATGACTCAAAGGCCGTTTTACTAGAGAAAACCCCTAAGAATATGTATGTATGATATTTTCTCCAAGACATCCTGTTTACTTTGCTACGTCAAGAACACAGACAAAATTATCAACTTAAAATATCTAATAAAAAATTTGATTTGAATTTAATTTGCTACTAAACAAATATTTAATTGAATCAATAAATATATTTATTGACTTTTAAATATATAAATATATATTTTATTTTAGACGCAGTTATCATAGGATTTTTTTTATACACTGTATGCATAAATAGAAAATTTTCAGTATAAAATGCCAAATACATTTGAAGTTAACAAACAAAACAATCACACACACAAACAGACTCAGCATTGCAAAAAACACACATACCAACGTATAGATAACACACCTTTTCATATTTTTTTTTTGTAGAAGTTATTTATAACTTTTTTTTCCTTCTTAATTTTAATAAAAGGTTTAATTGATAGTATCATTGCCGTGATAGGTGCAAAATCAATTAAAATATTAATTGATTCAATAAATTTTGTTCACAGTTTTTTCTGTGAACAATCTATATGGACTTATTGCAATCCGTTTATTTAAGATAATTATAGACAATTTATATGTCAAACATTTTCCTTATTTGCACTAGTTTCTTCCTGATTCTAAGCACTTTCTTGTTTCCAAGCCCCATTCTTTTATTTGCCTAAAATACGAGTCATCAATTTAATTAGACAATGAAAATTAAACATCCTTTTGTTGTTAGCCACAATTTGTTTATTCTTTTGCAAAACATATTTTAATTTTTTAAAACTAGTTGAAGAAAAAGTACTACAACTTCAACTATTTGAAGAAGAAGTAGTATAAGTCAATTTTCACCGATTTTAACAAATGAAGGCTCATTTTACTCGGGAAAATAGTAAATTTAAGAATATTGTTGTATTAAAAGAAGATTCGAAGAAAAATCTCATTGAAGTTGAAAAAGTTGCAAGTTGCACTATGGGATGGAGGGTATAAAAACTGCAAATTTTAATTATTAATTATGCATACATTATATTATATATGAATATATAATAATTAAAATTTACAGTTTTTTTTTACAACTTTTTAAACTTCAATGTGGGTTTTCTTCGAATATAATAAGTTTTCAATTTATTTTTTGATCAATGGTGATAATCTTTACCTTCGAGCTTATATATATATTAGTTCTCATTTAGTGAGTAAACTAGTTTATATGAATGTTTGATGTTTTGCATGGGAATGTTACCTCTTTCAAAACGTGATCTGATGATGGGAAACTAGAAAATTTCCGAAATAGCTCTATCAACACATTCCTGAAAGGGTCAAATAATAATTTTGAAAACAAAAATTCTATAGATTATTTGTTAGGACAATATCCTAATAAAGAAATATAGAGTATGGCCTCGAACTTGAATAATTTTTATTTTCATTGCACAATTAAAGGTCGAAAAAAACAACATAATTTTTATTTTTAATAAAAATTATATCAAACTTAATGTTTAATATATTTAACACACATTTTATTTCATGGAGATCAAACTGTTGTACTCGTATGCATTTTTTTTTTGTTCGTGAAAAAGGCATTTCTAACTTGTATCAGTTATGTGCGCGAAATAACCTATTATCTGTTATGTTCGTCCATATTTATATTGTTACATTTTACAAAGTAATGCTTGATTAAAATGTGTACACAAAGGCCCATAATCATAGTCAAAAATAAAGTATACTTTAGGATAAAGTATGCTTTAGTTCATACTTAAAGTACATACTAAAGCATACTTTATCCTAAAGTACACTTTATTTTTGACTATGATTATGGGCCAAAATGTCAGAGGTGTGCAATATCAGTTTGATATTTTCTAAAGAATTAGCATAATGAGAACAGTTGTATAAATAGATAAAAATGTTAAGTAATATTTTATAATGTATGAAATGACTTGTTACATGGAAAGTAGTTAAGGAAAATTGTGCAAATGTGCAGACAAAATTTACAAAATGAATTTAACAATTTATACAAAACTTGATAAAAATCCACAGAATTTAATTGAAAAATTTTTTACTAAGTATGGTTTCTAAGTATGGAATTTTTTGTGTGTATTTCTAATTTTACCTCTATTTTCGATACGACTATACCCAGCAAACAATCTGGTCCGTATATGTGCCGTTTTTGGTACAGCATATACGGATCCGAAGTCCGTTTCCGTACCGTTTTCCGGATCAGTATACGGACCGGAAAACGGAATAAAAGGAACATCGAATACGGATTCGAAACAGTATAAAGCACGCTAAAACGGACCGTTTTCGTACCGTCATGCTGTATATAAAACGGAGTGTACGAATTGAGTGTACGTTCAAAACGTACCGTAAACTGTCCGTCATTTAATATACCGTATACGGTCCGTATTTGTACCGTTTTTTTTTTTAAATGGTCCATATTAATTTTTTTTTATTTATTTTATCTAAATGATTTCTCCTTTTTTTAATTTTAAACAAAAGTTTGGTTTTATTTTCAAATTTTTTCATTTATAAAGATATTAACAAAAATGGATTAACAATTACATTAAAAATAAACTAGAAAAACAAGATATGTATGAATTAAAAATAAGAAAAAAATTAAATTATATACAATGAGGGTATTCACGATCGTTATTTACATTCTCTCAGCCTTGAGCTTTTACGACGATGCATATGTGTTTTTTTACATTGTAAGCAAATGACCTTCATGAGTACCCTTAATGAAGATATTAATTAATATTATGATATAAGTATAAGAATTAATGAAAAGCTAATAAATGAATTATATACAATGAAAAGCACTGGTAAGTGCATGTTAGTAGTTTGTGCACTAAAAGGTTTAGAGCAAAATATATGATACTGGAACTAAACTATACTTTTTGTGAAGATGCTGGGTGCGCAGAATACGAATTTCGTCTTAAAATTGGTTTCCTACGTCAAGCGTTCGATGTCGTTGATGTCGGATTGCAATTTTGATTCGAAGTTAGCGCACATAAAACCTTTAGAAAATTGTAGTTTAATGTCTGATCGGAGACTAACAAAGACCAGTCAGGAAAATATAAAGTCTGCCAGCACTGACTAATTTTTTTAAAAATGCTTTCGATGGCAGCTCTTTAAAATATTGTGTTGTTCAATTGTGTATTTGTATTGTGTAATTCAACGTTCTTATCCGTTCTCACACGACATTTCGGAAAAAAACTATTTAAAAAAACATACGGTTTTTATAAACATCTTTGCCATCTGTCACTTGTGTCGGGTCTGGTTAGTATGTGGTCTTATACTTTTCAGCATGAGCCGTTAGCGATTAAACACAAAGTAAGAGCCTGATCACATTTTGTTGCGTAAGAGTCTATTGAAATTACTAGATTAAAAACTATTTAAGATTTATCAACTTACCTGTATCAAGTTAATGTATCAAAGTTATTCCCTGGTTATTTCTATTTTATTATATTATTTTATTAATATTTACTGTTTGATTTTTTTTAAACAAAACACACTCCGGTAATACCGGAAGAAAAACGATAACGGTTGTAACGGAGTTTTAACTGATGAAAATCGGTGTAGTGCGGTTAAACGGCACCGAAACGGATACATCGAAACGGAGTTAAAACGGATAATTATCGAAAATTTGAGTAATCCAATTTTACTGTACGTTAATGGTCCGTTTTCGTACAAGCTTCGACGGATACGCCAACTCCGGTCCGTTTTCGTACCGTCAATGCCGGATTCATGAATTCGTTTGGAACGGACAGTCCGTAAAGTTGTTTCTTGGGTATACATATTTGAAAAACATCAAAACAAATATCATTAAAATCTTATTATCTCGAGCCAAGAGGCTGAATTTTATGATTTTTAAAACAGAACGATAGAATATTTTAATATTTTTTGTAGTTGACCAAATATTTGACATAAGTTGGTGTAACAAATTTTGAATTAATAAAAAATAGTGTTTTTAGATTAATTTTAAAAACGGTTTAGCTCACGGGATGTTATCGCTAGAGCCGATCAATTTTAAGAGTCATCATAAAACATGTTAGTCATTATTTTAAGCGTGTGTGGGGGGGGGGGGGGTGCTTATTATTTTTTTTTTTTTTTTTTTTTTTTTTTTTTTGAGGCACTCTAATGTCTATAATCAAACTTTTGATTCATATTTTAATGTCATTTTAAAAATATTTTTCCAATTTTTATAAAGAAAAGTTTTCATTTTAATAAAACAAAAAATGTTTGTAAGTTTATGAAGAAGGTTGGCTGGCTTTCTGGCTGGCGGTAACAGAATGTTGAATAGTAGATTTCATAACAATTCATGGCAGACAATTGGTGTTGTTGTTATTTTTTAAACAATTTTATTTTATTGCTATTTTTGTTGAAAAATACGAAACACAATTCAGAAATAACTAAAACAAGTGTACCACCAAGTGGTATCCGGTTTCATTTTTGTGACAACATTGTTTTACTTTTTGTTGTAGGTTTTCATTGTTGGTACTAACTATTGTTAATGTAGTAGTAGTCTTAGTTCGTGAAAAAAGTGGAAAAGTTGTTAATAAAACACAATAAAGAAAATATATTTTTGTTTGGAATGAAGGGTTTAAGTGTCTGTTGAAAGGAAACTTAAAGACTCGTGTTTTTCTGGCGCAAAAATTGAAGGTCAAAGTGATTGACACGTGTTTGAGATTAGCAAATAATGGGGTAGAAGTGGCTATAAATTTGTTAAAACAATCTTTTGGTAGATTAACAAATAAATTAAAACTAAAAGAATTAAAATCAGTATTTGCTTAAAAATAAAATACTTTTTTCTAAAAGCTAAAGTCGTGATTATTTTTTTTAAATTTTGTTTTATTTAAGGTAATCTATACTAATATTATAAAGAGGTAATGTTTGTATGTTTTTTTGTTTGTTTGTTTGTAGAAAGTAATCTCCGTAACTAATCATACGATTTCTAATTTTTTTTTACCAATATTTAATTTGGTCCTCCAGGATGGACCAAATTCGTTCCGGAATTTTTTTTTTTTTTAAGTTATGAGCGGAAACATAAAAATAATATATATGTATATAAAACAGGATGTGTGTGTGTATGTAACGTATGGACTCCAAAACGACTGGGCCGATTTTGATGAAATTTTTAGGGAATCTTCAGAATATTCAGGCGGGTGACACTGTAAAGTTTGATTTTTGATTTTCTGTCTGTGGGTGGAGGGGCGAGGCAAAATCCAATTTTGATATTGTACCACTAATGACATATACATATATTTATTTTTTTTTGTTTTTTTTTTTATTTTTGAAAGCCTTTGTCATGTTTTTCAAAACGAGATATCAAACTCTTAAATCGGTTATGTAGTTCCGAAGATATTTACAAAAAACCTATGTTAATCTTCAAGCTATGTTACACGAACACAACAGCCTCATCCGTCTATTCAAAACAGCCCTAGACCAGATGCCGACAGATGATTATACGGTTGTGATAACAGCTGACCAGACAGCGGCTGGTGAGCATGAGCGGCGCTTTAATGCACCGGTGATAGGTGACGTCGCAGTTGTTATGGCAGTTGTTTTCAGCTATTCATTTTATATACTTCAGCAAATAAAGCAGACACAAGGACAAAAAAACGCTATATTAGAAGGCGTTCCAAAAATTGACCGACCTAACAAAGAAAATATAACAAATTTGTGAAAAATTTTCTTTATTCTTCAACATAATCTCATTTAAAACGATACAGTATTACCAGCGACATTCAATAAGTGCGATAATCTGTTTATAGTAAGAACTGTCTAGTTCCTCAAAATAGCCGACAACCGCAGAATCCACCTCTTCATTGTTGGCAACTCTGTTACCACCGAGCCATTTTTTCAAGTTTAGAAATAGAAAATAATTCGAGGTAGCTAAATGTGGCGAATAAGGTGGATGGGTGATGAAGCAATTCGAACTTTAATTCATTTATTTTGGCCATCGCAATAGTGGATGTGTGAACTGGTGTATTGACTTAGGTTGAGCTGGCCGTTCAAAGACCCCGCATAGACCATTAGGTCCCTAGCGTTGTTAGGTTAGGTTGAGAGTACTGCATTGTCTTGATGAAACAACACTTTCTTTTTCGCCAAATGCTCACTTTTCTCCTTAATTTCATCACTTAAACGCTACAATAAGTTAGCATAATACTTGCCGTTGATTGTTTTTCGTTTTTGAATATAATCAATGAAAATTATCCCATGCGCATCCCAAAATACAGACGCCATGACCTTGCCTAAAGATGGAATTGTTTTCGCCTTCTTTGGACACTGCTTTGACTGTTTCTTTGTCGCAGATGTGAAGTGATGGATACATGTCTCATCCATGGTTAAGAATCGCGCAAAAACTCGGCTTTATTTCTAATTCAATTATAAATTGATAGCTATATAATTTAATTATTTTTTAATTGAATAAAAACTCATCTGATTAAAAAGTGATCAATAAAGTGTACTTTCTCAAAAAGCAAATAACAATTGGATAAAGTGTTGTTGCCATACCAAATATTATTTTATAGCTTGAATTTTATAACATTGAATCTTAACCGGCATGTAATAAGAACCCATATAACAAATTTCAAGTTCATAGCTTCAACGGTTTGGACAGATCGCCACGTAGGAGGCTTTTTTCCCCTTTTTACCACGTTTCTGGACAAAATTTCAAAAAATACGATATCAGTAGGACCTTACTATTCAAGGCAATACATATTAAAATTGTCACCTTTCTAGCCACAGTGGCTTGGGCAGCCCACCAAGGGGAGGCTTTTCCCATAGGAATTTCCAAAAACCCCGTCTTATCAAGTGCCTATGTCAGAGGTGACTACATGTGAAATGTGTAATAAATGAAAGTCGACAAATTGTTATTTTAAGGGACATCCTAATGTCCATGTATTTTTTTACTTTTTTGAGTTGAACGACCCTTAATTAGATTACATGCTTAGATTTCATATTTTATTAAATAAAAAAAAAAATAATGCATATTTAAATGTTTGTTTATCCACGTGTTCAGTGTTTTCAATTTTCATTAACCTCTCTGCTGCGTGAGACGTATATGTATATGCGTTTTATCGAAACTCTATCCTGTTGCGTAAGACGTACATATATTACGTTCACTCTACATAAGTGCAGCACGTGTTTTTTATTGCGCCGCAACCAGCGACGGTTTTTTTATTTTGACTACGCAGTTACGTAGTTAATCAATTCATGGCACATACGATGAGCAAAGCGTATGATGAATATTAATCCTCTTGAAAATATTTAGATAAGTCACACACATACGTCATGTAGCACCTGAAAAATACAAATTCAAACGCTTTACTATTTTTTTTGAAAAAATATGACAGAAAACGGATATTACTTAAAATTAAGACAACTTTAAGACTATTTTTAAACTAAGTTACAAAATAAAAATTAAATTTTTTATGCACACAATATTTTTCCATTAACTACAATATTTTGATAACTATTATGATTGAAAAAAACTCATCATTCGGATTTTATATTAGCTTTTTTCCTATTCTTTTAATGTTTGTTTTTTTCGTCAAGGTCATGTAGAGAACATGTTTACTCTACACAGCGTTTCCCACCAACTTTTGCTTCACGGACCCCTTGACAAATTTCTAATGGTACACGGAACCCCCAAAAACAATTTTTTTTTTTTCATATATTTAAAATAATGCAAAAGTAAAAAAGTATATATTTTTTAAAAATTAAAAAAAAAATTACAAAAACCAAATGCAGTAAAACCCAATTAAGATGAACTCCGAGGGACCAAAAAAATTAATTCGTTATATGCAAGGTTAGTATTTATTAGAGAAAATTTTGTTTTATTTTTTTTTATAAACGTGTTTTTAAATATGTATAGTGAAATTCTGTCATTTGATTTCGATATATTTGGAAAGAATTTCGGTGTGTTAGGGTTAAAATATGTTTAAATTCAAAGAAATTTTAAGAAAATTTGCAAAATTTTTTAAATTTTTGTTTTAAAAATGGAAAATTATCTAAAAATTAGTTTGTGGGACTGTCAAAAATAGTTCATCCTAACCGCTCATCCTAAGCAAGTTCGTATTAACAGATATAACTGTGAAGTTGTAACCAAAACGTTAGGACTTTCAAATTAGTTCGTAATAATTGTGGTTTTATCTTAACCGAGTTCGTCTTAAACGAGTTTACTGCACGAGACTTTTAAAAACAATTATCGAAAACACAAAAATGTGAGTAATATTTGAATATTTTGTGAACAAATAAAAAAATTTTAAAAAAGGTTTAATAGGGAACTATTTTCATACAAAAATTTTAATTTTTATAAATACGACGTTAGACTGTGCCTTGCTGTGACTGTCCTAAGACTATTTTAAAGAATGAAAGTCACAACGTTTTTTTTACAAAACAACAATAAAATTTTAGTTTAATTTGTCATGTCAATTTTAAATAAATAACATGTTTGCGACTCTTGCAACGTGAAACGCATAGGAAACACCAAAGAGTTAAGAAAATAAAGAGATTGTCATACTCTCACTTACTGAGAAAAAATATATAACTTGTGGCTGCAAATAGGAAAATTAATATTTTAATATTTTTAATATTTTTATCTTTGCAAATCAAAGAATTTGCATTAAAATTGCATCGATTTGTTAGTGCATATTTTTGCATATTTTGCTTTAAATGCATATTTTTATTGGATATTTTTACTTATTTTGAATTAAATGCATAGTTTTGATGCATTTTTCTTAGTTTTTCGTAAGAAATTTACTTTAATTTTGACCAAGCACTATCCACGCAAGCACTATCAGCTTCTGACATTTTAAGAGTTTCAAAGCAATATAACAAAAACGTGCAAAGAGAGGCAATTTAAAGTTAATAATTTTTCATGTTTTTAAACAATTTTAATTTTATTTTAAAAATAATATATATTTTATATATTCTCTACATACGTTTTGCAGAATTAACACAAAATTTTTATTATTTATGTATATTGAAAAATACGCATTTAAAATCACTAAAAACTTGTTCTCTTTAATCTCAATTTGCATATAAAATGTAAGAGGACACCTAACAGAGTTTGTGCGGCTTGGATCCTCTTTAGTCAACCGAGACTGAGTTAAAACTTTATGTTTTTTATGTTTTTAGTAAAATTAATTAAAAAATGAGTGCATATTTTTTTAATTTTTAGTGCATACTTTAAAGTTTTCAATGCATATTATAAGCGCCTAAAACACAGTTTTTTTGGAGCATGAAGTTTCTGTCCCGCATAATAATATATAGTCTAATATTCTATAAAATGTATTTCATTTTGGATAAAACGATATCGTGACCTTTTCATAGTTATATGTAAAGATATATTGTTCCGTATCAAAGAAATTTAGATATATCCGAGTAAAAAGCGCTGCTTACTTGCAAGCAGGTTTGTAAGGGAGTAAACCAAAAAGAATCCCTTACAAACCAGCTTACATATGCCATGACTTTTATATAGCGATTTCCCACTTGAAAGCATTACTTTTGGGCAAAATAAGGGCTGATTTTAGCGCTTATAAAAAGCTGTGATTTCATGGTATTCAGTAAAATCATATTTCATGTCTACATTCTTACAATTAAAAGTAATAATGTTAATATTATATAAATTTATTTTAAAATTTCAGACATATATTAAATTTTTTAGCGCTCTACGTGAGTGCTCTACAGAAACAGTTAAATGACTAATTATTTTTAATAACATACTCGAAAACACCAAACAGAATCAGAAATCGCTCGGAGTACATATCATTTATAATCCACGAAACTTTCTGCATTACAACCAGCATTCTTAAAGGGTTTTAGGGTAAGCTCCTTACAACCTGCATTCTTGTTAGGGAAAACAGTAAGCTAAAAAATTTTGTTTGTTTTTTTTATAAGAAACGTATTCGTTTCTTTTGCTGCTTCTCAATATTATGTACTAGAAAGCACTTACATCAGCGTATTTGTTTTATCCTGCTTCTAAAAACACGAAATTTTTTAACTGGGATATATTGACACATTTAACGCCTGATGGCGTTAAATCGCCATAGGGATTTGATAACGGTATAGAAGAATAATTCATACTTAACATATTTTTTTTTTTAATTTTGGAAAACCAATTTCTTTAAATGCAGCGGTTTGAACCACGAATTTTGAAAAAATGCATTTTGCCGTGAAGAAGTGAACCAGTTAAACCACGATTTAAGTAAATTTAAAATATTGACAATTGTAGATTAAACCGTTAACATGATACGAAGGCGGATCAATAAGTCCGTGACTTTTTGAATGAAACGCAGTTTTTTTTTTGCAAAAAAAATATTAATTTTCCAACATAATTTCCTTTTAGCTCAATACACTTAGTAAAACGTTTCTCCAATTTTTGTATCCCTTCCAAAAAATAGGGTTTTTCGAGGTCCATAAAATATGCATTTCTTGGCCATATGGGGTCGTTTTTTTTTTTTAAATCCTCGTTAAATCGGTCCAATAAGTTGGCATAATATTCGCCGTTTATTGTTTTTCCCTTTTGAAGGTAATCGATGGGGATTATCCCGCGTGCATCCAAAAAAACTGTTGCCATCACCTTATTGGCCACGATTCGATTAAAATCGAATCCACACCAATAAATATGAAATGCCTATGGCATCAACAATCTCACGCACTGATCGGCCAACACCATATCGTGGATTTTTTTCGACATTTTCGGGTGTATTGACCTCAATTGGTCGTCCAGAACGTTCAGCGTCCATTTGTACTTGTGCGACCACAACGAAAGTCAGTAAACTACTTTTTTACCATTGAAATCGATTGTGCAGAGTCCCCATAGTATTTATCAAGCTTTTCCTTGGTTTGATTGGCGTTTTTTTTCGCAAAAAATAATGTTTAATGAGCACTCGAAATTCACTTTTTTCCATTTTTAAAAAAATCCACGAGGTTTGTTTTGAACATCTGTTAAACGCAAAGTAAATGACGGAACTTGTTCAAAATTTGACAGTAGTCTATTAACAGGTGGTACTTGATGGGAGCAGCGTTGCATTTCATATAACTACGAGGGAAGTTTGAAAAGTCACGGACTTATGTGCAACTACTTTTACAAAACTTTTTTTTTATTTATTTCTATAATTTTTTTTTATGTAAATCTTTTTTTTCATAACTTTGAATACCGTAAGAGCTCCACATATTAATTTGGCAATGGCATATTGGAATAAATTATAATAAACATATATTTTTTTGAAAATTTAAAAAAAAAACTGTTTTTTTTAATACACCTTTTTTTAATACACCTTAAAAAAAATAGTTTTTTGCTTATTTCATTTAAAGCACGACAACAATGGCTTTAAAATGAGTTACTCGTACGTAACTTTAACCGTTAAAAAGATATGGAGGATTGAGTACGGCTACTTTTGTTAAATTTTCGATTTTTTTCATATTTTAAAGCCCAAAACTTGTATAATGACATAAATGACACTTACCTTCCATACCAAGTTTGGTTAAAATTGAAGCGGATAGAGGTCGAAAATTGGATATTTTTTTATGGTTTTATATGGAATGAGTCAATAGATAAACCTAAGCGATTGTCAGATAAAAGATATCAAATTTTAATTTTTTTTTTTGTCTTTAGGAAAGTTTTCCCGCACAAAACTAAATTGTGGTTTTACTAGAGCACTCAAATTATTCACTTCTCCAAGGCAAAATATATTGTTCTCAGAAACCGCAACTCAAAAAGCTGTATTTCAAGATACTGTTTTTTTTTTTTAATTTAAAAAAAAAAATATATGTTAGTTATAAATTATTTCCCTTTACCGTGTCCAAATCCCTACGTGGAGCTCTTACGGTATACTGAGTTATTTGAAAAAAATTAACTAAAAAGCCAATAACTCAGAGACATAAAGGATTTCCACATAGGGATTTGGTTGTGGTATAAAAAAAAAACAATTTATAATTAAACTATATATTTTTTTAAAAATTTTAAGAAACCAGGGGATTATTATGTAATTCGATTCGAAAAGAAATTCGATTCGAACAGAGTTTTCACATTGCAAATAAAGTAATAGAAAGTACTTTTTAATGGTTAAAAACGTTAAAAACATGTAGACAGTGATCTAGTAAATGCGAAAAATTATACAAAGTTGGACTTTTAAGTACGAATATCATCTTAAAAAAGTTTTAAGATTTTCGAATTCGAACAAAACTTTTCGAATCGAATTACATAATAACCCCAAAGGAAAGTCAATTTCTTTTCTTTATAAATGAAAGGCTATTTTGTAAATAAAAACAAAAGTGATGAGGTAGTTTTTGTATGAAACCTTTTCACCAATTATGATAAACTTATTCTGATCAAACCCTTGGGTTCGATAATAACTATATTTATAAAATTGTATGTACTTTTTGTACTTTATAAAAATGTGGACACATCTGTGTATACATTTCTTGTTTTTGGGCAATACGACATTGATTTGGACGAAATAACATTTTTTGTTGGGCGCTATGACGGTTTTTGTTTGGCCAAAATAAATTTGGGCGCTATGATGGTAAAAAAAGAAGTTATTGCCCAAAATCATAGTTTTTTTTTTTTAATGTCATAAGACCTTAAATGTCAAGACTGATTCAGGAAATCAAACAAAAGAGTTTTAAGGAAACATAAAAAAATTGCTTCAATTTTATTTTTTGTGTCGCACGCAGAAAAAACTTTATTTCGCGTAGCCGCCTGCCGCGTTCTTAGGGTGTTTTTCCTCCGTAGAACGTGGCAGGCGGCTTCGCGAAATAATGTTTTTTCTGCGTGCGACACAAAAGACATTATGTCTTATGACATTTAAAAAAAAAAAAAAAAAAAAAAAAAAAAATTATGATTTTGGGCAATAACTTCTTTTTTTACCGTCATAGCGCCCAAAAAAAAAGTTTTTTCAAAATAAAATGCCATAGCCCCAAAAAAAAGTTTTGGATTTTCTGTCATTGATTTGGTCGTTATAACATATTAACAATTGTGCGCCCCGGTAGGCTAGTTGGTAGCGTGCTGGCTTATCAGTGCGGGGGTCGTGGGTTTGATTCCCACCAGAGGCACTGGTCTGTTTTCACTACAACACGCCGAAGGCCATAGTAGCTAGTGCTCGGTTAGGGTAATAGTATATAATTTGTAATTATATGATTATTAATTAATAAAAAAAAAAAAAACATATTAACATCCACAATTTTGGGGGATATGCGGACATTTGGGCAATATGTCATTTTGGTTTTTGGGCAAAACGACTTAGGGGAATATAACGGTAAGCCCTTACTTCATTTGTGTTGCATGGTCTATTTTTGGGAGTTATTTAATTTTTATTCTTTGGAAATTATTTCATGATGAAATAACAACCAAACCCTAGGATTTGTTTCAGTTTTGTTTTGGAAACTATTTCATTTTTTTTGAGTTTATTTCACTTTTTCGAGACTGGATTTGTTTCATTTTTTTAGAATTTATTTCATTGGGAGCTTTTGCACTGGGACTTTTTGCACCTGGGACTTATTGCATAGAGCCGGGGAAATGACCTCTCAAACCCCCCTCACTTCTTGCTCCATGCCTTTTTCGGCTAAAGTTATAGTACTTCAATGCGTATGATTAATATTTTTAAATAAATTATATCATAGCGTTTAAAAAAAACACAATTTTGATTGTAAAAGAAATGTTATAATAATAATCTTTAGTTTTTATTAAAATCCATAACAGACAGACAGACAGACTGAATCGAAATAAAGAATTAAAAGTGAAACAATTTTGCTCATTTTATATGTATAGCGCGTAGCATCATTGTTCTTAGTTTCTCTTTTTTATATTCAATGTATGTTTTTGGAATTTGCGGCATAAAAATAATCATAAAAAAAACACGCCAACAAAAATAGTTTTTCAAATAGCTTTGTGATTATGCTACTGCTCACTTTTATCTTTTGTTGATTTTTTATATCTTCTGTGTTCACTATAAGCTTTTTTTTTTTGTTGCCTTGTGTTGGTTTAAGTGAGATTTTCAAACATTTGCAAAATGTTTTAATAAATAATGATGGTTTTCGAGCGGGATTGCCATTGTGGCATAATGTATGCTAGATCTAGTACTATTTTTTTTTTGTGATTTAGCATTCAAAGTGCTAGGACGCCAGACATAACTTTTTTAAGATGATATGATTTGTTAGCACTTTTTGCCGCGAATATATTTTATACTATTTTTTCACAAAATTTATTTATCAAACTAAAAAAAAAAAACTTTTGTAAGTAAAACAATGTTTGTTGAACTTTTAGTTTTTTTTATATAAAACTTTGGTTTAAGTAAAGTTTGAGGGATAAGCAAAAGTGACGGCCTATTTCGTGATTTTAAAAATTAATTTTAAAAATTTGTTATACATGTATGCAGTTTTAAGTTTTACCAAAAAATATGTTAGTTTACAACAATTGTGAATATTTTATGAATTGAAGAACATTAGAGTTACATCTGCATGGTAGAAATCTTTTGATTTCTGTTCAAAATTTAAAAATTTATTTATTTTTTAAGATTAATTACGGCGAAATCGTTATTGTCTTAAAACAGGAAACTCAAATTTGCAAAATTAGCTTGAATTTCACAAACTCCAGAAAATATAAAAAAATATATATATTTTTACGAAATACATGATCTTAATATCAGAATATGCTATTAAGCGCAAAATATGGGAAAACATGCCCTAATAAATCATCAATTGTTCCGAAATGGATAAATATCTTATCTATTTTTACACACAGAGAAAAATTTAGCTATTTGCCAACTGAAAGACAGTTGCTACGACTCAAATTCGGTTATAACGAATTTCAGTCGGTTGGTACAACTGAACATTAGTTTTTACAACAAATTTCGGTTAGTTCAACTGAATTTTAGTTGCAACACAGAAAATATTCAGAAATCTAATATAAATATCGTTGTAGTACAACGTTGTTACCAATAAAATACACTTTTCAATTCGGTTGGCATTTTATTTCTCTGTGTGTAATACGACGCACAAGAAAAAACACGATACAGCATATTTCTGATTGCCCTGGTTATAGTTAATAAATTGAAACAAATTTATGTTCGAAAGTAACCAAATTTATAACTGAATCTGAAGGATTAAAGTGTTAAGCACCGAATACACTTGTAATATTATTGCAAAACTTTTTTTTTTCGTTTTTGTTCGTTATTCTTTTGACATATGTGGTAACAGATTAAAGAACAAAATCGGGATATTGCGCAATAATATTGCTACTATATGGGTACCTTTATATTAAAAAAAGAAAATTTGTATGATCCTTACAAAATCAGTAAAATATCCTATAATATTTGAGCAATAATTATATTAAAAATTGATTAAATTAAATCCATAAAAACATAAACCGCCACATTGAATTTTTGGTTAACCAATTCGGAAAAAAATATCTTATATTTTTAATATAAGGAAACGAGATCTTCAATATCCATTTACAAATCGAAAGTATAAGTGTTCTATAGAGACATATACAAAAAAATCTAGCTCTTTTTCTAACACTATTTTTTTACCGATCTAGCACTGTTCAACATACAACTTATGGCAACACTGGTTCCGAGAAAGTGTGATATTTTTTTTATTTCCTCAATACCCTATAGACGGTCATAACAATAATATGTGGATTTTATTTTTCATTTGCAATTTTAATATAAATCGATTTTATTTAAAGTGTTTGTCTTTGTCTTTGTCTTTGTCTTTTGCATTTGTATTCCTTTTAAATTGTAATAATTATCTTAAAAGCTTTTCTGGTTTCTGTTTCAGTTATTTCTTCTCAATTTGAGTAATTTTTTTTTTTTTTGCTTTGTAATCTGAGTATGCACAGTTAATTTAATTGCATTGTTCACCTGCATTTGTCGTGTTTTTTTGTTCTGTAGGGGGAAAACAATAGATACCTAAACCTAAAATTTCAGCAAATTCTACGACAATGAAAATGTTTGCGATTCTATTTGGGATTTATGCGATACACTTTAAATTATTTAAAGTAATCAAAATTATGGTAAACTGGTTATGAAACCAGTTTCCTACTATAATAAATAGGGTTCATTTAAACTGTGAAACAATTATACACATTATATGTGTAATTTTACACAAACTGGCTTTATTTGATACATAATATAAATTTACAAAAATTTGTTATATGCATAATATGGTTCATTTAAATTCTTAAGGATTAAGATCGAACTTTTTTTGTTATCAAGTTATCTCTAAGGTGGTCAGATTATGTGTGAAAAATATTTGAGCGATCGACTCATTATTTCGCTTACAAATGATTTTGAACAAATAGTAATACAGTTTTTTTTTGCACCTTTAGTATCCGAATTCTTTTTAAATTCTTTTATCAATAATTTAAAAAGAATTTTAATTTCAATTGATTGTTCTGAGTTATAGACATTAAAGCATTTTTTTTTTTTTGAAGAAATTGATGATTATTTTGTCAAAATTTTACTTTTTTGTCCCCTCACTTTTTGTTTATAATCAAATTGTAAACATACTAATTATCCTGTTTCGCTTATATTTTGTACACATGATTTGACTTTTTAAAAGATAACTAAAAAAAAAAGTTTATTATTAAACATAAAAAAAGTCATTTGATAATGTTTGTCGGAAAATTTTCGATCTCACTCCTTATTATTTAAAAATGGCAAAACTTTTTTTTTGAATAATATTTAACAACAATACTCAACGGCAATAAAACCCTGCCTTTGAAGCACACTGTAGCTGCCGAGTCAACAAACCATTTATGTTTCAAATTTGACGATTACCATGATCAACATATTTTACAAAATTATTTGTATTCTTCTTATTCATAAAACAATTTTCTTGATATGTCCTTGTTTGCCAAAAATATAACATTTTGGAATAAAATTGGATTTTTTTTTTAAATTCAGTTTTTAACATGAGTTCTTAAGCATTAGTAATACCAACTTTTCTATTGTATTCTTTTAATAATTTTTCTTTTATCATATCAAGTGTAAGATCATCTTCAGGACGTATCTCAAGGTCAGAAATAATAGCGTTATAATTTTCAGGAAAACTTCACAATAAGAATGTCACAACCTTATGTTCCGGGAATTCTTCACCCATATCTTGTAACCGATCAATTATATACAGAAATTCAGCAATTCCATTGATTGTCCGTCTTGTAGTTTCTTAAAAGACTCATTTGTCAAATTTGATTTTTCATAATTTTCCCAATATCCCAATATTGTTAGTAGTTTTTAGTTTCTGGACATGAATTTTCTTCCAGTGACAAACCAATCACTGGCGAGCTTTTCCATCTCTTACCAGCATCCATCTCGTACCAATATCACTAACAACAATATCCCACAACTCACGCTCCAACAACTACATTTCCATATTGAACTTCCAAGTGTGGTAATTATTGCTATTTCACTTTGGGAACATTGTCTTGCTATCCATTTTGTTGTTTACTTATGATCTTCCTTTATAGTGGATTAATGGAGTCCCCTAACCTCTTGGTTAACTCAAATAAAATTTTATAGAACCGTAATTAGCAATTAATTTATTTCGATTAAATAAAAAAAAACAAAAAAAAAAAATATGTGCGCCCTGGTAGGCTAGTTGGTAGCTTGCTGGCTTATCAGTGAGGGGGTAGTGGGTTCGATTCCCACCAGAGGCACTGGTCTGTTTTCGCTACAACGCGCCGAAGGCCATAGTAGCTAGTGCTCGGTTAGGGTAATAGTATATAATTTGTAATTATATGATTATTAATTATTAAAATAAAAAAAATAAAAATTTAATAGTTTTCAAAATTCCAAAACATTCAAAAACATAAAAACTATGTTACTGAAAATACAAAGTGTTATTGAAACCCAACAAACAAAATTATTATAAATTATAATTTCCACAAAATTATTATAAATTATAATTTCCACAAAATTATATGCAAATAATTCAAATTATAGTCACAATACAAAAAAAAATCCAAAATAATTGTGACATCTTAAAATTTTAAAATCTAAATTATTTAAAAATACCAGATGCTTAAGCGAAAATCAAAATCAGAAGATTGAGCTGAAGGTTTTTAAACATCGTTTTTATATTCCATCATTTCCACCCTAATATATTTTGATATAATCACAATAATTGATGACTATATCCGAAGTCGTTTATATGCAACGATATGGCATATACCCAGCAAAAAATAACCTGGATTTGGTAAGCAGTAACTACATTTGTATGCTTCCGAAATAGCGCTTCACCGCCTTGCATACTATAAAGCAATTACGGAAGGCATTATATAGTGCTTCCCAAAATGCCTTCTTTGAAGCAATGAATAATACTTACATTGAAGCAATAAAGAATGCATACTATGAAGCACTAATGTTTGAAAGAAGCGCTTTTCACCTGCTTAAAAGAGACATACCAAGTAAGACACCGCAAATTAAATAATGCCTTCCGGAAGGGCTTCTGTGGAGGCACTATTTTTTGCTGGGTAGGCACATTAGCGATATAGTCTACAATTTGTCTCCAACTTAGAGATGTAGTGTTATTTTTTTTATTTTTTTATTATTTTATTATTTAATAATCCTATAATTACAAATTATATACTATTACCCTAACCGAGCACTAGCTACTATGGCCTTCTGCGCGTTGTAGAGAAAACAGACCAGTGCCTCTGGTGGGAATGGAACCCACGAGCCCCGCACTGATAAGCAAGCACGCTACCAACTAGCCTACCGGGCGCACAGTGTTATTTTATTTTACGAAAAACTAAGAAAAATGCAATAAAAATATGCATTTAAAGCAACATATTCAAAATAAAATATTCTTGCATTTTTTTTGTTAAATTAAGATTTCATGATTCGCTTTTTTTTATATAATGCTAATAACATAGTCTACAAATTTTAGCTGATAATCGGCCTAATTTTCAGCATATACTTTCGAAACATATGCAAATTTTTGTTGTGAGGTACTATTTTGATATTACAAATATAATAAACAATTAACCATTTTATTCTTCAAGTTCTATTAAGTAAAAATTAAAAAATTTTATGATCGAAATAACAGCTTTTTAATTCAGACTCGATATAACTACTTTTTTTTGCGTATAATTTATCTTTCAACACCAGTTGGATTGTGATCAGTAGAGTTTTGTTAAAATAGTAATTCTACACTAAATTATTATTCTAAGGGCTTAAGTCTCTTTAGTTTCTTCATTATATCGGTTTCAGTTTACCTTACCTTTCAATTCTATCTTTTATTATTGGAGAGATTGGAAAGAGTAATCCTTTTGTTAATTAGAGGTTAGTTGTTAAATGTACAATTAGGAGCAAAAGTGTAACAGGGTTCACTTTGTTCAGATTTATTGCCTCAAATTTTTATCTATAGAAGTAAATCCAATAATTCTTTTTATATTTTTCTGTTTATTAATAGAATTATATACTACCTGATATAATGCAGAAAATAATGGCATTTTTCTATTTAAAAGGAAAATGTTACACTTTGCACCCGGTTAATATTATATAGTTCTAATATGGCTTTGGGTGATATTACCCCAAATCCATAAACCCCAAAAATAAAATGTCATATCGTCCCAATCGTACTGGAAAGACTCAAAGACACAGGGTTCGAGGAGATTTCAAAAATATGTTAGATGAAAGTCTTTTTGGAGTTTTTCGCATTTGTGTGTGACTAACTGTCTGTTGTTTATCTATAACGAACGAAAAGAAATTTTAGTAAAAATAACGAAAAATTTGTTTTTGTTTCGTATGTATTTTTTTGACGAAAGTAAATGTCAATTTCTATCGTTTCGTAATAGCTAAACAAGCTCAAAGCTGTGTAATATTAAAAAAAATTGCAAAAATCCTTTGTAATTATAGTTATGCAACGCAGTGTATAAACATGTAATGAATTACTATTACGTATACGTCTTTTAAAGTGCTAGCAATTTTTGCTGACGAAACTACCCCACTTGGTGGTCAGGCGTATGTGCCCCATGATTAGACGCTCACATAAATTTATATATTTTTTACACTTTTTCGAAAAAACTCTGAAAAATGCGTTTTAATATTATAAATTAATATAAAAGCTTCGACATCTTGAAGGGTATTTTATTTTATTACACGAAATGAAAAAGTTATCCCAAATATTCCAACTATATATTATTGTTTTTGCAACCCAAAAAACACAAAATCATGTCTTAATAAATAAATTTGGTGACATGAAAGATGATCAATAACTGCACAAATTATGGAAAGGAACATTTCAATAACTCTGTTAAATACAGAACATCGGGGGTGGCATATGTACTCCAGTGGCGAAACCTCCTCCTTCAACCCTATGTTAAGTAAAAATTAATATTTCAAATATAAGAGAATAATTAACCAGCTTACATGGAATAATAAAGCATTTGTTGCCAAAATTTCGACAAAATAACCATTTGGGACAAATCTGCAAATTCAATAGTCATAAATAAAAAGTTAATTGTAGTACAAAAGCAACCGATTCAGAACATTTTTTAATGCTAAATGTTCCGTATTATCGTCCAATACAAATCCAATTCATATAGAAATGTTGAGGTTAAGAAGAAGAATAAACGTTTTCTCTAAAAATAAACACTATTAATTTTTAAATGAGACTAGACTAGTTTCTGCCTCTTTTTATGGACAGGCTTCATCAGTGATTTTCCATTTAAAATGTATTATTATTTGTGTCTTAAAATTGTCAGATTGTCTCTATATGATACATTTTTCAACAACCTGCGGCTGTAAGAATCAAACCTGCGCTCTTCTTACATTACAAACGTAACAATACCAAGGCATGACCCTTTAGCGATCACACCCAAGTATGGCCTCGAATGTAATGCAGCAAAATTGCAGTTTTCTTTCCTATTATCTTTTTTGTTATTGTATATTATATATACTCAAAAGTGACAAACACTAACAAACACAAATATTCTATTTTTAGATTTTTTGTTTATTTTTCTAATCTCCTCCGTCTGATTTTGAATTTGCATAATATTTCAGCATGATTAATAAAATCATCATCATCTTATCAAAACTATCAAATTTAGTCCGAAGGACGCAAAAGTGAAACATTTGTCTAAAATAGAAAAATATCATTATTTTCTTCGTTACATTGACAAAAAGGAGTTATTAGATTTGCTATTACAGATAAAAATTTACGAACACAGTGAACCCTGTTACACTTTTGCTCCTAACTGTACGTATTATAGACATCGAGAATCATTACAAATACTCAAGCGAGAACAAATGTTCATTTTCACATTAATTCAAGTAACAGTTAATTGTTTGTGACGTAAATTGTAATTGTTATGAAAAAAAAAAATTAAATACAAAATTATATACATAGGTGGTAGAAAATTTATGAAAATATAGGTAAAACTATTTAACCCATTAAAAAACATTTTAACCCATTAAAAACAAGCTTTAGGTTACTTTTTTTGGTATGTCTTCAAAAAAAGTACCAAAATGACCCATCAAAATTGCAGATATAGCGTTAGAATATTCTACGAAAAAATGCTTCTTAAATTTCTATTGCGGACATACGAACTCAGTATTTAGATCAAAAGAACTATTACACTACTTTTTGAGTCTTATTCGATAGTGTTGACGGAAAAAATTTCAAATTTTAAACGGCCATAAATTTTTGACTGTACCCACACAGGACCAAACCCTATTGGGGTTTTAATATACTAACTAGGGTATTCAATCGGTTAACCGATACTCGATTAATCGATGAACATCTATCGAACAATTGTTCGAGTAAATTAAAATGTCCAATTTCGAGTAAAGAATAACTCGAACAATTTTGGTCGATTAATCGTGTTAATCGAGTACATCAAATTATGTGTAATTTTAGTTTATAAAATTAAATAGTTTCGTATTTTTTAAAAAGATTTTTGCTCATATTATGATTTTTTTTTATATAAAATTTAAAGCAATGTAAATATAAAGGGCTATAACTTTTTTACGTAGCACCACGATATGCACCATACTCTACTGGTAAAAAACTATTTTTATTTTTAATTTTGAAGAAAAACATTCTGCAGGGAGGCCAATGTCTAAAATAACACATTTTTAGATATTTTTAAAATATCCTTAAACTATTACAGGCATGATTATACTAAACTGAAGAGTCGAAAATATAACAAATTTTACACCAAAACGTTCGATTTCCTGAAATTAAGCGAAACTTTAAAATATCTAAATATTCAATAAAACATCGCAATACTCGCAAAACTATTATATTGTGGCAATATATTTTTGCAAAATTCGAAATGTAATTAATTTATAATTTTATTGGTGTTACATCTTGGGGAATTCTCGGGTATTTCACTGTCTGTCATTCGGATCTATATACAACTGAATCACATAAATTAAAAATTATCAATTTGAAAAACAAAAATAAAATCGAACAGAAATCTGTATTCCAAACTTCAACGCATTTGCTGCTGCAATTTTTTAACGACGGCAAAAAAAAAATTTGATTTTTCTTTATGTTTTTCCAAGGCATAGACTAATATGCAATATTATTCTTAATATTTGCAAAAAAATGCTAAAAACTATACCCCTAATGTTTTTTTTTTAACTTGAACTTTAAAAAACCAAAGCAAATAAAGTAAAACACCTCAATTGTATATTAATTCAGAAGTTCATTTTTATTTTGACCAAGACGTATATTTTTAATTTTAAGAAAATACATATCGGAACTCCTGATTTTGTATTTATTTTGTGTTTTACTCACCTCTGTCCTATGTTTCACATTCCCATGAAAGTGAAATCAATACGACTTTTTGGTGCTTTGTCATTCACATACCCATTTTTATTTTCGATTTACTTTCCTGTAGAAAGTAAAACGAAAGCACTTTTTTCTTTACAGAAGTTTTTAAAAATCATATGACTGCTTTATAAGTTAAAATTTAGCATTTTGACCAAAACATATGTTTTCAATAATTTTTCGACATTTTTCGATTATTATTTCGAATTTTATACATTTATGGAGATTTGAAAGCACCAAATTTCAATTTCATGTGCTTTTAAAATTTATTCGTATTCAAAGAGTAAGGAAACCTAGGACATGGGCGATTGTGTATTTTTAAGGAAAAATTAGTGAAATAATATTGCTCAGTGCGTGGGTCGTGGGTTCGATTCCCACCAGAGGCACTGGTCTGTTTTCACTACAACGCGCCGAAGGCCATAGTAGCTAGTGCTCGGGTAGGGTAATAGTATATAATTTGTAATTATATGATTAATAATTAATAAAATAAAAAAATAAAAATATTGCTGAAAATCGAGTTACTCGTTTACTTACGAACAAAACCAAACCCGAGTAATTTGAATACACTAATACTAACCTAATACATTCATCTGGCATTAGGTATTATTCATCCCCAAAAAAATGTGTTGCACTGTGTTCTTAATTAAAATAAAAACTATATTTGTTTTTACTTATTAATATAAGATCTCAAGCCAGCCAAATAAAACAACAACATTTTCAATTAAAAAACAAACCACATTTTTTTTCTGCCCTTCTGAAATCAACAGTATATAAAATTTTAACCAGATCTTTCTGTTGATTTTAGCAAAAGTTACTGTTCATTCCATTCAACTAAATTAAAGGTAAACCACTAAAATTGTAGTTGATGTTAGAGTATTTGATTGCTTTATTAGTCTAAAAATATTAAGCAAAAGTTTTGCTGATGTTAGCAAACTTAATTTGCTGTTTTAATTACTAACGAAAAGTCAACTCGAATATAACTAAAATTTTGTAAATTTAACAGTTTTATTTTTGCTGTTCTTATCTTACTAATATTTCTCCAACAAATTTTGTTATTTTAGCAGTTTTTTCTGCAACATAATTTTTAACTAATATGGATGGTTACCGAAACGAATATCGGTTACAGACATTTTTACCTGTTTCTTTATTTCGGTTACTGTTAGGATTTTTGAGACAAAAGCGTAACATTTTCTAAATTCAATAGGTATTTTGGCGGTTACTGTTGCATCCAATGATGGCTAATATCGGTTTCGGTTTTCGTACAGGTATGATTTCCTTTTCTTTTTTTTTTTTGGTTACGGTGAAGGTTTTTGAAAAATAACCGCTAAGGTTACCAATTATAATCGGTATTTTTGCGGTTACGCTAAAACAAATTCAAAAAAATTTTATAGATAATTAAAGTTATTTACTTAGAGGTATTCAATAAATTTGAAAAATATTAAGAAAAATTTCTATTAAGACAAAATTAACGCCTAAAATCGAAAACAATAGTACCAACCATTGATCCGATATATTTTGGAAACACCGCACATGGTTTTGTATCGTAGGTAAACTGGTGCTTAACTCAGGGAAGCTCTAAAAGTATGAATTTAGATTTTTTTTTTTTTTTTTATTTCAAATTTAAGAACCAAGCCTTTAAGGCCAAATATGGTTCAAATACTACTCCATTAACAAAAATTACAAATCAAAAGAAAAAAAGTATATTCATAAAAAACAATTTCTTAAAACTAAAAAGTTATATAATTAACCTAAATACTAAAAACTAAAGGCCCTAACTAGCTTATAACAGAAATTTATATATAAGAAATTATAGTCGGAGATGGAAACCCTCTTAAAAGAACAGGGGGGGGGGGGGGGGGGGGGGTTAAATTAATCAATTAAAGAGCATCAAAATGCTGTTTAAGTTTACGCTTAAAGGTGGTATCTGTGAATGCAAATAATTTTAAATCTATGGGAAGGATATTCCACACCCTAGTTATACGTACATGAAAAGATCTTTCATATATAGATGAGGATATACGGTGACATATTATCTGAGGGTTTCTACTTGATCTAGAAAATCTAAAATCATCTCTAATGTACTCAGGACAATTTCGCATAACGACTTTTCGAAAAAGTAACAAAATTCTCAATTTAATAAAATTCTCAAAAGAAAACCCAACAAAGTCCATTACAAAGGGAGACACATGATCTCTTAATCTCAGTTTATAAATACTTATATCTAATAATACGGTAAAAAGTAAGATGCAGCCTTCTTAGAACAACACTGTTTGTACCTGAAAATACTTCCATAGCATAAATACTTCCATAGCATAATCTGCGACATGAACAGTGAACTGGCAACATGCTTCCTCACGCGGAGAGGCAAATATAAATCTAATGAATATAACCGTCTTATGGTACTATTAACACGGGAACATATATGATCAATATGTTTTGCAAAACTCAAATTATTATCTATAAAAACGCCTAAACATTTCATTTCAGAAACGGAATTTAGCCCCACATTATCCAACGATATATTTAAGTCATTTGAATCTAAACCAAAACACATTGCCCGAGTTTTACCAGGATTAATATTCAACCCATTCTCCCGCATCCACAGACTGATTTGGCTAAGAAAAAAATCAATGTTGGCTTTCAACACATCTAAAAATTGTTTATCTGATGAAAACAAAATCTGAACATCATCAGCATATAAATATGTCTCAATTGAGTTATTATCAAAAATATTAACAAAATCATTCAGGTACATCATAAACAAAATGGGGCCAATTACTGACCCCTGAGGTACACCACTAGTAACCTCCAAGGTCAATGACTCCCTACCATCAACTGACACAAACTGCGTTCTATCACGGAGATACGACTGCACCAGCTTACAGGCTGATTTAGAAAAATTATACATACTACATAATTTGTACACTAACTTTGAGTGTAAAACTTTATCAAACGCTTTTGACAAGTCCAATGAAATCAGCACACTACATTTCTTGTCATTCAGCTTTTGTCTAATTGAATCAGTTAGCCCAATCAAAAGGGTGGTTGTACTATAATTTTGCCTGAAGCCTGACTGATGTGAGTGAATCAAATTATTACTATTAATAAAGCCTAACATCTGATCTTTTACAATGTGTTCTACAACTTTCGAAAGTATAGGTATCATAGAAATCGGACGTAAATTATCCAACGCGTTTGAATTTCCCTCTTTCTTAATCGGGACCACACGTGCTATTTTCCAAGATCTGGGATATCTGGAAGTCAAAAAAATTGTATTAAAAAATTGGAATGAACGTAAATTGATTAAAAAAAAATATATTTTGTTAGAAATTTATAGTTGACCTGTTGTTTTAATATGTGATGAGGTTTTATTTGGTTTGGCTCAAGGTCATAAATTAAAAATAAAATTCATATTTTTAAAGTTTTATTTTTAAATATTTATTTGCAACTCAGTTGTAATAAGATAACCAACAAGTAAGGACGCTTTCAACTCCACGCTTTATTAAAAGATATTTAAATTTTTTCCTGAAGATGAACAGCGATGCTGTTCAAAATATCGAAAAGATAATAAATATTTAAAAATATTTTGTTAAATATTTTAACAAAAACTTTTATGTGAAAAAAAATTTTTTAAAGAAAAAATGTTTAAATTAATTCAACAAAATACCAATTTGTACGGCGTAATTTACAGCAAAATATTTTTATTGAATAAAGTGTATATTGGCTAATAAAAGCCACTTTATTTATACAATTTTAAGGTACACAGAAAAAAATATTTCCTTACTATTTTTAATTAAATCGGTTTGTTGAAAATTTTAAAAGCTGTCAATTAAAAATTAATTGAATCAATTAAATATTTGCTAAAATTCGGAACTTGCTTGACATTTTTTTATATTATCGCTCAAAAGTAAACAATCAACACATTGTTGTTATTTTTTATAAATGTTTATGTTTTGTGGCATTCGTAATAAGTATTTTAAATTAATTTCAATTAGATTATATATTAATTCTTATTAGGTTTATTACTTTATTAAGTTGAATAATTTAGGTTCAGTCGTTTAATTCTGAATAATTATGTATTCTAAAACATTATCATAAAAATGATAATGTAATTTTTGAAGTTTAATTTCGTTTAATAAAAATTTAAAATTTTTTTAAACAGAAAGAAAATGCAAAAAAAAAAATTAAAAATTATTTTAAACAAAAAAAAAAAATACTCTGATTTCGACAAAAGGGCTAATTTCTGCAAAGAAAAACCCCTACGCTTCAATAGAAAGAAAAAAACTAACTTCAGTGTGAATTTGTTCACATAAGTATAAATAAATCTGCTAACTGAATGAGAATTTCATGCCGGTTTAAATTCAATGTTATCAAATGCAAGCTGTTATAAAACATTTGGTATGGCAAGAACACTTCTATAAAAAACCATTTTGTATGGCAAAAGCAATTTTTATTTTTTGATTTAAGGGAAGGTATACGATATTGATTACTTGTTAAACAAATCAGTTAATATTTAAATGAAAAATAATTCAATTAAAGAGCTATTAATTTCTAATTGAATTAGAAATTTTCGTTCTTCGTTTAGATCCCTAAATAGATCTGTCAACATATTTCTGAAAGTGGTCAGTTAATAAATTTGAAAACAAAAACTCTATAGATTATTGGTTAGGACAATCTATATATATAAAACAGGATGTGTGTATGTATGTAACGTATGGACTCCAAAACGGCTGGTCCGATTTTGATGAAATTTTCAGGGAATCTTCAGAATATTCAGGCGGGTGACACTGTGAAGTCTGATTTTTGATTTTCGGTCTGTGGGCGGAGGGGCGTGACAAAATCCAATTTTCATATTGTACCACCAATGACATATACATATATTTATTTTTTTTTGCTTTTTTTTTTTTTTTTTTTAAAGCCGTTGTCATGTTTTTCAAAACGAGATATGAAACTCTTGAATCGGTTATGTAGTTCCGAAGATATTTACAAAAAACCTATGTTAATCTTCAAGCTATGCTACACGAACACAACAGCCTCATCCGTCTATGCAAAACAGCCCTAGACCAGATGCCGACAGATGATTATACGGTTGTGATAAGAGCTTACAAGACACCGGCTGGTGAGCATGAGCGGCGCGCCGCGGCGCTTCAATGCACCGGTGATAGGTGACGTCGCAGTTGTTATGGCAGTTGTTTTCAGCTATTCATTTTATATACTTCAGCAAATAAAGGCGATAGAAGGACAAAGAGGCGTTGGGCTTCCCATGAAATTACAAATTTTAAAATGATTTACTAATGTGAATTTATTTTTTTAATTATTTATTTGCGTAAAAAAAAATTCTTGATTTAAAGAATTAATTACAATTAAAATTTGAAGGCAAAACAACGTTTGCCGGGTCAGCTATATTCTAATAAAGAAATATAGAGTATGGCCTCGAACTTGAATAATTTTCATTTTCATTGCACAATTAAAGGTCAAAAAACATAATTTTTATTTTTAATAAAAGTTATAACAAAACTTATTTTGTAGAAATTCACTGTAATGAACGTTTTTGTTAAACTAACTTTCGCAAATATTAACATTTTTGACTGAATTTTGGAACATGTAAGCTAATTACATATTATGCTAAAATATGAACTCAAAGATCATCCTTATTCGCTATGCTAATGAAATGTTAGTTGTCTTGTGTTTTAGTGAAATTTCACTTGTTTTAACTAATATGAAAAAACTTTTTATGACCATTAAAATAGTTTAATGTATCTTAAAATATATAATTTGGATCCACATATAGGTCAAGATTTGTTAATTTAAATTCGTGTTTAAACCAAATAAAACTACATACAACAAACAGTTTTCAATGATTTACAATTTTTTTATTTTTTACTATAAAATAACTAATAAGAAAATAAAGGGAAAGTTCCCTTACATGGACCTTTAGTTTTCTTCGTATTGTTGCATGAATATGTCAAAACTGTCAACTGTCATCATGTTTAATATATTTTAAACAAGTTTCCAATTGCACTCTTTTATCCTGGTTTTATTCCCAGTGTAGAAAAACATTACCACATTACATTATAAATACATATTTGGTAATGGCTATTACTTACAATTATCATTACAAATCTCATTAATTTTATATGGTGATGTCGCGCAATATAATGACATATTATGTTCCCAGCCAATTCTCAGTAATGGGCTCTCGTTACCAGTATTTAACTAATAAACAGTAGTATTAGGGCCAACTGCATACACATACATAAATTACAAAATTCTGTTTGTAATATTAAACAAGTGTCAGAGAACATTTTTGTAAATCAAAAAAAAAAAAAGTTTTTTAAATTGGCACCAACAGTGATGATTTGTAAATGCAAACACCCTTTTGTTGATTTTTTTTTTGGAATTTTGAATTTTCGTTTATAAAGAATTTTCTAATAAAGAATTTCTTGGAAATAAATTTGAACTTAAAAATAAGGGTGTTTGAATTTAAAAATTCTCTTATTGGGACCAACTGTTTTTTCTGTATATAATTTGGCGTCAAAACCCATTATTTTTGTTCGACGATGTCGTTTTTGTAAGTAGTTTTACATACCCAGCAAAACTTTGATAATGGGTGCGATAAAGTAATACATTATCTTGTAATGTATACCTTACCTGTATTATTATTTTCCAACCACAAACCACACTTTACTTTTAGGCTCATCGTAAAATTCATTCAATGTGTATTGTAATGCGTGCAGTTCTATGGCGATACATTACTTCACCCATTATGTGTGGTTTCGCTAGAATATTTGCTTTATGAAAAAAAACGCACAAAAATTGTACACTCGCTTAACCGCTGCATTACAAGAAAATAAAAAATAAGTGGTTAGTTATTATTATGATTATATGCAACTAGAAAAATATGTGGTTTAAAGTTTCTAAATAATAAGGCTTATCCTTAGTCTTATCTTAGTCTTATCAGTAATGAAAAAATAAGTAGTTGACAAAAAGACATTATATTTGTAATTAAATAATTAGTCGCGCGTAAGCTTAACAGCTTACAAAAACAGCAAAAATAACTAGTGCTGCCGCCACATTTTAACGTGTTAAGATATTTATTTTCATTGTATTATATAACGTGGTAATGAAAGATTTTGGTGGGTTGTAAAGGTGCAACAAAAGAGACATGTATTTTTTAGCTGCCCCATTTCACGTTTAAGGGCTAAGAATTAGTGTTAAAAAATCATTTGTTTTTATATGAAAACTTGTCTTTAACTTACGAAAACTAGATTTACTTGTACGCAGGGTTAAAGTACTCAAGAATAAAAGTATGGGTATAGTGGACCCAGGGTTTGCCAGATTTTTGAATTGTTTGAAATATAGGGGTAAAATAGTCTTCTAGAAAAGTTGCAAAAAATGGGGTCATTCTGTAAAATGGGGTAATTTTTGACCCCATTTACAAGGGAAGTCTTCAATGGGTTCTATTCGATCTTAGTGAAATTTGGATATCTGATAAAGAACACAAAAATTAAGGGACACGTATTTTTTTAGCTGCCCAATTTAACGTTTAGGGGGTTAAAAGGTCGGACCAAAGTTAATACATTTTTGTATGTTACATGTCTGAAACTAGTGAAATTTAGATTTTTTTGAACGCAGTTCTGATGTAATCGAGAGAAAACAAAAATTTTGATACCAAGATTGCCTATTGGTTTAGGGTTGTTATAATTTAAAATAGTTAAAATATTTAAAAGATTTAAAATATTTTTTAAAATATTAAAATATTTAAAATATTTAAAATAGGTTAATAAGAGGAAAAAGAGGGAAAAGAGGGAAAATATGTAAAATATTTAAAGATGTAAAAGAGGGGGAAAGATAAAAGAGGAAAAGATGGAAAAAGGGAAACGATTGAAAAGATGTAAAATATTTTAAATATTTAAAATATTAAAAGATTAAAAGATTTAAAATATTTAAAGGATTGAAAAGTAGGTAAAAATAGTGTGTAAAAGAGGGTTTTAAAGATGTACAATATTTACCCTATTGCCCCTCTTTAACCTCTTTCCCATTTTAAAATATTTAAATATTTAAAATATTTAATATTTAAAATCACTTTAATATTTAATATTTAAAATATTTAAATTATTTAAAATATTTGAAATATTTAAGATATTTTAAATATTTTAAATAATTGAAACTGCTCTTCGGAAAAAGTCGAAAAAAAATCAAAACAAATACGAATGTCGGAAAAAGGCTTAGGACACTTCCTCGATTAATAACGTGATAGACATTTTAAACGTATTTTTTTTTGCTTAATCTAACTAAATTCTTTTACAAAACGACAGTTTTATTTTTTAATGACCACAAAATACTTGAAGTTTTTCGGACATGTGCGTTATACCAGTTAATGCGTCTCGAAAAGCTCATTAAATTCTCCTGAAATATTTGAAATAAGCCTTTGAAAAACGAAAACTTACGTTAAATTGTTATACAATTTGGAACCCCTATGCATTGAGAATTGGGACGGAAAAAAATACGTGGCCCTAATTTTTCTTTTCTTTATAAAATATCAAAGTTTCATTAAGATCGTAGAGAATCCACCGGGAGACTCGCCTTGTTAGTAACGCCTAAACATGAGATTGGGCAGCTAAAGGACAACATGTGTCCCTGTAATTTGTATTCTCTACAACATATCCGGAGTTTACGAAGATCTACAGGTGCGGCTCGTAATATCTCCCTTGTTAGTTTTTTTTTTCATACATTCCAAAAACTAAATGTAGAGCCACATAAGCGAACATTCCCTTACAAAAGCAATTCTATTTTACAAACAAATTATAAAAAAGAGAAAAAATAAATAAGTAAAATGAAAAAAAGCTCATTGTAATCATAAACAAAATTATAGCAAAAACAAAGTGTTTACGTATAAAATGATCATGTCATCAGATTACTCTTACGGTCTGTTTTTACAATACGTGTATAATTTCAGACGAACGTGTGGCACCCGATCGAATACGTAAGGAAATGAGTTTTTATAATTCGTTCGCCTGACTTACGTTTGAGTTCGTTAAGCTTTATGTTTTGTCAAACAGTAGAGATTGCCATGACATTGCTTTTCGGTTTTTGTTAGTTTATTTCATATACAAATAACTCATTTTTCGTTGCTAGATGGCAACCCAACACTATAATTGAAATATAAACAAAAACAGCTGATTTTTTTCTTAAAAAAAAATTAATTTATTTTGTTTAGAAATTAATTTATTTTGTTTTAAAAGTGGAGATAAAAATATAATTTGTATAAAAAAACAAAAATATTTACAACTAAAAATGTAAATAAATATAAATATAAATATAAATGAAAATAAAAATAAAAATCATTATTCTTTTTTTCATTACAATTTTTTGTTAAAAAGTATTACAGTAAAACCCGGTTAAGATGAACTCCGAGGGACCAAAAAAATTAGTTCGTCTTAAGCGAGGTTCGTATTAAGCGGGTATTTTTAACGACTAAAAATATGTATTTATTAAAACAAAAACAAGATTTTTACATAAATAAAAAGTAAAATTAGCATTTCATGCATTCACAATTAAAAATTCAATTAAAATTCTTCATTTAAAACAAAAAAAATATGTTATTTTTTTCTGAATGACTGAATTAACGATTTCATTCGTTATAAGTTTTTCTATTGCCAAAATATGATTGTCAGCTTCTTCGGCACACGATTTTGTTCGAATGTATTACTTGACAAATTTTCAACATCGGCAGTATTAACAATTTCCAATATTTCTTCACCTGATAAAGTACGTGACGTTAAAACATTAGCATCTATATCTAGAAAGTCATCAACGGATATGAAATTCATATTATTTCTATCCCATTAAACGGATAAAGAGTGTACTAAACATGGTAATTTGTATGAAAACGAGTTTTTGGGACTGCTTAAAACAGTTCGTAATAACCGAGGGTTCGTATTAACCGAGTTCGTATTATAAGATGTATTGTATATGAAAATTTTTGCCAAAACGTCGGGACTTTTAAATTAGTTCGTATTAACTGAGGGTTCGTCTTAACCGAGTTTTACTGTATTTTTTTTTTAATATTAAATTGTGTTGCCTTTTTTCTTTGACGAATACTTTTTTGTGAACGTCTGTTTTTGACGTTTGTGACGTTTCAAATCGCATTGTGGAAACCAAAAAAAGGAGACGAAAACGACTACTCTTACGTTTTCACTCAATTCAAAGTGACATTTGCATTACAAAACCCCAAAATGAATTTCTTCACTCATTTACACGAATTTTTGAGTGACACGTCTTACAAAAACAGACCGTTAATGTAAGCAAATTATGCACTGAACAAATAAATGGTGACAATTTGCAAAATTACTTTTGATAGTTGAAATGTTCTTACAACAAACTTTCTCGGTCGGTTTTTTAAAACCGGTGTTTTGTGCGTTGTCGGTTTCGGTTTTTCTAAAAAGTTAAATTTTCGAATATCGAATAAACCGGTGTTTTATTGTCGAATACCCGTTTTTTCTGAACTATTATTTTTTAGCTTCAATACGAGGGCGGATCAATAATTCCGTGACTTTTTGAATGGAACACAGTTTTTTTTTGGAAAAAAAAAATTTATTTTTCAACATACTCCCATGTCCTAGGTTTCCTTACTTTTTAAACACAAATAAATTATAAAAGCACATGAAATTGAAATTTGGTGCTTTCTAATCCCCATAAATGTATAAAATCGAAATAATAAACGAAAAATTATCGAAAACTAATGTTTTTGGCAAAAATGCTAGAGTTTAACTTATAAAGCAGTCATATGATTTTTAAAAACTTCTGTTAGGAAAAAAGTGATTTCGTTTTACTTTCTACATGAAAGTAAATCGAAAATAAAAATGGGTATGTGAAAGACAAAGCACCAAAAAGTCGTTTGATTTCACTTTCATGGGAATGTGAAACATATGACAGAGGTGATAATCTCTTTTTAGCTCAATGCACTTAGTCCAACGTTTCTCCAATTTTTGTATCCCTTCCAAAATAATACGATTTTTCGAGGTCCATAAAATAGGCATTTCTTGGCCATATGGGGTCGTTTTTTTTTTAAATCCTCGTTAAATTGGTCCAATAAGTTGGCATAATATTCGCCGTTTATTGTTTTACCCTTTCGAAAGTAATCGATGTGGATTATCCCACGTGCATCCCAAAAAACTGGCCACGATTACGTTTATGGTCAATTCAGAGCAAACGCGTCACCCATCTTGCAGACAGCTTTCTTAAACCCAACTGATCATTTAAAATCGAAACCACACTGCCATATGAAATGCCTATGGCATCAACAATCTCACGCACTTTTACTCTTCGATCGGCCAACACCATATCGTGGATTTTTTCGGGTGTATTCACCTCAATTGGCTGTCCAGAACGTTTAGCGTCATTTGTACTTGTGCGACCACAACGAAAGTCAGTAAACCACTTTTTTACCATTAAATTGATGGTGCAGAGTCCCCATAGTATTTATCAAGCTTTCCTTGGTTTGATTAATGGTTTTATTTTCGCAAAAAATAATGTTTAATGAGCACTCGAAATTCACTTGTTCCATTGGTAAAAAAGTCCATGAGGTTGTATGTTTTAAACAGCTGTTAAACGCAAAGTAAATGACGGAACTTGCTCAAAATTTGACAGTAGTCTATTAACAGGAAGTTCGAAAAGTCACAGACTTATTGATCCGCCCTCGTATATTAAAAACCGTAACTTTACAAAAATCATCGGTAAAAACGGAATGTTTATAACAATTTTTTTTTTCATGCAATTACTCATATACACTTTAAAAGTTTCCGTAAACTGAAGGTTTATTATTTTTCAATGTAATTTTTGAATTACCGGGTTTTCAAATTCAAATACCGAAAACCGGTATTCGAAAAATAATCGATCATCCTTGGTGTGATAAAGTAATGTATTAGCTTGTAATGCATACTCCTTATCTGTGTCATTATTTTCCAACAAAAAGTAATAAGTTACCGATAATGGGTTACATAATTCAATCAATACTTTGTAAGGAATACCCCTCACCTTTAGCGTTATTTTGAAATATAGAGTAATGAGTTACCAATAGTTACATAGGTTACACAATACATTACATTGTAATACCTTACCATTACCCTGTACATAATTTCAAAACATAAAATTATGGCTTACCAATCATCAATTACAAAATACATGAAATATAAACATAAGATAATATTTTACGTATTTGCTTGAAAATCTATATTTAGACACATTACTTTGGGATTTTTTGTAAGCATGAGGGTAAGGTATATATTTTGAACACCACATACGAAAAGTCGAAGAACAACAATTTAAGCAACCCATTATTATATGTTACAATATCTCAGTTTTTAGAGTTCTCGCCTAACAGCCAGAGACCCAGGTTCGAATCCAAGCGCGAACACGCTACTTATTTAATTAAAAAAAAAATTTTGGAATATTTTTTTTTCATTAATTTTTTTTATGAAAAACTATTTATAGACACTTTACCAGCATTTTTGCATATTTTGCTTTAAATTTATAGGTTTATTGCATATTTTTACTTAGTTTACTTTAAATGCATATTTTTATTGCATATTTTTACTTATTTTGCATATTTTTATGGAATTTTTCTTAGTTTTTCGTAGAAAATCACTTTTAATATCATTTTATATTTGAGCATACGAACATATAATGGGGATCCTAGCTGTTCAATCGTTTTTAGTGTTCTCTTAAATTTTATATGCAATCTGGAATGTTTTGTTAGAATTTTGTGTAAATTGTGTAAAACGTGTGCAGAGAAGAGAATATATTGAACAATACAAATTAACTTTAAAATTTAATTAAAATTGATTAAAAACTTAGAAATAATTTATTTTAAAAAATTTAAGAGCATATTTTTGCAAATTTTTGTGCATATTTTAAGGTTTTTCATGCATATTATAGGTGCCTAAAGCACTCTTTTTTTAGTGCATGAAGTTCATGTCCCAGCACATTACTTTTGCCAACCTGGTAACCATATAAGTAATTAGTTACTTCCCCCCCTACTAGATAATGTGTCCACCCATTACTTTTAGGATCATCACCTGTAAAATTTGTCAGTGACGTTAGGTGTATTGTAATGCGTGGAGTCCTATGTCGATACATTACTTTACCCATTATTTGGTTATGTATGGTTTTGCTGGGGATGATTCGGTTCGTAGTAAATATAATACAATACAATTCTTAATGAAATAATTATTATTTGAATTGGATCTTGCAAAGCTCTGTCTGTAGTATATTCACTTGGTTTATTTTCTTTTTTGCAAATAAAATATATTATAAAAAGCTTTTAATATTAATAATATTATTATATTTTCTATTTTGCGAGAGCACTATCAACCACCCAATCATTTATTCATTCATTATCTGGCTGATATTAGTCTAGAGATTTTTTATTTTCCGTTCTAACGGCGGAAAAGTCAAAAACAACAGACCGCCAATCTGCAGCAACAGTTATGAAATAAACGAGCCAACAACAAGACGTATTTAATTTGTTTAACAAAAAGAATAAATATATATTTGTTTTTGTTTTTTACACGACAACGAATGTCATTTGGTATTTTGGTATTTGAAAATTTATAAATAACGCGGGTGTCGTTGGATAATATTTTTGGAAATACGTTTTTTCTTTTCCTAAATGCGAATGTTTTTCGAAATATGTTCAAGGCTTTAAAATCATATTTAATGTGAAAAGTTATATAAAAAAGTGCAAAAAAAATATCAAAATTTGAATTAAAAATTTATTGCATTTATAACAGAATTATTGATTAATATTATATAAATAAATTTTAAATAAATTTACACTAAAAGTGTTCTTTTAACAAAAAAGTCTGGTAATTAAAAATTTAGTTCGAAATATTTTTTTCTCTCATATTTTAATTAAAAATATATATAAAAATGCCTGAGGATATGCAAAAAGAGGTTAGTTTTATACTTATTTTTATTTCACCCCCTATATTTAATATAATTTACATATAGATTTATGTACACTGGTTGTTTGATAATTCCTGATCCATAAAATACCTATTCCAAAGGCTTTAACTTTTTAAAACTTTTCAATACTTGATAATATGAAAAGAAACTCTTATAAAGGGTCCGCCAAATAACTTTTTTTTTTGAAAATGCTATAAAAAAAACTACTGAATATATTCTCCAATTTCTTTTTTTATTTGAAAGTACAATCCTTCCGGTTAATAATGGAAAATAATTTCATTCAAATGGCTGCCTCGGCTGGCCATGCAGTAGCCTACACGATCAGTCCAGTTTTTAAGCACATTATCGAATTATCGATTGTGTGCAGCTGTATTTCACCAATGGTTTCACGAATATTGTCCTTTAAAGCGTCAATTGTATCTGGCTTGTTGGCGTAACACTTATCTTTGACGGTACCCCACAAATAATAGTCCAACGGTGTCAAATCGCAGCTCCGAGGTGGTCAAACGACATCAGCTCTGCGGCTGATAATACGATCTTCAAAAACAGGGCGCAAAACATCGAGTGTAGCTTCAGCTGTGTGGCACGTAGCGCCGTCCTGTTGAAACCAAATGTTGCCAATATCCTCCTCTTCAATTTTTGTAAACAAAAATTCGTTCAACTTCTCTTCTTCCAAAATCGGTACACAATTTTCGCACACATTCAGCAACATTACCTTGATTTTCAAAGTAATGTCGCAATATTTCCCAGCGTTGTTCAAGCGTAAACACAACCATATTCGTTCAGCGGAAGGATAAAACTAATTATCTGTCAAATCAGACATGAGCTAAGTGTTACCATTCACGAAATAAGAACTAGTTGAAAAAAAAAAACGGTAGATGGCGGACCCTTTATATATATATGTCCTTTATTTATTTAAATATAATATAATTACAATGTTGTGATTTAAAATATTTAAATAAAAAGCTCACGAACATAGGGCGTTAACAAATTCTCTCCATCTAATTCTGTCAGCTGTTGTTTCAGCTTTTTCATGTTTCATTCTAATACATCGAATCCATGTATGTCGTGGTCTACCTGGACGACGCTGGCCTTGGGCGTTCCATGCAAGGGTTCCATTCAATATCAGTTGATGGTCGGCTGAAAATATGACCAATCCAAGTCCATTTTCGTTTACGTATTTCGGTCTCGATAGGACAGCAACCTGCCTTCTGCCAAAGAGCTTCATTGGATATCCAATTTGGCTAATATATATGTAATATTTGTCTCATACACCGATTTACGCTGCAGTTGAATATGCGTATTTTTGTCTTCTGCGAGATGTTGTTTGCACGCCAGCCTTTATGTAACTTCAAAAACGCAACGTGTGCCTTATTAATACGATCGTTTATGTCTGCTACAGATCCTCCATCTTTTGTAATTTTGCATCCGAAATAGATAAAAGATTCTACATCTTCTATTTTCGTTCCATCTATTATTAATGGTGTCGTAACTTGAGTGCCAAACTCTTAATATATTTTAAATAAAAAATGTTTTTAGCAAAACCTAGCCTAATTTTAACGTAATAAAGTTTTAACGTAACAGTTGATGTCGATAAGAAAAAAAAAATTTATTTACGTATGAGTAATATTTAATTTGAAATTAATCATACGTACGAGTTTTTTATATTTTTTAATAAAACATAAAAAACTCGTTTTCAAAAGATTAGTCTGGTTGCTACATGTTTCGGCTTAATAATTATAAAACAACCCATGTATGACGAAAAAAAGCTTTCCTATTAACTTTGACTTTGAAAAAAGTCATTATAATATATGTGGTTGTTTCTACTTGTTGTTTTTTCGTAATATTTTTCTAATTTTTCTCCACTTAATTTTCAACATGTGATTTAATCGTACACAAACTAAATAATTTAAGTGCATTTATCGCCCGACTGTGTAATATTTATTGTAGTTTTCATGACGTTAAAAGTAACACAAAACGTTAAAAATAACACACTTTTAACGTTTTTTTGAAAAATATACACCTGCATTTGTGTCACAAGTAGGGTTTGGGAATTCCTGAACTTTTTCATTTCCTAGGATTCCCGAGAAAAATTATAAATTTCCCGGGAAATTTATTTATTTTTATTTAAAACAAGTAATTTGTGTATAAGGAATGTTGCTTTTTTTTTGTCAAAAGGAAGTTTTTATTAAAAATTAAATTATAAGTCACATGTGTATTTAATTTGTACTTTGAAAACTAAAACAAAAACATATTAAATAAATGATTAGAGATTATTTTAAATTAAAAATAAATATCATACAATTATAAATGAAAAATACATCAGTTTGTTAAAAAAATTAGATTTTAATATTACTAAAATATTTAGTAATTCGCTTGACATCCGATTTCGAACGAGGCACAGTGGGGCAATAAATATAGAAACTACTGATCGGATCGGTACGAATTAAATTGGAAATTGTAAAAGAGTTGTCAATCTTTTGTAATATTGTGATTGGGTCATCCTGTACTTACAGTTTGTCAAAGTTTATACAAAATCTTTTGGAGGGTGTAACTTTTGTAAATGTGGCCCGATTTCTAAAATGTTTAGCCTGGAGTAATGTAAGATAAACAACAACCACTCATATAGTTTATGTTATCTCCTCTACTTTAAAAGTTATTTCAATTTCAATTTAAAAATAAAAATTTTGTTTTTTGCCATGACTTTTAATGTTTATTATTTAATAGATTTAAAAAAAAAAATCTCCGTGTTAATAATACAGCTTTAATAGTTTAGTCGTGAAAAATCCTTAAAATTCAAAATTTAAAAAATTTATGAAAAATTTTCATTTTTGGCCAGAAAAGTGTTTACATTTTTTTTACAATTTTCTTCTACCTTTGTTAGAAAACCAATATAAATGAATTTTTATCGTTGATCTATAAATTTATGTGTGAGATTTTATTTGTTCGGTTTTAGATCATGACAAATTTTTCTCTAAATTAACAGAAAAATTATAATTTTTATATGATAATTTACTTTGACTATTAGAAAAAAACACAGAAAAAGTTATTAGACACTAGCATGAATGGAATGCATTTTCTGACCCACTACGGTCTTCATCAACATTATTCGTGCCATTTAGTGTTAATCGTAAATATCTTCTATTTAACTCACACGTTAAAGAAATTGGGTAATGTTAAATCCCACATTACTCTGTGTGTTGAGTTAGAATGAAAGTTACCACGAACGATTTCTATTTATAGTGTGTTTGTTTTTTCTCTAGTCATTATCATAGTTGCCAGTTTAACTTTCAGTTACAACTTTTTTTTTTTTGTTTAATGTCAGTTCTTTTCTCTAATGTATCATATACTATCCTTCTACATAAGCAAAGCATATCAACAAACATTAAAGGTTTTTTTTGTTAATACATATGTCGAGCATATTTTGATTTTGATTTCGAATTAGGAAACAAAATGTTCTGGCTTATAATGAAATTTTTCTATCCCAAAAAAAAAACATATTTTAATTAGTTTTTTTAACTGATGTTAATTTTTTTTTAAATGTGTATATTTCAAAAAATATAACGACTTTCGACGTTCATTAGATATTATGCAAGTTCTTGTTGAGCTAGGTCTAAAGATTATGTGCTGCAAATTTAGACAACTTTGATAATGCTAACCTGTTGCAATCTACGATCCACTCCTTAATTTTCGATAAAAGTTCAATTATAATCATTATCTAAACTTAGTTGTACAAGAAGTCTAAAATCTAATAATAGTCGAAAGTACTAATAATTTAAATCTTAAGAAAATTTCATTTATTTTATTAAAAAAAAAAAAAATCCATTTTTAGAACAATAAGAATAAAATTCTTTTAAAGTTCAAATAAATAACATGTAAATACGTCATAATTAGTTTATAAATATTTTATCTATAGTTAAGGGTTAATAGTAAATTGTAATATAATATATATAATTTGTTTTTTTTTATATAAAATTGAGATTTAAATAACTAATTGATATTAATTAAGGATAGGTATAAATCGAGAAAAGAATGCTAGGAGATAAAATTATAAACAAGTGCTAGAAAAACGTGAAGTAAAGAAAATGATAGATGAGAAGACTAGTTATTAATATAATCGAGAATTGCTTTTTTAAAACTGCCAGTTCTGGAAATGCGTTTTAAGTGAATTGGTAGAGAATTCCAAAGTTTAATGGCGTTAATAAAAAACATTTTGCCGGTATTTAAGAGTTTGTATAGGGGGTGTATCAAGGTCATACATCTAGTTGATGGACCAAATCGTATCTTTTCATACAAATATAAAGGGCTTTTCTGAAATATCAGTCTGTGTAAAAATAACAGGTTACGCATTCGAAGATAGTCGACAAGGTCACATCCAAGAACCTTTGTTCTCCACGGTGATATATGGTTAAACCGGTGCAGTCCATAAACATACCGAGTAGCATTATTAAAAGATACCTGCAATTTGTGTAAAGACTCGGAATCTAGTTTACTAAAGACCTCAGCCGAGTAAGTTATAATCGGCAGTATTAACTGAATTACTAAACGTCTCTTCGTTTCAGTCTTAACATAATTAGATGACATACGCAAGTTACGGAGTTTAAGGTACACCTTACGTATCACAATGTTAATATGGTCCCGGCAAGAGAGTGTGGAATTTATGTAGAAACCTAAATATTTAACCTTCTTAACATAGGTAAGAGAAGTATCCACCTTACACACTGGTAATACCACAGACTTCCCTGGGTGAAGCCTCAAGTTGCTAGCCTCCACCCAAGAATAAATAGATTTCAAATCCTCATTTAATTTGTCACAAGTGACTTCCCAAGTATCATGATTACCATTTGCCAAGTAAATGCGTATGCATGAACCTTTGCATGTTTACACACAACAAATATATCATTAACAAAAATACTGAATAACAAAGGTCCGAGGACTGACCCCTGCGGTACACCCGAATTCATATATCTGAGTCCAGATTCCCTTACACCTACAATTACCTTCTGCATTCGTCCACACAGATTGCCTCTCATCAGAGATACTGCCTCATCACTAAAACCAAAGTAATAAGCCAACTTTCTGCACAGTAAAACATAATCAACCTTGTCAAAGGCTTTTGAGAAGTCCCGCAAGCACATAATAGACAGTCTCCCCAGATCAAAATCAGGTCTAATATCATCAATTACCTTTAGCGCCGCAGTTGTACAACTATGTTTCTCCCGAAAACCCGATTGCAATGGCGATATTAGGTTTTTCTCATTCAGATAATTAGTAATTTGTCGAGAAATAAGTCTTTCAAATAGTTTAGCCATGGCAGGAAGTATACTTATAGGTCTAAAATCACTGTGTTGCGTGGTAGAGGGAACTTTTACAATCGGTAATATCCTGCCAATTTTCCATTGGTCAGGAAAGGTGGATGTGGTTATACAATGATTGAAAATATGTGTTATTGCAGCGACTACGTGTGTCATTATTGTCTTCATGAATTTTATAGAAACTTCATCCTCTCCAACAGCATTTGAACGTAGCCCCATGCAGGCCGTGAAAACATCAACTTCAGAAACCGCCTCAAAATGAAAGATGCTCAAACAATGAGGAGATGGATCAAGAATGTGATTATCCTGATTCATTGGGGTCTCATGTCCACAAAAAAATTCATTCAAATCATCAGGGTCCAAACTGCAATCCGTCGTCTCCCTGGAATAGACACGTAAATTGTTGATGTTCTTCCACAACTGGCCAGATTGCAAGTTTGGATTCAATTTATGAGCAAAATAAGATTAAAAAAAAAAATTCTATAAAAATGGAAAAAACTGCATTTTGATCTAAATTCAATTCGCAATATCTCGAAAACCATTTGTGCGATTTAAAAAATTCTTGTTCAGCATATAAAAATTAGTTAAAAATGATGTATCACACAACATAATTTTGTTAAGAGAATTTTATAAAATTTTCAATATATAGTTAAGCCTTGCGATTTTTCTCAAACTCTTACCACATAATTTTTTTTTATCTAGTGGTACAATAATCCTCACGGTATTTAACGAAAATCGAAATTTAAAAAAAAAAATGTCCTTATACAAAATATTAAAATACTTAAATTTTAGTCCGATGTATAATTTTTGAGTTATTTTTTTTTTACCTTTCATTACGTGCAATATATACCGACAGATAAGAAATACAGTGGTCAACTTTAATGGATACATGTTTAGGAAAATCTGGTTAAAAACGCTGTAAGTCATGAGCCGTTGAACTTATTGGAAATAAAACAATGATGTCAGAAACTTTATATTGTATACAATATTTCTTGTTAAAGAATTAAAACCATTACGCTAGTATAATTTCTCAAAAATTCAATTGAAGTTTAGAAAAATATGTACCCATTTTTGTACCACTTCGATAATTTTTGAAATAAAACAGCTTTATTTGCGATTGTTTAAAATAAATTATGTTAAATGTGATTAATTTTGTTATGGGGTACTGTTCGTGATCCCACTCTCTTTATATTCAGCAACAGATCTTGTGGAAAGTATTTTTAACAATTACAGCACTCCATGAAATTAAAAAAAAAAAAAATTCGAATGAACCATAATTACACTGACAAGAACTTTTCCATAAAAGTTCAACAGTTATTTTAAAAGTTAATCGGTAAAATTGTTTCAATGGAATATACAGTTAAATTTCAAAGAAATATATTTTTTAACTTTCTGTCTGTTATACAATAAACAAAATAAAGAAAAAAAAACGGACTTTCGGTAATAGTTTAAGTTTTCAGTTAAAATTTTCTATTTAAAACAAAAACGTTTTATATTATATTGAGTATTTAGTTTTTTATATAGGAACTTAATTTTTGCAAATAAATTTTGCAATATTGGTGTTGCACCAAATCCTTAACTAGCTTAGTTTTAATATTGGTGAAATTGAGTTTAGTTAGTAAATCCGTGTTATTTTCGTGGTTATTTTCGATAAATGAAATTAAATTACTCAAAATTATCATTATTTGACTTAATGAGTTCTTCTGATTTTTAATTTGCAAAAACTTTGCAAAAATTGTTTGTTCTCTCCTATGTAAGCATGATTCTTCCAATTCGTTTTTGTGTAATTGAGAATTGACACATTTATTGCTTGCAAACTTTTCTTTACACATAATCGCAGAAATGCTGCTGAAATTTCCCATTTAATGCTTAAAATATAAACTTTTGACATAACAGCGATGTTCGATGTCATATAATTAAATCTGGCATAGAAAATAAATTAAAAAATCAATTAAATTTTTAAAGAAATCCGCGAAATTTCGATAACTGCACATGTCACAGTTAAAAATATATGCACAAAATTTACATGCATCAAACAAAATTTAAAGATAATTCACAGGTAAATAGAGAGATTTAATTTTTTCTTATTCAGATTTGGGAGAGAACAAAAAGAGAGTGAGATCGATTTAGGACTAAAATTGGTACAAATCTCATAACAATAAGATAATCTAATTTGACATAAATTATTTTGACCACCACCAAAAAACACCGTTTTATTTAAAAAGTTATCGAAGTGGTACATAAATGGATACATGTTTTCATTATTTTAATGGTATTTCTCGGCTGTTAAACGAGCGAAATTGGTTTGGTTTTTTAACATTAAATAATTCACATATTATAAAGTCTCCAACACAATAGTTCTATTGGCGGTAAGCTTAAAGGCTCATGACTTACAGCGTTTTTAAACAAATTTTACTTAACATGTATCCCTTTAAGTTGACCACTGTATGTTTTGTTTTTAACACAAATTATAAAAAACAATTGAACAATTTTGTAAAAATAAACCAATAAAAACAAACATAAATTAAAATTGCTTTTTAATGTTTGAGTTAAGCTTTTAATATCTTAATGCCTGTAAAGGATATTTAAACAATTTTTTTTAAACTATAATGTTTGAAATATACATAACAAAAAAAAATAATATCAGTTAAAAAAACTTAAAATATGTGTTTTGGGATCAAAAAATTAAATTTTAAAAATTTGTAATTTTTCTCAAAATCTTCTCTCCTTGACCTAAAAGTATTTTTGACAAAAGTTTGCAATTTTCGACCAATGCCTGACGTAGGGTACATGTCCAAAAGCAAGTGAAATTACATTTAGAATTTTTTTTCAAAACCCAGTCTTTTAGAAAATATTAAAATTTGAATAGGTTTTTTTTTTAACAAAGAAGAAAATTGTAAAGAAATATAAATACTTTTTTGGGAAAAAATTACAATTTTTCATAAATTTTTTTGAACTTTAAGGATTTTTTACGACCAAACTATTAAAGCTAATTTAAAAAAATTGCTATTTATTTTATTGTAAAGTAATGTTAGCACAGAGATTTTTTGTTTTTAAATCGATAATATAATAAAGTTGATAAACCCAAAAAAAAGTCATGGCAAAAAACTAAATTTTTATTTTAAATTTAAATAACTTTTAAAGTAAAGGAGATATCTTATAACTAAAGGCATGTTTTTTCTTTAACTTACAATGTACATTACTCCATCACTCTAGAAATCGGTTCACAAATACAAAAGGTACACCCTCCAAAAGATTTTTTATACACGAGGTAGTCAACTTTGACAACCTGTAAAAACGCCCTGTACCAAAAACAGGGTGACCCAATTACAATATTACAAAAGATTGACGACTCTTTTACAATTTCCAATTTTATTCGTAACGATCGAATCAGTAGTTCTGAAGTTCTTTATTTATTTCCATTATTTTTTTCAAATGCCCCACTGTGTATCGCACAGCACTAGTATACTGCCCTACTAAGAAAGTCACATCTCCATTTTAGTAGTTTTGAGATATTTAGCTTTTACGTTTTTTATGTTTCGCGCCTTTAAATTCAATATTTTTTTAAATTTTCAAAAATGATTTAAAATTATATTATTTTGAAATGAACTCTACAGATTATTTGTTAGGACAATATCCTAATGAAGAAATATAGAGTATGGCCTCGAACTTGAATAATTTTCATTTTCATTGCACAATTAAAGGTCGAAAAAAACATAATTTTTATTTTCAATAAAAATTATAACAAACTTAATTATATATTTTATTCAATTTTATTATAGTATCAAACAGGGGAAATTTTGATGATAAAGTAGATAAAATGGACTTATGACTTTTTTGCCTAGTATAGACATCCAAAAAAATCTTACGAAAACCAAATTGCACAAATAAATTCAAAATTTCTTTGCATTTCTTCGCAATAACAATAAAAAATGTATTTCATATTAATAAAAACATAAAAGCATAACAAAAGAAAACAAAAACAAACATAATTCAAACATTAAAGGTTAAAAAAAATAAATAAAGCATTACTCACAAAAACTAAAATAAAAAATAAAGATTTAATCGCTATCGTAGGTTGGTTCACTTGCTATTTCTGGAAGAGATTCCCTAAATTCCATTCTGTTTTTGGGCAAAATATCTTTCAGCTTTTTTATAAGGTCTTCTTTTCTTTTAATCAATATATCACGAGGAAACGTTTTGGCTTCAGGTTTTAAAATTCCAGATTTTTTTTTTTTTTTTACTTCTACCAATTCATTTAAATAAACTGTTGCTTTGAGTTTTTCTTGAGACGAGTTGTCCTTCCGTTCGTAAAAGTTTTCCACTTGCATTTCAATCACTTCAACCATTCCCGAATTACTCCTTTGAACGCAATTTTTGAAATCTGTTATGTCATACACTTTTTTCTGTTTTTTAATGAACTTTCAACTTGGTGATGAAAGACATCAGCAGACATATATGTCCTGGCTCAAAATATTTTAAAATTATGTTTTCAACATTATATTCCGAGGAATTAACAATATATACAAAAAAAGTAAACAATGCCCAATTTTTGTTTTGCGCGGCACAGTTATCCAGCCAAAAAATGAAATACTGTTTTTTCGAACTCTTCTTGTGCGTAATATTGCACACACAAAGAAGAAAAGTCATTCTATCAAAAAAAAAAATCATTAATACTAAGGAAAAAAGTCCTAAAAGCCTACAATTTTGGTCAATGTGACTTTTTAACATAGTAAGTGGCAGATAAGACTTTTTTGACTAGTAAAAACGCTAGAAGTGGTAGATGTGACCATTTTGCTTAACATTTTTTTAGCCATTTACAGTTGAAAATGGGTCTTTTAAACTTAAATCGAAATTCAGAAACTCATTCAAGTTTCCGAATCTGCCCTTATCTCAATTTTCTATTTTTGGCGCTTATGACTTTCTTTCTTAGTAGGGCAGCATATATATCACAACATTTTTGTAAATAATTCGGCTATTTCTTACTTAGTGGGCCGCTTGCAATTAAATTTTTAACAGGCATAAGTGACGTAATATGGAGCTTAAGTTTTGATTTTGAATCTTCCAAACCCGCCGGGCCGCACAGTGGTACATTTTCAGAGAAGGCTGAAGTAACTTTTAAAGATTTTCTGTTGGGGAGTTATAAATATACTTTATATCGTATTAAAGGAAATTACCTGTACATTACAGCATTTTTAAAAAGAGTCCCATTTAGCAGAACAACAACTTGGGCAATCCAAATAGGAACGTAAAAATTGTAGTTTTTTTATGTAAATTTTCACTATTCAATTAAATATTTATTAAAAGCCATAATCCAATGATTTTTTTGGAAATTAACAGACTTTTAAGTCAACAATGTGAAATTTATGACCGAATTTATGAGATCCTGTAAGCAATCCAACAATACCCCAAAATAAAAAAAAGTTATTTTCTACATTTGTTTTGCTGCCATGTCTACATTTAAAGCGGGGATTGGAAGAGCTTTAGCCAATAAATTAGTTATATTTTGGAGTATATACATCCGTTGGATGCATGGACAATTATTAACTGAAATTATTAATGTGAAATTTATGACCGATTTTATGATTTCCTGCAAGCAATCCCACAATTCCCAAAAATAAAAAAAATAGGATTTTCAACATTTTTTGCTGCCATGTCTACATTTAAAGTGGGGATTGGAAGAGCCTTACCTAATATATTAATTATATGTTGGAGTATCTACAAATGCTTCCGCTACACATTATAATTATTAACAGTGGGTTAAAGTTGATATTTGCCTTCAAAATGTGGTAACTTTATAAGGGGCCGGGTAGAAAAATATATGCAAATCAAAATTTTTTTGACACAACTCGCTTTTATGTAAAAATTCCTTTCAGAATAGTATACATACTTTATATGTTCAGAAAGAAAATATTTATCTAGAGGTAAAGGATTGTTGGTTGGTTGGTTTTTGAAAAAAATGGCAAAAATTTTATTTTTTTTAATGTCTACTTTAAACGAATGTAGTTTTTGAGTAGAACAAGATATTGCCATCTTTTTTTATTTAATCAAGAATTTATTTAGTTAAATAACCAATATTTAAAAAAACAAATGTCCCCGATTTCGAACCTGAGTCGGACCAAATTTAGAATTTCACACATTCAAGTGGGAATGTCTGGAGAACTATTATAGATAGCCCACATATGTAAGCGTGTTTTTTGTTAGTCCTTACTAGCAGATTACAAAAATGTTAATTTTTTAAAAAAGGGACTAGAAACAAAAATAATGGCGAGCACTCAAAATTTTATATGCAAAATGTTCCACATTTTGGGTGGTCATATTGCCTTACGTCATTTATGCATGTTCCAAATTTCGTTGCAATCGAACCACTAAGTAAGAAATGGCTGAATTATTTCCAAAAATTTCGTGAGATATCCCACTGTGCAATGGTTCATAGAGATTATTAATGGTTCATAGAGATTATTAATAATTCAAAAGTTTCCCAAAACTAATAAATGTAGCCCCAAAAAATAAATAATATTAAACAAAAAGACATAAAAAAAGGGACAAACAACGTCGTGGTGTTAATTGTAATGGTGATCTGTTTTGCGGAAGATGGAATCAGTTTGTAGTCTCAACCCGGTCTACCCTGGAAGTCTACGCAAAAGTTTAATTGTCGCGCATCCGTTAAATGAAGTTATTGTTTATTATAAAAAAGTGATAAAAAAGTGTTTTATTTTTTAATTGTTTGTAATTACAGAACAAAAGTAATGTTAAAGAAAAAAAATGTGAAAGAAAAATTTAAACAAAATGCACGTGCTTTTAAGTATGTAGTACGAAGTAATCATAATATGTTTGCAATAATCATAACATGGTAATAAATGATGACGAAATTCATGTCCATGATCATAATATGATAACTAGGACAATAATGTGGTTATAATGCAATTATTATGATTGCTGCAAACATGGGTTGATCATTATAAATGTATTGTGAAATTGTATTCTTAACAATATTTTTATGTGTGGCTTTATTCTGTAATCACATGTATAGCTGACAGAATGTTTAACAAAGCTTATTCTTCAGCACAAAGACAATTTGATTGCATAAATTATTTAAACCTAAATTTATTTAAATGTGTAAATTTTTAAATAGATAAATATTCTATTTAAAAAACATGCATAACTTTTTAATCCAGTTTCAACAGAATACTCTAAGAATACTGTAGGGCTTATATTTTATGATAATTCATAAAATTTTCCAGAACAATAATATGATATTGAAATATATTTGAAACCATAATATGGTAATGTAATTATCATATTATGATACAGAAACAGATAAGAACCATAGTAACATGGTTGTCGCAATCATAAATCCAAAAATGTATGATGCTCTTCGAACATGGTTCCCTCAACCATTTTTTCTTTGCGTGTATGAAAAGCCAGGAAAAGCATAACAACCGCCTGAAAATCGAAAGTATTCCCGCTAATAGTTCAGACATATTTAATTTCGCTACATTTGTTCAAAAAAGCAACAATTTAACGAGAAAAAAAAAATCTAGCTCCCAAGTAATTTAATGTGAATCTTATTTGAATACTGTTAAACCACAATAGTATAAGTTTCTATTGTCTATGTCCTGTGATTAAATATAAAACTAACACAATTTTATGGAAATTTTAAGGCAACAGTTTACAGTAGAATTAAAAAAAGTTGGACGGAAAATAGATTAAATAAATTCCATAACCAAATTTTTGCTATACCAGATTAAAAACACAAACTGAGGTATACCTTTACTCATAATATAAGTTTTAATAAAAATTGTCTGTCTAAAAGAGCTTTATCTATATCGCTCATACAATTTTATCCACAGAATATGCAATACAAGGAAATGCAAAATTTATTATGCCATATGACAAAAAAAAAAAAATAAAAATAAATCATGAACTTCTGTTGCATGTTTAGTTTAGTATACGTTTTTGTTGGTTGCAGCAGTTTACCCATCCAACCATCATGCATATTTCATAAACGAATTTTACTTTTGCAGTTGAATTTATTTATCAGTGCATACATTTTAGACTTGGGCAATCTAGTTCGTTTGAGTGAGCGCTCTTTCTAGTTCTATTGAAGTCAATGAACTAGGTCGCTCTATTAGTTCAATCGATCTTTGACAATTTCGTTCAATCCTTCATTAGATCGTTTGTTTGATAAGTTTTAAGTGAATTATTCATATCAAACACTTATTTTTAACATTAAAAAAAATTGAGCTTGCAACATTGAAAAAAACAAAACTAAACTCAAAGCAACATAAATAAAAGAAAAGATATTGCTCAAATACCAAAAAAGAACTAAAAGAACTAAAAGACCTTAAGACCTAAAAGAGCTGAAGATTGAGAACTAGCTCACTAGTTCGAAGCAAAGATTAGTTCAATTGAACTAGGTCGTGCACGAACTACACAACTATAATACATTTGTTTGTAGTGTCAGTTGAAAAAGAAAATTGTGTGCATGGGACGAAAAAAAAAACAAATCATAATATGACCTTTACATTGAAATTTTACAAAAAAAAAAAAAATACCAACACACTTAAGAATTTGTATAAAATAATGTATACTAACTTATGTATGGCATGCTTTACATTTCAAAATAAAATATATTCTTTTATTTATTTTTTAACGAGTAGGGTACACAACATTACACTGTTGTAGATGGGCAGAACCTCCTGAAAAGGAACCAACCACCTGCTGTACAAGAAACACAAGAAAAACAAATTGCAAAAAAAAAAAAAAAGAAAAACTGTAATATGGTAGAGACAAACTCAAGCCGGTACAATAAAATAGAAAAGAAAAACAACAAATGTGACGTCTGGTTGTGCTATACATAGACATTATTTAAATAGTGACATCAACTTAATTTATTCTTGGTATTACAAGGGCAGTTTGATAAATCTTTCCAAACAAATTAACTCTGCTCTAACATTTCCTCTAAAAAATATTGACTGAATTTATTTTTATACGTATGAGTAATAAAATATCACTCATACGCACTGTAGTAGATTAACTCATTATGAACACTAGGTTATAGCGATTGCAGGCAGCCTTTAAAAAGAATTCGATCAAGTATTTTTCAAAATAATTTAACATCTTGACTACAATCGTAATTAACTTGAGGGTTACACGATCAAGTTTTGGCTATCAAGTTTTAATACACTCAAACTTTTTTACCAATACGCTCACACTTTTATTTTCAATTTATAACGAGCTTTCAACCTCCGTATATTTACAAAAATAAAGCAAATCAAACATATTAGCTAGGTTGATACTAGTATTTCGATCTGGCTAAAGATCTCATCAGAACCCGAAGTTTTTTCACACTTTCTAAAATTGAAATGAACTTGCTTCAGATTTCTCTTTCAAGTGGAGTGTATCAATTTACGTTCAAGGAAACAGATGATTACAATTATTTTGAAATTGTTTTTGTTTTTCCTTTCACAAATATTGAAATTGCTTTCAACTTGCGTCAATTTTTATATATTTTGACAAACAGTATTTGTAAAAGACTGTCAAGAAAATATTGATCGTGTGGCTGGAGTGTAACACAACGCTCACAATATTTTTGCCGAAAAGACTACAAATTAAATTAATTGGAAATTAGTTGATTTAGTTAAAATTACTACTTACTTTTCGTTTAAAACAAGTGTATTTTTGAGTTTATTTTCAACTGTTGAAAAATTAATTCAACAAATCAGTAAAAACAATAGATTGTTTTCGTTTATTTCCATACTCAATATAATATAAAAAACTTTTTGTTTTAAATAGAAAATTTTAACTGAATATTTAAACTATTGCTGAAAATCCGTTTTTTTTTCTTTATTTTGTTTATTGAATAACAGACAGAAAGTTAAAAATTATATTTCTTTACAAGTTTGATATAATTTTTATTAAAAATAAAAATTATGTTTTTCGACCTTTAATTGTGCAATGAAATTGAAAATTATTCAAGTTAGAGGCCATACTCTATATTTCTTTATTAGGATATTGTCCTAACAAATAATCTATAGAGTTTTTTTGTTTTCAAATTTATTAATTGACCACTTTCAGGAATGTGTTGATAGATCTATTTCGGGAATTTTCTAGGTTCCCATAATCAGAACACGTTTTGAAAGAAGTGACAATCCCATGTAAAACATCAAACATTCATATTTCCCACTAAATGACAACTAAAATATGAGCTGAGATTATCACCATTGATCAAAAATAAATTGAAAACTTGTTCGTTATGTACAAGCTCTACATTTGATAGATATACAATGCACGCTATTTGTTTTTGAAAACACAGACCCTATAGATTATTTGTTAGGACAATATCCTAATAAAGAAATATAGAGTATGGCCTCGAACTTGAATAATTTTCATTTTTAATATATTTCTTTGGTAATTTAACTGTATATTCCATTAAAACAACTTTACCGATTAACTTTTTAAATAACTGTTGTAATTTTATGGAAAAGTTCTTGTGAGTGAACAAGAACAAGATTAATCCATTAATTTAGATTTTGATTAATCTGAACTTGAATAATTTTGTTTTTGTATTGTATTGGTTAAAAATAAAAAATAAATTTATTCAAAAAACCAAGAAATTATTCAATTATTTATAAATTTGATTAATCAAAATCATTGATTTTAAATAATCAAAATTATTGATTAATTAAATTTTTGATTAACAGATTAATTTAATAATAATTTTGAAAGATCAAAAAGTTAGATTAATTGGTTAATCGCTTATCCCTTATAAAAACTGGCTAGATTTTATTGACATAATACTGCACTTTTAAAGACGGCATTTTTGCTTAAGACAGCATTTTTGTTACCCTTTAGCTCACAAAAATAAGAATCTAAAAAAAGAATCCAGAAAAAGATTTTATCATTATATTTTGCCTGGAAGTAATAAGATGAATAACCAATTATTGTTCACCAATTATTTTTTGTATGAAAGTAATCCATTATAAGTTTCTTTTTATATTTTGCCTGAATAAAATGTTATTGTTCACAAATTATTTATTGTATGAAAGTAATCCATTATAAGTTTCTTATTGGTAGCCCAGTAAAAATAGAGCTGCAGGCAAAATTTGTATACGGGTGTAGAGGACGTTACGTATCATAGACCGTAAAAATATTATAATTTTTGAAATCCTGAGAACCCACACTTGTATGTTACTACGCGTACCGGCTTTTGGGTTCTGGGGGCCATACGGGCCCCGGCCCCTTTAACCGAAAATAGAAAACATTTTCTTTTTTAATCCTGAAGGGGACCATCTAAAGTGCAGTTAAGCCGAAATCAGCTATTTTTAAAAGTTCGATTTCATTTTATAAAACATAAATTAAAAAACTTTCTACAGACTTATATATTTTAGAGTCACATACTTTAGAAGAATCTATGTTTAAAATTTCGTTTCAATCCGACAAAAATTGTGGGATTGGCTAACTACTACTCTAAAAAAAACTGGAACACTTCCATACAAATGTGTGAAAATATGAACATTTGATGTCATTTTATACAAATTTTTTAAAGGAAATTTTGGTACAGACTTTTATTTTTTAACACATTCCATGTTTTTTGCAAAAGTTTTTACGTCATATAGAAAAATAGTTCAAACTATTACAATATAAATTAAAAAAAAATAAATAATAAATAAAAAAAATCTGAAGTGATTTAACACTTTAACACTTTCTCAATTATTGTAGCCCTGTATTATCAAACAACCTACGTATGTGTATGTATGCGTGTGTATATTAATAGTTGTTTATAACTTTGTTGTTGTTGCTACTTTGGTAAAACATTTCTATTATGTTCTGTTAGTATGTGTGTGTTGTTGTTTTACTAAAACAAAAAAAAACTTGGCATCCAATTCATGAATATTCTTTTCGCAGTTTTTACCCCTCAATGAAAGTCGTTTTGATTATACCCAGCAAAAAAACACACCTTACCAAATAATGGGTCTAGTAATCTAAGCTCGAAGGTTTGGGCGTATTACCCTATCTAGCTTTTTTTATGTGAAATGTCTCAAAAGTAATGAGTTATGCAGTACTGGCAGCTTTACGTAGATATGAATTATAATGGGTTATCTATATGCATACAAAGGTATAAATAATAAGCCATTACCATAAGTCAAACAATAATGAGTCTAAAAATTACGAATTTAAAAAGATTTATTATTATTTTTTTTAAAACATGGTAATGCCGGGAATCGATCTCGGGTCGTCTGATTAACAGGCGACTGCTCTATACCCTGAGCCACCAACGAATTTTTCTTCTAAGGAAATTTGTGCAATATATAACAAAACTATCACCTTATCCTATAGTTTACAAAAATATATATATATTATGCCACAGGACTATTGGGAACAAAGGGCCACAACGAATTCCATTCGAATATTCCATTCGGACCGGTTGGATGATATTCTCTTCACTTCTCCCCAGCTTTGATCAGTAGATATGACTTCTATATTCAGTTGACGGCGCCATGTGTGAGACGGTCTGCCTACTCTTCTCGTCCTACCCTGTGGGTTCCACTCAATGGCAATTTTATCAACGTCGCAATTCAACGCCATTTGCGATTCATTATTTCTATATGGATTGTCCGCTGGTTTGTTTGTCTCCAAATTTCTCTATTGGATATGGTGTTAGGACAAAAAAATTTTAGGATTCTTCGGAGACATCGATTAACAAACACTTGTATTGAGGTTATCTCGTGTTCTGTTGTGTTTCAAGTCTCGCATGCATAAAGCAGCACAGAATAGACACAGGAGTTAAAGATGCTTATCTTAGTGTACCTGGATAATGCAGTAGATTTCCATATCGACCGGAGGGTACCGAATGCTTGGTTGGCTTTAGATATTCGATACGCAACATCATTGCTGGAACCACCTGTATTTGTTAAAATGCTACCCAGGTAGCAAAATGACGTGACGTCTTCCAATTCAATATTTCCTATGCGAAATTTGTTACTGTTCCCGGTATTGCAGCGCATTACTTTACTCTTGCCAATGCTTATTTTCAGGCCAGCTTTTGCTGCCTCTGTTTCGAGGCACTTTAGCTTCAATTTCCTATTTTCATAGCTGTGGGAAAGTAAGCAGATATCGTCTGCGTACTCAAGGCTCTCGTGTTGTTGGTTGAGACCCCAGCTGATACCTCTATTTACTCTAGTAGCATTGCGAACTATAACATCTAGAACGATGTTAAAAAGCAAGGGTGATGATAATACGAATTATAATGAGTCTAAAAATAGATTTTCAGAAAATTGTTGTATCAGTATATTTTGCTAGACATAATAAGATAAATAACCTATTATACACTCAAAATAGTTTATACATCCAGAAAACAGTCGCGTCGTGGCTACCGTATTTGTTCCCAACCGAACAATTGACTACAAATACGTTTGTAACGACCGAGTCTGTTTTCTGGGTGTAGTTTAAATAAACTGAAAATGTAATTTAACATAAATGATAAATCACTCAAAATCTGGTCGATTTACTTTTCATTTAAATCAAATGTTTCTTGTTATTTATTTTTAAATAGGTTAAAAATAAATTTTCAAATAATTTTGTATATAGACAAAGACAAATCATTTTAATAAAAAAACAGGCACGAATTTTTCAAATATTTTTTTTTTTTGAGAAGAAATTTAAATTTATGATAACTGTAACAGAAACAAATAAATGACAATATTACGTTTTTGTGGTTAAATTTATATGAAACTTTAAATAAATGAAAATAATAAAATATACAAAAAAAAATCTGTAAATAAGAGTAAATTGTTTTGAACAAATGTAAAAAAAGTTGAAAAAAACTATTTATTTGAAAAAATAATGCATGTTTCTTTTTTGGTAACTCAACTTAAAACTTTTTTATTAAACTATAAACAGTAAACTACACTGAAAGAATTATCCTTCATGATATTAATGCAACAATTTCATAGAATTGTATCGTAGATTCAATGAAGAATTTCATTATATCCAAGAAATTTTGTTATTAATAAGAAAGTTTTTATAAACTTTTTTTTGATAGTTTCATAAAAACAATTCATTCTATTTCAAAAATTATCTGTTCAAAAATTTAATGAAAATTTTCTTTAGAGCTATGAAATTATTTCAAATACTTATTTGTTATTTTTTCATAAAATTTCATAATTTCATTAATTTTCATACATTTTGAATTTTAGTTTTAAGATTTAATTCTCAAGTGTTCAACCTATTTTATAAAGTGCTTTATTATTTCAATTTAGCCTTACATTAATTTTGGACTTCTATGAAATTGTTTAAAAAAATCATATGAAGCGGTTCATTGGCTTAGTTCCAATGCATTATTCAAAACATTTATGAAGAGTTTTATTAATTCAAGTAAACTACTTAATATTAAAATAATTTATGAAACTGTTTCATAAATTCTATAAACGTTTCATTGTCCGAATGATTTATTAGTTTTATGAAGCTTTTCATTAATTTTACAAACATTTCATAAAAATGTACTTTAATGAAACCTGTTTCATAGATTCTATGAAAAGTTTCAATGGACGAATTCCAGTGACAATTTTCATTAAAGCTATGACGAAATTCATTGCTGAAGTGAAGATAATTCTCTCAGTGTACATAATATTCTGATTGTTATTTTTAGTATAAGAGTAATGCATTATTAGTTTCTTATCGGTAACTCATTATTTTATTATTGAAAGTAATGTAGAATGTAATAAGACTCATTAAAAAGTGATGCATAACATAAGAAGTAGTCATTACCATGTTTTTGCTGGGTAGCGGTGCTTGTATTAATTTCGCATAATAAATAATAACGCGCAACACAATGCAATAAGTACTTACTACTACAACTACAACAGCAACGGAACACAAATTGTGTTGCTTAAGTTATGTTTGATATTTAAGTAAATATAACACTATCATTGTATGTATGTGTTTATCACACACACACACATACACACACTATTGCAAAGTGTTAAAGAGTGGTGCATTATAAGAGAATAGTAATTTAAAGGATAAGCGTATTGTTGTTATTATAATTTATATATCCGCAATGTAAAGTAGTTTAAGCAAATATGAATGTAATATTAAACAAAGATTGAAGGTTAGGGCAGCATTAGTTTGTGCCGTTGACTGTAACTTTCAAAAATTTCGGCCCCTCACATATCTTATTGTATGCCGAACGATTTAAGAATTTCTGTCCGTCCGTCTATGTCTTCTTCTATATTCACAGACCCGATGAAAACAGTTTCTATATGCTCATATACAACTTGATATCATTATATATGCTTATATGTGTTTCAATATATTGCGATATATGTTCATATCTTATACTTAGTTTATGCAAATTTTTTGATATGGCGTAATATATCATCATAATTAATTGTATCGTATGTTATATATTAGCATATCTTATATATTTATATATGACCGTATATTCTACCATATATGATCATATGTAAGTGTATATGGTACAATTAATCAAAAATAATTCTAGCACTTTTATATATAATTATATATGGCAAAACATATCATTATATATAAATATGTTTTGTTTAAATGTTGTTTTTTTTGTTTTATGTAGCGTTGTAAATTTATTATATGTACCAACTTCTGGTTCATAAAGGGTGTCCCAAGAAGAGCGCAATTTTTAAATAAAACACAGATATTTAAAAAAAAATCGTGAAACTTTATTGTATCGTAAAGTAGACAGAATGAGGTTATGTATGGAACAATATATCGTGCAGATGGCCGCCGCGGCTTTGCTGGCATGCACGCGATCTTTTAATGAAATTTTCAATGACCGTTTTGCATGAATGCTGCGGTATTTCATTAATGCAGCGTCCAATTTCCTCTTTTAAGGCTTGAGTCGTCGTCGGCTTATTCGCGTAAACCATCGACTTCAAAAAACCCCAAAGAAAAAAATCTAATGGTGTTAAATCGCACGATCTAGGCGGCCAATTCTGATCTCCAAAACGCAAAATAACACGACCGGGAAATGACTGATGCAGCAATTGAATTGTTTCTCTGGCTGTATGACATGTGGCGCCGTCTTGTTGGAACCACATGCCCTCCACATTCATTTCTTCAATTCTAAGCAAGAAAAAACTGGTTATCATTTCACGATACCGAACACCATTGACTGTTTGCGCTTGACCTGCCTCATTTTCATAAAAAAAGGTCCAATGATTCCTCCAACCCAAAAACCACACCAAACAGTGACACGTTGAGGATGCATTTGCTTCTCGTGAATCACTCGAGGATTTTCCTCACCCCAAATGCGACAATTCTGCCTATTGACGAAGCCATGAAGATGAAAATGGGCCTCGTCACTGAAGATGATTTTATCGGCAAAATCAGCATTTTCCATTTCACCATGAGAATGCGTTGTTCAATCGTGTAGCGCTCCATTTTTACTAACCTCGTACCTTCTACTAGCAAACAATAACAATTGTTCAAATGTCAAACAATGACACTTCGAATGTTGCCAGATTTAAAAATTGCGTTCTTCTTGGGACACCCTTTATAAAAGCATAAATTTTAAATTAAAAAAAAAAAAAAAAAAAAAAAAAATACAATATTCTGTTTATTATATTAAACAAGTGTCATAGAGCATTTTTGTAAATACAAAAAAAAAGTTTTTAAATTGGCACCAACAATGGGGTTTTGCAAATGCAAACACCCTTATGTTGATTTTTTTGTAATTTTGAATTTTTATTTGTAAAGAATTTTTATATAAAAAACTACAATTTACAGGAAATAAAAAAATTTTTTAGAAACTAATTTGAATTTAAAAATGAAGTTGTTTATAAATTCCATTGTTTGTGCCAACAGGTTTCTCTGTGTATACACAGAAAAACTGCTTGTAAATTATAGTCTTTCATATAAAAATTCTTTAAAAATTAAAATTCAAAATTACAAAAAAATCAACAAAAGGGTGTTTTTTATCATCATTGTTGGTGCAAATTTAAAAAATTTTTGTTTGTATTTACAAAAATGTTCTATGACACTTGTTTAATATTATAAACATAATTTTGTAATTAATTTCTGTGTATCTTTAATAAATGCATTTAAAGACTACTTAATTGAATTAAAATAAAAAGTACTGATCTCTAAAACATTTTAATTTTTTTTTATATTTTTAATTAAAAAACTTATTAGATAAAATTGTACGAGGGCGGATCAATAAGTCGGTGACTTTTCGAACTTCCCTCGTAGTTATATGAAATGCAACACTGCTCCCATCAAGTACCACCTGTTAATAGACTAGTGTGAAATTTTTGAGCAAGTTCTGTCATTTGCTTTGCGTTTAACAGATGTTCAAAACATACAACCTCGCGGTTTTTTTTAAAAATGCAAAAAAGTGAATTTCAAGTGCTCATTAAACATTATTTTTTGCGAAAAAAAAACGTCAATGAAACCAAGGAAAAGCTTGATAAATACTATGGGCACTATGCACCATCGATTTCAATGGTAAACAAGTTGTTTACTGAGTTTCGTCGTGGTAGCACAAGTACAAATGACGCTGAACTTTGGGCACTGCCAATTGAGGTCAATACACCCGAAAATGTCGAAAAAATCCACGATATGGTGTTGGCCGATCGAATAGTAAAAGTGCGTGAGATTGTTGATGCCATAGGCATTTCATATGGCAGTGTGGTTTCGATTTTAAATGATCAGTTGGGTTTAAGAAAGCTGTCTACAAGATGGGTGCCGCGTTTGCTCTCAATTGATCATAAACGTAATCGTGGCCAATAAGGTGATGGCAACAGTTTTTTGGGATGTACGCGGGATAATCCACATCGATTACCTTCGAAAGGGTAAAAAAATAAACTGCGAATATTATGCCAACTTATTGGACCGATTTAACAAGGATTTAAAAAAAAAACGACCCCATATGGCCAAGAAATGCCTATTTTATGGACCTTGAAAAGTCCTATTTTTGAATGTTGAACTAAGTGTATCGGGCTTAAAGCAGATTATGTTGAAAAATATTTTTTTTTTTTTGCAAAAAAACTGTTTCATTCAAAAAGTCATGGACTTATTGATCCGCCCTCGTGTCAAATTATATATAATTTTATCATATTTGATAGACCCATTTTTCGGATCAAACTATATGAAATTAGATCCCATTGGATGATACCTGATATCAGATTAAGTATGCCATTTTTTGGATCAGATGAGATGTGATGCTTAGTTATATGTGAACTTGTTTTGTCGTTTGAAAGAATTCTCTGCATAACACTGCAGCCACATGATCAAGATTTTCTTGATAGTCTTTTACATATACTGTTTTATAGCTGTATTCTTGAACATAAATTGATACACTCCACTTGAAATTGAAATCTGAAACAAGTTCGTTTCAATTTTAGAAAGTGTGAGTGTATTGGTAAAAAAGTGTGAGTGTATTAAAACTTGATAGGCAAAACTTGATCGTGTAACCCTCAAGTAACATTAAACAATTTTTCATTAAAAAACTGCTTTCATAAAACGGTTGAAGACTTTTATTAATGAAAATTATTCAAGTTCGAGGCCATACTCTATATTTCTTCATTAGGATATTGTCCTAACAAATAATCTATAGAGTTTTTTGTTTTCAAATTTATTATTTGACCCTTTCAGGAATGTGTTGATAGATCTATTTCGGGAATTTTCTAGGTTCCCATCATCAGAACACGTTTTGAAAGCGGTAACAATTCCATGCCAAAAAAAAATTATAACAAACTTGAAAAAAGGCAACGAAGCAAAATATAAAAAGGAGAGAAAAACAAAAAACGTGTATTGAATATCCACCAGAGGTGGATCTTGCACATCAAACAAGTTTTCAATTTATTTTTTGATCAATGGTTATAATCTTTAACTTCAAACTCATATGTATATTAGTTCTCATGTAGTGAGTAAACTAGTTCATATGAATGTTTGATGTTTGGCATGGGATTGTTACCGCTTTCAAAACGTGTTCTGATCTATGAGCTACAAAAACTATACAAATTTTGTCAAAGGCGTATCCATATGATTTTGTTTAGCATACGTCATGAACATTTTATTTGCCTAAAATTTCCAAAAAAAAAAAAAATATTATTATTTTATTAAATACCAAATGAAATACCAAGAAATGCGGAAATTTTTACTCTCTAAATTTTAAAATTATAATTAGTTAATTAAAATTTTATAAAATTTGATGGAATCCTAATTGCATTATTTTGTTTTGTTTAACTCAATTGTAAAACCATTAATTTTTTTTTTTATTGACGTCATATAAATTATCACAAGTTTACAGTCATAGACCTGTGGCAGCAAAATATTTATGTACACGAAAGATTTCATGACTTCCATGAGCAAAAAGTAGAAAATAAAATCAAAAACAACAATATTAACTCAGTATTGACACAATGTTACTTTTTTGGCACCAGTAATTTTATACGTCTATATTTTTACTTAATAAAGATAGAAACTGAAAATGGTACAAAAAATCAAACATACTTAAAATAAATGAAAACGCTGTTGATTTACAGCAAAGTATGATTTTACTTTCTTTAAATATTTTTATATTTAATTTCAACATGCATTAATTTAGGCATTTCCCTATAAAATGAATAATATTTTCAACTTCGTTTAGATAACATACACAGAAAAAACTAAAAACGGGTTTCAATTAAAAAATTTATTGAATCAATTAATATTTTAATTGATTTTGCACCTATCACGGCAATGATACTATCAATTAAACCTTTTATTAAAATTAAGATGGAAAAAAAAGTTATAAATAACTTCTACAAAAAAATAAAATATGATACTCACAAAAAAAGTGTGTGATCTATACGTTGGCATGTGTGTTTTTTTGCAATGCTGAGTCTGTTTGTGTGTGTGCTTGTTTTGTTTGTTAACTTCAAATGTATTTGGTATTTTATACTGAAAATTTTCTATTTATGCATACAGTGTATGAAAAAATAATATGATAATTGCGTCTAAAATAAAATATATATTTATATATTTAAAAGTCAATTAAAATATTAATTGATTCAATTAAATATTTGTTTAGAAGAAATTAAATTCAAATCAAATCTTTAATTAGATATTTTAGGTTGATAATATTTTCTGTGTAGGGAGCAGGTACGAGGTCTTTGTTGTTCAAACCTTGTTCCATTTAGTTCGATTAAGTCTGATCTCGCTTTAAAAATAAAGCTTATAGCATTAATATTACGATGTGTTTCAAAATAAGTCTGTTGCTCTGAAAATTGAGTTTTGAGTACAAACGATTTGTTGCAGCTGCCTAAAACGTAAGGAAAAAAAAGTATTCGCATTCTTCATTGATTTCAAAGCGGCATTTCACAAAATCTCAAGAAAGTCACTATTGTATAAACGTAAATGCATTGGTATTTCAATAAAAATAAACAATATGATCGAAAGCATTTACAGTGTAAATGCACCCAATTGTTACGAAACCCCAGTTGTGACGTTCCCGGAAATAGCACTTCTCTGTCCCACCAGCTCAGTGACGTCAGGGGAGGTACGACCCGCTATTCCGGCATAGGGCCGAACAATAAAAATCAAAATCACACTAAACACTATACTACCTTCACTCTAAACTTGAATTCCTTTGAAGACAACAACAACACTAACAAAAACCTACACTTAGCGAAATAGCCCCTCACGATATACCGAACCAACATTTAATACAACATTTTAACCCTAACATGATTTCACGAGGACATTTGATGGAATTTTGCCCCCCTAGCTGCCCACCCTACCTTGGTAATCTATCCTAACTTATCAACGATTACCCCACAAACACCACAAACACTGGTCACCCAGTGTAATATATATTTTGGAATCAGTAAATGAATTCTTAGATCTAGGTATTTTAGTTGATCCGAAACTTAACTTTATAAAACATATTACTATGATGAAAAATAAAGCTCGTGGCGTGCTTGGTTTTATCAAACGATGGGCGAAAGAGTTTGTTGATCCAAATATAACAAAACAATTATATACATCTCTAGTTAGACCAATTATGGAATACGGATCAATTATCTGGGATCCTGACGCTGAAATTTACAACAGCCGCATTGAATCTATTCAAAAACAATTTCTTCTGTTTTGCTTAAGGATTTCTTTTCCTAATCGTGTTGAAGATCTTCCGTCATACACCATTAGATTATCAATAATTAAACTGCCAACACTTAAAAGCCGTAGAATAATGCTTAATGTTGTATTCTTAGCCAATCTGTTTAAGGAAAATACTACCTCTGACTTTCTGCTGTGCAATATCAACTTTAACGTTCCCCAACGACCGCTATAATTATACTCCAATATACCTTCAAACTGTACAAACGAACTACGCTAATACCGATCCTTATAGAAGACTATGTCTGCAATTTATTGATATGTACGATTTTTCTGATTATTCTGCCAACATTAGTCTTATGAAGCGTAATATAATTTTGTTTTTAAATACTCAGAATTAAATTTATTATTATTATTATACTTTTTTATTATTTAATATTATAGTCTGTAAGGATGTAATTTCATAGATAAAAATAAAATAAATAAAATAAATAAATAAAAAAAAAAATAGAATAAAGTAACTAAATTTAAAGTCTGGAGGGGAGAAAACCTGTCAGAAGAGTTTGAAACCAGCTCTGGAGTGAAACAAGGCTGTTTGTTATCTCCAACTCTGTTTTCAATATAAAGGGTCCACCAAATAACTTTTTTTTTTTTGAAAATGCTATAAAAAAAAACAACTGAATATTTTCTAAAATTTCTTTTTTTATTTGAAAGTACAATCCTTCCGGTTAATAATGGAAAGTAATTTCATTCAAATGGCTGCCTCGGCTGGCCATGCAGTAGCCTACACGATCGGTCCAATTTTTAAGCACATTATCGATTGTGTGCAGCTGTATTTTACCAATGGCTTCACGAATATTGTCCTTTAAAGCGTCAATTGTCTCTGGCTTGTTGGCGTAACACTTATCTTTGACGGCACCCCACAAATAATAGTCCAACGGTGTCAAATCGCAGCTCCGAGGTGGCCAAACGACATCAGCTCTGCGACTGATAATGCGATCTTCAAAAACAGGGCGCAAAACATCGAGTGTAGCTTCGGCTGTGTGGCAGCCGATATCCTCCTCTTCAATTTTTGTGAACAAAAATTCGTTCAACATGGCCCGATAACGATCGCCATTGACTGTAACGGCCACTCCTTGCTCATTACCATGATTTTCAAAGTAATGTCGCAATATTTCCCAGCGTTGTTCAAGCGTATACACGACCATATTCGTTCAGCGGAAGGATAAAACTAATTATCTGTCAAATCAGACATGAGCTAAGTGTTACCATTCACGAAATAAGCACTAGTTGAAAAAAAAACCTTAGATGGCGGACTCTTTATATAAATGATTTGCATGACTATCTAGGTGGAGGAGTAATTGTAGGACCCACAAATGTGCGCCTATTAATGTATGCAGATGACATAGTTATCTTGGCTGATGATATACTTCAAATGAAAGCTATGATACAGAGGCTTGAAACATACTGCGAAATGTGGAATCTTGAAGTAAATCTAAGCAAATCTGAAATGATGATTATCAGGAATGGAGGAAGAATCTCTAAAAACGAAAGTTGGCAATTTAATAGAGAACCCATAAAAGTCGGTTATGTATATACATACCTAGGCGTAACATTAACACCAAAAATGTCGGTTAAAAAATATATCGAAAAAAGAAACGTATCTGCAGAAACCAATATAAAATCTGTATGTCAAATGTGGGGGTATTATTTATTCGATGAAGTTGATAAACTTCAACAATATTTTTTAAAAAAGATTTTAAAACTGCCTTCTTTTACACCGACTTTTACTCTTATGCTTGAAACTGGAATTGAAAATAATCACATTTATACACTGGATTTGCACATTCGGTACATTATTAAAACGTTATCTGAGTATGATGTTAATCGTGTGCCAAATCAGCTTACAAAACTTGTTACTGAAAATGAATCGTATTGGTATACTAACATATATGGAAACATTATCTAGAAATCTCAATACACTAAGAATTTCGGAATACACAACTAGAGAACATTGGGAACGTTTTAGAATGGATGTTATAACTGGTTTAAAGAGCAATGAAATGGAATACAATTAAGCGAAGGTAACTTTTTATTAATAATTCAAAATTAATAATTTAAATATCCTTTTGACTTAACAATAAAATAATATTTAATTTATGTACAATGTACATAAATTGAGTAAAGCACTTACACATTAGTAACCACTTCCATAAAGTAAAGTACCAAAGATGACCCTCCCATTCTGGTCCAAGTTTCTAGCTGTCTTTGCGTCAAAGAACGGTGGTTGCTTTCCAAAATTGATGGCTTTATCAAGTTAAATCTTATGCAATGATGAAATACCTGAAAAATATTAAACTATAACATTTATAATTACTTTCCTTAAAAATATTACAAAAACTATGAAAAACTTTGTCCATTTATGACATTAAAGTTATGCACTTACCATTTATTTACAAATTAAAATAGCAATTAACACTTTATTTTCACTGAATTTTAATTAAACGTTCATATTTTTATCTTGAATTAAATGCACTTTTTTTTTTTCTTTTTTTTTTTTTTTTTTTTTTTTAAAGAGAAGCAACACTCAGGAAATTCTTCCTATTAATTAATTTGTTGCTTTCTTTGGAAAGGGGATAGTGGATAGATGAAAGGTGGTGAAAGATGAAGGGCTTCAAACATGGCAACACTGTAATTGCGCGAGCAGATAAGTCTTAGAACAGTTGTTGCTCGCCACCTGATGTAGAGTTGGCGAATTTATTGAAGCTTTTTGTTTCATAGCCCTGATTCATTATTTTACTTCGGTGGGGTTAAGTGATATGGGAACACCGAAGGTGGGCGCAGCGCTACATATAAGTGATAGAGAACTCATACACATTATTTTTCTAAATTGATATTGTCGTCACCGGAAATCAAACCCGGGACCATCTGTGTAACAGTCCAACGCGCTAACCATTACACCACAACGCCCACATGAGTCCTTCATGAGTCTGCAAACAATGGCATGGGCGAAGATGTCCAACTAGTTTTTGACAACTTGTCGGAGAGTTCGTAAAATTGTTTCTTGGGAAACATTTATCTATTAAATTTGACTGCAAAGTTTGGTTAATAAATGTTCAGCGGATCAATGAAGTGTCTTTAATGAGTTAATACTTTAGAAAATAATAAACAAACATCTTACAAAACGTTTATAATATAAAAGTCGATAAGAGTTCATACAAGGAGTAATAAATAGGGAGTTCAGACTGCAAAATTATTCTACGTGATTAACGTTAATGCACCTTTTTAATCTTCCCCGTTGCCATATATGTATATATATTTGGGTTAACTTGCCAGCTAAAAGATAAGCTCAGTTTGAAATACTAAGGTTGCACTGATAGTGATGTAGCATGAGAGGAACAAGGAAAATGTCGGCGTTAGCAAAAATGTTTGTCAACAGCACCAACATTTGTTTGCTGCAACCTCTTAACGTAAATTTCTACCTGACTTTGTATGTATGTTTTTTAGTGTTGCCAACCGAACTTATATAAAAACACAGAGTTGTCAGATAAAAAGTTAGCTTAACTGTTAATCAAAAATATAAAAAAATTGGTTTAATCGGCTCGTTTGGAGCTTGATTAAGCCGTTAATCCCATTTTTAGGAGATCAACTTCTCTATGTGAATTCCCTATAAAAGTCAATATGAATTTGTTATCAACATGATTTCCTTCACAACAATAAATAAATAAATAAATAACTTTGCTGGTGGCATATGTCTTAGTCTACTGCATCAGTGTTGTTCTTATCATCATTATGGTGGGATTAATAATGTAACACACAAAAATAATAAATATTTTTATTAAGAGTTCCATAATAAATAATATTATTTTTCACATTTGTTTTTCTTTATGATTATATTGATAATAATTAAAAAAAAAATATATATATATATATATATATATATATATATATATATATTAGGCCGGGTCGATTTGTGGGGAGGCAAAAAAATCGCCCAAAGCTCAGTGAAAATCGTATTCTAGGGATCAAAATAAGAAACTTTGCGGAATTAACCATACCTCTAAAACGAATTCTACTACCCCGAAACTGTTGACTTTTGTCCCGTAGGGTCAAGTTTTGAAAAATCCCACTTTGACCCATGTAGAGTGCCCCAATCGAGTCCAAATGTATGACCGACCCCCACTAACTTTGAAGGGCCGATCCACCCATGCTCGTGGCACACCCCCCTGGAACTCCCCTGGGGGGTTCCCCATACAAACATTTCAAAAAATCTCCATTTTTGGCACTTTATTTTATTATTTTTTATTTATTTTATTTATTTTTAATATTTTATTTATTTTTTCTCTTTAGAAATTTATTTAGTCAGAACATATGTAAATGAAAAAATTAATTTAACTTAGTAATAGAAAAGAAAAGATAAAAATTACTGTTTGAAGTCTTTTTTGCTTTCAAGTCTGGGCAATTTCGCACGGCTCTCTAACGTCGTCGCCATAACAGCCTCTACATTTTCCGGTATAACTCGTTTGGAAACGCTAGCTAGCAATTGAACGTGTCGTTCTGTTCCTTGTATGTGTGATGGAATTTTTGGATCATTAAACGGTGGATCATCTTGATTTAAATATTCTTTCAAAGTATCGTATGGAATGCTTCGAGTGAATGGTGGTTCAAATACGTCATTTATGTCATTCATATTGATCATTTCCGTGTAACTTGTGCAATAAAAGTTTATATCTGGTTTTTTATAAGCTCTAAGTCCCGTTGGGTCGTCAACATCGGTTCGATAGCGTAGAATTATCTTGATAGCACAGTCGCGCTTTTCTTTGCTATCATCAAACAACATTGATAACAAGATATTTTCCGAATGCGCATAATATGAATTATCTGTAATTACTTTATTGACAATTTTGCGTAAACGAGGTTCTAGAAATCTTGACCAACTAATGAATTTGAAAAATAATCTACTACCGTACACGACAGAGCTGTAATACTTAATATTGAAGTACATTGGCACATAACATGTAATTATAAATTCAACCAGTATTCTTAAATTTGCATCTGGATTTTCCGTTGTCACATATAATCGTAATAGTCTAGCGGCCTTGGTGAGCCACCGAGAATGTACAATTTTCCCTGGTTTGATGTTAGCCAGATCCACTGAAACCACGCCGCTAGAAATTGCATGGGCCATGTCGTATAAGTACTTGGAATCGGTGGAAAATTCAATTTTTTCTGGAGCAGGGGGCATATTTTTCAACTCAATTTTCTGAAAGCCGTCCACCACCTGAAAATATATAAAAATAAAGCAATTAAAAACGGTTGACAATTATAATAAATGAGTGATAGCAATAACTTACCGGAAGAGTTTCACAAGTTTCGATTTGACGGCTCAATTTTCCGGTTGCCGATCTTGGTCCAGTGCTGGTTGATTTATCCAAAGCTTCAAACAAATGCCGAAACGGAAGTTCGTTGAAGTGTAGAAGGCAAACGAACCAATGCAATGGTCTTTTTAACAGCAATTCGAATCGTCGTATAATTCCACCGTGTGGGCCAGTGTTTGTTGGCTCACCGTCAACGCATATGCCAATTAATTCATTCAGTGATATATTTTTATCGTTAAAAAAATCATTTAATTTGGTTGTTTTGTATTCAGCGGTTTCATGTTCCAGTCTTACGTAACCAATCAATTCAGAATTCGGTTCTCTCAAAATAACAAGATGAGGTTCTTTTACCATCCTAGTATGATACTTCTCATCAATTGCATCTCTCGTTAAAGTATCATCTTTTCTGCCATCGAATGAAAATGCTAACAAATTGGTATCATCTAACCGTTTGCGAAGCACTTCTTGTCTGCATTTCTCTTTTTCTCGGCGAACTTTCGATTTATCCATGATGAGAGGTTTGCCATGGGTATCTTTCATTTTAAAATCTTGGAAAAGAGCGGTTCCCATTGCTGATGCTACTCTATCAGGCACACCAAATCTGTCACATACCAAGGCAAAGTTAAAACAATCGTATCTCTGTGTGTATTGTGAACTTGTGCTTATATCCAAATCTTCTTGAACCGGTGGCGGTGCGTATGTTGAATCATCGGGATCTTGGTATGTTGGCATTGATGACATAGACGTTGCTCCTTGCTCTTCAATTTTCATCGCAAATCCATCCATTGTTAGTCTTCTCTGATTATGTTGATCGTGCATAAACTCTTTGAGGCGTTCGGGAACCAAACCGCATGCACATGGAGCTGCCTTCAAATCGCATTTACATGTTCCAATGAAAAAAATTGTTTCCAGAGATTTTACATACTCTGTAAATTCTTGGTGTTTGTTTCTATTCTTGATTTGCTCTTGATATTTGACAAGCAATCTATTCAATTTATTATATACACTTTTTTTCAGCATTATTTCCATACCAAGTTTTTTCCAAATTCCAATCAACTTATCTTGTACTTGAATAGTGAATGATTTATAGAGCAATTTTTTTTGTTCGCTCAAGTAAAAATAATATCTCAAAATATCCAGATGGGTTGGTAAATTAAGATCAGTCAAATCAGTAGACACACCAAAAACAGTAACATCATGCCTGGGTATATGACTCATTGGGTTTTCGATAGTTGTTGATGTTGTTATTGCTTCATCTTGCGGTGTAAAGGATGGTGGATTCATTGTAAACTTTTTGATTTGGAATGATTTTTTTTTTTAAATATTTTTTTATCTGAAATTAGAACTTCACACTTTGAGTTCTTCACAACGACTTAATGCATTCACAAAAACTGTTGCGTTATATATGGTCTACGAGGTAATAAAAATGAAATGGTAATTTTAATTCTACCTGTAACCGATTTTGTTGTTAAAACTGCCCATTAAATACTTACATGTAAATTAAAAGTTAATCTGACCACAAAATCTGTTAAGCAAGTGCGCCTTTTAATACTTCTGGAAAATCCTTTATGATAATTTTATGCTCAATTCTACCTGTAACCGATTTTGTTGTCAAAACTGCCCATAAAATACTTACATGTAAATTAAACGTTAATCTGACCACAAATACTGTTAAGCAAGTGCGCCTTTTATTACTTCTGGAAAATCCTTTATGATAATTTTATGCTTTCTGTTAAGCAAGTGCGCCTTTTATTACTTCTGGAAAATCCTTTATGATAATTTTATGCTCAATTCTACCTGTAACCGATTTTGTTGTCAAAACTGCCCATAAAATACTTACATGTAAATTAAACGTTAATCTGACCACAAATACTGTTAAGCAAGTGCGCCTTTTATTACTTCTGGAAAATCCTTTATGATAATTTTATGCTTTCTGTTAAGCAAGTGCGCCTTTTATTACTTCTGGAAAATCCTTTATGATAATTTTATGCTCAATTCTACCTGTAACCGATTTTGCTTAAGTAAGTTTACGACATGCAGCTGTGTCTTGTGGTGGCTTAAAAAACCCACACAACCTATTTTACGACCTGCAACAGAACGACACGTTCAATTGCTAGCTAGCGTTTCCAAACGAGTTATACCGGAAAATGTAGAGGCTGTTATGGCGACGACATAAGAGAGCCGTGCGAAATTGCCCAGACTTGAAAGCAAAAAAGACTTCAAACAGTAATTTTTTTTATTTCTTTTCTATTACTAAGTTAAATTATTTTTTTCATTTACATATGTTCTGACTAAATAAATTTCTAAAGAGAAAAAATAAATAAAATATTAAAAATAAATAAAATAAATAAAAAATAATAAAATAAAGTGCCAAAAATGGAGATTTTTTGAAATGTTTGTATGGGGAACCCCCCAGGGGAGTTCCAGGGGGGTGTGCCACGAGCATGGGTGGATCGGCCCTTCAAAGTTAGTGGGGGTCGGTCATACATTTGGACTCGATTGGGGCACTCTACATGGGTCAAAGTGGGATTTTTCAAAACTTGACCCTACGGGACAAAAGTCAACAGTTTCGGGGTAGTAGAATTCGTTTTAGAGGTATGGTTAATTCCGCAAAGTTTCTTATTTTGATCCCTAGAATACGATTTTCACTGAGCTTTGGGCGATTATTAAATCGACCCGCCCTAATATATATATATGTATGTATGGCAACGGCGAAAATAATATTAAAATATTATTAAAAAAATATAGTTTAAATAAACAGCTGATGAAATTTTGTTCTTCGAAACGAAAATTAAATATTTGTTGTTTAGTTTTTCATATATCGACGGTGCGCTGAAAAAATAAGTTGAATTTTGCATTTGGAAAGTCAAAACAACAGTTTTGTATTTACGATTGCAATGTTTTTTTATGTTCCATCCCACTGTGCAATATCAATGAATTTTTGCATTAGATCTATGAAATGTCACTCTGCGACCTCTAAACATAACTTTTTTAAATATTTTTTTTTTTTGCAGACCATATTTTTTGTTCATTTTTATATATTTTAAGGGTTGTGGACAGTTGGGTTGTGTTTCCAGGTTTGCTGAGCTTAAAAACGTCAAATTTTCTAGAAAAAATCGTCAAAATTGTCATCATATTTTGAAAAATCGTTAAAAAATTGTCAAAATAAAATATATTTGTTAGAAGAGGGATAAAGTTTTAATAAAAAATAAAATACAATAATGTAATTCACATTTCAACACACAATTTTTGATACTTTTCTTTGGTTTAAACTTCGAAAAATCATTATATTTTACAACGATAGCCCGAATATACATATTTATAAAATGTTGAAAGATGAAATAAATACAACTTTAAATGAAACAAAATAAATCCAAAAATAAATACGGTACTTAAAAAACAAAAAAAAAAGTGCCAAAATTTAATAATTAAAAAATAAGTTAAGTTTGCTCGATAACACAACAATTTGAACAAGTTTTTACTGGAAGGTGTTCGTTTCAGCGTTGCCAGGTTTGACGATTTATCGTCATTTTGACGATTTTTATACCTAAAATAACTAAATGACTATTGGACGATTTTTGCTTCCAAAATGACGATTTTTTGACAAACGTTTAATATGTCAGCAAAACATGTTTATATGCTATTCTTAAAAAATTACCGGATCTATTTTTGGATTTTTATTATTTCGTTAAAATTAAAAACTATTTTTTATTGAAGTCTAACATATATAAGGTGGCGCAAAAATAACCTTCCGATGTTTTTTTTTTTTATTATGTATTTATTATGTATAGCATTTTCTGATAGGAGGATTACTTTTGCGCCACCTTATATTTGCTAAAATGATGTGAAATAAAGTTTAGCAAAAAAAAGCATTTTATGTATTCATCTTAGGTCTATTTTGATTTATTTTCTGCACTTAGAATACTATGTAGGTAAAGACCACTGCAAATGCAGTTAAAAACAAATGAAATTTCACTTGAAAAAAGAATGACTCACATTTCAGTAAATTCAATTAACATTGTTATTTGTTTTTCACTGTTCAAAAAATTAATCACAATTGTAGTACAAATTAACCACATACGCAGTAAAAAATAAACAAACATTTATTTGTTTTATTTTTTTAAATAAAAAAACTACTGTATATGATGAGTGTAAAATCATAATACTGCAACCACATCGTTTTTTAAATGAACTACAATTGTAGTCAAAAATTAAATTTCTTCTATAAATGACAGTTTTTCACTTAAAAATAAAGATACTGTATTACAACTCAAACAATGACAAGTATTTACCGCAGTAGTTCCCTGAGTAGGTGCTGACTCATGGTTGGAAAATACTACCTTTTCATTACAATGGCAGTTGCCTGCCACGGCCACATCAATGCAGTAATGAAAGTTTTAAAACTAAGATTACAAGGGTTTATTTCAAAATTCTACCCATTAAATTTTGTTTAATTAACGTTATAAATCGTCGTTTCGGTATTTTAGCGTTATTTTGACTTTAACTAGTTCAAGATATTTCAAAATCAAACAGGTTAAATAGAAAACTAGAACCCTTTACATAAGAAGAAACATGTCTTTAATGGAATCGCTTTTTTAAATTCCATTCCGTTATTAGTGTTACTGTTATAGCCAATCGTTATTAAGAAAAGTTATTGAATGCCAACCCTGCTTTTTAATATTTATATTTTTATAAAGGTTAATTAGTGTAAGATTGAGATAAAAATAAAATATTTTTGAAATTAAAAAAATCATCCAAGTTTTTGCGAAACAAACATTGAGTTCGAATATTCTGATTTATAAATCCAAAAATAAATCCCCTGCTTAAAAAACAGGAATAATAATAATATAAATAAAGTGTTCCAAAGTGAAACTTCAGATATTCACTATTTACATACATATATTCGAAAATGGAAAAACATGCAGTAATAAACAATATTTGAATAAAAATAATAATAATAATATAAATTATAAATAATTTTTAGAAATATTAAAAACCAACCCAAAATGAAAAATATGAAATAATCAAAAATTTAACAATTTATTGTATTAAACTATATCATCACATGTAATGCAATTTGAAACTTTAATTCGTTAATGGAAGTCCAAATTTAAAAATTAAAGAAAATAACATTGTTAAGAATTTCTAAACTTTGAAAAAGAATTTAAGATTTAAAAATGGTGCTACTGAAATGGTGTTTACAGAATTATGTTGAAGTAATTAACAGTTAAAGCGGTAAAGTGCTATCGTTATATATAATATCATGATTTTCGAAGTTTAAATTCAGAAAAAATCGTTTTATATTACACCGATAGTACAAGAGCACTTGAAATGTGAATAACATTAATGTTCTTTTTTTTTTTTAAAAAACTTTATCCCACTTGTAACAACTATTTTTTGTTTTGACGATTTTTTGACGATTTTTTTAAATATAATGACGGTTTTTATTGGAAAATTGGACGATTTCATGCTCAACATACCTGGCAACACTGGTTCGTAAACACAAATACTCAGTAAAAACTAGTTAAAAGAGAAAGTACATTTTTGCAAAATTGTATTTAACATCATATTAGCAAATAAAGGTTAGATATCGATAAAAAAACAATAGTTTTTTAATTTTTAACGAAATAAAATAAATTTAATAATAGATCCGGCGATTTTATGAGAATGATAAATAAATAGGTTTTGCTGACATTAAACAATCGTAATTCGTCAAAATGACGATAAATCGTCCAACCTGGCAACACTGGTTGTTGAGCTCTCGAACTATTACTATTTTTTTGCCACTTTATTTTACATACATAATAAAAATGATTGAGAAATTTGTCAATATTTAACCACGCCTACTTCGCCCGCTTTTTGGAAAATTTTAAAAAGTTGTTTCTTTAAAATTAAAGAGCTGCAACTGTTGACATATAAATCATGTCGACATGACCACATTAATGTTATTATCATGTTATGTTATGCGGCGTATGCATGTTTGACAATAACATAAGAGAACACTGCTAAATTAATTGAAGATAAATCTATGCATAGTTTTTAAATTTATTTAACAATCAACAGGAAAAATTACAATGTCGACATTAACAGCTATATGCGACATGTTTTAAACGCTGCGACATATAAAGCATGTGTTGTTAATAATACATTGTAGCCATTTGTAGTCTTATTATAAACTAAACGAAAAAATATTTGTCGAGCGTTCAGATTGAAACAAATATTTGTATTAAATATTTATTTAATCAAAGTGTAAAAAAACATAGATATATTTTATCGAAAAACTAACTGTTTTTTAAAAAATTGATCACTCGGGATCTCTCTCGGACCTAGCCTATTTATGTTATAAGGGTATATACTCCTTTGGAGCAAACATTTTGTCCGTTTTGGTCTATTTCGCTTAGTTTTGGAGATACTGGACATTTTAAAATATCGCCATTTTGTAAAATGGCCTGTATCTCGAAAACTAAGCATGATATCGCAAAATGGACAAAATTTTTGCAAACCTTAACCTTAACAGCTTATGCCGACAACACAAATGTGTACAGTGTTCCGATTCCAATCATTCCACGTTTAATTCCATATCGTTCCATTTTGAACCAATGTTCCATTCTGTTATCGGAATGAATAAATTTAAATTTTCACGTACGACAACACAATTGTGTACAGTGCTCCGATTCTAATCATTCCCCGTTTCATTCCCCGTTTCATTCCATATCGTTCCATTTTCGACCAATGTTGCAATTGTTTTTTCATAAAAAATTAATCTTTCGGAATATTTCCCAAACCATTCAGTCAATTGCAATTTTCTTCCTTTAATTAATTCAATACTAATGAATGAAATTTGAAATCATTACCATTAGTCAATGAAATCAAATCAATGAAATTCATTATCATTAATTAAACAAATGGTAATGAAAATAATTTCATTACAATTGATATCAATGAAATTGTAATGAAATCATCAAATAATTAGTCCATTCAATTAATTAGTCTCATGTAAGGTTTGAAAATTGTAGCTTAATTCCTATTAATTAATGTGCTGCTAGAATATTTACTTACGAAATAAGGAATAAAAATAATGATTCAATATTTTCATACAAGGCAGGTTCAAACAGTATTAAAAACATGCTGCAGTTAAACATTTAAAAATCTATGTTATTACACACAACATCTCACAACAGCTTAGCTAAATGTAAATGGCATGCTACAACAGTATGTTCCTGTAGACATAACATCACATAACATCTCGATTGCGTTGACATGACATAACAGTGCATGGAAAAATTCAAATAGACATTTTTAACAGAAAATGTTGAATAGTGCAGTACTCTAATTAAAATTAATTTAAAAGTAAATACACTTTTTAAATAAAAAATTTAACGGATTTTTATAAACAGTAGGTAGCTTTTATTCCATAAAAAAGCTCTATTGATTGAGTGTCATTAAAATCGGCAATAAAATCAAAACAAAAATATTTTACGCTCACAATAAATAAATACTCGTTTTAAAGAGATGATTTTAAGAAAAATAACACTCAAATAAAACGTGAGTGATTTGAGAAACAAAAACAACCTAAATCAAGAAATAATTGGATGATGCAAATTTACACAAAAACTTTATCACAAAAATTGTAATGAAAAGACTAGACTAACAGACAGACAGATCTAGAAAATTTTTTAAATAGACGAATGATGATACCGTACATCATTCGTCGAGAGCTTTATTTGAATGACAGCGAAAAATTACAAAATAACAAAAACAGATGTTGTGAATAGAGTAAACATTAGGGTGATCGATTAATCGAAAATTTTTTAAAAAACGGGTTTTCGGCTTCTGCGAATAGTTGAATTTAACAAAACCCGGTTTCGGCTTCTGGAATTAAAAAAAAAAAACAGAGTTTGAAACAATTATACTCGGATATGTATATTTTTTTTTTTTATAAATTTTAATAATTTTAGTTTTTATTTGAAAATGTTTAATTCATATTCGATCAGATTGAGAAAATTTTTAGATGGTTTTCAAAAACAACAATAATTTTTATAAATCATTTGAAATTTTTATTTTTCAGCGCTTCGAAGTTTAGTTAAAAGCCGTTCATTATTAAAAACGACTTTAAACCAATTATGGCAGGCAAAATACCACTGGAAGACCGTTATCCCTTTCAGTTAACTATCGTTATCCCTAAAATACCGTTAGCGAAATAATTAAAATACCGTTATCCGTAAAATACCGTTACCGATATAATTAAAATAGCAATTCCCTACAGTTACCAAAATAACTGGAATGCCGTTATCGCTAAAATACCGTTACCGAAATAATTGGAATAGCGTTATCCGTAAAATAACGTTACCGAAATAATCCGAGAAGATCTGAAAGAAAAAATCGCTGTAAATAGATATATTTTCCAAAAGTTTGACAATAAACTAGACAGCCATTAAAACTGGGACATAATGAGGCTAAAAATATTGGTGTGCATTAAATAACTAAAATACCGTTACCTAAAATAACATTATCGAAATAGCTAAAATACCGTTACCGCTAAAATACCGTTACCGAAATAAGTAAAATACCGTTAAAGCTAAAATGTCGTTACCGAAATAACTGAAGTATCTGTAAACCTAAAATACTGTTACCGAAATAATAGAAAATAGCGTTCTCCTTACCGATACCAGCATTCGAACCGGTTACCACCGATGCTTAAAACATATTTTGAAAACATATTCAATAAACAAAAATAGTTTAAAAATGTCAGCCAACAAAAATTAAAAAAGCTTACGATTTTTTTTTTTTTGTATTTGTTAAAAATATAAAATGACTGCAACAATTCAAAAATGGCACAGAAAAATAATAATTTTTGAATTCTATTTTATGGAAATTTTTATATAAGTAATTTTGAAGTAAAAAGGAGTTCTCTTCACTTCCCAGCAAAACCACACATTACCAAATCATGGGTAAAGTAATGTATCGCCATAGGGCTTCATGCATAACTTTACACGTTACTTCACTGATGAATTTTACAGGCGATGAGCCTCAAAGTAACTCATTATCTTGTAGTGGGTAAAGTAACTGGTTACTTATATGGTTACATGGTGGGAAAAAGTAATGTGTCTATAAATAGATTTTCATAACAAAAATGCATACACATTTTTTTTTACAGATATTTTTTTTTAATTAAATAAATAACTTTTTTTTTATTAAATAAATAACTTGGTCATGCTGGGATTCGAACCTGGATTCTCTGGTATTTAACAATTAGTTAGGCGAGAACTCTACCAACTGAGCTATCGATACATACAATATTTTATTGCTTAACATGTAGATGAGTTGCTGTGCTTCGTGTTTTCGTTCGTAATATCAAAAATATACACCTTACCATTATGCTTACAAAAAATCACAAAGTAATGTGTCTATAAATAGATTTTCACAAATATATATCAATAATTGCTTTACGTTTATAATTCATGCATTATGTAATTGATGATCGGTAAGTCATTATTTTATGTTTTGAAGTAATGTAAAATGTAATGAGGTCTCATTACAAGGTAATCCATGAGTGTTCAATTATCGGTAACTCATTACTTCTTGTTGGAAAATAATGATACAGGTAAGGAGTACACATTACAAGGTAATTCATTACTTTATCGCATCCATTACCAAAGTTTAGCTGGGTTTTAGAAAAAAGCTGATTTTAATAAAATTTTTCATAACATTCCGTTTATACAATGAATTTAGTAAATTTACAGTTTTTTAATATTTTGAAGCTAACAAAAAGTTAAGAAAAAACCGGGTATTCGACAACAAAAAACCAGTTGAAACCGGTTTTACAAAACCGAATCGGTCACCCTAGTAAACATACATATGAGCGCATGATAAACACATGTGATATAAACGCAAAAAATTAATATGTAGATATATTTACAAATGAATACTTTTTGCATAAATTATGATAAAGCTAATATCAGTTTTTATAATTTTAACATAAAATTTTACAAAGTTATTTGATAAAACTTTTTGTATTTATTATTATTATATAATTTAATAATATTGTCATAAACTGCGATCTTTTTTCAGATTAACCCATTTGTTACAATATATTTTTACAATCATTTGTCTGTTCACAATAAAAGTTTTTTTAAAACCCTCAACATTTTTTTAAAAATAAATTTTTATAAAAATTTTAGAAATTTTCTAGAAATCTTAGAAACAGAAAATTTTTTGCCAAAACTACTAAAAATTAGTTGAAAAACTGCTAAAATTGGCTGATTTTTTTTTTTTGCTAAATACACTAGTTTACAGCAAAAATGTTACAAACATACGATTGTTTTTTTTTATCATGTATTTAGAACTCCTAAAACCGAAAATCGAGTTAAAAAATCTTTCTGGAGTAGTTTTTGAAATATTTTTCAGTTTTTTAATTTGAATTATTGAGTTATTGGACTACATGTATCTCGATTTAGGGTCAATCTACTTTGGTCAGTCAAATTGCAAAATAAATATCATTTACTGCGCAATATATCTTCTGAATTCTGCTTTTAAATCGGTTAAGTAGTTTTAGACCCATGGGTCGAAATTACACAGAAAATTCACTTTTGTTTTAACAAAAATTAAAAGTGTTAAGTTTTCTTTGATCTTCTTTTATTTAATTCTTCTTAGTTTAAACGAGCTTAAGATCATTTATTTATTAATTATTTATTTCCAATATTTCGTCTCCACATTGGGTGGCTTCTTCAGGGAACAATTATTACAATTTAAAAAACTTGTTGTTATAATTACAGTAGTAACTCGGTTCTTGCACATACTTGATACTTGCACACCTCGATTCTTGCAACATAGGAATATTTTTCATTACGCACTCAGTACTTGCGACATCCGAAAATTTTGAACTCGATACTTGCAACATTTTTGTATTATGTATATATATCAGCGTTCAATATTTGCTTAGAATGGGCGGAGACGATATATTCATTAGACGATATTATGATGCTCCAGAGCCTAAGAAGCAGTGTAGTACTGAACAGCGACTTTGTACAAAACAAACAAAAATTTTAAATTTCTTTAATTCCACATAAAATATGTATCTACTGTTATACGAATGCCTTGAACTTAAGTGTTTTGAATTGAAATATTAAACTTAGATTCTAAACAGATGTATGTGCCTTTTATTTTGTATGGGAAATTAATACTCGGTACTTGCGACAACCTCGAAACTTGCACCGAGCCCGGTTTTCATTACGTGAAAGAATCGAGTTTCTACTGTATTAAAACAAGTTTTTCAAAAAAGTTGGCTTTTATGATTATCCGCATGTTGAAAGTCCCAAATATTACGACATTTCGATGAAATTCAGCACACCGACCTACATATATCGGCACAAGGACAACACCATTTCTGTTTAGTTATATTCGATATATTTTTAGACCTACTATGTAGACCTACACTTAGAATACCACTGCAAATGAAGTTAAAAACAAATGAAATTTTACTTAGATTTCAGTAAATTCAACTAACATTGTCACTTAGTTTTTACTGTTCAAAAAATTAACCACAATTGTAGTACAAATTAACCACATATGCAGTAAAAAATAAACAAACATTTCTCAAATCAAAAAAAAAACTACTTTATAAAATGAATGTAATCTCATAATACAGTAATTTGATGTGGTTTGTTTTTTTTTAAACGAACTACAATTGTAGTCAAAACTGAAATTTATTCTGCAAATGACTGTTTTTTCACTTAAAAATAAAGATACTGTATTACAACTCAGACAACTACAAATATTTGCAGCAGAAGTTCCCTGAGTGTAGTGCGGTTCCCAAAAAAAAAAAAAATATTTAATGCTTGTTCGCATACAGCAGGTCGCAAATTTGTCTTATCTGCTAATGACGTTCTTATGTTAAGGATTTGACACTTTTCTTATAAGTCTAGAACTAGGTGTTTTCTATTAACTTTTTGGTACTGAACTCGAATCTGGTCTCCAATCAAGTCAGAATTGATGCAAATACGTGGTTAAAAATCATAAAAATTGAGCTTTTGTCCATTTTTAATATTAAGCTACCTACAGTCGGTTTATTTAGGGACCGTTTTGCCAACATTAGTTACTCGAGTGTTAATATTCTTTTATTTCTTTTTAATTCACATTCTAAAAAAAAAGAGAGAACAAACAAATTTAAAGTAAGTTCATTCTGTTTTTTATTATATTTTTTATCTGATATTCGCCAAACTGAGTAGTTTCGTTTTTTATTTTAGATGTCTTCTAGCATTTACTCTAATGAGTTTTAGTTGTTATTTTGTCGACGTTGAAATTGGTCTGAATTCGTTGTCGGAACGCGTGTGCGGTTTTTATGTGTGTGTGTGTGTTTGAAAACACGTGAATAAGAAATTCGTGGAATTTTTATACATATACAAAAATAGACTTTCTGTTTAAAGAAAGTGAAAATAATATTCTTTATTAATAAGAATATTAATAGAAATCCACACATATTTGCTTAAAGTATTTGAAATTGTAATTTAGCTTAATAATAGCAAAATGCCGCTGAATAAAGCACAAAGTGTATGTTTTATGAATCATTCATCATCTTACTACATATTATTATTATTATCTCTCTTTTATTTTTATTGTCATGGATATTATACACTGAGAGAAACAAAATGTATGAAATCTAAAAATATGAGCGAAATTTAAAATTTGATAAATACACACACAGAGAAATAAAGTGCCAAACGAATTGAAAAGTGTATTTTAATAGAAACAACTCATTAATTCAGTTAGCACAACGATATTTACATTAGATTTCTAAATAGTTTGTGTATTGCAACTAAAATTCAGTTGAATTAACCGAACTTTGTTGTAAAAACTTATGTTGAGTTGTATCAACCTACTGAAATTCGTAAAAACCGAATTTGAGTCGTAGTAACTGAATTTCAGTTGGCGCAAATAGCTGCATTTTTCTCTGTGTGCACATTTTTATACTTACTACGAATTTATTACGTTCAAGTGGCGGTAAATGGCAATACTTCTTAAACTTTTGGTTAATAGCGAATTTACATTATATAAATTTTCAGTAAATTTCAGTTTGAAATTGAATTCCAAATCAGAATCGTTTACATTAGCAAATTTCACAGCTGCTTGGATTTCGATTATACAACAAAAATTTTTTGTAAACAAACTAACCTTAAAAAATAACCAAAGAGCAATTCCATTTAATATCACCGTGAAATTAATCTATGTTTTCCGATTTTGATAAAATTTTGTGAGTGCGTGCGGTAGTGAACGCAAGTATTAACTGGCAGCCCTATAGCTTCAAATTGTGGGGTAAGGACTTCACTTAAAAGGTCATAACTTTTGATGTGTAAAAACTATCGACAAACTTTTTTTTGCATAAGAACGGCTAGGTTTTGAGGTATAGAAAAAATAAATAAAATATACAAATAGCTACACATGCGTTTTAAATACCCTGAAAATTTCAGAGTGGAAAGCTCCTTACTTAGTGAGATATAATTTGCTCCAAATAAACTATATAATGAGGCGAGGGGTGATCTTTTATGGTTAAATGGTAACCAATTCAGAATTGGTAATGCCCAATTTTGTTCCATGTGTAATATGAATGAAGTAGAAACACTTCAACATTTCCTAGGCATATGCCCTGTGCTCAATAATATAAGAAATATATTTTTTGGTAGTTTTTGGCTCAACGATGAAGTAATAAAGTACGTGTGTTAAACGGTGGTGAAGATAATAATTGGCTAAACCTATATTATTTTGTTAAAGATGCCTTAAGATATAGATCGATGTTAATAAGAGAATATAATTTTTAAAAAATTGTAAAATTCAACTTCCGACTAACGGTTTTACATAGTAATAAGATAAATTATTGTAATGATTTGGAAAAAATAAAGAAAATCGAATCTAAATCTAATCTAGTGAGATATCAGAAAAAATGTAGAAGTATGTACACCAGAAAATATGTTTTTTTTTAATTGTTGCTATTGAAAAACTACTATTACTATTGAAAATAAACACATTTTCTGGTGTACATACTTCTACATTTTTTCTGATAGCACACTAAGTAAGCTTTCCACTCTGACATTTTCAGGGTATTTAGAACAGCTATAGCTATTTCTATAAAAATCTTAAAAAAGGATTTTTTCCAAAAATTGATTTTGAAGTTTTTTTTTCAAAAATTTTTATTTTGAAAAAAATGTGTAAATTATTTTTTTTTATTTATTTTTTATAATTTTTTTTTAATACTTGCGTTCACTACCGCACACACTCACAAAATTTTATCAAAATCGGAAAACATCGATTAATTTCACTGTGATATTAAATGGAATTGCTCCGAAACTAAAAAAAATTCCAAAATTGGTTTTTTTATTCAATGGCGGAACACAAAATTTATGAAAAATATTTTTGTTTGCTAATGAAAGTGTTTTTATATATGCGGTATTTAGCTTGTAATATTCTTTCAATGAAAAAGATCGTTTTAGTTAGTTATTTTTTAGTTTTTGAAATTTATAAAATTTATTTATTTTCATTATATTTTTCTTATAAACAGCTGATTAATGTTTACATAATATTCTGCAAAAACCCCTAATTTTCTGCAAATAGGGGTGCTGTATTTTGTATTTCTGCACAAATAGTCAGATATCGTTTAGATTTCGCTGATGTCTCAACTAAATTGGTATTTCATTTTGTATGGCAAATCTGTTTGAAATCACAAATTTTTATTAGATTTCGGTCGAAATATATCGAAATCCCATTTTAAGTGGATTTGAACCGTAATGTAAATTCGCTATTAGACATGTTGAAAACCTTTCATTCAGCGCAACTCAAACCTTTAAAAAATTATACTACTGTAACAGGGATGAAACCCTTGTTGGCCTGTGTAAATTGTTCAAGCTTTTATTGATTTTATACCATTGATCGATCCTATGAGCACAGCACTGCCCAATTTGTTAAAAAAATCGTAAATTTTTGTGGACAAAAACGTCAATTTCAAAAAAAAAAATGTTATATTCAATTATTTGAAATTATATCATTTTTTTTTGTTTGTCTTTTTATACAAAATGTATATTTGCGTCAACTTTTTCAGTTTCTTATAATTTGAATTGAAATAATTTTGTATATAAACAAACCATTTTAAACGACACGAATTTTTTGAATATTTTTTTTTTTTTTTTAATTTTGTTTATAATAACGGAAACAAATATACGACAATATTCCGTTTTTGTGGTTAAATTTTTTATAAAACTTTAAATAAATGAAACTAAAAAAAATCGGTAAATGGTAGTAAACAAATGTATAAAAAAGTTTTAAAAAATATTTATTTGAAAAATAAATGCAAATTCCTTTATTTTTAACTTAATTGAAAACTTTTTTTTGAAACTACAAACAATAAACTACATAATATTCTGAGTGTACAAAAATATTTTTTTTTTTTATTTATTGAGTAATTAATATAAATATTTACAATAATTTAATATCTTAAATTTAAGAGATCAATTAATATAAATTTTTCTACTTAAATATTTGCATACCGAATCTATAAATCAACCCAGCCAGAAATTGCCAATGGTCTGAAAAATCAAGCACTGGCAGAGCACTGTTTGCCAAAGAAATAAAGAAATAAGAAGAAATAAAGTGCTGGCAAAGCACCGGTTTACAACGCTCTGCCAACGTTAGTAAAAAGTGCTTTACCAGTACTTGATTTACAAAATTTACAACCGTAAAAATAAAAAAGCATTGGCAAAGCACTGCCTTAGAACGCTTTCCCAACATTATAAAAAAGTGCTTATTTACATAATTTACAACCATTAACATAATAAATATAGTGGCACAGCCCTTGTTCACAATGCTTTCCCATCGCTGGAAAAGCATTGTGAACAAGGCTAATTCAGCAAATTTTTTGCTGATATTAGCAATTTTTCCGCAAGGATCCTCCCAGCAAAAATGATGCTGACTTTACTGACTTTTTTTTAGTGTATAATAAGTATTTATTCAAATCGTATTTAAAAACTTTTCTAATCTATACCTTTAAAAATTTCAATTTTCTCTATGAAAAATTACAAGTTCACAGTCAGAATATAAATGGTTTTTTGGTTGAATTTTATTTTAATTTATATTGCAGAAATTGAATTTGTATGTTTATTTGTTTTACACAATTGATTATTTTAAATAATAAAACCAAAATTTTATAAAAATATTTATAAATTTATTATTAACTTTATTAGTTGTTTTAGCAATGCTTTGCCAACATCTTAAAATTATGATTTTGGTACTGGCAAAGCGCTCATTGCCAGTGCTTTGCCAAACGGCCAAGCCCTGCCCGGTGTTATCATTTTGGGGTTGGCAAAGCACTTATTTTATCATTAAAAAAGCACTTTAGTGATTTTTCTCCCAATGATTTGCCAACGTTTTAAAATTATGGTTTTGGTACTGGCAAAGCGCTCATTGCCAGTGCTTTGCCAACGTTTTAAAAAAGAAACGGCCAAGCACTGGCCGGTGTTATCATTTTGGGGTTGGCAAAGCACTTAAATCTTCAGAAATCCAACGCTCTGCCAACGCTCATACCACAGGTGAAAGCACTGGTCCAATGCTTTTCCGTTCGTATTTTTCTGGCTGGGAAGTTATCAAATAAATTATTTTAGTTTGTATATAGGGAAAAATGTTTAGGAAAAAACCCTGTGAGATAAAATTATAATGTCAGGATATCATTTAATATTTTGCTTAATTTGTGGCGTATACTTAATATTTCAGTTAAATACATATTACTCATACGTATTGAGTATGTTTTGAAAATATTGTTGCCCATGATTTGCATAGTTAAATTACGAATCACAGAGTTGAGTAAATTAGTGCTGTTTAATTTTAAAGATATTTCGATAAAATTAAATACTTATTCTATTTTTTTCTTTAAGAATTTTCTACAAACTTTGTACAAAGCCTTTAATTCATCTTATATTTTACGATCCAAATATATATTCGATAACATTTCTTTCTTATCGTAGGAGATGTAGAAATTTAAATAAATCTCCAAAAATGTGTTTAATGTAATGGAAGCTGATATGTTTTCTCTCAGTGTATATATATTTGGTATACGTTTTACATGGTCCATAGCTTCTTCTACCAAACAAACACATGTTGCTTATGACCTTGTTGTAAATCTGGTGTTTGATATTATAATTTATTTTATTCTCTTTTTATATTTTTTTAATTTAAATTTTTTTTTGTATTTTTGCCATCTTTTTTTAGGGACACTCGTTTTTAAAACGTGCCAGCACCGATAAACTACGTGAAGTCTTCCAAAAGTACGCTACCTATGAAAAGAATGGTGAACATTTTATGACTAGTGAAGATTTTGTAAGGAAATTTTTGGGATTATTCACAGATGCAGCATTTAATGATGTAAGTATTGAAAATGAAAACCTTATCAAATAAACTAAATCAAAAAAAAAAATGCTAAAAGAAATGCCAAAAAACAGAAAGAAAAAACCAATTGTCGTAGTTTATATTAAAGAAAAGAAAAATTTATGGCAAATATCCAAGGAAAATGGACAAAACAACTTCACACCCACATTCCAAAAATATTGAGGAAACATCTAGTATAGCATTTTTTTTTGTTTAACCCTTTAAATGCTTCAAAGTTATATATTATATTAATGATCCATTATAGCTATATAAGGGATTTGTTATACTCTTTATAGTTAAACTACAATCATAAATAATGAAATTTTTTATTAAACCCCCCTCTGGCAGTCTTATCAGTTATTAATTGCAAAAGATATGTAAGTATTTTTCACGTCAATCGACACATTATTATTATAGTTTGCCGCAGTGCTGCCAACCCAATTTGTTCAAAAAACGTCTTCAAAATCGTCATTTTGAGAATGAGAAATCGTCACAAAATCGTCATTCCGAAAACTCCTTATATTTCAATAAAATAAATAGAAATTTTACTCACAACTCTGTTTTAATAACTTTATTTGTAATAATTTCACAATTTTAATGTTCTTTTTTTATTATTTCCTTTACAAACGACTCTGAGTCTTAAAAACACAACTCCCAATACTCATTTCGGGGAATGGAATTTTAAAATCACTGACCTATTTTAAAATCTGCAAAATTCCTTTAGTTTTAAAATTCGGGCATACAATAACGAGGGAAATAAAGAAAAATATGTATGTACCAAGAATCAGATATGTAGAAAATCACTCTTTTATCAGTGATTTTAAAGCTAAATGATTTAACTTATTAAAAATAAAGATTTTGGATTTGCCTTTGTAAAATATATATAAAAAAAAATCCATTCGAATTTCGTTATTTTTTAAATAAAATTAAAAAAAACTTTCAAAATAATGGAGTTTATATTTAGTTGATGATTAAATGGGTAAATGTAGAATTTTTATTCTATTTGAGATCATGTTATCACATTTTTCTTAGGTGTTTTAAATACAAAGAAATTTAATCAAATTTTGTCAGTAAATTTTAGAGAAATAAATTAAAAAATTTAAAAATTCTATAAAAATTGCAAATTTTTATAAATCGTCATTTTCCATACAATAAATTTTGTGAAATCTTCAATCGTCATTTTATCATATTTCACTTCAAAAATCATCAAAATGGAGACAAATCGTCAAAGTTGGCAGCGCTGGTTTGCCGGCTTTTTGTTGTGTTATGCAAATATTATTTAACCAATAATCGTCACAATTCAAGTCACTTGTTAGACGCGTGTTAATTTTAATTTAACATATACAGTATTTTTCGTTTTAATAATTTTAATACCTCATAATATATTTATTATATTTATGTGAGTATTTAAATCATTATCTTTAACCAGGCATTTACGTACATTAACTCTGTAGGGGAATTTGGGGTTGTGCGGTAATAGGGATGAAGTAGCAAATGCAATTGTTTTTCGAATATTAATACATTTTTAGACATACTACTGGGCATTGCTTAAATTATGAGATTTTTTTTTTTTTTTGAATATGTTTAATTTGGGGTGAAGTATTAATAGTTTAATGGAGAGAAGTATTGCTGGCATCTTTAGTAATGTTTGAGTGTATTGTATTTATGTTGTGTTAGTAGAATATTTTGTAAATATCTATCGAATATACAAAGAATATATCATAGATATGGCATTACTTACAACATATGGGAAAACAGTGGACACAAGAGTTGTTGGAGTTGTACTTCTGAGATTATGTATGCAAGAACAAAAACACCGTGTATTGAATAAAACTAGTTTTAATCACAACAAAACTCGACCTGACGATAGATCAGTGCGCTAAAGCGCTCTGTCTAACGTGTAGTGCGAGTGCATGTGTCATTAGAAATCAGTTTATCTATACCACGGTCAGTGATTGCACAGAAAATTTCATATAGGCGCAATCGAACAAATAAAAACGTAACAAATGTTACATTATTCAAAAAAAAAAAACAGGGTCACTGACGAAGGTTCAATACCAGAAACTGCGCAGTCTGATTCAGAAAATTGAAAATTTACAATGTAGTTATGATTTTTAGAAAACACATTCTTCTCTATCACGCCTTTCACAGTTATTTTTTTTAATTAATTTAAAAGACTTACCGCGGGAAAAGAAAAATAAAAAAAAACAATGCCAGCCATAAAAAACTGATTTGGTAGAAGCAACAAAGGATGTCCAAATAAGCAAATATACTGTACTCGTATATTTCATCGCACGTACTCAAAAAAGAGTCTGACAGTAGAATTTACTGAAAATAACGTGTAAAACAAATTTAAATTCAGTTAAAAAGGCGACAAAGGTAATTACTATTAAAACAACTAGTAATGTTATTTTCAGGGACCGTAATCATTATGAGTTTTATAATAAAAATTACACAATAATGATTATGTTATGAGTTTTAATGATTTTCTTCAATGGTAATGATTATTTTTCAGTAATAATAAAAAAAATCATCAATAATCATTATTTTTGAGCAAAAAAAATAAAACTCAAAAAAAATCATTATTTATGGTGTAAATATATATACATATTAGGGTGGGGCGATTAGTATGGAAGGAAAAAATCTTAATGGGCGCTTCGTGTTTCTGATTCTTGGGATTGTACTGAGTAAAAAAGTCCACTAAAACATACGTCTACGGTGAAAATCGAGCTTCCAAATTTTGACTTTACGGCAAAAAAGCCCTATTTTGAAATTAATAATTAACCCCTTAAACCCCACCCACAAATATGATTGATGCATTAATGTGCTAGATAATCTTACAAAGAAGAGATTGATACCATAATCTTGGATAAGCTCCTCCTCCTTTCTAAAATATGTCCATCCCACACATTGTTACTTTCACAAAATACGGCAAAAAAAAACCCTATTTTGAAATTAAAAATTAACCCCTTAAATCTCACCCACAAATATGATTGATGCATTAATCTGCTAGAGAATCTTCCAAAGAAGAGATTGATACCATAATCTTCGATAAGCTCCTCCTACTTCCTGAGATATGTCAATCCCACACATTGAAAGTGAGTTTTATTTTGAGCGAAAAAAATAAAAATCATAAATAATGATTATTTTTGAGTTTTATTTTTTTTGCTCAAAAATAATGATTATGGCTGATTTTTTTTATTATTACTCAAAAATAATCATTACCATTGAGGAAAACTTGAAAAATCAAAAATTTAAAAATCATGACGGATATGCAAAGATTGTCAAAAAATAATAATAATGGTGCAATAAATTTTTTTTTATGTCTCTTCTAAGTGATTGATTTTTTGATTCAAAAAAACGAGCAATAATCATTATTTACGGTCCCTGGTTATTTTTAACGGCTGAAAAGCAACTAGCAAATGCAATAAAAATAATTAGCAAGATCGTAAAATTAACTGACAATTTTTTACCATAAAATTTTTTAAACAACTGTTATTTAACAGTTATTTTTCGGTATTTTAAAAATATGTTTTTAATAAAATAAATATTTTTATAACGTCAGTTATGATGTTTTAATGTTTTGTAGATGCAATGAACTTTTCCAATTATTATTTGCAAACTATGAGTATATCAGTAATAACAAATATAAACTAAACAAGCATTTTGATAAACTTGATTTAATCTAATATTTGTAAATATCTGACACAAAAATTTACTGTCTACTGCAAAATTACTGTGTTGATAGTTGTTTACTAAAATACTTAAATAACTGCTTCAAATAACTGTTAAAAAATATAGTAGTTTTCTTCAGTTTTTTTTTTTTTTAAATGACTATCATAAAATTTGTTTTGCATTATTTCATAGAAAAGCAACTGCAATGGCAGTTAAAAACAACAACCACTGATTACTACGCAACCAACCGTCATGTAGAAACTGTAAAATTTTTTTGAGTTTAATGATAATATCCGACTTCAAAATTTATACTCCAAATGTATATCTCTAAAAAGATACGATGGCGGGTCAATTAGTCCGAGACCTTTCGAACTTCCCTCGTAGTTATACGACATGCAACACTGCTCCCATCAAGTACCACCTGTTAATAGACTACTGTAAAACTTTGAGCAAGTTCCGTCGTTTACTTTGCGTTTAGCAGCTGTTCAAAACATATAGCCTAGTGGATTTTTTTAAAAATGGAAAAAATTGAATTTCGATTGCTCATTAAACAGTATTTTTTCGCGAAAAAAAACTGTCAATCAAACCAAGGAAAAGCTTGATAAGCTCTGAACCATCAATTTCAATGGTAAAAAAATGGTTTTGTGACTTTCGTTGTGGTCGCACAAGTACAAATGACGCTGAACGTTCTGGACGGCCAATTGAGGTCAATACACCCGAAAATGTCGAATATCCCAAAAATCCACGATATGGTGTTGGCCGATCCAAGAGTAAAAGTGCGTGAGTTGAGTTTAAGAAAGCTGTCTGCAAGATGGGTGCCGCGTTTGCTCTCAATTGACTATAAACGTAATCGTGTGACAACTTTAAAGTATTGTTTGGACTTGTTTAACAGCAATTCGAATGAGTTTTTGTGGCGTTTTGTAACTGTGGATGAAACATGGATCCATTACAACACTCCGGAGACCAAGCAGCAGTCTAAACAATGGGTTTCTCCGGGTAAACCGGCTCCGAAGAAGGTCAAGGTAAGTTTGTCGGCCAATAAGGTGATGGCAACAGTTTTTTAGGATGCACGCGGGATAATCCACATCGCGGGATAATCAACCGATTTAACGAGGATTTAAAAAAAAAAACGACCCCATATGGCCAAGAAAAAAGTTCTTTTTCATCAAGATAATGCACGGGTGCACACGTGTGCTGTCTCAATGGTAAAATTCCATGAATTGGGCCATATTCTCCGGATTTAGCGCCCAGTGACTATTTCCTATTTCCAAACCTACAGAAATGGCTCGGTGGACCTCGAAAAATCCTATTTTTTGGAAGGGACACAAAAATTGGAGAAACGTTGGACTAAGTGTATTGAGCTAAAAGGAGATTATGTTGAAAAATATTTTTTTTTGCATTCAAAAAGTCACGGACTTATTGCTCCGCCCTCGTATATAAAAAAACAGTAAGTTTTTTCCTTACTTGTCCATTATGACTCAGAATATTCAGATTAATTACACTATGCAACGGACAAAAAAAAAACTTGCTTTGAAACACACTTTTTTCAATGACCTATGTAAGCTGAAAACTTCAAAAAAATGTCTCATTTGGTGTTTTTGAAATATCACCCCATTTTTTTCTTATATTTGCTTAGCTTTTCGAAAATCAACAACAAAGTCATGAAAGTTTTTTAAGAACATAAATCTACTTTAAATTATATTTAAATTGAATATTATTAGGTCGGTGTTTGTATTAGGATATCTTACATGTATTACAAGGAATTCTCGTTCCACCTAAATTTCTCACTTCACCTCAAAATTTATTTTTTTGGAAAAATTCATTAAATTGCAACTAACAAATGAATTAGTTGTCAAATAACATAGTTTACTAATCACTCTGTAAGATGTGCCCATTGAACGTCTTTCAAGGACCTAGAAAATGTGTGTTACGATTTCATCCCCAATTCCCCTAACTTTTACTATATTTTAAGTATGCTCAGAGAATTCAGAAGCAGGTATTTAGGTAAAAGTCATTTTAATGAAATTGAACTAATAAATATTTTAAATGGTAACATTGTTAACGGATGGAATAGGCTATATAAATTTGTTAATAATGCATTAAATTATAGGAAAATGATATTAGAAGAATTTGTATAATTACTTAGTTTAAGCTTAGGTTTATTAAGATACATTTTTATAACAGACGACTATATGTCATTGTTATGAATTACCTACTTTATTTATTTTCATTTATTAAATACGATAACAATTACAAAAAAAAATTACAAATATTTTAAGTAGGGCAACCAACAAAAACAACACTAGAAACAGTAAAAAAGCCGCTTAAATAAAAAATAAACCCTTTAATTTAAAACTAAACCGTTAAATTTCATAACTTTTTAATAAAATCGTTACTACAAATAAAATTGGGGTAAAATTTGTTAAGTAAAACTTTGTTAGTCAAACAAAGATGCACACGAGAAATTTTTTCCCTAAGCTTCAAAGTTCAAATTGTTTTATAAAAAAATACTTTTTATTAACCAACAACATTAAATTTTCAACTTTTAATTAAGAAAAAAAAAAAAATACTTCAAAATACCGATCGCAAAAAATTTGAAAAAGCTCTATTTTAAAAGAAAAAAGCTTAATTGTTAAAGAAAAAAATTCAAAAACTGGCTAATATTTACAAAATAAGCTGAAATAAGCAAATATCAAGAAATAAGCTAAAATAAGTACATGTATTAAATTTGGTTTTACCAATTTTTTCTTAATATCCTTTACATTGAACACTTACAAATGAAATCACAAAAAAAAATATTTTAAAAAAAATATGTTAGAGGTGAAAACAAAATTTTGAGGTGAAAACCTTTTTTGGATTTAAAAAAGAAATTGTGTGATGAAAAAACATTGTTGAGGTGAAAAACTATTTTTGTGGTGAAAACAAAAATTTGTGGTGAATAAAAATTTGAGGTGAAATAAAAATTTAAAGTGGGGACAAATTCCATCGATTTATTGAAAAATTCATCACAAAATTTAAATATTTTGAAAATTTTGTACTGATTAAATGTCAGAAAAAGTGGTCACCCTACTTTTAGGTATTTGCAAAAAAAAAAAAATATTTTGTTTCGCAAATGTTTCTGCCCCATATTTTTTTTGTAAATTTTTTTCAACGAAATATTGTTACCGGCAGTTTTGTTTCGCAAATTTATGTTTGAAATATTTGTTTTCCCAAAATATAAAAAAATCTTTAATCGCTTTGTTTCCCCAAAATATCAAAATCTTTAATCGCTTTTAGGCATCTAAAGATCATCTCCAAAAATTGTATGCTTATTTGTTCCATATTCTTTTATATCAATGGGTGGATAAATGGATTAAAAATGAAAGGATGTATTTTGAAATTTTTTACTAAATTTTTGTTGCTACATTTTTTTGGCGAAATTAACCTTTATAAGTTTCTTATAATTTTTTTCCTAGAATTGATTCACCAATTTGTTTTACGCTGGGCGAGTGTTTTTAAAATACGATGCCATTGCATAAGCAATGACAATTTATCTCTTATAAACGCTGAAAAATATATCGATTGAAACAACTGGAAAATATTTTTTGGCGGTATTTTTTTTTCTAGAAATTTTTTTCAACAAATATTTTTTCCATCAATTTTTGTTTGGAACATTTTTTATATCGAAATTTTTTTCTGCTATATTTTTTTGCGAAATTTTTTTTCTTAAAAGGAATTTTTTTTATTTTTTATGAAGGTTATACGGTACCTATAAAAAATCTAATAAAAAACATTTGTTTTCAATTTATAACGAGCTTTCAACCTCCGTATATTTACAAAAATAAAGCAAATTGTATTTTGGAATTATTTCCTAAAGAAAAATCTTCTTAAATTTATTTCTTAAAAATATGTTTTTCCTCAATTAATGCAAAAATTGTATTTTGAAAATTTGATCAATATACAACTAAATTACGAAGTCTTTAAAGAGGTAATGACAATTTAGCATTTAAAAAAGTCAGGAAAAATATATGAATTAAAACAAACACAAATTATTTTTTTCGCGATATTTTTTCGCTAAAAATTTTTTTCTGGATTATTAACGGATTTTTATGAAATTTGGCAGAAAGAATATATTTAGCAGAAGCTAAATGCTGAATTTTAAGTAATATAAATTGAAATTAAGATGTGTTTCAATTCCGCGTTTTTTTGAAGACAAAAAGCGCCATAACTTCTTAAGTAGAAGCAAGGACAGTGTTTTTTTAGGACTGTAGGTATATCTTGGAAAGAGGAATTATTTATGTCTATGAACAGAGGGAATTTCTTGAACAAGTTTTAATAAACTTTTTTTCACTAAGCCGATGAAGTTTTCTTTACAATCTGAATGAAAAATTTCTTCAACATTATGCTTCAAAATTTTAATGAAAGTGTTTTTAATGAAACTTTTTCATTAGTCGATTGAAATTTGAAATAAATAAAATGAAATTTTTCATAAATTTTATGAAAATTTGCATTAATTGAATAAAATGTTTCAATGGACGAGTTCCAGGGACATTTCATAGATGTACTGAAAAAACTCATTGCTATCATGCAGATATTTCTCTGTGTGGATTATGGATAATTTTTATGGATTAGTTTCCGAGAATGTCTTTAAATCTATTTTGATGCATCATGCCTTAAGTAGGCAACGAACAAAAATTTGTTAGTACATACAACATAAAGTTTATTACCCCCGCCGAATACGTGGTATAAATTTCATTGCAAAAAAGCTTTTGCCGGTTTAACGGTTTAAAAAACAAAATCACTTAAGCTGACGCGCGAAATATTTAAAAAAATTTTTTGTCACCCAACGGAAAAAGTTTTGTTATCCCTTCACTACACAGAGAGAATTTCTTAGAGAAGTTTCAAGGAAATTTTTTCAGTAAACTAATAAAGTTTTCTTCACGATGTGAATGAAAAATTTTTTAAACTTTATGAAAAAGCTTCATGATTCAATGAAACTTTTTCATTAGTCATATCAACGTTTTAATAAATAAATTGTAATTTTTAACTAAATTCTATGAAAACTCTATTAATTTAATGAAAATTTTAAATGGTCGAGTTCCAATGACACTTCATAGATCTAATGCAAAAATCCATTGATATCATACAGAGAATTTTCTCACTGTAGCGGTTGAGACTTATAAAACTTTTAATTTGACATCCGTGGTCAATAATTTCGTTGAAATAAAACAAAAAAAAACACAAAATAATGAAAAATTTAACCATTTTTGAACCCACTTATAATGTTTCACTGAGAAAATTATCTGCATGCTATTATTGAATTTTTGTATAAAATCAATGAAACATTGATTGAAAATTGTCGTTAAGTTAATTCAAGTTTCCATAATATTGTATAGAAAATATCATTTTATTAATTAAACACTTGCATACTTCCAATAAAGGACTTTCGTTGAAAAGCTGGTTTTATAAAAAGTAAAAACTTTTCAATAACTTTAGGAATATTTCCATTTATTTTGTGACGAAAAACGTTTCATTGATTTACTGAAAGATTTCATTATTTTTCGTCCAAAAACTATCTTTCCCAAAAGACTTTTCTTGTTAGTAGAAATTCTGTTTAGTTTTCACCAAATTAAATATCTACAAATAATATCAAAACAAATCCGGTTATTTTCATTCTTTTTTGCATACTAAAATACATAGATAACGTTATCAGAAATTTTCAAGTATTAAATGGATGGCGTAAAATGAACAGTAGACTGGATTAAAACTAATTTCAAAAAATATACACGCTGAAAAAACGCCGTGCTGGAAATATAAAAGCTGGAAATATACTTTTGTTTGGAAATTATTTCCGCTTCCCACGCTTCTAATATAACATGTTTGCTTGCAAATATAATTATGTTTGCTTTAAACATATATATGTTTGGAACTAGTGAAAAACGTGTACTGGTAAACATATATATGTTTGGTTGCAAATATATATATATATTTCTATTACAGTAGTTTTGATTTAACTGCCTTTTACTTACGTGCACTTTTCACATAACTGCACAAAATTTTGGTTTCGTTGTTATTTTACAAAATTACGTATGCAATTGCCTTCATTAAGTGCACTGTGTATACCTGCGCATTTAAAATAAGTGCCTCATGTTTTTGGCAGTTGTACATTATTTTCATACAAAAGATCGCCGTTAGCTGCCTCTTATGTTTTGCTTACTTAGTTAGTTTGGTTAGTTAGCTTGTACCTACATAAATTTGTATGTAAAAACCTTATAAAATGTTTTATGAATGTTTTTTATTTTCGTTTTGTTGTTTTTTATATAAATTCTATTATATGAAATAAACAATTAATAAAAATAAATTAAATCATATCTGGTCTTTGCAGTTTTCAACAATTTAGTTTACCTGCACTTTAAGGCAGGTAACCAATTTGAGTTAGCAGCGCTTTTGGCTTACCTGCACAAAAATTCGTGCAGAAGTTGGATGTGCAGCTAAGTCAAAACTACTGTATAAGTATGTTTGCATGTCCCAAACATAATATCGTAAAAATAATTTAAATTGAGAATGTGAATCATTGTAAACATATATATAATTACCTGCAAACATATTCAAAAGCGATTTTTTCTGCGTGTACACAACGATTTTAAAAAACCATAAAAAAAAACTTAAATAGAAGAAAGCTATTAGTAGTTTAAAGGTCAACAAATTTTAATTAAAATCTAAAAAAATTAGTTTCATGGGGCTATTAAAATGTATAACAAAACGTTTGATAATAAATTTCAATAATTTATTTACAATTTTTTCAGGATTCAGTGCGTTTATTAGCTGGTATTGCAGATACTAGTAAAGATGGACTTATATCATTCTCAGAATTTCAAGCTTTTGAAGGTTTATTATGTACACCAGATGCTTTATATAAAACAGCTTTTCAATTATTTGATCGTCAAGGAAATGGCACAGTATCCTTTGGTAAGGATGCAACTACTAATTGCCATTAATAAATAAATATTTGTAACTCTACTTCTTCTCTCCATTCTAGATGATTTTGCTGATGTCGTACAAAAAACTGAATTACATTCAAAAATACCATTTAGCCTAGAAAGTCCGTTTGTTAAACGATATTTTGGTGAAGTAAGTTTTATAAACTTTATTTTTGAAAAAATTGTTTAAGCTTCTGTTTTAAAATTTCCTTAGAAAAAACAACGTTTAATTAATTACGCTGAATTTACTCAACTACTTCATGATTTTCATGAGGAATATGCCATGGAAGCATTCCGTAGCAAAGATCCAGCTGGTTCTGGATATATTTCTCCATTAGATTTTCAAGATATTATGGTTAAAGTTAAAAGGCATTTACTCACAGCCGATGTTAAAGATAATTTGGTAGCAGTAAGTATTTGTGAAATATTTTTAATTAGCTTAAATTTGAAAACTTTTCTTACCTTCCAGGTCACCGAAGGCCATAAGGTAAGCTTTCCATATTTTATGGCTTTCACATCGTTGCTTAATAATATGGAATTGATAAAACGCATCTATTTACATTCTACACAAGGTAATCGCACAGAACCAGTTACCAAAGATGAACTTCTTTATGCTGCTCAGACTATGAGTCAAATTACACCTTTAGAAATTGATATTTTATTTCAATTAACTGGAGCTTTACATCATACTGGGTGAGTTTTTTTTTTTTTTAAGATGAAAAAGTAGATTTGGCAGATATTTCAAATGTCATTAGTTTGTTAATGATCCAGACTGAAAGTTTTTGAAAATAAATATTCTGCCCAGTTTGGCGATTTTTTTACATATAGTATATCGCTCAGCATTTATTTGTCTAACCACAAGTTTTTAGGACGTATGATAGGATCTGCATGATACTGATGCGTTTTTGCATACAAGCTATGAAGTTGAACTGCATCTCGTCCAGTTTCATTTAGTTAATGCATTCAAAGTTTCATTCAGTCAATGATGAAGTTTCATTAAAAGACTAGTTCCATAAAAAGTTAGAAGCTTATCATTAACTTTTAGAAAACTGTCGTTCACTTTGTTAAGAAAAGTGTGTATACTGAAAATTTTCATAATTTTTCGTCCACTAAAATTCACTCTGTGTAGGCTTCTAAAATAACTAGTGATGATTAAACCTAAGTATGTACCAAAGATTCATTCATTCATTTATATCGATTGAACTGTAAACCATATTTTTAAAAGTATGTTGGTAAACTATAAAAGGTGCCTCGAGATTAAACTTTGAAAGACCTACGATTGGATCTCAGAAAAATCGTCAGGCTATCTTTAACCTTACAAACTACCCTTAACCTTAACCTTACAATTAAAATATAGAAGGATTAACCCTTAGAAGGTGCAAGGTTTCTTTTAGACCTGTGATTGGGTTTCAAGATCTTAGTTTTAGGTCTACGACGAATTGTTACCATTTTATATCGAACAGATCTGTCACTTGTCATAGTTGGTTAAATTTTACCAGTTGGGGCATACCAAACCTTTAATAGGTCACTGAACTTTACTCAAAAACACACTTGTGTGACATGTTCTAGAATATGTCAAGGGAATATGTCAAAGAAATACCCTAAAATACTTAGTTCTGTGAAATGTCATATGATAGGTCTAGGACTTGCCAACTTCCTATTTTCATTAATTTCCTCCTCATAAAATAACGGTTGGGCGCTGTGGTGGAATGGTTAGCGCGTTGGACTGTTACATTACCGGTGACGGCAACATCAATTCAGAAAAATAAAGCTGTTCCCATAGCACTTAACCCCACCGAATTAAAATAATGAATCAGGGCTATGAACCAAAAAGCTTCAATAAGTTCGCCAACTATCCAACAGGTGGTGAGCAACAACTGTTCTAAGACTGCCACGTTTGAAGCCCTTCATCTTTCTTTCATCTCTCCACTATAAAATTTCCAAAGAAAGCAACATATTAATAAATACGAAGAATTTCCTGAGTGTTGCTTCTCTTTATTCTCAAAAAAAAAAAAAATAAATAAAAAATAATGAATTCCAACACTAACATTTTAAACTTCCACGATTGTTTTTTGATCTTAGGAAAGATCAGATTTTAGCATAAACTTCTTAAACGCTACGGTAACAACTATCATCCTGATCTTGAAACATACTTTTATACTGAATCTTTGGATATGTTGTAGAGTAGAAGATACACTCAGGGCACTTCTGCTTTAAAAATATGTAGTTGTTTGGGTTGCAATACAGTTTCTTTATTTTTAATGCAAATGTCAGTCATTTGTAGAACAAATTAAAATATTTACTAACCTTGTAGTTCATTTAAAACAACAACCCATACCAAATGACTGTTTAATGATTTTACATTAATTTTTTACAGTTGTTTTTTGTTATTTAAAAATATAAAATATAAATATACTACCATGTGGTTCATTTTTACTACAATTGTTAGTAATTTTTTGAACATTAAAAACCAAATAACAATGTTAGTTGAATTTAGTGTAATATAAGTCATTTCTTTAAGTGAAATTGCATTTGTTTTCAACTACAATTGCAGTGGTCTTTACCTACATAGTATTCTAAGTGTACTAACAATGGAAGTATCCCGACCCGGACCGGCAGATCTTAATGAGCTTCGGATATGTTGTAGAGAATAACAATTTTGTTAGCTGCCCAATCTCATGTTTAGGCATTACTAAGTGGGATCAAAAATTACCCCAAATTTTGTATCAAATGAAAAGGTTTTTGATAACACATTCACTTTAGTAAAAATGATGTCTAAAGATATTCAAGTATTTTTGTTATTCAAAACAAAATGTATTTTGAGTAACATTAAATCTTGCGTTTTATTAAGGAATTATAGTTGTATTAAGCTTAAAATAATGTATAGTAGTGCATATTTAATTTAATGGATAGAGTGTTTTTATGCGACTTTTCCTGAAGAGCCTTTTCCCCTAAATTTCAAATAATTCAAAACTCTGGCAAGTCTGGGTTCATCATATAGGCAATATGGGTATCAAAATTTTTGCTTTCTTGAGTACTTTAACCCTGTGTACAAATAAATCTAAATTTCATAAACTAGAGACCAGTTTTCATACAAAAACTAATGAATTTTCAACGCCACTTTTTAACCTTAAACGTGAGATTGGACAGCTATAAAATAATACTTGTCTCTGTTTTTCCTTGACAACATATCCAAAGTTCATTAAAATCGGTGAGTTCGGGTCAGGATACCTCCGTTGTAAAATACATGTATTTTTTTAGCTGCCCAATCTTACGTTAAAATGGTCAAAAATTAACCCATTTTACTGGAGTGGCAAACCGTGTTTTATTTTGAACCCTAATATTTTTTCCAAAGCAATAAAAGGTCACTTGCACAGCCTTTAGTTATTGTTCGGAGTTCCCAAAAAAGAATGAATTTATATTTTGTTTAAAGTTTTTTGTAAAGATCTTCAAAAACAATTTACAATAAAATTGAAAATACAAGTGAAAATCTCAACTTTTAAAATACGAGTGTTGCATTATGTCGGTAATGGTGGCGAGTTGAAAAACTCCTTTCAGAGACGTTCTAAAACATGTAAACGAGTGAAGGCATCGGCTTGAAAACTAACACTAGATGGTTTTTGAGTTGCTAAACGCTAATCTGGTATCAGAAATTTTAAAATTCAAAATGTCAGATCTAATATGGCAGATGATTTCAAAATCTTTCTTAATTTGATTTAAAATTGTCTTTCAATAGTTCTAGGAATAGCTGATTACGAATCTGACATACGATTTTTATAATTCAATGTGTCGGATCAGAGATTTTTTGCGAAGGATCATCGGATTCATATCAAGTATTCTGACAAGTTTTTTGAAAAATTATTGGTTCCGTTGTAAAATATTTATAGGAATGGAAATCTAACATTTAATATTTAAACTTAAAGATGGTGGATCTAATAACAAGTTTAAAGAGAATCCAATTATTTAAAATAAATTCATCTGATATATCAGATCCACCATCGTTAATTTCAAAAATTAGATATCAGATTCGTGTTTAGCGACCCTCAAAATATTCAGACAAATAATTTTCAACGAAACCGATCACTTTTCAAAAATACTGTTCACCATTATGAATCCTTCCTTTTGAAATATGAAAATATAAATTCAGATTCGGATTTATCGGTTCTAAAAATTTCCCGAAAAAATATTTGATACGAAATATAGCTCTTAAAAAAAAAAATATACACAATATTGGCTCCGCCATTTTGAATTTTTAAATCTGATTTTAGTTTCGAATTCAGAGACCCCTAAAACATTCCGTAAAAGTATTTTATACGAGTCCGATAACCTTCACAATAAAGAAAGATCCGCCATTTTGAATTTTAAAAATCAAATCTCTGATATATACAATGAAACTGATCACTTTTCAAATAAATCTTACGCCATATTGGAGCCGACATTTTGAATTGTGAAAATCGAATGTCAGATTCTTAATCAGTGATCCTAAAAACTTTTAAATGACAATTTTAAATCAAATTAAAAAACTTTTTGCAATTATCCGCCATATTGGATCTGCCACTTTGAATTTTGAAAACCAGATTCGAGTTCATTGATCTCAAAAACCGAGCGGTTACGACTTTCCGTCTAGCCTTAACATGTTTTAAAGCGTCTCTGATAGTATTATCTCAACTCGAGTCTCCACATTGGTAAACCACTATTACCTCCATATTGCCTTTGGAAAGAAAGGCACGTAGTTATGAATTTGTTTCGGTTGGGGGGAGGGGGCTTTTTCGATTTTTTATTTTGATTATGTATTTTTTTTTGTGATCCGGGAAAACTTTTAAAAATACCCAATGGGGAATGAGGAGTCAATTGACCTAAAAGTGACTGGTTAAAGAAGGACTTATCACAGGACTGATATAATTTAATACTGAAGTGGGTTACGCAGTGTCAATTGTCCTAAAATTACCAATCCTGTGACTGGTAAAGGGAGGACATACCACTTAACTAGAGTGATTATTAAGAAGAAAAAGCCAGTTGGCCAGAATTTTACCCATTGGAAGCTGTTTAGTTTTCGTTTATTTTATACGACATGGCCCTTTTGCGACTGGTCCCATTCCCCATAGGGTATGTGCACACTAGGGTCACAGCTTCTTTTGCTAAATTTTTAACTATCAGAAAGTGATGATGAATAATATATTTATTAATAATAGAAATCGCCATTTAAGGTCATTTTGAAACAAACCCCTCCCTCATAAAGTGCATTTCCTTAAAATGCATTTTTCCAAGTTTTTAACATTAAAGCTGTACTAGTTGACCAATAATAGTGCACAACATATTTTAAATAGCTTTTTACTTATTGTGTTCGTTATTTTACGAATTTTAAGTCTACATCGCGAAACAACGTTTTAATCTCTTTTATCAAAATCCGAGAAACACGTCAATTTTGAAAACATTTGTGTCCTTTATGTTGGATATGCACGTTATTGTCTAATTACGTTAAAATTTTAGGTAAATATTAATTTTTAGTTTAATTAAACAAAAAGAGGAATATGCGAAAACCTTTTTGAAAACAGCGAAAAAATAAAATTGCGTTTCTTTATATTTTTATGGACAGCTAGGGTAGCTAAAATTTGATAATTGCAAAAAAAGTCAAAAGTTATAACCCAGAAACTTTAGACTTCTAATAACATGGTTAAAAAAAAATTAGTATGATGCTTTATATAATCATACGAAATTTAATATGAGTCTTAATACAGTTTTATCCGAGAAACGGGCCCATATAATTATATAATTTTGCATTAGTTTAGTTTTAATTTGATAATATCAGATAAAATTACATTCGAATAATGGCACGATACAATTTAATCTGATTTTATATAGCGATATAAGTTTATATCTGAACTGATACTAGTATTTACAAAATAAGCTATAGTTGTATACGGTTTATGATTTTAAAACTTCATTAAAATCCGAAATATTTGCTTCAACGTTACTAATTCTTTTAGACTTTAGCCACTTACAAAATGTTTACAAGTTTATAATTTGTAGCAAATTCCTTGCCATTTGGACATTTTATTTCATTTAAAAAAATTCTCTTGAAATTATCTAAAACATAAGTTGTTTGAGAAAAAAACTTTAAAAATGAAGATATAATTTAGGCGCGGATCCAGAAAATTTGGGGGGGGGGGAACTTAGAGTATTTTTAATTAATTTTTTAATCTTTTTTTCGTGTATTGAAAAATATCATTTTGGGGAATTCCCCACCCTGCCGCAATAATAATAATAATAATCTTTAAAAAGAATTTAGAATTAAACACAAATAATTCTAAAAAGGAAGGCCTTGCTAACCACTTAATTTTTTTTTGTTATATTCGTACCATTTTTGATTTCACTGAATTTTCACCCTAACAACACTTTGCAAAAACATAGTCATTTTATCTGCTATTTTTATTTAAAATGTTTGTAAATTTTGAACATATTTCCGAACAAAAAACTACAAAAACCAAGAAAGCTTGGTCACAATTTGATTAACGATTATCGAATAAATTAATACTTTTCTTTTCAGAATGTTTTCTTTTTCTACAAACCCAAAATTTAAAAAAAGTAGAAAAATCTTAAGAACGACAAATATTTTTAACTTTTATTTTCAAAAACTTTCAGTCATATTTAGGGAATAACTCAAAATACATATTGGTAGCGATTCCTATTCTCACTTTCACCATTCACCTCAGTTTTCGAACCTTATTTTCTCTCAAATAATACAAATTTATAAATTTTTTATTATCCAATCGTCTTTACAACAACCAAATCTTTATAAATCTGAAATCAAAATGGAACTAATAATTAACACTCGGTAAATAATGAGATTCGAAAATTGAGGTGAATGGTGAAAGTGAGAATAGGAATCGCTACTATTATTACCATGATTCATTTTAATTAAAAATGTATTAAATATTATAAAATGCCTAAAATTGTAATAACATATCTGTATTATTACTCTTGTCTTTTTAATGTTTCTTTTAAAAAAAAAAAAAAATTATTAAAATTTCTTATTAAAAGTTGGTGGAGACGTAAAAAGCTTCAAGCAAGTAGGCAAGTGTTTAAAACAAAATGTTCTGTATTTTTTAGAGTTTTTTGTTTTCCCAACCTCCATAACCATGTTTAATTCCAATTTAAACTCAAATTTAATCAACAATTTAACTAATTAATTATATTTATTATTTTAGTCGTATAGTTTATAGTGATTTAAGCAATATTGCCCCCGAACATTATACCAAGCATATCACCACAAGATTGGCTGAAATAAAGGCCGTCGAAAGTCCAGCCGATAGATCAGCATTTATACAAATTTTGGAGAGCACGTATCGTTTTTCGCTGGGTTCATTGGCAGGAGGTAAGATTTTTTTGAGCAGAAAAATTAGTTCAAAATTTAAAAAAAAAAAATTCCTTTAATCCCTTTTTTTAGCGGTGGGTGCTACCGTAGTGTATCCCATTGATTTGGTTAAGACACGTATGCAAAATCAACGCACAGGTTCATACATTGGTGAAGTGGCCTATAGAAATTCATGGGATTGTTTTAAAAAGGTTCAATAAAATATTTATGATCAGTTAAATATATCGCCATAACATCTCCCCTCTGTCTCCAGGTTATCCGTCATGAAGGTGCCTTAGGTCTTTATCGTGGTCTACTGCCTCAATTGATGGGTGTGGCACCTGAAAAAGCTATTAAACTGACTGTCAATGATTTAGTACGTGATAAATGTACGGACAAGCAGGGTTTTATACCACTGTGGTCTGAAATTTTAGCTGGTGGTTGTGTAAGTGATGAATGGAAATTAAATTTGAAATTCGAAATAATTCAAAAATTTGCATTTTTAGGCTGGTGCCTCTCAAGTGGTCTTTACAAATCCTTTGGAAATTGTTAAAATTCGTTTACAAGTTGCTGGTGAAATTGCTGGCGGTCAAAAAATTCGTGCCTTTTCGGTTGTTCGTGAACTGGGTTTGTTTGGCTTGTACAAAGGTGCTCGCGCTTGTCTGCTGCGTGATGTACCATTTTCGGCCATTTATTTCCCCACATATGCTCATACAAAATCATTATTTGCCGATGAAGACGGGTAAGTTGGTTTATAATAGTTGCTTTGTTGAAAAAAATGGTACTTTAGGAGCTGTGATAGCATTTAAGTAAACATTTTAAAGAATAACGGCTGTACTTTGGTCGTGTCCTTTTTTAACCTTTTAACTGGTTTATTAATTTTAAAATAGGCAAAACAAATTTTACAAAATGTACCATAACTTTTGAACCAACAGTCCAAAATTAAAATGTAATGGCTTAAATAAAAGACAAGATTTTATAGCATTATAATCATCAAATATCAAAGTACAATTATTTTTTACTTGAAAATAAATCTTGTGTTAAAATAGCTATTAAGTTTTGTTTTACTGTCGCAGCCGGCTAAACCAGTAAAACGGTTTTTTGGCTCGGTAGACCTATTCGATTTTATTCATTTCTCTTTTGCTCTTTCATATTTTTGTATAATTATACAACTTTTTATCTTGAATCCAATCTGTAGCGTAGAAACTACCTTTACAAAAGACCTACTTTTTACCTAACACCGGAATTTTAAATGTTTATGACTGAAGGTCTAGATTGATATAAACCCAGAATTCAATTCAAAATCAAACGCCCTAAACATGTACTTTCATAACAATGATTGGACATAAAAACAATCCTCAAACCATGCTTTTAAGCAAGCAGGATGTATCAATGAGGAGTAGTCAAACTGTAAAAGCCATTCTTCCAAAATAGTAAGTGGATCACGCTTCGTCGCAAGAAGCTCTAACCCAAAAGTTCGAACAACAAAAACCTTTGTCTTAATTAAGTATTTGGGTTGTCTGAAGATTTTTTTAATAAAAATCAAAATCTTTAATCTGTTTAGAGTTGGCGAAAATGAAAATCTTCCTATTTTCTTGAAAATTGCGCGAATATTTAAAATATTGTACTTTTTGCATAAATGAAATTAAACAAAATGACCCTAAAATTGTGGACTTTCTTTATGCCAAAAGTAAATTGTATAAATTTTGTCTTCTCTGGAATAATATTTATTTTAAATCTTTTTTTCGATGAAACTCGAAAATATTATTTTTTGCAAATTCAAAACAGATTTTGGCAAAAAGTGCTCGATCGAAGATTTTGAGGGAAAAATTTGACCCTATATGTCATGGAACAAAATGTTTAGGCAGTTGACTTCTGGCTTAGGTTGTGGCTTTTTAACTAATTATCACTAAATTCCCTCTAACCCTGTATCAAATGTCACGGCGTTTTTAGTTTGTCTACTCCTAATATATATACTCTTTGTTTTGAGACACCTATTGCAAAACTATAAGAGTATTTTCATTTTATTTCAATGAAAAACTTTTCGATGGTCTCCAATTCTAAAAAAAAAATTGGTGGGTGTCTACCAGTGAACGCAAATATGTAAAACGGGTATTTTATTTTCAAATCTGTGGCAACCCTCTAGCTTTAAAATGTAGAAAAACGGGGTAGGGAGTTCAAGAGGTCACAACTTTTGTTGTTTGAGAAATGCTCCCGCTGCGTATGTAAGTCGTTTTCGTTTTTAGTAAAAATGCCTCCATACAAATTAAATTTTTCAAAATCAAAATGTAACAAAAATTAAACTTTTATTGGCAATTCTAATGCAATTTTAATTTAATTTAAGTCTTATTTGACTGTGAAATATTGCAATAATAGTCGTTATAACGATTTTTTGAAAGAATGACTTTAAAAAAATCTACGCATTACATAATCTGAATTTTGAAAAATTTATGGTTTCAAGAAATTAATAAAATAAATTTAATTTTTAATAATTGTTTTTTGAATAAATCAAAATCAATATTAGTTTTTTTTAAAAATCCCCTGTTTGAGGATTATGTTTGAAAAATTAAGTGATATGTCACATATCGGAATTGAGGTTTATAGCTGAACATTTTTCTGTCCCTATCCCCAAATAAAAATGTAGATTATGACCAACATGATTTTGGTCATAGTGTCAAATTAAAAATATAAATATTGCCCAAATCGGCCTAATGTCGAATGTGCCTAATAGGGAATATATAAACGTTATAGAAACGTTTTGCGAATTATGTCCGAAACATATCGGTCATAATATATAAAGTAGAAATCGGGACAAAGTCCGTGGGGATTATGACCAGTCACTAAAAATTTAGGTAATTATCCCCAAAATGAAGACTGATTTTTGAGAAAGAACATTAAAAGAGACAATATTCAAAAGGTGGTTAAATTAAAGTTCATAATTGATATGACTACAGTCATAGAAACAAATCAATAAAAACAACAATATATAAACAATTATAAAAAATAAAGATAAGCCCAGAAAGATTTTCTATTACCCCGTAATAGGTTTGGGAATAAGAAATTAAGGTCGGTACCTAGTTACATTTCTATCACAAACCCTATTATTTTAACAAGGACATGTCCATTCTGGTAATGCGTTACCAAACACATATTTTAAGTATAAATGTACTAAGATTTTGATTATTGAAAATTAATTTTTTTTATATTTTATATTAAATTAAAATTAAAAAATTTTTAACTCAAAATTTTGAACATGATTTTTTTTTTATAACTTTTGGGTGGAAAAATAAACTTTTTGTAATATGGAGGTAACTTGTTGCTTTTCAATTACAAACCCTATTATTTTAACAAGGACATATCCAACGAGGTAAGAAAAGGGTGTTTTTTATAGAGGCAACACTTTTTTAACTGGCGGCCATTTTGTCAGCTGTCAAGTGATTTATGTTTAGTTTGGTTTGCCATTTCAACAACAACAACGCTTTCAAATTGTGCAAAATAATCGTAATCGGATACGTCAATAAACAAAACTGTCGTATTTGGAGTGATGATAATCCTCAAGTGTATGTTGAGACACCGTTACATCCAGAAAAACGGACTGCTTGGTGTGCTTTATGGGCTGGTAGAATCGTTGGTCCGTACTTCTTTAAAAACGATGCTGGTCAGAACGTTACAGTCAATGGTGACCACTATATAACCATTATTACTTACTTTTTCGTTCATCAATTAAACAACCATGATGTGCAGGAACTGTGGTTTCAACAAGACTTCACAACATGTCACACAGCTCGTGCCACAATTGATTTATTGAAGGAAACGTTTGGTATCCGCATAGTTTCACGTTTCGGACCCGTGAATTGGCCTCCAAGATCGTGCGATTTAACGCCGCTGGACTATATTCTGTGGGTATATTTGAAGTCGTTAGTCTACGCCGATAAGCCCGAAACGATTGACCACAACATTCGCCGCGTTATTGCCAATATACGGCCACAAATGTTGGAAAAAGTCATCGAAAATTGGACCTCCAGATTAGACTAAGTCTGAGCCAGCCGTGGCGGTCATGTGCCAGAAGTCAGATTTAAATTATAATGCCAGAAGATTATCTTTCGAATAAAGTAAATTTCATGTCAATTAAATAAATCATCTTTGTTTTATTCCATTTCAAAGTTATATACCTCTATAAAAAACACCCTTAGAAACGAAGTAATTATATCATAAAAACATTTAAAAATGTGAATTTGGTATTACTAATGTGCAGTCAGTAATACCAAAAGTCGCTAAGTAATGCAAGGGTAAGGAGTTTCACTAATTGCCAGGTAACATGTTCCGTAATATTAACCTATTACCGAGGTTTTGCTGGGTGATTTATTACAACAGTTAATTTTGTGATAGAAACCAACATTACTGAAAGGGAATATTTGCTAATGCGGTCCAGATTAGCGAACATGTTCGAAAAAAGGGACCTAAATTAAAAAATTCTCTGAAAGCATAAAAAATTGTAAGAAAATAATGTCAAATCATCAAAAAAATGTTATTTGAATTAAAATCTTTCTTAATTTTGTTTACTAAAACGTTGCTCAAAGCTGCTTTAGGGGTTACATACACTGATAGAAATGTGTGCCTAGCATTAATCAATTCCTTCATTAATACACTGAATTTTTTCATAAAAACGTCGCCAAAGAAATGTTTAATTGAATTAATGAAACATGCTTTATTAAATTAATATTAATGAATCAATTTTTTTGGCCCAATGAAAATTTCATGAAGCATATGAAATATTTGCATTAATTCATAAACATTACGAAAGTTTCATTTGTTTAGTGAATAAAATTCGTAATTTGAATGATTTTTTTTTATTACAAAGCAAACATTTATTTCTTTATATTCAGAGACCCTAACAGTTATAAATTTTGTTTAAAAAAAATCACAAAGTAGATTTGTTATAAAGCTATTTTAAAAGCACACAATTTTTTGAATTACCAACGTTATACCAACGGTGGCAAGTTCGTTAAAACCAACAGTTGGCCACTGTTATCAATCGGGTAACTGGACAATACTGTCAATATTATTAATCCCATGTTTTGGGAAGGCATAACCGACCGTAGCTGACGCTTTTCCAACACTGTGCAGATTGCATTTTCCTGCCTGGGTATGTAAATAAAATGCTTTTAATTGGTTGTAATATTAATAAAAATAATATTGCCAAAGAATTATGCGGTGGGTACTGGCAAAACATATGCTTTACGAACAAAATAGTGCTTTTCTAGTACAATATTAGTTGCAACTTTGGTAATTTTTAACACGGTAGGCTTTACAAAAAAAGCAGTGGTCTGCCAGTACTATTTTTTTTTTGGTACGGTTGGCAATTTCTAACTGTGTTGTTTAATCGCCTTGTTTAGAGCTTGATTAAGCAGTTAATCCCACTTTTAGTCCCGGTTCACGCACGGCAACTTTACTGCGCAAGTCTTGAGTTTATAGAAGAGGGAGGAAAATAGAATGGAAGGGGGTACAGACTTGCCCGTACTACAATTCCGTTTTGTTTTGTCATCCGCAATTTTCAACACGAAGTTTCAAAACGAAAATTTCTGACACAAACTTTTTCTGTGTGAACACAAAAGCAAGTTCAAAGGAGAATTAAAGAAAACTTGCGCAAGTAAAATTGCCGTGTGTGAACAGGGACTTCGCAGATTAACTTTTCTGTGTAAATTCTCTATTAAACAAACTTTTTGAAATGCTTTAAAAAATACTGCAAAAATTATTTGATTTAAGTTCTTCAGATATGACATTTCAGAGCCGTTTATTTAACCCTTTCACTACTCTTTTACACTACAGTGAAAACATTTTTAATGAAATGTAAAAAAATATAATTTGGTTTAATTATGTTCATTATGAACTTGTTCATTGAAAAAGAAAATCATTCTATGCATGAACTGTTCATCAGAGCAATATAATCGCGATATTTGTTAACAAAGTCCGATTTTATCTCCGAAAAAAGGGACTTTTGCTGTATCTCCTAAACTAACAACGCTAAAATCACGAAATTTGGCACGCAACTTCGTTTAATGCCCAGAACAAACCCAAACAAAGTCGTTTTGTTTATTCAAATGTTTTAGTGGTAAACCAATGGCTGAGAAGTTTCAAAAATTCGATTTTCGTACCCATTTGATTGAGTCTAGGAGGGGCAGCGGACATGCATGTAAATATTGTTCTTTCTAATTTAAGGACCCTAACAAGAATGCAAAGTCAAAATTACAATATATACAAAACAAAAAAAAAATATATTCCCTAGTGAAAGGATTAAAAATTATCTTAATTTTGTTTACAGTTACAATCATCCTTTAACATTATTGGCTGCTGGTGCTATTGCTGGTGTACCTGCTGCCTCCTTGGTTACTCCTGCTGATGTGATAAAGACTCGTTTACAGGTAGTGGCCAGATCAGGCCAAACTACCTATACAGGTGCCTGGGATGCTACAAAGAAAATTATGGCTGAAGAAGGTCCCAGAGCATTCTGGAAAGGAACAGCCGGTGAGATAACATATTCCCTACAAAATTCTGCCATCAAATAAAAACTAATTTCTATATTTTCTCAACTATTTATAGCCCGTGTCTTCCGTTCATCACCACAATTTGGTGTTACATTAGTTACATATGAATTGCTACAGCGTCTCTTCTACGTTGATTTTGGTGGTTCACACCCCTCCGGTTCCGAAGTGAACAAAGCTAAACCCATCGATACGACTAGTAATATTAGTATTAATGCGGATCATATTGGTGGTTATCGGGCTGCTGTACCTCTGCTCAATGGTATTGAATCGAAATTTGGTTTATGCTTGCCCCGTTTCGGTTATTCGCAATCCCAACAGCAGCAAAAACAGTCTGCTGCATCTAATAAAACTGTAAAATCATGATGACGATATCGTAGTTTATATTAAGTTAAATGCCAGTTTCTGTTCTTTAAATTCTTTTCATGTTTTTTTTTTTATTTTCATTTTTTATCTAAAAAAGTTTTTAAGTTTTGTTAGCAAATAAAATGTGAAAATTTGTTAGAAAGAAAAAAAGTTTTAAGTAAAAATATACAATCATAAATCATAAAAATTATTTAAATAAAAACCATCATTGTATAGCTAAACAAAAAAAAAAAACAAAAAAAAAACAAAAAAACTAAATGATTATAATATTGAGAAAAGTTTAACAAAAAATTAAAAAAAAAAAAAACTATATTTTTTGCTAGGAAAATTATTATATTTCAAATGAAACGTAATTTAAATAATTAAGTATAACAGTTAGTAATCTTTGAGAGATACAACGCATACACACAAAACTTTTATAAAACAAATATTTAAAAAAAAAAAAATTAGTGAAAATTAATTTTTTTGTTGTAATTTTTTCATTTTGACAAAATCTAATGTAAAATTTATATACAAAATACAATTATTAAATAATGCCAATTTTTTTTGTTAGTAAAAATAAATTTAAATAAAATGTATGTATATGACGTACTTCAAAAATTTTCGACGCCCGTTGAAACCAAAATTAGATGCCTCTTATTTCTCATAGTTTTATGAATTGAGAGGAACGATGGACAGGGCTAGGTTCTCTATACTCAGACGCTATGAAGTCAAAGAGTATATACAAATAGAGGATCTACCGTACACAGCGTTTGTTTTTTATGCTTACCAACTGAACTCGGGCGAGGTAATGAAAATATTTTTTTTTTGCACTAAAAAATAACACTGTGCAACAAATTTCGGGTCATGGCAGACATCCCGAACCATTCCAACGGAAAATGAAAGTAGACCATTAGTAGACTAAACCCCCAAAAGGTTTTGAAATCTTGGCTCTTGTTTTGTTTTTATAGGCCCTTGAAGTTGACTCTTTTTTAGCATATTTTTGCTCTTTTTTTACTATAGATGAAAATAAAATGTTGAAATGGGTAAAAAAAAAATGCAATAACAAAGAAAGCGAAGATGCTCATTTTCACACAGACTGTTTGGTAGCTTCTTTAGAAGTGTGGTGTTCAAAGTGAGCTAAATCGGTCCAGCGCTTCAAAAGTTATGAGTGAAAATGTAAGGCTGCCTCAAAATTTTTCATACAAATGTGCGAATTTTACTAAATTACGTGACTTGTAAATTTTTTAACCAGACATATAGAGGTGAATAGTGTTGAATATTCACCTCAAGTACTTTTTTCACCAATTTTTTTTCACTTCAAACTTTTTTCACCTCGAAATTTTTTTTCACCTCAAACTTTTTTCACCTTTACATTTTTTTTCGCCTCCATTTTTGTTTACTACAAGAAAAGTTGGACATTTTATAACCAGAGACATAGAGGTGAAGCTTCCAAACAGTCTGCGTGAAAATGAGCATCCTCGCTTTCGTCATTATTGCATTTTATTTTTACCCATTTCAACATTTTATTTTCATCTATAGTAAAAAAAGAGCAAAAATATGAAAAAAAGAGCCAACTTCAAGGGCCTATAAAAACAAAACAAGAGCAAAGATTTCAAAACCCTTTGGGGGTTTTAGTCTACTAATGGCCTACTTTCATTTTCCGTTGGGGATATTTTTTCTTGTTGAACAGTGTAATTGCAACATGTTGATACAAAATTGTTGCTAAAAACACTCACTTTTATTTTACTTATATTTTGTTTTTTTTTTTTGTATTAAAATTGAATGCATTTAAATTTTATCTTTCTTATTTTATCGTTAAAATTTTAAATAAATAAACATTTTATTAAATTGAAAATGAAAATTATTCAAGTTCGAGGACATAATCTATATTTTTTTATTAGGATATTGTCCTAACAAATAATCTATAGAGTTTTTGTTTTCAAATTTATTAATTGACTACTTACAGGAATGTGTTGATAGACCTATTTCGGGAGTTTTCTAGGTTCCCATCATCAGAACACGTTTTGAAAGAAGTGACAATCCCATGCAAAACATCAAACATTAAATATAGATTTTTTGTTAGGACAATATACTAATAACGAAATATAGAGTACGGCCTCGAATAATTTTCATTTTCATTGCACAATTAAAGGTCGAAAAACATAATTTTTATTTTTAATTTTTAATAAAAATTATATCAAAATTTTATTAAATTATTATTCAAAAACATTATAAAAAATTAATTTAAACTTTTAAATTTCTGCAACATGTTTTCATTTGCTCGGTGCTAGTTTACGAACAAATAAATAGAGGGTATATTGAGAGAGACTGAGGTGTATAGAAACCCAATGATGACGTACGTGCAAAGTTTCACTTTGAAACGTCTTCACCAAAAGAATTAATGGGCATTTAAAAGTTGAAAATTTTAAAATATGACTTAAAATTTACTACAGTTTCTTATTCATTATTTTTTTGCCCATGGTTTTCCACTTTCAGATTCAAACCAATACGAAATGGACCCACTACACTTGGAAGATACATTGACAGAGAAAGTAGTTTCCATTTCGCTGCTTGGTGTAGTGGTTAACAAGCGAAACAAAAATTTTCCGATTTTTAAACTTTCGCAGATTTTTCCATAAGTTTTCTGCGCAGTGTAATGGAATTGAGTTTGGAGTACAGTATTTGAAAAATGGTGTAATTTTATATAATTTCACTTATAACAAGTTGATGTCAGCGCACCAATAATGGGATACGAACATCACAAACTTATAAGGAATTGGCATAAATTTTAGATATATTTAGCGGTAAAATAGACTGCCCTGATATGCTTGCTTAATTCCGTTTTGTGTTCAGCCATGAAATTTAAGACATGTTGATATTTTTATGTTTCACCTCATCATACTAACTATGCTCTTAATAGTACCTTTACCAGAAGTTTTATGATATGGAATTTTGCACATCAAAGGAAAACTTTAAATTATATCTCACATCAGTATTGAAATAATTTGTTATTATGTATTGATACCCCCATATATGACGGTATATTTCTGAACTCTCCCATATCAAAAAAAATGTTTGCCGAATTTACCGGAAACTTATAGTAACTGTTGTCCTATAAAATATAAGAACTTTATTTAACAAATAAGTGGGCGGGGTCAAACGTTGAAAAAGTGGCAATTTTTGAGGAAAATTATGTTAATATTTGAATTTACTGTGCTTAACTGAAACATTTAAAAATATTGAAATAAATCAATCATATGTTTTTTAAAAATTTCAGAAATTTGTCTGAAATTTTGTAATACAAACCAAGAAGTCGTTATATCTCAAAACATGACCCATTTTTTAATATTTTTTTTTTTATATTTTTAATCAATATGCAGATTTTCAGAGAAGTATTTTTCATTGCTTCCGAAATATTTAATTTTAAAATTGTGTCGCACAGTGTCGTCAATTCATATAACGGGTGGCCAAAAATAAAAGTTGCCGTACGTAAAAGAAATTTGGTACACGCGTATATATTGTTGAAACATATAAAACACAAAATTTTGTCGAAATCGCAACAAGGACGTCGCTTAGGCGAAAATTTCCTAAATGCGTTATTGCTTATTTATCCGAGTTTTCGGACAAATGATTCCCCGCTTAATTGCGTCGAAAACTCTGCATTTTTGATTACGTATTTAAGCGGGAGCTACTGTATATATATACACCCAAAAAATAAAGATAGTTGAAAATTTTGTTAAACTTCCAATTAAAATATTTAATTAACATACAGCATTTTTTTTGCTCAAATTGAGTTTTACGCAAAAAATGTTGGTAAACGGTTTAACTAAAAATAAAATTTTTAACTAATGTTTAACTAGTTTTTGTTTGTACCAAAATTGTGCTGATAAACACATCCATAGCACGGAGAACAAATAAAAAGACGTGGTAAAGATGTTGCAGATTGTCTAGAGGAAGTAGAGAGCAAATATACGAATCAATCAGGGACTGTAAATAAAAGTTTTTGCCATAAAGGTCAGACGCAAAAAGATATATTGTGACTTTTAGTTTTTCCAGCAAAACTAAAAATTATTTTTTGACTTATTTTTTTGAGCAAAAATAAAAGTTATTTTTGGGTTTTTACTTTTTTTCTTCTTTTTTTATAATTTATGGCAATTAAAAAATTCCATGAAGTTACTTTTTATTGGGATTAATCATATTTTTGCTCGAAAAAATAAAAGTCAAAACATAACTTATAAAAATCCAAATTTTAAAAAGCAGAGCATTTTATGAAAGACTTCTAAACAAGGATCAATATGATATATATGAATCAGTTCTCCGACATTTGCCTCTATGTGATTTTTTTTTTGATTAAAAATTCAAAAATAAATGTTATTTTCGGTCTCTTAAATAAACACAACCATTATTAGACTTACAAAAAAAAAAAAAAAAAAAAAAACGAAACCGCGATTGCATTTATAGTAATTAAATGTGCTAAAGTCCCAAAACTTATTTAACAAATTGTGAAAAGCAATCTGATGTAGGCGTGTCCCTATCCGGATTTCATTCCTGCCTAAGGAAATCTTCAGGGGACTTTGTTATTAGAATTTCTAGAGATATTTGTTATGTTAAATCACAAACTCAATGAGAATTTCTTGATTTTTATTTGATTTTTTTTTGTATATATGTAATTATGTTTACGATGTGGAAGTCCTGACTTTTTTTTATATATGAGCAATTCCTGGCCGACGGACGACATTCGCACACTTTTAGTTGAGCCAAAAACTATAAAGGAATATAAAGATGTGGTATATATCCTCAGTGTATTGAATCAAGGAAGATTAACGCGAATGAATTTAAAATGCTTAAACATCGGATAACATTCACACAAAAGTTTATTCATGTCATACAAAAAAAAAGAAGATTTGAAAATATTTTACCTCAAAGTGTCGAAAATTTTTGAAGTTCCTCGTATTTCTTTTTTTTTTTAAGTAGATTTTTAAAATATAATACATAATGTTGTATAACAGTTAGAACGAGAAATACATAAACGAGCTTTTTGTAAATTAGCTCCTTAAGAGGAGGCATGGTTCACAAAATTCACAACAAATGAATGATTAGAATTATCACGTGATAAGCTTTGTAGTATCGGAGACTAAGCTAACAAGAGAGGTTTTCTGAGAGCGTAACGGCAGAATTTTTTTAAAATTTGGATATGTTGTAGAAAATAATTTCCTTATCAAGGATACCTCCAATGTTTAGATTTTAATAGATTGCATAGATTTTAATTAATTCATTTAATCCCCCCATATTCTGTTTTTATTCATTAACCCTTAAATACCCAACAGCATCGATTTAAAAAAAAATGTGTATTTATGGTGTGAAATTCTAAATAAACAAAACCTACCACGATTTTTAACATAATTTTTTTTTACGCTTTTTATAACTAAAAAACCAAAATTTTGAATTGCCCGATACACAAAAATTAAGTGACTTAGGGACAAAAAAAATATATATATCATTTGTAAGCTTACATTTGACTTTAAATACTTATGTATTTTATTTAAACTAATTTTCTAAAATTATTTTTGGCTTTTTTTTAACATCATAAAAAACGCATTTCTTGAGTTTTTAATTAATTTCGCACATTTTAATTGTTTCGACTTTCATGTTTAATAAAAGTCGCAATAATAAATATGTATTAAAAATTGTATTTTATTAAAGAGCGCTTCGGTTTTCTTAACACACTTGTGAAGCTCTCATTTTAATTAAGCTCAAAATAAAGCCGTAGGAATTTTTTTAATGGTTGTAAAGATACAGAGATCCGATAAAGTATAATGCATTTCATTTAAACCTTTCGAAACTATATTTCACTTCCTTTCAATATCATAATTAAATTCGCACATTTTAGCTTTTTCGACCTTCTTGATTAATTAAAGACTCATTTCTAAGTATTTTTATTTTATTTATTTTTTATTAATTAATAATAATTATATAATAACAAATTATATCCTATAACCCCAACCGAGCATTAGATAATATGGCTTTCGCGGCGTTGTGTAGCAAACACAGACCAGTGCCTCTGGTGGGAATCGAACCCATGTCCGCCGCACTGATAAGCCAGCACGCTACCAACTAGCCCACCGAGGTGCACTCGTAAGTATTTATTTAAAAGTGTATTTTTTTTAAAAGAGCGCTTGGATTTTCTTAACACCGTAGTGAAGTTTTCATTTTAATTGAGCTCAAAATGAAGGTATAGGAATTTATTAAATGGTTGCATCTTTAAAGATGCAGTTATCATTTAAGGGTTAAGATGGGAAAATGCAAAAATAAAATTTTTACAAAAGCAACTAAAAGCACAAATATCTGAAGAAAACGGTTTTTAATCGGAACTAAGCTAATTTGCCTAACAGAATTTTATTGACAGTACTCAAGCACAGTATTCCAAAAAATGCATATTTCGCTAACATTTTCAGATTACAAAACATATGAAAACGGCGAATAATTCGGTCCTAAAACACCGGTTTCTCGAATAATTCGAAAACCGCCCTTTTTGAAAAACTGGTATTAAAAAACCGGCAAAATATAAAAAAACCAGTCTATCGAATAATTCGTAAACCGGTTTTAACAACTCTAGATGCCTTTTATTATTCAATTTTTTTTTAGTTGCGAGAAACTGTGGATAGGGTTAGGTAGAATATACTATAACTAGGACATATCTTTTAATCGCCCAATTACATATATTTTAATCGCTGAAAAAACGTGTTTTCCGCGTTGTTTTTTAATCATAATAAAGGGTAATTTTTAGAAACTTTCTTTATGGCAACACTGTTTTTGGCAGCTCATCTGTTTTCGTGTAACATGTTACTGTTAAACATGTTCAGTTTGGTCTATAATTTAACCATGAATTGACTTACAAACGAACAACGCTTGCAGATTATTGAATTTTATTATCAAAATGTATGCTCGGTTAAGAAAGTGCATCGTGCACTTCTTCCAATTTATGTTTAGTTTGGGCGACCTTCTGAGGCGGCTATTCGGAATCGTGTGACTAAATTTCGCACCAAATTAACATTATTGGACATTAAACCACCAATACGCATACGTAGAGTGCGGACAGAGGAAAATATCGGAGCTGTACCCGCCAGTGTTGTTGATGACCGTGAATTATCGATTTGGCGCCGTTCGCAGCAATTGGGCCTCTGTTACTCCACTACAAGGAAAATTTTGCGGAAGGATTTGTGTGTAAAACCTTTTTAAAATACAGCTGGTGCAAGAATTGAAGCCATACGACCTACTACAAAGGCTAACTTTTGGTGAGTGGGCGCTGGCAAAGTTGGATGAAGATCCACTTTTTTTTTATCGGAAAATTGTATTCAGCGACGAAGCTCATTTCTGGTTGAATGGATATGTGACCAATCAAAATTGCCGTATTTGATGTGAGCAGCCAAAAGCACTGCCAATACATCTCGAAAAATACACTGTTTGGTGTGGATTATAGGCCGTTGGCATCTTTGGACCGTACTTTTTTAAAGACAACGAAGGCAGAAACGTTACTGTGAATGGCGAGCGCTACCGAGAGATGATTACAATTTTGTTTTGCCCAAAATGGAAGAGCTGGACATGGAATAGCTGACATGTGGTTTCAACAAGACGGTGCCACATGCCACACAGCACGCGAAACAATGGCCCAATTGAGAGGCGAGGTCAGTGAACAGTTTATTTCAAGTTTCTATAGTGACAAGCCCGCAAAGGTTGAGGCACTCGAAGCCAATATTGAAAAATTTATTCGTGAGATACCGGCCGATATGTTGGAGAGAGTACATATGCCAATATTTTACCCAGCGTATGAACCATTTTAACATTTACATGAAATCGCCTTTAAACATTGAATCATTCTATCGACTCAAATAAAGATTTCATACATTTCTCAAAATTTTATGTGTTTTTTTCAAATCAAATCCGAAAGCTCTTAAAAAATCACCCCTTATAAGAAATATAAGAAAAACGTTGCTAGTTATCTCATAGTGTTGATTCCGACGAAGCGTACAAGGAACGTATGATTAATATTTGTTTAAGAATTGCAGATTACTAATGCGTAAAATACACCGTTATCCTAAAATCTTGGTGCCTTTCAATTTCGTCAAATTGGAATAGTTTTAATTGGAATAGTTTTAATTACTTTTAGAATCGTTTACTTGTTTCCTGCATTTAATAAAAAAAATATATGTTTTTACTCACCCAAAAAATCATTTGTTGTAACTGTTATACAATAATTGAAAACCTGAAATGAAACAAATTAAAATAAGTTATTTTTTCAGCACTTATGAACCTCAAATTTTAAATACATTTAAGTATTAAATGAAATAAATAAAATTAAAATAATGTTATTTAATAAATTATAAAAATATTACTTTAAACAAAATTATATGAATAAAATACAAACTTATTTGCAACAAATAGTTAGTAACAATTAAAAAAAAACTAATTTTTATTTTTAATAAAAATTTTATTAAACTTTTTAAGTTTTTCTTTAAATATATTTTGTTTAAAGCACTGTACACTCAAAAAAAAAAGTATGAACTAAAATTAAGTTTCAACCTTACTAAAATTTAATTTATAAAATGTTCCTTAAAATAAATAAAATTGCTTACGTATGATGCAAATTTATTAGATTTTAGTTCATATTTATTTTTCATGAACTCAACAATAATAAGCCATTTCTTTAAATTTCATTCAGGGATGATAAATGGGATTTTCAAGTAGTACCAACCAGCATAAAAAATTGTACTTTTTCGACCCTCATAGTACTAAATACAAGTTTTTATTATAAATTAACGTTTTTAAAATTTATTTGTTATAAAAACAAAATTTAGTTGATTTTAGTTACAGAATTTATAAAAATTATCAGACTATTTCTTAAATTCACCTTTTTTTGCAAGGCAATATATTTCATTACTCATTAGATTTTAGAATCACAATGCTAATTTGAAGATGTCGGCAATGGCCTTTTTCAATTGTACTTTTTTAAGATATTTATTTTTCTCTTTTCGAACACTTTTTTTTTTACTCGAACTCAAATAAAATCATCTTTAATCAATTCCATTTACAACGATTGAATCCAAATAAATACATTTGATAAATGTTAATTTATGAATGGGTAATTGAATTAAATGTTGAATCTTGAAGTTTCTCTGAAGTTTCTAAAAATAGAACTGTTGTGTTGTTGGAGTTGTACTTCTAAGATTATATATGCAAGAACAAAAACACCGTGTATTGAATAAAACTAGTTTTAATCACAACAAAACTCGACCTGACGATAGATCAGTGCGCTAAAGCGCTCTGTCTAACGTGTGGTGCGAGGGCATGTGGCATTAGAAATCAGTTTATGTATACCACGGTCAGTGATTGCACAGAAAATTTCATATAGACGCAATCGAACAAATAAAAACATAACAAATATTACATTATTCAAAAAACAGGGTCACTGACGATGGTTCAATACCAGAAACTGCTCAGTCTGATTCAGGAAAATTGAAAAATTTACAATGTAGTTATGATTTTTAGAAAATACACTCATTCTTCTCTACCACGTATTTCACAACTAAAATTAAATAAAATTGTATATTAATTATAGTATTAATTGCAATTGTGTGAAAAAGATGTTAAAATTCAAACTCAATCTTTAATTTTTATTTATATGTAAATAGTACTAAAAGAGTCAAAGAAGTACCATGGTACTTTTCCGGATACAATAGTAGCAAAAAAAGTACTATAGTACTAACTTTATCATCCCTGATTTCATTTCTTGAATTGAGTTAATATTCTTAAAAAAATATTATAATTTTTTTTTTTATTTTAAGTAAAAAGTCTGAAATTTTAAGAAGTTATTAAACTAAAAGCTAAAGGTTCAGACGTTCAGATTAGTCAAATATTTGACAAAAAACATGAAATATTTCTTTGCCGTAATCTGAACATAAAATATTTTTGTGTGTCAAACAGCAAATCAGCTGATTTTGGTCAAACAAAATTATTTCCATTCAAATAAATATTTGACAAACTTAACCATAGTGTGAACACTAGCTATCAAACATTTTCTTCTGATTTGAGCAAATATTTATTTGATCTTACAAAAAAAATGTAAGAACAACCAATGGCAAATAAATCGTTAATTATAAATTTTTTTAATAAATTTATTAATAAAAGGCTTTATAAAAAAACTGAAATATAAATAGATATTGAAAAGCGAAATTTGATGATACAATATTTTGAGAAATTTTGTTTAATAAAATATTGTTAAATGGAAAAATATGGAATGAAACGGGGAACTATTGGAATCGGAGCACTGTACACAATTGTGTTGTCGTACGTGAAAATAAAAATTTAATCACTCCGATAACAGAATGGAACATTGGTCCAAAATGGAACGATATGGAATGAAACGGGGAATGATTGGAATCGGAACACTGTACACATTTGTGTTGTCGGTGGATGTACGTTTGCTAAGGTTTGCAAAAATTTTGTCCGTTTTGCGATATCATGCTTAGTTTTCGAGATACAAGCCATTTTACAAAATGGCGATATTTTAAAATGTCCATTATCTCCAAAACTAAGTGAGATAGACCAAAACGGACAAAAGTTTTGCTCCACAAGAGTATTAATATACCCTTATAACATAAATAGGCTAGGTCCGAGAGAGATCCCGAGTGCTCAATTTTTTAAAAAAACAGTTAGTTTTTCGAGTAAATAAATGTATGTTTTTTTTACACTTTGATTAAATAAATATTTAATACAAATATTTGTTTGAATCTGAACGCTCGACAAATATTTTTTCGTTTATTTTATTTGACACTATTTGTGAGCTGTTTGAACAAACAAAAACCATCAAATATTTGATCATAGTTTGAACATAAAATAAAATAATTTTTTATTTGACACAATTGGAAGCAAATATGTAAACAAATATTTTGTTCAAATATTTGATTAATGTGAACGTACCTTAAGAAATTTAAAATTGTATGAGAAAACTAAAACCAAATACACACCTTACATAAAATTAGTTTAAAAAATTTTAACTTTTTAAAATTAAGTATAATAACTTCTTAAGAATTATCTTTAAGAAAATTTAAATGTTTAAACTAGAGTTGTGTCGTTCATGAACGAACTAGTTCAATTGAACGACTCACTCAATTGAACGATATGACTCGTTCACCAATATTCGATCTTGTCGTTCAATTCGTTCATTTCGTTCAATCGTTCATTTCGTTCTTTTTATTCACAGAACAATTGCATCTCTATTCAATTAAAACTGCTTGTAAGAGCAATTATTAAAAAATAATAGTAAAAAAATAGTAGTAATATTGTTTCAAATAAAGAAAAGCAATTATAGTCATACAAATAAATTGTTTTTTGCACAAAATAAATAAAAGTTTCAATTTTATAACACTTTTTGTCTAGGTACAGTAAAATTTGTGAAAAAACTCGTAAAACAAGAATAGTGCGTAATAATTGTCAAACGAACGACACAGTTCACAACACGCAGTTCAGTCACAAGTCAAAGGAAAAAAGAACGATTTGAACGAACTAGTTCACTGACTCGAATTGACCGAGTCACCAAAATGAACGGTTAATCCCAACTCTAGTTTAAACCTATAGAATTCTCATTTAGTTTATAGTTCATATTATATAAGTGTTTTAGTTTTGTCAAGTAAAAGTCAAATAATATATTTCACATTCAGTACGTTTGTATTAATGAAAATAATCTTACAATAATTTAATATTAACTTAAGAGATAGATGAAATTGATTACTTGACTAATAGGTGACAAACCTAAAGACTTATATTTTTGAAAGTATATACCTTTTGAGAATTACAAACTAAAAAATATATTATAAAAAGAATTAAACAGACAGGAAAAATGGTTGTTGTTGTTTATTTAAATTATACTTACTTAATATGAGTATAACTTATGAACTAAAAATAAGTTAATTTCGCATTAGCACAAGTTCAAGCGTCTTAAGATTTAAGAAAAATTAACTTGATTTTAAGATATGTTTACTAGATTTAAGCAAAATTTATATTGAATATCAGTCAAAAATATACAAAATTTTAGTAAAATTTCATAAAATGTAAGACAAAATTGACTAAATTTTTTAGTTGTTTTTAAGAAAACTGATTACTTTATTTGAGTTTCCGAAGTTCTTAAAATTTAGTTCAAATTACTTAATATTTGGTAAACTTTTTTTTTGAGTGTATGTAAGAATAGAAACAAATTTCATTACATTTTCTTTACTAAAACATAAAACACATGCTGCCGCCCATTTAAACAAAAAAAAAGAAAGAAAAACTACAAAATCAAAAGTACTTGGTGAATAAGAAAAGTTCAATAAATCAAAACACGCATTTTTTCTATTACAATTTTGTTTGAAATTTTCATTAAATCGAAATTTATTTCGAAACATAAAAAGTTATTAACCTAGAATATCTAATAAAAGATTTGAAAAAATAAAAAAAAAATTTTAAAAAAATTTTTAATTGAACCAATTAATATTTTAATTCTTTTAATAAATCGCAATTATTACTAATTTGCATGATAGATGAAAAATTAACTAAAATAAAAACAATTGCTTCTGTGTACTTATGCAATAACGTTGTCCAATCTTTCGTTGCAAACTAGATTTCTGATTAATTTAATTGAGGAATATTTTTGCTATAAAATTAAAATTAGCTTTCGCAACCAAATATCGACTACGGGGAAAAATTACTTTCAACAATGTAAAAAATTCTATTTATTTTCATTTAATCTTAAAAACTTAGTTTTAGCTAGTTTTAACATTTTTTTTAAAGAAAATTAATTAAAAGCAAAACTGTTGATAAATCTTGAAATAAAAAATAAAAGTATTTTAAATAAAAAGAGATTGTTTTATTTCATAACTTCATAAGGAAAATTATATACGTTCTGTAGCATTAAAAACTACCTTTCCTTTAATACACGCACTTTATACCAGCGGTTACCAGCAACTTTTGCTTCACGAAACCCTTGCGATACCTTCACTTTTGCAAGGACCCTCAATATTTTATTTCATATATTAAAATAAATTCAAAAGTAACGAAACAAACAAAATTTGGATTTTTATTTGAAAAATAATCTAAACATTACAAAATCCAACTAAACCCGATTAAGATGAACTCAGAGTAACCAGAAAAATGAATTCGTTGTAATTGACCCAGCAAAACTTTGGTAATGGGTGCGATAAAGTAATGCATTACCTTGTAATGTGTACTCCTTACCTGTATTATTATTTTCCAACAAGAAGTAATGAGTTAGCGATAGTTGAACACTCATGGATTACCTTGTAATGATACCTCATTACATTTTACATTACTTCAAAACATAAAATAATGACTTACCGATCATCAATTACATAATGCATGAATTATAAACGTAAAGTAATTATGAATATATATTTTTGAAAATATATTTATAGACACATTACTTTGTGATTTTTTGTAAGCATGAGGGTAATGTGTATATTTTTGATATCACGAACGAAAACACGACGCACAACGACTCATTTACATTTTAAGCAATAAAATATTATATGTATCGATAGCTCAGTTGGTAGAGTTCTCGCCTAACTAATTGTTAAATACCAGAGACCCCAGGTTCGAATCCCAGCATGACCACGTAATTTATTTAATAAAAAAAAAAACAAAGTTATTTATTTAATTAAAAAAAAATATCTGTAAAAAAAATTTTTTATGCATTTTTTTTAAGAAAATCTATTTATAGACACATTACTTTTTCCCACCATGTAACCATATAAGTAACTGGTAACACCATGTAACCATATAAGTTACCCCCTACAAGGTAAGTCCACCCATTACTTTTAGGCTCATCGCCTGTAAAATTCATCAGTGAAGTAATGTAATGCATGAAGCCCTATGGCGATACATTACTTTACCCATGATTTATAATGTGTGGTTTTGCTGAGGAGGTTAGTATTTACTGGAGTAAAATTTCTTTAATATTTTCTGATTGTCTACAATATGCATATTAAAAATTTTTTGAAACCTTTTGATATATTGTCAAATTATTTCATTTGGTTTTCGATACGGTTGTGAAAAAAATTCTGTATTCGGCTTAAAATTTATTAAAATTCAACGAATTCAACCGCCCATGCAGAAAAATACAATCGGCACAGTGTTGGCAAAGCGTCAGCGACGGTCGGTTACGTGTTGACAGAACGTGGGATTAACAATTTTGACAGTATTGTTACACGATTGATAGCAGTGGCTAAACATTGTGTATAATTATGCAAACCAGTCTTTGCCGTAGGTGTTTGAAAATCCTCAACAATAAATTATAATTATAGCAATCAAAATGATGAGAGCGAAAATTCCACAGAAATAAAACCACTATATATTTGGATAATATACAATTCAATGTTTTACTTTATTGCTCACCAATTTAAGTTGTAGACAGTAGTTCAGTTAGAAAAGAAGTGAAAGTTTCTTACAATTAGGGTCGCTAGCTAACCTCGTAATAGGGGGTTATTTGACGTTCCTTTTTAAGCTATACTTATAATTAATAAATTCACAATAGTAACGATAAATTCACAATTCATTGGATATTTTTGTAAAAGGCAATAATAAACGTTTTAAGTTCGAATAATTCGAATAATTCAAATATCAAAATTCAAGTACTTAATCATAATTCAAACTACATTTTATAAAATCTGGTTATAAAGTTAGACACATTGGTTAGAGCGACCTTGCCACCGTTGGCATAACGTTGATAATTTAAAAAATGTGGTACTTTAAAAATAGATTATATTAAATTAATTTTAATAAATATCGTTCATTCCATGATAGATCGTCCAAAATTTGACCGGTGGTTATTTAAATTACTTAATGTTTTATATACGTATTCTATAGGATATATATTAGTCACTGCCGTTTTCAGTTTCTGTAAATTTTGCAAACTCAATTTTATATTGTCGTTTTTCAGTTTTTAAAAAATCTAAAAAATGTTACAAGTAGTGAACTTTGAAAAGTCATATTTCCTAAAGTAGATGAACGATTTAAAAGGCATATGCAAGATATAAAAATCGTATAAAAGCTTCAATTGTATGCTTTACGATTTGTAATTAAAATCAATCACTTTTTTTTGCAAAAATGCATTCATTATGCACATGCTATTTTTGAAACGTTGTTATTTTTGAAAAATTTATAATTTTTGGAATAAATAACAACTTTGACTCTTTTCGGACCGGAATTCTAACTATTTTAAATAATGTTAAGTTTTCTTCGATCTGCTTTTATTTTATTCTTCTTAGTTTAAACGAGCTTAAGATCATTTATTTAATAATTATTTATTTCCAATATTTCGTCTCCACATTGGGTGACTTCTTCAGGGAACAAATATTACAATTTAAAAAACCATATAAAAAAACACCCTTTATATGTTATATCGTCCTAATATTTTTTTTTTATATTAATAGAACATTTTTGGTCTTCAAAATTAAGTAACGTTGTGAGGCTTGTTAGGAAAAGACTCTAACCACGTGCTTGATTACTAAGAAGACAAGAATGGAGCAAAATTGATGATCAATAGGTTTTTTGTTAAAGTTCTGCCTATTATGGAGGCTCTAGCTTTTCTAACACTGCGGGTTCTGATGAGACCTTTAGCCAGATCGGAATACTTGTATCAACCTAGCTAATATATTAGATTTGCTTAATTATTGTAAATATACGGAGGTTAAAACTAATGACAACTGATTAATATTGCCATTTCAAGGAATCGATTGTTTCAAGTCTCTCGCCTTGTTAAATGAATCAAGTTGGCAGTCCAGTTGGGAAGGAATTCTACCAAAAATAGCTGATTCCCAACTCGATTCTCGTTTTTGAAAATTTGTTGCTGAGTTGTTTTTGCCATGTTTTATATGTCTGTTGTTTTAACTGTATTTTTAGCCACTTCTGTCGGCTTATTTTCCTAATTGTTTCAACTGAGAATTCAGTTATTTTAACTGCTTGATTTCTTTCTTGTTTCCATCACCTTTGTAGTTATTTGTATTTTAATACTTATAATAAAAAGTTTTATAAAAATCAGTTTTTAAAACGTTGTAAGAGAAAATATTGTCTTTAAAACAATACGATTTAAATACTTGAAATAAGTACTTTTATACCTTTAATAAACAGTGAAAAGAATCTCAATCTAATGATAATAATTATAAATTTTAAAAAAATTTCCATTTCAATAAACAAACATTTGTTTTATGCAAACATTTCTGCAATTTCGTTATAAAGTAAAGGGTGTTTTTTATACAGGTATATAACTTTAAGTTGGCAGCACTTTTTTTTAACTGGCGGCCATTTTGTCATCTGTCAAGTGACTTATGTTTAGTTTGGTTTGGCATTTCAGCATGAATACACAGACGCCTGAAAAACGCTTCCAAGTTGTGCAAATTTATTGTGAAAATCATGGTTCTGTTCGAAATAAGTATCGCGCACTACCTCCATTTTACGGTCAACATAATCGTCCATCAGAGCAATTAATTCGATTAACTATGGAACGTTTTCGCAAAACGTTTACAATAAATTATGATATGCATCCACAGAGACGGCGTACAGTGCGTACACAAGAAGAAGGAAGGAAGACCATAATCAGTCTATCCGCCATAGTGCACAGGAATTGGATATGTGTCCATCCACTTTATGGAAGATTTTGCGGAAAGATCTTGGTTTACGTGCTTACAAAATCCAACTCGTGCAACAAGACGGCGCAACATGTCACACAGCTCGTACCACAATTGATTTTTTGAAGGAAACGTTTGGTAACCGCATAGTTTCACGTTTCGGACCCGTAAGTTGGCCTCCAAGATCGTGCGATTTAACGCCGCTGGGCTATTTTCTGTGGGGATATGTGAAATCGCTAGTCTACGCCGATAAACCCGAAACGATTGACCACTTGGACGACAACATTCGCCGCGTTATTGCCAATATACTGCCACAAATGTTAAAAAAGTCATCGAAAATTCGACCTCCAAATTTGACTACATCCGAGCCAGCCGTGGCAGTCATATGCCAGAAGATTATCTTTCGAATAAAGTAAATTTCATGTCAATGTAAAAAATTTATCTTTGTTTTATTCCATTTCAAAGTTCTATACCTCTATAAAAAACACCCTTTCCAACACATTCATTTTCGAAATCACAGGGTTAGTGATACAAAAATGTTGCTTCTTGTTTTTGCAACGCCACAAGTTCAAGTCAGAGGTTCTGAAATATTAAAAGTTTTAAACTTAAATTTGTTACGGTCACTGGCACAATGCATAGCACAATATCAAAAATTAAATGCATTTGACAAATATATAATTATTTTATTGGAAATTATAACAAAACATGGTTACTCTTCAGTGATTAACTGACAAAAGAAAGGTAAAATTTAGTATAAAACTCAAGTCATGACATTAAAAAACTTTCAGTTGTCTAGCAAATGTGGAATTAATAAATGTGATAATAGTGCGCTTTAAATTAAATTATTTTATAATAAATAACATAAAATATATTAAGGACATCATGTGTTCATTGAAAGATTGTTTAAAAATCCTTATAATATTAACAATAACAAATTTCATTAGTACAAAAAGTCTACCCACCATAAAAATGAGACCTTCCGTTGAAAAATCACAAGAGCAACAAATATCCTGGTTACAACAAATGCATATTTTACGTCATCTAATAAAAGAATGTGAAAATGTATGAATGACATAATAAACTCAAGTGTTTGTTTTCCTAATCTCATCCGAAAAAAAATCTTCATAATTTCTGATTACAGTCAAATAGTACAACAACATGGCAGTGTTTGAAAATGACAACTTTAAATATCTTTGATGACATTTCAAGACGTCAAATAATCTCTGTATGGCGAGGTATAAGATTTGTACGCTTGCCGGAAGTGAATAAAAACGACGTGGCAGGAAATCTTAAGTAAGTAACGATAGTTAAAAGTTTTGCAAACAAAAATTTTAGTGTTAGTGTTTTCTTTAAGTGATTCTTGGCAACGTAAGGATTTACAATATTTAACTTGGTTTGATCGTTTGGCTTTAAGTTTTACCAAATTGTTAAATACTCATATGTTGGAGATACATTTAAAGGAACTAACGGATGCATATTTGGAGAAAATTAGAGAAAATGGTGAGAATTATTTATAAAAATAAATTAAAATTGTTTCCACCTTTCAATAAAATTTAGTTGAAAATATTTAAATCCGGTAATATTAACAGTTTCGACCACGCTAGGAATTTTTCATTCAAACTCTCTGGAAATAAATATCTAAGCCAAAGAATTATTTTGTATACATTTTATGGCTTTGCAGAGCCGCCTAGCGAAATTATTTGGGTACAAAAGTTTAAAATTTAGCATGATGCCGGTCTCGAACGGGTGCACAAAAAAACACTTTTGTAGTTGTTACCGAATTTTTTGAGTTCATCGTATACTATTGCAGCGATTATATACAAATTTTGATTTTTTTTTTTTTGTAAGAAATGAATATATTTTTCTATTAATAGACTCACATGTTCCACAACATTTTTTTTTTTTTTACATAAAAAAATCGTATATCGCGAACTTGGATTGAACCGTAGCCTCCCTTTTGTCAGGAAACTACAATTAAATTTATTTTACATAAACTTTTGTTTGATTTCAAACTCACTTTTAATTAAAAGTTTAATAATATGTACACTCAAAAAAAAGGTAGTAAAGTCAGCAAAAAATTTAGCTGAGTAAGCAAAATTTTAGTCAGGAGGGTGCTTGCAAAAATAATTGCTAACGTCAGCAATATCGTTTTGCTGAAAATCAGCGAGCTGACTTTTAGCAACAAAATCAGTAGATTCAGAATTTAGTAGATTAGAAATTAAAAAGCCATTGCTTAAAATTAATAAAATTTTTGGTGAATATTAGTAGACTGAAAAAAAACTCAAAAAATTTGTAGAAAAATTGTACTTTAGTTAATTTATTTGCTGAAAATCATAAAACATATTTTTGTGATTCTTTTAAAAAAAAATATAATATAATATATTCATTATAATATAAAAATGTTCATACTCCCACATTGACGACAGGAATATCTAAAAAAAATAGAAATAAATATATATAACACGAACAAAATTTTCTTTCAACTACTTACATCAATGGTTGTCTAAATGATGCTATCTTTTAAAGGAACGCAAATGCCGCAGATAATTATAGAAACGGAACGAAAAAATAACAAAATATACAAATCTTTTTGCAATAAGAAAAAGGAACCATAAAAATATATCTAAGATGTGTGCTTTTATCTTTCGCTTTAGTCTGCCTGAGTGTATTTTTGTTTGCAATCTTACCAGACTGGATTATTAATCTCAATAAACACTTAGTTTTGAACATTTCATCTTTATTAAATTCAAATATTTTATTTTGTCTTTTATAGAATTAATAGACAATTACTTTTACAAGACGGTGACAACACAAAGTTTAAGTTGTTTTAAAAAGCAATTTTGTTTTATGGATGAAAAACAGATACAAAAATCTTCCATGTTTGATTTCATTATATTTCTTACAAGAGTTGTACTTTATGGTAACATTTTCCTCGTCACTACTACATCTTGACATGCCGCGACATCTAATTCATTCGCGTATATCTTTTAATCTGGTTGTCGTCCACACTATTAATATGCTTATCAGCACAATTTTTTTTAGCAAAATAAATTAGTAAAACATTAGTAAAATATTAGTTTAACATTAGTTCAAAACAGTTAAATGCTGAATAAGTATAACTAAAATTTTAGCTGAAAACATAATTTTAGCAAAAATTTTGCTGAAAAATTGTATACCTGATTTACAAGACGTTTTACTAACTTTTCTACTAACTTATTTTTTTGAGTGCATTAAATTGAAAATAAATTTGTTACACACAAAATTTCGAGTTTTTATAAAGCATAATGAAGAAAAAATGCCAAAATTCAACAAAATTTACAAAAAAAAAAACGACAAAATTTGAAAAAAAATGGATTAAATATTCGCCAATATTTTCAAAACTTTCCAAAATTTGAAAAAACCGATAATATTAAAACAAAAACTGCTACAATTAAAAAAAAATGGACAAATTAAAAATAAAAGAACAATCGTCAATTTGCAGTAAATCGCTAAAATTGAAAAAAATTACCAAAAATAACCAAAGTTAAAAAAAAAATCAGCAAAATTAAAAAAAATCTACGAAATTAAAAAAACAATGGCAAAATTAAAAATGTTTTCGAGACACAGTCAGAAAAAGACAAACGCACCTCCGCTAGCAATGCACTATAGCAAGTGGTACAAGTGCTGGCAACAAGTGCTTTCCCAATCCCAAAATGATAACATCATTAAACGAAAGGTCCATCTGTTCAATGAGTGTCGGGCAAGCACTGGGGAAACAAAATTTCCAACGTTGACAATGTGTTGGTAAAACCATGAAATAGCTGGTCTTAAAATTTGTTTTCTAAAATATAATAAAAAAAAAACTTCATGTTTAATTTTTTGGTACCTCCGCACTATGCTTTGTCCCATAGACAAAAATCAAAAAAAAATTTTTGTCTCAAATAAGGTATCTCAAATAAATGTTAACAAAAAAAATTTTTCTGATTGCTTTTGCCACCACGAGAGGGCGTTAAAAGCAGATAATTTTTTGCAAAAATTACTTAACAGAAAAATGAGTTTTAGTTGTTTCACAAAAATAATTCTAAAAAATTCATTTTTTTAAAAAGTCGCTCGAAATTTGGTTTTCAAGTACTTTGATATATTTGCAGTTAAATTAAAATTTATAATTTAGTATTTATTTACAAAATAACTTTTTTTATTGCTCTGAAAAACACATTTTTTTTGTTGAAAATCCAAAAATTACTTAAGTTTGATGGAGTATAAAAAAAAATTATATAAAATTAGATATTTTTTTTTTTTCTGTTTTTGTAAGTTTATACTCTTAGCTAACAGGGTATTCAAAAATTAGTGCCTATTTTTTACCACAACTTAAAAAAAAATGCGTTTTTTTAAATGCCTATATTTATGATTTTTACTCAAATATCAGGCATTTAAGAGTGTTTAATATCATTGCGCAACACGATTTTATATTTTGAATGTTAAAAAATAAAAAAATTTAATTATATCATTAGTAGACCAAAACCACTGAAGTATTTTCAAAATTTAGGTCGAGTTCTTTTTTTATGGCCCACTGAAGTTTTTAATTTTTTTTAAAGGCGTTTTGAGTAAGTAAGTCAAAAAAAATGTATTAAATCTAATACAAGGTTAATAGATGATTTTAATAAAATTTGATGACGGTTCTTTTCATAGAACTAATTAACCCTCTATCTGCCATTTTTAGGGGTCATTTCAGCCCCTCGTCATAGAACACCACTAACACGTTTAACATTTAAGATAAACTCGGAGACCCAAAATTTGTTGCACAGTGTATGCAACTGTAGCTTTGTTATGTAAAATATCTCATTAATAATTAGTTAGATCCAATTAAGCTATAAATTAGATTCTGTTTCATATTTAAATTACTATTTTAAAGTGTAAGTTGCGATTGACTTCGATTTTGAAGTTTTTTTTGTTTCATATTTTTGTTTTGCTTTATCATATTATTTGCCGTTATTTGAAATATGAAATTGGGAAATATATTCTTGGAGAAAATGTTGAAATCGAAGATGAGATAACAGAAGACGAGATGAGTTCTTCGTTAAGCGAAAATTGGTTTTGGGAAGAATCAAGTAGCGGTTATGCTTTGTTATAAGTTTGTCTTTATATGTTTTTTTAACGTTTTTTATTTTAGCAGTGATAAAATATAATTATTAAGTTAAACTATTATAATTTTTGTTTAAAAATCCAAAATTTTAATTTTTTTATCAAAATATATCGCACTTAATCGACAGGAGGGTATTAACTCAAAATGTTCAGTAGAAGCAAAACAATTTTAAATTTAATATTAAAGGCACATGAAAAAGAATTTTTAAACCAACCATTTCATTATCAAAAAGTTGGCAAAATAGCACGATATTTTTACAGCGGATATGAATACTACTCGTCGATTTTTTTCGAAAAGTGGAAAAATAAAAATTTTGATGGAAGTGCGATATGATTTTTTCATAATTTTTTAATGACGTTTACATTGCTAGTTTTCCTCTTTAATTTTTTCATTTATGTTATCTTTCAAATATCCTTATAGTTTTATTTTTGCAAGAGCATTTTAACCGGCTTATCCTATTTTTCAATAAATGATGTTTTTGTATTTTAAACATTGATAATCCGATTCTACCCAAATTTGGCACAAATATATATCTTGCAAATATCAATTTACATACCAAAATTTATTACGATCAGACAATTGTTTTAGGAGTGGTAGCGTTTTTAAGAAAAAGGATATATAGCAGGACCTTGAGTCCTTAGTCCGATTTAAATAAAAATTTACACACACGTTGCTAGTTGCATGTGTATCAGCATGACCACTCTTTGTTATTTTGTGGGCATTATTGATGCTAAAATTATATTTTTCAATTTCAGGACACATGGAAGGTAGGCGTGTCCTAGGGCCGATTTTTCCAAAAATTCTTATTTTTCTTAACTAAGCTATTTTATGCTAGTGTACCAAATTTCAAAAATATCTGACTACTCCTTCTATTTTTGTCCCTTCGTTATATGGGAACGAAGCATAGTGCTCCGGGACTTCAACGCTGGCCGCCAGATTGACAGCCGATTGCTCTACCAGTAAGAAGACATATAATATTAAAACGTTAGTAAATGATGATAACTGCTGGGTAACAGTTAACTGTTCATAAATGTCAGCATTGTCGTACAATTTTTATGGATACATCTTGCCAACGTTGGGAAAACAAAAAAAAAAGTTGATCTTAAAAGCGCTTTATAGAAACAAAAAATTAATTTTATTTAAAAAAAAAAATATTAAAAGTATAAAAAATCAAAATAAATTGCCTGATACCGGGCTCGAACTCAGATCCTTCCGAATACAAACTTTTTTAAACAAAGCATAATCATTTTTATAAAATAAATGCTCTACGAGTGGTTAGACTTTTGAGCAGTTGGACAGCACTGGGAAAACACTTTTTCCCAATGTGGTCTCAGCAAATTCTTTGCCAATGATTTTTTCTGTAGACCACTGCAATTATTGCAAAAGAAATACCGGCAAAATGTAAATTTTTTCAATTTTAGCTTTTTTTTTGAATTTATAGCAATTTTTTTTTGCAACTTGGGATTTGTTCTTAATTTTGATATTTTTTTTTTAATTTCGACGATTTTTTTCCATTTTTTTTTTTACTTTTGCGATTTTTTTTAAATTTTAGAGATTTCTAAATTTTTGAAAACTTTGCGACAAATTTTGAAAAGTTAATTTTGCTAATAAATAATATTAAACTTATTTTTACATTTCATATTTGTGATTTTTTTTTTAATTTTTTTGTTCTTTTTATGTGTATTTTTCATCTGAAATAATTACTTGCATAAGGAACAATTATTGAAAATGTTTATAGTAGAAAAATCTCGAAAATCACTTTTTTTGCTAAATTACCTATCAAAAACACACTTTACCAAATAATGAAATTTCCCAGCAAAAGACACTTGACCAAATAGTGAGTCTAGTAATCTAAACTCGAAGGTTGGGCCGTATTACCCTTTATAACTTTTTTTATATGAAATGTCCTAAAAGTATTGAGCTACACTCAAAAAAAAAAGTTTGTAAAGTCAGCAAAAAATTTTGCTGAGTCAGCAAAATTTTAGTCAGGAGGGTGCTAACAAAAAAATTGCTAATGTCAGCAAAATCTTTTGCTGAAAATCAGCGAGCTGATTTTTAGCAACAAAATTAGTAGATTCAGCAAAAGTTTTGCTAACACTTTGTAGATTAGAAATAAAAAAGCGTTGGTAAAAATTAATAAATTTTTTGCTGAATTTTAGTAGACTAAAAAAAACGCAAAAAAATTGTAATTTAGTTAATATATTTGCTGAAAATCATAAAACATATTTTGTGATTCTTTTAAAAATAATTTACAATAATTACGAAATATAAAAATTTTCATTTTCCCACATTGACGACATGAATTAATTTAATATTTGAAAATATATAGAAATAAATATATATAACATAACAAAAATTTTCTTTCAACTACTTACATCAATGGTAGTCTAAATGATGCTTTCTTTTAAAGGACGCAACTGCCGAAGATAATTATAGAAACGAAACGAAAAAATAAACAAAAACAAAAACAAACGAAACGAAAAACACAACCCTTTTTTTTGCAATAAGAAAAAGGAACCATAAAAATCTACCTAAGATGTGTGTCTTTGTCTTTCGGTTTACTCTGTCTACATGTCTGTATATGTTTGTTTGCAATTTGACCACACTAGATTATTAATCTATTAACATTTATTATAGAAATACATATTAAATTTAAATATTTTCTTTTATCTTTTACTTCATTAATAGACAATTACTTTCACAAGCCGGTGACAACGCAAAATTTAAGTTGTTTTAAACCTTAATTTTGTTTTATGTAAGAAAAACAGATACAAAAGTCTTCCATGGTTGATTTTTTTATATGTCTTATTAGAGTTGTACTTTTTAGTATCATTTTCCTCTTCTCTACTACATCTTGACATGCCGCGACATCTGCTTCATTCTGCGTATACCTTTCGATCTGGTTGTCGTCCACACTATTAATGTGCTTAACAGCACAATTTTTTTTAGCAAAATTAATTAGTAAAACATTAGTATATTAGTAAAGCATTAGTATAAAACAGTTAAGTGCTGAATAAGTATAACAAAAATTTTAGCTGAAAACACGATTTTAGCAAAAAAATTTGCTAAAAAATAGTATACCTGATTTACAAGACGTTTTACTAACTTTTGTACTAACTTATTTTTTTGAGTGTATGCATTACTGGGAGCCTTAAGTAAATATGAATTATAATGGATTGCCTATATGCACACAAGGGTATGAATAATAAGCCATTACCAGAATGAAAAAATAATGGGTCTAAAAAAAGATTTTAAGAAAAAATGCGAAATTAAAAAAATATATTATTATTATTTTTTAAACATTAGACGATCCGGGAATCGATCCTGGGTCGTCAGATTAACCTAAGCCACCGAGGCATATACTATTTAATAGTTTAAATTATTTTTTCTTCTATTTAAATTCGTTCAACATATACCAAAACTAACATCTTACACTAAAGCTTCCAAAAGTACAAATTATAATGAGTCTAAAAATAGATTTCCTGAAAAATGTTGTATCATTATATTTTGTCTGGGAGTAATAAGATGAACAACATATTATTGTTCACTTATTATTGTTTGTATGAGCGTAATGCATTATGATTATTTTGGTTTTAAAGCTACTCAAACTTTGGATTTACTAGTGCACCCAAACTATTTACTTCTAAACCGCAAAATGAATTGTACTCAAAATTTTTAAAAAAATATATGTTAATTATACACACAGAGAAATAGAGTGCCAACAGAAATGAAAAGTGTATATTAATGGTACCAACTTACAAATACAGTTAGTACAACGATATTTATATTAGATTTCTGAATATTATGGTTCTAACAACTAAAATTCAGTTGAATCAAACGAACTTTGTTTTGAAAACGAATGTTCAGTTTTACCAATCGACTGAAATTAATAATAAATAAATTTGAGTCGTAGTAACCGAATTTCAGTTGGCAAATAGCAAAGTTTTTCTGATTGTAATTTCCTTTACCGTGCCCAAACCCCTATGCGGAGCTCTTACGATATCCTGAGTTATGAATTAAAATGTGAAATATGCAACTAAAAAGCCGATAACTCAGGTATAGAAGAATAATTCATAATTAACATATATTTTTTTTAAATTTTAGAAAACCAGTTTTTTAAATACAGCCGTTTAAACCACGGATTTGGAAAAATTTGACCGCCCAGAAGTGAATTATTTTTGTGAACCAGTCAGTATAACCACGAGTTAAGTACCTTTAAAATGAGGTATCAATGACTTTTGTAGCTTAAACCGTAAAATGATATGGGCAGTAGGGTCGGCCAATTTAGCAATCGATATTGTGCCATCGATTTTTCGATTGCTTTTGGCATGAGGAAAAAAAAGTTCCACTTCGAAATATCAAAATAATAATTTTCGAGGCGCCCAAATTTAATTTTTTTTTACTTTTTTTCAACTTTTATTTTTAAGGTTTTTTTTTTAGTAGGTAATAAAAAAAATCGGCTGATTTAATTTTTTTTAAATATTACCTATCCAAGTTTAAATTGTAAGCTAAAAACGATGGCGATAGCATTTTTTCCAAAAAAATGTTTTTCTTGAGGTTTTGGACGAGTTTTTGTCGAAAAATCGATCTTTTTACGCGTTAGTTTTTAAGTTTTTTTTTAGTAGGTATGTTAAAAAAAAAAATCGCCGATTTCGAAAAATATATCCTATCCAAGGTAAAATTGTACGCTTAAATCGATGATGATATAATATTTTTGAACAAAAAAATGTTTTTTTTTTTTTTTTTTTTTTTTTTTTTTATTTTAGACAAGTTTTTGTCGAAAAAAACATTTTTTTTTCGATTTTTTACTCTTTTTTGTTATTTTTAAGGATCCAAACCAACATATTAATTTGGCAACGCCATAGTGGAATAACTTATAATTAACATATATTTTTTGAAAAAATAAAAAAAACAGGTTTTTGAAATAAAGCAGTTTGAAAAAAAATGCATTTAATCCTCAAAAAATAATTTTTTTGCTTATTTAAAGCACGACAACTGTGGCTTTAAAATGAGGTATCAAATAATCACTGAGCTTTAACCGTTAAAAAGGTATGGACGATTACATTCTTGTTAAATTTTCATATTTTTTTTCATAACCGTTAGAACTAACAACCCAAAACTTGTACGATGACCTATTTATATGACACTTTAGTTAAAGTAGAAGGGGATATATGTAGGTTGAAAATTATCTATTTTATGATATTTTTTATGGAATGAGTCAATAACTTAATCCACAAAAATATTCAAAATGTGACTTTCGTATTTAGCTGGTCAAAATACATAAGAAAAAACTGACTAGTAAAATTAAGTGCACAGAAATATCTTGTAAACTAGTGTAATATTTCTATCTTCACAGACTTTTCTTTATCTTCAAATACCACTGATCCCGTTGGCACTGCCCGTCATAGACGACAACGTTACAACATGATGATAACAATGATGTTTGGTGTTACGGCTTTGGGTTCAGTTTTAATTCCCTTGGGCTTTCAAATGCTGTCGGTTGTTAGTGGCAAAGCACTGTTGCTGGCTAAAATGGCTCTACTCTTAGCCTCGATAAATGGTTTGAAACGAGTAAGTTTTAAAAGTTACGACAAATTTCGCAAAAAAAAACCGAATTAAGTTTGAATATATTTTATTACATTTTAGGTGGCCAATAGCGGGGTCCACTACGGTCTCTACCATGTACCTGGGGAGCCTTATGCTAATTATTACGATCGTGGAGACATACATCATCCAAGAAATGTACAAAACTTAGCATTTCACGGGCAGCCCATAGATGTGGGATTAAATGTTAAATGAATCATACATGGGGGAAAAGCATTGAGGCATTGATTTTTCCATATCAATGCTAATGCCAAAGCATTGCCATTTATATGAAAAAAATAATGCCTCAATGTTAAAATCCCAAGTATGAAATGAATATGAGCAATATATTGTGTAAAATAAGGCAACTCTAGAGTAAAAAAAGCTTTTTATAAACAAAAAAAAAGCTTAATTTTAGCAAAGTTTTAAACCAATTTTTCTTTTATATGTAATATAAAATATGTTTTAGTTTTAGTTTCAGCAAGGATTTTTGGCAACAAGTTGTTATTTCATTCATAAATATTCTATTCTTTTACTGTTAATGTATGAGTGTGTGTGTGTGTGTTTTTAAAAAAAGCTTTTTTATGATGGTTTTTGTATAAAAGGACTTGTTTTCATACGGCATATTCACATTCTAACGACTGTTGACCAACTTAACTGTCGTTTAAGAACAAGTTCAATTGTAATAATAAAAAAAAAAAATTCAAATAAATAAATAAATTAAATATTTAAATAAAAACGGTTTTTGCTGATTTTTTTGTGACCCAAGATTAAAGGACTAAAATAAGTGTAGTGAAGTTAATTGAATTTAAATATATATTTTTTTTGATTTGTGTGTGACAGTTTTCTACAAAACAGGCAAAATAAAAAAGATTTTATTAAGTGTTTTTTGAGCATTTTACTTGTCAATTTGTTATGCTAATAAAATTATTACTTTTTGTTACTTTCTATGGTAAATATTTTTTTGGTGTATGTAAAAAGCTTGGACAATAAAAACGTGATTATGTTAAAGGAATTTTAACCCTCTAATGGTTTATTAGCAAATCAAAAAAAGAAATCGACTTTGTTTTTTAATACATATCTTCAAAACAACTATTATGACTAGGGCAAGGAGTTTTATGCAAACTAAAAACGGAAAACAGGCGCTTATAAAATGCAGTCAAAAATTTAAAATATCCACCAAAAACTTGAAAAATATACACTTAAGAGAACACTTTTAGCAAAAATCAAAGCTTAAAAACACAAAATAAAAAATATTTAAAAAAATTTAATTTGGCATCTGTATTTTCAGTAGGAACAGAATCTGTAGCGTTTCTTCTTCGGTTCAGAAAGATGTAGAAATGATTTTGTTTAATTTAAAATATAAAAATGTATCCAAATTTTTGTTTTATCAAACTAAAACTTGAATACTTAAAATAAATGGAAAATATGTACAAATATGCACTAAAAAGGACACAAAATGTAAAAAAGGTCAAATAAGCAACTACAAATCAATGCCATTTTTTTCTAAATTTAACGTTTCGACTAAATATTTAGTCAATATCAGTTTTATAATATCGAGAAAAAAACATGCATTTGCATGAAATTCCTTGCCCTAATTATTTCAGTTATTTAAAAAAACACACTCAGGGAACTTCTGCTGTAAATATTTGTAGTTGTTTGAGTTGTAATACAGTAATCTGTATTTGTAAGTAAAATAACAGTCATTTGTAGAAGAAATTTAATTTTTGACTACATATGTCGATTTAAAAAAACAAACCACACCGAATTACTGTGCTATGATTTTACATTATTTTACATTTATTTTACATACATTATTTATTTATCAGTAGTTTTTTTATTAAAAAAAAATTAAACAAATAAATATGTGTTTATTTTTTTCTGCATATGTGGTTTATTTTTACTGCAATTGTGGTTTATTTTTTGAATATTAAAAAACAAATGACAATGTTAGTTGAATTTACTAAAATGTAAGACTTCCTATCGTCGTTCTTTAAGTGAAATTTCATTTGTTTTTAACTACATTTGCAGTGGTCTTTACCTACATAGTATTCTGACAGGAACTTCATGCACAAAAAAATGAGTTTTAGGCGTCTATAATATGCATTAAAAATCTTAAAGTATGCACTTAAAACTAAAATAAATTTTTACATTTTATTAGGAAGAAAAACATAACAAAAAAATATTTTGACCACGAGCATATAGACTAAAGAGGATCCAATCTGGCCAAGAAATGTTAAATATTCTCTTAAATTCTCTATGCAAACTGGGATTTAGGGAAACAGTTTTTATTGGTTTTTAATATAACTTTTTAAATAAGCGTCAAAAATTGACTACATTACAAAAAAACCCTGAAAAATACGCAATTTCTTTTCACTTTTTTTTTTGTTGTGAATTTTCTTTAAAACTATCAAAATTCCAGATCAGCTTATTAGAAGATTATCGTGGATACTGCTTATAAAAATAGTTTAAATACACAAAGAGAATTTCGTGGACGAGTTTTAATGGATTTTTTCACTAAACTAATGAAGCATTCTTCACAATGTGAATGAAAAATTTCTTTAACTGTATGAAAAAGCTAGATAGTTTTAATGAGACTTTTAGTCGTATGAAATTTTTAATAAATAATATGAAATTTTTCGCAACATTTTATGAAAGACTGCTTTAATTTCAACCCTATCTACTCTTTTGCAGATGATAGCAACATTTGTCATTAATTTTCATTCGATCACAGGCCAAGCTCTTTGGAGATAGAGGGCATGCGGCAGAACATGAATGACACACTCAATCAAGACCTTTCTACAATCTCCGAGTGGGGTCGCGCGAATAAGGTCGATTTTAATGCACGCAAGACACAATGTTGTATGTTAACCCACAGACGGGCTGTGGAATTGACATTGTCATCTGTAACTATGGATGGTATAGGTATTGAGGAATCGGATACTCTTGATGTTCTGGGCATGAGAATACAGTGTGATGTCCGTTGGAATAAGCACGTATTTCAAGTGTCGAAAGAGACATTCAAGTGTCTCGGTTTTCTAAAACGGTGCAAGACTTACTTCACTCCATCCGATCTCCTTACTATTTATACCAGCTATATCCGGCCAAAAATGGAATACAACTCTCATATATGGGCAGGGGCTCCATTGTCTATTCTGAAGCTTCTGGACCGTGTTCCGGGGAGGGCGGTGAAGCTTATGAATGACAGTAGTGTATCCAACTCTATTGATTCATTGGAGCATCGTCGGAATGTGGGTTGTGTGACACTTTTCTATCGATATTACCATGGGATATGCTCATCTGAGATAAGTGAACTTATTCCACGAGCCCGAGTTTTTATTCGTAATACTCGCTTATCTAGTAGAGCACATCCGTTTGTAGTTGATTGTCCTGTGTTTCGCACAACGCATTACAGAGAAAATTCATTTCTTAGTCGAACGATTCGTATGTGGAACAAACTTCCCGCAGAAGTCTTCCCTGTTACTTACAATTTAGAAAAATTTAAATCAAATATCCACAAACACTACTCCCTCTTTCCTCCTTCCCATACCTTATTTTCCTGATCAATACAATGCACTGCATGAGTAGGGGGCATCCGCTGAGTATTGGTTAAATTATATAAAAAAAAAAAAAAAAAAAAAAAAAAAAAAAATCCATTTAGAGCAAAATAAGCAAAAAAAAAAAAAATGCAAATAAAATATGCATTTAAAGCAAAATAAGTAAAATTATGCAATAAAAATATGCATTTAAAGCAAAATATGCAAAAATATGATCTAACAAATCGATGCCATTTCAACGCAAATTTATTTGACTTTAATACAAATTATAATGACTTACTTATACCTAGTTAACTTTTCCATTATTTGAATACAAAATATAATGCGTTACCCATAAGTACTTATTTGTATCGTTATTTTAAATATAAAGTAATGAACTAATAACAATTTTAAGTCTATTTTCAGACTTATTATTTCTTCAACCCAAGTATGGACATATAAAACTACTTATTTCTGATTGTTTGTAATTTGGAAAGTATTGGTATTTTGTGCAAGCAAATCATTTATGTTTTTATCTAGCGAGTATAACATGCCGAGATAACGCAGGTGGCAATACTAATTTCACTTATTTAAAAAAAAGAGGAAGTAAAAATATGCATTTAAATAAAATATGCATTTAAATATGCATTGCAATAAAAATATGCATTTAAAGCAAAATATGCAAAAATATGAATTTAAAACAAAATATACAAAAATATGCACTAACAAATCGATGCCAATTCAACGCAAATTTTTTGATTCGCGAAGTTGTTTTGTTTACCCGGTGCTCAGACTTAAGGAAAATTACTTTACAAATTATAATGACTTACTAATAACTAGTTTTCCATTATTTCAATACAAAAAATAATGCTTTACCCATAAGTACTTATTTTTACCGTTATTTTAAATATAAAGTAATGAACTAAAAACAATTTTTAGTCTATTTTTAGACTTATTATTTCTTCAACCCAAGTATGGACATATAAAACTACTTTTTTTGTTTGTTTGTAAGCTGGAAAGTAATGGTATTTTCTGCAAGCAAGTCATTTATGTTTTTATCTAGCGAGTATAACATGCCGAGATAATGCAGGTGGCAATACTAATTTCACTTATTTAAAAAAAATGAGGGAGTAAAAGTGGACGTGGCTAATAAAAAAACATGGCTCAAAAGTCTAACCACTGGTAAAGAATTTATTTTATAAAAATTATGATACTTTGTTTAAAAAAGTTTGTAATCGGAAGGTTGCGAGTTCAAGCCCGTTTTCAGGAAAACATTTTTTGTGATTTTTTTAGTCTTTTTTTATATAAAATTGATCATTTTGTTTCTGGAAAAGCTCTTTTAAGACCAACTTTTTTTCCCATCGGCGGCAAGTTGTTTCCATCAAACCCATTGCCATTGCTGATATATTTGTGCAGAAAACTGTTACCGAGCCATTACCATTCACTTAAGTTTTAAGCTATTAAGTCTCGTTAGTTCATAGGTTAGAGCTGTTGTCTGCTAATCCGGAGGTCAGTGTTTAAATCCCGGCGGCACCAAAAAAATTATACATGAATTTTTTTTTAATTTTATTTTTGAAAACAAATGTTTATACCACCTATTCGTGGTTTTACCTACATTTTGCCACAATTTTTATTCAAAAAAAAAAATACGATTTTCATATCCTTTGATTTAAAGAACTTGTTCTTATAGAAATCACCCAAATTCACAGAAATATTCCAAAAGGAAAACATGAAAATCTGAGAACATGGAATTATTCTAAATGCATGTTTAATATTGATTTTTTTGTGTAACTTTGACTCTCATCATGAGTAATTTTGAGTTTTTCTTGTGGCACTACTGGTACAAACAATAAACCAAATTTGAAGACCCACGGTCAAAGAACTTATGATATACACAGAGAGTATTTTAGTGAAAGAAAAATAATGAAAATTTTCAGAAAACTGATCAATTATTTCTTCAAAAAAATTAAAATTAATGAAAAGCTTCATACTTTTATCAAACTAGTTTTTCATGAGATACATCATAATTGGAACTGACCGAGGGTCATCAAATTTGATGCATTTGTTGTACACACATACTCCGTGGAGCCCATAACATATCCACATATTCGGTTTTTTTAATTTTCAAAAATCGGAAAAGTATGTAAATTTTAATAGCTTTATATTCGAAAGCTGTTATCGACTATCTTTGATTCTGAAAGCATTCGATATTTATGCTTATCTTTTTCCACACTCATGCAATAACAAAAAATAAATATTAAAAAAATGCATTTTTTATGCAAATTAAATTTTAAATGCATATACGAAATTGTTCTCCCCCGTCTAATCTAATCTAATTTTCTTGATTTTTTTTTTAAAAACCCCTTATCCATTATTTCTATACAAAAATTTTAATTTTTTGTATACTATATAATTTTTATATTTTTAACAGGTTTTTCATCAGTTAAAAACTTACTAAACAATCTTTATAAACAATAAGCAATATATTTAAGTTAATTTTTTCAAAAAATGCATTTTAAATGCAAATGAATTTTTTGGTGGCATTTTGGAGAATGCATCCAAAAATTGCATCTGCATCAAAAACAATTTTTTGAAATAAATTAAATAAAACACGTTTTTGTATTGTTAATAGTGTGTTCTAAATTTTAATCTATTTTAAAACCTCCCAGTCAGAAACTGTCAGTGGTACAGAAAATCAAGCACTGGCATACCAGTGACTAACCGAGGAATTGTAAAAAAATTACTGGCAGAACACTTAATTGATATGCTTTACCAGCGTTTCCCAAAAGCGTTTTGCCAGTATTTGTTTTATAACAATTTGAGTGGTGCAGTCGGAAATTGCGAAGGCTCAAAAGTATGAAAACTGGTAAAGCATTTATTTTATAAAAATGATGATGCTTTGTTTAAATAAGTTTGTAGTCGGAAGGTTTGATCCCGGTTACAGTCATAATCTTTTCTGTGAGTTTTTTATACTTAAATATCTTCTATCTGTATCTATATCTATATATTATATATATAGATATAAAAAATTGAATGTATGTTTGTTTATTTGTTTGTTTGTTTGTACCTTATAGGAGACCAAACCTCTGGACCGATCTTCTTGAAATTTTCACAGCATTTTTCGACCACGCCCACTTTTACGCCCACTTTTTTAAAATTATGTAATTTCTCCCATATAGTTTTTAACAGGCTTACTTCAAATTGTATACACATTATACTCCAGGCGAGGTAGAAATAAACATTTCTTACGACCCTTTTCACGCCAAATTTTGTTTGAAAGTTTTAAACTTTTTGTTCTCTGTACAAATTTGTTCCTTCCAACGGATTTTTTTTATTTGGTAGTATATCGCTCTTAATACTGTTAACGTCGCCATATAACTATGAACCACGCCCACTTCACCGCCCCCTTTTTTAATTCAGATACTTACTTATACCACTAACAATGTTTGCTATACAAAATACTTTTTTTGTAATATGTATTTACCTAAAGTTTTATACACTTTTTATCTACAGGTAAAGTAGCCATACATTTTTTTATTACCAAATCCCCCTTTTTCGCCCCATTTTACTTTAAATTATAATTAATCTGCTTTCAATCTATATATATAAAATGGAATGTGTGTTTGTTTATTTTTTTGTTTGTTTGTTTGGACCTTATAGGAGACCAGACCTCTGCACCGATCTTCCTGAAATTTTCACAGCATTTAACTGGAACTCTGGCATGATTAATAGGCATGATTTCGATCACCCCCACTTTTTTTTTAATTATGTAATTGCTTCCTTATAGCTTTTAACACATTTATTTCCAATTGTATACACATTATTATATACTCCAGCCAAGGTAGATATAAACGTTTCAAACGCCACGCCCTTCTCACGCCCCATATTGTTTAAAAGTTTTAATATTTTTGTCCCTTGTACAAATGTATTCCTTTCAACGGATTATTTTTTTCAAATAATGTATATGGCAATTCATTTCACTAATTAAGAACGGTTATGATTGGCTGTCTTAAAAATAAATACTATTTCACCAAACGGGAGCTATGTTTGCAGCCATTCAAGTTTTAACTTTGATCGCGTCTATTTGACTAATTACAATAACGATTCCGATTGGCAGGTTAAAGAAAAACTATTCTATTTAAGCAAGCGGGAGCTTTGCTTGCATGCTTTGCATTTATTTAACTATATAAACACTTTTTAATACATTTCATAATGATGCGGGTAGCGAAGCACACCGGGCTCAGCTTTTTATTATATATCATTGACACGAAATTTTTACTTAATTTTGTTATCTTATTTTTAATGTATTACACATTTCCAGCCTATCCCTAAAAAGGGTGCGGCTAACAACCCTGAAAATTACCGCCCAATCGCAATTTGCTCTGCGCTCTCCAAAGTGATGGAGACCATGGTTAACCACCATCTTGTGAAATATTTAGAGACCAATTCACTTTTAAATGATCGACAGTATGGCTTCCGTAGTGGTCGATCTACGGGAGACCTGTTGGCGTTTCTATCGGAACGTTGGAGCCGGTCAATCCACCGCTTTGGTGAGAGTAAAGTGGTTGCTCTAGATATTTCTAAGGCGTTCGATCGTGTGTGGCACGGGGCACTCGTGACTAAGCTACTTGCTTTTGGTGTCGGTAATGTCTTCTCTCGATTTATAACGAGTTTTCTCAGAGACCGCACTATACGTGTTGTTTTAGATGGGGTCTCATCAAACGAGTTTCAGCTAAATTCAGGGGTACCGCAAGGTTCTGTTCTTTCTCCTACCCTTTTTCTTATTTTTATTAATGACCTTCTTGGTCAGACCATCAACCCTATCTACTCTTTTGCAGATGACAGCAACATTTGTCATTCATTTTCATTCGATCATAGGCCAAGCTCTTTGGAGATAGAGGGCATGCGGCAGAACATGAATGACACACTCAATCAAGACCTTTCTACAATCTCCGAGTGGGGTCGCGCGAATAAGGTCGATTTTAATGCACGCAAGACCCAATGTTGTATGTTAACCCACAGACGGGCTGTGGAATTGACATTGTCATCTGTAACTATGGATGGTATAGGTATTGAGGAATCGGATACTCTTGATGTTCTGGGCATGAGAATACAGTGTGATGTCCGTTGGAATAAGCACGTATTTCAAGTGTCGAAAGAGGCATTCAAGTGTCTCGGTTTTCTAAAACGGTGCAAGACTTACTTCACTCCATCCGATCTCCTTACTATTTATACCAGCTATATCCGGCCAAAAATGGAATACAACTCTCATATATGGGCAGGGGCTTCACTGTCTATTCTGAAGCTTCTGGACCGTGTTCAGGGGAGGGCGGTGAAGCTTATCAATGACAGTAGTGTATCCAACTCTATTGATTCATTGGAGCATCGTCGGAATGTGGGTTGTGTGTCACTTTTCTATCGATATTACCATGGGAGATGCTCATCTGAGATAAGTGAACTTATTCCACGAGCCCGAGTTTTTATTCGTAATACTCGCTTATCTAGTAGAGCACATCCGTTTGTAGTTGATTGTCCTGTGTTTCGCACAACGCATTATAGAGAAAATTCGTTTTTTAGTCGAACGATTCGTATGTGGAACAAACTTCCCGCAGAAGTCTTCCCTGTTACTTACAATTTAGAAAAATTTAAATCAAATATCCACAAACACTACTCCCTCTTTCCTCCTTCCCATACCTTATTTTCCTGATCAATACAATGCACTGCATGAGTAGGGGGCATCCCCTGAGTATTGGTTAAATTATAAAAAAAAAAAAAAAAAAAAAATGAATGTTAAATTTATATGAAAATATCTGTGGTTAATTAAACTCGGCTATTTTTAGAAAAGTTATTAGGCTTAAATAAAATTTTAGGCAGGGCAACGTCTGCCGGGTCAGCTAATTAATTTGAAGGCAAAACAACGTTTGCCGGGTCAGCTAGTTTTTTATATTTATAAATAAATATTTTTTTTAATATAAAATCGATCATTTTGATCCTACAAAAGCTCTTTTGAGACCAATTTTTTTTTGTTTTCCCCATGTTGGCAAGTTGATTCCAACAAACCTTATGCCAGTGCAGACATATTTGAGCAGCTAACTGTTACCCAGCAGTTAGCATTCAATTACGTTTTAGGCCATCAAGTATTATATGTCTCGTTAGCTCAGTGGGTATAGCTGTCGGCTGCCAATCTGTCGGCCTTAGTTCGAATCCCGGCGAGACCAAAAACAATTATAAATGAACTTCTTTTAAATTTTATTTAAAAAAATCTATTTTTAGACCATCTTTTTTTCGTGGTCTTACCAACATTTCGCGAATGTTGGACATTTTGTATCCCCAGTGCTTGTCCGAGACTTTTTGAACAGACGGATCTTTTGTATAACCATGTTATCATTTTGGTGATGGGAAAGCACTTGTTGCCAGCGTTTGTACGAACTGTTAGAGTGCCTTGATCCGTTTATCTTTTTCTGACTGGGCTGTTCAAGTATTACAAAGTATATGTACAAAAAAGAAAAAAATGGATAAGGTTTTTAAAAAAAAAAAAATTATAAATATTCGATTTATCCATGCTTACAAAATTTTAAAGACGGAGGTAAATTTCGAAAATGCATCTAAAAATTATATTTGCATAAAAAATTATAATTTTATTTGTGATAATTTACTTTAATTAACAGAAAAAACACTTAGAAAAAAAGTTATTTGACACCTGCATGAATGCAGTTAACTTTCTTACCCCGCAACGGCCTTCATCAACATTCTTCGTGCCTTAAAGTGTTAAATGGTAAACATAATCTATTTAACTCAACTAGTTAAGTTAAAAACGTAACGTGACTTAGTTTGTTGAGTATGACGAAATTTACTGCGAACTTACAATAGAATTTCACTAATATAGAAAATAAGTTCGCAGTAAATTTCGTCATGCTCAACAAACTAAGTCACGTTACGGATAACGGACTACTCTGATAAAATCTACTCGGCAGAACACTTCCAATGGTAATATCTATAGAACAGAGTCCCACAACCCACATTCCGACGATGCTCAAACGAATCAATAGAGTTTGATGCCCTACACTCAATGGAAAAGCTTCATCATATTTATGACATGTTCCATAGATGTTACATAGTATTTATGAAACATTTCATAAAAATAAAATCAATTTCATCATATTTATTAAATGTTTCACTATATATTTATGAAGGATATTTTGTACCAATACATTATTTTCGTGTAAAATAATTGTTGTTGTTTATGAAATGTTTCATCAATATTGATGAAGTTGTTACATTGGATGAAAATTGATGAAACTCATTAATGGTTTTTCTGGGTGTACTGTCGTTGATAAGCATTAAAACTCTTCGTTGTGCATGGTTAAGAATCCCCAAAATATATCTTATATGGGAGTTGTATTCCATCTTCGGCCGGATATATAGTTAGGAGATCGGATGGAGTAACATATTTCTTAAACCGGTTAAGAAAACCAAGACACTTAAATGATGTGGCTTCTCCAACGGATGTCACATTAAGTTCTCATGCCCAGAACATCAAGAGTATCCGAGAAATTGTGTAAACTTGTAAGTTTTTTGTCAACAACCTGTCACTTTACTCTCTCTTCTTACTATTTTTTACTGAGTATTTGTGTAAACGAACACCGTCCAGTAAAAACTTTTAGCAATTTGTACAAATTTTTGCGTAAGCGAACAAACTTAATATTGTAATTGTTAAATTTTTAATACTTTTTTTATAAACACAATTTTATGTAACACTATTTTTCCATGTGGTGTTAAAAAGATTTGTTCTTGTTGCAATGGTATCCGTTTTTGTAATAAAATAAAAATAAATAAAATAATGGTGAATATCGATGAAATCGGGGATTCACGGGAGCTGTAAGTAACCGTCATCATACAAATAGGCTATGTCCGGGAAAGATCCTAAAATATTAATTTTTTTTATAAAACAGCAGGGTGTCCGATAATAGAATGAAACATTGGTCCAAAATGGAACGATATGGAATGAAACATGGAACGAGTGGCATCGAAACACTTTATAAATTTGAATTAGAGGAATGTGTTCTTTGGTTTAAGTCCGTTTGCGATATTTCGCTTAGTTTTTGAGATACTAGCCATTCTATAAAACTAAGCAAGATAGGGCAAAACGGACAAAAAATCTTACTCCTTGGGAGTATTAGTATACAATCTCTCGGGAAAGATCATAATACAATTTAAATAAATACATTTTTTATGAAACAGCCAAAGGGTGTCCTAATGCTTTGGGAAGCACTTCGTAATTAAATAATGCCTTCCGGAAGCGCTTCTGGGTAAGCACTATTTTTTGCTGGGCATAGTCTAAAACTCGTTTACCAATACCAATCATAAGTTTCTTCTGTAAATAATGCAATCCACAATTCGGTTAGTTCTACTGAAACCTTAATTTAATTGCATATTTTATTGGGAAATCATTAATCACTTTTGATAATCAATGATTTTTCAATAAATTTGATAGGATGTACAAATTTTTTTGTATTATCACTAAATACATAAATGGTTGCTTCTACCATAAACAATTACTAACCGCATTTTATTGGAAAAGTTGATTGGAAATACCAATAATTGTATTAGATTCTTTAACTCTTTTTGCATTATTAATCGATTACACCGGTCGACACGATTTATGGGTCTGACTTCTAAATGCTAAATTTTTGGGTTATTTTATGTTGCTAATCAGACTTGGGCGACGTTAATTAGATTTCACAATCATTCACTTGTGAAGTTTTGCTATATCATTAATAATTTCAGAAATTTTGACTACCAAACATGGGGATTAGTAACAACGTCTCTGTATTTAATTACAGGGAAATTACTCAATTACACCCAATTACATGTAATTAGACGTAAAAAAGTAATTGGCCTGTAATTAAATATACAAATATTGGCATTATGTCTCATGTCTTTTTTTTTTTTTTTTTAATTTAACCAATACTCAGGGGATGGCCCCTACTCATGCAGTGCATTGTATTGATCAGGAAAATAGGGTATGGGAGGGAGGAAAGAGGGAGTAGTGTTTGTGGATATTTGATTTAAATTGTTCTAAATTGTAAGTAACAGGCAAGACTTCTGCGGGAAGTTTGTTCCACATACGAATCGTTCGACTAAAAAACGAATTTTCTCTGTAATGCGTTGTGCGAAACACAGGACAATCAACTACAAACGGACGTGCTCTACTAGATAAGCGAGTATTACGAATAAAAACTCGGGCTCGTGGAATAAGTTCACTTATCTCAGATGAGCATCTCCCATGGTAATATCGATAGAAAAGTGTCACACAACCCACATTCCGACGATGCTCAAATGAATCAATAGAGTTGGATACACTACTGTCATTGATAAGCTTCACCGCCCTCCCCTGAACACGGTCCAGAAGCTTCAGAATAGACAGTGGAGCCCCTGCCCATATATGAGAGTTGTATTCCATTTTTGGCCGGATATAGCTGGTATAAATAGTAAGGAGATCGGATATAGTGAAGTAAGTCTTGCACCGTTTTAAAAAACCGAGACACTTGAATGCCTCTTTCGACACTTGAAATACGTGCTTATTCCAACGGACATCACACTGTATTCTCATGCCCAGAACATCAAGAGTATCCGATTCCTCAATACCTATACCATCCATAGTTACAGATGACAATGTTAATTCCACAGCCCGTCTGTGGGTTAACATACAACATTGGGTCTTGCGTGTATTAAAATCGACCTTATTCGCGCGACCCCACTCGGAGATTGTAGAAAGGTCTTGATTGAGTGTGTCATTCATGTTCAAACTCTAAAAGCTAGGAATGGATATGTTTTTGTTTTTCGATGTCTAGAATCAGAATTTTTGCATTAGAACAGAAACCCAAGAAAACAATTATTTTTGTCGACATGTGTTATAGGTAATTTCTAACCTTCTGACTGCTAACTTATCTTAACATAATTAAAGTTTAGCTCTTAATTATAGTTATGAATGTAAAATTTGTATGGAAATATCTGTGGTTAAAGTTAAACTCTGGTTATTTTTAGAAATGTTACTCGCATCTAATGAAATAACGTCCTATCAAATAAATTTTAATGGCTTTGACCGAATTCCAACCAATCCTTTTTCTGGGTGCAGATATAAAAACGAAATTCATTTATAAAATTAAGTAAAACTAGCACTGGCAAAGCACTTTTGGCCAACGTTGCGAAAGCGTTTTAAGCCAGGTCTGTGACAGTGCTTTTATTATATTTACGGTTGTAAATTTTGTAAATCACGTACTTTTTACGAACGTTGGCAGAGTTTTCTAAGCCAAGGCTCTACCAGTGCTTTTTTACATTGATGGTTGTAAATATTGTAAAACAAGTACTGACAAAGCACTTTTTACTAACATGGGTAGAGCATTGTAAATAAGCGCCTTGCCAGTACTTTATTTGTGGGACCATCGGCAAACAGTGCTCTGCCGGCGCTTCATTTTTCAGACCCATTATTAAAGATTGGAAAACGATTAATAAAAGTTACAAAATTTCCCATATTTCTCTATCTATTATCCATTTTTATACAAATTTTTATTAAAAGAAGTATTTTTTCAAATTGTTCGTTTTATTCGAGTACTCGCCAAAATTTATTAGAATTATTCGTTATTCGAAAACCAAATTTTTTAGATTGTCCATTCGAAGTTTCTTTTTGCTCGTTAGTTTAATGGAATATTTTTTATTCGAGTGACAACCCTTTTGGATAAAATGCGTTTTAACTTTTAGTGTGAGCGTTGTGGTGTAATGGTTAGCGCGTTGGACTGTTACACAGATGGTGCCGGGTTCGATTTCCGGTGACGACAACAAAAATTTAGAAAAATAATATATATGTGTTTTCTATCCCTCATATGTATCGCAGCGCCGCGTTTGGTGTTCCCATAGCACTTAACCCCATCGAAGTAAAATAATGAATCAGGGCTATGAATTAAAAAGCTTCAATAAGTTCGCCATCAGGTGTTCTAATACTTATCATCTCGCGCAGTTACAGTGTTGCCATGTTCGAAGCCCTTCATCTTTCCCCACCTTGCACTTCTCTACTATCCGCTTTCAAAAGCAAGCAACACATTAAATAGTAAAAAGAATTACCTGAGTGTTGCTTCTCTTTAAAAAAAAAAAAAGTTCATTTAATAATAAACTTTACCATCTAGCGCTTTTTAAATTATCTGACTGCGCGTTTTGCTTCAAAAAAGTTGGCATCACTGCTTACACGGTCATTCGGTCGTCAACGGGTTAAAGTCATCCCTAAATTTGTGAGAATTTATTCTAGAGACAAATTAGTAGTTCTTAAAAGTTAACTTTTTCTGCGATCTCTAAATGTTAACGAATTTAGATAAAAATTGTCACATGCAATTTTTAGATATTAAGGAATAGGGGCGAACCTTGTAGAGATCTCAAACTTAAACTATCGTCTATTTCTGGACCAAAAAAAAAAAAAAAAAAACTACTCGGTACCATCTTAAAAAAAACTCGGAGGAAATGTTAAAAAAATCTTTTCTGCCATCAGCATTATTATTCCGCTTTAAGAGTTGCAGCCGTTAAAAAAGAGAAATAGTGAAACTCCCTAATACTCATGTATAACAAAAGGAATGACAAACTTATGATATAGATTTTTTTTAAGCATTAGAGGGTTAAAAATATTATTTTTTTATTCTGACAATAAAGTGTTTGTTGATTAAAGATTGAATAAATAAAATATACCAACTAGTGGTTTTTCGCTTCTTTTATTTTTTTAATAACACAAAATAAGAGTAAAACCATTATTTAGTATCAACACGTCCAATGCAGAGAATAAAGCGTTAAATTAATTTATTATATGACTATAATTTCTAGAACATTTTTATATATGAACCTTATGACCATCCCATACATAGAAATATATTATCCGTTAATGTTTTTATTTGTCAAAGTTTGACTTTGAAGAAAAATCAAACTCAAGAAATTTAATTAAAGTAATATTTTTTCTATTTCTTAAAGATACGAAACCTGAAGGCGTTAATTATATTTTATGAACCCAATACAACCTTAAACTAAATTAAGATAAATTTGAAAAGTGAATGAAAAGAAACTGGTCACAAATTTATCAACAGAAATCAACATCTTTAAATAAACTACTCCTGCAGGACTCTTTAACAATAATTTCATTAACCAGCCAGCATCTGTTTAGGAAACATCAACACGGTGACTACAGCATCCTCAAGTATCATCATTCAAAATGAAGGCCGTTGTGTTCCTTTCTTTGTCAATTATAGTGCTAAGCGTTAAGGTGAGTTGAAATTTCCTGTGCTTTCTCTTCTTTTTGTATTAACATTTGAAGTCACATATAAAAGCCATATGTTGCATATTAATATGTGGTAGTAAGTACTTACGTACAGTGTCGCGCAAAACATAAGCAACAAAACTTACGATAATCTTTGATTTGAAATAGTTCGTCTTCAAAGTCGGTTAGAAAAAAGATTTTGATTGGATCTTTTATACAATTGAATAGATTATATAGAACGTATGTATATGAAAAGCTGACCAAAATAAATATGTGGGAAAAGCCCAAGAAAAAGATGGTAGCTCCCAATATGAGCCTATGATAAACAAAATGAAAAAAGTTTAACAATTTTATAAAAATTAATAATACTTTTATAATCTTTCTTAATTATGTTTGGTAAAATAAATACGAGTATTTTTAACTACATGTGTAAAGAAGATTAAATCTGATCAGCTCTAACTAGATACGATTGAATCTAATCAGATATGATTGAATATAATTAGATCTGCTCCAGATCTGCACACATATGATAAGATATGGCATTTTTGATAGACTTTATACCCCGATATGATCAGATCTAGTTCCAGATATATTTATATCTGAAGGGATAAGGGATATTGGATAATTTTGGTGGCCAGATTTAAAAAGATCTGGTAATATTGTATCATATCTGGTGGCATTTCTGTCCATATCTAAAAATATATCATAATCTCTTTGTCCAGATCTGCTACCACATCTTACTAAGAATTTCAAAGGCACCAAAAAAAGATTTACATAAATTTGTGTTTATGACATATAAACTTCCAATTTTCTTTGTTTTTTTTTTTTTGTTGTTTTGTTTAGTTTTATAATTTTGAACACTTTATGGTAAACTTCAAAAATCTTCTTCAACTTTTTTTGGACATTCTTCTGCAAACTAGAAAGAAGGTAAAATAAAAACATATGTTATTAAAAAAGTTTATTTAACAATGATTCAAAATGACACGAAACACATGAAGACGGTGGTTGCTCGGCAGACTTATCAGGATTTATAAATACTTTAACAAGTGACTAACCGATTAAAAAAAAATCTCCAAATCTAAAAATATCAGATTTGCCCAGATTCCCAGCAAAAATTAGTGCTTACCCAGAAGCAGTTCTGGAAGACATTATTTAGTTACCGAGCGCTACCGAAACAATTTTAGAAGACATGATTTTTGTTTGTGATGTCCTACTTTGTGTGTCTCATTTAAGCAGGTGAAAAGTGCTCTAATAAGTAATAAATTCATGACTTTCTAGGCGATAAAAATCGATTCTTTTATGTGCATTCTTTACTGCTTCATTGTGAGTATTCTTCAGTGCTTTAAAGAAGGCATTTAGGGAAGCACATTAGAATGCCTTCCGTAGTTGCTTTATTGTATGCAAAACAGTGAAGCGCTGTTTTGGAAGCATACAAATGTAGTTACTGCTGACCAAAGCGAGGTTATTTGTTGCTGGGTTTGATCAGATCTGGCAAGATTTAATTAGATCTCAAATTTAATTAGATCTCAAACATCAAAATTGAGTTACTCGTTTACTCGAACAAAACCAAACTTGAGTAACCTAGAGAAAACTAACTATATGCTAACTAAAACTCGGTTACTACGACTCAAACTCCGTTATTACGAATTTCAGTCTTTTGGCACAATTGAATATCAGTTGTCACAACAAAGTTTGGTTAATTCAACTGACTTTTAGTTGCAACACCCAAAATATACCGAAACCTAATGTAAATATCGTTGTTCTAACTGAAGTTATAAGTAGTTACCATTAAAATACACTTTTCAATTGGGTTGTCACTTAAGTTCTCTGTGTGTGTGAACTGTCGTTTGTCAATAACTAAAAAACATTTTTAGTTTGGGCACATAACGTTTTATATATTTTCTGGCAAACTTTCTCCTCTTTCAGAGAAATTTTTAATAAATTTGGAAAATTTTAAAGTTTTTGTTTGGTTTATAAAAAGGGTAGTATTGCGACAAGTTGTCATGGTGTTGTGTTTAACCCATAAATCAGTTTTCTGAACGTTTTTGAAGATAAAATATTTTAAATCAAAGACTTACGTATGTTTTGTTGTTTTTGTTTTGCGCTACACTGTATATGTATATTAAGGTAATTTATTTATGTGTTATCTGCGTGTAATGAGTTAATGGCATATTTTCCTTTCTAAACAAAAGATTAAGCCAATTTCCTTCTTTTTTTTGGTGACAAGGGAATTATAAATTTGTTTGGGTATTTCCCACAAAAATGTGTGATAAACCCACACATTATTTTTGGGGCTACTTACTTTGTCAGTCAATTTAACAATGTTCGTAAATCTCTTGGTCGTCTTAAGTAAGATTTTAAATTAAAAAAAGTGTACTGTGGGAAGTAATAGTTTTTTTTTTCTTGTTAATAATCTAATTGGTAAAGCAAACGAATTTTCGGTTATAAAAGATTAAAAAGTATGGACATTTGAAAAATAATGAGCACAAAAAGATGATATTTTCAATTTTGACTCTTCTGATTTTAGTAAAACTTGGTTCAAACATTCTTCTAGTTAATGTGGTGTTTACGTATCTTTCGTTTTTCCAAAACTCGTTACAGTTCTCGTTTAGTTGCTGCTCAAAGTTAGGGGTTTTTCAAAAATGTGTAGGAAATAAACAATTTCAGAGTATCACTAACCACATATAAAAATTTCAAGTTGGGAATCACAGGGCTTCAAAAGCAAATGGAATTTTTCTGAAAGTATCTTTGATTAGTATACATATAAAATAATAACGTTACGCACTCACTCCCTCACTCAATCACTCACTGACTGACTCAACATAGCCCAGAACCTAGAAACTTGAAATTTGCCATGTCCATAATCCAGCGTAGACGTCCGTTAAGACGGGATTTTTTGGAATACCTTCGGGGAGGGGCAATAAGGGGAAGTCTATCCTTTGACGGTCTGGTCAAACCGCCAAAGCTAGGAACTTGAAATTACTTATGTGGGTTCCTAATCAGTAGTATACATCTTTACAAAGCGGATTTTGGAAATTCCCACGGGGAGCGGTTGAAGGGGAAAAGTTTACCCCTTGGCGGCCTGGCCACACCACTAAAGCGAGGAATTTGAAATGTCTTATCACGAGAAGACATTTGTATTGACTTGATTTCTGACAATTACAACGGGGAGGGTCAAAAATTTGGAAAATATTCCCCTTGACGGTCTGGCCAAAACGTTAATGCTAGGAACTTTAAATTTGGTACATAAGTTTCTAATCAGAAGTAGACATATGTATAGAGCGGATTTTGGAAATTTTAACGGAGAGTGGCATAAAGGGTAAAAGCCTCCCCCTTGGCGGCCAGCCCAAATCCCTTTGGTCAGAATTTTTAAAATTAAAATACATGTTACCTCGAATATGAACTAGCTCACTTATAGAGTACTTTTCGTTAAAATTCCCCCCTTGGCGGCCTGCCCGAAACCTCTTTGGTTTTTATAAATATATGGGTTAAAGTATATAAATCTATCCCTTATTTAACCACTTAAGGGAGGCTCTTGAAATAGAACTTAGAATTGATTTTTGGAAATTCCTGCGGTGGGGACCAAATGCCCTTGAGGGCATGTGAAAACCGCGCAAGCGACGTACTTGAAATTTTGGGATGTGGGCCTTAAACGGCTAAAAGTTTTATATTAAAAACATATGATCCTTGGAATATGTCCTAAATTACTGTTAAGGTTCTTTTAGAATTTTCACCAGTAACGTAATAAAAATGCTGGTACAAAAGCGAACAAATAAAATTTGATAAGTTTGTTCTTCAATCCCCTTAGACGGGATTTTCGAAAATTCCTCCTAGAAGATTGCCGCTAAAGTAATGATCTTCATATTTGGTTTGTCAATGCTCACAGCATGAACTATTGAATCTAGGAACTAGGAATAATTTGATGCAGGCATCTTCTAAAACTGGCTATTAAAAATGACCTGCACTCACAATAAAGCTTTGTTATAAATGGGGTTTAAAAGAAAGTAATTCCACCATCAATGACCTATGGAATTCCATTAAGGTAGAAATTTGAAACTCTAATCCAAAAACATCCTCTTAACAAGGCTAAACTAATTTATTGAAACAAATTCCTGAAAAAATAATTCATTTTCCGTCCTTATATATCGCGATATATAAAACTACCGGTAGCGAAGTATCGGGCTTTTAAACTCGTATTTAATAATTTTTTTGTATATTTATATAGTAGCCTACGACAACTTTCAATATTTTTTGTCACGCATCAGAAAATTGATATGCATGTTAAGCAGCCATCCTGTGACTAAAATGTTCGTTATCACATCCTTAGTCCTTTTAAAAAGATGTTTAAAGTTAAATTATTTAAATATTTTTACTCATTAAATGATGCCAAAATGTACATCAGATGAAAGGTAATAATCTTTGCTATTCCACAAAATTATTAGTCGTAATATTTCAGGATTAAAAATTGTAAAAAATGTCTTCTTAAAAATTAGATCCTTCAATATTGTTGATTGTTTTAGACAAGATTGTGAAACGAAAAAATACATGTTAAATGTTTGACTGTACTGTAATACATATATGTACTTAAATTTAAGCCTTCTAGCCTTATTAGTTTAGCAATATTTAAATAATTTTTTTAAGAATTTAACTTTAATGTCCTTTTGAAAGGACATACACGGCGTATCATAACTAGTGCCGCACTACATTTTTCGTCATATTTTAAGATTATAGAATAAATTATTGAAACTTATTTCGGTGTTATAAGGATAGTTTAGGTTACGTAAATTGGTGCCATCCACTTTTAAAATTGGCGAAACACTCCCTATATTTCTCTGTGTTTCATAACTATAGCCCCACTTCGATCTAAATCATTATAACGAGTTCAAATCGAGTTTCGAAAACAGATTTAAAGCTTAGTTTGTTAAAAGTACTTTCTTATTCGTTTTCAAACAAAACGCCATGAAAATATCTTAATAAACTCAAAAAACGTAAAATTTGAGCCCTTTTAGAAAATGATGAAATTTGGGTGGTATTTGTGAGAAAAATAAGCGATCGAACAAATTTATCCGGAATTTTGGAATAAATCAAAGTGGATACGGGGAAAAGAAACCAGAGGGCACAAAATCAAAGCTATCTAATAGAGATTACCACCTTATTATTACCACAGCACAGAGCTGTGAATGAATCATTCATTTTTGATTTCAATTCATTACGAATTTGAATTGAATTTTGAATAATTCTTTTCACATAAAAAAAGAATTGAATGAAATTTGAATTAATTCAAATGAATTTGGTAAAAATAAATTGGAATTCATTTCCAATTCAAATGAATTCGGCAAAATGAATTGCAATTCATTTTCAATTCAAATGAGTTTGGCGAAATGAATTGCAATTCATTTGACTTGAATTGATTTTGAATTAATTCAAATGAATTAGAAAAATTAATTGCAATTCATTTTCAATTCATTTGTATTAAATTGATTTTGAATTAATTCAAATGAATTACAAAAAATATTGCACCGTGTTATTAATCATATTTATAAAATTTTCTTATATGTGATGAATGAAGAGTTTCATAAAATTCATTTGAATTAATTCAAAATCAATTTAATACAAATGAATTGAAAATGAATTGCAATTTATTTTTCTAATTCATTTGAATTAATTCAAAATCAATTCAAGTCAAATGAATTGGAAATGAATTGCAATTCATATCGCCAAACTCATTTGAATTGAAAATGAATTGCAATTCTTTTACAGTTATATTAGTTTTTTGTTTTTATATACATCGAGATTATTTTTATGTTATTTTCAATTTATAACGAGCTTTCAACCTCCGTATATTTACAAAAATAAAGCAAATCAAACATATTAGCTAGGTTGATACTAGTATTTCGATCTGGCTAAAGATCTCATCAGAACCCGAAGTTTTAGAAAAGTTAGAGCCTCCAGAATAGGCAGAACTTTAACAAAAAACCTATTAATAATCAATTTTACTCCATTCTTTTGCCGAATTCATTTGATTTAAAATGAATTGCAATTCATTCCAGCCAAATGCATATGAATCGATTCAAATTGCATTCAATTCGTTTTTTTGGCGAAAAGAATTAATTCAAAAATTTACTAATTCAGTGCATGAATGATTCGCGAATTAATTCAAAAATGAATGATTCAGTCACAGCTCTGCCACAGCATGCAATTTCATCTTTCGAAGATTGTTGATGGGTTTCGCGTAAAATTTTCGAAATCTACAATTAGTATCTACATTAGAATACTATGTAGGTAAAGAACACTGCGTATGTAGTTAAAAACAAATGAAATTTCACTTGCAGAAAGGACGACTTACATTTGTATTTGTAGTAAAAATATACGGAGGTTGAAAGCTCGTTATAAATTGAAAATAACATAAAAATAATCTCGATGTGTATAAAAACAAAAAACTAATATTTATTTGTTATATTTTTTTAAATAAAAAAAAAACTATTTCATTAAATGAATGAAAAAACATAATACAGTAATTTGATGTGGTTTGTTTTTTTAAACCAACCACAATTGTAGTTAAAACTGAAATTTCTTCACTTAAAAATAAAGATACTGTATTACAACTCAAACATCTACAAATATTTAGAGCAGAAGTTCCCAGAGTGTAGAGTCTCAAAAATTTCTGAAATACAAAAGGTTATGACTGAGCCAATGTTATTTTTCGTCACAAGTACATTCGTGTTTAGTTGACAAATAAAAAATTTAAAGAAAACTAGAAAATGTAGTTTTGAAAATAAGTTCCTAGCAGGAAACTTTTTTTTACACAGAAAAAACTAAAAGCGGGTTTCAATTAAAAATTTATCGAATCAATTAATATTTTTATTGACTTTGCACCTATCACGGCATTGATACTATCAACTAAAACTTTTATTGGACATTAAAAATGAAAATAAGTTATAAATAGCTTCTACAAAAAAATATGATACTCACAAAAAAAGTGTGTGAACGATACGTGTGTTTTTGTTAATGCTGATCTGTTTGTGTGCTTGCTTGTTTTGTTTGTAAACTTCAAATTGATTTGGTATTTTATATTTTATCAATTTGAACTTGTATTTTTTGTTTCAAATTTAAATATGTATGTCTAAAAATAGAGTTGTATGTACAGCAGAAATTCGGTTGCTGTTCTGAATATTTTATTAGAGTTACCAAAACTATACAAAAAACAAAAATATATATTATTTTAAAATTATTATATTAAACAAATTCTTATGCCGCGAACTGGAGTCGAACCGGTGACCTTCTGCTTGTCAGTCAATTATTTTATATCTAGCCCACACCCAATTTGAATTTGTATTTTACAATTTCTACCTTGAATATATTTTTTTCTTTCAAGTTTAAATATGAAGGTCGAAAAATAGATTTGTATATACAACAGAAATTGGGTTGCTAATCTTAATATTTCATTACAGTTACTAAAAATATTAAAAAACTTTATATTATTTTAAAATTGGTAACGAAAGCTAATATTTTAGATAGAGTGATTGTTTTTTGGAGGCGAATCTAATATTCGATTTTAACTACAAATATTTTATTCAAGGGATAAAATATCCTAAAAGTGGTTGGTTGTTGGTATTAAAGGTAATGTAGAAGATAATATTTGTTCAATATTGATTAGAAAAACCAACAATTTTGAATGATGTGACTGTGTTTTGGTTAATTTTATATATTTTCTGTTTACAATATTATTTATATTACTATATATTTCTGATGATATTATATTATTCTGATGATGAATTTTAAGTAGTTACAATTAAAATTATTAAATAATGATTAAATTTTGTTGATTACAATGGAATTCCAACCAATTTATTCTCTGTGTGTATTTTTAGTAAGACTATATAGTTCATTAAATTTACTATTTACGGTAACCATTACAGGTAGAGGTTGTAAAATTTTCTTTGTTGATTGATTTTCAACAGTATTTTGGTTCATCTGCGTCGGATGAGATTGAGAGACCATATCGGGTGATGGCTTAGATTTTTGCTTTTTGCTACCTTGTTTTATTCATGTTCACTATAAATTCATATGCTTCATAGACATGTTGAGTTTGCGAGGTAAATTGATAATTATCAATTTGATCATGATCAAATGGGGTACCAAATGAAAGAAATTTTGGAGACGTATTAACTGGTATACAAATCATGCACTACAGCTTTAAAGTATTTTTTTTATTAAAAAAAAAAATGTCTTAAGAATGGTTTGCAAACATTATCTTTTTATTATACCGGTAGTTGCCTACCACGCCCACATCAAGGCCGATATGAAAATTATAAAGCACGATTCCAATAGTGGCATGCATCTTCTGATATCACTGGGTTTATTTAAAAATTCTACCCATTGAATTTTGTTTAATCAACAAAACTACGTTATAAATCTCCGGTATTTCAGCGTTATTTTGACTTTAGTTCAAGATATTTCTAAAGCAAGCAGGTAAAATAGCAAAATAAAACCGGTTATAAAAGAAGGAACATGTTTTTAAGGTAATCGCCTTTGGGTCTTAATGTTATTGTGGCAGCCAACTACCGTTATTATGTCAAATTATTGAATACCAACCCTGCTCTTAAGTGATTTTAAAACTGGCGTTTTGTTAAAGAATTATACACAGAAAAACTAAAAATAGGTTTCAATTAAAAAATTTATTGAATCAATTAATATTTTAATTGATTTTGCATCTATCAAGGATATGCTAATATCAATTAAAACTTTAATTGAAAACTAAAAAGAAAAAAAGCTATAACTAACTATCTACAAACAAAAATGTGATACTCACAAAATTAGTGTGTGAAAGATACGTTTGTATGTATATGTGTTTTTGGTGATGTTTGTGTGGCTGTGTGTGTTATTTTTTTGTTTGTAAACTTCAAATGCATTTGGCATTTTATACTGCAACTTTTCTATTTAACATACAGCATATGAAAAAATTATTTGAGAATTATGTTTAAAATAAAATATATCTATTTATATATTTCAAAGTCAATTAAAATATTAATTGACTCAATTAATTATTTGTTTAGGAATTTAATTTTAGGTTGTTAATTTTTTCAGTGTAGTTGAATTAACCTAAAAAATATGTATATTAATGCCTATTAAAATTAATCGAGCTTTCCGACATTCGTAATTGTTTGGCTTTTACGCGGCTTTTACCGAAGAGCTTTTTAACCTTTATTTTAAATATTTGAAATAAATGGCAACCCTAACATACTACATAGGCAATTTTCATATCAAAATTTTTGTTTTATCGAGTGCATCAAAGCTGCGTTCAAAACAATTTTAATTTAATTAGTTTCATTCATGTTTCCATACAAAAATATATTTTCATAATTGTTTGGGTCTCAGGTTACAAACTTAAATCTGATACTTCATTTAAAAAATCTTATTATTCTAATTAACACTGCAGTCACACGATCAAGATTTTCTTGATAGCCTTTTACATATACTGTTTGTCAAAATATGTAAAAATTGACAGCTGTGACGTAGGCTGCACGCAAGTTGAAAGCAGTTTAATTTTTTGTGAAAGGAAAAACAAAAACAACTTCTTGAACGTAAATTGATACACTAAACTTGGAAGAGAAATCTGAAGCAAGTTCGTTTCAATTTTAGAAAGTGTGAGTGTATTGGTAAAAAAAGTGTGAATGTATTAAAATTTGATAGGCAAAACTTGATCGTGTAACCCTCAAGTAAAGGAAAATAAATTTAAAATGACAAAAAAGGATTACACAATAAAGAAAAGTAATTTTAAGATTGAACAAAAAATCAAAAAAAAATGTTTTTTTAATATTCAAAAATCGAAAAAAAAAATAGTAATGAACATAATCTCACGATCTACTGGGACTTAAAATTTGTAGAATCGATAGAAGTTTAATACCAAAAATTTAGAAAAAAAATTAAAGAGTACAAAAATTTTACAAAATGGGATTTAAATAAAACTTCAAAACACTCTAAAGATTTTTTTTTAATTATATTTTTGACTTGGAAGTATATAAAAAACAAAAAACTTTGAATTTAGAATATTTTTGAAGAAGTTATGAGTAAAACACTGATAAAGTTCGATTTTTTGAAAATTCGATGTCTTTTGAATGCGTAATTAAAAAATTTATAAGGAAGGGTTTTTTGATGGCTACTTCTGCTTTAAAATGGCTACTTCTGCTTTAAAAAGATTTAGTTGTTTGGGTTGTAATGCTGTTTCTTTATTTTTAATGTAAATGTCAGTAATTTGTAGAACTAACTTAATTTTTTACTAACCTTGCAGTTCATTTAAAAAAACAAACCACATCAAATGACTGTTTTATGATTTTACATTAATTTTTTACATTCGTCGTTTGCTATTTAAGAAAATAAATGTTTTTTTATTTTTTACTAATATATGTGGTTCATTTTTACTATAATTGTTAGTAATTTTTTGAACAGTAAAAACAAATGACAAATGTTAGTTAAATTTAATGAAATATTAATCGTCCTTTCTTCAAGTGAAATTTAATTTGATTTTGTATACAATTGCTGTCGTCTTTACCTACATAATATCTTAAGTGTACTTAAAAATTTAGAAAATCTAATAGAAAAGTTTTTCAAAGTGTCCGATTTAACATGCTCCATATGTATCTTATGAATATTCTACTTGTGATATCCTTATTACCCCTTTAGATGCAAAAACAAAGTAAATCCACTTATAACTGCTGATTTTTAATGTATATTTTTAAAACTTATTCTTTCATCTTTTTTATTGTGAATTGGTGTATGTTAATTTTATTTTAAGAAGTATAAAGAAAGTTTTAATCATATTGTTACTATAATGTGCTACTCTTGTTAAAAGCAAAATTTTAAATAAAACTCTTTGTTAGATTGCAGTTTTAAAGATGCTAAAGGAATTAAAAAGTCATAAATTTTGTAAATGAAAAGCTTGTTAAAGTTTTCGACAAACAAAAAATGTCCGTGACAACAAAAGTTTGGCTATTAATAAATTTTAGAAATTTAACACTTTAAGGAAGTTAAAAATATTATGAAGAAATTTGATTATTGTAATAAAAAAAAAAATATTTTCTTAGTAAATTTAAAAGTTAATGCTCCCATCAATTATATTGCCATCAAAGTAACAACGATAAAATCAGTAGAATTAAAAAACATAATCCTGCAATTTTACTATAATCTCAATTGTCATCAATATGTATAGAAGCAGCTTAATAATAAATTTATATTCATAGTTTTCATACATATGTCGCTTTCCCAGCCAACTACCCCGCTACCGGTATTTATTGTTCTATTAAAATTAAACAACTTTTACAATTTTTATAAAAAGTAGGCGAAGTAGGCGTGGTAAAATATTAAAAAATTTTGCGCTCATTTTTATTACACTTTTTATAATTATTTAACGCAATTGGGCAAATGCTATTTAAATCCACTTTTTTGTAAAACATCCCAGCAAAAAATTTCCAAAAAGGTAAGCGGATTTGTAATCAAGCATTTTGGGCAGAACGCATTCCTTACTAGATTACCTACTAGATTCTTTTAACAGGGCGTGAGACCAGGCACGTAGCTAGGAATTTGTTTCGGGGGGGGCTTTTCGATTTTTTATTTTGATTATATATTTTTTTTTTTTTTGCACACTAGAGTAACAGCTTTTTTTTTTTTTTTGGTTTGCTAAATTTTTACCTACACGTAACGCGCAATCATGTATTAATAATAGAAATCGCTTTCTCAGGTCATTTTGAAACAAAACCCTCCCGCATAAAGTGCATTTTTTTCATTTTTTACTTATTATGTTTGTTGAGAAATTCAACAGCAGTAAAAAGAAAAACAACGTCAGCAATTAATAATTCAATGTTTTTTATTACGCTTAAATTTCTGTAACAATAAGGGTTTCTTATTAGTAATAATTAATAAAATATGTAAAAAATTCTTACTCCTCAACCAACTCGAATACTGCAGCTTCTGAGCAACCAATTTAATTAAATACACTTGTAGATTGACAAAGTTAATGCAGGCAATATAAAAATGAGAATGACAATATAAAAAATATTATTTAGATAACTGCTCCCCTTTTTGTATTTAGACCAATCAGGATTCAGCAACAAATCATCTGTTTGTCATTCAGTGTTGGTAAGATATCTGAATTAACAATGTTCATTATTTATAATTTGTAACAAATTCCTTTCCATTTGTACATTTTATTATATTCAAAAAATTCTCTTGAAATTACCAAAAAACATAAGTTGTTTTGAGAACAAAATTTGAAAATGAAGATATAATGAAAATGAAGATTTTGTGGCATTTAGGAACTTACTCCATTGAATAACAAACACAGAAAAAAAAGTTGAAACTGAATTTAGAGTTTTACATTGAAAAAAATCTAAGACTAAATTAGGAACTCATAATGTTACAAATGAAACAAGTTCTTTTTTTAGGGTTAAGAACCTGAAAGAAATCAATTCAAAAGACAACAATTGGGGTAAATTTTGTGTATAAAATTATACACAAAATGATACAATTAATTGTACTATTTTATTGATGTAATACATATTTACATCCAAAATATGATTGACAAATTTTCTAGTAATATACAATTTTATCTTAAATACCATTGTGTTTTTTTAAATATGATATAATATCAAAATATATATTATTTTGCAATGTCTAGGTATATAAATATAACGTAATTATTAATTGGATTAGTTTTAGCGTATTCTAAATGCAATATACGATTATACGCAACTATATATGACATCATATTACATTTTTTCTACGAAACTAATTTTATATATGAATTTATATAATTATGTCCGATTAAATGCACTGGCAGACAAAACCTTATAAGTGTATATTAAATAATCTAGTATTTTATGCAAACGTTTTAACTCGGGAAATTAAAGATTTAAAACCGGCCAAAAAACAAATTAAAAGGCAAATATTTTATACAAATTGTATGACACTTACAAGAAAACTTTTCTTTAAAATTAATGAAATTCGGATAGATGAGAAAGCAGCAAAAATATATGAAAAACGTATTTATTTTTAAAATTGGCGGTGAAATTTAACACATCTTTGTATGAAAACATGTCTAAAGTTTAGGTAATTTAGACTTATTTAAAAACAGTGTCAAAATGCTCGAGAAAACACACATTTTGAAAACTATTTTTACAATATGTCGTGAACCCAGGCTGCCACTTATTTGAATTATTTTAACAAATTATTCACTATTTTTTCCCCTTTTTCATATATCCGACTTCATGTATTGTATTAAAAAAATCGTAAATTTTACAAGCAAGCGTGATTGTAGTCTGAAAGAAATAATAATAAAGAAAAAATATAAAATTGTAAAATTTAAAAATTTAAAAATATACCTGACATCGCCTAGGTCTTATTTAAACTAAATTATGTATTTCCAATTCACTTTGATTTATATTTTGGACAATTTGAAACGCTTTTCAAATTGTCTTTAATCAATTTTTTAAATAAAAACCCTTTAAAATGTCTAAAAAAAACTACATCGTTATAACACAAAGACTGGTTTAGCTGCTTGATTTTAAAATGTTGCATTTCAAAGAGCGCCGATAGAAATTTGTTTACATTTAGTCTAAAAAAGAAATTGAGAAAATTTGAGTCCCATTGGACCACGTTAACACATTATGCATATCGATCAAAGTTTGAGACTTAAATTTGTTTAAAAAAATTAAAAAAATATATGAGATATCGTAATATATATCTTAAAAAAAATACTGAAAACTATGTTACCAGATGCGTGCGTAGCAAACCAAATTTAAATAAAAAGATTGCACTGTAAGTAAAGTAACGAATTTTACGGCACAAGTAAACTTAATTTTCAGTCTTAGTGGTATCTCCATTTTAAAAGATTATGTCAAAATAGACAGAAAAAATCATTGTCAAAAAAATTTCAGTTAAACTTTTGTTCGATTTCAAACTTATTTTCAATTACTGTTTAATTGAAAATGAATTTGGTATAAAAAAAATTTTCAGTTTTTATAACGTATAACGTTGAAACAAATGCAAAAATTTTAAAAAGTCGCCAAAATTAAAAAATCGTTTAAAGTTAAAAATTCGGGTTTCTTTAATTTTGGTGATTTTTTTTAATTTTTTTTCGAATTTTGGCGTTTATTTTGGGAGTTTTTTAAATTTCTGCAATTTTGAGGATTGTTTTTTAAATTTTGGCAATTTTTTTCAAATTTTACGATTTTTTCAAATGGTCTTGATATTTTTAAATTTTGGCGATTTTTTTACAATTTTGGTGATTTTTTTTAAATTTTGTAATTTTTCCCAATAGTAAACAATATTCAATTAAATTCTTAATAGATGTGAATAAAACTATAAGTAATTGAAAATAATATTAATTAAATAGATACAAATTATTTTAGTTGTTACTACAATTGCATCAACACGGCCGAATTCAGTTTAACTTTTGCTGAATCAACAAATATTTTAATTAAAACTCAATTTTAGTTTTTTCTGTGTAGACATATTTAATTTTTAGTTTGCATTGTCTCAAACAATTTTTTGATTATATTTTAAGTCAAAGACTTCGAAATCTCTTATGAAATGATTTTATTTATTGCTTTTTGTCGAAAATCAACTAAAACAATGATAGCCGTCCATTTGCAGGCGATGTTTTCTAATGAAATTTTAAGATTCGAACCATATAAAACTACTTCCTATTTTATCCAAGTCAAAAATAAATATTTTCATATTAAACTTATCAATAACATTGTTACTTTTTAACGAATTGTATAAAGTTTTTAAATTTGTCAAATCATTTCGGGGGGGGCTCTAGCCCCCAAGCCCCCCCCCTAGCTACGTGCCTGCGTGAGACTAAAATAATTGATTCTTTAGAATTGATTATTTTTTTTTACCGAAGAACCATTTACTTTATATTTTTAAGAACTACATACATTTTTTAATAAAGAAATAGTTCAATTGTAAAACTACGAAGTACTTACACAAAAAAATAAATAAATAGTTGCCTAGAAAAAATAAGAAGTACTTACATTTAAAAAAAAAAGAAATAGTTCCATAAGTTAATTCAACTTTTACTCAGACGTGAGACTCCTAGGTCACTCAAATATAACGATCTAAACTCATACGGAAATAAAATCCTAAAAAGTGAAACATCGAATTGTTATGATAACATGGGTTTGTCATAATTTTGGAGCTATAAACCTCGAAAATATAAATTTTTCAAAAAACAAGAACAATTCAAAATTGAAAAACCAAAATATGACTCACGCACAATCACCCTCGAAATTTTTTTTTACACTCACTCACGATAACGTCAGTAATTTCAACTTCCACTCACAATTTTCTGCTCACGAGCGCTTCCCTAATTTATACCTAACCACAGTTTAACAAAATTTAGGCAACATGCAATTTCTGTTTTTAGTATTACTTTCCTGCAAATAAAAATTTGTTTGAAAAAATATATGAGATAAATTCTTTAAAATTGTATAACTTCTTTTTTCAAAATTAGGAACTACTTCCAATAACGTCCTTTTATTAAGAAAAAGTATATGATTACTTCTTGAGTACAAAAAGTTATACATATAAGTTAATAACATTGTTATTTTCTTTCTTTTCTTAAGTAAATAATTACTTTGTTATTAAGTTCATGTTTTCTGGTTTAAATTTAAAGAATTGATTACAATACTACTTGCTTTTTTGACTCTATCTTTGGAATGTGTTTGGTATTGCAGATACTCAATTTGGCAATGGGATATGTAAGCAAGTGTGGGCATCACCTTCTTTTTGGAATGTGTAATTTTTTCCTGGGATTTGAAAATAATTAAGTTTTTAAAAAAATTGTGAACTTGTTCTGAAATTTAAGATTAATTTTTTACTTATATAAAAATTATGATGTTCAATACCGTTTGTTTTTTGGTAAACAAAAAAGCCTGTAATGTTTATTTATTAATTAAAAAAGTCTTCATCCGATAATTTAATATAGACTTTATCTACTCACATGAGCTTACATGTCTCATTTCGCGTCACCTAAAATCTTCAGGAGAATAATGTAGAAGGGGTAGAAGATTTACCCAAATTATAATTTTTGAAGAAAAAAGATCAACGTTTTAAATGTTAACAACTGGACTTGAACTTTAATAATCTTGCCCACATCATAATTTATGATAGAAGATTAAAAATAAACTTTTGGTTTTAATCGTTTCAAAAGTTTAATCGTTTTAAAAGTTATCATTTATAAAAAAAAAAAAATACATTTTTTACTATGGATCCAAAAAGTTTGATCGTGTAACTCGGATTAACTCATTATTTAAATACCCAAAAAGGAAGACATCGCAAAAAAAATCTGGCTAAATCCTGGTAAGAGGTATCGCAAATGGATTGTCAGATAAAGTTAGAGAAACGATAAAACTTCTCAAAAATTGTTTTTTGGGTACAATATAACCTCCTTCCAGGGGGGTAGTTAGCGGTTCCGAAGTCTACAAATTGTCCTGCACGAAAATGGCTCTGAAAAATTGGGGAAGTGAAAAATCGGAAAACTTTCTTAGCACTTAATATTCTTATGTGAGCTCTGTCTTATTAAAATATATTTACCTGTTTCGGACCACTAACCTGGATTACAGGTATGGTTTTGTGAAATGCGTATTAAAATAAGCATTTTTACAGTTTTATAAAATACCCTTTCTTGAAATAGCAATTCTTTTCAAGTAAAAATTACGAGTTTTAATTGGAAGATCATTTAAAAGATATTTTATTCAAAAATCATGGAGAAATTATTTAATATCAATGATTAATGCGGAAGTCCCAGGTATGGAAAAACATTTCTTATATGCTATCAATACAAACACCTAATATATTGTATGTGTGAAGTTTCATCGATATTGGACAAAGGAATCGAGGGCCTGTCTTTAACGGGTTAACTAGGTTTGGAAAAAATATTCGTTGAATATTGTCTTTCTTAAATATGTTAATATATATTTGTATGTTAATATTACATATATGGAACTTTGTATATGTATTGTTGGTTACTCATACGTAATGTAGTTGTAACATACAAAAATATTAAAATATATAAGAAGGACAATATTCAACGAACAATTTCTTCAAATCTAATACGAATTACACAATGAAACGTTGTAGATCGATAGAAAATCATGTTACATCTTTCTATATGGTAAGAAATAAAAAAAAAATGTTAGGCAATTTTTAGATGAATTGAGGGGTCTATTACACCAGATTTTTATATTGATATAGTGACATTTTCTGCATTTGTCAAATTCAGTTAAATAATTATAAATAGTTTACTAAAAATGAGCAAAAAATTTCTCAATTTTCCACGTCTACTTCGCACACTTTTTGGGAAAATTGAAAAAATTGTTATATTTTTATTCGTCCCATATACGAAAATATATTACGAATTTCAAAATTTTTCTACACTTTGAGGCAAAATATTTAAAAAAAATTTTCTTTGGTTGACATGAATAAACTTTTTGTGTATATGTTAGATGAAGTCTATACACACAGAGAAAAATTTAGCTATTTGCCAACTGAAATTCGGTTACTGCTACTCAAATTCGGTTCTAACGAGTTTCAGTCGGTTGGTACAACTCAACATAAGTTTTCAAAATAAAGTTCGGTTAACTCAACTGAATTTTACTTGCAACGTCCAAAATATTCAGAAATAGAATGTAAATATCGTTGTACTAACTGCATTTATAAGTTGTTACCACTAAAATATACTTTTCAATTCTGTTGGCACTTTATTTCTCTGTGTGTATGTTAAGTCATTAACGGCGCAAAAATTTTAGCGGCTTTAAGTTTCAAGGAAATTAAAAATATTAAAATTACAATTTTTGCTTGGATTTAACTAAAGCTACATCTATTTATAGATCTCATTGTATCTACCACATTTCAAATATATATATTACACCACCAAAAAATACAAAACTACACTGCAAAATATTTTTTGTCATACGTTAGTACGTGAGACAAAAAAAGCGATTATTTTTGAAAACACGAATTTTTGGCGGTTTTATGATATTTAATTTAGGGGTAGGACAAGGTTTTTGCTGGAAATTATATTAAATGCTTTAAAATTCGCAAAATTAAAAATTTTATATAAGGATGCTTCTTTAAGGTTATAAAAAATTTAGTTTGCTCCATAAAATGTAAGGTCCTCAAAATTTGTTGATTACTTTTCGATTTTAGTATTAAGCTCATTAACATCTTTTATTTGATGTTAGTTTTGGCGTTATTGGTACAGCGCTTTAGTTGTCACAAAGCGAAATGTGTTTGGAAAAAACTGTCGCTGTATCCGCTAGAAATGAAAATTTAAACTTTTTTTGCACTGTATCAATTTAGTCTGTAGTAAGCCATGCTTTTTTTTTTGTAAAAAAATGCGAGAATTATTAAATTTAGCAAAATTTTTAAAAGGTTCATAAAATTTTTAAGTGTAAAAATATGCGTTTTTGACTCGAAGGTGCTGTTTACTAAAAAAAAAAACTCAGTTCACGCAATACACTTACCAATTTCAAATATAATTATGAATGTCAGACACCCGTTCGTGATGCGATGGCATCAGTTTGGTATACCTCAAACTGTATAAAATTTTAAATACTGTTCTCAAAACTCAATTCCATTAAATGCGCAAAATCCATATGGAAGAAGCTGGGAAAGTTTAAAAATCGGAAAATGTTGGTTTCTCTTGTAAACCACCAAGCAGCTTTACTTTTTTTTTAGCGAATTTAGCGAATAGCAAGCCTACTGACTCCATTTATTATTCGCTTGGACCTGAAATTTAACGAATTTGAGAAAAAAAAATTAAATGATTGAAAAAACTCTTGTAAGTTTCAAGTATTTTTTTTTTTCATTCTTCGACTTTCTTTAGGTGAAGATTTTTCAACGTGAAACTTTGCATGTCATAGTTTTCAAGTATAATCTACCTAACCCTGTCTATCGTTTCTCTCAATTCATTAAGCAATGATAAATCGGAAGCATCTAAAGTCAGTTTCAACAGGTGTCGAAAGTTTATGAAGTAGTTTATATATTGTTAGTTTGGCATTGCTGCGATTTAATTTTTTTATCAGGACAGTTGGCTTGGAAAGCAGCATATGTTTATAAATTCTCAATCTCGACTTCTTCATACAGTATCAGGGAATCGAAAAAAACAATTCAAATTATAAGTTTCATAACGTAAACATAAGTATCCCAGCAAAAAATAGTGCTTACCCAGAAGCAGTTTTGGAGGGCATTATTTAATTGCCGAGCGCTTCCGAAGCAATTCTAGAAGGCATGATTTTGTTTCGTGATGTCCCACTTGGTATGCAAAAAGCGCTTTTTTTGTGTGTGTTGACAACATAAGTGCTTCATGGTATGCATTCTTTACTGCTTCATTGTAAGCATCATTAACTGCTACAAAGAAGGCATTTAGGGAAGCACAACAGAATTACTTTATTGTATGCAAGGCGATGAAGCGCTATTTTATAAGCACAAATGTAGTTACTGCTTACAAAAGCGAGGATATTTTTTGCTGGGACAGCAGAGAACCAACGATAAGCAGAATAAAATAAATGGAAAATAGTTCAATTCAAGCATAAACTTAAAATGAAGAAAGAGAAATTGTCTCATCTATAATTCCTTTTACAAGGAAGTGGTTCTTATGATAAAACTCGGTTTCTGATGAAATCTAGATTTGTTTAAATAGCAAACAACTTTTGTACTCTTTTTTCGTATCAATCTAATCTGAAATCTTAAGGCTAAATATAATAATTTTAAATTCTTTTAAAAAAATAATGGGAAACTATGCAGTTAAAAAGCTCTTCAAAAACCCTTTTACTTATTTTGTTAGAAAAGCGATATTAGTTGAAAAAAAGTTAAATTTGTTCTACGGTGTAGTACCCCTTAGTGATCTTACTTGTAAGTAAATTGAATTTTGTTGGTTTAACTTGAACTTTTTCCGTACTTTATCACTGACACATACATACATATGTAGAAGAAAAACTTATAGGCATATGAAAGTTTTTGTTTTTGTTTTCAACACATCCGTATCCGCTTGAATGTAAATTAATATTTGTGTATTTGTGTCATATACCAGCAGAGTAAAACTACAACATTTACAATTTAATATATTTTCTACAATTTGTTAAAATGTTTAATTGCCAATTTAACGCTGTTTAAGTTTAATACTTGTTACGTCTTGTTTAGTAAGAAAATGTTTAACTTTTAAAACAAAAAATAAAATAAATTTATTTAAAATGGCATCACGTTTATAAGTTGATGGTGTTAATTTTCTATTTTAAGAAAACTTTAATGCCAAAGTAAACGAGCCAAGATGTAAATATCTTTGTTGCAACGAAGTAAATACAAAACATTATGCAAAATGCATTTAAAACTAAACAGCAATTACTGCTACATATTATTTTTAAGGCAGAAAGAGAATTAGCTTAAGTTACTTAAGTACACTCATAAAAAAAACACGTACAAATAGTTGAAAATTCAGCTACTACAACAGAAATAAGTACCCGATTTTGTGCCAGAAGAATTTGGAATGAAGTTGAAAATCGTATTCTGATAAATTTAGGTGAACTAAATTTGAGCTAAAAAGTTGGTAAACAATTTAACTGACTGGACCGTTAAAAACATTTACAATCCGTTAAAAACATTGACAATCCGGATCTGACCAGACCTTAGGTACATTTTTCTCTATGTCGCTTAGTTTTTGAGATATAGAATATTTTATGAGAAAACAAAAAAATGAGAAAATAACGGCATCGACAAGTGAGACTGATTGCGGAGACACAAACAATTTGTTTTTTAAAACAATTGTGGTTCATGGGAATTTTTCATACATGGGAATTTTTCATTGCCATTGAAATGAAAATGAAAAAAATTTTAATACCATTTATTGATAATGAACTATTTTCATTATTAATTATTATTAAATAACACTAATGCATAAGAAAAGAAAATTGCAATTGTTCCTGGTTGGAAAGTAAAAATACATAATTTTTTAAAGAATTAAAGCAATAAGCGGAATTGGTGTGCTTCATATTGGGAACGAAATTTAATGAAACAGAGAATAAGTGGAATTTAAAAACTAAACATGAAGAACAATATAAAATGAGCAACGAGTGAGATTATAACATTAATAACATGTAACGAAATTGTATTGAACTTGGAACGAACTTTGTTTTATCGGAGTATCTAAATTTATATTTAAAATAAAAAAGAATAAATCGCCCTTTCGCCGCTTTGTAGAAAATGGAATCCTCGGGATCTTTTCCGAACCAAGCCTATTTGTATTAGTAGTATTTATTAATACTCCTGTGGAGCAAAAATTTTGTCCGTTTCGCCCTATGTCGTTTAATTTCGAAGATACAGATACCGGCCGTTAAAAAAAAAACGTAAATCTGAGAGTGATATCGAAAAACGGACAAAATATTTGCAAAAACTGATGTACGTAACACATGTCGATAATAAATATATTTAAATTCTACTCGTTCCCCGTTCCATTTCATATCGTTCCATTTTGGATCAATGTTCCATTCTATTATCAAATTTGTAATTTCAGTTAAGTATATGGGTAAACAAATAATTAAGACACCCTGTGATTGTTTCATAAAACATTAATCTCTCCGGATCTCTCCCGGACATAACCTATTTTTATTAATACTAATATGGAGCAAAAACTTTGTCCGCTTTGCTCCATCTCGATTAGTTTTGAAGATATCGGTCATTTAAAAAACACCATTTTATTAAACGTTTAATTTTCGACCAATGATCCATTCTATTACCAGAGTGTTTAAATTTGAATTTTCATGTACGTGTATGGCTAAAGAAACAATTAAGACACCCTGTGGGTGTTTCATAAAAAATTAATCCTTCGGGATCCTTCCCAGACCTTGCCTATTTGTATTATCAGGGTAAATTAATACTCCTGAGAAGCAAAAATATTGTCCGTTTTGTGTTTAGTGTTACAATTTCTATCATTCCATTTCGTTCTACTTTACTTGGGTACAAAACAGAATGAAAATTAATATTTTATTTCAAATTAGCATGAGTCTCAAGTTTAAAAGTTTCCACAATTTTAAAAGTCTATTTTTCAATGGTACTTATTTTTTAGTTTTTTTTTTTTTTTGATTCATAATTAATGGCAATGCAATTTAAAACAATTTTCATTAATCCATGAAATTAAATTTTCAAATCATTGTCATTAATTGAACAAATGATAATGAAAATAATTTCATTACCATTGATATCAATGTAATGGTAATCATCTTTTCATTGGTCCACTTAACTCATTAGTCCCATGTATGGTTCAAACTAACGGCACAATTTTAGAATCATGAATCACTAAACATAAGCTAGAAAAGTTAGATCAAATACGGATGAAATTTGTTCTTGAGGAGAAATAAGACAACTAAACTAACTGATGAGCACCCGGTTAAAAATTTATATATATGCATCCATTTATGAACATGTATGGACTAATTCATTCATATATGAAGTAATTTGAGGTCATACATGTCCATATACCACCATATATGATTCATACATGATCATACGAGTTCATATGTGATAATACATGTAAATATTACCTCAATGTTTGTTAAAGCACACATATGACGATGTATGATCACTCATAAAAATCATTTACGAACACATATGAATCATGTATGAATGCATGTGGAAATGTATGAAGCATGTGTACTCGTATATTGATTAATATATGTGACGATTTTTAACAGGGCAACAGAAAAAATTAGTTCAACTGAATTAGAACCCGTTTAACAGACTTATGTACTAAGTCTTTTTTTTAACAATGTAAGGTTCCGGAATGACATGAACATTTTGTTTTTTATTTAAAAAAATTTATTTCTAAATTTTCGTTACATACCATAACAAAGTTTATAACTAAACTGATACAAATAGATATGATTATATAAAAACCAGATATGTTTGTATTCGGATTTTTACCTGATATAATATGATATATTATAAAGTATATGACTGTAAGTAAACTGATACATCTAAATATAATTTGATCTGAGTTTTATGCCCGTAATTTCAAGCAATATTTACCTACCGGTGCTTAGATACCTACCCGATTTTGTTCGTGTATACGGGTAGATATCTAAGCACCGGTAGGTATCTATTGCTTGAAATTACGGGCACTAGTCTGGTAAAATAGCACTAAATGTTATATTTTTGTATATTTCAGTCTATCATATCCGTCAAGTCCATAGAAACATATTATTTTTTGCGGTTTTCAAAAAAGTTACGCCATACATATTTCTAAAGTTTTAATGAACATTAGTGTGTCCAAAAAGTGTAAAATTTTACGTAATAGTGCTCAAACGATGAGTATTATCCAGTTGGTTATGGGAAAAATAAAAAAATATATCGTGTATACTAATAGTTCGCTACTCGTATTTTTGAGATTTTTGTACAAAATCGGGCTCAAGTTTGGTAATGCCGAGCATATTTTGGGAAATATATTTATAAAATTTACATAGAGTAATTTTGGTCCACTATATCTTTCAATTTAAAAAAGGAATAAATAAAATGACACTTTTCTAACTAAATGATGATGTGGTGGACCAAAATTAAGCTATGCTAATTTTATAAATGTTTTCATATGATATGCTCAGTATTGCTAAATATTTAATCTCTGCTTTGTTCAAAATTTTTAAAAACACACTGCGAGGCCTCGGGTAGCAACTATCTTTTTTTTAGCCTTAAACTGATCAATAAGCTTGAGTACTTGACGAATTCGCGAATTTTTTTACTTCGGGACAGACATTAACACAACATTTTAAGTGATGTGTTGACCATTTCAAATGTTGTGTTGACCAGAGTGGAGGACAGCGGCAGGAAATTTTGTTTTTAATATTGTCTGTTGTTGTTCATACTCCCTGAGGATGTCATTAAAAGTATGACGAAATATTGGAGATATATAAAATAATAAAGTATATTTTATAAGTACTAACATGGCCTAGAGCTCAATTATTTAATAAAGTCATTCATTTCGTTGGAATAGAGTGTATCTTTAAAGGCATGTTGGTAAAATGTGTTAACTATTTTTAATAAACTTAAAAAAACATTTAAATTAAAAGAAATGGTTTTTTACAAAAAAATTTGTGCAAAAGTGATTAAGTATGTCAGATTTAACTATAAAAAATTTTATTTACAAAGAAAATTCTGAAAATGTACAAAAAAATGTTTAAACTGATGAAAATTTGATAGTTGTTTGGAGGTCTATCCACTTCTAGATAGGGGGAAATTTCTTCTAATGGAAGGATTTTGTCCTTTTTGTGGCTTTGACATGCTCCATGATTTCAATATTCAAATACAAATAATATTGTCATAGTAATTGAGTTTTACTAAAAACATTAGTTTCCAAAAAAAACAATTTTTCAAACAATTGAAAAAATTACTATACACATTTTACCAACGTGTCTTTAAAGACAAACCAAAGTTTAAGAATACAAAAACTTTATTAAATCATAAATAATAATAATTTTTCTGCATGAATTTTTAGATTGGTCTTTGAAAAAACACATTTTTATGAAAATTGAAGGGCAGTTTGAATCTTTAAAAAAGTGTATACTTTTAAAAAAATCTTACAAAAATCAAAAAAATATTTTTTTAATAATTTTTTATATTTTTTTTTTTTCAATAAAAAAATGTCAGACTTTCTGAATCAGTATCATTTTTTATGTTAGGTTTCTATCTGGATTTTTGGCATTACTTTAAAGTTAACGTGTCTTTAAAAACACGTTGGTAAAAAATGGCAAATAGTTTAAAATAGTCTTTGCTTTGTTTGTATCCGGCGATAACTCCCAAATTTTGACAATTTATTTTTTTGTTTCAAATAAAAATGCTTAACTTTTCATAAATTTTGCTATTTTTACCCACATTTGGTTATTTTGTCATTTTATGATTTTTTATCTTTAATTTTTGAGCATTAAAATTGCCTTTTCAGATTTTCTTCGGTTTAAACTCTTTTTTTATCAAATTTTTTTCTTATAAAGGTTTATTTTTCACCTTTTTTGCAGTTTTTGTATTTGTTGCCTTTTTCTAAAATTTTTTTTTTTGCTATAAACACAATGGATTTAACCGCTTTTTGTCTTCTCTAGTCATACCTAACAAAATTATAATGTTTTATAGCTTAAACCGGCTAAGAGCTTTCAGGGTCTTTCACTATTAACATATTCGCGGACAGTTCATTTTCTCGGGTTCCCCTCGTGGGTCACATACTGTAAATCCCGTCTTGCTTTTGCTGATGTGATTATGTACGGAACTTGTATTTGCAATTGTGACTGAACGTTTTTTTTGTTCTATGTCACATAGAGTGGAGCGGAAGAAAATTTACTATGACACTTATATTGGCAAATCATAATTTAACATTAACTTTGCTGCGGGAGTTACCGTCTTGTCAAAATGATAAAAAAAAAACTGTTGACGGTATAAGCCGTGCTGTCATAACGTTTTGATCTCAATTTGTTAATCATCTTACAAGACTTAGTATTAAGAAAAATTTTTAATCAATATAAAGTTGTGTGAACATTTTTCTAATTTGATTAAAAAAAATTATAAAATTTTTACAAAAACATTTTTTTCAACATTTTTAAAAATTTGTCAAATCAGCACTAACTGCTTCTAACCAATATATTTTCATTATTGTTTTCCTGCTTAGAAAACGTGTTGTGTTGCCCACATCCTTTTTCATTTTCTCAACTTAATAGTTGTTGTCAACAAATTCATTGCACTTTGTTTTCTAGATACATTTTTGTTTTACTAGTTTTTACATTTTTTGCTGTTGTAAAGTTGTTTTTGACATTTGACATAAGTTGTTAAGTTTTTAATACTTCTATTTACAGAGTGAACAACTTTAAATCAAGTCCATTTTGTTGGTGTCTTAAATGAAATTACTATCAATCTGTGGTCTTCCTGTCTGTAACTTCTTATTTAGATAGTATTTTGTTTTATATTTATGAGTTTGTAATTGTAACAAACTACTAAAGAAGTGGAGCGGGGAAGGATGTTGGCCATAAGGATTCTTTTATTTTGCTTAAAGTAAAAAAAAATAAGGTTTCTTTGTTTAAGAAAGAAATTGTCTTAAGGATATTTTTGTAAGATTTGTGTTGGAATGTTTTGTAGTTAAATTGTTAAATACATGTTAAATTGTAATTTATAACTTTACAATTTTAAATTACATTATATTTCTGGTTTAGAACAAATTTTTTAACAAGTTGACAATTTGTTAAATTAAATTTTAAATACTCATCATGATATAATATTAAGAGTAGCATTGTTAGAAAAAGTTGTAATTTTGAAATGACTGAGTTTTCAGAGTTAAATTTTTTTTTTTTTTTTTTATTAATTAATAATCATATAATTACAAATTATATACTATTACCCTAACCGAGCACTTGCTACTATGGCCTTCGGCGCGTTGTAGCGAAAACAGACCAGTCCCTCTGGTGGGAATCGAACCCACGACCCCGCACTGATAAGCCAGCACGCTACCAACTAGCCTACCGGGGCGCACACAGAGTTAAAATAAAAATAAACAAATGTTTAAAACCAAAATAAAAATATATGGTTTCTCGTCGGAAAAGTATATTGAGTTCTATAGAATCTAGAATGAAAAATCAAACATCTTTTAAATCTTTTAACTTTAGACTTTAAACAAATATTACATTTTTTTATTTCTAAAACTTTATTCATATCGATATTGTCCAAAGAAGAAAAAATTAAAAAAAAATTATATGGACACATTTCTTTCAAATATGGTTTCATATTTGCGGGTATACTTTGGTAAGAGTGAAACCCCTGAGAATAAAAATGAATTCCATAAATCGGTTTTGTTAGACCAACATCTTTTTACAAATACTTACACTAAGGATATTATGCAGGCAAAGACGACAGCAACTAACTAACTAACACTTCATTAAATTCAACTAACACTTGTCATTTGTTTTTACTATTCAAAAAATTATTAACAATTGTAGTAAAAATTAACCACATATGTTAGTAAAAAATAAACTAACATTTACTTTTTTTATTTTTTTAAATGACAAAAAACAACTGTAAAAAATGAATGTAAAATCATAAAACAGTCATTTTATGTGGTTTGTTTTTTTAAATGAACTACAAGGTTAGTAAAGAATTAAATTTGTTCTACAAATGACTGGCATTTATATTAAAAATAAAGAAACTGTATTACAATCCAAACAACTACATATTTTCCCTGAGTGTAAACTTGTTTCGAAAAAGCTTTTTTTTCATAATTATTTAAATCATAGTTGAAATTGTGTTTTCAGCTGACATTAGCAATTTTTTTTGCAAGCACCCTCCTGACTAAAATTTTGCTGACTTGGACTTTTATGATATAAAATTTATATTTCCGTTTTCAAATTTCGGCTTTAAGAGTATTTATTATTCTTCAGAATAAACTGTACTCCAAAAATGACAAGGACTTTAATTTTACTCCAACTCCTTTAACAAAGTAAAAGTTCAGAGGCGCTTCTAAGAAATGTTTTTCTAAATTTTATGTTTTTATGTTGTTAATATCACTTTGATACAAAAAAGAATTAAGTTGAAATGCCTGGTGATACTATTTTTCTTGTAAGTGTTGCCGAGTCCAAAAAGAATCTGTTTTTGAAATTTGCCAAATAACTCCAAAAACTTGAGTTACGGATAAAAAACCGGGTTTTCCTTACGTTTATGTAGATTTAAGACAAATTTTAATTTAGCGGAATGTAAAGTTTTGTATAAATGACAAATATGGCTCGCAAAAAAAAAAAGTTTGTCGAACACAGTAGTACCAATTTCTTATTATATGCCCTTTTGTATGTTTATAAAATAGTACCTGCATCATGCTTCTAGCTTCACTAGATAGAAAGCGCATAAATAAAACACGAAAAACATTTTGCAGGCAGTTAAGCAAAACTTTAATTTTAATAAAAAGTGGAATAACTCAGTCAATTTTTAACGGCTTTTAAAAACGAAGTTGAGTTTTTTTCCTCCTTAATAAATTTGTTTTTTTTAATAAATTCATATATAGCACGGTTCCTTTAGAAAACACAAAATACTGTCTTTGCTGAAGAAATATATACACCATTGGAAAGGTCTCACTTTCTTATTAAATCCGCTGAGAAACTTAAAATCGTATGATATTCAACTAAGTTACTGGCTTAAAAGTGCATAAAGTTACAAAAAACCGGGTTTTTACCCGTAACTCATGATTTTGGAGGTGTTTTTCAATTTTCAAAAACAGATTCTTGTTGTACACGGCAACACTTACCAGAAAAATAGTATCTCTTAACAGGTATTTTTTTCTGTCGCACTGTGTTATATTATTGAGTGAGATTTTAGTCGTTCGGTTTGAGATCATGACAAATTTTTCTCTAAATTAAGAGAAAAATTATAATTTTTATATGATAATTTACTTTGACTATTAGAAAAAACACAGAAAAAGTTATTAGACACTAGCATGAATGGAATGCATTTTCTGACCCACTACGGTCTTCATCAACATTCTTCGTGCCATTTAGTGTTAATCGTAAATATCTTCTATTTAACTCACACGTTAAAGAAATTGTGTAACGTTAAAACTTTAAATGGAAATTCTTTTCTCTAATGTCATCATATACTATCCTTCTACATAAGCAAAGCATATCAACAAACATTAAAGATTTTTTTTTTTGTTAATACATATGTCGAGCATATACATTAAACGATTTTTACTCTGTACGGGGTGAGTGGTTTAATAGTGAATTTTATCGTTGATCTATAAGTTTATGTGTGAGATTTTATTCGTTCGGTTTTAGATCATGACAAATTTTTCTCTAAATTAACAGAGAAAAAACAAACACACTATAAATAGAAATCGTTTGTGGTAAATTTCATTCTAACTCAACACACAGAGTAAATTATCATATAAAAATTATAATTTTTCTGTTAATTTAGAGAAAAATTGGTCATGATCTAAAACCGAACGAATAAAATCTCACACATAAACTTATAGATCAACGATAAAAGTCACTATTATAATGTGTATTATTATTAAAAATTACTACCGTATTAAATAAATAATGCATTTTTCATTCCCTTGTTTGGGATGAAAAATAATATGAAATATTCGAAACCCTACAAAAAATTTTCAATTTGAAATTTATTTTGTTTGATTGTTCAGGAATTGTTTATTTAAAAAAGTAATTTTCTTATAACTTTACCTGGTATTGATGCATCATGATACTCATTAAGCGGTTTACTAGCTTTATTTTGTCATTTTTCAATAACTTGAACTTTTTTGTATATTCTATGAAGATTTTGGAGGAAAAAATCGCAGAAATAGAAAGTTACAGCTTGTTAAACAAACTCGTTGCCCTATATTTAACATGAGCAATATTTACTTAAATGCTTTTTTTCTCAAAACAAGATATTCAAAATCGGGTACCACTGTGCAGCCTTAACTGGAGGATTTTTTTTCTTGTTTTGTAGATGACTAAAAAATTAAGTCCCAACGTAGAGACATTTTTAAATTTTTGCCTAGTATTTCTCTGAAAAATAAAAAAAACGATTTTTGAGGGTGTTTTTTTTTAATTTTTAAGTTTACCCTCGTAGCATTTTAATGCAAATCAAAAATTCAAAAACCCGGCTACGTTACGGACTAAAGAATTTATACGTGTGTGAAATAAAATAAAATTTGTTTTTATCAGATTACTACCCAAGGCTTCACGATGGCACTCGATTTTGCCTTAAAAAAAAAAGGGAATATAATAAAATGGTTACCAGGGCTGTCATGCTAGTCCGAATTGTAAATTCAAATTTTTAGAATAATATTTTGTATTGCAAAAAGATTTTTTTTTAAATCATTTATTATTTTTTTTTTAATTGCTTAAATATTGTCGTTTTTTATTGATTGTTAAAGCCCCTTTTAAGAAAATTTACATAAATATAAGATCTTAAATGAAGTCTCACATTTAATAATTTTTTTTTAAATTTAATATGTGGTTTTAATTTTGAAACCATTAAAATAACAAAAGGCTATTCTTTATGTGTTTTGTGATTAAAATCTTTGATTTCTTATGAGTTTATGACATTGTCATACAAGAAACCTTTAAATTTTATTGTTATCTTTATTAATCATTTGCAATATAAAATGTATTAACCAAATTCTTACCACAGCAAGTCAAAGTTCAAATATGATAGCATAAATTTAAATAAATATTTATAATTACTTTACTCTTGTAATATTTTACAAAAATGAGTTAGCGGATGATATATCTCAAGTAAATTTAACACCCAAAATATTACAGTAAATAGGGTTTCCAAAAAAAACCGACTCTTTGAGAAAACGTTTTTCGGTTAGCCCGCTGTGAAAAACCGGTTAGTCAGTTCTAACCAAAAAAATCATATGAAGCGCTTCATTAGCTTAGTTTCAATGCATAAAAATGTTAAAATCACACTTCAGAAATTCTTTTAAAATTTATAAGATGGTATCCAAACTGATACACGCCAATTTTAATGAAAATCAGATATTTAAAAAAAATTAAATTATCTTAAGTGAAATGTCAGCGTTCCTTCGGTTTTTATCGTTTTGGGTCTAAAGTAACCATTGGGAAATTAGATATTAAGGAAAGTTACTCTTATTTAAAGAAAAAAGATTAATATTAGGGCTAAATTTATTAATTATTACAAATTGATTAATAATTAACTAAAAAATTTATAATAATCAAAATTTAATTAATTAAACTTTTTTGTATTTCGTTGCCAGAATTTTACGAAAATGAAAACTCTTGAAGAAGTTGGAATAAAACCAACGAAACGTCGAGTTGGATAATAGATAAAAATAATAGCGGTAATCACTCTTGATAGAAAACTTTTTCTTGGAGGAAACATTATCGATTTCTTTTTCATTAAAGAGTGAGCGTCTTTTTTAGCAAGTTTGTTTTCAACACTGTCAGCTGATCTTTGTTTACATTTGTTCTAGGCTGAACACGTTTTTCACCAAATGTAATTAAAAGTTAAATAAGCAAAATGCCAAAAACATCAGAAAAAATTAAAATAATTAAATTTATAGTGGAAAATGCAATAACACAAATAGATTTTATATAGAATAGATTTTATATAGAATAACACAAATAGATTTATAATTCACAATTTATTTAAAAAATATGAAATTATCTTGTGACGCTTAAAATCAGTTGTTCTTCTGTCAAAAAAAGTTTTTCTTGTTTTCTACTACAACTTACTCAAGGTTTGAGTCTAAGAAATTTCCTATCAAGAAAAGGAGAATCGAAGAAAACGAGAAAAAACAAATCCCATACATTTTGTTGTTGTATCTGTCAAAAGTTTTCTTCTTTTCTCGTTTTCTTCGATTCTTCTTTACTTTTCTATCAAGAGTGATTACCGCTAATGTGTTTTATTTAAATCTATAAAAACTTATCGACCAAAAACAGCAAAAGGCAACCCCTTATTAATCTCAAAATTCAAATAAACTGGTCAAAAACAAAACATAATTATAAATTTATTTATGTGCATGTTATAAAAACTTTCGACACACCTTTCAGATAATGGTCAAATTTCAAATTTCCCCTAGCTAATATGGAGTTTACGTGTTTTTTTTTTTTTATTAATTTAAAATTATTTTATAGTTCAAATAAATTACATGTAAAAAAGTCATAATTAGTTAAAAAAAAAATATTTTCAAAATATATGTACAGAGCTTTAATGAATTTAATTCTTCATTCAATTTATTCAATCACTGATTTCAATCGTTGGGAATTCTGTCGGTTTTTACTCAATCAAATTAAAAAAGTCGCTAAAATTTAAAAAAAATTGCCAAAATTGAAAAAAAAAATCGCCTAAAATCGCTAAAATTGAAACTGAAAAATCCATATAATTAAAAAAAAAAAATGTCAACATTGAAAAAAATCACCAAAAAATTCGCCAAAAACTTAAAAAAAAATCGCTAAAATTGAATAAACCGCCAAAAATGAGAAAAGTTGTTAAAAAAAAATTTACAAATCTTTATAATTAAAAATAATCGCTAAAATAAAAACAAATCGCTCAAATTGAAAAAAAGCTAGAATTAAAAAACGAAAAAATATTTTGGAGAAATTCATAATATTCATTTATCTTTATTAGTTTTCAAAATACAGGCGATTTGCCAAATAAATGCCCTTTTTATTTTGCTATGCTTTGTTTTCGAGAGAAACGCAATCTAAGAATCTAGCCAATCAAGTCGAAAATTAGGGCCTGAGTACCAGTTTTAATGTCGTGGCTGGCGTCCGCCAGGGCTGTGTGTTATCACCCTTGCTTTTTAACATCGTTCTAGATGTTATAGTTCGCAATGCTACTAGAGTAAATAGAGGCATCAGCTGGGGTCTCAACCAACAACTCGAGAGCCTTAAGTACGCAGACGATATCTGCTTACTTTCCCACAGCTATGGAAGTATGAAATCGAAGCTAAAGTGCCTCGAAACAGAGGCAGCAAAAGCTGGCCTGAAAATAAACATTGGCAAGAGTAAAGTAATGCGCTGCAATACCGTGAACAATAACAAATTTCGCATAGGAAATATTGAATTTGAAGAGGTCACGTCATTTTGCTACCTGGGTAGCATTTTAACAAATACAGGTGGTTCCAGCAAGGATGTTGCGTATCGGATATCTAAAGCCAACCAAGCATTCGGTACCCTCCGGTCGATATGGAAATCTTCTGCATTATCCAGGTACACTAAGATAAGCATCTTTAACTCCTGTGTCAAATCTGTGCTGCTTTATGCATGCGAGACGTGGAACACAACAGAACACGAGATAAACTCCCTACAAGTGTTTGTTAATCGATGTCTCCGAAGAATCCTAAAATTTTTTTGGCCTAACACCATATCCAATGGAAAACTTTGGAGACAAACAAACCAGCGGGCAATCCATATAGAAATAATGAATCGCAAATGGCGTTGGATTGGTAACACGTTGCGCAGACCTCCAGGTGACGTTGCCAAAATCGCCATTGAGTGGAACCTACAGGGTAGGACGAGAAGAGTAGGCAGACCGTCTCACACATGGCGCCGTCAACTAAATATAGAAGTCATATCTACTGATCAAAGCTAGCGAGAAGTGAAGAGAATATCATCCAACCGGTCCGAATGGAATAAATTCGTTGTGGCCCTTTGTTCCCAATAGGAACCACAGGACATAATATATATATATATATATATATTGGGGTAATTTGGTTTAGTTTTTAAAACTGGTGCAAACGTTTTCCTCTAGCTCTTCTATTTTTTCAGTTATAGACGGTTTTTATTAAGGCGATTTATAAAAGGTCCATATTTCGAAAACTAATGGAGCTAGAGGAAATATGTTTGCACCATTGTTTAAAACTCAATTGGCTAGATTCGGGAATATTGTTTTTCTCCAAAACTAAGCATCGTAGAGAAAAACGAGCATTTATTTGAAACATCGCCTATGTTTCATAAACTACCAGAGATAAATGTACACCGAAAACTTCTTTCAATTTGAGCGATTTATAATTCAATTGTGGTGATTTTTTTAAATTTTAGTGATTTTTAAATTTTGGCGTTTTTCAATTTTGAAGTTTTTTTTCATTTTGGCGATGTTTTCACTTTTAGCAATTATTATAACTTCTGAATTTCAGCTTTATTTTACATTTTGGCAATATTTTTCAGTTTCGGCGATTTCGGCAATTCCCAAATTGTAAATCGATTGAGTGAAAAATCGATTGAATTCCCCTTGATTTAATTCATACCGATTGTATTCCCAATGATTGAATTCAATGATTTATAAAATCGAATGAGCTAAATTGATTGAATTCTCCACCAGTAAATGCCAAAGAATGATTTCTCTGCGATTGATTAAGAAAAAATTTATTCGATTTAAAAGAATCCGATTTGATTTTTAAGGAATTCAATATGTACAACGACTAATATAGAAATATTGACTATTAAATTTATAATTATATTTAATTATAATATTTATAATTTAATAATTATATTTAACATTAATGAAACTATTTCTAAAAATAAACTTTTTGTTTAATTTTAAACATTTTTTGGGTTGTTTTTGCAAGGTAAATATACACATTTTTTGGGGTTTTTATGCATATAAAAACGTTTTTAGGCATTTTATCTGTATATTTACACGTAAAACGTGTTTTCTTACGCAAAAATTCAGTATAATTATTCATTTATTTCTAAATTTAATTACATTTTTACGTACTTGCGTAGTAAATTTACACACTTTTTGTCCACCAAGTTACACGTAATGTGTGAATTTTTTTCATTTACACACATAGAGTAAATTTAGCCAACTTATAGTAGGAGTAAAGTTTCCTACTATAAATTGGGTAAATTTTAACAGAAATTACTTAGAGTGTAACATATTCAAATGTGATTTCAGAATATATTGTGTGCTGCAGCTAAAATTCTTTTGTAATAACCAAATTTTTTTGGTTAATACAACAGAAATCGGTTGTTCCACCCAAATTTTAGTCATAGCAACAGAATTTCAGTCATAATAGCAGAATTTCTATTGGAAAATGGATGAACTACAAAGTGGAAAAGCAGCGAATTTCTTTTTAATGTTAAAGCAGTGTAAGTTGTTTGGGTTTCACGTGAAAAACAGTTATAATTATAACTGTTTTAAAACTTTCTTTTCACGTAAAACCCAAACAATTTACTATGCTTTAACATTAAAATGAATTCGCTGCTTCTCCACTTTGGAGTGCATACACAAAAAAAAATTCATTCATTTTCCAACAGAAATTCTTTTATTATGACTGAAATTCTGTTGCTATAACTGAAATCGGTATTATAATCCATAAAAAATTAATTTTTTTTTTTATACAATAATGGCATGAAAAAAATTTACTATGAGAAGTTTGGCTAGCTGTGATTTTGTTTTTCTAATAATATAAAAGTTTTGTTCACTTTCGTAATTTAAATTACGATTTGAAGCCTTTAAAGTTCAAGCAAAATTTTTCATGTTAAAAACAACCTACTTTGATTTAACACTTCGGTCCTGTCTGAAATTGTACCTCATCTGTTATGTTTGTTGTGTCAAATTAAAGGATCGTACTACTAACTAACTTTTTTTAAAATATTATATAATTTTTTCAGAAAGTGTGTTTTTATTAAAATTTTGCTGACTTTACTAACTTTTCTCCTGAGTGTAAATTAGGGCCGATCGATTTGTAGGGAGGCAAAAAAATCGCTCAACGTACAAGGAAAATCGTATTCTAGGGATCAAAATAAGAAACTTTGCCGAAGGAACCATACCTCTAAAACGAATTCTGATGTCCCGACTTTTGAAAAAGTTCACTTTGATATTTCAGAAAGTAGGAGGAATCTCTCCAAGATTATAGAGCTACTTCTTCTCCGGGAGACGCGCTAGCAGATTAATGCATAAATCGTCATTCTAGGTGACCGTTAAGGGGTTAAAATTTAAGTTGAAAAGGGCCTTTTTAGTCGTGTTTTTATAGCAAAATGTACAAATCTCGGGATAGAGATATTTCAGAAAGTAGGAGGAGTCTTTCCAAGATTAGGGTCTCTATTTCTTCTCCGGAAGACGCTCTAGCAGATGAATGTATGAATTATATTCGATTGGGTTGGATTCGTTTGGGGCACTCTAAATGAGTCAAAAGTCGGGACATCAGAATTCGTTTTAGAGATATGGTTCCTTCGGCAAAGTTTCTTATTTTGATCCCTAGAATACGATTTTCCTTGCACGTTGAGCGATTTTTAAATCGACCCGACCTAGTGTAAATAGTGTGTAAGAAAGTGTATTGAAAATATTTCTTTACTTTTTTATTCAAATTTTCAAGTTTTAGTAAAATTAGTACGTAAATGAACATGTTTTTTCTCAAACTCTGAACTGAAAATCAGAAAAGAAGTTATATTAAATATTTTGTCATATTAAACATTTTTTTTTTTTTTTTATTAATTAATAATCATATAATTACAAATTATATACTATTACCCTAACCGAGCACTAGCTACTATGGCCTTCGGCGCATTGTAGCGAAAACATACCAATGCCTCTGGTGGGAATCGAACCCACGACCCCCGCACTGATAAGCCAGCACGCCTAAAAATACCCACTATTTAGGTGTTGCTTTGTATTTGGTGACTTTCTAAAATAATTTTGGTACAGTTGGCAGATATATATGGTTTATTTAGGAAATTTAATTACAGTAAAGTATTAATTTAAGTAATTAACATATATATAAATATATAATATATATAGAAATATCATGAAATACATAGAAGAGCAAAATAAACACACTTGAAATAACAATATGTACGCATATCAAATCAATCTATGCATGTAGATGAGAGTATAAAAGGACATGTTAATATAATCATAGAATAAATAGAAAAAATCCTATTAAATGATACTTTAACAAAAGGTTCTATATTCTTCTAAGAATGTCCTTTCATTTTATTAATCTATTGGCAAGAATATTGTAAACTAGATATTATAATGTTAATATTGGAATTAACCCTTTTAGGCCTACAAAATTAAACTTTACTTTATATAAAAATATTTGAATTATGAAGTTAGCCCTTAATTGAAGTAATATTTTCAACCCTACAGCGTATACTTAATATTGTATTCTTACAATAAGTATACGTACGGAGATACATTACTCATACGCACACAGGTACTATTTTGTTTTAACTCATTATGAACACAGTGTTCCTTTTAATAGTTTTAACTAAATAAATACAATTTTAAATTACACAACAACTCGACTACAATCGTGAATAAAAAATTTTTGTAAAATTGTTATCCAAATAATTATTTGAAAAAATAAATGTTCCACCGTTTTTGATGGAACTTTTTTTTTTTAAATTATTTAAAAATATAAATAAGGCTATTCTTTTATATTTTTGATTGTTTTGTTGATGAAAAAATATGAAAATGTATTTCTCTGCTAGAAATTAGTTCATCGATTGTATATGACGAATTTCAAAAATGTTCGACACTTTGAAGTAAAATATTTTCAAAATACTTTTTGTATGACATGAATAATCTTCTGTGTATATGTTAGACTATGTTTAAGCATGCTAAATCCATTCACGTTAAACATTTACCAGTTTTGACTTCGAATTAATTAAAATTACTTACATCAATTTTTAGATCTTATTGTGTTTATCACATTTCAAAACATATATTACACCACCAAAAAATATAAAAATTCATTTAAACAGTTTTTTTTGTCATTAATTAGAGTTACACTCAAAAAAATAAGTTAGTACAAAAGTTAGTAAAACGTCTTGTAAATTAGGTATACTATTTTTTAGCAAATTTTTTTTGCTAAAATCCTGTTTTCAGCTAAAATTTTTGTTATACTTATTCAGCACTTAACTGTTTTATACTAATGCTTTACTAATATACTAATGTTTTACTAATTAATTTTGCTAAAAAAAATTGTGCTGATAAGCACATTAATAGTGTGGACGACAACCAGATTGAAAGATATACGCAGAATGAAGCAGATGTCGCGGCATGTCAAGATGTAGTAGAGAAGAGGAAAATGATACTAAAAAGTACAACTCTAATAAGACATATAAAAAAATCAACCATGGAAGACTTTTGTATCTGTTTTTCATACATAAAACAAAATTGAGGATTAAAACAACTTAAATTTTGAGTTGTCACTGGCTTGTGAAAATAATTGTCTATTAATAGAATAAAAGACAAAAGAAAATATTTAAATTTAATATGTATTTCTATAATAAATGTTAATAGATTAATAATCTAGTGTGGTCAAATTGCAAACAAACATATACTGACATGTAGACAGAGTAAAGCGAAAGACAAAGACACACATCTTAGGTAGATTTGTATGGTTCCTTTTTCATATTGCAAAAAAAAGGGTTGTTTTTTTCGTTTCGTTTGTTTTTGTTTATTTTTTCGTTTCGTTTCTATAATTATCTTCGGCAGTTGCATCCTTTAAAAGAAGCATCATTTAGACTACCATTGATGTAAGTAGTTGAAAGAAAATTTTTGTTATGTTATATATATTTATTTCTACATATTTTCAGATATTAAATTAATTCATGACATCAATGTGGGAAAATGAAAATTTTTATATTTCGTAATTATTGTAAATTATTTTTAAAAGAATCACAAAAATATGTTTTATGATTTTCAGCAAATATATTAACTAAATTACAATTTTTTTACAATTTTTTTGCGTTTTTTTTCAGTCTACTAAAATTCAGCAAAAAAGTTATTAATTTTTACCAACGCTTTTTTATTTTTAATCTACTAAGTGTTAGCAAAACTTTTGCTGAATCTACTAATTTTGTTGCTAAAAATCAGCTCGCTGATTTTCAGCAAAAGATTTTGCTGACATTAGCAATTTTTTTGCTAGCACCCTCCTGACTAAAATTTTGCTGACTCAGCAAAATTTTTTGCTGACTTTACAAACTTTTTTTTTGAGTGTAGCGATGCCAATCGATATTGATATTCAAAAATCCCGGGATTCGGGATTTTGTAAATCCCGGGAATTTTTTGGAATTTCGGTATTTGCTTATGTTAAAAACAAAAATTTCGGTTACCACAATTAAATCATTTGATTGAAAAACATAGTTTTGCCATCCCTGGCCTAAGGAATCTTAGGCTAATCTTGAACGGAAATCACTTGTGATACGAAAACGAAAGTTTTTAATGTCCTTAAATGTACTTTTCCGAGCCACCAACTAACCACTAAATATTTCACTATCGAGGGTTGTCTGGAGAATAATGCTACAAAAAAGTATTCGTTTTCACATAAAATTATGTACAAAAGCGAGTAAAATTGTGAGCTTTCGTTTTTCAGAACACCAGAGAATATATGTTTCTTCAAAGAGTATATACATATAGAGAAGCTACCGTACACTGCGATTTTTATGCTTACCAACTGAACTCGGGCGAGGTAGTGAAAACATTTTTTTTTTACACTAAAAATAATTGTAACATGTTGATACAAAATTGTTGCTTAAAAGCGCTCATTTTTATTTTACTTATATTAAGTTATTTTCTATTAACATTTAATGTATTTTAATTTTGTCTTACTTATTCGTTAAAATTTTAAATAAATAAACATTTTATAAAATTATTATTCAAAAACATGATAAAAATTAATTTAAACTTTTAAATTTCTGCAACACGTTTTCATTTGCTCGGTGCGAGTTTACGCACAAATAAAAAGAGGGCTGATTGAGAGAGACTGAGGAGAATAGAAACCCACTGGTTTCTTTATATAAAAAACGAATGCACCAAAATTAATAGTTTTTGTACAACTAGACATAATTTTATGTAAAAACGAGTGGCTTTGTGGCTTACAAGGGGAGTCTCCCAATCGAATCTCTCTGATCTTAATGAAATTTGGATATATGATAAAGAAAAAAAAAATAAGGGACATGTTTTTTTTTAGCGGCCCAATCTTACGTTTAAGGGTTAAAACGTGGGACCAAAGTTAATACATTTTTATATGGAAACATGTCTGAAACTAATGAAATCCAGATTTTTGTTAACACAGTTTTAATACCAATATTGCCTATGTGTTGGAGTTGCCATATATTTAAAATGTTCAAAACATAGGTTAAAAAGCTCGTCGGAAAAGGTCGCATAAAAGGCGAACACTTACGAATGTCGGTAAAAGCTCAGACACCCCCTCGATTAAATTTAATAGACAACAATATACATATTTTTTTGCTTAATCCAACAATAATTCTTTAACAAAACCCCAGTTTTAATATCACTTAAAACACATTTTTTTGAATTTACAAAAATACTAGACAGTTTTCGCATAATAGGTAATGCGTCTCCAAAAGCTCTTCCATATGGTACCCGATTTGCTTAAAATTTCACTAAAACAATTCGAAATTATCCGAAAATGGGGTAATTTTTGACCCCAAATACGTGTCCCCTATTTTTTTCTCTTTATCACATATCCAAATTCATTAAGATCGGAGAGAACCCATCGGGATACTCCCCTTGATAGCTCATCAGAACATCTCTGGTTTTTAAAAATTTTACAATAAACACGTTGGGATAAATATGAGTGTACCTGCAAAAAATATAAATGTTCTTCAGTATCATAAACATAAAAAAATATTTGAAGTCAAGAAAAAACATAATTAATCTTAATTTTTGGCGAAAACCCAAATCCCGAAAAGTCCTAAAAAATCCTGAAAAGCCGGAATTAAAAAAAGAAAATCACTGGTTTCGGGATTTCCCGTTTGGCATCCCTAATTCGAACTTAAAAAGAAAACCGCGATTATTTTGGAAAGCACGCATTTTTTGGCGTTTTAGTGATATTTAGTTGGGTTTAGGATAACTTATTTGTAGGATATATGTATATAATCATATAATACTTTTAAATTCGCAAAATAAAAATTGTACAAAAGAATGATTTTGAGGTTAGGAAAATGTTGTATAAAGTTTTTAAAATTATTTGATGCCTTTTAGATTTTAGTATTGAGCTCATTAAAATATTGTATTTGATGTACGTTTTGGCGCAATTGATACAGCGCTTTGGTTGTCAAAAATCGAAATACGTTTGAAAAAAAAGAATTTAAAGATTCGGAATTTCAGCAATAATTAGTTTCTATTTTTTTTTTTTGTGTAGTCAAAAGTAGCTGGATTTCACAACACTACTTTTGAGTATAGTCAACCTAACCTTGTCCATCGCTTATCTCAATACATAAAACCTTGAGAAATAAAAGTCAGTTTCAACAGGTGTCGAAAATTTTTGTAGTAGCTCATATAATTCTTTAAAATCTGACCAACACAAAGCCAGGGTTGTCATATGGCAATGTTAGTTAGTTAGTTAATTGTTCTTTATTTCAAATTCAATTTTCTGTAGTACAATGTTTTATAAGTTTAATAAAACAGAACATACGACTATGACTTAACGTCGTCAGTCGTTAAGTTAAAAAAATATATATACGCACATGTCCCTACTTTAGAACGTTTTGCAATTAGAACGAATTTGTGAAATCACACGAAAGCTTTCGAAAATGATTTTGGCACTTCGAAATTATTATCGAAGTGCCAAAAACATATGGTTTTATGGAAAATAAAAAACATATGGAAAGTAAAATGCTTTTAAGAAATGATTCTAACATTGTTGTCAATTTGTTTGAGTGTTTTCTAGAATATCAAAACAAAAAAATGTTTTTTTTAAACAGTATTTTAGAGTATAAACAAAACAATACAACCAAAAATACAACCAAAAATACAATAAAATCAGAAATAAGTTAAAAAAAGTTTTAAATTTTTAATATTAAGCACTATTTTTGACCCTAAATTGTAATTTATTAGAAAAAAAGAAAAATTCGTTTTACTTTCTACCAGGCTTTTTTACACGAATTAAAACGAACAAAAAATAGGGAAAAACGTTCTGATTTAATCGCAAGAACAACGAAAAATTCTAAAATTTTCACTTTCGCTCTGATTTAAAAGCAGTAACAGAGGTGATAATAAAAAAAATTCATATATTTTTGAATAAAGATTTGTTACAAAATTTAAATTTTTAAAATATATTCAACTGTCTAGAATTACTATACTGTCAAATTTTCAACTTTGGTTGCTAATAGTTACACTAGATGGCGCTTTGAAGCAAAACAAATTACAATAATTTCTAAATAAAGCATGGTTCCATATACAGTAGAGTACGGATATATGTAGTACTTTATAAGTGAGGTGAAAATTTTCCAAAAATTTATTAAATTTTCAGGATTTTTTCTTAGATTATCCCAATTTTAAAATTTTTGTTTGTAATACTGAAAGAATTCTTATATTTAATTACGTTTCATAAAGTTTTGAATTCTTTTTAGTAAATTTGCAATTAAAAGGCTAACATTTTTAAGATTTACCTCAGAGTTTTCAGTTTTAGGATTTCGATTTTTTATGTGTTTGTTATAAGCGTACAAATTTGTATAAAAACTTAAATTGTCCACAAATATTCGTTATAATCGTATTATTTTGTATGAAATATGTTAGTAAATGCTTTGGGACCAGAAAGTTCGTTCGTTATAAAAAAAAGTTCGTTATAACCGGTGTTCGTTATAATAGAACTCCACTGTAGCTGCAAAATTTGATTGAAAACGTCCAGCGAATCTATGACTTGACATTATTGAATTAAATTTGAATTTATATAAAAAATATTTGAATTATAAAGTTACCCGAAAATTGAAGTATAATTAGGGTTTTCTGTTTTTCCGGACTTGTTCACTTCCCGGGATAGCGGTAAATTTTTTGTAATTTCCCGGGATTTTTTAGTTACAACCATATTCATTAATTCACATTGTCGAACAGTGTTTAAATGGCAATTAAGTTAAATTAGTTTAATATAAATTTTTAAAATATATGAAGATTCAGAACCTAATATATGTTTTTCATACAAATTAGAAATTATTTTTTTTTTAAATTTGTTTTAAACGAAGAAATTATGGATTAAGTTTAAAATTTCTGAAAGATTTATTAAAATTTAAAATTTATTTTTCTATGCAATATGTTTATCGAAAATGTGAGGTCGAAAAATGTATTTTATAGATGCTCAAGCTCTATAAATTGTCCATAAAAATGCGTTAAAATAGTTTTATGCAAACAAGTTTAAGATGGGTGTTTTTCACTCAAATTTCTACCGAAGTTGTGTTTTTTTTTATAAATAAATATTGAATGGCATTTTTTTTAATTGATGTAAAAAATAAAAATTTAAACATATTAAATAAATTTACAATAAAAATAGCATTTTTTAATTCCAAATATATTGAATCGTATTTTTAAGGGAGTTATTTCGTAAAACATGCATGTGAAGTGTTAAGTTATTTTGTGCAAATAGTTTTTGTTATAAAAAAAAAAAAAATTCTTCCAAAGTTCACTTCATCGAAGTGTTTTATGAAATAAGGGGGTTTATTTTTAAATATTTTTTATTTATAATAATTTCAAAAAGTAAGTTGATTTAAATAAAACATACAAAATATTCAACATTAGCGAAAAGTTCAGTAACAGAAAAAAAAAGTCACGAGAAATCCCGCAATAAATTCCCGGGATTGTGGGAATGAGAAAAGAGCGGGACAAAAACCCTAAATATAATACATCAGTTATGCATTTTGAGTTTTTTTGTTTTGGGCCAAATTGACAATTTAAAAGTTAGTACTATAGTACTTTTTTTGGTACTATTTGATCCGGAAAAGTACCATGGTACTCCTTTGACTCTTTTAGTAGTATTTACATATAAATAAAAATTAAAGATTGAGTTAGAATTTTAACGTCTTTTTCACACAATTGCAATTAATACTATAATTAATATGCAATTTTATTTAATTTTAATTGCGAAAGACGTGGTAGAGAAGAATGAGTGTATTTTCTAAAAATCATAACTACACTGTAAATTTTTCAATTTTCCTGAATCAGACTGTAACTAAAATCAACTAAATTTTGTTTTTATATACAAATAAATTTTAAATACGTTAATTTATAATAAAAACTTGTATTTAGTACTATGAGGGTCGAAAAAGTACTATTTTTTATGCTGGTTGGTACTATTTGAAAATCCATTTATCATCCCTGTAGGGCCATATTTTTTAAAAAAATTCAATTTTCCTGAATCAGACTGTAATACTAAATAAAAATACTAAAATAAAAATAATATTAATTTGTTAATTAGAGTTCGTCATTTTAATGCTTTTTTAAAAATGCAAGACAAACCCATCTGACAATAAAGTTTAACATATTTTATGAATTCTCATAAATTATTTCCGCTCTTGCGATAACATAACATTTTTAAAAAGCCTCCAAAAACACATTTTTTTAATAAAAATGAATTGCGGCACTTCTTTTAAAAATTTTGACAAATATAAAAAGATTTAAAAATGTTATAGTCCTGCATTCAAAATTTTTAAAACCTGACCTCCTGGTACGAAAATATATGATTTTGAATGCGATTTTTATAAAAAATTAAAAAACTCCCCGTTTTTTATTCTCTAAGGAACTAGCATATGCTCTCATCGAATAAAAAAAATCAGGCAAATTTCATAAAAGTCTGAACTAAACGGATTAAAGTAGTTAGTTTAATTTAGAGCTGAAAGGGCCAAAATAGATAAGAAAGTACCACAGAGCCATCAAGCAGTCAAAAGTGCCACAAATGACCCTATTGTGCCACGTATTGCATCACTGTAATACATACATGCTTCCAATGTTATGCCGTATACTTAATAATGTTTTCATATAATACGTATACGTCCTGTGGTTCATTAACATTGCATAATACTCATACGCATAGTGGTCCAATTTTACAAAATAATATTTTTATATTACCAATCAATAAAATATTACAAAAAAGTGTATAATAAAATTGTATATTTTTTCTAAAGCATTAAAGGGTTAAGAACCTATATCAAATTTTAGAAGTAAATAAATATGTTTTAGGTGTAGGTAAATGATATCCTAATTGTGTGTATTTTAATCTTATAAATACTCATGTTATTAATAGCTACTGATGTGTAACTATCGGCATTTAACAAAAGTTTTATATGAATTTAATTTAAATATTCAATAAAATTGTTTAAAATAAAATTGTTACTTTTTTAAAGGAGCATTTTTATTTCGTTTAAAAAAATACAGCTTTTTAACTTTTCATAAAAAAAAAGTTCTAATTTGGAATTTAAAACTTGTATAACACAATAAGCCGCTTAAAGGCTTTAAAAAGAACAGAAACTATTAGTTATTTTTTGGTTAACATGTTTTTAACAGAATTTTAAATAACAGTACAAAAGAAAAACACATTTTAAGGACTGAGATCAGTTAAACTAGTGCACGAATAAATCAATATAACTTTTGATTTAATCAATAAATTTTAATAATTTTAATAAATTGATATTTTGTGAAAAACGTTAAAAAGTTAATTGTGTTTTATTAAAATTTTTACTTTTTCCAGAAATTCTAGCCATAATGGCTTTTTCTTTTATTGTCTCTTCTGTGAAATTCTTGTTATGAAATAATTGTTTAGTTTTAAAAGTTTTATCATCTTTGGCGATTTGCATTGTGTATATCATAATTCTTTTCATCAGAGCCCAATATCTATCTCTTGGTCTCAGTTCTGGACAGTTAGGAGGATTCGCCTCTCTTGCTACCAAAACCACATTATTCTTCTGGTACCATTCTATCGCTGAGTTGCTATAGTAACAAGAGACAAGGTCAGATCTGAAGAAAGTAGATACCTCATGTACCCGAATAATGACTTATGCCGTTTTCCAAACGCTGTTTTATGTACAAATGGGTGTTTATAGTGCCTGTTGTCTTAGAAAAAGTCCTCCTTTTGCCGAAAGCTGGCAAATGTCACCAAGGACGTGGATTTCGTCATTCATTATACAACAACCATATTTTGTCACGACACAATTTTCTGGATCGTTCTTTTTCCTGCTCATTCTTCCTGTAACTCCAGCTCGGAACTTTTTGCACTTTAATTGTTTTTAATTACAAAGTACAACAAGAAAAAGAATTACGGAGTTCTGACAATGGATCACAAATTTCTGAAAGATCACATCGGAATTTTATTGCCTGTTCGTGCAGCATATCACATGAAATGAAACGATGTGGTCTTTACATTTGTTGTGGTGTAGGGTATGTTCAGCAACTTTGTAGAAAATATTAAGGCAAATATTTTTGTGGAACATATTAATGGTAATTTTTGGCTCTATTCTAACAAATCGAAAAAATCACCCCTAAAAAGAGGAGGAAGAAATGTTCTCCAAAAAGTATGTCCATAAAATTTTACAACATATCGCTCATTTTTAACCCAAAAATACGATTTTACAGAAAACGAGTTTAAAGTTTTCAATCCATTTTTAATATATTTTTCTCTTAGTGAGAGTTGTGTGCGAAGTCGCTAATTATTGAGAGACCCGTGCGTAGCACAGTTTCTCCATGAAGTATTTACTCTTTGCACCCACTTTAAAGAAAAAATAAAATATATTATCCTCTATCTCGAAAAGTATACACGATATTAATATGAAATTTTTAAGCATGATGTGACTAATAAATCTGCATCATTAGCTCAAAAATCGCATTTTTTTACTTATGACAGTCTTGAAGTAAATGAGCGATATGTCAGAACACACCAAAGCCCAAAACTTAACACATACACCAAAAAACCAGTAAAACTGAAGATTGCCAATTAATGGTTAATTTAGTTATTGTTCACATATGTATGGTCATCCCATCTCTGCACAGTGGAAAACATAACACAATTTTTGGAAATAAATCTGACATTACTTACTTAGTTTTCCGATTGCAATGAAATTTGGATCAGGCATAATTTGACGTAATATCGAGCTTAAGGTTTTATTTTGAAACTTACAAACACCCTGTGGGCGACAATATGACCATCCAACATAGGACACTTTTTACATATAAAATTTTAAGTGCTTGCCATTTTTTGATTCACAATGATAGAATAAGTGGTCACCAAGAAGTTAAATAGTAAGTGGTTATTTTTAAGGTTTTTGTTTTTAAGAAACCTTAAAAACAAAATTTTGAAATAATTAAAAAAAAAAATATATACAATATTAGAATCAAAAATATAAATCGATAAATATGTAATGAATTACAAGTAACTCATTATTTTGCAATTACATATAAGTACTTATATAACCCATTATCAGTAAGTCATTATTTTGTACATTAAAGTAATGGAATTGGTAATGACCTATCATTACTTGGTAATCTATACGGTAATGATTTGTCATTATCATGTTTTTGCTGGGAATAACTAATCATTTTGATTGATACTTTTTACACACAATTTAAGTATATTTTCAAAGCTCACTTGATAAAAATATATATTTTATTTGAAGTAAATGGTGGAAACCAAAAAAAGCCACCATTTTCAAAAGCGGATTGTGTAAAAAGATATAATCGCTACACTAAAAAAATAAGTTAGTAGAAAAATTTATTAAACGTCTTGTAAATCAAGTATACTATTTTTCAGCAAATGTTTTGCTGAATTTGTGTTTTCAGCTAAAATTTTAGTTATACTTACTTAGCACTTAACTGGCTTGAACTAATGTTTTACTAATATTTTACTAATTTATTTTGCTACCAAAAATTGTGCTGATAGAACATTATTAATGGGTACAACAACTAGATTGATAGGTGTACGCAGAATGACGTAGATGTGGCGGCATGTCAAGATGTAGTACTGACAAGGAAAATAATACTAAAGAGTACAACTATTGTACGACATACATTTAAAAACTCAACTGAGGAAGATTTTTGTATATGTTTTTCAAACATAAAACAAAAAGACGCCAACAATGTATATTGTGGATATAATAAAACTCAAACATTGTATTGATTCCGGCTTGCCAAAGAAATTGTTTATTAATTAAATTAAAGACAAAATAAAGTATTTACATTTTGTAAACTAAATGTTTATTTTGGTAATTTATGGAATGTGGTAAAATTGCAAATAAACAAACCTTCAGGTAGACACACTAAAGCGAAAGACATGGACACACATTGTAGGTAATTTTTTATGTTTCCTTTCTCTATTTGCAGATTTATAATAAAGTGAAACCTAAATGCGAAAGTAGTTTTTTGCTACGATAATTCGCCGGTTGCCAAAATTGAACGTTTTAAACTCAGGTTTTTGCCAAACATTTTAATAAGAGTTTCCACACATGCAAAATAGTACATGTTTATTAAAACTACGGCCAGATAGATTAAAAAAAGTGCGATTTAAAATTGTATATTTCATTTAGTCATAATTTTGACGTGCCCTTTAAATAGACAATAAATCCGACATATAATTTAAAATAAAAATACTTTCTGAAGTTGCTTTTTGAATTGCTTACTTTCTCACTTTTGTGTAGAATACATTTGCATACAAACATTTTGATTAATGTCGGACGGAGTCTGTGTTTGCGAACGAAATTGGAGAAGTGGTCGATACAAAGCACTTATTGAGCCACAACAATATTTTCGACAAAAAACTTGTGGGCGTTGTGGTGTAATGGTTAGCGCGTTGGACTGTTACACAGATGGTCCCAATTTAGAAAAATAATATATATGAGTTTTCTATCACTTATATGTATTGCTACGCCCACCTTCGGTGTTCCCATAGCAGTTAACCCCACCGAAGTAAAATAATGAATCAGGGCTATGAAACAAAAATCTTCAATAAATTCGCCAACTCTACATCAGGTGGCGAGCAACAACTGTTCTAAGATTTATCTACTCGCGCAATTACAGTGTTGCCATGTTTGAAGCCGTTCATCTTTCACCACCTATCATCTCTCCACTATCCCCTTTCTAAAGAAAGCAACACATTAATTAATAGGAAGAATTTCCTGAGTGTTGCTTCTCTCTTTAAAAAAAAAAAAAAAACAATCAATTTATCCAATTATTGGCATTTCCAATCAACTTTTCAAATAAAATTCCGTTAGTAATTGTGTACGGTAGAAGCAACCATTTATTTTGTGATTATACAAGAGAATTGATACCATCTATCATGTTTTTTAAAAAATTGTCGATAATCAAAAGTGGTTGCTGCAAATACGGCATTCGCAATTAAATATGCCACTAAATTAGAGGTACAGTAGTACCAACCGAATTGTGGATTGCATTGTTTTCGTAGAAGCAACTAATGTTTGGTATTAGTAAACGACTTTGAGACAATGTTTGTTTTTCTAACAAAATATTTAAATTTTAAATTTAGCTCTCAAAATTTTTAAGTGTTTGTGGTGTAGTGGGCAGAGAGTTTGCCTTGTACTCCGAACTTCCGAATTCAAATCTAGGAAAAGACAAAATATACAAATGTTTAAATAGCAAATAAGGCAATGAAAATTAAAAGTGTTTGTGGTGGAATTAGTAGGACAGAGGACTATTAATCTGAAAGCCACGGATCAATACCAGCAAAATCTAAAATGTTTTTAAATTTCACTTAAATTTTGTTTAACGTAATAATATTTATTTGGAATGTAATATTGGGTTAGGCAACTGAATATTAGCTTACACGACTAAAAAATATAGTTTAACATTACGATAGTTGTCGGAACCGACAGAATTCGATTGGCAAACAAATTCGGTGGCCACAACTGAGACTATTTTCTAGGTGTTCTTGCACTAACTTATAATCTAGCAACAGATCGTCACTTTTTTGAAAGTAAATATAATAATCGGAATTTTTGAAAGTAAATATAATAATCACATAATGTGAAAATTCACCAATTGTCATCTTTTAGCCATGTCGTTCTGAAACATAAAAAATGTTAAATTTTTATAACCAATGGTCTAGATTATTCAAAAAGCGTGTAAATTTTCTAAAAATTGCCAAAAAAAAATAAAAATCTGTAATTTTTTAATTAAACTGATTCAAAAAATTTAAACTATAAGTGTTTAAAATGTAACATTCAGTTTTACAGCGAAAATTCGCCACATTTCGCAACGAATAATAAAAGAACCCATATGCTCCAAAACTTTAGACTATTGTCCTTAATCTGTTTTATCATATTTGTTTTTATTGTTTTTTGTAATAATACACTCACAATATTTTTTCCGTAACGACTACTCAGTATACACATTAAATTAATTAAAAATCAGTTAAAAAAATTACTACTTTGCGTTTAAAACAATTGTATTTTTTAATTTTTTTTTTCAACTGTTAAAAAATTAATTGACAAAATCGGTAAAAACAACAATACATTGTTTTCGTTTAATTTAATACTCAATATAATACAACAATTTTTGTTTTAAATATACTTAGAATACTATGTAGGTAAAACCCACCGTAAATGTAGTTAAAAACAAATGAAATTTCATGTTAGAAAGTGTTTTGCAACCGTCAGATAATGACAATCGTAATTAATTTTTTATATTAATTACTGTAGAATATTCCTTTAGTTAGTCTCTTTACAGGAAGAAGAAGAAGAAAACATTTTTATTGAAAAATTTTACGGACACAAGGGATACACCAGACTGCCGCAGTTTCGTCCCCCTCCTGGGACTCGTCAGTGGTTAATTTATGTGTCAATTGAACAAAGTATTTTATATTGTTAATTTTGCTCTATATGAAAAACTTTTTATTTTTTGGTGTCGTACTGTGATTTGAACTCACAGTCTTAGCATCAAAGCTATGCATCGTAATCTCACCTCTTAACCAGTTGAGCCACGGTCGACACAGCGTTGACTGCGACTAAATTGGAGTTTGGTCACACTACGTACACACAAGTATTGTTTTGATCAGAAGAGACAGAATTAGCTAATACCAATGCACAATTCATTTCTCAACTAGAATGCTTTTTCTTCTTAATCCTATCTCTTTTTCACAAGTAATTATCACGTTTTATGATGCGCTTGAAGAAAAAACGACTAACATTTCATTAAATTCAACTAACATTGTCATTTGTTTTTAACATTCAAAAAATGAACCACAATTGTAGTAAAAATTAACCACATATGTTTAGTAAACCGCCATAACTTTGGCGACCCTTGCAGAAAGTGATTTACGCTAACGGATTTGATGAGGCTAAATAATGATTCATTATCCTGTAAAATTGTATCAATGTGCCATACAATTAAAAAAACTTACAAATGTTAACCCAAATTTTAAATATGTTTGAAAAAAAGCCCATATATTCTTGAAATGGTACACTTATGGCCGTAATTTCAAGCAATATATACCTACTGGTGCTTAGATACCTACCGTGTACACGAACAAAATCGGGTAGGTATCTAAGCACCGGTAGGTATCTATTGCTTGAAATTACGGGCATTAGAATACTACGTAGTTGAAAACAAATGAAATTAGTGAGGTAAGTTTCTAAAAATAGAACTGTTCTGTTGTGTTGGAGTTGTACTTCTGAGATTATGTATGCAAGAACAAAAACACCGTGTATTGAATAAACCTAGTTTTAATCACAACAAAACTAGACCTGACGATAGATCTGAGCGCTAAAGCGCTCTGTCTAACGTGTAGTGCGAGTGCATGTGTCATTAGAAATTAGTTTATCTATACCACGGTCAGTGATTGCACAGAAAATTTCATATAGACACAATCAAACAAATAAAAACATAACAAATATTACATTATTCAAAAAAAAAAACAGGGTCACTGACGAAGGTTCAATACCAGAAACTGCGCAGTCTAATTCAGAAAAATTGAAAATTCACAATGTAGTTATGATTTTTAGAAAATACACTCATTCTTCTCTACCATGCCTTTCACAAATGAAATTTCATTTAAAGAAAGGACGACTTACATTACAGTAAATTCAGCTAACATTGCCATTTGTTTTTTAATGTTCAAAAAATGACTAACAATTGTAGTAAAAATTAACCACATGGTAGTAAAAAATAAACAAACAGTTATTTTTTTTTATTTTTTTAAATAACAAAAAATGGTTGTAAAAAATCAATGTAAAATCATAAAACAGACATTTGATGTGGTTTGTTTTTTTAAATGAAACAATTTAATTTCTTCTACAAATGACTGACATTTACATTAAAAATAAAGAAACTATTTTATAACCCAAGCAGGTACATATTTTTAAAGCAGACATTCCCTGAATATTTTAACTATTACCGTTAGTCCGTTTTTTTGGTTATTTTGTTTATAACAGACAGAGTTATTTTGTTTATAACAGACATAGAAGTTAAAAAATATATTTCTTTAGAAATTTAACTGCATATTCTACTGAAACAACTTTACCGATTAACTTTTTAAATAACTATTGAACTTTAATGGAAAAATTCTTGTGAGTATACTAATATTTTAAAATGGTACATTTTTATCATTTCCACCTACCCTAAAATGCGTGCACTAATTCCACTCCTTATTTAAAAAAAAAATAAATAAAGCTGTGTATTTAATAATAATAAGACTTGCGTTATTCAATATAAACATTTAAAATTTAACTAAACAATCAGTTTCAGATATTCAAACATTTAATTGTAGTGTTCATGACGTATTAAATTAAATGTATGTTTTTGTGGCATATAAATAGCAGATTTTGTTTAACAAAATCATCCTATGCTTAAGGTAGTTTCATCGACTGTAATAGTTTTCTATAGGCTTTTGTATTTAAATTTAGATTGAATTAATACATAAATTAATATGCTAATTTTATACAACGTTTGTATAACTATTGCCATTACTTGTACAATTTTACAGATGTTCTGGTGTTTGAATAAAATGGTTTTAATGAACTTTAACTATTAATGGTTGACATCACACTGTCTCTGCTGTGTTTTAATAAAGCCCTTTAAACTTATAAAGTGAAAAAAATGAAAAAAATTTAATTTTCGGATCGACCGATCTCCGATTTTAATGAAATTCATAATAACTGGCATATACTGGACAAAAACCAATTTATGCAATTTTTTATGGGTGTCATTTTCAAAGGAGCCCTTCTTGCCGTATTATGGCCGATTAAGTTGTTGACAATATTGTTAATTTTTTATAACCATATAGCCAGGGTAGCGACTTTCAAACAAATACATGCTTGTAGTCAGTATACCAATATCGATTTTTACGAAACACTATTCCGAATTTTCAACAAAATTGCATCGATTTGTGTTTGCATATTTGGTTACAAATGCAAATTTTCCAGATTTTACTATAAATGCATGTCTTAGTGCATATTTCGGTATGTTTTTTTGGTTATTTTCAAGTTAATTGTATATTTTGTAAAAATTAATATTAAGATTTTAATCCAAATAAACAAAAGATAGCATTTGTAGCTCTTGACATATCACCTAGTTGTCATTTGGTAGACATTTATATTAGATTTCATTTCTAAACCAACGCTCTCAAGTAGTAAATCGATTTTTAAAAATTCACAAAATTAAAGTGCATATTTTTTATCATATATAGTGTAAGTTTTTTAATATTTAGTGCACATTTTTGGGTTTTAGTACATATTTCGGTTTAAGTGCATATTTTAAACGCATATTTTGCATTTTTACTGCATATTTTAAGAGTATATTTTAAATTGTTTAGTACATGAAAGTCGCTGTCCTGGTCATATATATGATTAGGCTGGTTGCTAATCCAACAAATTGTCGAATTTTTTGACGGTGCAACCCACAACGGAGTAATTTTTTTCAAATTTTTCAAACAGTTTAAGGGGTTCTCTAATAGAGTTTGAAAATTTTATCGATTTTCAAAATCAATTTTATTTTGTGGGACATTTTTGATCGTTAACATGGGTTAACAGTGCGGCAAATATTTAATCGTTCGAAACTAAGTAATAGTGACTTTAAAAATTAAACGCTTATATTCTGGACAAAACTAAACAGACATATCAACACCCCAGATGTAATTACGCAATCGATTTTTATATAAAGAATTTCCCAACATTTTCGACAAAAATTTCGCTATAGTTGTCACAAATCGAAATGTGTTTAGAGTAAACTGTCGCTGTACTTGCTTTTAATAAAAAAAAAAAGTTATTTTGTTTGCACTTTATCAATTAAGTCCGTCGGGAAGATTCACTCTTGATACCTATTTATGCGAAAAATTCACAATTTTGCACAATTTTTAAAAGTTCATAAAATGTATGCGTTTAAAAATTTTAAAATGCCTTTCCGACTCGGAGGAGCTCTTTGCTATTATAAAAATATGTACTTAGAATACTATGTAGGTAAAGACCACGGCATATGTAATTGAAAACAAATAAAATTTCACTTGAAGAAAGGACGACTTACATTTCAGTAAATTCAACTAACATTGTCATTTGTTTTGTACTGTTCAAAAAATTAACCACAATTGCAGTTTAAATGAACCATATATGCAGTGAAAAATAAACAAACATTTATTTGTTTTATTTGTAAATAAAAAGAAACTACTTTTTAAAATTAATGTAATCTCATAATACAGTAATTTGATGCGGTTTGTTTTTTTAAATGAACTACAGTTGTAGTCAAAACTAAAATTTCTTCTACAAGTGACTGTTTTTTCACTTAAAAATAAATATACTGTATTACAACTCAAACAACTACAAATATTTACAGCAGAAGTTCCCTGAGTGTGGGTAACGCATTATTTTTTGTATTAAAATAATGGAAAACTTAACTTTTTATTAGCAAGTCCTTATTATTTGCGTTAAAGTAATGCAGAGAGTCAGCTGGTGTTATTACTGGTAGTGAGAAAAGCATTGACATGTCGTTACCGTTTCTACACTGGGATGTGCCGCATAATTAATACAAAAAAATATATAATACTCATACGTCATGTAGTTTATTTTTGGAATTAAAAAAAACTCATACGCTGTGTAGTTTGTTTTTATTATTTACACATTAATATCACTCATACGCTCAGTTGTGTGGGGTAAGTAGATATAATTCCTACACAAAATTGTCATTAGCAGGGACAGGAACTTCATGCACTTAAAAAGTGTATGCATGAAAAATCTTAAAATATGCACAAAAAAATTAAAAAATATACACATACAATTTTTTTTAAATATTATTAAAATCAAAAACATAATAAATTTTTCAGTCTCATTGTTTCTTTTAAATATTTATTTTATACTTTTATACTTAAAATTTAATATATTTCTTTAATCTAAAGTTTTTGAACAAAGAAAATTGCCGCTCATCATTGACGGTTGTGATAGGTACATGTTTAAAAGAAGTTAATTCTTATGTTGCGTATAGATTTTCTGAGTTTGTATCACAATGTGTTGAGGTAACCACACACAGAGAAATAAAGTGCAAACCGAATTGAAAAGTATATTTTAATGTTAAAAACTTATAAATTCAGTTAGTACAATGATATTCACATTAGATTTTGGAATATTTTAGGTGTTCCAACTAAAATTCAGTTGAATTTACCGAACTTTGTTGTGAAAACTAATGTACAGTTGTATCAGCCGACTGAAATTCGTAATAACCGAATTTGAGTCATAGTAACCGAATTTTAGTTGGCAAATAACAAAATTGTTCTCTGTGTGCAAGCTATATAAACTTCTCTCTTCTAAAAAGCTGAACTGAGTTTCGAAAAAAGTAATGTGAGACGAAAGGCATTTTCAAATAAATATTATTAATGTTTTTAATAAAGTTAATTTATGTTGTTTAATAAATTCTTAGCATTCGTTTTGCATAATTAGCACAATATTTAAATTGCACTGTTAAACACTGAAATTGCATCGGAGATAGATTTTAGGACGTAGATCATGAACACCAAATTTTAATATTAGCTTCGCTTTTCGAAATAAATCTAGTGTTTTCTTTAAAATGTCTTATTAATTCATATACCTGAAGAAACTGGGTAAAGAACGTCGGATATCCTTTGCAATTAAGGTGAAAACTTTTTTTATTTTACCTTAATCAAATTTGCAAAATTTTAGCACATGCCGTTAATATATATTCTACTTAATTAATTTCAGCGAAAAAACTATCGCTTTCATATCAAGATTTTTTAAAAATTCAGTCTGAAGTTAAAAATATATGATATTTATTTTTTCAATTCATTTTGTATTTATTTACTATGGGAAAAATAAAAAAAAAAAAACATTTTTGAACATGCATCATTTAAAAGAAAAAGACTTAAATTAATTTTGACTTGGTTGGTATTGATTAGAAAAAATGTGTTAAAACATATTTTTATTTGAATTTTATTAATTAAGATTTGTCACAGACTTCTTTTCTTTAGGGCATAAAAATATATTTTTTTTGGATTAAGCAATTTTTATTTTAAACTAAAAGAGAAAGTACGATAGTTTTTTTTTCATAAATTAAGTAACCTTTGATGTTTGATGTTGTGGGCGTTGTAATGTAATGGTTAGCGCGTTGGACTGTTACACAGATGGTCCCGGGTTCAATTCTCGGTAACGACAACATCAATTTAGAAAAATAATATGTATGAGTTTTCTATCACTTATATGCATCGCTGCACCTTCGGTGTTCCCATAGCACTTAACCCCACAGAAGTAAAATAATGAATCAGGGCTATGACACAAAAAGCTTCAATAAATTCGCCAACTCAACATCAAGTGGCGAGCAACAACTGTTCTAAGACTTATCTACTAGCGCAATTACAGTGTTGCCATGTTTGAAGCTCTTCATCTTTCACCACCTTTCATCTCTCCACTATCCCCTTTCCAAAGAAAGCAACACATTAATTAATAGGAAGAATTTTCCTGAGTGTTGCTTCTCTTTTTTTAAAAAAAAGGTACGTATTAACGTCTTAGATCTTCGTTTCGTTTCAGATATTTTATTAACGAAATCGTGAAAAATTATAAATTTCAACTTTAAATACATTAAATTAAAGAGCACAGTTGATGCTGTTACAAAAATAATAAAATTTTATATTATGAGAATTTAAATGATCTTTTAAAATTTCATTTCGTTTTGAATTGTCAGGTTTTGAGATCATAATTAAATTTTACTATTACAAATAGAAAACACTAATTGTTAATTGTTAAAATCTTATGGGGATCAGCGCTAAAGGAAGTGCAGCACTTTCGACCTAAGCGAATAGGTCATCTTCAGCCTTATTCTAATACACCACCCACAGGAAACTCAAGGTTTGATCAGGTATATATATCAAGCAACCACAGAAAATCAGTGATGTTCATTGATTGAATTTTGAATTTGAATTTTGTATTATTTTATAAAAAAATTTAAATTTCCTAAAAAAAAAAGTGTTTTGCAAAAATATATCTTTAACTGTAGCTTACTTTAAAAATCTAAGGCCAAAAGTCTTTTAGAAATGATAGCGCGCAACCCCGATGCATAAAATTATTTTTTATTTTGTTGAACTGTGTTATTTTTTACTGAAAAATACACATTTAAAAAACCACTAAAACAATTTCTTTTAATCCCAGTTTTCATATAAAATTTAAGAGAACACGTAACAGGGCTAATACAGCTTAGACACTTATTAGTCTATATGCTCGATGGCCATATATAAAATAAAATTGAAAGTAATTTTTAAGGCAAAATGCTATAAAAATATGCATTTAAAGCTAAATAAGTTAAAATATGCAATACAAAATATACATAAACCAAAATAGCTCAAATTATGCAATTAAAATATGCATTTGAAGTAAAATATGCAAAAATATGTATTTACAGCTAAATATGCAAAACTACGCACTAACAAATCGCTGCCATTTTAACGCAAATTCTTTGATTCGCAAAGATGTTTTGTTTATGCTGTTCTCTAAAAGAATATGCATTTAAAGCATATGCAATAATAATATGTATTTAAAGCAAAATAGTTTAAAAAAAGCAATAATAATATGCATTTAAAGCAAAATATGCTCAAATATGCATTTATAGCAAAACATGTAAAAATAGGCACTAACAACTCGCTGTCATTTGAACGCAAATTCTTTGATTCGCAAAGATGTTTTGTTTATACTGTTCTCAGACTAAAGAGAAAAATCATGTATTTCCATTAACTTCCTGTCCCTGGTCATTAGTAAAAATTTTGGTTTTCTTTTTCCAGAGAGAACAAAAATATACAAAACTTTCTAAAAAAAATTCAATTAAAATTCATAACTTGTTTACAGCCAATGATAAATGACTTTTGATTTAATATAAAAATGCGAATAATGGGAATATGAAAAAGTTTATCTCTTTGAAACACCTTTAACAAAATGTAATAATTTAATAATGCAAATTAAACTACAAAAAACAAAAAAAACATTTTAAAAATAACTGAACATAAATTGACATTGAAAACATAAATAAAACTACTAAAAAAAACTACTAACTTTAAAACAAACAAACAAACAAACAAAAAAATGCATCTAACTAGTTACGAGTATGTTACAACCAACCCATCACATTTCAGTGTTTTTCGTAAGAGTCATTCCAAAATTTTTTAGATACGGTCTTCGGATATGTGACTATGGATATCGTTTAAAATGAACACATCGATAAATGACGTTGCTACGATACATGTGCTGTATCAATTCCACGCAGTTCGCGTGGAATATGGGCTCAAAGTTAGAAATTTTTATCAAAACTAAGAGAAATATCTCATATTTAAACTGCTTTTACTTTTTACGTTTTTATCAGAATTTTACAAATCTTATCTCATATGAAAGATTGGACTTTTAGATATTTGTTATAAAATTATACACTACCTTTAGAGAAAGTTTGCAAAAATTGCAAAATTATATTTTTTTGCGACTTTTTCAAGAACTACATCTTGGATTTTTCTTGAACAATTTGTGGTATAACATATCCAAAATTCATAGCGGGTTCTCCCTGGTTTAGAAAAATATTTTGATAGAAATAAACCTGTAAAAATAGCAGAAAAAATAACAAAAAATTTGTTAAAAATGACGTTGCAGAAAAAACAGCAAAACTAAAATTATTTAATATAACATTATATAAGAACATATAGCTTTATATAGCTTAATATGGATGTATGTGATGGCGCATATGATCATATATAACTTTATCTTGGATATGGTTTTTCGAATATTTTTGATATGGTCTCATACGTATTAATATCTTAATATAAATCGATTGCTATTACCATAAATGTGGCATATAATAGTACGAGGGCGGATCAATAAGTCCGTGACTTCTTGAATGAAACAAGGTTTTTTTTTGCAACAAAAAAAAATATTTTTCAACATAATCTCCTTTTAGCTCAATACACTTAGTCCAACGTTTATTGTTTTCCCCTTTTGAAGGTAATCGATGTGGATTATCCCGCGTGCATCCCAAAAAACTGTTGTCATCACCTAATTGGCCACGATTACTTTTATGGTCAATTGAGAGCAAACGGGGCACCCATCTTGCAGACAGCTTCCTTAAACCCAACTGATCATTTAAAATCGAAATTACACTGCCATATGAAATGCCTAAGGCATCAACCATCTAACGCACTTTTACTCTTTGATCGGCCAACACCATATTGTGGATTTTTTCGACATTTTCGGGTGTATTGACCTAAATTCGTCGTCCAGAACGTTCAGCGTCATTTGTACTTGTGCGACCACAACGAAAGTCAGTAAACCACTTTTTTACCATTGAAAACGATTGTGCAGAGCCCCATAGTATTTATCAAGCTTTTCCTTGGTTTAATTGTCGTTTTTTTAGCAAGAAATAATGTTTAATGATCATTCGAAATTCACTTTTTTCCATTTTTAAAAAAATCCACTAGGTTGTATTTTTTGAACAGCTATTAAACGCAAAGTGAATGACGAAACTTGCTCAACATTTGACAGTAGTCTATTAACAGGTGGTACTTGATGGGAGCAGTGTTGCATTTCATTTAAATACGAGGGAAGTTCGAAAAGTCACGCACTTATTGATACGCCCTCGTATATATTAATTAGCAAGATTTTATATACATATAATTTTATATGGCTTAATACAATGTTACGTTTTATAACACGATTAAAAAAAACTGATATGGGGCTTTATGTAGGCATATCAATTTATATGTGACGCAATATGTGATCTTATTAAATGTCATCTGAAATATGGGCCCATATAATTACATGCGTTTATATGGGAATAGATCTAATCTAATGCAATTAGATAACTATCCAGTACAATTTATATCCGAATTATGGCCCCATATCATTGTATTAGATTGTATCAGTTTCGTATCTAATTGTATCAGTTTATATCTTAATTGATTATATCCTGATTTTCACCTGATATAAATGTATATGATTTCATTTAAACTGATACATTTAAATATAATTAGATCCGATTTTTAGTCTGGTAAAATTGCACTAAATGTTCCATTTTTTGTATGAAAATCAACACAATTTCATATAAATATGTGATCATAATATCAATTAAGTCCATAAAAAACTGCATAAATCTTTTTTAAGTTTTAATGCACATTATTGTGTCCCTAGAGTGAATAATTTTACATAGTAGTGCTCAAACGAAGAGTCGATTATAAGAGAGAGAGAACAATCGATAATACTTAAAGATCGCTACTGGTATTTTTTAAATGTTTGTACAAAATAGGGCTCACTTTTGGTAATTCAGAGCATAATTTTGGAAATATATTTATAAAAACTCCATAGAGAAAATTTTGGGACTTTACATCTTTAAATTTAAAAAAAAAAATAATAAATAAAATGACTTCTTTCACACTAAATGATGCTGTAGTGGACCAAAATTAATTTATGGAAATTTTATAAATGTTTTTCCCATTATATCGTATTCACAGCATTGCCAAACTTTTAAACTCTGCTTTGCCCAAAAAATTTAAAAATACACTCCGAATACCGGGGATAGCAACTATAAGTATGAACCCTCAAAAAAATTGTTGGTTTTTATTCAGAAGCAGCTCTATAATACCTATCATTTGAGAACATGACGAAATTCGAAATTTTTAAAATTCGGGACAGTCTAACATATAGCCTGAGGCAATATAGTTGTATACAAACGAAGATCTACGATATAGGTAATTTGTATTGTCTAATATATTCTCTGCACACGTTTTGCACAATTAACACAAAATTTAAATTATTTATATTGAAAAATGCGCACCAAAAACGCAACAAAAACCACTTAAACCTGTACCTCTTAATCCCAGTTTGAAAATAAAATTTAAGAGAACACTTAAAAGGTCTTGATCAGCTCGGATCCTCTTTAGTCTATATGTTTGTTGGTCAAATATAAAATAATATCAAAAGGGATTAGTTATTTACGAAAAAGTAAGTAAAATTCAATAAAAAAAATATGTAAAATAAGTAAAAATATGCAATAAAAATATGCACTTAAAATAAATAAAAATATGTAATAAAAACATGCATTTAAAGCAAAATATGCAAAAATATGCACTAACAAATCGATGACATTTCAGCGCAAACTCTTTGATTCGTAAAGATATTTTGTTTACTGTGTTCTCAGACTTAAGGAGAAAAACATGCATTTGCATGAACTTCCGGTCCCTGATTATAGTATAAGATAGAATACTTTGCATGGTATTAATTAATTTTGGCACAGAAACAATGAAGTTTGCAATGGGCCTGGTCTATTGAAACTTTTCATTAAACTAATGCAATTTTTCATAAAATGTTACCAAAAATATAATTTTATTTATTAAAAGTTTCATTTGCCTAATGCAGAAGTTTTATAAAATGTATAAGATTTATACGTTTTATGAAACTCATAATAATTCATTAATTTTAAGAAATATTTCGTTCGTGAAGAAAATTTTAATTAGTTTACTGAAAATTTTCATTATTTTCCGGCCACTAAAATACTCTCTGTTAGCTTTCAAATGATCTGGTATTTATACAAATCGGATAAATACTTAAAACATTAGAGCAGTTTAAATATTACACGGAGAGAATTATCTTCACTTCAGTAATGAATTTTTTTATAACGTTAATGAAAATTGTCACTGGAACACGTCAATTAAAACTTTTCATAGTTTCATTAAAGTCAACATGAAATTAATGTAGAATTAATGAAAATTTTCATAAAACTAATGAATTATTCCGACAATGAAGCTTTTTTTTAAAAAATTTTATAGAAGTCCAAAAAATTAATACAAAGATGCATTGAAATAAAAAATAAATTTATAAAATAAGTTTGAAATGTATGAAAATTAATGAAATAATGAAATTTTATGAAGAAATAACAAAAATAAGTCTTTGCATAAAATTTCATGGCACTAAAGAAATATTTCATTAAATTTATGAAGAGATAATTTATGAAATCGATAAAATTTTTTTTTTTAAACTAAAACTAATACAAAGCAGAGAACAGAATGAGACCATTCGTTTTTGTTGTCCATTCATACATTCATTGCTTTTGCATTGCTTTCATTCAACAACAACAGATTATGCAGTTGCTGTTTATTCCATTTATTGTTTTTGTTGAATGCCTTTTTAACATTCATTTTTATAATGCCGTTATATAACAAGCAATGAAATGATGACACATGAATAACATGAAATCAATCACAACATTCGCGTAGTATTCGTTGACTTGTTGCAATAATAATGATTTTTTTTTTACTTTTATTAAACATGAAATATGTATAAAATTTTGTTTAATTTTATTAAACATGAAATATGTATACAATTTGTTTCACAAAAAAATTTGTTAACTTTTTATTCATTTAACATTGAGACCATTCATACCAATCGTTATGTATTCGTTGTTTTCGTTAGTGTTAAGTGAGGTTAACACTAGACAAGCAATGTAATGCATGGTTTTCGTTACACTTACTTTTCTCAGTTCTGTCGATTGTTGCTTTATTGAAATGATGTGAGTTGACAACAATGTATTCATTTATTTGTGATTACATTCGAAAGCATGAAATAAGGCACTCAAACCGTTCTCTGATACAAAGATGCATTGATTTTAATGCAAAAAAAAGCAATTTATAAAATAAGTTGAACACTTGAGAATTAATCTTAAAACTAAAGTTTTAAATGTATGAAAATTAATGAAATTATGAAATTTTATGAAAAAAAAAAAAAATAAGTCTTTGAATAAAATTTCATAGCACTAAAGAAAATTTTCATTAAATTTATGAAGAGATAATTTATGAAATCCATTAAATTTTTTTATGAAACTATGAAAAAATTATGAAAAATTGCTTAATATTTTAAAAATTTCTTCGATATAATGAAATTCTACATTGAATCCACGAAAAAAATTTTATGAAATTGTTTCATTAATATCATGAATCATAATTCTGTCCGAGTGGGTATGTCGCACTTTGAGCCATAATACAACGCGAACGACACCGAATTTCGTAAAAACTACTATAGCACATATATCATAGGAACGTGGAATATAAATGTACTCACTTCCAATTAAGTCCAAACAAATTCATTTCAAAAACGACAAATCAAATCGAAATTTTCTGGAATGACTCATAAAGTGTTGACAAAAAAAACAATATTACATAAAAATTTAGAATAAACATGATAAAGGTTATTTTCAACATTTACATTTTTTTTTCTACGTTTTAATTTAAGTTTAAATTTTAACAATTGGATTTGTTGAAGTAAATCTATTTTTTCAAATAATTTTGCATAAACAAATTATAGAGTAATATTGTGGAAATTATTCTCCTTATTATTTTCTACCTACATTGCATGTCATCATACAACTTAAAATTCTTACCCCCGTATTCATAAAAATTTAAAACAGCATTTCAAACAAATTTTAGTTAGAACACAAATTTTAGCCCTAATACTGTATTCATAAACGAAGATTATACCTCTTACTGGCAAACGATGTTTTGCAACGAAATTCATACCATGTGCTCCACTCGAAAAACAAATAATAATTTCTTCCACAAAATTGTTTATCGTTTTCTAATTCAGGCGATATGAGCCAAAATACTTTAGGGTGCATTTTGGAAACTAAAGCATATAAAAGAGAAGTTTTGGACAAAAATAATTTCTCTTACCAAGATATAACCATACTCGAAACCCTATTTTTTTTCTGCTCCTATTTAAGAAGATATCGCGATTTTCACTTTTTGGAAAAAGCGAAATTAGGCGAAAAAGTATCTAAACTTCAATTTATATTGTTCAAACTTCAACGCTTTGCTATTAATACTTAATGTCTTCTTTCTGCAAAATTTCATAAAAATCCGTCTATTAGTTTATAAGGTAAGACGATGTCCTTTAGAGGAATCCTGATAAAATCCTGTGAGTCCTTGGACTAAAGTAAGGACTTATTTTTAAAGATAAAGCTTCAATCTTACTTATATTTTATTATAAAGAGTTTTTAGTAAACGTAGATAAAGTCGGCTATAAGTTAGCGGGCAAAAACTTTTTTGAGTAATAAATAAACATTGCACTGTTTTTTGTTTAACAAAAAACAAATGATCTTGAACTTGAATAATCTTGCTCACATCATAATTTAGTAAACTTTAATTGTTTTTTTAGATTTTTGAAAACTATTTTTTTTTTTAAATAATTAGTTTTTGAAATTTTACGAAATTTGGATTTTGCAGCTTTCTCGCTTCCAAACCGTGGACGGCACACGAAAAATTTCCCAGGTAGAAATTTGGGATGGTACAAAAAACGAAGAGTTTTCAAAACGTTTGTTTTTGATGGTACTAAAATAAAAGCGTTTCCAAAGCGATAATTGCAAATAATACGAAAAAAAAGCATTTAAAAAACATTACTTTGGATTGCTATTCGAACGTTCGGACAAAGTATTTTAGGAATACTTTTTATACAAAACTTACAAATATTTGTGAAATAAAAACACTGTAAAAACATTGGTTCAAAGCGTTTTTCCAACGTTTGTAAAAAGTACTTAAGAAGTTCTTATCGTACAAAATTTACAACGGTTTATAAAATAAAACCAATGTAAAACCATTGCGTTAAAGCGTTTTTCTAACATTTGCCAATAGTACTTTAGAAATACTTTTTTTTTTTGCGATTGCAGCTGTTCTCTCTGTTATAATGTCAAACGAGTTGCAACAACAGTTTAGTGGATGCGGAAAGCGAAATAAGGGTGTAGGCAAAGAAAATTTCAGTTCAACCCAAGTATATGAAGAATTAAAGGGTAATAAGTACATAACTTGTGAAAAAAGTATTTTTTTACAACATTTATTTTCTACAGATTTTTTATTACATCAGTTTGAAACTGAAACACCATCCAAAATTTTGACACAGACAAGCCGCTGGTTGGCGACTGCTAAGTACAGAAACTGCTCAAAACAATCTATTTTCAATCAAATTTTTCTTTCGAGCGTTTTGACAATGTTCAAAATTACAACCCTCAAAGCGGTTATCATTTGGGTCGTTTTCATAACGCTTAATAACTGTAAGCCAAAATGTTCTGCAAATACTTATTTAACGATTGAAAAAGCATTTCAAAAATTTTGTTTTGCAATGTTTTGAGAACGTTATAAAATACCATCCTCAGACCGTAAATTTGGGTTATCATTTTGCACATTCTCAAAACGCTTTAAATTTGTAATTTGGTATGTTCTGAAAACGCTTGTACCATCATGAAAAATGCTTTTAAAACGTTTTAAAGATTGTATTTTTCTACCTGGGTTCTTTGCCAAATATTTAGAAAATTTAGTTTTCTATCGGAATATATTAATTTCTAAGTATAAAACGCTCATTTGACACATTTGTGGTAAATTTTATAAAGACTGCCCTAAACCAGCCTTACCCGTTAGAGGGTTAACTGTTACACAAGGTTTAAAATATGTATTTTAAGCTAATATTAGTTTATGAATACAGTTTTAAGGCTTACAAGATGTTTTAACTAAAATGTATATGTAATCTGAATTAAGATTTTTTTATGAATACGGGCGTTATAATTTACCACACAAGTAAAATAAAGTTGTTCTCTTGAAGTTGCTGTCGCTGTTTCATAAATTAATTGCAGTAAACAAAACATTTATAATACAAAAAAAAAAAACAAAACTAACATTTTTTAACGTTATAATTTATATGCAGTAAAACTGCAATTACTAGTTTTATGTAGAACTTTTGCAATTTCCAAAGTATGAGAAAAGACCTCTTAAGTCTTGAAGAAATTACTTTTTGAAAGTATTAAATCATAGAAAATAAAAATAATTGAGGTAGTAGAAGAGAGTTGAAGAGAGTTAAGAAGAATCTTAAGATAATATTTTTGATTTATAATAAAATAAGGACACGCATAAAATCCTGATACCGATCTTTTTAACCCTCAATCGGTACACTATCATCCAGAATACGTAAACGGTACACAGGTGCGAATTGGGATTTTTGATTTTTATCGTAGGATTTGAAGAATAAACAGATGAACAAGGTATACGTGCACTCAAAAAAAAAGGCCGTAAAGTTAGCAAAAAAGTTAGTTGAGTCAGCAAAATTTTTGCTATGAGCATGTTTGCAGTAAAATTGCTAATATCTGCAAAAGTGTTTTGCTGAACATCAGTGAGCTGATTTTCAGCAAAAAATTAGTAAATTTAGCCAAATGTTTTGCTGACACTTAGATTAGATTAGACTATAGTGGCACTATGCACCGCTACCAGAAGTTAGTATTTTGTGCTGCCAGCGAATACACCCTGTAGGTTCAGGCTCCCTACGAAGCCAACTATCCTACCAGGTAAACAGTTCCAAACGTCCGATGGCGTCACTGTTCGACCACCAAAATAACGCACCCTCCTGTCGGAGAGCCTCGGACATTTGCAGAGAACATGCTCTGAGGTCTCGGGTTCCAATTCACAAAACCTGCACGTATCTGTAGAGGATCGTCCCTTCTTGTACAATTGATACCTAAGGCCACAGTGTCTCGTGAGGTAACCCATCACGGTCCTTAGTTCGCCCCTCGACATAGACAAGAGTTTCCGCGACCTCGCCCCAGAGGGAGATTTAAACAGCTTGCTGACACTTAGTTCAATGCAAATTAAAATTGACTTTTTAAAATCAACAAATTTTTTTGCTGCATCTTAGTAGATTGAAAAGAGCTAAAAAAAAACTTAATATAAAATTTTTACTTTAGTTAATTTATTTTGCTGAAATTTAAATCTATTTTTTTGTGATTGTTATAAAAAATCTGGAAATAAATGTATGTTTTAAAAACAACTGCCTGAGACTTGAATTAATTGTTTTGTATGTACAGTCGGACCAAAGCGTAGTTTATATTTGATTTTTGCCTGCATCCTCAATTTATCAAAATATTATTTTGTGTACTGAGATAATTGTCCTTCACGATATTAATGAAACAATTTCATAGAATTGTTTTCGTAGATTCATTGAAGAATTTCATTATATCCAAGAAAATATTATTAATATTAAGAAATTTTTAATAAACTTTTTTGTTCATAACATTTAATAGTTTCAGAAAAAAAAAATTCATTTGATTTCATAAATGATCTCTTCATAAATTTAATGAAAATGTTTTTAAGAGTTATGTAATTATTTAAAAGTCTAATTTTTTTTTTTTTTTTTTTCATAAAATTTCACAATTTCATTAATTTTCATACATTTCAAACGTTGTTTTAAGATTTAATTCTCAAGTGTGCAACATATTTTATTATTTCAATGTAGCTTTGTATTAATTTTGGACTTCTATGAAATTGTTTAATTAATTAATTCAACGATGTTTATAATATTAAAAAATTTTCTAAAATTGTGTCATAAATTCCATAAACGTTTCATTGTCGGAATGAAATGAAAATAAAAATTTTCATAAAACTAATGAATCAGTTTTATTAAGATTTTCATTAATTCTACACACACTTCATAAACATTGACATTAATGAAACCTGTTTCAAAGATTCTATAAAAAGTTCCAATGAACGAGTTCGAGTGACTATTTTCATTAACGCTATGAAGAAATTCATTACTGAAGTGAAGATAATTCTCTAAGTGTTCAGCATTCTACCAAAGCATATTTTATTTTGGACTGCATCTTCAATTTTCAAATTTATCAAAATATTATCCATTCAGTAATTGTTTATTCAATTTATTTATATATATATATATTTTTTTCTTGTGCGCCCCGGTAGGCTAGTTGGTAGAGTGCTGGCTTATCAGTGCGGGGTCGTGGGTTCGATTCCCACCAGAGGCACTGGTCTGTTTTCGCAACAACTCATCGAAGGCCACAGTAGCTAGTGCTCGGTTAGGGTAATAGTATATAATTTGTTATTATATGATTATTAATTAATAAAAAAAATATTTTTTTAATATTCACAATTTGTATGTGCACATGAGAGTGCCTTTGTTTGATGTGTAGTATGCAAAAGAAAAAATTAAATGAAAAAATGCATTTTGTGTAAGTCTTATAATTAATGGTTTATCTTTTATTTTTTCTCTATTTTGTTCATACAAGCTGCGACATCTATATCTAGTATTTTTATTAATGCTATTACTGTGTTTATCAGCACAATTTTGGTAGCAACTTAAATTAGTTAAACATTAGTTCAAAATTAGTTTTTAGCTAAAAGCGGTTAACTAAACTTATAGCTAAAAACTCTTTGTCAGCAAAAAAAAATTGCTGAATGTTGTTAAATATTTGAAATAAAAAAGCGTTTAACAAAATTTTCAAATAACATTTTTTTTATTGTTTGATATATGATTTTGGAGTAGAATTTTCTTGCAGATACAAAATCTTCGTCTAAATTTCGTAAAAGCGGCAATATGTAAATCAAAAATCAATTTTTTAAATACGGTTTTAGAAAAAAAAACGTATTTATTTTTTTAATAAAGATATTAATACAAAGTAAACCCAACTTTTAACATAAATGAACATTATTTCAAGAAAAAATAATGTTAACTGCATAAAAATATTCCAAACATTTTTTTTATGTGTCAAATTATGGTTGTTATTTTATGTATTATCTCGTGAATTTGGTTCATACATTGATAGCTGAAACGCAAAATGTTGATTTTTGCATCTTTGTCGATTACTTTCATCAAAAAATCCCAATCAATCAAAAAATCAATGTTTAATTTGTTTTGTTCATTATAAAAAAAAATATATTTTTCTTTTTTAACGAGCTTGAGATGCTTTTTATAAATTATAATAATATATTATTATTGTTTTCCAATATTTACATTGGGCGACTTCTTCAGGCAACAATTGAAGGGCTTTTTGTAAAAACTTGATAAGCCACATTTTATTTTTAGTTTCTTTTTGCCTTTTAAAGGTTGAAAGGATGCAAAAAATGTGATTTTTGGAGGACCTTTATACCATTCATTATTTGCCAACCATGTTTGTAGGAAATCATATTAAATACTTTTAAATTCGCAAAATTAAAAATTTTATATAAGAATGCTTTCTGAGGTTATGAAAATGTTGTTAACTACAAGAAAAAAATTAAAAAACTTAGAGTGTTTTGATGCTTTTTCGATTAAAACCTCATTAAAAACTATTATTTGATGTACATTTTGGTGGAATTTATACAGCGCTTTAGTTGTTACAAAGAGAAATGTTTTTGGAAAAAAACTGCCGCTGCAGCCGCTACGAACGAACAAGTTAAGCATTTTTGCACTTTATTACTGGAGTTTGTCGTAAGGATTCACTCTAGATACCTAAACTATGTTCTCAAGAAATGTTTTTTTTTCTTATAAAAAAAAAAAAATACAAAACAAAATAATTAAGTTTCGCAAAATTTTAAAAAAGTTCATAAAATTTTTGCTTTTCAAATTTTGAAAATTCCTTTTGGACTCGGAAGTGCAGTTTACAAAGTCACTTAGTTCACGAAATACTCTAACCACTTTCAAATAAAATTGTGAATCAATTGATCAATCGATCTTTTTAGTAAATATTTGTTAAGATTTTTAGAAATATCTAAAGTGGGCTTCTAAGGTCATTTGTTTTCAAAATAAATAAAAGACTATTTATTAATTTTTCATCCGACGTTTCGTTGGATATTCCCAACCTCCTCAGGGATAATTTCATTAATATTGAGTCTTTTTTGTCAAATTTTAAACATTTAATTCACAATATATTTTACATATACACAACATAAAACATAAAATTAATTTAAAACAAATGTAAAAAATAAATAAAAGTAAATATCACAAAATATCCTCTAAAAACTAGTATCACAGTTGAAGTTAGAAACTAATATAAAGCTATTGTATAATTTGCGTTTGCTTTATCTCTGAATGTCAGACGCAAAACACATAAATTTTAAAAAAATTTACGTCAATTTTTTTTATAAGTTTGTGATGTTTGTATACCGTTATTTGTGTGCTGACATTAATTTGGTATACCTCATACAATACAAAATTACAGCGTTTTCACAAATACTGTTCTCAAAACACAATTCTATTAAATTTTAATTTCACTTGTAAACTACCATGCGTTTTTTCACCAAGCTGCGATATGGAAATTACTTTTTCAGTGAATCTATCTCCCAAGTCAAGAGAGTCCATTTTGTTGTTGGTTTAGATCTGAAAGATAAATATTATGAGAAAAAATATAAAAAACTATTGAAAGTCTGAAGAATTTTTTTTATTTTTTCGACTTCTAAATGGCCATCAATTCATTTGGTGCAGAAGTTTCAAAGAGAAACTTTGCACATCATATCTTTTAAGTATAGTCAACCTAACCCTGTCTATCGTTCCTCTCAATTCATAAAACCTTGAGAAATAGGATGCATCTAAAGTCAGTTTTAAAAGGTGTCGAAAATTTTTGCTTACTTATTTAAAAATGAAAACAGAATTTAACCAATTTCCAATTAGCTTAAAATATTTTTAATAATAATTTGTTGGAATCCAGTAAATGCTTCCAAATTTTAATTAATATACTAATGGCTGCAAGATAGTGCAAAATTTGGAAAATTTGATCTTTTACAGAATTTTTAAATTTAATAATATAAAAAAAAAATGTATTAGTGATGAAATTTATAAGCAAAAGCGCTAATCAGTAACTTGAGCCACTGAAATCATTATCAGTAGTAGTACCCAGCCTATTTTTTTTTTAACTTTTCCAGCGACTCTGCGCCATTAAAACAAGGCATGTATTTCTGATGAGCTTTAAATGAACGACTTATTGTAAAAATTTGATAAGCCGCATTCAATTGTTGATTTGTATTGGGCATTTAAAGGTTAACCAAATTTATAAAAAAAAGGACAATTGCAGGATGTAAATAGTCTAAGTATGTAAAGGGTGTTTTTTTTATAGAGGTATAGAACTTTGAAATGGAATAAAACATAGATGCATTTTTTAAATTGAGATGAAATTTACTTTATTCGAAAGATATTATTATTTAAATATCTGGAGGACCAATTGTCGATGACTTTTCCAACATTTGTGGCTGTATATTGGCAATAACGCGGCGAATGTTGTCATCCAAGTGGTCAATCGCTTCGGGCTTATCGGCGTAGACTAGCGACTTCACATATCCCCACAGAAAATAGTCCAGCGGCGTTAAATCTCACGACCTTGGAGGTATCCATTTAACCAAAAGTGAGCTTCATCGCTAAAAAAAATTCGGTAATCTTGTTTTGGGCCCATTCACCGAATTTGCGCCTAACTAGGTGATCGTGTGGCTTCAATTGTTGCACGAGTTGGACTTTTTAAGCACGCAAACCAAGATCTTTCCATAAAATCTTCCATAAAGTGGATGGACACATATCCAATTCCTGTGCACGATAGCGGATAGACAGATTGGGGTCTTCCTCTACGCTACGCTCTGTATACGCACTGTACGACGTCTCTGGGGATGCATATTATATTTAAGAGTAAACGTGGTGCGAAAACCTTCCATAGTTAATGGAATTAACTGCTCTGATGCCTGCACAAAACTAAAAAAGATGCTAAATGTACAAACACAACTTGCAATACCAGAATAGAAATGGTAAATACTTATAAATACCTAGGAATATACGTGGATCAAAACTTTAAATGGCTAACGCAAATACAAGATATACAAAAAAAATTACGTAAATCGGCATATAGCTTATATCATTTGAGCAATTGTGCTCCATTTGATGTTTTAAAGCAAGCTTATTTCGCACTTGGTGAATCATATTTACGACATGGCATCACCGCGTGGGGAAATTCAACGTACTGTGAATCTCTTCAAAAAACACAAAATAGAATATTGAAGATACTATGGAAGAGCCAAAGGCGAAAAAATTTACAAAACAACACCACCAATAACAATGTCAACAACATTACAAACAACAACAACAACGTAAATAGCAACAATAACATAAACAGCAACAACAACATAAACATAAACAGCAACAACAATATAAACAGCAACAACAGCATAAACAGCAACAACAGCATAAACAACAACAACATAAACAGCAACAACATAAACTACAGCAACTTATTCAGCAACAACATAAATAGTAACAACATAAATAATAACAACATGAACAGCAACAACATAAACAGCAACAATACAAACAACAACTTAAACAACAACATGAACAGCAACAACATACACGGCAACAATATAAACAACAACATCCACAGAAATAGCAACAACATCCACAGAAACAGCAACAACATACACAACAACAACATAAACAGCAACAACGTAAACACCGACAACATCAACAACTCTAACATAAACAGCAACAACATCAACAACAACGTAAGCAGCAACAACATAAACAACACCATCATAAACAACAACAACAGGAGCAACATAAACAACAACAACACAAAATATAACCGTCCAACCAAAAACAAAACGCCAATCAATATCGCAAATGAATTAAGGATAATGAACGTGAAAAGTTTATACTGTTCAACATTAATAAATGAGTTTAATAATGACTCACGTTTCCTTCAACCAATTAATCACGCGCACAATACAAGACAGCGAGCACAAGGACGTTTTAAAGTTGAACGTCATTCTAACAATTATGGCAAAAGATCATTACACGTCACTTTACCAACGATCCTAAATCAAATACACGTCAACATATTAAATATTACTAACTTTAATAAAAGAAAAAATGAAATTAGAAAATTCTTAATAGATTCACAATGAATTAAAAATATGAAAAATGAATAATGTTAAAAAATTTTAAAAAACAATTGTCAATTATCTAAAATTAAAACTAGTTTATAATTCCGCAGACAAGCCAAAAGGCTTCGCGGAAAAGAAATTTACGTAAAATGTTAATTAAATTGTCAAATAAAATTTGAAAAATAAAAAAAAAAAAAAAAAAAAAAAAAAAAAAATATTCACCGTAAAATGGACGCAGCACGCGATACGTATTTCGAACAGAACCATGGTTTTCGTAATAAATTTGCACAATTTGGAAGTGTTGCTCAGCCGCCAGTCTATTCATGTTGAAATGCCAAACCAAACATAAATCACTTGACAGCTGACAAAATTGCCGCCAGTTAAAAAATGTTGCCAACTTAAAGTTATATACCTGTATAAAAAACACCCTTTACTTGTAATACACTTAGCATACTATGTAGGTAAAGACCACTGCAAATGTTGTTAAAAACAAATGAAATTTCTCTTGAAGAAAGGACGACTTACATTGCAGTAAATTCAACTAACATTGTCTGTTGTTTTTTGCTGTTCGAAAAAATAACCACAATTATAGTAAAAATGCACCACATATGCAGTAAAAAATAAACAAACATTTATTTGTTTTATTTTTTTTTTAAATAAAAAAAACTACGGTTTAAAATAAATGCAAAATCATAATACAGTAATTTGATGTGGTTTGATTTATTAAATGAACTACACTCAAAAAAATAAGTTAGTATAAAAGTTAGTAAACTATGTTGTAAATCAGGTATACTATTTTTCAGCAAATTTTTTGCTAAAATTATGTTGTAAACTAATATTTTAGTTATACTTATTCAGCACTTAACTGTTTTGAACTAATGTTTTACTAATATTTTACAAATTTATTTTGCTAAAAAAATTGTTTTGATTAGCTCATCAATAGTGTGAACGACAACCAGACTGAAAGATATACTCAGAATGAATTAGATGGCGCGGCATGTCACGATGTAGTAGTGACGAGGAGAATTATACTAAAAAGTACAACTCTAGTAAGACATAATAGAAAAAAATCAACCATGGAAAATTTTTGTATCTGTTTTTTATACATAAAACAATATTGTGAATTAAAACAACTTAACTATTGCGTCTTCACCGGCTTGTGAAAGTAATTGTCTATTAATTAAATAACAGACTAAATAAAATATTTAAATTTAATAAGGATTAAATGTGTATTTGTAAACTAAATGTTTATATATATTAATAATCTTGTGTGGTCAAATTGCAAACAAATATGCAATAGGTAGACAGACTTAAGCGAAAGACAAAGACATACATCTTAGGTAGATTTTTCTGTTTTCTTTTTCTTACTGCAAAAAAAGGGTTGTATATCTTATATTTTGTTATTTTTTCGTTTCGTTTCTATAATTCTCTGCGGCATTTGCGTTCCTTTAAAAGATAGCATCATTTAGACAATAATTGATGTAAGTAGTTCAAAGATAATTTCGTTTATGTTATATATAATTATTTCTATTGTTTTTAGATATTACATTAATTCATATCGACAATTTGGGAGTATGACCATTTTCATATATTGTAACGTATTTTAAATTATTTTAAAAATGATCACAAAAATATGTTTTATGATTGTCTAAATTCTAAATTTCGACAATAAAACTTTTTAATTTATATTTCACCCAATAGGGTAATATATCCGAATGAAATGAATTAAAATAAAAATTGAATTGTATAACTATAAGTAATTGTAACGATTAACATTATTCCTTATTGTGAATTATATTGACAAAAAATTAAAACATAGAATTTATCTTTAACTTAAAAAAAGAAAAGAAAACGAAGTTTCTTGTTTCTCAAAGTTATTAAACTCGTTCACTTACTTTCTACCTATTGACGCAAACGGTGAGCAAAATAAACCCACACATTATAATTCAACTACACAAACTAATTCTTTTATTTCTAACTGTTTTTCTCGTTTCATATCTCTTAACTCTTTTATAATTGTCTCGATCTCGAGAAATTATAAAACATTGGAAAAAGCCAGTTGTCCCCAATTTAGGTACTCCTAACCGATACAGTCCACACACTCTCTAACTTACCCGATACCTAAATATTTATACAAACCCAGTTAAGCCTTTTTACAATGATTTTCAGCAAATAAATTAACTAAAGTATAATTTTTCTACAAATTTTTTGAGTTTTTTTCAGTCTACTAATATTCAGCAAAAATTTTATTAATTTTTGACAAGGGTTTTTTAATTTATAATCTACTAAGTGTTAGCAAAACTTCTGCTGAATCTACTAATTTTGCTGCTAAAAGTCAGCTCGCTGATTTTCAACAAAAGATTTTGCTGACATTAGCAATTTTTTTTGCAAGCATCCTTCTGAATATTTTTTTGCTAACTTTACTAACTTTTTTATTTGAGTGTACATATGAAGTCAAAACTGAAATTTCTTCTGCAAATGACTGTTTTTTCACTTAAAAGCAAAGATTACTGTATTATAACTCTAACAACTACAAATATTTATAGCAGAAGTTCCCTGAGTGTAATTGTTTAAGCAAAATTTCTACCAAAAATTAATCAATGGATGTATAGAAAAGAGCGGGGAATTATAAAATAGTAAATTTTTACATTAAGACCTTCAAATAATATTTTTTTTTTTTTTGGGCTTTTACTATTTTTTAAATTTTTTTTTCGACCTTTAATGAAAATTACAAATAATTCGATTTATAGTAATTAAATGTGCTAAAGTCCCAAAACTTATTTAACAAATTGTGAAACAATTCTAAACTTTTTATATGTATTTTTTTAAAAAAAGAAAATAAGCAATTTTGTTAAATATTAAAAATTAATTAAAAATTAATTGCGACTGTCTATATAACATTAAAATAACACTGTACTAAAATAAAAAAAAATGGATTTAAAAAAAATATTAGCAAACAAAAGTAAAACAAAGCCGTTTTTAAGAACTTCTTAAAAACACATAACATGTTTTGTCAGAGCAGCGTCGATATAAGCTTGACTTTCTTCCTTATCAGCTTAAAATGTTGAATGCATAACAAGGAAAATGATTATTGCAATCAGTTGCAATTATACGTTTCGAAAGAGATCAACAAATGTTTACAAAAATATTAATAATATTAAGTATTTGTGCATTATTTAAAGCCAATGACCTAGACAATTATAATAATAATAATAATAATAATAATAATAATAATAATAAAACAAATAATATTGATATAACCAATAATACCAGTGAAACTTTAAATTTCGAATCTAATACAAATTTACAAGAAGTGAGTCAATGCTGGGAAAAATACAAAATATACAATTGCAAATATTGAAATTCTTATCTTCTTCTTAACAGAATCGACGTAGAAATAAATCAATTTTCATACCGCCACCACGTCAAGCTTCAAATTGTCGTTTTAAACATAACGGTGCGTTAATAAGGTGTTGAGAAAAATGAAATTGTTTGTGTTGAATCTTAAACTAGTAATTTGTATTTACATAATATTGAAATATGCGTGTGGTATGCCTGAAGCTGTGTATTATCCGGATAATCAGGAGAACTCCGGAAGTGATCTAGAACAAAATGTAATTATTTTAAATATGAATTCATAGCTTTTTTGTGTGTTAAATAAAAAATCTATTTTTTTACAGGACACTTCAATAAATACGGTATATTTTATTGCAAAAGCTCAACCAAGATTTCAAATTTGTGGTTTTAAACATAATGGAAAACCAATACCGTGTCAATAAAATTGTACAACTTTCAATATGTAAAAAATTAGAATGTTGAAATATAAAAAGATTTTCATAAATAAAATTGTTACACGCCGACTTATGTCATTCCAAATTGGCTAATCGTATTGAAAAAAACATACATTGTTACACTCATGCAAATAAGTCTGTAAAAATAGCAGAAAAAGTTACTAAAAATTAGATAAAAATTTTGTTGCAGGAAAAAGCATAAAAATTGGCAGATTGCTAAATATTAGTAACATAAAAATAGCAGAAAAACAACTGTAAAATCTACTATATTTTAGTTAAATTTTTAGTTGTTTGCATGAAAACTAAACGCCATATATTCGTGAAAATTTTAATTATAAATAATAAGACATTTAAAATACAGCTCTGTATTTATAAGATAAATAAAATACGGAGTTGTATCTGTTGACTTTGTATCGGAAAATCGGAATGCTACACTCAAAAAAAATAAGTTAGTAGAAAAGTTAGAAAAACGTTTTGTGAATCAAGTATACATTTTATTAGCAATTTTTTTGCTAAAATTATGCTTTCAGCTAAAATTTTAATTATACTTGTTCAGCACTTAACTCTTTTGAACTAATGTTTTACTAATTTATTTTGCTAAAATAAAATTGTGCAGATAAGCACTTTAATCTTGTGGACGATAACCAGATTGAAAAATATACTCAGAATGAAGTAGATTTCACGGCATGTTAAGATGTAGTAGACCAGAGGAAAATGATAATAAATAGTACAACTCTTGTAAGATATGTACAAAATCAACCATGGAAGATTTTTGTATACGTTCATCATACATAAAACAAAATTGTGGATTAAAACAACTTAAATTTTGTGTTGTCATATTTGTAAACTAAATGTTTATAATGAGTATCAATGTAGTGTGGTCAAATTGCCAATTCGAAATTACAAACAAGTATACGTTCAGGTAGACAGACTAAAGCGAAAGACAAGGACACACATCTAAGGTAATTTTTTTATGTTTCCTTTTTCTGACTGCAAAAAATGGGTTGTAAATGATATATTTTGTTATTTTTTTCTAAGGCATTTGTCTTCCTTTAAAAGATGACATCATTTATATCAATTTTGATGTAAGTATTTGAAAGATAATTTTGTTTGTGTTATATATAATTATTTCTATATATTTTCAGATATTATATTAATTTATGTAGTCACTGTAGGAGTATAAACATTTTTATATTTTGTAACGTATTGTAAATTTTTTTTAAAAGAATCAAACATTTTTAGCGTTCAACTTCAAATTCATTTTGTAGGTTTCCTAATCCCGCCAGGACGGGATTTTCGGAAATTGCTAAGGGGAGGTGCATGAATGGGAAAAGTTTTCCCCTTGACGGCCTGGTCAAAATGATATATCAAGGAACTTGATATTTGGTATGTGTGTTCTTAATACCGCTTAGACATCCACTTAGACGGGAGTTTTAAAAATGTTTACTAGGGTGGGGTATGAAGGGGAAAAGTCTACCTATTAACAGCCCGGACTACCCGTAAAAGGAAGAATATCGAAGTACGGCCTTTATGTTTCTAATCTCTCTTAGATATCCGCTTAGACGGGCTTATTGGATATTCCTTCGGGAGGAACAAAAACGGAGGAGCATTTGACGGCCTGCATACATTGTTTCTTCACACATCGTTTCTTCGCACATCAAACAAGTTTTCAATTTATTTTTTGATCAATGGTTATAATCTTTAACTTCAAACTCATATGTATATTAGTTCTCATGTAGTGAGTAAACTAGTTCATATGTATGTTTGATGTTTGGCATGGGATTGTTACCGCTTTCAAAACGTGTTCTGATGATGGGAACCTAGAAAATTCCCGAAATAGATCTATCAACACATTCCTGAAAGGGTCAAATAATAAATTTGAAAACAAAAAACTCTATAGATTATTTGTTAGGACAATATCCTAATGAAGAAATATAGAGTATGGCCTCCAACTTGAATAATTTTCATTTTCATTATAAAATAAAATTTTAATAATGTGTACGTGTTAATTCAGAGATAAGGTATTTTTTGGAATTTTCGCTTGGATCGTGGCAAAAATTAAGGTTCAATAGTCTTTCCTTTAATGGCCTGCACAAATTGCTGAAGTTAGACAATTTCAATTCGGAATGTAGGCACCCGCTAATAATTGGATCTAGACATTTTTAAGGGGAGAGACAGAAAATGCAAAGTATCTGTCTTAAAGTCCTGCCTTCCGCCTGAAACTTAAAATATGAGTTTCTTGAGGTACTCATAGCTTATAAAGATACTCATTTTGAAATTTTGATAAAATGTTGTATAAAAGGGGTCTCAAAATGATCTTTACAAATCCCATAAGGTGGAAATATGACACTTAAAATTGAAACATAGACTTAAAAAATTTAAAAAAAAATATTAACAGAAAAACTTATAAAAATGAATAAGTTTTCTTTTAAATGTATTCAAGTATTCAAAACTACCGGCAACGAAGTATCGGGATTTTAAGCTAGTTTCTTCATACTTTGAAAACAAATATTTATTACTTATATGAATCTTATAGTAAAAACGATTTTAGTGCTGGATTTTCCAAAATTTTGTTGTTTTTGATTAAAAAAATTAGATATTTTTAACGAATTTTTTTAATAAAGTACAAACTTATTTTATAAAACAACGCAATGTTAAACAAAAAACTGAGATTAGATTTACTTCGCTATTATTATTAAATTATTAAAAATGCAGAATGCACTGCAACAAATGAATCGAAAGGAGGTTGGTATTGTCTGTTTTTACTGTTGCTTTTATGAGATACCAAAAACCTTAAATTATTGCAAATAATTTTTGAAAAATTTTACATTTTGATGGGTGAACTGCTACACGGAAAATTCACTCCTCAAATGAACTAGTGTAGGTCTGGCTTACCAGGGTCTCCCGATCAGTCTCCCGATGGGTTGTCATCGATCTTAATGAAATTTGGATATGTGATAAAGAAAAAAAAATAAGGGACTCGTATTTTGTCAGAAGGCTTTTTAGGGGTTAAAAATTACCCAATTTTTCGTTTTAGGCTTATTTGGAATTGCATCAGAGAAATTTTAGACAAATGACATCAAATTAAAGAGCTATTGAAGACGCATTAACTGGTATACAAAACATGTCCGATAACTTTCATGTATTTTTGGTATTAAAAGAATGTGTTTTAAGTGATATTAAAATTAGCGTTTTGATAAAATATTATCAAAATCTGTTCAAAAATTACTGACTTACAAATCTTTAAATGGGCCAGTCGCAAAAAAATACTCTTTCACCGTTATATCGAAAATTGTTCTCAAAACGGGTTTGTAATACACTCAGCTAGACCTACAACCTGCACTAGGTCACTTGAAAAGTGATTGCAAAAAAAATTCCATTAAATTGTAGTACAGAATATATAAAAAACTATGTATTAAATTGACCAATATTTGCCCACTTTGTGGAAAATTTGAAAGCGATGTCTCATGTTTTATTGTATTATATATGCCAACACTTTTCCATATATTTAAATACGCTAAGAATAAGATCTCAAAATTCTTTGTGTGTGCTAAATATACAAGGGTCAGAAAATTAATAATTTTTAAATAACTCAATAAAAAGTTATTTATATTTTATGCTCAAACCAATGTCTTTTACATTAACCCTCCACTCATAAAAAAAAATTAGTTCAAAAGTCTGTTAAGCATGTTCCAATTCGGTTAAGCAAATCTTTTCTGTTGTTTTCGTTTCAATCTGTTATTTAACTAAAGTTATTAGTTATCCCATTTTACCAAGTGAACAAATTCATGCCGTGCTTGAACTAAAATTTTTTTCTGAAATTTAGTTAGTTTTTTTTAAATGGTTTTGATAACGCATCTGTTAAAATAGAAATATTTTTTTTTTTTTGCCGGCTGGCTTATCAGTGCGGGGGTCATGGGTTCGATTCCCACCAGAGGCTTTGGTCTGTTCTACAACGCGCCGAAGGCCATTGTAGCTAGTGCTCGGCTAGGGTAATAGTATGTAATTTGTAATTATATGATTATTAATTAATAAAATAAAATAAAATAACAACACATAAAAGTAATCGTTGTATTATTGTGAGTTTTAATATGTGCGCAGTTTATTTTAAAGTGTGCTGGTATTTTTTAATAAACCCCGTTGGCAATGTCTTGAAGACTTCCCAGACGACGGGTACATGGCCCATAGTAAATCGTTTAAGACACTTTGGCGACAGTCCAAGTAAATCGTTGACGACTTTTTCAAACAAATGTCCGGAAAATCGTACACTGCGATCTGATGGACATTATCGCTCACATTGTCATTAACGACCACATAGGCGACAATATACTTTGCTTTGTCGTCGATGATTATATAAGCGATTTTTCTGCTATATTATGGTTAACAGTGTGAGCGAAAAAGTCCTGAATTATATCGTCGACGACCATAAAACGTTTACAATTTTACCTGAACACAACAATAGTTTTTTAAATGTTCAGTCTAAGAAATCCAAGAAAAGGATTGCGCAATGTTTGAAAATGTTTTCAAATAAGTTTGATATAATTTTTATTAAAAATAAAAATTATGTTTTTTCGACCTTTAACTGAGCAATGAAAATGAAAATTATTCAAGTTCGAGGCCATACTAGGTTATATGAATGTTTGATGTTTGCATGGGATTGTCACTTCTTTCAAAACGTGTTCTGATGATAGGAACCTAGAAAATTCCCGAAATAGATCTATCTATCTAGATGAAAGTGGTCAATTAATAAATTTAAAAACAAAAACTGTATAGACTATTTGTTAGGACAATATCCTAATAAAGAAATATAGAGTATGGCCTCGAACTTGAATAATTTTCATTTCCATGTTTTCAAACATTTTAAATATTTTGGAAATTATTAAAAAATGTTGGGTAAATTTTACAACAATCTTTACCAAACTCTCTCTTAACGACTGGACTTGACATGGTCCCTCGGAGTTCGTCTTTACCGGATTTTACACTATATAGTTTTTGCTCTTTATTTTTTCTTAAATTCATTTTAATTATTTTTAGTTACAAATTAAAAACTTAAAATTAAAAATGCAAATAAAAAATTAATAAATAATTTCAATTAAATTAAACAATTACGCCCAAAAACACTAGCTCTCATTCGCACTTTTAAAATTCAACTAAATATTTTTTACGATTGTTTGCTGTTCTTTTTTTGTACGTTTATTGTCGCGTTATTTTTTCTTGAAACAGTTGCTTATCGACAACAAAATGCATGCAAATGTTGCTAAATTTTTCCTCAATAAAATCTTATTGCAGACAAGTTAATGACAATGTCGCTCATAAAGTCGTCAATGTGAAATGATACATGACATAATAGATGCAATAATCGCTTAGTTTGTTCTTAATAAAATCATATAAAGACAAGTTTAGAAATTTGTCGCTTATCAAATTTTAAAACAGGACCAAGTGCATGACATTGTCGCTAAACTTGTCCTTGATATTAAAATATAGGCGACAAATTTCCAAATGTCGTCAATATATCATTGATGATATATTGTAATGGTTAGCGCGTTGGACTGTTACACAGATGGTCCCGGGTTCGATTCCCGGTGACGACAACATCAATTTAGAAAAATAATATGTATGAGTTTTCTATCACTTATATGTATCGCTGCGCCCACCTTCGGTGTTCCCATAGCACTTAACCCCACCGAAGTAAAATAATGAATCAGGGCTATGAAACAAAAAAGCTTCAATAAATTCTCCAACTCTACATCAGGTGGCGAGCAACAACTGTTCTAAGACTTATATACTCGCGCAATTACAGTGTTGCCATATTTGAAGCCCTTCATCGTTCACCACCTTTCATCTCTCCACTATCCCCTTTCCAAAGAAAGCTACACATTATTTAATAGGAAGAATTTCCTGATTGTTGCTTCTCTTTTTTAAAAAAAAAAGAAATATATATCATTGATGAAAATCCCATCTAAGACTAATTTGCCAACTGGGACGTTTGGTGAAATTTGTGTATTTTTAGTGTGCGTTCTAGGTAGACGGTGTTTGAATTTTTGCTAAGTGTGAGTGGCGCCATTCGTAGAACAAAAAAAAATAAGGAAGAATTTTTTATTTCATTAGTTTAAAACATCAAACTCTATATCACATCACGAAAGAAAACACCAAACAAACAATAATGCAAACATCCTGTACATACACATGACAAGAATGATCGAGAAAAATAAAGTGGAAAGTAAATAATAAAAGTGATATTCAGTGTTTTTATATGTATAGTGTGTCCATGTGTGTTTTTTATACGATAATAAAATTAAAAGAAAAATATTTATATAAATTTGTTTTCATTAAATTAATAATTGGCAAAAATGTTCGTAATATCAAATTTAGCAAATGAAATTGAATTGTTTACCTGTTTGTAATAAACTAACATTTTGCGCTGATTTCTGATTTATTTTCATTTCCATTTAACAAAACTTCTTATAACTAAATTATTGTATTTCAACTAACATTTTTTTCCTAAAAGTTATGTCACCTAAATTTAGCAGAACATGATTTTCAACTTCATTGATAATTCTGCGGGCGAAAATTCAAGTACTATTTTTTTTTTTGTCGTAGCTGAATTTCCACGGGATTTTTTTATGAGTGTATAAATTTCAAACATCAATAAAGAAACGATCTAATAATTAAAATTTAAGGAATATTTATGTTGATTTTCGTGCTTTTTTTAATTTCCAGCAAATAATGTTGTAAAAGAAAAAATTAACAAAACTCCAAAATCCCTTTTTCTACATTTTTTAATTACTTTTATTCATGGCTGGCAGGCAATAGCGCTAAAATACTGTTTTTCGATTCAAAACTCTTTCAACTGACTTTCATTATCCCTAAAATACCGTTACCGAAATAATTAAAAAACCGTTAACCTTATAATAATATAACCGAAATAACTAAAATACCGTTATCGCTAAAATACCATTACCGAAATAACTAAAATACCGTTATGGCTAAAATACCGTTACCGAATTAAATGAAATAGCGTTACCGGAATAATCTAAAATAGCGTTATCTTTAAAACTGCAATAGTACCTTTATTTTTTTAATAATTTAAGACCTATCGTTAACTTTGCCAAACCCGTTTTATATCGTTACATTATAAATAATCATAATATAATATAAATAATTGAAAATTTTGCTCGTATGTAAAATAACGTTACCCTTTTAATACCTTTACCGAAATATCTAAAAACCCATTATCTTTTAAATATAGTTACCGAAATAACTAATATACAGATATCGAAATAGCTTAAATACCGTTATCACTAAAAAAAAAACTGTTACCGAAATAACTGAAATATCGTTAGCCCTAAAATATCGTTCCAAAAACAAAAGAAATATCCGCTACCCGCATCGAACCGGTTACCATCCATGATTTTATTTTTAACTTTGCAACTAAGTAAAGAAGACCTTTAAAATAACCCAGCAAAAATTGGTTGTTTGAAAGGGTTAAACAAATCGAAAATTATTCAATGTGCTGGACAACATAACATATGACTTGTAGCAAAGTTTGAAAATGAAAAGGAAATTGAAAACATCTTTTAAAATACTTTGCTGGGACGTATTTTAACCCCTTCACTACCCTTGTACACTGCAGTGTACACATTTTGGAAAAAATATAAAATAACATGATAATGCAGTACAACTTAATATTTTTATTTAAATATGTTCATTGGGATCTTGGTCATTGAAGAAAAATCATAAATCATATGTTCGTCGAGGCAATATAGTCGCGATATTTGTTAACAAAGCCCTATCTTTTTAATCAGCCTTTGTCTTCGAAAAAAGTTTGTATCTCATAAACTAACAAAGCAGCCTCTTTTAATAATCAAAATACTACCAAACAAAACATTTTTGGTTATTCGAATGTTTTGGTAGTAAAAAGGGCTGAGAAGTTTAAAAATTTCGATTTTCGGATCCATGAGGGGCATACATGCAAACATTTTTCATTATAATTTAAGGACCCCTAACAAGAATCTGAAGTCAAAATAGAAATATACACACAGAGAAAAATTAAGATATTTGCCAACTGAAATTCGGTTACTATGACTCAAATTCGGTTATTATCAATTTCAGTCGCTTGGTACAACTGAAAATTAGTTTTCACAACAAAGTTCGGTTAATTCAACTGAATATTAGTTGCAATAGCCAACATTTTTAGAAATCTAATGTTAATATCGTTGTACTAACTAAATTTATAAGTTTTTAACATTAAAATACACTTTTCAGTGTGCCTAACCAAACAAAAAGTCGGTAGTGAAAGGGTTAATATTCATTCACTAAACAGAAGACGTCTTAAGTTAGAAGCCATTGAAGTGTTATGATTTGTTGATGTTGATGTTACAAATTGTTGTTTAACATTAAATTGTTAACATCACTTGACATACTGTCCACGACATTAAATCTATAACAATGAATGCCATCAATATCCTTAAAATCTCCTTATTGTGTTTATAGAGAAAAGGTTTATGATGAAAAATAACAGAGCAATATACTTAAGTCTATAAATTCACTAAAAAGTTGTCTTAGTATGGCTTCAATGTATAGTTAAAAAAAAATTAATTTATAAATTGCATCTTTGTCCTTTTCAATACACTCACAAAGAAATGTAGGTATATGTTTCCAGAAATGTGTGTATTACAAAAGCAATAGACAAAAGGAAAAACTACTACAATTCTAATGAAATTGTTTTATTGCTGAAAAAAGTTTATTTTGTGAGTGCATTGGCAATATTATTAAAATTGTGCAAAAGTTTTATAAACTGTTTATGATCCTTCAATTTGTATTTGATTGTTGCTACATTTTTGTTTGTTGTATTTTATATTACTCCTTTTAAAGTCTTCGAGAAAATGTTGTATTCTTATGACTAGAGCAAGAAATTTCATGAAAACATAGAAAAAATTAAATCAAAATTTCAATCAAACTTTAGTTTGATTTCAAACTCACCTTCAATTAAAAGTTTAGTAATATCTATTAATTAGAAATGAATTTGGTGCGCTTAAAATGTCCAGTTTTTATAGCCAATAATGACAACAAATTCAAAAAATTACAAAATTTTAAAAAAATCACTAAAATTAACCCTTTCACTACCGACTTTTTGTTTGTGGATATATTTTTATTTTGACTGCAGATTCTTGTTAAAGGTCCTTAAATTAGAAAGAAAATGGTTAGAAAGAATATGCCCCTTTCAACCCTGCAAAAAATGCTTTCGAAAATCAAATTTTTTAAACGTCTCAGCTCACTTTTACTCACTTTTTTACTCAAAAATTCGCATGACCAAAAATGCTTTCTTTGATTTTATTCTGGCCATTACATGAATTCACGTGCCAAATTTCAAGGGTCTAGCTTTGTTAGTTCAGGAGATACAACAAACGCCCATTTTTTTGGAGATAAACGCAGAATAAAAAAAAGGAATTTGTTAACAAATATCGCAACTTTATAGCCCTGATGAACAATTTATGCATGTGATGCTTTTTTTCAACGATCAAGATCCTACTGAACATCTATCTATATAAAGGGTCCGCCATCTAACTTTTTTTTCTACTAGTGCTTATTTCGTGAATGGTAACACTTTGCTCATGTCTGATTTGACAGATAATTAGTTTTATTCTTCCGCTGAACGAATATGGTTGTGTATACGCTTGAACAACGCTAGGAAATATTGCGACGTTACTTTAAAAATCATGGTAATGTTGCAGAATGCGTGCGAAAATTGCCATTTTTCTTCGAAAATGAGCAAGGAGTGGCCGTTACAGTCAATGGCGATCGTTATCGGGCCATGTTGAACGAATTTTTGTTCACAAAAATTGAAGAGGAGGATATTGGCAACATTTGGTTTCAACAGGACGGAACAGGAACCCATTGGTGAAATAAAGCTGCACACAATCGATAATGTGCTTAAAAATTGGACCGATCGTGTAGGCTACTGCATGGCCAGCCGAGGCAGCCATTTGAATGAAATTATTTTCCATTATTAACCGGAAGGATTGTACTTTCTAAGAAAAAAAGAAATTTGAGAAAATATTCAGCAGTTTTTTTTATAGCATTTTCAAAAAAAAAAAAAGTTATTTGGCGGACCCTTTATATAAAACAGGATGTGTGTATGTATGTAACGTATGGACTCCAAAACGGCTGGGCCGATTTTGATGAAATTTTCAGGGAATATTCAGGGAATATTTTTGATTTTCGGTCTGTGGGCGGATGGGCGTGGCAAAATCCAATTTTCATATTGTACCACCAATGACAAATACATATATTTATTTTTTTTTTGCTTTTTTTATTTTATTTTATTTTTTTTTGAAAGCCGTTGTCATGTTTTTCAAAACGAGATATCAAACTCTTAAATCGGTTATGTAGTTCCAAAGATATTTATAAAAAACCTATGTTAATCGTTATTCTTCAAGCTATGCTACACGAACACAACAGCCTCATCCGTCTATTCAAAACAGCCCTAGACCAGATGCCGACAGACAGTGGCGTACCCAGGGGGGGGGGGGCCCTGGGGGCCAAAGCCTCCCCCGAAATATTTTCGATTTTTTATTTTATTTTTGTTTTGGTTAGTATGTAATAAATGAATTTATAATATTTTTTTGAGACTATAATTTTTCAAACTAATGATATATTAACTGAAATTGATCAATGGAAACACTACTATAAAGACCATCAAATCCGCTAGATGCTATTCAAGATTGCAACAAGGAACTTTTTCCAAACGTTTACATGTTTTTACATTTACTGATAGTAATTCTTGTTACAACTGCATCCGCGGAGAGAAGTTTGTCCACCCTAAAAAGACTGAAAACATATTTAAGGAATTCTATGGGTGAAGATAGACTTGGTGCTCTAGCTCTTGCATCAGTGTATCGAGAAAAGCAGGGACCGAAAATAACAGTTATTTCCAAATTTTTAAACAAAAAAAGCAATTAGAAGTAAATGTCGGAAAACTGTTTCAAGCATACCATTTTGATCCTTATGAACTAGTCTATAATAAAATGCATTGCATTTTAAAATTTTGATTTTTATTTTTTTTTAGCCTAAATAAAAGTTTTTTTTTTGATTTTTATTTTTTTGAGCAAAAATAAAAAATATTTTTTGATTTTTAATTTTTTCGAACAAAAATAAAAGTTATTTTTTGATTTATATTTTTTCGAGCAAAAATAAAAGTTATTTTTGATTTTTATTTTTTCGGGCAAAAATAAAAGTTATATTTTGATTTTTATTTTTTCGAGCAAAAATAAAAGTTATTTTTTCGAGCAAAAATAAAAGTAATTTTTTGATTTTTGTTTTTTCGGGCAAAAATAAAAGTTATTTTTTGATTTTTATTTTTTCGAGCAAAAATAAAAGTTATTTTTTGGTTTTTATTTTTTCGGGCAAAAATAAAAGTTATTTTTTCGAGCAAAAATAAAAGTAATTTTTTGATTTTTGATTTTTCGGGCAAAATTAAAAGTTATTTTTTGATTTTTATTTTTTCGGGCAAAAGTTATTTTTTGATTTTTGTGTTTTCGAGCAAAAATAAAAGTTATTTTTGATATTTATTTCAATTTCTTGAGTTGAAATTCCATGTTATAAATTTTTATTTTTATAACGAATAAATAACAAATAACGCAGTTATATTATATATATATATATAATATATAAATATATACATATAATATATAAATTTTATTGTTGCCTTTTGTAATATTTTCGAGTTTTATAATCAGTAAAACTTATTTTTAATATGACGATTTTTTTGAAGAATTCTGGTTTAAAAAATGACGAATTTAATTTCCAAAAATTGGCGCACTGCTCGTACAAATAGAGATGTTTGTCTTGTAGTTAGATACTTAAAAAATGTATAATAATATATATTAATACAGTTATCACAAAAAATAACATTGCAAAATATTTGCTGTATATCTATCATCACTGAAAAATCATAATTACAAAGCTAATAACTTTTATTTTTGGTAAAAAAAAAATTAAAACCAAAAAATGACTTTTATACCTGCTCGAAAAAATAAAAATCAAAAAATAACTTTTATTTTTGCTCGAAAAAATAAAAATCAAAAAATAACTTTTATTTTTGCTCGAAAAAAAAACAAAAAATAACTTTTATTTTTGCTCAAAAAAATAAAAATCAAAACAAAACTTTTATTTTTGCTCGAAAAAATAAAAATCAGAAAATAACTTTTATTTTTGCTCGAAAAAATAGAAATCAAAAAATAATTTTAACTTTTGCTCGAAAAAATAGAAATCAAAAAATAATTATAACTTTTGCTCGAAAAAATATAAATCAAAAAATAAATTTTATTTTTGCTCGAAAAAATAAAAATCAAAAAATAACTTTTATCATCTGACTTTTATGAAAAAAGAAATAATTTTTACGGTCGCTGGAGAAAAGGTTGAACCTGACATTGACATTGACACTTTTGACATTGACACTTTTATGAAAAAAAATCGTTGAATTAAATTTTAAGAGCTTTGTTAATAGTATATAAGGATCTTAATTAATATGATAGCTCACTTTAAAAATCAAAATAAAATTATTTAATTGATACTTAAATTTGTTAAATATTTCAAAAAAAAACTTGTTTGTAGATATAAAAAAACTAAAAAAACAAAGACATGTCAAAACATTTTTGCTTCAAAATTGCTATCATAGCTGGGTATAACGTCAATGGTAACTTTCCCATCCAAAACTTATTTAACAGATACAAAATATTAGTGTCCGACCGAACTCATTTTTTTCGGCCGAAGCCGAACTTCGGTCATAATATCAATGTTCGGCCGAAGCCGAAACTGAACTTTTTGTTTTTTTAAAAAAAAATATAAATTGTTTTTTTGATCAATAAATGTAAACCAAAATTATATGCTTTTCAAACAAAAAAAAGTTTAAAAACCAAAAATTGGGCCCCCCCCCCGAAACAAAATCCTGGGTACGCCACTGCCGACAGATGATTATACGGTTGTGATAAGAGCTGACAAGACACCGGCTGGTGAGCATGAGCGGCGCTTCAATGCACCGGTGATAGGTGACGTCGCAGTTGTTATGGCAGTTGTTTTCAGCTATTCATTTTATATACTTCAGCAAATAAAGGCGATAGAAGCACAAAGAGGCGTTGGGCTTCTCATGAAATTACAAATTTTAAAATGATTTACTTATGTGAATTTATTTTTTTAATTATTTATTTGCGTAAAAAAATTTCTTGATTTAAAGAATTAATTACAATTAAAATTTGAAGGCAAAACAACGTTTGCCGGGTCAGCTAGTATTTAAATATAGAAAAATATAAATTGTGTACTCTGTAGGGTACAAGGGTAGTAAAAGGGTTAAAAAAACAAAATTAAAAAAAAAAAATTGATTAAATTAAAAAAATTGCTAATAATTGAAAAAATCGACAAAATTAAAAATATATCGCTAAATTAAAAAACTTCGTCAAAATTTAAAAAACAAGAAATATTAAGGAAAACTGCGATAATATTCAGAAAAATTAGAATATGTTAAAAAAATTGCTTAACTTTAACAAATTATCAATCTTAAAAAAATTCCAAAATTTCAAAAAAAAAAAAAAAATCCAAAATATAAAAAATCGTCAAAATTAACAAATCGCCGAATTAAAAAAATACTAACGTGATTTTTTTTTTTCATAATTGGCGTTTTTTTATTTTGTCAAATATTTTAAATTTTTTTAAATATTTGAAATTTTTTCTAATTTTATAAATTTTATTAAATTCAGATTTTTTGTTTTTTATTTCTGATGATTATTTTCTATTTTATCGTTTATTTTTCATTTTAGCGTTTTTATTTTTTTTATGTTTGAAGATTTTTTTCAAATTAATTTTTATTAGTATTTACTAAAAAATCGTTTAATATATAAAACAATATTCATTAAAAATTTTAATAGACATAATTAAAATCGTAACTAAAACTAAATCAATTAAATAGTTACAAATCATTTTAAAACTTTTAATTGGATTAACAAATATTTTAATTGAAACTCGATTTTTGTTTTTTCTCTGAATGCAAACACTTAAACCAAAAGTTTATTTTTCGATCTTTTATCATAAATTATGATGTGAGCAAGATTATTCAAGTTCAAGATCATTTGTTTTTTGTTAAACAAAAAACCGTGCAATGTTTATTTATTAATTAAAAAATTTCTTCATCTGACATGTTTCATTTCGCGTCACCGAAAATCTTCAGAGGACCAATGCACACAGAAAAAATTATTAACCTAAAATATCTAATTAAAGATTTGATTTGAATTTAATTTGTTTCTAAACAAATATTTAATTGAATCAATTAATATTTTAATTGACTTTTAAATATATAAATTCATATTTTATAAATAGAAAATTTTCAGTATAAAATACCAAATACATTTGAAGTTAACAAACAAAACAAATACACACACTAACAGACTCAGCATTGCAAAAAACACTCATCCCAACGTATAGATCACACACTTATTTTTTTGTAGAAGTTATTTATAACTTTTTTTCCTTCTTAATTTTAATAAGAGATTTAATTGATAGTATCATGGCCGTGATAGGTGCAAAATCAATTAAAATATTAATTGGTTCAATAAATTTTTTAATTGAAACCCGTTTTTAGTTTTTTCTGTGCAGAAGGGGTAGATGAAAAGAACTTGAACTTCAATAGTCTTGCTCACATCATAATTATACATAAATTTTTTTCATGAAAGTTCAAAGGGTAATTTTTTGGATTCTTGAGTTCAAATGCTCATGTCTCAAAATGCGCATTTTTTTAAATTCTTAAAAAATGTATGTTTATTATTGAAGCCTCCTCCTCATTTAAGTGAAAAATTCAGGTTGGCATGTCGATTTGTCTCTGATTTATCGTATGTTCTTAAGCCTTGATTTTTTTAAAAAATGTTCCTAAAAGTGCACATTTTTCATGTTTTTAGAGCATATTATTATTATTACTTTTGATAAGCGCCTTTTTTAGTTGCATGAAATTACTTGCCCTAGTTATGACATTATAATCTGTAATACATTTAAACAACTTTAAGTAAGATGTTTTACACTCAATAAAAATGTTTGTAAAAGCAACAGAAAAAACTGTAATTTTCAAAAAAATTTACTATTTTTAGGTTGTTTAGCTAATTTTAGCAAAACGTGCTTGTACACTCAGGGAACTTCTTCTTTAAAAATATGTAGTAGTTTGGGTTGTAATACAGTTTCTTTATTTTTAATGTAAATGTCAGTCATTTGTAGAACAAATTTAATTTTTTTACTAAACTTGTATGTAGTTCATTAAAAAAAAACAAACCACATGAAATGACTGTTTTATGACTTTACGTTAATTTTTTACAGTTGTTTTTTTTTGTTATTTAAACAAATAAAAAAAGTGTATGGTTGTTTATTTTTTACTAACATATGTGGTTCATTTTTACTTAAATTTTTAGTCATTTTTTGAACATTAAAAAACAAATGACAATGTTAGTTGAATTTAACGAAATGTTAATCGTCCTGTCTTCAAGTAAAATTCCATTTGTTTTTGACTACAATTGCAGTCGTCTTTATCTACATATTATCCCTAGTGTAATAATTTAAAAAAACAAACCATATCAAATGACTGTTTTATGATTTAAATTTATTTTTTAAAGTTGTTTCTTGTTCTTTCATAAAATAAAAATAAATAAATGTTTGTTTATTTTTTACTACATATGTGGTTTATTTTTACTACAATTGTGTTTAATTTTTTGAATATAAAAAACAAATGACAATGTTAGTTGAATTTAATTAAATGTAAGTCGTCATTTCTTTAAGTGAAATTTCATTTGTTTTCAACTACATTTGCAGTGGTCTTTACCTACATAGTATTCTAAGTGTAAGTATTATTAAAGTGAAAGTAGTAGGAAAACTTAATTAATAAAATTATTAAACATTACTAGAATTTAGTAGAATTTTAGTAAGCTATTAATGAAAATCGATATGCTAAAATCATCACACTTTTTTAAACAAAAATTAAAAATTTTTTAAAATTAAATTTTTTTAAAAATTAAAAAAAACTCTGCTCTCAACTATGAAAAAAGGAAATTAGTTAAAATTTTTGTTCATTTTAGCAGCTCGGGTTTAAAATATTAGTAAAATGTTTTGCTAAAATCTGCAACAAAAAATAGTAAATAAATTGTATAATTTGTAAATAGCGAATGGGAAATTTTTTTTGTACTAAAAATCGATTTTGTACTAGAAATTATTACAAAAACTTTTCACGTTTTTTTATATAAAACGTTTCACTAACTTATCTAATAATTTTTTTGTTTAAGTAAACTTATTGTTTATTTTGTTTATAAAATTTCCCGTTTATTTTTTTTTTTGTATACAAAAATTATCTCAAAGAATATATTTTTTTAATCACCCGAGTAAAAAAAATTATATATGGTGTCACGCATGTCTTTACCTAATTATATGTTTCTTATGTGTTAACATATATAACAATATATTATTATATATTGAAAATTATAAAATTAGATATTTGACATATATGCTAAAGGGTCCGCCAAATAACTTTTTTTTTTTTGAAAATGCTATAAAAAAAAACTACTGAATATTTTCTCAAATTTCTTTTTTTATTTGAAAGTACAATCCTTCCGGTTAATAATGCAAAATAATTTCATTCAAATGGCTGCCTCGGCTGGCCATGCAGTAGCCTACACCAATGGCTTCACGAATATTGTCCTCTAAAGCGTCAATTGTCTCTGGCTTGGTATCGTAACACTTATCTTTGACGGCACCCCACAAATAATAGTCCAACGGTGTCAAATCGCACCTCCGAGGTGGCCAAACGAACATACGGAGCTGACGGTGCTTTTCTTCTTCCAAAATCCGTACGCAATTTTCGCACACATTCTGCAACATTACCATGATTTTCAAAGTAATGTCGCAATATTTCCAAGCGTTGTTCAAGCGTATACACAACCATATTCGTTCAGCGGAAGGATAAAACTAATTATCTGTCAAATCAGACATGAGCTAAGTGTTACCATTCACGAAATAAGCACTAGTTGAAAAAAAAAACGTTAGATGGCGGACCCTTTATTAAATTAAATCATGTGAAATTTTTTTTTTGTACAAACATTTGAAGCTGTGTGAATACTTTTGTCCGCCTAAAATAATACTTTAAATTACATATTTAGTATTTTCTTATATAATAACATACTAAGAATAAGTTTTTTGTTGTATTTTAATAATTTATAAGTTAATAAAAAATTTCGTTAAATACCATATCCGGCTAGTGGGGTTCATTTTAAAAATATAAAAGATTAAAAATAAAGTTTCCTGCTGTGTGAATACTTTTGTCAGCCACTGTATATGATATTAGATGATGTAAGATATATTTATGAAGATACTATATATGACGCAAGATTAACAATTTAGTTTGAAATATGATTATATATGGTCCAACGTCATCAATATTTTTCATGCGCATAACATATAATTATGTATTGTTATATATAACCCTATACATAATTATGTATGCGCCTAATGAAAACATTTTTTTTTAATTGTACATTTCATGGGATTTAAGTAGATCCAATTAAATCTCAAAATATTTTATTCGAACCACAAAAATACTTATGTTTTTGGATCTAATTAGATGGAAGATCTAAATAGATCCCATGGGATATTTTAGGACCTGCCTAGTAAAAAGGTTTAGATATGACCAGATATGGTCATATATAATTATATCTAACATTTTAATCTACCTAACTATGTCAGAGCTCAGATATATTTATATATACCTTCAGATATTATTATATATATTTTTATATATGTTTATATATAAATACATATATGGTTATATATAAACATATATGGACTCAGACATAATTATATATCGTCATATATGATCATATATAACCTTTTTTACACGCGCAATTTTAATCTTATTTAATCCAGTAATATGTTTGAGTGATATAATTGGATATTACTATATATCCTAATTTAGAGATTAACTTGGATAAAACTTCTAAATTATACATATACAAATTTTAAATCGAAAACTTTAAAAAAACGAAAATACATATTTTGGGGTTCAATATGAACGTACTAAACGATAAATATCACAAATGGGATATTATTTTATATTTGAGATAACATTTTTTTTTTATCTGGAGTTGTTATTATTTTTGTATTTTAATGTTGTTTACTATGGTTATTTAATTTTCCCTCTTTTTCTTTGAAACATTTTAATTTCTTTTTACAATCTTTTCATTCATATTTATTAATATTTTTTGTATTTGCTTGTCATAATGAAGTTTTTAATTATTCATAACAAGTTGTGGTTTTTTTCATTGTTGGTTTACATTAATCGTCTTTTTTTTAAATTCTGTTCAACATTTAAAAGTAACTTAAGCAAAGGTTACTTGCTTTTCTTCTTTAACACTTCTGTTCAATTTAAAATAATACCCCATTTCTTATGTTTGTTGGGCCAAATTGACCCAATTTTAAAATCTTTAACTTTTTTGTAATTAACTTTTTTCTTTTATAATTCAAAATTTAGGACACTTTTAGGTGATAATAGTAAAAAATAGTAACATTAAAAAGGAAAAATACATCAATTCTGAGGATTTTAAAAACTTGCTACAGAATTTTTGTTGTATTTTTATTAAAAATACTTAAAGTTCATGCAAATTGATGTTTTTTCCTTCAGTCTAAGAACAGTGAAAGCGAAATTACTTTTGCGAATCAAAGAATTTGCCTTAAAATGGCATCGATTTGTTAGTGTATATTTTTGCATATTTTGCTATAAATGCATATTTTTGCATTTTTGGCTTTAAATGCATATTTTGATTGCATATTTTTACTTATTTTGCTTCAGATGCAATTTGTACAGAATATTTTTACACATAGGGAAAAGATTAGTTGGAATTGAATGAATCCCATTAAAAATCTTTAATTTTGATTTTAACTTGAACTCAAATGATGTTTTCTGAAATTCAGTTGTAATTTTCTGAATTTTAAATGAAAAATCAGAATTTCAATTGATGATTTCTAAATTTCAAATGGTAATTCTAAAATTCAATTGATATTTTTCAATTGATATTTTCTGTATTACAGTTGCAAAAGAAGTAAAAAAAGTAGCTTGAAACTTACGCTCTAATTTTTGGCTCCGTTGGAATACCAAAAGATTACATATAGTCATTACAGCCACTTAAAAAATTACTAAAACAGGGTTATTCTCTAATTTTAAAAACTTTTACACACATCCATTATTTTTAGCAAAATTAACAAAAAATATATTAAAACTTTATGAAAACCGTCTTTAAGGGTGTTTTTTATACAGGTATAGAACTTTAAGTTTTTAACTGGCGTCCATTGTGTCAGCTGTCAAGTGATTTATGTTTAGTTTGGTTTGGCATTTCAACATGAAGAGACTGACTCCTGAACAACGCTTCCAAATTCTGCAAAATTTATTTTGAAAATCAAAGTTCTGTGCGAAATACGTATCGCGCACTACGAAGCGAATTTTGTTTACCGATGAAGTTCACTTTTTTTTAAATGGATACGTCAATAAACAAAACTGGCGTATTTGGAGATATGATAATATTTAAGTATATGTTGAAACACCTTTACATCCAGAAAAACTGACTGTTTTGTGAGCTTTATGGGCTGGTGGAATCATTGGTCCGTACTTCTTTAAAAATGATGTTGATCAGAACGTTACAGTCAATGGTGACCGCTATAGAGCCATGATTACTGACTTTTTCGTTCATCAATTGAACAACCATGATGTGCAGGATCTATGGTTTCAACGAGACGGCGCAACATGTCACACACCTCGTGCCACAATTAATTTATTGAAGGAAACGTTTGATAACCGCAGAGTTTCACGTTTCGGACAAGTGAATTGGCCTCCAACATCGTGCGATTTAACGCCGCTGGACTATTTTCTGTGGGGATATGTGAAGTCGCTAGTCTACGCCGATAAGCCCGAAACGATTGACCACATGGAGGACAACATTCGCCGCGTTATTGCCAAATGTTGGCAACAAATGTTGGAAAAAGTCATGGAAAATTGGACCTCCAGATTAGGCTACGTCTGAGCCATATGCTGAAGTCATATTTAAATTATAATGCCAGAAGATTATCTTTCAAATAAAGTAAATTTCATGTCAATTTAAAAAAATCCTTCTTTGTTTTATTCCATTTCAAAGTTCTATACCTCTGTTAAAAACATCCTTTAGTTTAAAACTTATAAGCGATCAAAGTTATAAGCGCTATATGGGAGTAAAAAGTCGTTCGCTCAAAATGTGATTAAAAATTATCGATTCTGGTTAAAAAAAAATTCAAGTCGAAGCAAACTCTGTTGTAAAAATATTAAAATATAATATTAGATCAAAATGACCCAAACATAACAGGTGTATGCCAAAAAAGGGCTCGTAGAGGAAAACCACATACATTTTTTCACTTAATTTTTTTACATTCCCGACAAAAAATATGCATATATAGATCCATAAAGGTTCAATGTATGCGCATAAACATGCAAGCATGCGCGTTCATCAGACGCGGATTCAGGACAACGTTATGGGGAGGGAAGTTAGAATATTTTTAATCAACTTTTTAATCATTTTTACATTTTTGTATTGAAAAATTTTATTTTGGGAGTGGAAATGTCCCATTGTTCCTCCCCTGGATCCGCGTCTGACGTACAGGGATACATAATACATAACGAAATTCGAGGTAATATCTACAATGTAGATTCTACATTAGGCCGGGTCGATTTGTGGGGAGGCAAAAAAATCGCCCAAAGCTCAGTGAAAATCGTATTCTAGGGATCAAAATAAGAAACTTTGCGGAATTAACCATACCTCTAAAACGAATTCTACTACCCCGAAACTGTTGACTTTTGTCCCGTAGGGTCAAGTTTTGAAAAATCCCACTTTGACCCATGTAGAGTGCCCCAATCGAGTCCAAATGTATGACCGACCCCCACTAACTTTGAAGGGCCGATCCACCCATGCTCGTGGCACACCCCCCTGGAACTCCCCTGGGGGGTTCCCCATACAAACATTTCAAAAAATCTCCATTTTTGGCACTTTATTTTATTATTTTTTATTTATTTTATTTATTTTTAATATTTTATTTATTTTTTCTCTTTAGAAATTTATTTAGTCAGAACATATGTAAATGAAAAAATTAATTTAACTTAGTAATAGAAAAGAAAAGATAAAAATTACTGTTTGAAGTCTTTTTTGCTTTCAAGTCTGGGCAATTTCGCACGGCTCTCTAACGTCGTCGCCATAACAGCCTCTACATTTTCCGGTATAACTCGTTTGGAAACGCTAGCTAGCAATTGAACGTGTCGTTCTGTTCCTTGTATGTGTGATGGAATTTTTGGATCATTAAACGGTGGATCATCTTGATTTAAATATTCTTTCAAAGTATCGTATGGAATGCTTCGAGTGAATGGTGGTTCAAATACGTCATTTATGTCATTCATATTGATCATTTCCGTGTAACTTGTGCAATAAAAGTTTATATCTGGTTTTTTATAAGCTCTAAGTCCCGTTGGGTCGTCAACATCGGTTCGATAGCGTAGAATTATCTTGATAGCACAGTCGCGCTTTTCTTTGCTATCATCAAACAACATTGATAACAAGATATTTTCCGAATGCGCATAATATGAATTATCTGTAATTACTTTATTGACAATTTTGCGTAAACGAGGTTCTAGAAATCTTGACCAACTAATGAATTTGAAAAATAATCTACTACCGTACACGACAGAGCTGTAATACTTAATATTGAAGTACATTGGCACATAACATGTAATTATAAATTCAACCAGTATTCTTAAATTTGCATCTGGATTTTCCGTTGTCACATATAATCGTAATAGTCTAGCGGCCTTGGTGAGCCACCGAGAATGTACAATTTTCCCTGGTTTGATGTTAGCCAGATCCACTGAAACCACGCCGCTAGAAATTGCATGGGCCATGTCGTATAAGTACTTGGAATCGGTGGAAAATTCAATTTTTTCTGGAGCAGGGGGCATATTTTTCAACTCAATTTTCTGAAAGCCGTCCACCACCTGAAAATATATAAAAATAAAGCAATTAAAAACGGTTGACAATTATAATAAATGAGTGATAGCAATAACTTACCGGAAGAGTTTCACAAGTTTCGATTTGACGGCTCAATTTTCCGGTTGCCGATCTTGGTCCAGTGCTGGTTGATTTATCCAAAGCTTCAAACAAATGCCGAAACGGAAGTTCGTTGAAGTGTAGAAGGCAAACGAACCAATGCAATGGTCTTTTTAACAGCAATTCGAATCGTCGTATAATTCCACCGTGTGGGCCAGTGTTTGTTGGCTCACCGTCAACGCATATGCCAATTAATTCATTCAGTGATATATTTTTATCGTTAAAAAAATCATTTAATTTGGTTGTTTTGTATTCAGCGGTTTCATGTTCCAGTCTTACGTAACCAATCAATTCAGAATTCGGTTCTCTCAAAATAACAAGATGAGGTTCTTTTACCATCCTAGTATGATACTTCTCATCAATTGCATCTCTCGTTAAAGTATCATCTTTTCTGCCATCGAATGAAAATGCTAACAAATTGGTATCATCTAACCGTTTGCGAAGCACTTCTTGTCTGCATTTCTCTTTTTCTCGGCGAACTTTCGATTTATCCATGATGAGAGGTTTGCCATGGGTATCTTTCATTTTAAAATCTTGGAAAAGAGCGGTTCCCATTGCTGATGCTACTCTATCAGGCACACCAAATCTGTCACATACCAAGGCAAAGTTAAAACAATCGTATCTCTGTGTGTATTGTGAACTTGTGCTTATATCCAAATCTTCTTGAACCGGTGGCGGTGCGTATGTTGAATCATCGGGATCTTGGTATGTTGGCATTGATGACATAGACGTTGCTCCTTGCTCTTCAATTTCCATCGCAAATCCATCCATTGTTAGTCTTCTCTGATTATGTTGATCGTGCATAAACTCTTTGAGGCGTTCGGGAACCAAACCGCATGCACATGGAGCTGCCTTCAAATCGCATTTACATGTTCCAATGAAAAAAATTGTTTCCAGAGATTTTACATACTCTGTAAATTCTTGGTGTTTGTTTCTATTCTTGATTTGCTCTTGATATTTGACAAGCAATCTATTCAATTTATTATATACACTTTTTTTCAGCATTATTTCCATACCAAGTTTTTTCCAAATTCCAATCAACTTATCTTGTACTTGAATAGTGAATGATTTATAGAGCAATTTTTTTTGTTCGCTCAAGTAAAAATAATATCTCAAAATATCCAGATGGGTTGGTAAATTAAGATCAGTGAAATCAGTAGACACACCAAAAACAGTAACATCATGCCTGGGTATATGACTCATTGGGTTTTCGATAGTTGTTGATGTTGTTATTGCTTCATCTTGCGGTGTAAAGGATGGTGGATTCATTGTAAACTTTTTGATTTGGAATGATTTTTTTTTTTAAATATTTTTTTATCTGAAATTAGAACTTCACACTTTGAGTTCTTCACAACGACTTAATGCATTCACAAAAACTGTTGCGTTATATATGGTCTACGAGGTAATAAAAATGAAATGGTAATTTTAATTCTACCTGTAACCGATTTTGTTGTTAAAACTGCCCATTAAATACTTACATGTAAATTAAAAGTTAATCTGACCACAAAATCTGTTAAGCAAGTGCGCCTTTTATTACTTCTGGAAAATCCTTTATGATAATTTTATGCTCAATTCTACCTGTAACCGATTTTGTTGTCAAAACTGCCCATAAAATACTTACATGTAAATTAAACGTTAATCTGACCACAAATACTCTTAAGCAAGTGCGCCTTTTATTACTTCTGGAAAATCCTTTATGATAATTTTATGCTTTCTGTTAAGCAAGTGCGCCTTTTATTACTTCTGGAAAATCCTTTATGATAATTTTATGCTCAATTCTACCTGTAACCGATTTTGCTTAAGTAAGTTTACGACATGCAGCTGTGTCTTGTGGTGGCTTAAAAAACCCACACAACCTATTTTACGACCTGCAACAGAACGACACGTTCAATTGCTAGCTAGCGTTTCCAAACGAGTTATACCGGAAAATGTAGAGGCTGTTATGGCGACGACATAAGAGAGCCGTGCGAAATTGCCCAGACTTGAAAGCAAAAAAGACTTCAAACAGTAATTTTTTTTATTTCTTTTCTATTACTAAGTTAAATTATTTTTTTCATTTACATATGTTCTGACAAAATAAATTTCTAAAGAGAAAAAATAAATAAAATATTAAAAATAAATAAAATAAATAAAAAATAATAAAATAAAGTGCCAAAAATGGAGATTTTTTGAAATGTTTGTATGGGGAACCCCCCAGGGGAGTTCCAGGGGGGTGTGCCACGAGCATGGGTGGATCGGCCCTTCAAAGTTAGTGGGGGTCGGTCATACATTTGGACTCGATTGGGGCACTCTACATGGGTCAAAGTGGGATTTTTCAAAACTTGACCCTACGGGACAAAAGTCAACAGTTTCGGGGTAGTAGAATTCGTTTTAGAGGTATGGTTAATTCCGCAAAGTTTCTTATTTTGATCCCTAGAATACGATTTTTCACTGAGCTTTGGGCGATTATTAAATCGACCCGCCCTATTCTACATGTATTTATGTGCACATATAAACATGCGTGAAGATGTATGGTCATGTATGTAGATATTACCTCAAATTTCGTTAATGAACATGTATGGAGATTTATGCATCAGTTTATGGACATGAATTCATGACAATGGGCAAATAGGAATATATCGCTATTTTACCGCAATAACGTCCTAACTTAAAAATTTTGACATTAAAGAAAAAATAACGACATAATTTCTCACAAGAGTGAGTATACAAGATATCAATACGAATTTTTTTAACTCAAAAATCATGTTTTTTGAGTTGTGACGTTCTTGAAGTAAATAAGCGATATATTGAACATTTTAGGATGCATATGTGTTTTTTTTTTTTACCTGCACACAGAGAAAAATTTAGCAATTTGCCAACTGAAATTCGGTAACTACGACTCAAATTCGGTTATTACGAATTTCAGACGGTTGGCACAACTTAACATTAGTTTCCACAACAAAGTGCGGTTAATTCAACTAAATTTTAGTTGCAACAACCAAACTATTCAGATATCAATGTAAATGTCGTTGTGCTAACAGAATTTATAAGTTGTTACCATTAATATACACGTTTCAATTCGGTTGGCACTTTATTTCTCTGTGTGTGGGTTAATACAATTTTCGATTAAATAAATAAAACGTTGCTTATGAAAATTGTGTTATTTTGACTCAAACAGGACAGAAGAGTTAATTTTTTAAGAATTCATGTTATAATTTTCCTTATAATTTTCGTATTGTGGTCAAAAATAAATAATGTTAAAATTGTAAAACAATTTTATTAATTAAAAATGTATTTTTGTTAGTTCTCAAAAAGTTTTTGTTTTTTATTCGTAGGTCTTGCAATGATATTTTAATTAAGTTTGAACTGTATAGGATTGAATAGCAAATACTATTCCATATTCTTCAGAGACATTTTTTGCTATATTCATTAGCAATGTATGCGTTACTCTTAACAACGTAACTTTGTTAAATTTAAACAGTGAAATTGTCTCTTATTAAAAATCTAAAAAATAAAAACTTTATATATCCTTTATTACTTATTTATTTTTAAGTCCAAGTAATTAAAATTAGCTAAGTTTATTGTATTTGGTCAAATCTTTTTAAATCGTCTTTTATGTAAATGTGATTGATTTAAGAAAACATTTTTATCAATCAAAATTTGTTAGCTAAACTTCCGCAAATGGCAGTATTAGTTTTTTAGGATAATACACAAGTAAAAAAGATTTTATATTGACTCACAATGTCCTTAAAATATCCCTGTATCTATCCAGACTTAATTACACCCAAACATTTGCTTATTTCATATAGAAATCAGATTTGTATTTAAGATGAAATACTTTCTACACCTTTTTCAATTGTAATTCAGAAAATGTCAATTAGAATTTAGATAATACGAGTGATACTATTTATATTTCGGGAATAGAAAATAATAACAAACATTTTTAAATGAAAATAGCTTTATTATTTTTCAAAATATTCAATTTGATGATCAATACGCTTTTGCATTCGTTCAAAGCATTTGTCATAGCAGTTTTTCCATTCCTCTTGAGACACCTCCAAAACATGGTTTTTAAACCCTTCAACTGCTTCTTTGGCATTCGTAAATCGTTGACCACGCAGTTTACCTTTGATATTCGGGAACAAGAAGAAGTCATTGGGTGCCAAATCAGGACTGTACGGAGGATGAGTCATCAATTCGATGTTCTGACTGCTCAAAAATTCACTTTTTTGACGAGATGTGTGAGAGCTCGCATTGTCATGATGGAGAATTATTCGTCTTTAACGGTTGGTTTTACGAATTTTTCCGAAGACTTCCGGCAAACAAATGGTCGTGTACCCCTCAGAATTGACCGTACTACGTTGCTCAAGAGGAACAGTGGCAACATGACCCATTCTGCCGAAGAAACAGGATACCATTTGCTTCGCTGTGCTTCTTCCACGAACAACTTTTGTTGGATTTAGCTCGTCTTGGAATACCCACACGGTCGATTGCTGTTATGTTTCCGGCTCATACGCATATATTCATGATTCGTCAATTGTCACGATTTTATACACGTCTTTTGAAGCACCACGGTAGAACTTTTCAATCATTTCCTTACACCAATCGACGCGAAAATTTGTTTGAGCGATTGATAAATTATGAGGTATCCAACGAGAACAAATTTTTTTTACAACTATGTGTTCATGCAGGACAGGACGATCTTGCATTATCAGTTCACGCACTGCATCGATGTTTTGTGGCACAACAACCGATTTTGGACGACCTTCACGGAATTTGTCGGCGACCGAACTACGACCACGATTGAATTCACTATACCAGCGATATACTGTTGTTTTTGATGGTGCTTTATCGCTATACAAAGAACTAAGTCCATCGACACATTCTTATGGAGATAATCCACTTCGAAAGTTGTGAAAAATAATCCAATGAAAACCTTCTCTTGAAATTTCCATTTTTTGGCCAAATTGATTTTATTAACTCAATGTAAACAAACCAAATAGCACTTGTACATCAAAAGGTTGTGAGTACGTTTATGCTAAAAAATGTCAAACTTTATTATGGTGTTGCCAGATTTTAGCTATTGACATTAGTGTTGCCAGTTCCCGAAATATAAATAGTACAGATAACATTAATTGAGAATTTCCCTTTCAAATTTAGAAAACATCAATTGATATTTAAATTTACCATTTAAAATTCAGATGATATTAATTGACATTCAGAAAATATTATATTCAGGTAACGAGATCAAAATAGTTTTTGATTTATTGAAAAAAATGCGTACACTTTGTACAAAATTATTTTTTTATTTCACTTGTATACAACAAACAAAACTAAAAATTCCGTCCCATGCTTCCAAACTAGTTTCAAATTTTGCGTTACATCGAGACAAATATATGGAATACCTAGAATACAAACATTATTAAGGCTACAAGCAATGACATTATTTTTAAAGTGAGCGGATTATGAAGCAAATAGTTTCGCAATAGTTTTTCAAAACCAAACTGCTAGGGAGAATGTTTATTAATCTACACACAAAAAAATGATTTTCATATTTGAATACGAAATTCACATATTCAATAAAGAAAGTTGTTGATTTTGCTACAACAACGATTTTCACATATTCAATAAAGAAAATTGTAAGTGATTTGTTGAAAATATTTTGTTTTTTATTCAACAACGAAATTCACATATTCAATAAACAAAGTTGTTGATTTAAATTTTATATTTGATAAACTAAATTCACATATTCAATAAAAAAAGTTGTTGATTTAAATTTTATTTTTGATAAAGAAAGTTGTTGATTTAAATTTTATTTTTGATAAAAAAAGTTATTGATTTGATAAAAAAGTTTATTGAAAATTTTTAAATAATCAAATAAACAAATTGTCAATTCAATAAAATGTTTTATTGAACTTTTGGAAATTTTAATAAAAAAGTTATTGGTTTTAAATTCATTTTATTTTGCAAAAAAATTACAAATGTAATTATAAAATAACATAAAATATTCCAAAATCTAATATATTGTTATATTAGATTTTTAATTCTCAATTAATTTGATACTTTATTCTAAATTTAAAATTTCATTTCGAACCGTACATATTTTGCTGTACGATTTTTCAGATGAAATTTCGTAAAAAAAAGTTTGTAAAAATATATAAAATATTTCAGATTCCTTCGGAAATTTAAGATTAAATACAAAAAAACATTTAAACAATAAATCTACAGCTGTCAATATTTTCAGCATGATATATTTTACACCATCAAAATAAATAAAAATTTGTTTTACTTCAGTTAAAGTACCTAAAATTAGTAATCTTGGCTGAATGTTCACCATCTGTAGCTTTAGGAGGTCTAATTTAATTTCTAGTTCCTTTTCGCTGCTAGCAATTATTGCAAAAGACTCCTGAGAGTCCAACACCGAAAATTTTTTTTAAATTTAGCGCCCTTATCATCCATAACAGTTTTTTGTTGAGGAGGAAATAAATTGTGTAGGTTCCAAAAAATACCAAAGATTTTTGATTCTAAAATGGAAAAAAAAACACTTTTTTAATTAAAAATTACATAAAAATAAATGTTTATGAAGTTATCCATAAAAAGTCATAGCTTTTTATGGATAAGTTCCTTGACGTAAAAATAAGAGGTTTACCTTCATCACAAATTTTTAAATCTTGGAGTTGCATGGATGCAAAAGCGTTAGTTATTTTGGTTTTAAGTATGAGTATCAACTTTTGTTCATAAAATGACCATTTCGATTTTAATTCTTTAGCATCTACATATTTAAGGGCAAAATCGATTTCAATCTGTAATAAATAATAAACAAATTTGAATGTGTGTTTTTAAAAACATAATGATATATTTATAAAATAATTTGTGAGATATATACTACTTTTTATGAAAATCGGACAGATCGTATCGTAAAGTTTTTTAATAATTTAATTACTTTTCTCCTAAAATAACAACTCCTAAAATAACCACAATTCTTAACCGATTTTGAAAATTCGTTTTATGTATTTTTTACTACTAAATAAAGATATTTAAAAGAAAATTAAAATGTCAATTTTTAAAAAATAAATTGATCATAGGAGACGAAAAAAAATATTTAAAAAATATATTGTTCAAGAATCTAATAGAGCATTTAAATGACTTTAAATCAAGGTGCATATCATTTAAATCCCCCGACGTTTTAATAGTTTTTTAGGAGAAAACCTAAATCATCCTAAAATCATCCTCACAAAACCTAAAATAACTTTTGAATAAAGGGTAGGAATTTAATATGTAATATCTCAAATTAAAGAGCATAATTTTTTCTATAAGAAGTGTAGTAGAAAGAAATTGACTTTGGTTGTAAATTTAACTTTGGTGTAAATTTAGTGTTAAGTTCGATAAAAGAAATTGAAAGCCTGACGTAAAAATGCGTCGCAAACAGTAAAGAGGTTAAGGAAACTTGGATATGTTTAGGTGTTAAAAAGTAAGGTCAAATGTGAGCCAAGTTATGATTTTCGCGTTTTTTAAACGGTTTCAATTTATACAAATTATGTATTTAACAAAAACTATTGATCTATCCAATTTATTTATCTCAAAATATTTTTTTTTAATTTTTAAAAAATATTTTGTTAATATTTAGGGTACTAAGTTTGCTGAGTTAACAAATGTTTTTTTTTGTTAAACTTACCAATTGAAATCCTGACGGTTTTAAATATTCTGGCCATTCCTTCAAAATTTCTGCTGTGGACTTGGAATTCTCTATTTGTTGAAATCTATATTGAGAACACTTTCTCCAATATCTATCAAATTCGTCCGCAGACACATTTTCGTTTCGAAGATTTGCAAGTGCAATGGCTGCGTCCGTCTCTGCAACTAAAAAAAAACATTAAAATAAATCTACAATTGAAGAATTTTCTAAACTTACCGAATTCTTTACAATTTTGTGGTACTACTTTTTCCTTTGAATCAAAAATACTCTTAGACTGCCGTCTTAAATTATATATTTTGGAATACAATTTTCCTCTTTTTCCTGTACTATAGTACTCCTAATATAAAATAGATTCTGTGTGAAAAATATATCTTAATAGGGAAATATTATAAAACACATTTACCAATTCTTCAGTTGGAAAAATGGAACAAATTTCCTTTTCCATTTCCGAACAATCTGCGACAGAACTTGAGATACCGTGAGCTTCTACATATGACGCAATGGTTTTAATAAGTACTTGTCGTTGCTCTTCATGGAGTTTTTTTTTATCTTCGTAGTACTTAAGAATAACTTTTCCGTTGTGTGACTCTTTAAGCATCGTCATAACGGAGAACATCTTTTGTTTTGTAGCAATTTGTGGTGGGGATGTAATTATAGGAACATTTGATGGGATTTCAGAAACGGTTGGTGTTATTATAGGAACATTTGCTGCTTTCCATATTTCAAAATTTTTTTCAAAAATTGCTAGATCTCCAACAGCGAGGCCAAGAAAAAGCATATCAATATGTTTAGTTTTTAAAATTTTCAGTACTTCAGTTGTAATTCGATGTTCTGTTAAATGAAACGGGATAATTAAAAATCAATATGAACATAAATTTTATTCCTCTACCTAGATACGATTTTAGTCAGAATATTTAATAGAAAATGGTTTCTTTTTACACATTAAAATTTTTAAATTTGAGGCATAATCTTATTTAGTTACAGCTAATAATCAAAATAACAAAATCTTACCGATGAAGTGGGTATATAGATGTTGTAGGTTCCACATGCATAACAAATCATAAAGACTATTGTCAACAGCTGTAGATTGAGTGTCACTCTAAGTAGGTATTTAAAAATTAGTATATGCTTTGATAAAACTCTTTTAATTTTACGAAAGTCTTGCCCAGAGGAGTTTGTATTTTTTCAACTGGTGGACCAATTACATCACTTAAAGGTATAAATTCGTACAAGTTTGAAATTTTTGTAATTTTGAATGCTGCATAATGTGGATCATAGGTAACAATTACTTTTTTACAGCAGATAAAAATTTTATTACATGGGGTTTTAATTAGACAAAGAACCACAAAGATATCGACATCATTTTGAAATCTTCCTATAAAAGACTTATTGTCGAATTTATATCCCCAAATTTTTGCCTCAGAATATATAGAAATATTGTCGCTTTCAAATTTATCGTAAATTCTTTTTTTTTATATTGGGATCAGTGATTACTTTCTTAAACTCATAATCCTGGCTAGCTTCAGCGTATAATATATAATTAGCAAATTTCATTTGATGTTTTATAGAGAATGTTTTAGGAACAAATTTTCTAGATGTTATAATGTGAGCATATATTTTGAACTCTTTGTGCTTCGCTTCGAATTTGAAACTCCACAAGTTTCTTAATGGACCCGATTTTTGCATTATCATTGGATAATGAACTAATATATGGAATTTCGGGATAAGTTTTTTTTTAAATAATATTTGATAGTCTCTATTTATTATTTCAATTTCGATTCGAATTTTTGCAATTAACGAATTTGAAATTTCGTAGCATAATAGATCTTCTATTAGTTCAAAAAATGTCATTAAAAATTGCCAAATTTCGTCATTATGAGGTATATATTCTCCAAATAAAATTGGAAAGTAATAACAAAATGCCATCATTTGTTTAGCTGACATTTTTATCCGACCATTTTCAAGTTCTTTGATGGAAAAATTGATTTTTTTAGCACCTTTATCACCTTTGAAATAAGGAAATGATTTTATTCTTGTATTTATATCATCAATATTTATATATTTCATTTTTTGGATAAAGTATAACAATGACTGGCAAAATATATTATGGCACATGCCCTCATATATGTCATGCATTATATCGACAGAGTAGTTTTCCGTGGCGTGAAATGAGGGAATATCATTAAAAACACAATTTGCTGTAATTCCAGATTCAGACAATGTTTCATTTTCTAATGAAATTCTGTAGTTTATTCTATTTCTTAAAATTTCGGAATTTTGTTTAACGGCTTTTTGAGCATCTGTCTTTTTAATGATGCAAAATCTGCAAAAATGATTTGCAGAAAATGATTTTGCAAAATTAAGAGTTACATTTAATCCAAGGTTATCTGCCAAAATGAGACCCATAATAAAATAAACTTTTGTTGGTCCTTTTTTAGTTTCAATGTCAATTCCAGAAATTTCCATATCTTTGATTGTCTCAACAAGACTTTTAAAGCAGCTATTGCCATATTTTTTAACATCTTCTGGTCGTATGGAACACGCCAAAAAAACATCACTTACCGCAGAAGATTTTTCTGGCATACAAGGTAAACTGTAATATACATTACACACTGCTTGCTTATTTGATTTCGATCCCAAAGAATTGTTGATTCCAAAGTCATCATCATACAAAAAATATGGAACCAAAATCCGATTTGGATACAATGACTTTTTTTGTTTCAATAACTCTCCTTGAATAAAATTGGAAAACTTTGGACTTTTTTCAATGGCCTCCATATGAGCTAAAACTTTTTCCAGACAATCATTTTTTTCAAAAATTTTTTTTAATTGAAAACTTAGGGGCATTATTATTCCCTTGCAATTCAAATTGTCTTCAATATTAAATGTATGGGCTTTTTGTATAAGCCCCATATCAGTCATAGATTTTTCAAGCATATAATCTGATTTAACATTCTTAAACAAACCCTTTAAATCACTTGTTATATGAGTTATTGTTTTCTTATCACAAACCATATTATTTAGGCAATCCTCAATGAAATCTAAAACCGGATTTAATATATCATCTTCAATTGATTTTTGTAATGAAATAACGTCAGCACGGGTGTAATTATTTTTAGCATGTAACTGTATTACAAATTTAATTCCAGAGTTTATTACAGCTTTCAAAGTATTATTATAATTAAAATTAGAAATAGGAGGCGCGGCACTACCGAAATTGTTGTCACCGATATCCATTGGGGTGAAATTTTCTGGAGCGTTAGTTAACTGGTTAAAATCACTGGTTGTTAATGTATTTTTTGTTAAAATTGATGGATTAGATGAATCGCGTAAAACCGATGGCGTAGGAGTACAGTCTTTGAAATGTTTTTTAACATGGTTTTTAAAATTATATTTCATTGTAAACTTTTGCGAACACCCATCAAAATTACAAACAAAAACTGTACCAAGTGGAGTATAATGCTCTTTCAGGTGTAAAAACAAAACTTCTGGGCAAACAAAAACTTCGTTGCATATTGAACAATTTATAATACCAACCATTTTTATTTAATTTTTATTCTTTAATGTTTTGTTTTATTTTTTCACAACGCTTATTGCTTAACATATTACTTTTAGCACAATTAATACAGTAACGACAATGCTGGTACATCTGAATGGCAGATTGACACTTTTTATTTACAGATTTTGTGTTTTTTTTTTAAGTTATATCTGTGACAGAAATATCTATTTCAACAAATATAAACTCAGTTTGACTCAAAATTGAAGGAACTTTCAAAACAAATTTAGAAAAATAAATATTTTTTTTAAAGAAATGCTACTACATTAAAAAGCCACTACAGTTGAAAAAAAATTATATTTTGAAAAAAAATGAGATCCTAAAATAGTATCGTTTTGACGATGAAACTTTTGGAAATGTTAAACTATATGTTGGAAAATGGATGCTTTTAACCAAAATTGTTAACATTATCTATAATTTTTACATTGATAGAAAAATGTCTGTACAAATAGCAGAAAAAACTACTATAAATTAGTTAAAAATGCCCTTGCAGAAAAAACTCATTAATTTTTAGTTAGTTTAACTAATTTTTCTACACACTTTTTCCTATGAGTGTATGTAATATGGGCGTAATTTAACTTCGAAAAGTTGACGATAACCGTCGATCGACCTAAAGAATGCCTAGCCAGAGGTACAACCTACACAAGGTCTTTTTAAACGTGGAATTAATTTAATTTTGTAACACCGAGTAATTGGAACAATTGAAATGGTTTTGGCACTTTTTTTTGCAATTTTGGCACGAAACACAAAATGACAAATACCACCACTGACTTAAATTGCATCATATGAGTATATCATCATTAAGCAGTATATACTGCTTAAATAAAAGTAAAACGAAAAAAAATCAAAATAACGGCACAAGATAAAAAAAAAATAGGTTTTACTTTGATTCAAATACTTTGTTTATTGAAAACGCAAAAATATTCAACAATTTATTTATCAAATACAGTTTGTTGAATTTTATTTTTAAGAGTCACATAATTGATAAACATATTTGTTGAATCAAATACGAAGGTTTATTGAATTTAATTTTTGTTTTCAATAAACGGGTTTATTGATTATTTTTCTGAACTATTTTTTTGTGTGTAGTTAAAAATGAGCAATCCCGATTGCGTCCCGTTATCTCGATAGCCATTTCAACAAATAATGGGTCCGCCAAATAACTTTTTTTTTTTTTGAAAATGCTATAAAAAAAACTATTGAATATTTTCTCAAATTTCTTTTTTTATTTGAAAGTACAATCCTTCCGGTTAGTAATTGAAAATAATTTCATTCAAATGGCTGCCTCGGCTGGCCATGCAGTAGCCTACACGATCGGTCCAATTTTTAAGCACATTATCGATTGTGTGCAGCTGTATTTCACCAATGGCTTCACGAATATTGTCCTTTAAAGCGTCAATTGTGTCTGGCTTGTTGTCGTAACACTTATCTTTGACGGCACCCCACAAATAATAGTCCAACGGTGTCAGAGCGCAGCTCCGAGGTGGCCAAACGACATCAGCTCTGCGGCTGATAATGCGATCTTCAAAAACAGGACGCAATTTTCGCACACATTCTGCAACATTACCATGATTTTCAAAGTAATGTCGCAATATTTCCCAGCGTTGTTCAAGCGTATACACAACCATATTCGTTCAGCGGAAGGATAAAACTAATTATCTGTCAAATCAGACATGCGCTAAGTGTTACCATTCACGAAATAAGCACTAGTTGAAAAAAAAAAAACGTTAGATGGCGGACCCTTTATAAGGACATCGCTAATTCGACGTAGAATTTCATAATTTCGATGCGTTACAAACGGAAGGGTAAATTGTTATATATCTTTATCACTTATGATGGATATTATAATCATCACACATGGTAGAGGGTATAAAAATAGAAAAATTTTAATTTTTTTAAGTTACCCGATTTTTAAAATTTATTGAAAAAATATGTTTATTTATGACCATTTTTAAAATTTCACTGACATTAAAATTTTTAAAAGCTAAATAGAAGAATTTCATATCAAAACCGATATGCATTGAACCCGACCCTCTCAGATTTTGATGAAATTTTGCATACAGCTACATTTTACCCATACAAACACAACCTCATTTTTAGAAATTGCATTTTTGAAAATATGTGGGCGTGGCAAGGTATCGTAGTTTTTGAAAAATGACGATAATATGGGTGGGACATTAAAAAGAGGAGCTCGGAATTATAGCATTGCAAATAATAAAGAAATTAAAACGGCGAAAGACCTTTATCATTGGGCTTCACAAACTTATAAGACCTCCATAGAAGTTGCTTATGCAGACGCTGAAGACTATAACAAAACAAAAGAAGAGCTATTTTCAAGGTATAAAAATGCTAAAACTATTACAGGAACTCAAAGCTTCCATTCTTTTATACCTTTAGATGAAACATCACTAAAAGTTAGCAAATATTCCGAAAGTCGACAGTATGAGCTGCGCAAAATTATATATTAAATCTAAAAAAATAAAAAAAAAACTAACCAAGGGTAAGGCCATATTTTGGGGGTGTCTGAAAAATTTGATAATACGATTCTTATTCTAATCAATTAGAATTACAAAAAACCTGTATAACTTTCAAAGTATAGCTACTTTATTCTTTTTTGTCACACAATGATATCTTAAGAAAATTTAAAAAAAAAAAAAAAAAAACGCCATTTTAGTTTTTAGATATGTTATATATATTAAATATACCTTTCTAAAAAAAATTTTTTTTGGAAAAAAATACGTTTGAAGTGTTTTCCCAGTTCAAAAATTTTCAGTGTAATAGAAAATTTTCACTGTGTATGTTTTCGAAAGCTGACTTATATACCTTTGTAATGGCACCAAGATCTTGGAAATTGATGGAGCCATTCCGTAGTAATCGCTGCATAAAAGTATCTATTACAGTCATTTTTCAAATATTTCGATACCTTGCCACGCCCACAATTTTTCGAAAATGCAATTTTTTAAAATGAGGTTGTGTTTTTATAGGTAAAATGTAGCTGTATGCAAAATTTCATCAAAATCTGAGAGGATCGGGTTTAAAATGTGCCTTTTTTATAGGGTTTGATCTGAAATTCATCAATAGTAAGTATTACAATAAAAACTAGTCATTAATTATGTTTTGAGGGATAAAAAGAAACAAAATGTGGCATATTTTCGATAGCAAAATTTAGAATATTTTCGCAAATTTTCGTGTAAGCACTTTAAGCAAGGTTGGCAACCGAAACGAATAGCGGTTTTTGTAAAGATTTATTGTTTGTGTCGGTTTCGGTATCAATAACGGTATTTTATTGGTTGCCAAAAAATCGACATTATTAAATAAATTTATAAAAAACTTAGTATTGCGTTCATCAAAAAGTCAAATACAAAAAATTTTAATATATAATTAGAATTTTATATTTTTGTGTTGCAACATCTGAACAAATTATTTTTTCATAAAAATTATTTTAAATTGTCTATCTACTCATCTTAACTTTTTTGTTAGTGATTTTGATTCGAATTGTTTCCATGTTTCCATGTTTTCTATTCCCTTTTTATCATTTTCAAGGCAAGACAAAACGGCAAAACTCGCCCATTTTATGAAGAACAAGCCCCAAAAGAACTGCATACAAATTTAACAAAAAAAATAAAAATTAGTTATAATGGAAATCTATAGCAATTTAATTCATCGCCTCACAAAAATGAATATCAGCCGTTTAAAAATTTGTTTTTCAATCATTTTGATTTAATCGCGAAAAACATCACGATTTTTCAAATGTATGTAGGCCAAAAGTATGTATGAGAAAAATAATTGTTGCTTTACACTTTTTAACGAAATCCAATTATTTTAAAAGTTGTAAAACAACCAAGATATCAACCATTTTTTTCGAAGATCTTATTTTTTACACCCAATCTATCATAAAATGCGCGGGGAGCAAGAAAAAACAACTTTTTTTCCTTGGGTAGGGGAATGTGGTGTACCATGAAACGATTGATATATTAATAGCTATATCTCTGCAGAAAAGACATGTAAAAGCCCAGTTTAAAGTGAGATATATTTGCTTAGAAGTATACTTAAATCGTATGTGTTGAAGAAATTTGAAAATTGCTAAAATAATCACAAGTTTTCACATTTAATAGTGAATGCTTTTTTCGGGTTTTAGACCGCGGTTATCAATTTTTATTCAATTTAAAAATTAAACATTTTTTTATATAATTAGAACATTTTTGGTCTTCAAAATTAAGTAACGTCATGATGCTTGTTAGGAAAATACCCTAGCCACGTGTTTGATTACTAAGAAGACAAGAATGGATCAAAATTGAAAATTAATGTATTTTTTGTTAAATCTCTGCCTATTCTGGAGGCTCTAGCTTTTCTAAAACTTCGGGTTCTGGTGAGATATTTAGCCATATCGAAATACTAGTATCAACCTCGTTAATATGTTTGATTTGCTTTCTTTTTGAAAATATACGGAGGTTGAAAGCTCGTTATAACATAAAAATAATCTCGATGTATATAAGAACAGAAAACTAATAAAACTGTAACTGGACTGTAACTGAGAATAAATAGACAAAAGGTCTAAAATAAACAAATAAGAGTGCTATAATGGATCGGTTCTAGTCTTTTACGCCCATCACCATTATTATAATATTTTTTACATTTACGTTTAAAATGAGTTTGTTCCATACTCTCATTTAATGATACAAAAGTACAAAGGACATGCTAAGAAACCTTTCTCTAAAAATCAATGAAAATTTTAATTTATAAGTCAAAAGTTATAGTAACTGGACTAAACGCCTATTTTTCAATATATTTTATTGATCAATTAAAAGAGAATAAATAGTTAGGAGTTTTGGTCCAAAATTTTTCGAGTTTTTTAGACTAATACATTGAACTTTCTTACGTTTACCGCTTATTTGGTAAAAATTATTAGCATTAAAACAAATATTTAATTAAAAAAAAATATTTGTTTCAAGGTGTACACTCGAAAATCGTTTCGAGGTACACTTATGATAGTGTTTTGAAAATTTTAAACTGTTACTCTTACTCACTAAAGAAGTCTACCAATTTTAAATACCAGGCTTTAATGAAGTTTAATTTTTTAATATTTTTTTAGTTCTGAATAATAATATTTCTTTAGCAGTTATACAATTTTAATTGACTTCAACATTTTTCTGAAAATTTACTTTCAGTGTTTTGAAGTACCCACATCATTTTTCTTTGTATCTATTCAACTTATACGCAGAGAAAAAATATGGTTGCAATATGATTGCGCCCACAAAACTATGTTTCCTACAGCCATAAATGGTTGTTTCCATTAAATTATTGTTGTATCAAGCATATTCCACCAATAATATGGTTGCTGTCATCATGTTCTACTAAAAATTACTCTTTCTTTTCTGTTATCATATTATCTACAATCATGTTATAGCATTTATTATCATATTCCTCTATGTAACTACAGCCATATTATAGTTGTGTCAACTATAAGATGATCAGTAGTGTCCGACCGAGTATTGGGCTTCGGCTTCGGAGTTCGGCCAAAAAGTGAAGTTCGGCCAAGTTCGATGTTCGGCCAAATTTGGCCGAACTACCGAATTTTTTATGATTATTTATAAAAAGCACAAATAAATAACAACTGGTGTTATATTTACTTTTCAGAATTTACAAAAAACTACATAAAAAATACAACGTTGAATATGATAGAATACCAAAAAAAAAACAACGATATTTAAATATCAATGTGTGTGAAAAAATTTCAAAAAGCCAAAAGTGTTTAAAAAAAATTTCCAGAAATATACCTACAAGACGTATAAGCAAATAATCAAATTTAATGCAATATAATTTAAATAAACGTATACTTTTATATTTTGCAATTAATTTCGAGTGGTAAGTAATCCTAAAAAGAGAATAACAGGTTCATCAATTTGGGATATACATGATGCAGTACCAGACTTAGAAGTAGCAGAACCAAATGAAAATTTTATTGGAAAAGAAATTAAAATGTTTATTACGGAGCCTTTAAGTCCCGAAATCTATAACTATATAAGAGTAGCGTGACTGAGATACTGAGTGACTGAGTGACTGAGTGACTGAGGGCTGAGTGACTCAACATCGCCCAGCCAAAACCTCTGGACCTAGGAACTTAAAATTTGGTACATATGTTCCTCCTCCGACTTAGACCTCCACTAAGAAGCGATTTTTTGATGTTCCAACGGACAAGGCCAAAAAGTGGAAAAACTCCTCCTTTTTCGGAAAATATTGTCCATTTTTCCTAGCCAAGACCTCTGGACCTAGGAACTTGAAATTTGGTACATATGTTCATCCTCCGAATTAGACCTCCACTAAGAAGCGATTTTTGGATATTCCTACGGAGAAGGCCAAAAAGTGGAAAACTCCTCCTTTTTCGGAAAATAGTGTCCATTTTTCCAAAAAAAGTACCTTTTTCCAAAAAAAAAAAGTACCGAAAACGAAGTCCCAAAAAATGTACCTTCTTCAAAAAAAAGTACCGAAAAGCATTGGAAAAAAGTACATTTTCCAAGAGAAAAAGTACCGAAAAAAAGTACCAAAAAATTTTTATTTTTACCAAAAAAAGTACCAAAACTATTCACAAAAAAGTACCAAAAAAATTAAATTTTCTAAAAAAGTACCAATTTCAAAAATGTTCCTTTCCAAAAAAAAAAGTACCGAAATTTTCAAAAAAAATAATTACCGAAAAAAGTCCCTTTCGCAAAAAAGTACCAAAAAATGTACCCTTTGCAGAAAAAAGTGCAAAAAAAACGTACATTTTCCAAGAGCAAAAGTACCGAAAATGTTCATTTAAAAAAAAAAGTACCAAAAAATTTTTCTTTTTACCAAAAAAAAGTACCAAAAGTATTGGCAAAAAAAGTACCAAAAAAATTAAATATTTTAAAAAAGTACTAATTTCTAAAATATCCCTTCCCAAAAAAAAGTACCGAAATTTTCAAAAAAAAAATAAATACCGAAAAAAGTCCCTTATCGAAAATAAAAGTACCAAAAAATTTAATTTTCTAAAAATGTATCAATTTCAAAAATGTCCCTTTCCAAAAAAAGAGTACCGAAATTTTCAAAAAAAAAATAATTACCGAGAAAAGCATATTCCAAAAATGTACCCTTTTCAGAAAAAAGTACAAAAAACTATTGGAAAAAAGTACCAAAAAAATTTTCTTTTTCTAAAAAAGTACAAATTTCAAAATAGTACTTTTTCCCTAAATAAGATCCTTTTTCCAAAAAAAAGTACCTTCTTTGAAAAAAGTACATTTTCCAAGAGAAAAAGTACTGAAAACGTTAATCTTCAAAAAAAGTACCAAAACTGTTGTCAAAAAAATGTACCAAAAAAATTGAATTTTATAAAAAAGTACCAATTTCAAAAATGTCCCTTTCCAAAAAAAAGTACCGAAATTTTCAAAAAAAAATAATTACCGAAAATAGATCCTTTTCCAAATAAAAAAGTACCAACAATTTTACCTTTTCCAAAAAATTTTCCTTTTTACCAAAAAAAGTACTAAAACTATTGGCAAAAAAGTACCAAAAAAATTAAATTTATTTATAAAAAAGTACCATTTTCAAAAATGTCCCTTTCCAAAAAAAAGTACCGATATTTTCAAATAAAATAATTGCCGAAAAAATACCCTCTTGCAAAAAAAGTACCAAAAAATGTACCATTTTCAGAAAAAAGTACCAAAAACTGTTGTAAAAAAAGTACCAAAAAAATGTTCTTTATCTAAAAACGTACCAATTTCAAAATAGTACTTTTCCAATTTTATGACCATTGGCTAAGAAGAAATATAGGTTTTTTGTGATGTGGGCTAATACACTGAAAATGCACTTATTGAATTTTCCGCTGAAAACGTGGTATTACCGGGATTTAAAATGTTTAAGAAGTGGTCATCTTAATCAGAATGTTAAGCTAAATCTGAAATTTAAAACTTAAGTTGTTTGCAAAATTGGCAGATCAGTAAAAATTTGGTATTTGAAAAATTTTATAAGAACGGGGAAACTCGATTACTGGATCGTCGAAACATTAAATTTTATATGTAGTTATAGAAACATGCGCACTGAGAAGAGCTAATTAGGAATTCGGAGTTGAAGAGGATAGAATGTAAAAAACTCCTAAAATAATTAAATGTTTGCCTTTAAGACATCGAAAAAGTTTTTGCATAAATTGATACCACTTTTTCACAAAAATATTATATATAAATTTCAATATTTCAAGTAGTTCCAAAATAATAGTCTTTTGAACTAAAAACTTCATTCACATTGTATGTATTTTTTAATTTTCATTAGCATTGTTCTCAAACCATATCTTTCGTAAAGCAATTTTAATCTAAATTGAAAAAAAAAAAACAGAAAAAATTACAAAATGTATTCCTATTTTTTTGGCTCAGAAAAAGTATTTTTGTTAATTATTACAATTATTAATTAAAGTACAAAATAAGTACATCTACAGTCTTATTTCTACTTCTAATTTACACACAATTTTATTCAAGCTTAATACAATGCTACATTGATGTGAAATATAATAATAAAATTTGGTCTTTCACTTGCGGCATTACATTTTAGTTTTGGGCTCTTTGTATTAGGTAAAGGGTCGCGGAAGCTTTCCCAGACCTGGTTCATATTTATTTAGGACATTTGTGGATACTCCGAAGAAACGAAAATGTTGTCCGTTTTATAAAATAGAATATTTTTGGAAAAATTACGAGGTAATGGTCCCCACCAAGGTCCAATTTCGGATAGGGATGTCATTAGCACTGGCGTATGGTGAAGCTAGGAGTAATACAAATTTTCGTCCATTTTTCTTTAACTTTCTCAGTTTTCAAGCTATGTTTCATATTTTAAAATAAGAAAAGGAGAAAATAGCGCCGTCTTGAAAACTTCAGATAAGCTAATGGCGCCATTTACCAGGTAATATCACATTTTAACAATAAATTTTAACAAATAAATTCAAGAGAATATTTTTTCAAAAATAACACACAAAAATGGTTAAACCACTTGGAATTTTTACTATTTTGTTAAATAAGGGTTTAAATAAAGGGTTTTTAAATAAAAAATTGGTTCAAAAATAGTCAACTCTTTTTTGAAACCCATTTAATAGATTTTTAATGTTTATTGTTTTGAAAATACATGGAATTTTGTTCTGAAATTTTAGTATAACAATTTTTGTGTTTTAGTATCGATTTATGCAAAAAAAAATCGAAATCTAGAAGGCTCATAATGAGGATGTTTTCTTAAAATTGAGAAGTGAAAAATTTAAAAAATAAATTTAGCATCGGGAGATAAAAATCGTCTTGGACCAAATTTTGTTTACAGGTTCCAAAATTTCGTGCTTTTGTGTTTATTGGTTGCCTAGGACCAAATATTTTTTACAGGTTCCCAATTTCATGCTTTTGTGTTCATTTGTTTAAAAGAGAAAATAATTTTTCTGCAGTTGTAAATATCTTTCAGAGTTGTAAAGAGTACCATTTATCACCTTTTGCTCTTTTTTATACCCAAAACTTCTGAATATTCAAAATCTCCTATATCTTAAAAATCCTAGACGCCGTTAACGGTAGATTTTAATATCGGAATATATTAAGAATTCATCTTTTAATAATTAAACATTAAAATTGCTTGCTTTATTCCAAGTTCCTAGCTCCAGTGGTTTGAACTTTGTGATTAATGGCCATTTATCCCTTTTGAGTCCTATATTACTATGGTTTTATGATAAATTCCAAAAAGTTTTTCTTTAGCGAATTACCTGAAGTGTTTTGGACTAAAGGAGACTTTTCCCCGTACACATTTCCAAAAATCCCATCTTAGTGGATGTATATGCGAGGGGATGAACCTACATGCCAAATTTCAAGTTCCTAGCTGCAGCGGCTTGGTCATGGTGATTAAGGGGACATTTTTTTCTTTGTACCACATTTTCATTGAGTTTTTATTGGGAATCCCAAAAAGTATATTTTAAGTGCATTAGCTATTACTCTATTTGAAATTTCAGATTTCTAGCGAATGTTTTTATCAGGGGCCGTAATCATTACACAATAATGATTATATTATGAGTTTTAAGGATTTTCTCAATGGTAATGATTATTTTTGAGTAATATTAATAAAAATCAGCCATAATCATTATTTTTGAGCAAAAAAAAATACAACTCAAAAATAATCATTATTTATGATTTTTATTTTTTTCGCTCAAAATAAAACTCACTTTCATAGAATTTTTAAGGTGCATTTCACAAAAATCCTCGAACTTTTGGAGTGTGTTGAACATATGAAATGTTGAATTCCAACGAGTTGCAACATCAAGCAATGGTTGCGGTAATTTACTATAGTATAAGTTTGCTTTCAATTTGAATTATAACAGCTTGCTGTCTTCGTGACATTGATTTTTTATTTTTTTTTAAATTGGGTATAGATTTACATACCAGCTTTACTATTCTTAATGCCCAGTATACATGCATATTAGGGCTATAACCATATTTTTGGCATAGTACCACGTGTTGGTCAATGAAAGTGAGTTTTATTTTGAGCGAAAAAAAATATAAATCATAAATACTGATTATTTTTGAATTTTATTTTTTTTTTTGCTCAAAAATAATGATTATGGCTGATTTTTTTTATTATTACTCAAAAATAATCATTACCATTAAAGAAAACTTTAAAAATAAGAAATTTAAAAATCATGACGGATATGTAAAGATTGTCAAAAAATAATAATAATGGTGCAATAATTTTTTTTTATGTCTGTTCTAAGTGATTGATTTTTTGACTTAAAAAAACGAACAATAATCATTATTTACGGTCCCTGGTTTTTATTTCAAAAAGTAGTTAATTAGTCTGTACATCAAGGAACACGTATTTGATATTAGCGGACAATGCCCACAAGGTTGTTGGCTTAGATAAGAGTTTTTTTGGGTTAAAGTTCAAAACGTAATTTTTATTGGACAAAACAATAAAGTAATGCCTATTTTATTTTACAGATTTGCAGAAATTTTTTACTCAGCGAAGCCTGCTTCGGACATACCACAGAGTAAAAAACCCTTAAGTCCGGCCGCAGGCCGGCTACGCAGAAAAACTTTCATATTCTCACAATGTTCCTTTGAAAAATTTGTCTATGAAGAATATGTCTCTTTTTACTGGGGATTATTCGCATAATCATGTTAGGCATATTTCGCATGTTAGTTTGGGGGTTACGATAGATACATTTTAATCCATAATCCCCAAATTGGAAATTGGGATAATGTCATGTCATTCCTGCCTAAAAATGTAGATCCCCAAAAGATTAACTTCTTATAAAAATCGTCCAGGACCAAATATTTTTTTTTAACAATTTTGTGCTTTTGTGTTCATTTGTGAAAAAGAGTATATAATTTGGCAGCACTTGGAATCCAAAAATTTCAAGAGAATGGGAAAATGTATTTAAAAGTTATGAATTAGTACCAACTTTTACCCCTTTTTATACAGTTAACATCTAAATACATAAAATATTTTATAATTAAATTTTTATTATTACTCGACTACCCTTACCAATACTTTTTAATGTCGGAATACATTAAAAAGAAAATGATTTCCTGTTTTAATTATTTTGTTTAACTATTTCGAAAAGATGTTTTAAATTTTAAGCATAAAGCAATTGTACATGTGATTAAGAGAACATTTTTTCCCTTTAAATCTCTATTTATGACAAGTTTTGATCAGAAAAGCAAAAAATTTATCTTAAGTGAACTACAATATAATTACCTAATGGTTTTGGTTATGAGATTGACCGTTTTTGCTCCTCTATTGGTTGATGTCTACGCGTAAGGAAGTACATGTCCAATCTTAAGTTCCTAGCTCCAACGATTTGAGGCGGGCTATTAACGGATACTTTTCCTTTTTTAACCCCATTTTTACAAGTTTTAATTAGAAGTTCAAAGAAACACATATTTTAAAGGTCAGATTTGTAGCCAAATGTTAGTTGGCAGAATATTTTTTTTTTTACTTTAGTAATTTAATAATTTAATAATCATATAATTACAAATTACATACTATTACCCTAACCGAGCACTAGCTATTATGGCCTTTGGCGCGTTTTGGCGAAAACAGACCATTGCCTCTGCTGGGAATCGAACCCACGACCCCCGCACTGATAAGCCAGCACGCTACCAACTCATCTTAAGGAATTTCACCATATAAATTTCTTCTTAGATAATGTATGTGCAGACGAGGAATCTTCAAGCCAAATTTCAAGTTCCTTACTCCAGCGGTTTGAGCTTTGTGATTAATCCCAATTTTTCTTATTTAAACCCATTGTTTTTGGTGAACTCCAAAAAATTTTTGGAACAGAAGGAGACTTCTTCCTTTTTGTCCGTCCCCTAAAAAGTTTACAAAAACCCCTCCTTAGTGGATGTCTAATTTAATCCAAATTTCAAGTTCAATATTTTTTACAATTTTTACCACGCCATTATTGGAAATTCTCTCTGGTAAATTAGCCTATACCTCAGGGAATACATATTATAAAATTTAGATTTCTAGACAAAAGGGTTTGGGCAGTAAATCAGGAATAAACCTGTTCGCTCCATTACGTAAACATTTCCAATAATCCCATATTTGTGGATGTCTACGCCAGAGGAGGAACATATATGCCGAGTTTCAAAATCAAGCGGTTTGGGCTGAGTGATTAAGCGAAAATTTGTTTTTGTGCCACATTTTTATCAAGTTTATCAAGAACCTCAATGACAAATTTTTAATTCCAAGCTCCAGCGGTTTAGGCAGCGTAAATAGGCGGTAGTAATTCCCTTTTGATTACCATTTTTACTAAGTTTTTTTTGCATATTACCTTTTCAGTAAGACCATATACCAATGAGCACATAAGTTATGGTAACGGGCAAGCCCACTAGGTTGTTATCATAGATAACACCTTGATTTGCCTTGAAGTTTAAAATGTAATTTTTATTGGACAACGGAATAAAGTATTAATTTCTCATTTTACAGCCTTCCATAAATGTTTTACTCAGCTAAGCCGGCTTTGGAAATACCACACATTAAAAAAATAATAAACAAATACTGTATTATTCACACAATATTCTTTTGAAAAACGATCTTATAACTATGTAAGACATAGCTCCCATTTTGATTTGAGGGTTAAGACATAAATATTTTCATTCGTAGTCCCCAAATTTGAAATGGGGATAATGCCATTCCATACCTACCTAAATGTTTGGATACCAACACTAATACATTGTGTTTTATTTTCCTTAAAAGATTAAATTCTTATCCAAAATCAATTACACTTTAAACTTGAAGGCAAAACAAGGTCATACCCACGCTAACAATGCAGCGGGCATACTCCCTATAAGTACTAAAAATAAATCTTAATCCGCTATGGGTTGGACCATAGTGTGTACGTATCACTACGTCATGGGGATGAGCCCTCTCGGTTGGTTAGGGTGGGTAGACGTTCGTAAAAAAATGTTTAGAAATTTTTTAATTAGTAATAAAAATACATCTTAAGCCGCTATGGTTCGGACCATAGTGTGTACGTATCATGGGGTATTTTGCAAATGGCATACTATCTCATTATAAGAAGGCATGTACAATGACTCAAGTCGATCTACACATCTTTATTGGGCATCGATAGAATGTGGACTTATCACAGTTTCATTAATTATCAAAGGTTACTAACCATAAATATAAATGTTTTTATACAAACAAAAACGAATTAAAATTATTAATTATAGGTAAATAAAATCCAAACACAAACTACATTGTTATGAAACTTCAAACTCCTTCAGCTAGAGTTTACAGGCAAGGATCTGGATCTGCGATCAACATCACGTGAATTCTGTATAATATTCCACATGTTAGTCATTATATAAAAAAACTCCTTAAATATTTACAAAACTTACAATGAATAAGAACTACACGCAGAAAAAAGATCATCGTTTTATAATAGTTTAAGAGCATCATGTTATGACTACAATTCGTAGCAATCAGATTATGATCCTAAATGACGATAAAATCGACTTCGGTAATCGTAATATGATCATCCAGAGTCATGTATATGATAATTAGAATCAAAATATGATAATTTTGTGTCCATAATCATCTTCAATCATACCTTTTCTCTGCGTGTAGGTGCACTCCGGGCAAGCCCGGCTTTAGCCGGCTTGTATAAATATATTTGAGTATTGGAATTCAAGTGAAATTCAAGTGTATCAATAAAATATTTATCAGATCCACCAACTAGTGTAGCTAGCGAACAGCTTTTTAGCGCTGCCGGACAGCTGTATTCTGATAGACGACGCAATTCACATGGTGTGAATGCGGAAAAATTGCTTTTCTGTCATTACAATATCAAACTTTTTACTTTTTAATTTTAAATATTAAATATTAAAGTTAAAGTTTTTTTCTATATCAACTTAAAAATCGATCAACTATTTTTCTTTGACTATAAAATATAGTACAAATATTTTATTCTTCTTTTTTACTTAACATAGTGCAACTTTTTTCCAAATATGATTTTTTAAAAAATATATGTATGAATTTTTATTTTTGTTTATGCTTACTAACTTTTTGGTTTAAATTTATTGATCTAAAAAACAATTTATATTTTTTTTTATTAAAACAAAAAGTTTGGCTTCGGCCGAACATTGATATTATGGCCAAAGTTCGGCTTCGGCCGAAAAAAATGAGTTCGGTCGGACACTAATGATCAGGCGTTTTTTTATGAGCGTCTTCGCTCTTTTAGTTTCATTCTTGTTTGAGATTTTCTGAAATGAAGTTGAGAGAAACAGTCAGCCAGAATGAATAAGTTTTTAGTCTCAACCCGGTCTACCCTGGAAGTATCGGCAAAATTTTAATTGTCGCGTGTTACAAATTAAGTATAAGTTAAAAAAAAAACGTGATTTATTTTTTAATTGTTTGTAATTACGCAAAAAAAATATTGTTAAAGAAAAAAATATGAAAGAAAAATTTAAACAAAATGCAAGTGCTTTTAAGTCTGTAGTACAAAATAATCATAATATGTTTGCAATAATCATAATATGGTAATAAATGATGACGTAATTCTTGTCTATGATCGTAATATGATAACTAGGACAATAATATGGTTATAATGCAATTTTTATGATTGCTGCAAACATGGTTGATCATTATAAATGTATTATGAAATTGTATTCTTAACAATATTTTTATGTGTGATTTATGCTGTAATCAGATATATAGCTTGTATTGCTGACATAATTTTCACAAAGCTTTTTCTTCAGCACAAAGACAATTTGATTACTTGAATTATTTCAAAACCTAAGTTTATTTAAATGTGGGAATTATTATATAAATATACTTTTAAAAAAAGTACATATCTTTTTAATGCAGCTTGAAAAGAAGGCTGGGAGAATTCTGTAAGGCTCATATTATGATAAATCATAAAAATTTGCAGAACAATAATATGATAATATTGGGATCTATTTGGAACCATAATATCTTAATCTAATTATCATATTATGATACAGAAGCAGACCAGAGTATGGTTGCCACAACCAAAGTAACATGGTTGTCGCAATCATAAATCCAAAAATGTGTGATGCTCTTCGAATATGGTTCCCTCAACCATGTTTTTTCTTTGCGTGTACGGACTTAGATCTATGGTAAACATGAGCGCAAGGCTAAATAAAACAATATCACATTTTTTTTCAAAATGAGCAAAATATACCCAAAAAAATGGATCGTTTCAAGGTACACCACTTTCCCCTACTCATTCATAATTCATTCATAATTTAAATTTTATTCATACAAAAAACAAGCTGATATGTTTTTTTACAACATGTGTAATTCGTTCTAGAAAATTTTATTAAAAAAAATTAATTACATAGGCTTAAATTCAAAATAAATATCAACTTAAAAAAAACTGATCTTTCTCTCGTAACTACTCTAGTGCATTTAAATGGAAATATTGCTTATCAGTTAAAGGCTGCCTTTAAAACTTTATGGTTCATTTATTGTTGTCTCAACAAAACTAAACAATTAAAAAAAATAATAACAAACAAATTAATATATATAAAAAATGCATTTAATAAAAATTTTAATCATTTTATTATGTTTCATTTTAATTGGCATACAAACAAAATCTGTTAATACAGAGTTTATAAAAATACGCAGACGTTCACAGGTAAATAGACGAATGTTTAAGCGGTAGACAAATACATTTAAACAACTCCATTTCCTTTGTGTTTATAGACTGGCCAAAAAACTCGTAAACTAAGTCCCATGATTTTAACTGTACGACATCGTTACATCTATTGTGGATTAACCCATAAAGGCAAACCAAGACGTTGTTTTAAAAATTCAAATTAAATCAATGGATTTTTATTTTTTTTTAATATTTTAAGTTTATTTTTAAGATATTCTTAAGATACATAATATTTTTAAAAATATTAAACAGTGAAAATATTATTAAAAGCGGGCACTTTTCTTTCAGAAACTTAATTTACAACAAAACTAATTGTAGCGACTATTGCAGTCCGCTCATATTAACTTTCACTGTTTATATATTCCTTTTTTTACTTATACTTAATTATTGTATAAATAATGCTTGAAATCCAATTCGAGGCATTACTGCATCTAAATTATGCTCGAGATCTAGTTAGCGATAGATTTCGATCAAATGTTACTGCATATAATGTTGCAGTGGCATTTTAATATCGAAATCGATTTTTAACTAAATTTAATCGCAATGTTAACGCGTCTAATGACACTCTTAAATCTAACATTCAATCGGCTTCCCATTATGTTTGTAACCACAAGGATTAAATTTTTTGTGTTGCTCAAATATGCTCAAAATTACATGTGGACCATAAATCTATTTTGAAATATATACATATAAATTTTTAAATAAAAATATTAAAACTTTATGAAAATTAATTTATTATTTAACTTACTGGAAAATTGTTTTCTTGCGGTATCGCAGAAATTTGTTGAGCTTCATTATTAATGATAAAACATGAAAATATAAGTAAAAGTACAACGTTAAAGAAGCGAGTGTTGTGAAGTTGTTTTTTAAAATCCATATTTACGGTCCGGATGTTGAGAGTAAACTGAATGCAAGTACAATTTGTAACGCAATTTTTAATCTTTTATCGATAAGAAAGTGCATTCAGCGCAAATGTGCTGAATGTCTTTATTAAGTTTTTATAGAACTACACTCATAGAAATAAACCTACAAAAATTGCAGAAAAAGCTACACTTAGAATATTATATAGGTAAAGACCACTGCAAATGTAGTTAAAACCAAATGAAATTTCACTTAAAGAAAGGACGACTTACATTTCAGCAAATTCAACTAACATTGTCATTTGTTTTTTAATGTTCAAAAAATGACTAACAATTCTAGTAAGAATGAACCACATGTTAGTAAAAAATAAACAAACATTTATTTTTTTTTTTTTTTTAATAACCAAAAACTACTGTAAAAAATTTATGTAAAATCATAAAGCAGTCATTTGATGTGGTTTGTTTTTTTACATGAACTACAAGGTTAGTAAAAAGTTTAATTTGTTCTACAAATGACTGACATTTACATTAAAAATAAAGAAACTGTATTACAACCCAAACAACTACATATTTTTAAAGTAGAAGATCCCTGAGTGTACTAAAAATTTGTTAAAAATAAGATTGCCGAAAAAAACTTCTAAATTTAGAAGGTTTTTTTTTCTTCTAACTACTAAAAAAATAAGAACAGCAAAAATAAATCTGTTAACTTTACAAAATTTTGTTTATATTTTATGTGAATTTTAGTTAATTGTAAAAACGTTTACTAAATATTTGTAGACCCAACATAGCAAACAAAAACATTTTTATATAAGTAGAACATTTTTGCGGCACTTGGTGCCTTGAGTTCTCACGATGTGTCGTCTGGTCTGGTTAAGGAACGTATCGACTCTCTAAATCGTCTAGGACTTAACAACTCCTTGACACTGGGCTGGGTTCCTGGCCATGAGGGGCATGAGGGCAACGAACGGGCTGACTGTTTAGTAAACTGCGGAGCTCGTCGACAATTCATTGGCCCTGAACCCTTCTGTGGCGTACCCAATGGGTATGTCAGAGAGAGGCTCAGAAGATGGAGGTAGTCGGAGTTTAGGCCCTATTGGGCCAGATCGCCTGGGCAGCGACAGGCGAGGCTGTTTATATCTCCCTCTGGGAAGAGGTCGCGGAAACTCTTGTCTATGACGAGGGGCGAACTAAGGACCGTGACGGGTTACCTCACGGGATACTGTGGCCTTAGGTATCAATTGTACAAGATGGGGCGATCCTCTACGGATAAGTGCAGGCTCTCCGACAGGCGGGTGCGTTATTTTGGTGGTCGAATAGTGACGCCATCGGACGTTTGGAACTGTTTACCTGGTAGGATAGTTGGCTTCGTAAGGAACCTGAACCTATAGGGTGTATTCGCTGGCAGCACAAAATACCAACTTCTGGTCGCGGTGCATAATGCCACTCTAGTCTAATCTAATATAACTGTAAAAAATATTACTTAAGCCAGAGTAAACACTAAGATTTTTTTATATAAATAGAATATTTTTGGTCTTCAAAGTTTAGTAACGTCATGATGCTTGTTAGGAAAAGACCCTTACCACGTTCTTGATTACTAAAAAGACAAGAATGGAGCGAAATTGATGATAAATAGGTTTTCTGTTACACTTCTGCCTATTATGGAGGCTCTAGCTTTTCTAAAACTTCGAGTTCTGATGATATTTTTAGCCAGATCGAAATACTAGTATCAACCTAGTTAATATGTTTGATTTGCTTTATTTTTGTAAATATACGGAGGTTGAAATCTCGTTATAAATTTAAAATGTAATATAACAAAATTGTTTGCTTTATTTCCATCAAATTTAGTAGAATGCATATAACAGTTTATATTGCTAAAATCATCAGAAATTTTTGCTAAAAAATTGTAGATTGCTGATTTTATAAGGGCAGACTTTTTATTCGCATTAAAAACAATAACTTAAAATAATTCACATTTTTTAATGATTTTTTTGCATACTAATATTCAGTAAATGTTTTTGCTGATTTTGGTAGATTATTTTAGTACTTTACTAAAATTTAGCTCAAATATAACTAAATATTTGTAAATTCAATAGATTTATTTTTGCTATTCTTATATTACTAATATTTAGTAAAAAAAATCTGCTAATTTTAGCAGTTTTTTCTGCAAGCTCATTTTTAATTAAGTTTTAGCAGCAAGATTATTCAAGTTCAAGATCAATTCTTTTTTGTTAAACAAAAAACTTTGAAATGTTTATTTACTAATTTAAAAAAAGCAAAAAACATGAACTTTAATCAAAAACAAATTGAAAAAAGCATTAAATTTAGAAAAAAAAGCAATAAAAATCTTTAACCTTTTGACGACCGATCTTAAACCGCTCAAGACTTTTTGACGAAATTTCGTAGAGATTTGACTAAAAATAAATGTTGTGCCGCGTTTGCTGCTTTTCTGCTCCCCCTATCGGACAAATATAGTACAAAAGCTAAAATATAATTGGGCCATCGCTCCTGAATGTGTTAAGATGTCGAATAAATTTTTTTATTTTTATTTTGCCTCAACATATTGGCAATTGCAGCGAAATTAGGATGCAAATCTTTCTTATTGCTATTTTGTTTAATTGTTGAATTAGTATTTTTAACATTGTCAACAGTCGAGTCCTTTTACCTTATTTTTTTTAATTTTCGTATTTTTATAGAATTTATAGTTCTATTTTGTTAAAATTGTTCTGATTTTTTATTCCATAAAAACAGGAACAATTTTTATTTTTATTCAATACTAAATTTAAGTTTTTGTATGTGATATAAAAATGAGACCTTACCCAGCAAAACTTTGGTAATGGGTGCGATAAAGTAATGCATTACCTTGTAATGTGTACTCCTTACCTGTATCATTATTTTCCAACAAGAAGTAATGAGTTACCGATAATTTAACACTCATGGATTACCTTGTAATGACCCCTCATTACATTTTACATTACTTCAAAACATAAAATAATGACTTACCGATCATCAATTACATACTACATGAATTATAAACGTAAAGTAATTATTAATATATATATTTGAAAATCTATTTATAGACACATTACTTTGTGATTTTTTGTAAGCATAATGGTAAGGTGTATATTTTTGATATCACGAACGAAAACACGAAGCACAACAACTCATCTACATTTTAAGCAATAAAATATTGTATGTATCGATAGCTCAGTTGGTAGAGTTCTCGCCTAACTAATTGTTAAATACCAGAGACTCCAGGTTCGAGTCCCAGCATGACCAAGTTATTTATTTAATAAAAAAAAAGTTATTTATTTAATTAAAAAAAAAATATAGTCAACTTTCATTCCGCATTGGAACTATTAAGGCTGACGGCGATGACACAAAATTTGTTGCACAGTATTATCGGAGTCGTAAGCGAGCATTTAGATAAAACACACAAATTTGAGGAAATTTATAAAATCCTAAAAATGAGCACTGCTAAAGCATGCATTACACAAAATAGATGTAAACAAGTGTAATTTATTTACTTCAAAATAAGCATTAAATAAAATTTTGTGCAGCTGTCATATTATATGTTTAGAAGATAATTTTTTTTAACATATTCAGTTTATTTAATTTAATTTTAATTTTATACATGTTCAGTTTATTTATAATCTAACCTGCATAATGCATCCAATACATTTTCACTGTTACTTACTTATCAATAACTACCCAGACAGAAAAATATAAACGGACCAATGATGGCAAGGTACTTTAACAAGTTGTACAAGTGATGGTAATAAGTGCTTTTTCAACCCCTAAATAATAACATCATTAGACGAAAGGTCTGACTGTTCAAAACGTGTCGGACATGCACTGTGGATACAACAAACGTTGTAGTGCTGGTAATTTCGGTTACTTTTTAATACTCGATACTACTCGATATTTTATTTTTGGTACTCGATACTTTTAACGGATTTTTTTCTTTAAACTTTTTACCATAGATTTTTTCTTCTAGCAGAGTTGTATTTAAATGCTAATTATTTTAGCGGAGTCGCATTTTTGTATTGTTTTTCTGTCCATAATACAACTCAGAAAATATCGAGTAGTTACTTTTAAGTATTGAGTACCCTTAAAAAAATACAAATACTTGATACTCGATACCCGCTACTCATTCTTTTGCCAGCACTACAACGTTGGTAAAATGTTGGTACGACCATGAAAAATGTGGTCTTAAAATAGATTTTCCAAAATAAAATTTAAAAAAAAAATCATTTTTAGTTTTTTTAATCCCACTGAGTTAAAGAGACATATAATACTTGATAGCTTAAAACGTAATTGAGTGATAACTGCTGGGTAAGAGTTGGCTGTAGAAATATGTCAGCACTGACAATCAACTTGCCAACGTTGGGAAAACAAACAAAAAATTTGGTCCTAAAAGAGCTTTTCCAGAAACAAAAAAATTGATTTTATATTAAAAAAATATTAAAATGTATAAAAAACTCACAAAAAATGTATGTCTGGAACCGGGATCGATTTCGGAACCTTCAGACTACAAACGTTTTTAAGCAAAACATCATAATTTTCATAAAATAAATGATCTACCAGTGGTTAGTCTTTTGAGTCGTTGGCAATTTCTAACTGGATAGAACTGGGAAAACACTTTGTGCCAACGCTGGCATAGTGGCCTCGGCCAATTCTTTGTCAATGTTTTTTTTGTAGACCACTAAAGTTATTGTAAACTAAATGCAGGCAAAACGCTTTTGGGAAACTCTAGTAATGTGTCCAGTAATGTTGCCAGTAATTTATTTACAATTACTCGGTTATGCTGAATTTTTTTTACCACTGTCAATTTCTGACTGGGTACATTTAAAAGGGTTTATTTTAAAGTTTTTATCTAGTTTAATGTATTTCGCATTAAATTTATTCTTTATCATTATTTCAACTTATGTGGGAGATGTCATATCATTTACATTATTCTTAATTAGAAATAAACAATATTTTTTTTTTGTTTCTAAACATTTGTTTTAATTTGATATTAACACTTGCTAAATATACATACGCATTAGGGTTATAACTTTTTGTATTTTTTTGCAAATATCAAAAATTACATGGTATAGCCGAGTAGGTTTTGAAAAAATATCAAGAAACACTATCTTATTTTTTAGCGGGCGTTAAAAAAGCTCAACTACCAAACGCAATGAAGTGTTAAGCAAATTTTTGTAAAATTTAAAAAAAAAAATGTATTATTTTAAATAAAACTACATAGTTTTTTGCTATCTACAAATACTATTATTAAAAAAATATATCTTCCCGCCATTCCAACACACACATTGTATTATACTAATTTAAATAAATATTCAAATAAAAAAAGGCTTTTAGAAATTGGTTTCGGTGCGGAAGGTTTTTGTTCCGAACTGACCTAAAAAAAAACTAGATTTAATTTTTTTCGCAAAAAAGTTATATCCCTAATGCACATACATTAGAGTGGCATTTTTATTTCAACTTGCGATTACTATAGAACTAGTCTTAAAAGTTAAGTGGTGCGAACTTAAGAAAAATTGGATAGCATTAACCCGTGGCGCGCCGCGATTTAAGTTTCAGATATTTGAAAATTTTTCTAAAACTGCTTTAATAAAAATGTGTCCTGCGACAGGTCATTTTTAATTAACTTTGGTATGCTAAGCACGAATATCTAAAAATTGGAATCGGACTAACGGTTTTAGAGATATGACGATTTGATTTTTAGTAAAAAGAGAGTTTTTTACTCCATTCTACAATTTTTTTTTTTTAATTATCCAATTTTTTTTTTTTTTGTTTTCGTACTAGCAAAGTAGAGAAAACAACTTTTTATTTGAGCATATTTATGTCAATATTTGCTGAAGGATAACTTGTAAATTAATCTACAAATATCTCGGAAAAACAGAAAATTTTCATAGTAAAATTTTTATGTTTTTTTAATTTTATACACATGATTATTGAAGGAATATTTACTTTAACTTTTGGTTTTCATTAATTAATGTGTTGGTCCAATATTTAGGTGGTTTAAGAAAATTTAAGAAGAATAGGATTACCCTATGGATAATGAGGAGTTAATTTACCTAAAAGTGACTGGTTAAAGAAGGACTTATCACAGGACTGGTATAATTTAATACTGAAGTGGGTTAAGCAGTGTCAATTGTCCTAAAATTACCAATAATGTTACTGGTAAAGGGAGGACATACCACTTAACCAGAATGCTTATTAACACGAAAAAGCCAGTTCGCCAGAATTTTACACATTGGAAGCTGTTTAGTTTTCGTTTATTTTATACGACATTTCGCTTTTGCGACAGTCTTGTGGTATGCCCATCTTTGGTTAGTCCTGTGGCATGCCACTAAGTGGTTTAAAGCAGGACAAATGACCCTCTCCTATGACAAGCCAATGTTAAAGTTGCCAGTTGTTTACATATGGTAGGGTTTAGCAGAGGACCGGTCTCTGGCACGAAGGGATCGATCCTGTGGCACACGCAGAACCGGTCCCATTCCCCATAGGGTACTTAATCCTTGGCGACCTGTACACAAATCCTCTGATACAAGGAAAAAAAAATTTTAAATAAATTTTAAAATATATCTCTTATTTCAGACATAAATATTATCAAATGAAAGCATTTTTTTGTGTAATACTTGAGCGCAAAAACAAAAAATTCTAACAAGGAGGTTCCGTTCATGGGTTCCGTTCGATTGCAATGAAATTTAAATGTAATAAGGAATCAAAAATTAAGAGGCCCGTATTTTTTTTTTTTTAGCTGCCCAATCTCAGAAAAAAATAAAGAAAATTTTTACCAAAATTGTTATAAAAAGCAGACAAGTATTGTTTTGAGAATACTTGACCTGTTATTTTATTAGCTGTTTCCCATTCATAAATTGATTCTTCTGTTCCTAAAGAACTGTTAAAAAAATGGCGCCAGCATTTATGGTATTTGTCAGCAAAAAATATAGCGATAGCAGATAGGCAAGCTGGTAGGTTGGCAGGGGATGAAAAGTGGTTTTATAAACAGGAAGAAATTAAAATAGCATCAGAATTTTGTTATCTAGGTGTAATTTTTACACCAGGAATGTCTTTCGTAAAGCATGTTGAACGTAGGAACAACGCAGCGGAGTCCAGCATTAATTCTACATGACAAAATTACTTAAAAAAACCAAATATTTCACTGAGTTCAAAGTGGAAAATATTTCAAGCTGTATGCAGAGCGGTACAAGGGTATGGTGCGCAAGTCTCGGGGTTTACAGCTTTTGAGACAGTCGAAAACTTCAAAGATATTTTCTTAAAAGAATATTGAAAATACCGGATTTCTCACATAATTATGGACTGGTTTTAGAAACTGGAGCTACAGAAAGACATTTCTATACATTATGTCTTCATCTTAATTATTTGACTAAAACATTGTATAAGTATAGTACGGAAAGGTTACCACATAAATTATCAAAGCTAGTTCTTCAGAAAAACATTTTTTGGGCGAAGGAAATTAATGAAATTGGTGAGCAGTACGTTTTGAGGTGGATCTATCTATGAATGAGTAGATTAACCAGTGTTTATAAATTGTGTTCATGGTTCGGTGTGGCCGTTGTGGTGTAATGGTTAGCGCTTGGGACTGTTACACAGATGGTCCCGGGTTCGATTCCCGGTGACGATAACACCAAATTAGAAAAATAATATGTATGAGTTTTCTATCACTTATATATATCGCTGCGCCCACCTTCGGTGATCCCATAGCACTTAACCCCACCGAAGTAAAAATAATGAATCAGGGCTATGAAACAAAAAGCTTCAATAAATTCGTCAACTCTACATCAGGTGGCGAGCAACAACTGTTGTAAGATTTATCTACTGCCCTGTTTGAAGCCCTTCATCTTTCACCACCTTTCATCTCTCCACTATCCCCTTTCCAAAGAAAGCAAAACATTAATTAATAGGAAGAATTTCCTGAGTGTTGCTTCTCGTTTAAAAAAAAAAAAAAGTAATACTCGCATTTACAAGCACCTCACTCCTGCTATGGGTTTGACATGCATACTTGAAGAAAATTTGTCAATAAACGAAATATATGCCATTATTAAAGCGCGATGTGACACGCTGCCGCTAATAAACTGTACGTTTAATAGTAACACTTCGTCTATCTGCGAAGATGAAAATTTATTACACTTTATGGGAAGATGCCAGATACTAAGAGAATTCAGGGTTTGTTTTTTCAGAAAAAATAATTTTGATCAAAATACGCTAATAAGTTTATTAAACGGAACATGCGACGGTTGTAACTGGAAAAACCTAGCAAATTTTATCATAATTGCCTTAAGTTACCGAAAAGTTTTGGTTACAAAATTTGAAGCTTAAAGCTTATCAAACACTGAAATATTGTTATAACACATTTGTAATTATATAGGCTGACGACTCAATGCCTCTTACTGCTTTATTTATTTTTTATATACTCAATAAAGTTATTCTAATCTAATCTTCAGATATTGTGTTATAATATTTTAGACCACGTTTTTTAAAATTCAATAATAGTAAGCAAAGCTTTGACCTTTTTTGTAAATTGAAATAAGTAAGTCGGGGGTCATTTGGGGCCACATGACCACATGGGTTAATGATGTTAGCGACATCCAAAAAAAAAAAAATTCTTCCATATCTCACAATTTAAAGTCTTTTGAGTAAAAAAAATCTATTGTAGTAATCAATTTCAAAAAATTTTAAGATGTGTGCTCGAATTTGTCGGTCAAGTAATTATTGACACATTAGTGGTCTGGGGCAGTATTTATTACTGGGCTAGTTATTAACCGATTTTGGATTTGTATATCTTTTTGAATACATAATATTATCATTATGTCGAATAATTTATCATTTAGAATAAAAACTATTACAATATTTATAAAAATTTTGCAAAGGCCTATTCGCTTAGTGTAGGCGTTGTCGTAGAGGCCTATAATTACACATGAGTTATATTCAAGTCAAATATAAACAAATTAGAGGGTACCGCATTAACATTTCCAACATTTAAACTTATGGAACACTCTAGTAACTATGTATTATAAATCAGAATTTATTAAGTGAATTTCAATAAGCTTTCCAACAATATAAAATACTACACACATTTAACAAACATAAACGTGATAAAAGCCAAAAACATATTTTGCCAGCATTTTGTATCAAAAAATTATTAAATGTCTAAAACAAATAGTCCCTTGTAAGGCAAAATGCTCGTCGCTATTTCATAACCGTACAACCGATTTTTATCATTTATATCTCTTTTTAAAGGAAGAAAATCCTAGTTTTTAAATTATTCAAAAAAAAATTTAAAAACATATATCATGTATTTATTATTTAATTTTTTTCACCAAGTTGTTAAATGCGAGTTTGGACCTGACCTGACCATATCTCCAAGCAGTTTTTTTCGAATACCACGAAAAGTTGTGCATGCACAGACATTTATACTGGTTATGCGCATTTTAAATACTTTTCATTAGATACAAAATTTATATAGTTTCATGTTAGAAAGTGTTTTGCAACCATCAGATAATGACAATCGTAATTAATTTTTATATTAATTATTGTAGAATATTTCTTCAGATAGTCTCTTTACAGGAAGAAGAAGAAGTAAACATTTTTATTGAAAAATTTTACGGACACAAGGGATACACCAGACTGCCGCAGTTTCGTCCCCCTCCTGGGACTCGTCAGTGGTTAATTTATGTGTCAATTGAACAAAGTATTTTATATTGTTAATTTGCTCTATATGAAATTTTTTTTATTTTTTGGTGTCGTACTGTGATTTGAACTCACTGCCTTAGCATCAAGCTATGCATCGTAATCTCACCTCTTAACGAGTTGAGCCACGGTCGACACAGCGATGACTGTGGCTAAAGTGGAGTTTGGTCACACTACATACAAACAAGTATTGTTTCGATCAGAAGAGACAGAATTAACTAATACCAATGCACAATTCATTTCTCAACTAGAATGCTTTTTCTTCTTAATCCTATCTCTATATAGTTTCTTTGGAATAAATATGAAAAAATCGCAAAAAACTGAAAATGGGGTAATTTTTGACGCCACTTTTTAACCCCTAAATGTGATATTCGGCAGCTAAAATACATGGGTCTCTTAATTTTTGATTATTTATAACATATGCAAATTTCATCGCAATCGAGGAAACCCATGAACGGACTCTCCTTGTAAGATAATTTTTAAATAATTTCTAGAATAGAGGAAAACGATGACATTTTTAGTGAAAATCAAAATGCAATATCTCGAAAACCGTTAGTCTGATTTCAAAATCAAAAATTAATATAAAATCATGTGTCGCAAGATATATTTTTATTAAAGCAATTTAACAAAAAAATTTCAAAAATCAAAAATTTTAGTAGCGTTGCGCCCCGTGTTAAACCTTCCGATTTTTCTCAAATTTGCACCAAATAACTTTAAGACCTTATACTAAATAATCTAAATTGAAATTTTTCAAAAACAAATTTTCTTCATACAAAATAATGCCGCTCTAACATTCATATATCAACATTACATGTTTACTATTTTCACAAGTTTCTTTAGTTAAATGTCAATCATTTTGAATTAAGTGGACGAAAAAAAAATTGTGTTAATATCCTTTGAGAAAACTTTAACTTAACGGTTCCCAAATAGAGGTCCGCGGACCCCCAGGGGTCCGTCAGACTATTCCAGGGGCTCCGCGAAGATTTGCAAGTTTATTAAAAATTCAAATTATTAAATCTTAGATGATTCTTTCTAGCAGCCTCGTAGAATAAAAATAGTTTAAGACGATCTCGGTATAGATGAATCCTTGGTTATTATGACCTAATTTTAACGGCCTGACGTTTTGATAATAATTTCAGTGTAATATCTGTTAATACGAACGTGCTAGAGATGAACTGTTTTTGACAAATTTTCATATAATTTTCCATTTTAAATTCAAAATTTCATAAATTTTGCAAATTTTTAAAAATTTCTTTAAATTTTAACAAATTTTAAACCGAACACACAGAATTTTAAATTAATCGAAAACTATATTAAGGGTGATTTGTTAGTAACTTTCTTTTTGGCAGCTCAGCTGTTTTCGTGTAACATGTTACTGTTAAACATGTTCAGTTTGGTCTATAATTTAAACATGAATAGACTTACAAACGAACAACGCTTGCAGATTATTGAATTTTATTACCAAAATTCATGCTCGGTTAAGAAAGAGCATCGTTATTAATTTTTATAATATAATTCTTTCCAATTTACAATTATTTATTATTATCTAAATTTTATGTGTTTTTTTTTTTTAATCAAATCCGAAAGCTCTCAAAAAATCACCCTTTACTTCTGAACTCAAATGAAATAATTTCCTAATATTTAAAAAATCTTTAATATTTTGTGGACAATTAAAACCAAAAGGGTAAAGAAATTTTACTCTAGGAAATATGAATCACGTTTATAGCGAATTAATTTTTCTGGAGTTCATCTTAATTGAGTGTTACTGCATTTAGTTTTTGTAATGTTTTTTATTTTTAAAATAAAAGTCCAATTTTTGTTTGTTTCGTTATTTTTACATTTTTTTTTTAATGTACCTGCCCAGCAAAAAATAACCTAGATTTGGAAGCAGTAACTACATTTGTATGCTTTCAAAACAGCGCTTCACCGCCTTGCATACAATAAAGGAATTAGGGAAGGCATTCTGCTGGGCTTCCCAAAATGCCTTCTTTAAAGCAATGAATACTGCTTACAATGAAGCAATAAAGAATGCATACCATGAAGCACTTATGTAGTCATCATACAAAAAGCGCTTCTTATTGCCTAAGAAAGCATGAATTTATTGCTTCTAAGAGCACATGAAAGAATCGCTTTTCACGTGCATAAAAGAGACATACCAAGTGGGACATCGCGAACAAAAATCATGCCTTCTGGATTTGCTTTGGGAACGCTTTGCAATTAAGTAATGCCTTCCGGAAGCGCTTCTAGGTAAGCAGTATTTTTTGCTGGTTCTAGTTGTGTCTTAAGGGATCCGTGAAGCAAGAATTTGTGGGAACCGCTGCTTCAACTAATATTTATATTGATTTTAGTTGTAAAATTCACCAATACTTATATTTTAATTATCTTTGTTTTCCTAATTTATCTTTCAGGCTTGGCCGGGCGTTAAAAGAACATTTGAATTATATCCACAAACTAATACATATGAATTGCATACTATAACAGGTAATTGTATACAATATTTTGCAGATCACATCCAACACAGTGCGTATGATCATTATTATTTATCTTACTACAAATAACTCATACGCATTTGCTAAGAACAGCTAAATCCAGTCGAGATTTATTAATATGAGACCTTAAATTTCAGTTTTATGTAAAAAAAAAAACGCATTTTTAATATTGATTTTAATTAATTACTCGCTATTTTTATATTCAATTTGTAATAAAAATTAACACAATTTTTATAATTCATAACGCACCATAAAAACATCTTAAAGCTGTAAAATCAAATCAATTAGTATCTACTAATCATGGAATGAATAAATATTAAGAACACTAAATTCAAATATGGGACTTTTCAAGCCAACTACTCCGCTACAGGAAAAACGCGTGTTGCATAAATGTCAAACTAGCAGTTTATCATATATGACATGAAACAACTTCCTAAATTTTTCCAAATTTTAAATATTATTAAATTGAGATTGTCACAAAATGAGAAAAGATCGATTTGATTTGAACCGCGATATATATTTTTAATAGATTTTGTCAAGCTGATTCCAAATCTGTTTTCCAAATTAGTTTTCACGTCAAAATTTGGAGAAAACCACGATTAAAAACGCATTAAGTTGTGTGCACACCACATCCCAGTGGTACAAAAAATCAAGCACTGGTATACCACTGGCTAACCGAGGAATTATAATTAACCACTGGTAAAGTATTTATTTTATAAAAATGATGAGGTTCGGAGTTCGAGCCCGCCCAGAAAGAAAAAGACAAAAGGACCACCACTGGCACTTTAGCAAGTGGTACAAGTGCTGGCAACAAATGCTCTCCTAATCCAAAAATGTTAACATTGTTAGACGAAAGGTCCCTCTGTTCAAAAAGTTCACTGATAAAACTACGAAATACTCAAAATGTTCAATTAGTCTGAATTATTGAACTGTAAGTTCATATTTTCGTTTAAAAACAATCATAATTAGATCTTGCTATTAAATAGAATATTCAAAGTTTTTTTAATTGTAAGGGAAAGAAATTCAAATTTTTTAGTAATTCGTATTTTTGTTTAAAAAACTTATTATATTAATATTGTTCACAATGTTTTAGTTTAATGTGGTCGTATTATACTTTATTTTAAAGTTGTTTAAAATGTCGTTTTATTGGCAAAATATTTCGTTGTGATGCAATAAAAAACTAGGCGCGGATCCAGGGAGAGGGACATACATATCAAAAAATGTGCGCCAATTTCGCATAAGTTTGTGATGTTCGTATTCCGTTATTGGTGAGCCAACTTGATATACCTCAAACTGTATGAAATAAAACCGTTTTTTAAATTCTCAAAATGGTTAAGTTCTGTATACTCAATTCATTAAAAGGTGCGAAAATTCTATTGAAAAAGTTACGAAAGTTTAAAGACAACCATATAGTTTTTCACCAAGCAGCGATAGGAAAATTACTTTTTCGTGCATGTATCTCCAGTTTTTATTGGTTTGGATGTGAAAGTTAAAAACTATGAGCAAAAAAATAAAATGAACGAAAAAACTCTTGTAAGTTTCAAGTACATATTTAATTTTGTTATTTTTTCGACTTTTTAATCGCCATAAATTAGGTGACCACTTTCATCCATGTTTACAAATTCACCGAGATCGTTTATTTTTGATGTCTCCAAAAAAAATACTTAACGACGTGGCACCTTGAAACTAAAAACATATGTTTTATACGGTTGCCACTTTTCACCACAGTCGCCATCTATAAGTCAGGTCGAGTAATTTTTGGGCCGCCCTCGTAGAGTTAAATGTCAAGTATAAAAGTAGAAAATTTCTATTTTCTACAGAATTTTTTACGATTTTACTTGACAACAGTTTCAATGCATAGAAAAAGAGACAAAAAAATCTTTTTTTACTTGTTTAGCTCATTTAATTGTCCATAGATACGTTTTTTTACAATACGAACAGGCTAATGAAGACAAATACCCAGAATTAGTTCTGAACTTTGTAATTTTTTTTATTTTTTTCAAATTAGCAACAAAAAACTTTATTGACACAGTGAAATTATTAGCATTTTCCAACGTTATTTAAATTGTTATAACTTCGAAATTGGTCAATATGTAACCGCGTCTTTTTCGCCCACTATTTGGAAAAATGAAAAAAGTTGATCCATGTTTTATTTGCATCATAAAGGAAAATAAATTCTCTAAGTCTGGCATTAACACAATATATCTTTTTTTTTTAAATGGACAGTTGGCTTGGAAAGACACATATTTTCAGTGTTGTAATTATAACACTTTATTACCCATAACAACAATAAAGTTTAACAAAAAAATAACTTTAAACATTAACTGACAGCTGGAAACCAAATACATATGCATGATATTTCAATTTGATATTGTATTTTACAAATACAATAGCCACACACACACACATACTCGTATATATTACCCTCTAACCACTACTACCAGTTACAATTTCATTAAGTCATTTGTACGTTTCAAAGAAAAACAAACATATTGATATTGTGGCTGACATTTACATTCATATTAGGGAATGCATCCCGGGATTTCCCGTCGGGTTTGGGAATTCCGGGATTTTTAAGAATACATTTTCAAACAACAAAGTTAAATATTCTACACTTTTAATGCAGCACTTTTAAATTTAAACAAATTTTTAAAGGAAAAAATTATAATATGTTCACCGCAATAGTTAACTTCACCGTTAATCTTAGACTTCGACCTTAATTTAGACTTTCAAAGTTACTCTGGATTGCTCCTAAAACAATTTAACATTATAAAAATTTGACCAAAGCACTTTCAATTACCAATTTAAAAAAATAATACCGTTTTCGGGTCAAAATCTTCAATCAGACTCATACCAAACTTACACAGAAAAGTTAAACTCCTAAAAATGTAAACAACTGTTTAATCAAGCACTTAACAAACCATTTTTGAATCGTTTTGATTAACAGTTAATTCAACTTTTCATATGATTAGTATTTCTAAACGACTCTGTATTCATACTACTGCACTGATAGTAATCCATGCATAAAAATACCAATAAATGTCAAAATAACAAAAACTTTCGTAAAATAAACCAATATTTGTTCATTTTACGAAAGTTTTAGTTGTTTTGACATTATTTTCGTATTTTTAGCATGGATTATTATGAGTGTAATTATGTGCATATCTGTGATTTGCTATAATTTCGGTTGGCAACGCTAAAAAAACATACATACAAATTCAGGTAAGATGCTTTTTTCATCTTATGCGGGATGTAAACGAGGAAGATTAAAAATGTTGAATAACTTTAATCAAGTAAATTAATTTCGCTTGCTACCAATTTATTTTATAATTTTTCTAGTTTTACCATTCTTCTTGAACTAATTTTCATTGTTTTAAACTTAAAATTTTTTATACTGAAACCTTTTTTACAGCGAGTTTAGATTGAAAAGTTTGTCTTATAGAAAGTCGATTAACTGCCTAATAAAAAGTAAATTTGTTTTGATTGAATTAAAAGTGTTTAATTAAGAAGCGTAAAATAATAAAATAAATAATCAGACACTAAAATACTGCAAAAATCAATTTTAATTGAAAATGTTTATAGTAAATTCGGTTACAAAATTTTTTTAATAAATAAAAAATATTAATCTCCAGATACAAGATCAAAAACATTACAATTCAACTCAAAAAAGAATAATTAAAAAATAATACTGCAGGCACTTGAGATATGAGATCGAAAACTAAAACATAAAAAGTCAACACTTAAAATGGGGAATATATTTTAAAAGCCTAAATTAACTTTTTTCGGCTAAGAAAATCATTCTTTAATACACTCAAAGCATTTACTGACTCGTTAGAAAGTATTTTTCTGATTTTATTAACAAATGTCCCTGTTACCAAAAACACTTGCTCACTTTCTACAAAAGTTGGATGAATAGTAAGAATTACTTTATACTGTATTTATACTACAACCAAAAACTACTTGTCAAATTCCATAAAAATGTTTCAAATGTTTTCTCTTCTACAGCAGCTCATTCTAATTTCGGCACTTTCTTTTATTTCCCGGGATACCGCAACAAAATTCCCGGGAAAGAGGGAACTTGCAATAACTGAAATTCCAGGGACTGGGAAGCCTGGGAAAAACCCTAGTCTAAACTCAATATTAATCAAACTCTAAGTTTGAAAGGAATTGCTGTTATAAAATAAATTTCTCTCAGACATAAAAAAAACTGAAAATTCTGAGAAAACCCAGAAATTTAAAATGGAGAATTATTTTTATAAAAACTCTCAAGGCGTGTAATACATTTTGCTTACAAAAAATATGCTTTAATATGAATAATTTTATTAATCATTTCTCGAGCGGAAACACGGGAATTTCAAAGAAATTTCCTGCTTCCCCGGAAATGAAAAAGTGTGGGGTTTTGCATTCCCTAAAACACATTCACACAAGTGTACACACACAAGTGTTCTCACATAAGTATGCTCAACGGTTATAATATTTTGAATAATAATGAAAATCTTTTAAGATGTTTTAGGGCTAAATAAATATGGAATGTAGTAATCAAAATTAATAAGCAATATGTTTACCGTAGTAAAAATCTTTATGAGTTATAAGCCACACACCGGAAAACGATTTTTTGGCTTTAAATTAAAAAAAAATGTTTTTTTCAACGGCACAAAAAACCAAACATGTATTTTTATTTCCAACTACCAAGCCAGCAAACGGGCTTTGAGTCAATAATGGGCTCAAAAAACATTATTACAATTTCAAATTTTTGTATGAAAGTGGTTCATTCAAAAGAAAAATTTCCCTCATAAATTGGAGTATATTTTTAATCATATTTGAGTAAAAAACATGAATCTAAATTTCCCTCGTAGATTGGAGCCTCTTTTGAGTCATTTCTGAGTCCGAAAGAAATCATTTTGGGGTCTTGTTTAATATCTTTTGGATTCAAAATTATTTATTTTTATGTCTTTTAAATATATTCCAAAAACATTAATTTTATTATTAACAACTACAATTGGTTTACAATATTAGAATTCACCAAATATATTAACATTTTTTAAAACAATCATTACACTTTCTCCCGGTTTTCTAATTTCTAACGGTTATCTCATTCGACTTGACACATTCATTCACCAATAAATAATATCACCATTTAAAATTGCCCTGATTTGTGCCATTTAAAATTGCCCTGAGGCAGTGAAAACTTTTTTAAGCTGATAATTTATATACATGTTAATTTATATAGATGTTTATATACAAGCCTATTAAAAATTCCAAAGGTTGTGCTCAACATTTTGTAGATATTGCTCAATATAATAGTGCTCAATCTAAAATACCTCTGTTTTTAATAAAATCTAATATTTTCAATCCTTTTTCTATACAATGCAACAAAAATGGTTTTTCATCATTTTTTACGAAAAATTGTCAAGCATACCCGGGTATGATGGCTGCCGATATAAGGGGTAAATCGCAAAAAGTACTTGTACATTTAGTACCAAACAAATTTTACAATTTCCCGCTTAATTATTTCCCGCTTAAATGCGAAAAAAAACTCTGAATTTTGAATTTGCTTTTAAGCGGGGACTACTGTGTCTAATTAATTTGGTACTTACAATCAAAATAAAGAATACTTTAATCATTAATTTATTAAACAGTATTTAAACGTGTAGTTAGGGTTTTTGTTTCAAAAAAATACAAGTCAAAAGGACCTATCTAACATAACTGTTCGCATGTTAAAAATATGTATTTTATTTTAACAGAAATAAATTTGTCCGTGTTTTTTAATAATATTGGCGATGAAAACAATAATATATTTCATACAAACATGTTTTTTGCTTCTACTGTAAAATTAATTAAATGTTAGTTAGGTCGGTTTGCGTTTTAGGTAATGATATATATTATGTCCTGTGGATCCTTAAGAGTAACAAAGGACCACAACGAAATCGTCCATTCGGTTCATTTATGATGCAAGATGTTTCATTTTTCTTAGCTTAGACCACTTTTTGTATTATAGCGATACGTAAATTAAATCGCTTTTATTTTCTGTAACTTAAATACCAAGTTTTCCCCTTCATCTTTGTTTAACAAATATTACGAAAGAAATCGCATAGTCTAAATGTCCCTTAAGCTAGTAATAGTTAGAATCATATAGTATATATAGTATAGTATAAAGTAGTAATATAAATGCAATATAAACGAAAATGTAATATAACATATACACAGAAAAAAATCAATTTAAATTGATGGATCATTTTCAATTTAAATTTTGTCATATTAACAAACAATTAATTGCATTTACAATTTATCGTTACAAAAGTAAAAGTTTATTAATATAACAATTTTTTTATTCAAAATACACCATCAACACATTTTTCTCTGTGTATTTAAGGATAACAGTAGTAATAGTAATTTAGGATACTATATTAGCTACACCATTTCAAGATTAATTTCGGAAAATATCACTTTAATATCAGACGGAAAAACTGTTGTTCTGCTAATGTTAAAGTTCAATTTTTAAAGTAAATTTTAAATTACCCAGGTGAAAATGTTCATATATTGTCATATATGGCCACATATATGAGTTCATATATGAATTCATATATGTTCGGATCCGAAATTTGAGGGTATGTGGACATATATGGTCATATATGAATGTTTATATGTGGTCATATATTATTACTTTTCCTACATGCTCGTATAAAAAGTCCATTTTTTAAGTTTTTATCAAAAATATTGTCTTTTTATTTAAAGAAAATGTTTCTATTATACTTCTAAGAATATGTTACTGATAAATTCATACGTATTCATATAAGCTCAAAAATGTATAATATGTTGAACATTTTTAAATCATTTTATTTTTTGTAAAAATTATATTGAAAAGCGAGATAGTCCCGCCAAAAGCGGGATGGTTAGTTATGTTAGGTACTACCGATTCAGAATTAAGCACATCAAATGCAATTGATATTTCTTTAGATTCAAGTGAGATATCTCATATGAACCAAAACATGTTTCGTGAATTGTATGCAAATAAATAGTTCGCCAACTCTCCATCAGGTGGCGTTCGCCAACTCTCCATCAGGTGGCGAGCAACAACTGTTCTAAGACTTATCATCTCGCGCAATTACAGTGTTGCCATGTCTGAAGCCCTTCATCTTTCCCCATCTTTCATCTCTATACTATCCCTTTCCAAAGAAAGCAATACACTAAATATAGGAAGTATTTCCTGAGTGTTGCCTCTCTTTAAAAAAAAAAAAAAATAAATAAATAGTAGGTGAAGCAGTATTAAAAGTTTAAGATATACTGAAACATAAATTACAAAAAAACTGCGTAAACAGCTCAATTAGATTCAATATTATAGTTAAAATAAAAATCATAAAATACGTTTATATTATTAACTCATTCTGTACTATCGTCTTTATAAAATATGGAAACTTTAAAATTTATTTTCTTTTAAGTATTTTTGTCATGAATTAGTACAGCGGCGAGAATTGGTTAAAAAAAAATTGTCCTTAAGTAGTCATATCTGCTAAAACATTAAAACATATTGCCCATATATGAAATAATATATGAATTCATATATGGAGATATCTGGTATATATGAAGTAATATATGAACCAATATATGCAATATATTATCATATATGGTGTCATACATATCCATATATGAACTTTTACTTTGCATGTATTTCCCATATATGATCCCATACATTACATATATATACATATATGCCCATAAATGGAAACATATATGTTCATACATGAAACCATATATGACAATGTATGATCATATATGAACTTTTTCAACTGGGTAGAAAAAAAATTGTTAAATCAGAAGTTATCGCCGACATTAAGAAAACGTCTATTGCAAAATGCATTAGTAAATTGTAAACTTTTATTGTAAAAGTCAATGAGACACAGTGAAATGTATTTTGGCGTTTTCAATGGAGTTTTAACAAGTGTAAAATCTAAATTTTTGTAATAACATTTGAATATTTATAGTAATATGCAAATCAGCCTATATAACGATCAAATAGTTGTAATATCATCTGAATATATACAGTAACATGCAAATCAGCACATATAACGGTCAAATAATCGCAATAACATTTGAATATATAAAATTCACTAAATTTCGTAAGTTAAAAAAAAAGTAGAAGTTTAACCGGCATAAATGTAAAACCAATGGAAAATTAATAATATTAAACAAAAAAAAAACAATTCATTTATTTTTAATTTTACTATATAAAATCAATAAGTGTTTCATAACTATAAATACACATAACCTAGTTTATCAAAATTTACCAAAATTTAAGAAAAATATTTTAAAGTAGCAGTTTTAATTATGCGTGGAGCCTCCTTTTTTCAATCAACTCGAAAATTTGATCAGACATATTGTCTACCAGACTTATTCGAAGTTTTTCCGTTATAGATCTCCACGCATCAATAACTGCTTCTTTTAGATGAAAAACGCTTTCTTATTGACGGGTTTGTTTGTAAACTCGACGGGTTAATACTTCCAAAATATTCGCAATGGGGTTTTGATTCTTAGAACGTGTAGGCCATTCCAATACGCTAATATTTTTTGATGATAGCTACTCCGTCGTCTGACGACTTACATGTACTGAGGCATTGTCTTGTTTGAAAATTGATTCTTCTTCGTTGCTATTTTCAATAAATGTCACCTTTTTCTCTTTTAATAATAAAATTACAGTAGAATTCATTCTGGTGCTTATAAATGCCAAATCAACTATATCGTTTGAAACAAAGAGCGCCCAAACCATATCGTGGTTCTCCAATAGCTGTTTAAAACCATCTATACCATCAACATTGAACTTTTTCTCATCAGAAAAAATCACTTTTAAAAGAACTTTATGTGTAAACAGTCCTACCAACAACAGCGATTATTGACGTACCTTTCTCCAGTTGGTTTGTAAATTACTTTTCGCGAATTCATGTCGAGCAGCTTTGTGGCGGGGCACAGACATCAGCTTTTGGCGAGTAATTCTCTGGGAATCCTTTACCTTACTTTCATCAATTATCTGTGTTGCTGGCACAGCTGACTATTTAACGCAGGTTCCGATCAGAAAGCTTTTTTTGTTTTGTTTTTACCATAATCAGTGGGATTATTTGCAAAATTTGTGACAACCACATGTGAACGGTTTATTTTTCAAGCGATTTCCCGAAAACTTGATACACTTTTTACATAATCTGAAATTTGCCTTTACTATTTATTTGCCTTTATTTGCTATTCTTCTTTGTTTACCGTTATGTGTAATTAATTATATTTATGAAACACCAACAAAATATTATTACACAATTTTTCTCTTAAATCAATTAAGTAATCTCTTAAATTTTACACAATAAAAGATCAGTTATTACACTCTTAAACACAGTTTTGTGTTTAAAAAAATGTATTATACATACAGAGAAACATTTTGCCAACTAAAATTCGGATACTTCGACTCAACTTCGGTTATTACGAATTTCAGTCTGTTGGCACAACTGAACGTTAACATTCACAACAAAGTTCGGTTAATTCAACAGAATACTAGTCACAACACAAAAAGTATTCAGAAATATAATTTATATATCGTTGTACTAACTGAATTTATAAGTTGTTACTTTCTTTCGGCCTGCCGAAACCACTGAAGTAAGGAACATAAAATTTAATACGAATGTTCCTTTTACCGAGTAGACATTCGCTAAGATTGGATTTTTGGGAATTTATGCGGTAGGGGCGAAAAAAATCTCCCTTGACCATACCCACTTGTTATTTAGAAACCCTAATTTTAAATATGTGTTCACTGTGGTATTGGCTAATTCCCTTATAAGGTTTATTTTGGAAATTTCTCCAGGAACGGAGGAAACTATAGGTTGAGAGGAGTAAAGTCTCCTGATATATATTTTTCATGACATTTATAATAATACCAAATTCTTTCTTAGATATGAGTCATTCCATGGCAAACCGAACGATTTTCGACGTATTCGGCAGACGTATTCTTAAAAAATTAAATATTTGACACGTTTTTTGTAAAAAAAAAAAAACTAAAAATTTTTTAAAGAAGTTATTTGTGTTTAAAAATTAAAAAAAAAAAAAACATGAAAAATTTTCCGACATGTCGATGTTTTAATTGATGTTTTTTCAGAACTATTGCGCCGATTTTAATGGTTTATGACTTATTTTAATGGTCTTGTACTCTTCTTTTTCTAAATTTATTTTAATATATATGCTGTAGATTTTTAATGCTTTTATTTTAGTTTTTAAAGGCTTAACAATCTTATAGCTATAATACAAATTAAATTTCATTGGTATTTTCTATCCCCAAGCCTCTGAGGGTTAAACATTTTTTAAATTACAGTAAAGATAATTGTAGTCTTAATAAATTTAAACCTTGATGAAAACATTAAAGTTTTGTTCAATTTTTGACAGAATATGCTATTTTCATAAAATGTCGCTCCAAATACAAACTCGAATTATCATTTTTCCAATTTATTTTTTTTCTTTAATAACAACTAATATATTACAAAAATAGCAAACGACATCTGCAAATTAGGCATTTTAAAATTTTTTTTAAATTTTTGCATTTTTATCAAATTCATGGTTCATTGTGGATACCTGGCTAAAGTGGGTTAATGATATCCGATGAGATCAGAATTGCATATCAGATTAATTTTGAGTATATTAAATGAATAAATGAAATAAAAAGTAAATTTTTACGAAATTTAAAATTTTGGGAATTTTTAATAATAAAACACAAGTTTGTTATAATTTTTATTAAAAATAAAAATTATGTTTTTTCGACCTTTAATTGTGCAATGAAAATGAAAATTATTCAAGTTCGAGGCCATATACTCTATATTTCTTCATTAGGATATTGTCCTAACAAATAATCTATAGAGTTTTTGTTTTCAAATTTATTATTTGACCCTTTCAGGAATGTGTTGATAGATCTATTTCGGGAATTTTCTAGGTTCCCATCATCAGAACACGTTTTGAAAGCGGTAACAATCCCATGCCAAACCTCAAGCATTCATATGAACTAGTTTACTCACTACATGAGAACTAATATACATATGAGTTTGAAATTAAAGATTATAACCATTGATCAAAAAATAAATTGAAAACTTGTTTGATGTGCAAGATCCACCTCAATTTATTTTTTGATCAATGGTTATAATCTTTAATTTCAAACTCATATGTATATTAGTTCTCATGTAGTGAGTAAACTAGTTCATATGAATGCTTGAGGTTTGGCATGGGATTGTTACCGCTTTCAAAACGTGTTCTGATGATGGGAACCTAGAAAATTCCCGAAATAGATCTATCAACACATTCCTGAAAGGGTCAAATAATAAATTTGAAAACAAAAACTCTATAGATTATTTGTTAGGACAATATCCTAATGAAGAAATATAGAGTATATGGCCTCGAACTTGAATAATTTTCATTTTCATTGCACAATTAAAGGTCGAAAAAACATAATTTTTATTTTTAATAAAAATTATAACAAACTTGTGAAAAAAGGCAGAGTACCGCCTAGTTTACTTTCCCTGTTTTGTTAACTAACTTAACAAAATATAAAAAATGAGAGAGAAACAAAAAAACGTGTATTGAATATCCACCAGAGGTGGATCTTGCACATCAAACAAGTTTTCAATTTATTTTTTGATCAATGGTTATAATCTTTAATTTCAAACTCATATGTATATTAGTTCTCATGTAGTGAGTAAACTAGTTCATATGAATGCTTGAGGTTTGGCATGGGATTGTTACCGCTTTCAAAACGTGTTCTGATGATGGGAACCTAGAAAATTCCCGAAATAGATCTATCAACACATTCCTGAAAGGGTCAAATAATAAATTTGAAAACAAAAACTCTATAGATTATTTGTTAGGACAATATCCTAATGAAGAAATATAGAGTATATGGCCTCGAACTTGAATAATTTTCATTTTCAATAAAACACAATTTTAAAAAAATTGATCATTTTCGGCCGTCTTGCTGGTTAAAGTTTTCCAAAAAAAAGAACAACTTAATTTCTTCAATTTGGAACCATTGTTTAATGGACACCCTAATGTACATATTTTTTGCACTAAAAAGCATATTTTGGATTTTAAGTGCATATTATTTGGTTTTTAGCGCATATTTCGATTTAAATGCATATTTTAAGCACATATTTTCGATTCTTTACTGCATATTTTAAGAAATTCCTTTCCATACTCATTACATTTTTTTAACTATTGTATTTGCAACTGATTATGGATATTTAGACTCATTTACAAAAATATAAGTTGAATTACAAATGATTGTTCCGTTTGCAAATTAAATTAAAAAAAATGTCGGTGATAATTTCTGAAAACTTTTTATATTTGCGGAAATACGTGCTACTAATCTGAATATCATTTTACAATTCATAAAACTCTGTTTTTTTTCTGCTGAAATATATCTTGAAATGGTGTAGTTATTAGCAAGTTGTTATGGTTTGTAATTTGAAAGTATAATGTATATGAACATTCAAAAAAAAGTCTGTAGAGTCAGCCACATTTTTGCTGGGAGGATCTTTGCAGAAAAATTCCTTATATCAGCAAAAAATGTGTAAAATTCAGCAAAAATTATGCTAAAATTAATTAATTTTTATTTTTTGCTTATATTAGAAAATTTTCTGCAGGGATCCTTTCAGCAAAATGTTGCCGACTTTACTGACTTTTTTTCTGAGTGAAGTTATTAAATGTTCATTTACAAATGACTTAATTTATAATATATTTTGACGTCATTATTATTACACATGATTTCATTTGTGGTTATTTTATTCATTCATATATTTTTATGGAGGTGGTGATATTGAAAAATAATATAAATTATTCTTGTCGAAAAGAGATAATTTTATCTTAAAATAACTACAAATGATAATGGGATGAAACCGATTGATAATTTATCTTTTGTTGAAAAACCTCAAAGAAATTTCAGTTTAAAGTAATATAATAAGGACATGCCACATGGGTGGTTTGATAAGTTGTACACTCATACAAATAAGTCTGTAAATAATTTACTAAAACTTAGTTAAAAATGACGTTGCATTTAAAATATGATTTCAGATTCGCAATCAGCGACCCATAGAACTTTCCAAATAAATATTTGATACAAGTCCGGTGACTTAAAAAAAAAACATCCGCGATATTAAATCGTCCATTTTGAATTTTGAAAATCCAATTACCTTTAATAGTATACAATAAAGGCGATCATATTTAAAAAAATCATCCGCCATATTGGTTCCGACATTTTGAATTTTAAAAATCTAAAAAAATCTAAAATCTAAAAATCTAAAAACTAGTGACAATTTTGAAGCAAATTCCGAAACTTTTCACCTTTATTTTAGATCAGCCATTTTGAATTTTTAAAATCGAATGCCAGATTCGAGCTCAGCGACACCAAGATCCGCCGTGTGCCAATTTTCAAGCTAATTCTGCACTTCTTCACATATTTTGAAGCTTCTCTGAAAGTAGTAGCTCATTAGCCTTATTGGCTAAACCATCTTTACCTCGATATTGCGCCACTAGACTTTTGAAATCCATTATACAGCTCTGTACGTCAAGCTCAATTTTGGACAGGGGGAGGGGGTATCCCGTTCACAAAGAATTCCCCACATATATACCCAAGTTAAATTGCGACCTTAGGCTTATAAACCTTACAAGCCTAGATAAAAGTTAGTAGAAAAATTAGTAAAGCCGTTAGCAATCCAACTTTGAAAGTTTTAAAATAATTTTTTGTTCACATTGAGATATTAGTTAAAAAATTTGTTATTTTCACTTGATGAAATACTAAATTTTTAAATAATTTTTTTGGCTGAATTTACTAAAGTCTTAAGATATTATGTTGATAATCAGAGCCAGCAGAGGTCGTTGTATTTGCGTTTTTTCTTTTTTGTATTGTGTCAGTATAAAATAGGGAAGTGAAGTAAACACGTCGTATTAGAAAAATATTTAGAAACATTTATGCAAATGTTTTATATGGTTTGTATTTTAGTTGTCTTATTATTTATAATAACAATTTTCACGAACATATGGCGCTTAGTTTTCATTCAAACAACTAAAAATTTATCTAAAATTTAGGTTTTTGCTGTTTTTATTTTACTAATATTTAGAAAAAAGATTCTGCTAATTTTACTGCTTTTCCTGCAACGTCATTTTAAACAAATTTTTAGTAACTTTTCAAATATTTAATTATGTAGTTAAATTCGTTAAGCGTCTCCCTTAACATCCTGCCGAAACTATTTGGGATAAATGTCAGAAACTTAAGCTTGAGCTTATTTAGTCTAATACACTGAAGATATACTTTACGAATTGTTGATAAAATCTTGATATAAATTTGGTTTGAACAAAAAAAACTTCCCCTCGACCTATGCAAATCATTTAAGGTAGCCATTTGAAACTTGAAATTGAAACACCCACTACAAAAGATTAAATAAATTTATTAAAAGAGGAAATTCCTTAGAAAACCAATTTGGTTTTCTTCTAAATATATTTCGGTATTTAAAATTATCGCTAACATAGTATCGTGGTTTTAAGGCAGCCACAGGTATTAACAATTATTTGATTTTGTAGTTTTTCTGCATTTTTAAATATTTGTTTTCGTAGGCTTGCCCCGCTACAGGAAAAAGTACATCGTAATGATGTCAAACTTACAGTACTTGCTTTCTTGTGTGATGCGAATAAAAAATGGGACAATTATTTCAAAAAGTCGACCACGTAGGAGTGGTTAAATATTCACGAAGTTTGCACTAATTTTTAGTATTTTATTTATAATAGTTTAACTGAATTTGGAAAATGATAGAAATTTAACTATATCAATAGTTTTTTTATGGAGAATTTGAAAAAATATAAAATAGTCCTGAATTTGTTTCTAATTCTGTTTTTAGTGTATTAGAAAACTCCTTGTATCTAAACATCTATCTTTTTTTTATTTATAAAAAATAGTTTAGATGATTTTCTATTGATTCAGAAAGTATCATCGTGTGACTCCTAATTTTCACATGTTTGTATGTTAAAACTACATGGCGTATGATGAATATTATAACATGCATTATATGATTAATCGATGGTTTTAACGAATATTATTACGAATCCGAGTTACAAGATGAAACATTCTATACCATTTTTTTATAAATACCCAGTAACTGGTATGGTCATGTGACTAGAACTTACTTTTAACATATACTTTTAACATGGGCTTGTCATAGGAGGTGGCGATTTCTACCTTTAGAGCTCCTTGTGACATGCCGGAGATCTTGCCGAAGACAACATGTCACCATACTGGATCAAGTGAATACTGGATTAAACACAACAAGTTAAAAGTACTTAGCATGCAACTAGTCTTATATTAGGCAGTATTTGATATGTGACATTGCCAGTGCAAAATGATATACCACGTGACGTATCTAAGTATACATACAAAATGATATACCACGTGACGTATCTAAGTATATATATACATAATATTGAAGAAAAATATTTGGTAAAAAGAGGTCACATTTTAATCGCAATGTGTTATGTTGCAGATCCAGTATAAAATGAATAGTTTCGTGATATATCGCTGGACTGCTCAAAGTGGACAAGTCACAGGACAAATTCAAAATAATTGTCATGTTACCTGTCAACAGGTTACAGAAAGAACACAGACGATCCCAGTCACTGAACTTATCTAATATAAAGGTTGAAATATTCAAAATCGAACCATTTTCAATCGCTGTTATCTTAAAAATTACTTGACTATTAATGGTTTGAAAATTTATGGTTTGAATAAACTATTATCTTCTCATTTTATTTCAGCAATTAAGGTTTTTATAATTAATATAGTTTTGTAAAAAATGGCTTTAGAGCTTAATCGTAGAAAACTTTTTCTGCACGAATATAATATAAATAAAAGTTTTCCATATGTTTGATAGCAAAAAAAAGTTAAATTAAGGTATCCAACGGTAAAAAATTTATTAAAAAGCTATGATGAACGTTTGTAAATTAAAAGAATGCGTGGACGTGGTAGTGACCATGGCCAAAAGGACCTAAAAGAGGTGAAAAGGGTAACAAACGCTTTAACAAAGGATCCAACCGTTTCATCTCGCGGAGTTCCAAGTAAAATCACGAAATCGCAAAATCGTAATGTTATAAAGCTAAGGTATGACCAGACTGGTACAATATAAGCTGAAATTAATAGCGAAGAATGCTTAAAAAACGGCTGTTGCAATTTGTAAGATCTTACAATACAAAACTGTTATTTTGGTCTGGCCGAGCCAAGAAAACAATCCACCAAATTTGTCCAGAATTACGTCAAATAGTAAAATATTGCCCAAGTATTAACTATAGAAGAGTTTAGATCGAAGTGGAATTTGACAGCCAGAAAAGTGTATGAAAGTCTTGTGCAAAAATTAATGGGACGAATTCGAAAAAGAGTGCGATGTTTTGCATATCAATCGGCTTCTGATTATTTTTTTGAGCATATTTTAGTTACTATATTTCTGTATAATAAAGTAAAAAAAACAATTTCAAGAGCATTCTGGGATATATTTTTATTTAAAAAACAAAGGGGTTCGATTTTGGTTATTTCAACCTTTATTATGTCACATTACCGGTTTTTACACCATTGAAAAATGCATACAATTTTTTTCCTTTTTAAACATGATTATTGGGTTGTCCCGAATATGGCACTTTTTCGAATTGCATATTAAAGGGCTGAATATGGGAAGAATAACTAAACAATTTTTGAAGTGAATCTTAAGTTCCCTACAGCGATTGAAGTTGCTGGTTTTAGTGCATTTTGACAAAACAAAAAGTCTCGAATTTTTTTAATTTTTGGCTTATTGCCGAAAAAAAAAATGTTAAAATTTTCTGTAGAGTAATTTTGGTCCACCAGAGGATTTTTTAATTTAGACCAAGTACAATTTCTATACTTTCTGTTTTTTTTTTAATTTAAAAATTTAAAATTTTTTTTCAGTTATAAGCAAAAAATTACGAAACTTTTGTGCCCTATTTCGAAAAAAATTCGGAATAAGGTCAAAATGCACTTCAACCAGTAACTTCAATCGCTGGTAGGGAACTTCAAAAATGGTTGACTTATTTTTTCTCGTATTTAGCTTATTAAGACGCATCGATTGAGTGCTATTCCTAATTTGTTTTCTATTCGGGACACCCAAATGTTTATTTTTCAAATAAATACCAGAAACAAGAATCGTCTAAATGACGTTTTCGGATAGAACTCTTTGGTCGGACTCTATTAATTTTATAAAACTGCCACCGATTCCATTATATGGAACGGGCATGTCTCTATTACACGGCGTTGTCATAGGAGGGTGAAATTTGCCCCATGTAACATATCACAGACCTAACCTGGGATATATCACCGCACTATGTCTTTAGAAGTCGACTCGTCATTTCCCGTATGGTAAATATAAAACAAAATCCAGATTTTTAGATAAATTGATTTATTTTACGTTAGAAAGTGTTTTGCAACCGTCAGATAATGACAATCGTAATTAATTTTTTATATTAATTACTGTAGAATATTACTTTAGTTAGTCTCTTTACAGGAAGAAGAAGAAGAAAACATTTTTATTGAAGAAACATTTTTACAGGAAGAAGAAGAAGAAGAAGAAAACATTTTTAACGTAAAACTTTATATAACAAAATTTTGATTAATAAGTTTAAGTTAAACTTTCTAATTCCACTAAATATATTATATTAAATTAAAAGTTTGTTATAATTTTTATTAAAAATAAAAATTATGTTTTTTTCGACCTTTAATTGTGCAATGAAAATGAAAATTATTCAAGTTCGAGGCCATACTCTATATTTCTTCATTAGGATATTGTCCTTCATTTTCATTATTATATTAAATTTTAAAAGTTTAATATCATAAAGCTAACGTTTAATCTATGAAATACTTCATGTTCTTATTTTTTTCTTCTTTTGTTTTAAAAGACTGCATGCATGTTGCATCCGAAGCAGGTGATTATGCCTTTAAGAAGCAACCAGTGCGTACAACACTTTTCGCAACCAGTAACAACAACGAGGATACAGAAACCGCAGCATTATTACATTTAGAAGACTCCTTACAAGTTTGTGGTTTGTATATTATAGGAGAGCCAGATACTATTGTAGAAATAACGATGAAACACTATGATGTTAATTGTGAAACGGGTGGTTTAATGGCGGTAGGTTAAAGGATTTTAATATGCAGGATAATACAAAGCAACATTTTATAGCAAAACAAACTTTTTTTTTTCCAATTAGTTTGTAGATGGCTGGGAATTAAATGGTGAATATTTTCCTAGTTTAAAGGATCATCATCGGTTATTAGACGATAGAGTTCAAGAATTTTGCAATAATTACAAACAATGGTAATTTTAATAGAGTTTGATTTAATAAAAGTTCTTTGTATTACAAATTGTATTTTTTTTTCTCTGTGCTGCTCTACTTTTTAGGCCTCGTTTAACTAATAAAAAGTTCTTCCGGTCTAGTCAAAATGGGGCACTATTACAATATCGCATACCGGTTAAAGGTAGTTTTATAGCCAATGTGCGTTTTCATAAAATAACACAACGTAAGTGGAATTAAGTATAATTTTTGGTTTGTTAATTAAATCACAAATTAATTATTAACAGAATATTGTTTTTATTTCATATTTGTTGTGTTTTTATTATTTCCGTTTTTAGCTTGTAATATTTTGGTCCAAGATACTGATGCCTTATATCATATGTCTAACTATGGCCGTAATCGTAATTGTTCTATATCCGCTTTATTTCCGGCTGTTGTATCTATAGCTAATCTAAAGATAGGTGGCAAAGCTGTACGGCACGATAAACCAAATTATGAGGTAAGTGAAAATATTAAGCCATTTCAATCCGAATTTTTTGATGAGATATGGTAGAAAGACGTACTGCAGTACTTAATGGTTACTTAATGAAGTTTTTTGTAATTTTGTGGTGGCCTCTAATGTTGGAGTTTTGAGAACTTTTTAAAAATGTCAGTACTTTTTAGACACATTTTTAAAATTGTAATATATAATATGCTCTCATGTCGCGGTGATTGTCGTCTCTAGCTAGTCCAGAAATTCCGTCCTGTTGGCAAAATTCCTTAGTCTCGTCCAGCTCATTCCATGGTTTTTATTCATAAGCAGCGCAATAACACCTATCGTTTGCGTACGTGACGAAATTCGTAAATTTTTTTAATAATATACAACCATTAGACTTTAAATGCGGCAATATATAGTTTTATCGAAAACAAGGCATACACGTTTCTGGTATGGAACTATATATAACTATGAATAGGTCAAGATGTTGTTTTATCCAAAATGAAATACAATTTTTTTAATATTACACTATATGTTATTATATATAATTTTGATTTGTGTTATATCTAATAATACATATATTCGTACATAATTAGATTAGCCATCAACAATTATATATTGTAAAGGGTGTTTTTATAGAGGTATAGAACTTTTAAATGGAATAAAACAAAGATGAATTTTTTAAATTGACATGAAATTTACTCTATTCGAAAGATAATCTTCTGGCATTATAATTTTAATATGACTTCTGGCATATGACTGTCTCGGATGTAGTCTAATCTGGAGTTCCAATTTTCGATGACTTTTTCCAACATTTGTGGCCGTATATTGGCAATAACGCGACACATGTTGTCCTCCAAGTGGTCAATCGTTTTGGGCTTATCGGCGTAGACTAGCGACTTCACATATCCCCACACAAAATAGTCTTTTGAAACCACAGCTCTTGAACATCATGGTTGTTCAATTAATGAACAAAGAAGTCAGTAATCATGGCTCTATAGCGGTCACCATTGACGGATAGACTGATTGGGGTCTTCCTCTACGCTACGCTCTACAACAGCAATGATTTCTTCTGTACGCAATGTACGACTTCTCTGTGGATGCATATTATCATTTAGAGTAAAAGTGGTGCGAAAACGTTCCATAGTTAATCGAATTAATTGCTCTGATGGACGATTATGTTGACCGCAAAATGTACGTAGTGCGCGATACGTATTTCTAAAAGAACCATGATTTCCAAAATAAATTAGCACAATTTGGAAGCGTTTTTTCAGGCGTCAGTCTATTCATGTCGAAATGCCAAACCTAACAAAACATAAATCACTAAGCAGCTGACGAAATGGCAGCCAGTTTAAAAAGTGGTGCCAACTTAAAGTTCTATACTCGTATAAAAAACACTCTTTATATGTCATATTCGATTTTATATTGGTCGATATGCAATGAGATGCAATTATATGTGGCAATGTATTAAAAAATTTAGAGGAAACAATTTTTATATATAATCATACATAAGCATATATATTAACATATAATGCAATAACATATATATTTATATAAAATAATGCATGCTTATATGTAAACGTTTTTAGTCGGGTATTTATGTCAGCTCAATCATTCTGTTTATTATCGCATCAGAACGAAATATTTGTCGATATTACAAAATTTTAAACAACTTTAAAATAAAGTATAATATGACCACATTAAACTGAAACATTGTGAACAATATTAATATTATAAGTTCTTTCAACAGGACCTTACAGATAAAATTACAAATTACTCAAAAATTAAATTTTTTTCTCGATTAGAGAATAAGCACAATACAAGTAGCAACGGAAAGAAAACACGTCACGGAAAAAATAATTAACAAAATAGCAACGAAAAAGGAAAACTGAAAAATCAATCTCAATTACACTACTCAACAATTATTAACTTTTTGCAGAACTTGTCTTTGAAGCACTTATTTTTCAATAGACTTGGGTACGCTAAATCCAAATCTAAAAAAAAAAAAATTTAAAGATAATTTTGTGTAGATTTATATTCTTAAAAAATTTCATGATTTTGCGTCAAAATTACGAAGAATTAAGCAAAACATAGAAAAATAAATGTGAATGATGTAAATACAAAAACAGCGCTTTTATTTTTGCGAGATTTGGATTCAGCGTACATGCGTACGGAAATCGAAGCACGAAATCAAATGTCAAATGTGTAGTAGTAGGTGTTGGGCTCGGTTATTCAATTGAAGAATAATAAATAAAAAAATATATATATCATAGTGGAACCTAGGTTTTGATATTAGGAAGAAACTTGTAGTTTTGAAAATTATTTTCAGATTTTGTGTTTTTTTTTTTTTCTTTAAAAATATACAACACACTCCCCACTGTGCAACATTTTAAATTTATTGTAAAACTAAATTCTTATAAATTTTAGTGTGGTCTATTTGGAGATCGTTTAGAAATTGGTGGCTCTTCGGGACTAGAATCAACAGCTATGGAAAAATCTAGCGATGTGTGTGGGTTTTCTAATGAGTCAGGTAAAACCTAAAAAACTATCATAATATTGTCAATATCAAATCTTAACAAAAAACATTAAATTTCAATAGGTCCCGAACAAGCTATATTTTGCGGTGTAACAACTATTCGTTTAATTTCTACTGGCCGTTTTCAAAATCAAGCTTCGGTGATGATACGCAAAGCAGAAGAGCATGATTTGGATATAGCAACATTAGTGTGTGCTCTATAAATTATTGACATATTAAATTAAATTAATAAAACATAATTAAAATTGTTCCGTACCAGAAATATATATAATTAATTAGCAGAGCATACAGAGATAAATAGAAAACTACATATAAATTAAAATTACAGTGTGTCCAAAAAGTATGTGAATTAGTATTTCGAAAGAAAAAAACATGTAAGAAAAAGTTGGCATAGGGCAAATGATTTCCCTCCTACAGTAAGCGAAATAGGTGAACAAAATTTGTTTAGTTTGTCTCTTTACAGGAAGAAGAAGAAGAAAACATTTTTATTGAAAAATTTTACGGACACAAGGGATACACCAGACTGCCGCAGTTTCGTCCCCCTCTTGGGACTCGTCAGTGGTTAATTTATGTGTCAATTGAACAAAGTATTTTATATTGTTAATTTGCTCTATATGAAAAACTTTTTTACTTTTTTTGGTGTCGTACTGGTATTCGAACTCACTGCCTTAGCATCAAGCTATGCATCGTAATCTCACCTCTTAACGAGTTGAGCCACGGTCGACACAGCGATGACTGTGGCTAAGTGGAGTTTTGTCACACTACGTACTCACAAGTATTGTTTCGATCAGAAGAGACAGAATTAACTAATACCAATGCAGAATTAATTTCTCAACTAGAATGCTTCTTCTTCTTAATCCTATCTTTCTTTCACAAGTAATTATCACGTTTTTCGATGCGCTTTATTAACATACAATAGTTGGATACCAAGTGTAGGTTAGAGATTCATGCCCGTAATTTCAAGCAATATTTACCTACCGGTGCTTAGATACCTACCCGATTTTGTTCGTGTATACGGGTAGATATCTAAGCACCGGTAGGTATCTATTGCTTGAAATTACGGGCATCAATCGCCGTTAATAAAATTTTTATTTCATGGTAAATCATGGTAAATTTTATATATACACTTAGAATACTATGTAGGTATGTACTTAGAATACAAATGTAGTTAAAAACAAATGAAATTTCACTTAAATCCAACTAACGCTGTCATTTATTTTTTACTGTTTAAAAAATGACTAACAGTTGTAGTAAAAATGAACCACATCGTAAAAAATTAACAAACATTTAATTTTTTTATTTTTTAAATAACAAAAAACTACTGTAAAAAATTAATGTTAAATCATAAAACAGTCATTTGATGTGGTTTGTTTTTTTTAAATGAACTACAAGGTTAGTAAAAAAATTTAATTTGTTCTACAAATAACTGGCATTTACATTAAAAATAAAGAAACTGTATTACAACCCAAACAATTACATATTTTTAAAGCAGAAGTTCCCTGAGTGTATTTCCTAAATTATAATCATTATCGTTTGAGTTTACATTGGGTACAAAATAACAGCTATAAGACTCTTGAAGATTAATATAACGGTGCTTTTTTTAGTACAGCATAAAATTAAAAGCGAAATTTAACAGATGAACCTTATGAACCTATTTGATATTTTGTTAAAGAACTTGGGAGTAAAATTAAAATGTTTGATATGTATAACGAATAGAAAATCGAGGGGAATTTGAACCATGAATGTCGAATTTGGGAAGAAAAAATCAAATCTGATATCGTTAATGTCATTTAACTAAAGAACTGATTATAAAATATTATTTTTACCAGGAAATATTACACAAATTACCTTTATTCGAATCTTTAAAACACATATATGTATAAAAAAATGTTGGGTTCAAATACTTTTTCTGAACAAAGATAAGCGAAATACAATTTTATCTTTTTCACATTATGGCCAAAACAGAAGAGATTGCTCCAAAAAAAATTATTTGTTCTTGCAAATGTATTTGAAATAGATTTTCCGGCTAAAAATCGACTGAATACACAAAGTTATTTCAGAAATTTTATGATTTTGCGCAAAAACTCTGTGAAATAGTTGCCCCTTCATCAGCCTCACAACAACAAAATTCAGAGCTTTTATAGACGGTTATCTACAAGTCGTCGTTTGAATATTGGAGTGACCTATAGACCAATTTTGGCTAAATTGAGTTAGGAATTGAATATATATAATTAATGTATCCTCTTTCCAAATCTGTATTTCGTTTTTTTATATCTCCTATCAATTAGGAGATATCCAGCGCCAACAAGGCTTCGTATCCCTAATTGTCACAATTTCTTAACATTTTTTTAATGTACACGCAGCGTTTTGGTCTATGAAGCAAATTTTCTATATAAAAAAATAAAAACATTATTCTTCACTCTTTGTTAGCCGAAGTTATATTGAGAAAAAGTATATCAAAACAAAATTTTGAAAAAGTGAGAAATGGTTTGACAAACGGGAAATAATAATAATGGAGTGCGATAAAAGTTTCGTTTTTTTCAAATTTGTATCATCAAAAAGTGTCGAAATTCTCACTTAAAATGTATAATAACCAGGGCAACCAGAAATATGCTGTATCATGTTTTTTCCTGTGCGTCGTATTGAAAAATGTATGAGTTATGTATCCTTTTTAGAATAATTGACGAATTCTGGCATCGATTTTTTAGAGCATATTTCTGCATATTTTGCTGTAAATAGCATATTTTGCATATTTTGATCTAAGGGCACATTTTTGATAAAAAAAGTCTTATTTTTGAGTATATTTGTGTACCTTTTAGAACAAAACCATATTTTTAGAGCATATTTCACGTTTTTTTTTTTAGTTTTCCTTATCGAACAATTTTATATTTCAATAAAAAAAAATTTTCCAAAATTTTGTATTACTATTTTACGGATTTGCAAAGCGATTGCGGAACTTAAGCCATTTTTTAAAATTTAAATTTCCTGTTTTACGGCTACACCAATTTAGTCAAATTTAATCTTTTATTTCTTTTTTGTTAGCAATTGAAATAAAATTCACAAAAGGTTTTCCTACTGTTCTGAAAAATAAGTCTTAAAATACAATTTTTTAATGAAAAATGTGTTTGAAAAAGCATATTTTTTAAATATTAAGAGCATATTTTCCGTTTATTAGGACATATTTTATTGGCATAAAATCGATTTTTTAGAGCATATTTTTGGTTGCCCTGATAATAACTCTTTAAGAATTCGCATTTTAAAATATGTCATTAATTTTTCAATACGACGCACAGGAAAAACATGAAACGACATATTTCTCGTTGCGCTGAAACATAGGATATTTCGTGTACCAAAAATCCGTAAAAATTTCTAGGAATTTTAGATTTATAGAAGTTTAAATGTTATGTTGGGAAAAAATAAATGCTAGAAAATTTAACAATGATAAATTCTGCAATAAAATCATAATTAAAAAGACAGAAGGAAACAAAAAGTGGAAAAGTAAAAAACAGCAAAGTCAATATATTTCAAAGCCAGAAAATCTTAACAAAAAGTTACACGAGCACTCGAAAATTAAAAATCCAAAAAATTGTAAAATAGCAAAAAAAAAAAAAAATAGCGATAAATTACTTTTCTCTGGTTTTAAAAGAAAAAAATTTCCGAATTTAATTTTTTGTTTGTTTGACAATTTTTTTTTTCATATTTTATTCTATATAAAAATTGTTTGTCGGTCATCTTGATGACCTTTAAATGGAAAATTCCGAGTTTCACACCCATACTTTTACTGAAGCTGGAAAGTTCTGAATTTTTAAATTTGTCCACGAATAATTTTAGAACTCTGGAGTGGTGAATTATACGGTTTTGCGAAAATATGACACAAGCAAAAATACAAATTTTTATGTTTCATATCGTAATTTTTCGTACAAAAAATTCATATAAGAGTACCGCTTCAAAAATAAGAAAATTTTCTTTAAAATTTACAAAAATGTTCAAAAATGCTATGTATTTTGGACTTGTAACTAGATAAGCTCGGAATTTTGCTTTTATGATGATTATGAAGGGGCTGTTATTTAACAGAATGCACGCGAAAGTCGATTTTTAGCCGGCAAAGTAATTTAAAATATATTTGGAGAAAGAATTTATTTTTTTTATGAATCTCTTCTGTTTTGGCTATAAGACGAAAAAGATGAAATTGTATTTCGAGTATTTTTTTCAGGAAAAGTATTTGCAACCACCTTTTTTGTGCACAGTTATTTGTGTTTTAGAGACTCGAATTTAGTTAATTTGTATAATATTTGCTAGTATAAATAGTATTTTGTAATAATTTTTTGAGTTTGTTGGCTTTAATGATATCATTTTGATTTGATTTTCCTTCCCAAATTCCACATTTATTGTACAAGAGGGATTCCTCTCGATTTTCTATTCTAAATACATACCAAACATTTTAATTTTACTCCAAGTTCTTGAACAAATATTAAGTAGTTCATAGTTTGCATCTATTAAATTTCGCTCTAAATTTGAAAGCACCGTTATTTTACCATTAAAGTGGCTTATAATTGTAATTTTGTGCTCAAAAGGGAGGTATACCGCGGCGGACCACCGAAGCCCTAAAAAAACTAAGGTATGTGATAGAGGGGACAAAAAAAGAAATATTCGCTTAGGGGGTTAAAATTTGTTTGAAGTTTGTTCGAAACTTTTCAATATTTTTTTGGCTCCAATGGATAGATCTTAAAAATACCTCTCATTTGATACCAAATTTGCATATATTTTTTTTTGGAACAACCATGAATAAATCTCTAAAAATGGGATTGGGTAGCTCAAAAATATACAGATGTTACTTATCTTTTCCCCCTACAACATACCACCCTTGTTAGTGTAAGCGAACACTAAAATGATTATAATTGAGCAAACAGATTTAAAATTAACCATCATTTGAAATAATTATCGCAAGAATTTAAAAAAAAAAAAATTATGCATCTATTAAAATTTCGCTAACTGTATTTTATCATTTAAATTTCTCATACTTTTTTGACATAGTGTAATACAACAATAGTGTTATTATAAAACATTTAATTTAAATCACAACTATTATTTTAAATGTATATAGCAGATTTTGTTTTATTTTAAAGTAGCTCAGAATTACAAAAACCAAAATTTTAAACATTATCATATTTAATTATTTAAGTGTTTTAATTTAAAAAAAAAAACTACAATTAAACAAGCATAATTTAAAAATAAAAATAAATAAATGAACAATCTTGATGTATTTAAAAATAATACAAAATGTTTTTATTTTATATATTTCCAAAATTTATCAAAATTTTTTTCCAAACAAAGCTGCCTAATTCCAACACTTATATTCAGGGCAACCAGAAATGTTGCTCTACAAAACCCATTCAGCTTCAGCTACAGAACGAAATAAAATAATTAAGATTTTTCTTAGCCCTCTAACCGTCAAATTTACCATAAAAGCTGCACATGAGAGTTTTTTAATAAGAAGTTTAGCTATTTCGATAGAAAACTAAATTTACAAAATATTTTGTAAAGTAATTTTTTGTGTTCATGGCACGGCTTGAAAGCAAGAAAGCGTTATAGTCAGAATTTCGTAAAATTTCAAAAAATAAATGACCTAATTCAAAAATGTTCAACATAGGTTGCAACAGGCTATCATTATGAGATTTGACTAAATTGTTATCTGGAATTTGTATTTCTGGAATTTTTCCCACAAAATATTTATTGGGCCCCCTTCGAAACAAAATCCTGGGTACGCCACTGACTACAGCGCCAGTTTTTCCCAAACACATTTCGCTTTGTGACAACTAAAGCGCTGTTTTAATTCCGCCAATATGTACATCAAATAAAAGATTTTAATGAGCTTAATACTAAATTCGAAAAGGCATCAGAATATTCTAAGGACTTTATATTTTATGGAGCAAACAAAATTTTCATAACCTCAAAAAGCACCCTTATATAAACTTTTTAATTTTGCGAATTATGATTTCCGGCAAACAAGTAACCCTCAACCCATTTAAATACCATTAAACAGGCAAAAGAGATCGTGTTTTCCAAAATAATCGCGGTTTTCTTTTTAGTAACTTTTTTTGGTGTATTTAAAAATTTTTGGTTTTGTTATAAATATTTTAAAATGTAATAAAAGCAACAAGATCAATAAATTGATCTATCTTTTATTTATTCGAAGCAAACTACAATTTTAATATTTTTAATTTACCTGAAACTTAAAAACGTCATAATTTTTGCGCCGTTACATATATCGTGAAAGGATTCATCATGCTAATTATACACACAATGTCATACAAAAAGAAATTTTGAAAATATTTTACCTCAAAGTGTTGAAGTGTTTTTGAAGTTCCCCAAATATTTTTAAATGAACACAATATTCAAAAATCTTGAAAACACAAGAGAAATTTTTAAAAATAAAAAATTTCAAATTAGCGGCACACAATTTCTTTTCGGGATTAGCTGCAAATGTTATAAACAAAAAAACCGCACAAATTTTCGCTTATAACAACTTTGTATTTTTTCAGCTATCTAACTACACGTTTCCGAATAACATTTTCGTGCTAAGTTCGAATTTGGTTTCCAAATTCTTTTAACAAATTACAAAAATTTCAATAGAAATTGTGATTTTCTATTTGAAATTGGGATATTTCGTTTGAAATTAGTAAATTTTCCAATTAAATTAGGAAAAGTATAACAGAAACTGGGGAATATATAATTGAAGAGCTTATTGTAAAAACTTGATAAGCCAAATTTTATTTTTGGCTTGTTTTCGACTTTTAAAAGTTAAAAAATGCTCAAAATATGACTTTTGCAAGACGTTTATACTTATAATTTAAGTAAGACTTCTACCAAATAAAGGGCGAGTTTTTAGCAACTTTATTTTTGGCAACACTGTTTTTGGCAGCTCAGCTGTTTTCAGTTTAGTCTATAATTTAACCATGAATCGACTTACAAACGAACAACGCCTACAAATTATTGATTTTTATTATCAAAATTCATTTAGAACGTGCAAATTGTGCCAATTGTGATCAGCGACGAAGCTCATTTCTGGTTGAACTAATACGTGAACAAGCAAAATTGCCGTATTTGGTGTGAATAGCAGCCAGAAGCATTGCAAGAAATGCCAACTCATCCCGAAAAATGCACTATTTGGTGTGGATTATGGGCCGGTATCATCATTGGACCGTACTTTTTCAGAGACGACGAAGGCAGGAACGTTACTGTGAATGGCAAGCGCTACCGTGCGATGATTAAAATTTTTTTTTCCAACATGGAAGAGCTGGACTTGGGTGGCATGTGGTTTCAACAAGACGGTGCCACATGCCACACAGCACGTGAAACAATGACCCAATTGAGAGGCGACTACGTTGAACAGTTTACTTCACGTTTGTGGCCGGTCAATTCGCCGCCTAGATCGTGCGATTTGATGTCTTTAGACTATTTTTTGTGGGGCTATGTTAAGGCTAATGTCTACAGGGACAAGGCCGCAACGGTTGACGCACTGGAAGCCACTATTGAAGAATTTATTCGTGAGATACCGGCCGATATGTTGGAGAGAGTATGCCAAAATTTTACCCAGCGTATGAACCATTTGAGGAGTAGCCGCGGTCAACATTTACAAGAAATCATCTTCAAACATTGAATTATATAGAACGTTCTATCGACTCAAATAAAGATTTCATACATTTCTCTAAATTTTGTGTTTCTTTTTTTAAATCAAATCCGAAAGCTCTTAAAAAAATCACCCTTTACTATAGTACCAACTTTATCGTCGTTTATCGTGGTAATCTTTTACTTACGTATACACACATACATTGTTGCTTATGCTTTGGAACATACAAACATAACTATGATGAAATAGAATAATTTATTAATTTGCTTGCCACATTTTCGCTCACAACTTTTAATTGCGTTAACCGATTTTGCTCATTTTTAATACCAAATGTTTTGCGATATCAACGAACAATCTGATTGAAAACCACCAACCTCGCTTCTGTATTGGCGGAGTACTTGCCGTTTCAACAGACCGACAGACGGACATGGCTATATCGACTTCGCTATTCATGCTGATCAAGAATATATATAGTTTATGAGGTACCAGAATTTGTTTCAAAGAATTAAAAACGTTTGACAAAGCGACATATAGCCTCCTGCACAATGGGATGGAGGGTGTAAAAAACTGTAAATAACAAGTTTGATACAAAAAAAGTTTAATACTCAAAAAAAAGTGTTAGAATTACACGTTTGTATGAATATGTGTTTTTGGTAATATTGCGTCTGTTTGTGTATTTGTGTGTTTGCTAGTTTTTTTTTTTATAAACTACAAATGTATTTGGTATTTTATACGGAAACTTTTCTATTTAAGATACAGTATATGAAAAAATAATTTGAGAATTACGTCTAAAATAAAATATAAATTTATAAATTTAGAAGTCAATTAAAATATTTATTTGATTAAAATCAAATCTTTTATTAGATATTTTAGGCTGATAATTTTTTCTGTTGATATGGAGGGTATCCAAATATTCGTCACAGCTGAATTTAATCTTTTACACTTGTTTAATGTCACAAAAGTAATGAGTTATGCAGCCTTACGTAAATATGAATTGTAATGGTAAATGTAAAGGTAAGCAAGGTATACAAGGGTATGAATAATAAGCGATTACCAGAAGGAACAAAATAATGCGTCTAAAACAAGATTTGTTAAAAAATATTCGAATTTAAAAAGAAATATTATTAATTATTTTTAAAACATGGTAGACCGGGGAATCGATCCCGGGTCGTCAGATTAAAGATGATGCTCTAATCCACCGAGGCATATAGTATTTGCTAGTTTAAAACATAAATCCATTTTTCTGCTATGTAAATTCTTTCAACATATTCCAATACTAACACCTAACACTATAGCTTACAAAAATACCAATTATAATGAGTCTCAAAATAGATTTCTAAAAAAATCTTATATCATTCTATTCTTTCTGGAAGTAATACGATAAATAATCTGTTATTGATCACCATTTTTTTTTTTTGTATGAGAGTATTGCATTATAAATCTCTTATTGGTAACCCATTATATTATTATTTAAAGTAATGAAGAAGGTAATAAGTATTCATTACAAAGAAGCTAGTGTATAAAATAATACGTAGTCATTACCATGTTTTTGCTGGGTTGTTGTTGTATAATAATGTAAAAGTAATATTTGTAAACCGCGATATTTCAGAAACTGCAAATGAAAAAAAAATTTGTCAGATTTTTTTTTAAAACCTATATTGAGACACATTACTATGTCATTTTTTGTAAGCATGAGGGTAAGGTAACATTACAAAGTAAACATTACAAAGTAAAAGGTAACATTACAAAGTAAAACTCGAAGTACAACAATTCATTTACATTTAAGCAACCCATTATTATATGTGACGATAGCTCAGTTGGTAGAGCACTCGCCTAACAACCAGAGACCCCAGTCTCAGCGAGGCCACGTTATTTATTTAATGATAAAAAATATTTGTAATAATTTTATATTTTAATAATTTATTTTTTATGAAAATCTATTTATAGACACATTACTTTTCCCAACCCGGTAACCATTTACTTTACCCCCTACAAGGTAATGAGACAACCCATTACTTGTTGGTTCATCGCCTGTAAAATTCATTAGTGAAGTAAGGTGTATTGTAATGCGTGGGGCCCTATGGCGATACATTACTTTACCCATTATTTGGTAATCAGTGGTTTTGCTGGGTAAGTACTGTTATAGCATTTTTTACAAAAAGCCACGGATACAAAAAATAAAATTTTTACGAATTAATTGAAAAAATTGCCACAAATTGCATTTAATGGCAAAATCCAACAAAAAAAAATAATCTTGCGCTGATTAACATAAAACTGAATGAAGATTTATTAATGTTTTATGTGTTCAAAATTTCACCAAACAAATGTTCAAACCTATTATCAACATTCCTTCTGATAATGTTTAAAAATTCATAAAACTATTAAATTTTTTTTAATCATTCTTTTTAACACACCCATCAAAGATTAACAATATCTTTTTGTGAAAACGCTGAAAACAATGATTAGAATACAAATTGATAAACATGATTAAATAAGTAAATGGATTATAAACCGAAACTATAAATTGTGGTTGCTAATAACAAAGAACGTTTAGTACGTTTATGGATTTTGTATAAAAAACGTAATAAACTTTTAAAATGTGGAAATCATCATGGATTTTTGCCACATTATTGGCAACTACGTTTGCCTTAAACTTGCCAGGAATACCAACGGATTTTACAGCTAATGATGCAGTATTATCGACAGTATCAGGTGAGTTATAAAATTTTGTTAAAGTATTATGAGATAAAAAAAACGGATAGGTAAAAGGACTAAGATTTTAATTAAATCTGCAAAATATTTAAGTGCCTGGAATTTCATAAATTTCACTTAATATTATAAATAATCCCTTTTCAAATCAATAAATTCGACAAAAAACTTTCGATCCCAGAATTGTTACTGAAACAAAATTTAATTTTCCTCTGTGTTCCCACGAAATAACGAAATTGCAAATTTAGCGAAATCATTATGCGGTTTTCTTCAAAACTAAGTATTTAAATTTAAAAAATTTCAAGAAAAAAACTTTTAATTTTGAGTTTTCAAATTTACTCCCATATTTTTTGTTTGTTTTTTTTCAAAACAAAATAAAAATTGTTTAAATTGTTTGCAATAAAAAACATAAGAAATTATTTTTTCAATTTGTAATATGAATTGAATTGTTTTATTTTATTTTTTATTTATTGAAATTGAAACACCAAGGCCGGAGTACCAGCCATCAGTTTTTGTAAGGAATGGAATTTGATTTTTGTTATTTGGCTCTGAGGTCCTATTAAATGAAAAACGTTTATTTGATTTTTTTAAAAAACAAATAAGAAAAAAAAATTTTTTAAATTTAATCGTACCTGAAACAAACAACAAAAATCAAATAAATATAAAAAAATAAATGTATTAACTAATATATATGGTCATGTATGAACCATATATATTAGGGCGGGTCGATTTAAAAATCGCTCAACGTTAAAGGAAAATCGTATTTTAGGGATCAAAATAAGAAACTTTGCCGAAGGAACCATAACTCTAAAACGTATTCTGATGTCCCGACTTTTGACCCGTAGGGTGAAATTTTGAAAAATCCCACTTTGACCCATTTAGAGTGCCCCAATCGAATCCAACCCAATCGAATATATGTATACTCTATTTCTTCCGGAGAAGAAATAGACCCGGCCTACTGGTCATTGAACTGGTTCAGTAGAAATGAAGACGTAACACTCCACTGGTTTAAAAGAACAGAACACGGAACTGTGACCAGGGCTGACAGATATGGCGATTTCTCGCCAAACGTCGCGATCTTAAACTTAGTTTTTTGTTGGGTATAGACAAAATAAGCTAATTATAAAATTGATTTTTGTTGTGCCTTTTTTAAGGTTTTTTTGAACAGGGGGTTAAGGCACACTGTTTTGGAAAAGTGCAGTGATTGGTTCCGGAAGGGCTATTTAGCAACTCCTGCATAATATGACATACGCTGAATAAAAACTGACAGGTTACTTGCTAATTACTTTTCGCATGCCAGGCGACATGTTCCTCTTTGACCAGTGCAGTGGTACGTCTTAAAACTATTTCAGTCAAACTACTGTTATTACAGAACACATTGCGCTTAATGTTTGACTAGTTTTCCTTCAAAAATTGTTCTCCAGTTGTAAGATGCGTACACCTACACCAGTCACGTGATAATTTTTTTCCCACTTGTTCTGTTGCACATCACAAAAATCCTTTAATGGTCATACTTTGACACTACCAACTTCTAACTTATCCCGTAGTATATTTATTTCAGTCTGTATGGCGATAGGTTATCTTGGTCAAGTTATTCGATACGTCACAGGTAGCAAATTGTCACCTCCTATGACAAGCCCATGTTAAAAGTACATGGTACAAAAGTCATATAACAGAACCGAAAAAAAGTCATATAACAGAACTGAAACTAGGACAGGTTCATACACACAAAGTTCTAGTCACATGACCATACCAGTGACTGGTCCATTTCCAGCAGGGGGGTTTCCGGTATAAAGGATTTTAATATAATAGTAAAAACCTTATAATTTGGAGGAAAAAAAATTAGGTTGATTCACACGCTGTCCACCTATATATACTATTTCGCAGTATTGATCATATGAAATGTAATGTTTGAAAGAGAATTTACAATAATTTGACTATTTGTATCACCAATACTGGCAAATAGTAAATATGGGTGGACAGGGGAGGATAACGTGTGAATAATTTTTAATAATTTTGGTCCGGTAAACGTTTATTTTTTTTTATTTTTTTTTTGGTCCAAACTATAAGGTTTTTCATATTATATTCAAATTCATATAGTCATGAACTTGCATATTATTTAATCATTAATTTTAAAGAGGGCTCAGGTCCAATTGTTTAAAAACGCGTTAGTGAACAATTTATTTTTTAATTGGTTAAAATTTTTTTTGTCGGTATTCGGTTTTGGTTTTAAGGCTTGAAGAACCGCGGTTTCGGTTAAAACCGAACAGCAAAACCTACTAGCAAGGAAACGGTTCACTTAAATAATTTAAAAGCAATCCATTTGTCCATAAATCTATACAAAATTAAAATTTTTAAAATATCTTCATGCCTCTAGAATTCATATTCTGTTAAAGTTTGAACTTTGGTTGTTAATATTTCCACTATATGGCGTTTCAAGGTAAAAGAAAATTACAAAAATTTCTTAATATGTAAAATTATCTCAAAGATGAGATATATTTAGTTTGTATGCCAGAGATTTTAAATTTTTTAAAGAACAAATACCCAAAAAGTGAAAACCTCGCTGATTTCACCGATTTATTAAAAATATAAAATTAATGATTTGAATAAATTTGCCATGAAGATTAGATTCGGAATTTAGTTTGCTAAATTTCAAACATAAAAATTTTCAAATTTGTTTACAACTGTGAGCTGTAGACAAATTTGCCCCGCCGCCAAAATCTCTTCACATTTCTAAACCCTTAAACAATATATTTTAAATTTTAATGTAATTGGATTTAAGTGATGACCGTCTGTAGACGGTCTTAGTGGTTTAAGGGTTAAGTTTTTAAATGTTTGTGTACAGTCAGCGAAATTTCTATAGTTGCACATAAACTTTGTGGATTATTTATTTTACATGGAAGTGAAATTTTTTATCTTTTTACATAAAATTAATCATTTAAGAGTAAGTTTACACAATATTTAATATTATAATTATAAACCCCATTTAACGGTACTTTTTCTAGTAAAATATAAAGTTTAGAGCGAAATTTAAATAGACACAGCTCTTAACTTTTATTTAATTTGTTATAGGAGCAAAATTTAAGTGTTTGGCATTTTTTAAGTAAAGTAAATTCTGGGGAAATTCAACGATAAATGTGGAATTTGCAAGCTATAAATCATCAGTTAAGTTTATATGCTATTTAAATTTCACTGACTATACATTAATCACTAATTTTAAAAAGTTTTTAATAACCGAATATGCTGGACGAATAATACCACCTATTTTCGGTACATAAATAACGAATTGAAGTGCTTTACGATTGCGCTTTTAGAAATTAAAAAAAAAAACATCTTTTCTTCTTAGACAAGATTATGATTTTGAACAAAATCATAATTTTTAATCACCCTCTTCTTAAGTTATAATTTCTGAAAGCAGATTAATTTTTAGCATCAAAATATCGATAGGAAACTATTTCTTTTATTTCTGTGAACAATAAACCCCCCATAATTTGACTTTAATATCAAAATACAACCTATCGTACTTATTATTATTTCTAACGCAGTAGAATTAGCTGATATAATTTATTGATTATGTTAATTTTCACAAGTGCTTTAATTTTTTTTAACAACTTTTTAACAATTTTAAAGATTAAACTTGTACAAAAAAGTGTGACTATCGATAATATATATATAAAAACGACGAGTTTTCTCGCCATTACTATTCATTGGCAAATATTAAAACAAAAGTATCACAACTTTTGATTAAATAATTTGTATACAAATGGTTGATCGAAGAATCGAATCGCAAGATTTTGAGGTCCGGAGAAATACAATTTTAAAAAACCTATATTTTGTTTTAAGAGCCGACCCAGAAAACGGCCAGCACATGCCCTACTTGTTAAAAAAAGTTTCGGTTTCGAGTGCTATCATTAGATTGAGTAATACAGAACGTTTAATGAGATCTTGAAATTTCAAACAAAAATTAATTAGAACAATGGATGGTAACCGATTCGATGCGGTTATCAGTAAGGATAACGCTATTTTCTTTTATTTCGGAAACGGTATTTTAGGGGTAACGATATTTTAGTTATTTCGGTAACGGTGTTTTAGCGGTAACAGTATTTAAGTTATTTCGGTAACGCTATTTTAAGGGTAATGTAATAATATCAGTGCCTACCAATATTTTTTGAGCCCTATCAAGACCGAATTCTAATGGCTGTCTAGTTTGTGATCAAACTTTGAGAAAATATATCTATATACACAGAGAGAATTCCTTAGACAAGTTTTAATGATATTTTTACTAAACTAATGAAATTTTTTTCACAATGAAAATTAAAAATTTCTTAAACTTTATGAAAATGCTTCATAGTTTTAATGAAACTATTTTTAATGAAACTTTTTCATTAGTCGTATGAAATTTTTAATAAATAATATGAAATTTTTCATTAAATGTTATGACACACTTCATTAATATAATGAAAATTTTCAATAGACGAGTTCCATTGTCATTTCATAGATCTAATGCAAAAATTCATTGATATGATACAGATAATTCCCCAGTGTACAGCGCTTATTTTTTCTGACCTCGACTTAAATTAATAAAAAAATAAAGTTATTGATATTTTAACAGTGACACTAATTTAAATTATTTCGATAACTGCATTTTTAGGGTCACATTATTTCAATTATTTCGGTAGTTATTTTAGCGATAGCTTAATAGTAAATTCGGTACCGGTATTTTATGAATATTGATATTTCAGGTATATCGGTAGTCAGTTAAAAGGGGTTTAAGTCGTTAACGGAATTTTTGGCGGTATTGCCCGCCAGCACCGATCAGAACTGATTACCTAAAACAACAATTGGATGTTATCCAACGGAGAAAAGAGAAATTTTATATTTGGATCTAATAAACCTTTTAATTAAATGTTAAAATTTATTTCCAGATGATATTGCGCGTAAATTTGAAAATGAATATATGAAGTTCTTAAAAACGGGTGTAGAGTCTGCCGTTCTAAAACAAATCAGTACCCAATTGGCTAACTCTCATAGTAAAAAAGATATTTTCATTAAAGAAGTCCATGAATTAGGACCAGTAGATCAATTTTTCATGTGCACCACTTGTCGTGCTGTAGTCAATGTTATCGCTAATACAGCCCGTGCAGAATATGATGAAATGAATGGAACACACAATGAAGGTGTAGCCAAAAAGATTGTTATGGATATTTGCAAGCGCTTAAATATGCAAACTGAGGAAGTGTGTTCAGAACTTTTTGATTCACATTGGTTAACAGCCGAATATATTATTAAGAACAGCGAATACGATTCTAGTCATTTTTGTGGTCTATTCATGCAATTTAGTTTTTGTAATTTAAGAAATCATCCCTCGTATGAATGGTCATTGTCTATTGATAATTCGGTAGCTGCTGTTACTGCACCCAAATCGGAAATACCCGCTAAAAGTTCAAAAGATTTGAAAATTTTACATCTTACTGATATACATCATGATCCCTTGTATGTACCCGGTGCTTTGGCTGAATGTGATGAACCCTTATGTTGCCAAAGACATAAGGAAACCGCTGAAGGTACTTCTAAGGCAGCTGGTTATTGGGGAGATTATCGGGAATGTGATGTACCCTGGCATACGGCAGATAGTGCTTTTAATCATATTAAGGATAATCATAAAGTGGATTATATATTCCAAACTGGCGATATCATTGATCATATGGTTTGGGGTACATCGTTGGAGAAGAATAAGGAAGTATATACAAAAATAACCGACAGATTATATGAATTGTTTCCGGGTGTACCATTATATCCAACAATTGGTAATCATGAACCACATCCTTTGAATATGTAAGATACAAATTTTAAGCATTTGGAAGAACAATTATCTTATCTCGTTATCATTTTATGCCTAATAGGTTCAGTCCAGATAATGTTCCCGATGAGATTAGCACCAAATGGTTTTATGAATTGTTTTACAATAGTTATTCTAAATTTTTACCAGCCGATACTAAGGATACTATTTTGAAAGGTGGTTACTATACTACCTTAGTTAAACCTGGTTATCGTATTGTTTCTTTGAATAACAATGATTGTTATACCAGTAACTGGTGGCTATTCCTTAGTGGTTCCGATATGAAGACACAATTAATGTGGTTACACGATGTTCTCTTGGCTGCCGAAAAAGCCGGTGAATATGTTCATATTTTGGCTCATATTCCCTCGGGTGATGGTACCTGCTGGAATGTTTGGTCTCGTGAATATAGTCGTCTTATTGCTCGTTTCCACAAGACTATTAGTGGAATTTTCAATGGTCATACCCATAATGATGAAATGAATGTATATTATTCGAATGGTCATGCTATTAATATTGCTCATAATGGTGGGGCATTGACCACGTTTACTTTTAAGAATCCTAATTATCGTATTTATCAAGTTGAATCACAAAGTATGGTAAGTCATCGAATTACATCTAATTGACTTTAAAAGAAGTTATAAAGACTGTTTTTTTATTATTTTTAGCAAGTTGTTGATCATGAAACATGGATTTTCAACTTGACAGAAGCAAATTTAGCTGGTGAGTCCCAAAGTCCTGCCTGGTATAAGGAATATACTTTCTCCGAAGAATTTACAAGTGATATGAGCCCTGCTAATATTGATAAATATTTGGATGTAATGGCTGACAATCCTGATTTGGTTAAAAAGGTAAATCGAAATGTTGTAAAAAAATATTATTACAAAGATTTCGCGACTACAATTTTAGCCCCCTATAATCTTTAAAAGAAAATATTAAGAGATTATTTTCTTTTCAAGTTTAAGCAACACATTTAGATTTCTTTTAAGCCATCTGATCGAAAATGCGAATGAAATTTTGAATATCGAACGGAATTTGGTTTTCGAACGGAATTTGTTTTCGTTCAGTAGTAGTTTTTCTGGTGCGGTTTGATTCTAACTAATTAAGGACACGTCATAGATTCGCTGCACATTTTCGAACCACAGTTTGCTCATACACAGAGAAATGTTTCAGAATGATTTGCGCACTTTAGTGAAAATAGATAAAAACTAAAATTTTTTATATTTTTATGGACTAACTTAAAATTCCAGTACTTCGCTTCCGGTAGTTTCAAATGCGAAATATATTTAAAAGAAAACTAATTTTTTATCAAGATTCCAAAAAGGATATCTTCAGTGAATTAGCAATTATCTCAAGAAACCATATTTTAACTTTCAACCTTTTAGCCAGCCCAAGAAGTTAGGACAGGACATTAAGGGTAAACTTACCGTTTTTGTCCTTTTCCGTAAACAATTTCAAAAATCCAGTCTTACAAGGAGAGCCTGCTGATGGGTTCTCTCCGATATTAATAAAATTTGTATATGTAATAGAGCATACAAAAATAAGTATTTTTTTAGCGACTCAATCTCACATTTAAGGGTTAAAAGGTGAGCTCAAAATTAATACATTTTTGTATGGAATCATATCTGAAATTTATGAAATTCTGACAAAAATTTTGATACCAATATTTTCTATGTAGTAGTTATGTTCAGGTTGCTATTTATTTGAAATATTTAAAATATATGTGAAAAATATCTTCTTTTTAAGTCGCATTCATTGGTGCACAAACTATGTCTATGTCCATGTTGTTGTTAAAAAAAAAGTGTTTCGAGTAACACTAAATCTGTCGTTAAGGAATTGTAGGTGTGTTAAGCTAAAAATAAATATTTGAGCTTATTCAGTTATTCGAAATCGTTCGGTTTTTATGCGTTTTTTCCCGAAGAGCCCTTTTTACCTTTATTTTTAATAATTTAAAAATATGGCAACTCTGGGTCCACTACATACGCAATATGGATATCAAAATTTTTGTTTTCTTGCGCACTTTAACCATGTGTAAAAATAAATAAATTTAAATAACAAATATGCAGGTGCTTGTGCAAATTTAAATGTAACTGACACTAATAGAAAACATATCATTTTCTATTGTTGATTTACTTGAATAAACGTCACTACATTGCTAGGTCTGTCCAAAAAACAGAGTAGTATTTGGAAGATGAGAAAGCCAATTGTGACAATTTTTTGTTGTTGTTTTTGTTTTTTTCTTTGATATTTTAAATTTTGAATCTCGCTCCTAGACGAGGACAAGAAATTCTCATTGAGTTTGTGATTTAACATAACAAATATCTCTAGAAATTCTAATAACAAAGTCCCCTGAAGATTTCCTTGGGCAGGAATGAAATCCGGATAGGGACACGCCTACATCAGATTGCTTTTCACAATTTGTTAAATAAGTTTTGGGACTTTGGCACATTTAATTACTATAAATGCAATTAATGTTTATCCCGATGAAAATAAATTTAAATAAAAAAAAAATAAATATAGTTTTCGTAAATTATAGAGAAGTTTTGATACAAAAGCAAATGAACTTTAAACGCCACTTTTTAACCCTTTGCTCCATTAGAACATATCCAAAGTTAATTGAAATCCGCGAGTATGGGTCGGTATGCCTCACTTGTTAGTCCAACTATAATTCTTTAACAAAAAGGCAGTTTTATTGCCACTCAAACACATTTTTTTTGAATGACTAAAATACTTGAAAGTTATAGGACATGCTTTGTACACTAGTTTGTGCGTCTCCTAATAGAACTCTTCCATTTGTCTAAAATTTCTCTGAAACCATTCCGTTTTTAACCACATTTTTACCACGTTAGGCCGTATTTTAAGGAATTTATTTATTAAACTTTTAGCTTCTGGACAAAAGGTTTTGGACAAATTTTCAAGGGAAAAACGTTTCCCTTATGCGCTCCCAAGAAGAGTTTTAAAAAATCCGTTCTTAGCGAACGTCTACTCCAAAATACAAGTTCCAAACTTCTGCTCTTTTGGCAGGCCAAGGGGGGAAAGTATTCACAGTCTCCTGCACTAACGGTTGAAGTTTTGTCTTCACCAGCAAGAATTTCATAAAATCCTGCCTAACGGAAGTATAAGAGTGATTATAAGCCTCCGTACCAAATTTCAAGTTCCTCGCTTTGACCAGGTCTAGGGAGAATTTTTTTTTTCAATTTTAACCACATTGCTGGCCATAATCCTAAAAACAATCCTCCAACAAATTTCTGAGCGCTTAGAAATTATGACTCATAAGAGACTCTAGAATATAATAATTTTGCGAGCGTTCAAATTTTTGAGTCATTAATGAATCATACTAATTGACTCTTATTTATGAGCATAATCGACAAATTCTTTAAAATTCTTTCAATACTCATATATATGACTCAAAAACTAACCATAAATGTCTCATAAATGGCTCAAAAAATTCTGTCATTTTCACACTTAGAATAGTTAAAAACAAAGGAAACTTCACTTGACTAAAGGACGACTTACATTTCAGTAAATTCAACTAACATTGTGATTAGTTTTTTACTGTTAAAAAACACAAATTAAACACAATTGTAGTAAAAATGAATTACATATATTGTAAAATACATACAAACAACTATTTGTTTTATTTTTATAAAACGAATATAAAATACAGTAATTTGATGTGGTTTGATTTTTTAAATGAAATGAAAATTAAATGAGTAAAAAGTTAAATTTCTTATACAAATTCTGCCTTTTCATTTAAAAATAAAGGTACTGTATTACAACTAAAACAACTACAAATATTTACAGCAGAAGTTTCCTGAGTGCAATAATGCTCATATATAGGAGTTTTTTATGAATCATATAGGAGCGCTCAGAAAGGGGCATCGCCGGCAAAGAGAAACACCATCATATAGCTTTGATTGCGGAAGGTTTGAAAGCTCTTTTATGAGTCTTTTCGAATTCCAATTGTACACTGGAATATTTTAAATTTCAAATTTCTAACCAAAGACAATTCCTTTTTTTGACCCACTCCGTAGGAAGTTCCAAAAATGCTGTCTAAGCGGATTTGGAACCCAAATACCAAATTTCAAGTTTCACGCTTTAACTGTTTTTCCAGGCCGTCACGGGAAGACTTTTTCTGCTTTTGACCCTTTTTCCATTTTTGTACCCAAAATTACCTTTCTAAATCCAGCGGTTTTCATTGTTGTCAGTGTGTGAGTAAGTGAGTGAGTGAGAGAGTAACGTTACTCTTCTATACATAGAGATTTTTATTCAAAAAGAAATTTTTATTTTTTTGAGTTTTTTTTACATTTTTTTTTTATAAAAATAAAGTGGTTTTGAAAATTCTCATGTGGCAATCTTGATCTTATTTTTACTTTTTTTGCATATTTTCGACGTTTTGTATTAAGAAAATTGTTGATCAGTTTGGTATATTCTATTTACACTTTTATTATCTTACTACGCCTCCTAAAAAATGTGCAAACAAAGCCGACTTGCTGATTGATTGATATTCATCAATGATTCATAGTTTTTTCAAATTCTTCATTTCGGATGTAATGCTGATCTTTAAAGTTGCATTTTAATTTTTGAAGTGTCAGCTTCGATGATCTCAAATTTAACAATTCAAAATTTTTTTCAATTTTAATTTTTAATCTGTTAACATAACTAATTCTAATTTATCTAAGAAATTGATTGAATGCGTTTTTTGTGTGTAAGAATATGTTTATTGATTCCTTATTTCCAAAAATTTTTCAGTTCTGGCGCTTTAAAATTACCTCTGCCGATCCCAAACTTAAGGAGGGCTGTGATAGATCCTGTTTACTGAACACCATTTGTCGTATGGCGACCACAGTTAATGATCAGACTACTCGCTGCGAAGAACTAAAAGCTAAATTAAGTATTGCGGTAGGTGTTTTACGATTTAATTCAAATGATTTTATTAAAAAACTATACAACATTATTTCCTTTATAGATCGATGGTAGTGTCACAGATCCAACTCCTACTGCCACGCCTACACAAACAACCTCTATTAATACTGATAGTACAACAGATATAAATCCAACAACTCCTGAAGATGATGGTGCTGTATCAATAACAGCAGTCAGTTTGACATCATTATTGGCTTTGATAATGTGCATTAGATATGTTTTCTAAACATTTTACTGGAAATTAATATTATAATTTGTTACACGAGTTTGAAAGAGTATAGAAATAAAAAAAAACACAAATCTTATTAAAAAAAGGTAGATCTAAATTCATCCCACGGGATATGTTGGGATCCATCAGGATCTTAAATTAAATATTTTTGCATCCCAAAATTTTGAGATAAATTTTGATCTAACTTAATCCGGCAATATATTTGAGGGATCTAATCGGATATTACTGGATACCCCAATTTTGAGATAAACTTGAATAAGACTAAATATCGATATATATCAAATGAAATCTGATTTTGGATTTGAGATGTAACTTTTCTTTGATCGGGATTCCATAAAAAAATTTCCATTACATTTTTGTTTGTAAAAAATGCCCATATCTCTAAAACTGAAAGTGTAAGAGCAAAAGGGACAAATTTCTGAGTTTAGTAAAGTACTGTCAAACTTTAATAATCAAATTGAGCCAGCTCCGTGGTTAAATCAGAAATTCATGTTTTATGTTTTTGATTTCGGATATGAAATCAGAGTTTTTAAAATTCTAGAAAGCAAAATTGACACCACAAATTTGACATAAATGCAAAAACATATTTTTTTGAATTAATTTTAAAGATTTTTTAAAATGCTTTATTTTGGAGATGTCGATTGCTATTTGCGAAGACGTTGTTTAACCTTAAAGTTTCAAATGTGTATTATTTTGGATAAGTTAATCTTTTGGGGAAAATTAAACAAAATACCGTAGAGTTGGTCTCTAAATATTTAGGACATTATAACATTATCCCCACTTCCGATTTGGAGATTATGGATTAAAATGTTTCTATCATAGCCCCTAAACCAAAATGGGAACTATGCCTAAACATGATTATGCTAATAAAGAGATACTTTTTGAAATTTTAAATAAAATCGTAGTAAAAATAGTGTTCAAAAGCGGCATGAAATTTTGTACGTAGATTCCTTTTTCTGCGTGACATCTGTCAAAAGGATTTTTATTTCAAAAACTTCCACTAACAATCTCGACGGGTTCGCCCCTATCTTAAAAAAGTTAAGATTTCTGGGAAAAGAAGAACAAAAAAGAAACGCAGTTTTTTCTGTTCCGTTTTTAATCGGGTACCTTTGAACTGGTATATTTTCCTACTAGATAAGGAAAATTCAGAAACTCAAAACCATAAAATATTATAAAATGTTTTGATTTTCAAACCATAAAATCAGAAATAAAAAATAGAAAAACATTTATATCCAGAGTTGCCAAATATATTTTTTTAATTTTTATTTTTTTTTTTTGTTATTTAAAAATGCTAAAAAGACTAAACTTTATAATTTTTTATTGATATGTTATCAACACAATGCAAGAACACTGAGAAAATTTTATTGGACAAAATCACGCTCCTAGACGAGGACAAGAAATTCTCATTGAGTTTGTGATTTAACATAACAAATATCTCTAGAAATTCTAATAACAAAGTCCCCTGAAGATTTCCTTGGGCAGGATTGAAATCCGGATAGGGACAAGCCTACAGCAGATTGTTTTCACAATTTGTTAAATAAGTTTTGGGACTTTAGCACATTTAATTACTATAAATGCAAAAAATAATTAAGTTTTTTAGTGATAATGAAACTTTTCTTTAGAAAGTAAGAAAGAAAGCTTCAAAATCAAAATTTCGTAATATTTGAAACACTAATTATTTGAAACACTAATTATTTAAAAAAAAATAGTTTTCAAAAATCTTAAAAACCAATTTAAGTTGATTAAAAACTCTTTATAATAAAATATAAGTTAGATTGAAGCTTTATCTTTAAAAATAAGTCCTTACTTTAGTCCAAGGACTCACATGATTTTATCAGGATTCCTCTAAAGGACATCGTCTTAACCTATAAACTAAAAGACGGATTTTTATGAAATTTTGCAGAAAGAAGACATTAAGAATTAATAACAAGCGTTAAAGTTCGAACAATATAAATTGAAGTTTAGATACTTTTTCGCCAAATTTCGCTTTTTCCAAAAAGCCAAAATCGCGTTATCTTCTTTAATAGGAGTAGAAAAAAATAGTTTTTCGAGTGTGGTTATATCTTGGTAAGAGAAATAATTGTTGTCCAAAACTTCTCTTTTATATGCTTTAGTTTCCAAAATGCACCCTAAAATATTTTGGCTCATATCGCCTAAATTAGGCAACAACAAACAATTTTGTTAAAGAAATTATTATTTGTTTTTCGAGTGGAGCACAGTGTATGAGTTTCGTTGCATAACATTGTTTGCCAGTTAGAGGGTTAATATTATATTCCTGTAGATAAGAAATTGATAAAATGAAATTCATTAATCTATATTACTTTAATCAATTTTGGTAGTCAAAAGTAAAGTATATTTAATACTTTTTTTTTGCATAATCCAATAAATTAATCGCACAATCTATTTAAATTTTTAGTCCATTTTTAGACTCGAACCAGTAACGATTGCAGGTGGTGGAAAAAAAAACATTGAGAAAATGTTAAGGAAATTCGTGTGGTTAGCCTTATTGGCTGTTACAGTGACGGCCATAAATATACCTGGCGTACCTTTGGAATTTACTGAAAGTGATGAAGTTATTTCAGCCATTTCAGGTAAGTTCAGTTACTTAAAACCAGGGAGATTAATGTTAAAACGCAATTAAATTGTGTTAATGGTTAAACATTTTCTGTAAAACTACAAGAGAATTGTATTCATAAAATTAATAAATGGTTTCAAGAAAGAATTTTTTATAATTTTTTTTTTTAATAAAGTTTTTAATGAAAAGTTGAATTTTATTAAAAAAAATATTTCATGATTTAAATAAAATAAAATTCATTGGCCCGTAAGTGTGTAATGTGCCTGTAAAGGGACGATAAATTGTTTGCTCTTTGTTTTGAAATTTAAAAAAATTGTGGCCTGCAGTTTTTGATAAAACACCTCGACAAGCTTTCTTGGTTTAAATGCGGATATGTGATTGTAGTTCATTTAAAAAGTAATAATTAAAATTAATTTTTTAAGGAATATACATTTAAACTAAAGGGTGTTTTTTATACAGGTATAGAATTTTAAGTTGGCAACACTTTTTTAATTGGCGGCCATTTTGTCAGCTGTCAAGTGATTTATGTTTAGTTTGGTTTGGCATGAATAGACTGACTGACGCCTGAACAACGCTTAAAATTTGTGCAAATTTATTTTGAAAATCATGGTTCGGTTCAAAATATGTATCGCTCACGAATTTTCGAATTTTGTTTATCGATGAAGCTCACTTTTGGTTAAATGGATACGTTAATAAACAAAGCTGCAGTATTTGGAGTGATGATAATCTTCAAGTGTATGTTGAGACACCGTTTCATCCAGAAAAACTTACTGTTTGGTGTGCTTATGGGCTGGTGGAATCATTGGTCCGTACATCTTCAAAAACGATGCTGGTCAGAACGTTACAGTTAATGGTGACCGCTATAGAGAAATGATTATTGATTTTTTCATTCATCAATTAAACAACTATGATGTACAGGAGCTGTGGTTTCAACAAGACGGCGCAATATGTCACACAACTTGTGCCACAATTGATTTATTGAAGGAAACGTTTGGTAACCGCATAGTTTCCCGTTTCGGATCCGTAAATTGGCCTCCAAGATCGTGAGATTTAAAGCCGCTGGACTATTTTCTGTTGGGATATGTGAAGTAGCTAGTCTACGCCGATAAGCCCGAAACGATTGACTACTCGGAGGACAACCTTCGCAGCGTTATTGCCAATATACGGCCAGAAATGTTGGAAAAAGCCATCGAAAATTGGACCTCCAGATTATACTATGTCCGAGCCAGCCATGGCGGTCATATGCCAGACGTCATATTTAAATTATAATGCCAGAATATTATCTTTCGAATAAAGTAAATTTAATGTCAATTTAAAAAAATCATCTTTGTTTTATTCCATTTCAAAGATCTATACCTCTATAAAAAACACCCTTTATATACGTTAATTATAATTTATTCCATTATGCCGTTGCCAAATTAATATGTGGATTCTTAAAGGTATTTATAAAAATCTAAAAAAAGATATTAAATATAATCAAAAAAAAGATTTTCATGACAAAAAATAAAAATAAAAGTTTTGCAAATATAATTTCACATAATTGCCCCGCAAAAATATTGCGAAGTAGTTCCAAATAAACAACATTTTCATTACACACAAAGTAGCTACTACTACTGATTTTTCTGATCTAATGCTGGTCTTTTAGATCAGTTCCTAAACTTAGCATATAATGTCATCATATACAAGGCTAACTAGTAGAAATGTCACGAATGTTACAATTTGGTATTTGACATACTCGAATGGAACCGGGAGTCTGTGTCTTTTAACAACTATTTTTTTTAATCTAGATGTCGCTTTGAATTTGTGTTTTCTGACCTTTAAATTCAAAAAACAATGATTACAAAATATCAGACTTAACAATAGTTTTCTTTCTTTTCAGTTGAACGAAAAACTATTATTTCGCTTTGTTTTTAAAGCTAGAAAGCTGTTTAAAAGTTTTTTTTAATTATAACATTTTAAGCACTCCTACAGATACATATTATCACTCAGTTAAAAAGATGTGACTTGACATCATACCTTAATCACTAATTAAAAATAACAAATAAAGTTCTATGAAAAAGAACACCCAAAAATACAATCTTTCATAACCTTACTCATAGTACTTTTAATAAAGTGAAGTTGGAGGAATTTGCATTTCCTCCGTCCTATGAAAACCCCATGTTAAAATCATGCGTGTTTCACCTCAATTCGCACTACATCTGAATCCGTATATGTGATGATTTTACTACATCTTTTTCCAGTCTTTTTTCGCTGGGTGCCCATATCTTTTTAACGGGTTAATCTACAAGAGTCATTGATAACTCATTTTAAAGGTACTGAAATCGTGGTTTTACTGGTTCAAAAAAATAATTCACTTCTTGAAGGTAAAAATATTTTTTTTTTAAATCAGTTTTGCAAACCGCAGTATTTAAAAAAAAAAACTGTTTTTCTAAAATTTAAAAAAATATTTATGTTAATTATAAATTATTGTTCTATGCCGTCACCAAATCCCTATGTGTTACTCCTGCATGTTTCTGAGTTATCGGCTTTTTAGTTAAATTTTTTAAAAATTGTATTAATAACTCAGGATAGCGTAAGAGTTCCACATAGGGAAGTAATTTATATGTTAAATATATATTTTTTTTTTTAAATTAAAAAAGTTTTTTGAAACCGCGGTTTTTGAAAACAATGTACTTTGCCGTGTAGAAGTGCATAATTTGTGTGTGGATATTTCAAAATCCGCTGGGATTAGCTGTTCTACATTTGGACAAGGTTATAGGTATGTGATGTACATCTTCTATACCAAGTTTGGTTGAAATCAGCTTATCAATTATGTATATTTTTTACGACACACGACAATGAAATGACACCTAGATCGTAAAAAAGATACATAATTGCTACACAGATGAGGTGGAGGAAATCGAGTGGTTGATTTTATACGTTTTCAGTCATTCAGTCATCGTCCCAAGAAAACGCCTTTGTGTTCCAAATTTATGAGGCACAAAGGTCGTTTGTAGGTTAAGACCACTGCAAATGTAATTAGAAACAAATGAAATTTCACTTAATGAAAGTACGACTTACATTTCAGTAAATTCAACTAACATTGTCATTTGTTTTTTACTGTTCAAAAAATGAACCACAATTGTAATAAAAATTAACCACATATGCAGCAAAAAATAAACAAACATTTATTTGTTTTATTTTTTAAATTAAAAAAAAACTACTGTATAAAATTAATGTAAAATCATAATACAGTAATTTGATGTGCTTTGTTTTTTTAAATGAACTACAATTGTAGTCAAAACTGAAATTTCTTCCACAAATTACTGTTTTTTTCACTTAAAAGTAAAGATACGGTATTACAACTCAAACAACTAAAAATATTTGCAGCAGAAGTTCCCTGAGTGTATACACAAAAAAATAAAAACTCTTTTCAATCACGAAAACTACCGATTCAATGACTTTAATGGCTGAAACTCCGCAAACAACGAAAATTGTTAATTCAAATAAAAATTGATAGCTCTTCAATTGAATTATTTTTCAATTAAATAATAACTCATTTGATTAAAAAGTGATCAATATCGCATACATTACCAAAACAAAAAAAATGTTGTTGCCATCAGTGTTGCCACTTCATGTGTAATTACACATATCATGTGTAATTTTTCGTTTCATGTGTAGCCCATGTGTAATTGGCTGCATGTGTAATTCATGTGTAATTTAAAATTTTTACGTTTTTGAGCACTATTTTTTTATACTACTTTGTTGTTTAAAACAGTTTCCAACACTTGGTTTAAAAAAAGTATGTACGTCTCTTTCTATCACAAAACAATTTGTACAATATGAGTCTTTAAGAAGTTTTTTAAGACTAGAAGTTTTTGAAGATCCCTCCAAGACTACTGAATCGATGTTGCAGGCATTAGATGATGAAAAAACCAAAATTTATTTCGAATTTTTATCGTATGCCTTAGAAATTTTAACTTCATTTAATATTCTTTTTCAATCAAAAAAGCCAGTATTGTATAAAATGAAATCTGAAATAAAGCAAATAATGGAAACTTTTTATTCAAATTACATAAAAGTGGATGTTTTAAAATCCCAATCCTTATGGGAAATCAACCATTCAGATAAAAATATATATATAAACGTTAATGATATATACATTGGTGTTGGTGCTCATGAATCTTTGACGACATGCTCTAATTCTGAAAAAACAAGTATTGATTTTATTTGCCAAGACAATTTGGCAAATAAAAACAAGATTTGATTTTAGTGATGATATTTATACTATTGTGTATATAGTTGATCCAAAAATTGCACAATCTTTTCAACCTCAAACTTTGTATTTGTTTAAAAAAAAGATTTCCTTCCTTCAATATTAATTTGCAACAACTTGATAATGAATGGCGACAGCATGCAAATATAGATTTTAACAAATTTGAACTTCATAGTAATATGGATGCGGAAGAATATTGGAAAAAGGTTTTTTAATTAACAAATTCCTTGGGAGACAGATTATTTCCTACTTTGCAAATAGTTATTAACTATATTCTTATTTAAGAAATAAACTGTCATCTGATACCATTTCATCGATTTTATTTACGAAAGAAGGAATTCATAGAAATGGCGGACCAAATTTTGAGCCTACTCAAAACATGATGAACGAAAATTGGAAACTTTAAATATCTCGAAAACGGAATTGAATTTCAATATAAATTTAATCTCAATATTTAATTTCTTTATTTTTAAGTTTAAATTACTTTATAAAATGGTATATGAAATAAAAAAATCGTTACGTTTTTTAAAAATTAAACAAAAAAAGGCATTTTTTGAAAATTCAAACAAAAAACGTTATTTTGTTTCAAAAAGAAAGCATGTGTAATTTGTGATTTCATGTGTAGTTTTGGCACGATCCATGTGTAATTTGCGATTTTGTTGGTGGCAGCACTGGTTGCCATACCAAATGTTTTTTTATAGATTGAATTTCATAACATTGAATTTAAACCAGAACGAAATTTTCATTTAGTTAGCAGATTTATTTATACTTATGTGAATAAATTCCACATAAAATTAGTCTTTTCTTTCTATTAAAGCGTAGGGACTATGGCATTTTTTTTTTTTTTTTTGATTTTTTACTTTGCAGAAATTAACCCTTTTGTTGAAATCAGAGTATTTTTTTTTTTAATAATTTTTAATTTATTTTCTGCATTTTCTTTCTGTTTAAAAAAAATTTTATATTTTTATTAAACGAAATTAAACTTTAAAATTTACACTATCAATTTTATGATAATGTTCTAGAATAAATAAATATTTAGATTTAAACAACTGAAACTATATGATTTAACTTAACAAAGTAATAAATCTAATAAGAATTAATATCTCATCTAATTGAAATGAATTTAAAATATTTATTACTAATACATAAACATTTATAAAAAACAACTACATAAACATTACAAAAAAAACAGCAACAAAGTGTTGATGTTTGCTTTTGAGCGATAGTATAAAAAAAATGTCAATTTGAGCAAATATTTAATTGATTCAATTAATTTTTAAGTGACACCTTTTAACATTTTCAACAAACCGATTTAATTTAAAAAAGTAGGGAAATATTTTTTTCTGTGATTAGTTTAAAAGTAGTATTAGTTTGGTTTTATGTTTGGATATTTGAAAGGTTGTACTTCATTTTTACGTCCACCTTAAAGAGTATACCGCAGGGATCAAGCGTTGGTTATGACCAAAATAAGATTCTTCCTATGAGTGCACATATTTATTTTTTGTCTGAATCCTTATCATTTTAAATATAATTAGAATAAAATATTGTAATTTTAAGTTTTCATATGTAATTAGTTTTAATTTTTCTGTAAAATGCGATTATGCTTAAGTCTCAATAAAAATGAATTGAATTAAAATTGTTTTAAAACAATTCGATGTCGTTGTTTGCACACACAAAAGGCTAAAATGATTTCTTATAAATGTTAATAAGAAAAATTAAAACTTTTACAATTTTAAAGCAATTTAAATAAATCAAATCTTGTTTTACTTTAAATTAAACGCACTTTCTGCAAAATTTAAATAAAAAATGGGGCGTCTAATAAACTGCTTTAATTAGTAGCAGCCAAAGTTATAAAATTGGGGGGAAAAAAAATAAAGTTCATATTTTATTAAAAATTTCTTCACACAGTTTTGTTGAACATATGAGCTACTTCAAAAATATTCGAAACCTGTTGAAAATGATTTTAGATGCCTCTTATTTCTTAAGATTTTATGAAATGAGAGAAACGATGGACATGGTTGGATAGATATACTTAAAAACTAGGATATGTAAAGTTTCACGTTGCAAAGTCTTCACCTAAAGAATTGATGGCCATTTAAAAGTCCAAAAGTTAAAAAATTACTTGAAACATAGAAGATTTTTGTCATTTAATTTATTTTTTTGATCATAGTTTTTAACTTTCAGATACAAACCAATACAAAATTGAGTCATTAGACTTTGGGGTTACATTCACTACAATGCAATTTCCATATCGCTGCTTGGTCAAAAGTTGTATGGTGGTTTACAAGTGCAACCAAACTTTCCCCATTTTTAATCTTTCGCTGCTTTTTCATGAGGTTTTTGAGCCGTTTAATGTTAAATCAAAAAGGCATCATCAAATTTTAAAGACTTTAAATTTCATGGATCAAACAAAATTTTAATAACCTTAAAAAGCATCCTTATATAAACTTTTTAATTTGGCGACTTTAAAAATGGTTAATATGACCCTAACCCCACCCAGCCAGAAAAATACGAACGGCAAAGCATTGGCCCAGTGCTTTCAACGGTGGTATGAGCGTTGGCAAAGCGTTGGATATCTGAAGATTTAAATGCTTTGCCAACCCCAAAATGATAACACCGGGCAGGGCTTGGCCGTTCCTTTTATAAAACGTTGGCAAAGCACTGGCAATAAGCGCTTTGCCAGTACCAAAACCATAATTTTAAAACGTTGGCAAAGCATTGGTAGAACAACCAATAATGTGCTTTTTTAATAATATAATAAGTGCTTTGCCAACCCCAAAATGATAACACCGGGCAGGGCTTGGCCGTTTCTTTTTTAAAACGTTGGCAAAGCACTGGCAATAAGCGCTTTGCCAGTACCAAAACCTAAAACGACCAATAAAGTCCTACTTAGTAATTCACTTCAGTAAAGAGTTGTATTATTTCTTATGGAATGATTTTGGTAATTTGAACAGAAATAACAATTGGCTTGCTTCAGCTAAGTTAATTACAAAATAACTGAATATTTTTTTTATCAAATTATTTTTGTGATAATTTAGCTCGATTTTTTACTACTAAAGAAAAAAATTTGAAAATAAATTTCTTAAGTAAAATTTTAGTACAAAAACTATACTTTGTGCTGACTATACTCCTATTATATTCTTAACTTCATCTCATAAATTGCAATTTCGTTTTGAATTTTTCCACAATAAGTACTGGCAATGCACTTTTTGCCAATGTTGGGAAAGCGTTCTAAGTAAGTACTGTGCCAGTGCTTTTTTATTTTTACTGTTGTAAATTTTAATAATTAAGCACTGGCAAAGCACTTTTTACTAACGTTGGCAGAGCGTTGTAAATCAGTGCTTTGCCAGCACTTTATTTGTTGAATCATTGGCAAATAGTGCTCTGAAAGTGCTTGCTTTTTCAGACCATTGGCAATTTCTGGCTGGGCAATTAAATATCCTAAAACCGGGGTTTTTTTAAGCTCTAATATATGACAAAAAAAAAACATTTGAGTATATTTTTATATATTTTTTTTTTGTGTTATATGTGATAAATGCAATTAGATCTATAAATTTATGTTACTTTACTTTAGCACACTTAAACATCAGCTAAAACATATATAAAAGGTTATTCATGTCATACAAAAAAAGTTTTAAATATTTTGCCTCAATTCCTCACATATAAATATATAAGTATTTTATATCAAAAGAAAGCTCTTTCAAGCACCGTTCACTGGATACTAACATTTTTTATCGATACTTTAAAAGAAATTTGAGTAAACTTCAACTTTCATTTGATATCAAAATAAAATTATTTATCGATGCTTTGGAAGAAATATAAAGAATCTGTCAAATGTATTTTTATTCAATTGGCTAGAAATTTTGATTGCCACAATAAATCTGTTTTCTTATAATCGTAATCTACGCAACACAACAATTAACTTTTTAAATCGCCGCGATAAGTAGATTTTGAAAATCCACCTGAGCACCTGTGTTTGATATTTGATAACATAAATCTAAATATATCAAATATAATCAATATATAACAATGGCAATAATCACAGACAGGAACCTCATGTACTAAAAAAAGTGTATTTAAGGCGACTTAAATATGCATGAAAAATCTTAAAATATGCACTAAAAATCTAAAAAGTATGCAATTTCATTTTTTTTTTTAAATATAAATAATTAAAAATTTGTGTTAATTATGCAAAACGTATGCAGAAAATATATTAAACAATACAAATTAATCTTAGAATTTAATTGAAATTGTTTCAAAAACATTTAAAATAAGTAATTTAAAGAGCCTCCCTTTTCACGTTTTTTTGTCTTCGAAACTATGAAATCCCAGTTCCGGGGTTTACAAGAGTGCGGTGGATAGTCCTTGATGAAAACAATTAAATTTTTTTAATTGTCAATTTTTAATGTTTACTTGTCAAATAAAGTGATCTTTTTATGAAAAACTAAGAAATATGCAATAAAAATATGCATTTATATAGCAAAATATGCAAAAATCTGCATTAACAAATAGATACTCGAATGCTAATACAAATTCTTTGATTCGCAAAGATATTTTGTTTACACTGTTTTCAGACTTAAGGAAAAAACATGCATTTGCATGAAATTCCGGTCCCTGACAATAACTTAAAAAAAACTGTAGGATGTTTAAAACTAATCTTTAAATACTCAATAAAACGATAAACTACCGAATACATTGTGAACTTTAATATACACTCAATTTACAGTTTATTTTCAATAATTTTAAGAACAACAAAATTTTTTTTTTTTTCGATTTGTTTTATTTTGTAGTAACAAATACCAAAAAACTTTTACTAAATTGCGTTGTGGATTTTCGTAAAATATTTTACAAAATTTTAAAACCCCTAAGTTGCTAAAACTTGCAAAAAATTTTACAACATTTTTTTTTTCATAGACTCATTAAAATAAACTTGTAAAACTAACAGGAAAGGCAGCACTCAAAAAAATAAGTTAGTAGAAAAATTAGTAAAACATCTTGTAAATCAGGTATACTATTTTTCAGCAAAATTTTTTGCTAAAATTATGTTTTAAACTAAAATATTAGTTATACTTAGTTAGCACTTTACTGCTTTGAACTAACTTTTTACTAATATTTTACTAATGCTTTACTAATTTATTTTGCTAAAAAAAATTGTGCTGATTAGCGCTACAATAGTGTGAACGACAACTAGATTAAAAGTTATACGCAGAATGAATTAGATGTCATGATGTAGTAGTGACGAAGAAAATTTTACTAAAAAGTACAACTCTAGTAAGACACATAAAAAAGGCAACCATGGAAGATTTTGTATCTGTTTTTCATACATAAAACAAAATTGTGGATTGACACAACTTAAATTTTGCGTTTTCACCGGCTTGTGAAAGTAATTGTCTATTAATAGAATAAAAGACAAAATAAAATATTTAAATTTAAAAAAGATTAAATGTGTATTTATAGCCAAATACAGCAGGTAGACAGAATAAAGCAAAAGACAAAGCCATACATCTTAGGTAGATTTTTATGTTTCCTTTCTTTATTGCAAAAAAGGGTTGTATATGTTACATTTTGTTATTTTTTCGTTTTGTTTCAATAATTCTCTGCGGCATTAGCGTTCCTTTAAGAGATAGCATCAGAGACAACCATTGATGTAAGTAGTTGAAAGATAATTTTGTTTATGTTATGTATAATTATTTCTATATGTTAGCAGATATTACATTAATTCATGTCGGCAATGTGGGAGTATGAAAATTTTTATATTTTGTAACGTATTGTAAATTATTTTTAAAAGAATCACAACAATAGGTTTTATGATTTTCAGCAAAATAAATTAACTAAAGTAAAAATATTCTACAAATTGAGTTTTTTTCAGTCTACTAATATTCAGCAAAAATTTTATTAATGTTTAGCAAGGGTTTTTTATTTTCTACTCTACTAAGTTTTAGAAAACTTTTGCTGAATCTACTAATTTTGTTGCTAAAAATCAGCTCGGTGATTTTCAGCAAAAGATTTTGCTGACATTAGGAATTTTTTTGAAAGCAACCTCCTGACTAAAATTTTGCTGACTCAGCAAAGTTTTTTGCTTACTTTACTAACTTTTTTATTTGATTTTGTTTGTTAAATATTGATAAAATAAGAAATAAATAAAGTTATCCACTTTACAAATTTTGAGCTAAATTTTTGTTAATTGAAAATAGCAATTTTCTCTTAGCAAAAACTTTAACTAAATATTTGTTGACTAAAAACAGCAAAAAAATAACTGTAATATCAATAAAATGTTTGCTATATTTACTGTAAGTTCAGTAGAATGCAATTAACAGAATATTTTGCTGAAATCAACAGAAATTTTTGTTAAAAAATTGTAGACTGCTGATATCAAAAGGGCAGATTTTTAATCGCTTTAAAAAATATATATAAAAGAAACTTCAAAAATTTTTCATTTTTTATAATTTGTTTGTCTACTAATATTTAGTGAATTATTTATTGATTTTAGCAGATTAATTTTTTACTTGCAATTAACTTAAATTTTGTTCAAATATAATTAAATATTTTTAGATTTAACAGATTTATTTTTGCTATTCTTATCTTACTAGTTTTTAGAAAAAATAAATATTAGCTTATTTTAGCAGTTTTTTCTGCAACGTCATTTTTAACTAACTTTTACTAGTTTAAGCAAAAATGTTTGTTCATTTTTTGAGAGCAAGGTTTTTTTGCAATTTAAACATTTTTATAATGTGAAATATAAAATTTTAAGTAAAAAAAATTACCAGATCGATTTCCAATAATTTAATTAATTTTTGTTTAAATTTACTAATGCTTACTAATTTTTCCCATTAATTTTACTTAACTACTAATTAGAGATATGTTTTGCAAAAATTCGCTTAAAGATTCTCTGGCCTAAACAAAAGTTAACTTATCTGCAAAATTATAGATTTTTCTGTAACTTTTATAGACTTTTTTATTTGAGTGAACAATCGTTTTTAATAATTACTTATTGCGACTTTTCATTTATTTTCTAGATGATATTGCAAATAAATTTTCTAAGGAATACATGAACTATATGAAAACTGGTATAGAATCGGCCACATTAAAACAAATTTCGAATCAATTGAGTAAATCGCACAGCAAAAAGGATATGTTCACTACTAGCGTATCTGAATTGGCTGCTGTCGATCAATTCTTTATATGTACCACCTGTCGGGCTGTTACTAATGTAATGGTTGACATGTTCAGAAATGAAAATGGTGAATTAAATGGTCCCAATGCTGAAGCCAATACTAAAATGATGGCCTTAGAATTTTGTAAACGTTTAAATATTCAAACCCCAGAAGTTTGCAGTGGTTTAGTCGATTTAAATTGGCCAATTTTTCATCATATTGTCATGAACTCTAAAGCGGATGCTCGTTCATTTTGTGGTACTTTACCCATTTCTTTCTGTCAAGTTAAACAAACCGAATTCAATTGGAGCGTAAAAGTTGAAAATTCTACCCAAGGGCTTTTAACTGCTCCTAAATCGAATATTCCCAAGAAATCTGCTAATGATTTAACTATTGTTCATTTAACCGACATTCATTTTGATCCCGAATACAAAGCTGGTTCATTGGGTGATTGTGAAGAGCTGCTATGTTGTCGTGTCACCCCAACTGGTGGTATTTCGGATGAAGCTAAGGCTGGTTATTGGAGTGATTATCGTGATTGTGATTCACCTTTGTATATGATTGAAAATGCTTTCGATAATATTAAGAAAAATTATAAGAATATCGATTATATCTATCAAACTGGTGATATTGTTCCCCATAATGTTTGGTCTACCACTTTGGAAGGAAACAAAGTTATAATTAAGCAAATTAATGATTTGATTGCTGAGAAATTTCAGGATATTCCAGTGTATCCATGCGTTGGCAATCATGAACCTCATCCAACTAATGTGTAAGTTAAAAATTTCATATATAATACTTAGTATAAGCAATTATTAGTATGAGGCTTTCCATATAAACTGCCCATTAACAAAAAAAAAAAGAAAAGTACAGCGTATCTATGTCAAATTAACAGTATTTATTGTTCTATATGACAAATGAGAAATTTGAAAAATTTTCGACACCTGTCGAAACTGACCTTAGATGAATCTTATTTCTTAATGTTTTTTGAATTGAGAAATCCGGTGGACAGCGTACTAGGACATGTAAAGTTTCACGTTTATAAGTCTTCACCTAAAAAATTTATGGCCATTTAAAAGTAGAAGAACCAAAAAGAATATTTACTTGAAATTACAAGAGTTTTTTCATTCAAAGCAATACAAAACTAAGTCACTATACTGGAGAGATATTCACTAAAAACCCGACGAAAAAAATTTATATATAGTCATATATGTCTAGATATAATTATATATATAATTAAATATTTGGCCATATTTAACGATATATATTTACATCTCATATTTATTTTTACAAAAAGTTGTAATACAGCGATATATATTAGTATATAGCGTTATATATAATCTTTCTCATCATATATACTTAATACAGCTAAATATGAGATCATATATACTACCATCACTGTTGCCAGGTTTGACGATTTATCGTCATTTTGACGATTTTTAGTACCTAAATTACTAAATGACGATTGGACGATTTTTGCTTCCAAAATGACGATTTTTTGACAAACGTTTAATATGTCAGCAAACATGTTTATTTGCTACTTTTAAAATATTACCAGATCTATTTTTGGATTTTTATTATTTCGTTACAATTAAAATCGTTATTTTATGGATTCATGTTAGGTTTATTTTAATTTATTTTCTGCACTTAATAAAGGTATAGACCACTGCAAATGTAGCTAAACACAAATGAAATTTCACTTGAAAAAAGAACGACTTACATTTTAGTAAATTCAACTAACATAGCCAATTGTTTTTTACTGTTCAAAAAATTAACTACAATTGTATTAGTCAGTTCAGTAAAAAATAAACAAACATTAATTTGTTTTATTTTTTTAAATAAAAAAAAAAAAAAATACTGTATAAAATGAATGTAAAATAATAATACTGTAATTTAATGTGGTTTGTTTTTTAAATGAACTACAATTGTAGTCAAAAATTAAATTTCTTCTACAAATGACTGTTTTTTCACTTAAAAATAAATATACTGTATTACAACTAAAACAACGACAAATATTTACAGCAGAAGTTCCCTGAGTATGTGCTTACTTTTTTCATGGATGACAAGCACTACCTTTTCATTACAATCCCAGTTGCCTGTCAGTGGCATGTGTCTTTACAGGATGTATTTCAAAATTCTACCCATTAAATTTTGTTACATCAACAAAATAACGTTATAAATCGCCGTTTCGGTATTTAAGCGTTATTTTGACTTTAACTAGTTCAAGATATTTCAAAATCAAACAGGTTAAATAGAAAACTACATAAGAAAAAACATGTCTTTAATGGAATCGCTTTTTTTAAATTTCCATTCCGCTATTAAAGAAAATAACATTGTTAAAGAATTTCTAAACTATGTAAAAGAATTTAAGATTTAAAAATTGTGCTACTGAAGTGGTGTTTACAGAATTATGTAGAAGGAATTAACAGTTAAAGTGGTAAATTGCTATCGTTATAAAATATCATGATTTTCGAAGTTTAAATTACAGAAAAGTTTAAAAAATCGTATTATATTACACCGATAGTACATGAGCACTTGAAATGTGAATTACATTATTATTCTTTTTTTTTATTAAAACTTTATCCCACTTTAACAAATATTTTTTTGTTTTGACGATTTTTTTGACGATTTTTGAAAATATAATGACGATTTTAACGATTTTTATTGGAAAATTGGACGATTTTATGCTCAACATACCTGGCAACACTGACTACCATGTATAAATATATATATATTATATAAGTATTATATATATAAGTATTATATATGATACAATAAAGCAACAGAAATTCTTTCACATTTATATATAATAATATATGGCATCACATATAATTCCAGAAAAATCAAAGAAAACTGCTATCAGTTTTATATATAAACATTATGATGTCCCTTAAAAACAGATATTTCATTACACAGTTTTATTACAAATGGTTGCAAATGGAAGAAATCATTTTTTTTTTTTTTTTGAAAACGTTAACCCGTGCCGCAAGATGGCCGAATATATATATATATATATAATTCCTAGTTGGAACAAAGGGCCAGTACAAATGATTTCCATTGAATTCTGTCTTCAGCGTGTCGTTTTGCTTCCTCCATGTCATTCTGGCTGTACTGAGTTCGGATTCTATTTGACGTCTCCACGTGTTAGCAGGTCTTCCTTTACGTCGGCTGCCCTGAGGATGGAGGTCTAGGGCCTTTCTGGTAACGTCATCTTGGCTTTTTCTGAAGGTATGGCCCAGCCAGTTTATCTTCTTTACTCGTATGTCAGTCGTAATGGGGTTTTGTTGTGTTTTTTGCCAAAGATCATTATTTGAAAATATTTGAGGCCAGAAAATACGTAATATTCTTCGCAAACAACAGTTAACAAATACTTGGAGCGCATTTGTGTCCTCCCTACTGATGTTCCAAGTTTCGGAACCATATAATAATACTGCTTTCACATTAGAATGGAAAAGTTTGATTTCTGAAATGAAATGTTTAGGCGTTTTTATAGATAATAATTTTATAGATAATAATTTTTTGCAAAACATATTGATCATATATGTTCCCATGTTAATAGTACCATTAGACGGTTATATTCATTAGATTTATATTTGCCTCTCCGCGTGAGGAAGCATGTTGCCAGTTCACTGCTCATGTCGCAGATTATTTATGCTATGGAAGTATTTTCAGGTACAAACAGTGTTGTTCTAAGAAGGCTGCATCTTACTTTTTACCGTATTATTAGATATATTTATAAACTGAGATTAAGGGATCATGTGTCTCCCTTTGTAATGGACTTTGTTGGATTTTCTTTTGAGAATTTTATTAAATTGAGATTTTTGTTACTTTTTCGAAAAGTCGTTATGCGAAATTGTCCTGAGTACATTAGAGATGATTTTAGATTTTCTAGATCGAGTAGAAACCCTCAGATAATATGTCACCGTATATCCTCATCTATATATGAAAGATCTTTTCATGTGTATAACTAGAGTGTGGAATATCCTTCCCATAGATTTAAAATTATTTACATTCACAGATACCACCTTTAAGCTTAAACTTAAACAGCATTTTGATGCTCTTTAATTAATTAATTTATACACCACCCCCCCCCCCCCCCCCACCACCATGTTCTTTTACGATTGTTTCCATCACTGACTATAATTTTTTATATATAAATTTCTGTTGTAAGCGAGGTAGGGCCTTTAGTTTTTAGTATTTAGGTTAATTATATAACTTTTTATTTGTTTTTTATAAATATACTTTTTTTTCTTTTGATTTGTAATTTTTGATAATGGAGTAGTATTTGAACCATATTTGGCCTTATAGGCTTGGTTCTTAAATTTGAAATAAATAAAAGTGAAACTATTTGCTAAGAAATTGTATACTTCTGATCTCAGAAGGGTAGAATTTTATAAGAATAAAAAACCTACACTCAAAAAAAGTCAGATGAGGGTGATATATCCTTCTCCCCCCCCCCCCCCCCCAAACCGGTTGAAAAAATATAAAAATATTAAAAAGGTTTAGGCATTCAAACATTTGTTGGTTGCCTAAACCAGGACATTTTCTTAAATATTTTCAAATATCGTAATTTGATTAGAAGAATTCTGTTAAAAAAGTTATCAGATGTTTAAATATTTATGATCGCTATTGAAATATGTGATTTATTTCGAAAATTATAAAATTGTACATAAATGTTGTAAATCTTCTTCCGATATGGCAACGAAAAATTTTAAAAAGTCTTAAATAATTTTTTTACAATATAATTTTGGTAGTAAAATTTTAAAATTCGGTTTACTAGAATCAAAGTACCAATTTTTTTCGGAACATAAAAAGATTTTTGGTACATAAAAAGTATCGTTTTTTTTTTAAATATGTATCATCAAAAAGTGTCGAAATTTCCTCTTAATATATGCTCTAAAAAATCAATTTTTAGCTCATGAAAAATGCACTAAAAACTGAAAATTTGCTCTTAAAACACACATTTCATTTAAGAATTCGTATTTTAAAAGTAATCTTTCAGTATAGTTAAAAAGATTATTTTAATTGCCAACAAGAAAAGGAGATACAAGATTGAATAAAGCTAAATCTATATGGTCTTAAAACAAGAAATTTAAATTTATAAAAATGGCTTAAACTTCTGAAATCAGTGTTAAAAATCCAAAAAAAAATTTTTATAGAAACATTAAATTGTTCGATAACTAAAAACTAAATAAAAAAAAATATCGCTAAAATATGCTATAAAAATATGGGTTTGTTCTAAAAAGTACTAAAATATACTCCAAAATAAGATTTTTTTTTTAATCAAAAATAAGATTTTTTTTTATCGAAATATGCAAAAGCAAGAGCAAATATGCAAAAATATGCAATAACAAATCAATGCAATAAAATTGTAATTAAAAAGACGGGAGGAAACTAAAAAACAAAGTCAATATTTTTTAAAGCAAGAAAATCTTAACAAAAATTTACACGAGCGCTCGAAAAATAAGAATCCACAAAAATTTTAAAATAGCCAAAAACGACAAATTACTTTTCTCTGGTTTTAAAAAACAAATTTTCCAAATTATTTATTTTTAAATAAGTGTTTGACAAATTTTTTTCAGATTTTATTCGATATAAAAATTGTTTGTTTAACGGTCATTTTGATGGACTTAAAATGAAAAATTCCGAATTTCATACCCAGACTTTTACTGAATTTAAAAAGTTTTAATTTGGAAAATTATGAATTTTTTCAAAAGGAAATAATTTGTAATAATTTGATGCACAATTATTTTTTTTAGTAGCCTGAAACTCTTGAGTAGTGCGAAAATATGACACAAGAAAAAATAAATGTTTATGTTTTATATCCAAATTTTTTTTCTTTAAAATTTTCAAAAATTTTCAAAAATGAAACCTTCCCACCCCCCAAAATCGAGGGCTGGTGTTGGGGTTGCCATTTATTTAAAATAGTTAAAAAAAAACTTCGGAAAAAATGGCAGAAAAGCCAAACAATTACGAATGTAGGATTAAATTTTATAGGCATTAATATACATATTTTTTTTAGCTTAGTACAATTATAATTCTTTAACAAAACGCCATTTTTAATGTCACTTAAAACACATTTTTTTTAAATAACAAAAATACTTGAAAGTTATCGGGAACGTTTTGTATATTGCGTCTTTAAAAGCTCTCGTATTTGGTACCCACATTTGTTTAACATTTTTGTGAAACAATTTAAAACAAGCCGAAATATGAAAAATGGGGTAGTTTTTCACCCCACTGTTAAACTCCTAAATATGAGATTGGGCCGCTAAAAAAATACGTGTCCGATATTTTTTTTCCTTATCACATATACAAATTTCATTAATATCGGACATACATGAGACTAATTAATTGAATGGACTAATTAATTGACGATTTCATTACAATTTCATTGATATCAATTGTAACGAAATTATTTTCATTAGCATTTTTTTTAATTAATGCTATGAATTTCATTGATTTGATTTCATTGATCAATGGCAATAATTTTAAATTTCATTACCATTAGTCATGAATCACCATTAGACGAAATACAAATATGCTAGTCAGGGAAAGATTCCGATAGATAAATTTTTTCTAAAAAAAAAACCACCGGGTGTCTCAATTATTTGTTTACCCAACCAAATATGTTCGTGAAAATACCAATTTAGCCATTCCGATAATAGAATGGAACATTGGTTCAAAATGGAAAGTAATGAAATGTAAATAATATGTTATACTTTTTGCCAGCTTGCCTCAACAATGTCTTGTCTTTAAGGCGCTGAGGCATCATCGAATTTAAATAATGAATAATGTAATGTAAGAAAAAAATAAAAAAAAAAAAAAAATATGGAATGAAACGGGGAACGAGTGGAATCGGAACACTTAACACATTTGTGTTGTCAAAAGTTGGTGGTTTCGTTAAGGTTTGCAAAAATTTTGTCCGTTTTGCGATATCTCCAGTATCTCCAAAACTAAGAGAGATATAGCAAAACGGAAAAAATTTTTGCTCCTATGGAGTGTTAATATACCCTATCTTCGAGAGAGATCGCGAGTGATACATTTTTTTAAAGCAGCCACAGGGTGATTTAATTTTTTTACTTATTTACGTATTCGCATAATAGAGAGTTAGTTCCTCGTTCCATTTCGTTTCCCGTATTCAGTCTTACAATTTACACTCCATTTTTTTGTAAAAAAATGCTTGTTTTGCTCAATTGTAATTCGTTTTTTAGGCATTAGTGTGATTTCATTAGCATTACTAGGACAAATTATAATGCTAAAAAATTTCATTTCAATTAAATGGTAACGAAATTTTTTTGGCATTAGCATTAGTTAACTAATGCTAATGAAATTCCAATGCTAATGAAAAAATCCCAAGTATGAGATCGGAGAGAACCCATCAGATGAATCCCCTTGTAAGACTAAATGTTTTTTTGACCCTGTTTCCTCAAACATCTTATAAAACCTTTTACCGATCATTAATTTCGCATTTTCTTTTTTTAGCTTTGGCAATGAAAATGTACCTTCTGAATTGAATGTAAAGTGGTTGTATGATCATTTATGGAATGACTGGCAACGTTGGTTACCGGCTACAGCTAAAGATACCGTCTTAAAGGGTGGTTACTACACTGTCTCTCCCAAGCCTGGTTTCAGAGTTATTGCATTGAACAACAATGATTGTTACATTTTCAACTGGTGGATCTTCCACGATGGTAGTGCTACCAGTCAACCTCAATTGGATTGGTTACACGACACTTTATTGGCGGCCGAAAAAGCTGGTGAACATGTTCACATCTTGGCTCATATTCCCTCAGGAGATTCCGATTGTTGGTCCGTTTGGGCACGTGAATATAATCGCATTATTGAACGCTTTGCCCATACTATTAGCGGTATTTTCGGTGGTCATACTCATGTCGATGAAATGAATGTACATTACTCTACCCATGGTCATGCCATGGCTATATCCTGGAATGGTGGTAGTTTGACATCGTACAGCTATAAGAATCCCAACTACAGGGCCTATGAAGTAGAACCAAAAACTTATGTAAGTTTTTAAAGTTTACCAAGATATGATAAAGATTGTGGATGACATTTTCCTTATTTTTATTTAGCAAGTTGTTGATCATCATACTTGGATCTTTAATTTAACTGAAGCCAATGAACATGCTGGTCATCGTAGTCCTGTTTGGTTCAGGGAATATCAATTCACAGAATTTACCAATGATTTAAGTCCTGCCGGTATTGATGCCTTATTGGAGAAAATGGCCGAACAACCAGATATATTGCGCAAGGTTAATTTGATAAGATTTTAAAAACGCTGCTCAATTCGAAAAATAAAACAAGAGTACGTACTATTGATCTAAAATATTTCGGCTTCGCTGTTTTTAATGGCGTACGCAATTTTTTCACTTATGGACCAGTTCGTTTCGCAAAATTTCATTAAAATTTAGCATGTTTTTACCAAGTTTTTTATACATACAATTTTAAAAATAAGATATTTTCTGCTAATATTAATGGTAAATTACACTCAGGAAACTTCTGCTTAAAAAATTTGTAGTTGTTTGGGTTGTAATACAGTTTCTTTATTTTTAATGTAAATGTCAGTCATTTGTAGAGCAAATTTAATTTTTTACTAACCTTGTAGTTCATTTAAAAAAAACAAACCACATCAAATGACTGTTTTATGATTTTACATTAATTTTTTACAGTCGTTTTTTGTTATTTAAAAAATAAAAAAAGTAAATTTTTGTTTCTTTTTAGTACCATATGTGGTTCATTTTTACTACAATTGTTAGTAATTTTTAGAACAGTGACAACAAATGACAAATGTTAGTTGAATTTACCGATTTTTTTATAGCGCACAACAAGCCGACATTCTGGCTTAAGTGTAAGTACTCAGGGACTTGAGTCGGATTAGGGAAGCATTTCCCTTCTCCGAATCATCTTTTCGACCTAACCTAACATAGTTGAATTTAATGAAATGTTAGTCGTCCTTTCTTCAAGTGAAATTTTATTTGTTTTTGACTACAATTGAAGTAGTCTTTACCTACATAATATCCTTAGTGTAGCAACATTTGAATATCAAATTTATTTAATAAATATGCAGCATTATTGAATAACGTCGCGTTTTGCTCAGTTTTTACCATATTTTAAAATTTTTTCTCAATTTATCATCCAATTTCGGAAGGGATCAAAGGATTTTTGTGCTTAAGCAAAAAGACATATCTGAACAATTATTTCGTGTAAAAAAGAAAAAAAGAAATTGCGTTTCATGCCTATAATTTATATGACAGCATAGCGAAAAAGGATGACCTATGAGTTCAGCTTTTAGTATAATATGTAAATAGCTTAAAATATTACGTGCACCTAATTTTAGCCAAAAAAATTAATTTTTGTGAAATTCAAATTTTGTTTTATAAAATTTGAAAATCTTTGGTAGACATACCACTGTAATAAAAGTTTTTGTTAAACTACTGTTCGCAAATGTTACCTTTTTTGGTTGAAATTTTGGTATAAGTAATTTTTTAAGCCATTTACTTATTATACTGAAAGATGAACTCATAGGTCATATTTTTTCGCTATGCTGTCATATAAATTTTAAGCACATTAGGCGGTTTTCTTCACATGAAATAACTACTCAGATTTGTCTTTTTGCTTATGCACAAAAATGCTTTGATCCTTTGCGCAATGGGATGGATAAATTGTGCAAAAATAGCAAAATATAGTAAAAAAATTTAGAAAAAACCTCGGATTTATTTGTTAATGCTGCTTATTTATTAAACAAATTTGACACTCAAATGTTGCTAAAGGTACCTATGGGGAATGGGACGGGTCCTGCGTGTGCCACAGGATAAATCCCTTCGTGCCGGAGACCGGTCCTCTGCTAAACCCTACCCTATGTAACATTGGCTTGTCATAGGAGGGGTTCATTTGTCCTGCTTTAAACCACATAGTGGCATGCCACAGGACTAACCAAAGATGGGCATACCACAAGACTGTCGCAAAAGAGCCATGTCGTATAAAATAAACGAAAACTAAACAGCTTCCAATGGGTTAAATTCTGGTCAACTGGCTTTTTCTCGTTAGTAAGCATTCTGGTTAAGTGGTATGTCCTCCCTTTACCAGTCACAGGATTGATAATTTTAGGACAATTTACACTGCTTAATCCACTTCAGTATTAAATTATACCAGTCCTGTGATAAGTCCTTCTTTAACCAGTCACTTTTAGGTCAATTGACTCCTCATTCCCCACAGGGCGTCTTATTAGTTTAAACCATAAAATATTAAGAGAAAATATTGTATTTTTTAAATTTAATTTATATAAAACTTCGTTAGAACATGAAAAACTTAAATGCAATTTTGCGAGAAATCTAGCAATAATTGAAAACACTGGGTACGCCATTAAAATCAGCCAGGCCGAAATATTTAGGATCAATGGTCAGTGCTCTTATTTTCGATTTTAGGTGTAAATTTTGTAACGCTGTGTAATTATATCTATTTCCTAAACTATTATTTCTATTTAACAATTTTGTAGTGGTGGGAATATAAAATGACATCTGCTGATCCTAAATTGGCTGCGGGCTGCAATGATCGTTGTTTGTTAAATACTATTTGTCGATTGGCTACTACTAACTATGACGATAAGACCCGTTGTAAAGAATTGAAAGCCAAATTGAAGAAATCGGTTAGTTATTATAAATATATGGGTTGTTCACATAATTTTAATTTCATTTTTTTATTTTAGTTGGAAGTTGATGATACTACTACTGCCGATACTACTACTGTTTCTAATACACCAACTCCTACCGGTTCTCCTACTACTCCTGAAGATGATGGTGCTGCATCGCTTACTGCATCGATTACCTCTATTGTTGCTATGTTATATTTGTTTAAACAATTTCTCTTTTAAGCAATAACATATATTTTAATGATATTTATTAAGTAAATAAATTATAAATTAATTAATTTTTATTTTTAATAAAACTTATATCAAACTTGTATATTATAAATTTTTAGAAAAATAACATCAAAGCACATCTTGTAAATTAGGTGTACCATTTTTCAGCAAATTTTTTGCTAAAATTATGTTTTAAACTAAAATTTTAGTTATACTTAGTCAGAACTTAACTGTTTTGAACTAATGTTTTACTAATATTTTACTAATGTTTTACTAATTTATTTTGCTAAAAAAAATTGTGCTAATTAGCACATCAATAGTGTGAACGACAACCCGATTAAAAGTTATACGCAGAATGAATTAGATGTCAAGATGTAGTAGTGACGAGAAAAATTATACTAAAAAGTACAACTAAAAAATCAACCATGGAAGATTTTATATCTGTTTTCAAACATAAAACAAAATTGTGGATTGAAACAACTTAAATTTTGCGTTTTTACCGGCTTGTGAATGTAATTGTCTATTAAGTAAATAAAAGACAAAATAAAATATTTAAATTTAAAAAAGGTTTAATGTGTATTTGTAGTCAAATTGAGTGGTCGAGTTGATAACAAATATACAGCAAGTAGACAGACTAAAGCAAAAGACATACATCATAGGTAAATTTTTATGTTTCCTTTTTCTTATTGCAAAAAAGGGTTGTATATGTTACATTTTGTTATTTTTTCGTTTCGTTTCTATAATTCTCTGCGACATTAGCGTTCCTTTAAAAGATAGCATCTTTGAGACAACCAATGATGTAAGTAGTTGAAAGATAATTTTGTTTATGTTATATATAATTATTTCTATATATTATTGCAGATATTACATTAATTCATGTCGCCAATGTAGGAGTATGAAAATTTTTATATTTTGTAAGGTATTGTAAATTATTTTAAAAATAATCACAAAAATATATTTTATGATTTTCAGCAAAATAAATTAACTAAACTAAAAATTTTCTACAAATTGTTTGAGTTTTTTTTTAGTCTACTAATATTCAGCAAAAATTTTATTAGTGTTTAGGAAGGGTTTTTTAATTTCTAATCCACTAAGTTTTAGCAAAACTTTTGATGAATCTACTAATTTTGTTGCTAAAAATCAGCTCGCTGATTTTCAGCCCGATTATGAATATTCCCTCGGATTGTTTCCTCTGCGGATTTTATTTTCTCGAGAAAAAAATCCTCCTATTCTAAACAGGCGGGGAAAAGAATAATAAGGGAGAGAGAATTGGATAATATTAATTGAATAATTGAATAATTCATATAAATGCTATCACAATTCTCCATATTATTGACATTCATAATACCTCCTTTTTTCCGGGCTAAGAGTTTCCCATTCGTTTAGAATAAGGGAAAAGTGAAAAAATCCCCTGGCAGATTTTATTAAGAATAGGGGAACAAGAAATAGGGAGAAAATTCTCACGGAATTGTTATTGAGAATTGGGCTGTATATGTCTCCAAATCTTACTCCATATATAACTACATAATCCATATAATAATAATCCAAATATATGTAGTGATCGATATGTTTATATATGGTCCCATGCTAAGTCTTAATTAGCTATATGTGACTATATATAATTAAATTTGCAAATAGATTAAAGCGTTTCTTGATGTGTTGGAAGAAGAATAAATGCTAATATGGCAAATATTAATCTTGAGTTCCATCAGGCATTGTTTAAAGTTTATATATGGAAATATTACATTTTTCTCGATTTTCGTGGTCTTTGATTTAATAATGGTTTTGACAAAAGACATTCCTTATCCCTCTTCTACAAATCACATTTGGACATATCACATTTGGACATATTTACTCGTATCACTTACAAGGAAAATTATAAAAGCCGAGAAACCTTACACAAGCATACTTGCCAGAGGTCATTAAAGGGTTAACTGAATTTTATCTAACAATATAATTGTTGGGTATTGTAGTTGTTTCATGAATAGTACACTCAAAAAAATAAGTGTGTAGAAAAGTTAGTAAAACGTCTTGTAAATCAGGTATACTATTTTTCAGTAAATTTTTTGATATAATTATGTTTTCAGCTAAAATTTTAGTTATACTTGTTCAGCACTTAACTGTTTTGAACTTAGCTTTTACTAATACTTTACTAATGTTTTACTAATTTATTTTGTTAAAAAAAAATTGTGCTCATTAGCACATTGATAGTGTGGATGACAACCATATTGAAAGATGTACGCAGAATGAAGTAGATGTCGCGTCATGTCAAGATGTCGTAGAGACGAGGAAAATGATACTAAAAAGTACAATTCTTGTAAGACATATAAAAAAAATCAACCATGGAATATTTTTGTATCTGTTTTTCATACATAAAACAAAATTTTAGATTAAAACAACTTAAATTGTGTGTAATTGTCTATTAATTAAATAAAAGACAAAATAAAATATTTAAATTTAATAAAGATTGAATGTGTATTTCTAAACTAAATGCTTATAGAGATTAATAATCTAGTGTGGTCAAATTGCAAACAAATATACATACAGGTAGATAGACTAACTGCAAAAAAAAAGATAATTTATGTCATATTTTGTTATTTTTTCGTTTCTGTGGTTATCTGCGGCATTTGCGTTCCTTTAAAAGATAGCATCAACAACAACCATTGATGTAAGTAGTTGAAAGATAATTTTGTTTATGTTGGCCTGGGTTCTATATTCCACTACGAAGTGAAAGTGGAATCGTTTTCAATTCCACATTTTCAATTCCGCTGTGTTCTGAAAAACGAGTCAATCGTTTTTTTCACGACGATTTCATTTTCATTTTATTCTTAGCAACAACATAAAAAATGCGGGATGAAACCAAATTATCACTTTAAAGTGAATGAAATTGCAATAAAGAAGAGTGCATTTTTTAACAAAAAAAAAATTAATCAAAAAAATACTTAAATAATATAAAATGAGTTTTGCAATTGTGATTTCCTGGTATTTAATTAAAAAAGAAAAACAAAGAACGGAAAATCTATATAGAAAAAGGCTTCGTGACTGTTCAAATCCTTTGGAACTACCAAAAAATCGTAAGACAATAATTAAAACTGAGTCGCAAGTGTTTAAAATTAATAAAAAAAATAGTTTTATTGCGTATTTATTTATTATGATCGCAAAAGACTTCAATCTAGCAGTGGAAAGAAGTACAGCGTCAAAAATTTTAACAAATATGTGTAATGTTTTGAAAACTGAGATATGCCCAAAATGGATTAGATTTGAAAGAAGTCGCGAAGAAATTGAGAAATCAAAAAGAGAAATCAAAAAGGGAAATCATCGGTTGCGGTTCCTCATTTTCTATATTTTCAGTACCTTCGTCATTTTTATTTAATTTTTGTAAAATCACGTTTACTACATTGTCGGAACTGGTGCCATCTAAGTTTGACAATTCAGTAGATAAATTTGTGGTTATATACCCTTTGCTAGTCATCCCGAATGATTTAGCAGCTGGAACACCTTCGACTGCTGTATAAAGGCCAGAAAGTTTGGCAACTGAATCTTCTTTGGATGATATGTGTTGGATATTATTGGGTCCTCCACCTGTTGCCATTACCTATGCTCTATTTTCGGCCAATTTTTTACGAATGGTAGCCTTCCAATCAGCCCAAGCCTTTTTCCAATCAGTTGCATCGTTTTCTGGAGGTCCTAAGCTGTTTAATGTACTTGCTAAGTCCTTCCACAACTGGTCTTCAACTGTTTTGTCGCCCCTCTAAAAACCTTTGGCCAAACCAGATTTTTTTTTCCATGAATGTTAAAAATGGGGCCTCTTGTTCCGGATTCATGTGTTTTCCCGTAAAAAATACAACACTTTTTCAGTTAAATAAACGTATATTAACAACATATCACATTTACTTACATGGTTTGATTTTTTTTTTACGTTTAATATTCAAAATAATTTTATTTTCTAAAAAGTTTGGTTTTTCACTCAGTTAACGAATGCCGTTTTACAATTACTTTTTTTGTAGTGAAATTGTTTTATAGAACACATCAAATCACTTTAATTCCACTAGAAACAAAATGAAAATGAAATTTTTCTTTTCAAATCACTTATGTGGAATTGGGAACACTAATTGAGCGGAAGTTTCACTTTCACTTCATTTTCGGAATGTAGAACCCATGCGGTTATTTATATTTTCTTTATATATTACATTAATTCATGCCGTCAATGTGGGAGTATGAACATTAGGGGTACAACCAAAATAAGGCCCTATCACCACGCTGTAGCCGATGTTGTGCTGAAACCGAAAAATGTTTCCTCAAGTCATATCGGAACAAAAACGTTCCGCGTCGAAGCCGATTTCTGAAAGTCCTTTACGGGCCATTATTACAACTTGCCAATAGCTAAAGTTCGGATGTTATCTGACAGATTATTAGTTTTTCGTTATTATAAGTATACTTTAAGCCAGCTATGCCCACTCCATATGCCCGCGAGCGAAAACAGCTTTTTGTGCTTTCACATGTACACATAAAGAGCTTTGTGCTTTCACACATACGCGAAAACTACACCGATAAAATTGAATAGTCGCATAGTTAAAAAAATTCTTAGTTCATTTTAAATAAATTAATTTTAACTATCTTGATCATTAATAACTATTGTTTTTTGTGTCAAAAATTTTTAATTGTCATAATAAATATAACGAATTTTCGTAAGCATAGAAAATTTGACTTTTGTTTTAAAAATTGTAAACTTTAAATTTAAAATATTTTAATTGAAAAAACTTAAATTTTGATGAAATTATAAGTATAAAGTTTATACTTATCTTATACATCCATTGTTTATACTATAAACAATGGATACAACATTTAAATGAGTATTTGTTGCTACTAGTATGGTTAAATTATAAATCAACTAAGAAATATTTTGGGTGTATTGATAAACAATAGGATGGGCCGAAATATACACATAAAGAGCTTTGTGTACGCGAAACCTAGTAATCAATCGGGTCAGCTAGAAAACATTTGTGCAATGCTTGCGTTTGGTTTTGTTTTTTTAACGACTGTTGATCAGTTGTCACGCAGACTTCATGCGAGAATTTAGTACACGCAATTCAGAAAGTGAAGTACAGCACTGCTCAAAATGTTTAATGAGGTTTGGGAAAATTATTTTTTGTTTACACAAAACAGCGTTGGCGAGCCAGTATGTTTGGTATGCCAACGTAATGTTAAGCGTATTCATAAATTTAATGTCGAAAGGCATTACAGGTCTTGCCATAAAGAATATTTCGATATTGTAGATGCGGAAAGAGAAATTTTAATTGCTAATTTAAAAAAAACATTTGTTGCAGGAAACATTGTAAATAATGATGTTGAAAAAGCGTCTTTTATTGTTACGCTTGCGTTATCAAAACGCTGTCGTCCTTTTGACGATGGCATTTTTTTTAAGGTGCTCGCTAAAGAAGTGCTGGGTTGTTTTGGAAGTAAGGGTAGAGATATGGCCCAAATTTTAGAAAAAGTACCATTATCAAGGAACACAATTACCCGTAGGACAGAACAAATTAGTTCGTATATTTTTTCCCTCACCAAGAACAGACTTAAAAATTGTAAATATTTCGCTCTATGTTCTACAAAAGTTCTACAAAAGCGGATATTTCGGCCCATCCTAATAAATAAAAGTAACAATAAAAGAGCTTTTACGCGTACCCACACACTCGAACAAATCGCATACATTGACGTTGGGCATAGCTGCTTTAAGCTAAAAGTGACCGATAAGCTAAAGGGAAGATATTGTTGCCTTTAACTTTAAACGTAAGGTTTATGTGTTTAAAGTTGCCACATTTTCTGCTCTATAAAGGAGAAGAAGAAAATACCGAATTTCACAACCGTATTTCACAAATTATTGTTTGTTTGTAAACAAATAAATAAAAGTACGTTGCCACTACGTATTTTTATAAACCAATTCATAAACCAATAATCGGTTTTTAGTTTTGTGCTGCCACATTATCAAAAATATTAATTTTATTTTATTGGGAAGTTGTAATAACGAAAAACATTATAGCTCACTTTATTGCTCACTTTAGCTAAAGTTACCTTTTACTAACATTTACTTCAAAGGCAAGTTGTAATAATGGCCCTAAGATTTTTTTTTTTTATTTTTTCAAAATTTTTTATTTTTTCAAAATTTTATATTTTTATACTTTTAGCAATAAATTATAATATTTCGCAAATTTGCATAAGACAGCGTAGGTAAGTTTCAATATTTTATCACGATTAATTGAATTTATACAGAATATTATTCAATATTTAATGGAAAAAATTATAATTTATTTATCATTTAATGAAATTATAAAGAAAATATTTTTATTTTTTTAGAACTTACTGATCCCAAACTCAATTGCATTTGGCGCGGAACCTTTTTTAACGATATCGAAAATCTAAAGATGCAGTTCTTATTGTTTTTTTTTATGCACTACATGGTATGGATAGGACCATTTTGATATTTTCAAGTGCTAGTGTCTAATAACTTTTTCTGTGTTTTTTTCTAATAGTCAAAGTAAATTATCATATAAAAATTATAATTTTTCTGTTAATTTAGAGAAAAATTTGTCATGATCTAAAACCGAACAAATAAAATCTCACACATAAATTTATAGATCAACGATAAAAATTCACTATTAAACCACTCACCAGGTACAGTGTAAAAATCGTTTAATGTATATGCTCGACATATGTGTTAATGAAAAATCTTTAATGTTTGTTGATATGCTTTGCTAATGTAGAAGGATAGTATATGATGACATTAGAGAAAAGAACTGCCATTTAAAGTTTTAACTGAAAGTTAAACTGGCAACTATGATAATGACTAGAGAAAAAACAAACACACTATAAATAGAAATCGTTCGTGGTAAATTTCATTCTAACTCAACACACAGAGTAATGTGGGATTTAACGTTACCCAATTTCTTTAACGTGTGAGTTAAATAGATGATATTTACGATTAACACTAAATGGCACGAAGAATGTTGATGAAGACCGTAGTGGGTCAGAAAATGCATTCCATTCATGCTAGTGTCTAATAACTTTTTCTGTGTTTTTTTTCTAATAGTCAAAGTAAATTATCATATAAAAATTATAATTTTTCTGTTAATTTAGAGAAAAATTTGTCATGATCTAAAACCGAACAAATAAAATCTCACACATAAATTTATAGATCAACGATAAAAATTCACTATTTTCAAAAATTGTAAAAAAGTTGTATCCCTAATGAACATATTTATATTTTGTTATTTTTAAAAATAATTTACAATATTATTTTTAAAAAATCACAAAAATATGTTTTATGATTTTCAGCAAATAAATTAACTAAAGTACAATTTTTCTACAAACTTTTTAAGTTTTTTTTCAGCCTACTAATATTCAGCACAAATTTTATTAATTTTTAGCAAGGCTTTTTTAATTTCTAATCCACTAAGTGTTAGCAAAATTTTTGTCGGATCGACTAATTTTGTTGCATCCGACTGACTAAAATTTAGCTGAATTTTTTGCTGTCTTTACTTACGTTTTTTTTTTTTTGTTTGAGTTTAAACATAAGTTACAACAGCATAAGTTAAGATATATTGATTTTATTTGCAAAATTACGCAAAATATTTTGTGATGAAGCCATTCTTTCTCTTTGGAAATGCGGGAAAATATGTTTTGTATATGATAGTATATAAATACCAAAAAATGTTATAATTATATAATTTTATAAAAATTAAAAAAAAAAAATTAATCCAAAACTTCATTGCGTTTGGTGTGGAAACTTTTTTAACAATAGCGAAAAAGTAAGAACGTGGTTCTTAATATTTTTGTGGTCTCTACTACTATGCCATGTATTTTTTTGATATTTCAAAAAATACCAAAAGTTATAAGTATAAAAATTAAGGGTATAAAAGAAAAATTGGTAAAAACCAATTTTAATGCATGTACATATTTTCTATTTAGTTTTTCAAACAAAACTAGATATGGTGTACTTTCATTCTTTTAGAAATACAATTTGAAATGGTGTCATGAAATTCCATATATTGTGTGTAAGACAAAGTATTAGAAATAGTGTAGTAATTAAGTTTCTTTTAATTCAAAAACAATTTAAATCAGACATGGGCGGCGTCAATTACATTTCAAAATCATTCACTTGTGAAATTTGTCATATAATTTAAAACTTCAGACATACGCTCACACTTCTTGGCTTAAACGCTTGCATGGGAAATTTTAAATTTTGTCAATTCCAGACATGGGCATAATACCAATATTTGTATATTTAATTACAGCCCAATTACATATGCAAGTCTAATTACATGTAATTGGGTGTAATTGAGTAATTGCCCCGTAATTAAATATCCAGATGTTGTTACTAATCCCCATGTTTGGTATTCAAATTTTTACAAATTTTCTAAGGAAGCGTTTAAGCCTACAAGTGTGAGCGTACGTCTGAAATTATTAATGATATTTCAAATTTTCATAAGTGAATGATTGTGAAATGTAATTGACGATGCCCATGTCTGATTTAAATATATTAGTTGGGAGCGAGCTGTGTTTACAGCTAGATTTTTTTTTTTAAATTTTTGTTAACGAGCAGTTCGATTAAAAAAGCTCTATTCCATTTTTTCAAATGAGCCTTTTCATTTGGAAAAGGTCTTTGTTTATTTTTCTTGCGAGCTTTTCATTTAAGCTTGCGAGCTTTGTTAAAAACTGTATATATTTTTGACTCGCTCGCGGGTTTTTTCCATCGCTGCTTAATAATACTATGGTTTGATATGTTCACAACTTTCATTTGTAATTTTCACTACATTTGCATTAGATTTTACAATACAATACAAGTAATTGTTTTATGTTAGTCTTTTAGACCGTTTTTGTACTATACTATATTATGTTTTTACTTTATTAAAGAGCTAAAAAGTTTTTTGTTTAAAATCATTAATATTGTCTATCATTTATTTTGTAAACTAAAGCAGATACAAAAAGAGATTACATTTGGAATCACTAATATTTACGAACAATATTATTTTATGATATTTGTTATAAAAAAAGGGACTTTAACGGTTGTTGAGTAGTTTCTTTTAAACAAAAAAAAATAAATATTTTACAAAGGATCTCTAATATTTTTGACTAAAAATTTAAATTTTAGTAGACATTTCTTCTTCGCCAGTCGGGAAGTTGGCTGCAGAACCCAAGCGGAAACACGAAATTAATTAAATGTACCATTAACTCTGGTGTAATGTTCCGTTTTATATTATTTTTATATTTTAAATTCCTCCATTATAAAAATAAACAATTTATATTTTTACACTCACCTCCATCAATCAATTATTCATATATTTCTGTCAAGAGGACATTTTTTTTTTTCATACACTTTAAAAAAAAACACATTTCGTAATGCAACCGGAAGCTTTCATTTAACTTAATACACCATCATCTTATTTGACAGCATTTGTCATAGAAATTATTTAGTCGATTTCTAAACCTTTTAAAATTTGACACTTTTTTTATACTATCATTTACAGAGTTGTATTTTTTCGAATACTAAATGTCATGTGCAGACAAACGAGACGACAAAAAGTATCAGCACGAAGAAAAAAACACATAATTTCATACAAATAATTACAAAGCAATCACAAAGTGACGCCATTTTTTTACATAAATCACACTTAAATTTAGTTGTTTCTGTGAAGAAAAGAAAAAATAGCAAAACAATAGATAGAGATACGAAAAAATCCAATACTTATTATCAACGCCTGCAAGTAATCATTGTGTGTGTCACAGTTTTAAATAACTCAAATAAAAATTTCTCTAGTTGCTACTCGCGTTAAATAAATTCCTTCTTTTTGTTTTAATGAGTCTAATCAATTTCCTTAATCCAAAACTAAAACCTACGGTGGAGTGTGATGCCGTCTGTGAAGATGGCTATGGGGTATCAAATTTAATTGCCGACGATGCCGAACAGTTGCAGCGTGGTTTTATGGCCTTCTCGGTGACTAAGCCCCCCATAGAGATTGTGTTTGAATTTCCAAAGGCCATTGACTTGAAAGTTATTAAACTTTGGAATAGTCATGGTGCTCTAAGGTCAACAGCCTTTGAAGTTCACGGAAAGTATGAAGGCATTTGGGAGCGTGTTGCCTATGTGCGGGATTTAGCCAAAGATGTCGATTCGGTGACATTTTGCTATCAAAGTGATTACAGTTCGAAGAGTTCCGAACAGCAACCCAGTGAAAAAATATTTTTCTTTAAAACTGCCCATAAAATGCTCTCGAATACAAACAGTATTAAATTGATTATAAGGGCCACACTCAAGTGCCCACCGGTTTTACGTAAAGTACAGGTTTGGGGTTTACCCGCACGCTCTTTGGAAAAGGCCGATCGGGAATTGGTGAAAAGTATTTGGAATGAAATAACGAATCCTTATGATTATGCTGGTTCACGTTCGCGTAATGATGATGATGCTGGTCAGCGTTCACCATCCAGATCATTGCCGGAATTGAATAAAAATTCATCATTGAAAATACCGGAAGAGTTTCTTGATGCTATTACCTGGGAACTAATGGTAAGTTAAAATTACCTCCTAGTGTTTCACAAATTTCGAACAAAGGCAAAGTGTCGTTTCATTCATACATATTTTTTGTTAACAAAAAAATTCATAAAATTTGTGTTTTTATCGTATTTGTGAAGCACTCCCAAAATAAAATATATAATTAGCTAGGGCTCGGAAGTTAATGAACAAACACGTTGTTATCGTTAGCTGGTTAACAAAGTTAACCAAATATCTTTGCGAATCCTTTATTATAAATGCATATTTTAGTGCATATTTTGCCGTTTTTTTTTTTTTTTTTGCATATTTTGCTATTTAGCATTAAAATTCATGTTTTTTGGAACGAAAAAAAAAAGTTCATAGAGGGTTTTTGATAATAATTTTTACCCATTGTCCACATATTAAAATAAAGCCTAAAAATTTAAATTAATTGTTATTTAAATTTTTTTGTAGAAAAGGAAAATATTATCTAAACTCTAAAAAACATTGCTATATAATTGTATCAGTGTTGCCAGTGGGTTTTTTAAAAAATACCTACACTAAGCAATAAAAATCCCTTTTCTCAAATTTTTTCCCCAACAAAAATTTGCATATTTTCATTGCATAATTTATATGTTTTATTGGGGGTATTCATAATACGCTTCGTATTTGGTGTATGATTATTTGAAGGTACGGAAAATAAAAATTGTTGCCGCATTTTTAATGTAATTCGTTATTTTGTTTGCAAATTCCATGATTATTTCTATTAAATAGAATATTTTATTTATTATAAACAATCAAAACAATTATTTATTTTTATATTTTTAAATGTTTGAAACATTATTGGTATTCATTATTGGTAGTAAACAACCCTTGTAGATCTGGTTAATGGTGTACGTTTGATAAATTTATCAGCATTTGCCAGAACCAGCAACTAAACTGCGGTTTTCATTCTTGGTGTTATATTTGCTACGATTTGTTCACAGCAAAGCGTGAGTGTATTTTTTTTAATGTATGGTAAATTTATATATCAGCTGATTTTTGTTGTTCGCAACATATGCATCAAAAATTATTTTAGTTTAAGAATAATGCCAAAATTTACGAAAAAGAAAAAATAACAAATTTTGTACTGAAAAATGCAAAATTATTTTTTTTTAAACTGGGTTTTTCGATATTTTTAAAATTTTTTAAGTTTTTCCAATAGTTAAATTTACCACGCATGTGTGCTATTTCGTGCAATACATTTTGTAGCTGGTTCTGGTAAATTGTGATAAATTTATCAAACGTACACCACTAACCAGATTTACTACCAAGAATGAATACCGCTAATGTATTATACTAAAATTTAACACGCTGTAGCAAAATACCAGACAAAAAACTTCTATAAACACGCGTGATAAATTAAAATAAATTTATCAGCAAAAAAAAAAAAAGATGACTGTTCCGCCATCAAAAAAAAATGAATTTTGTGTTAACTATTGGAAAAACTTAAAAATGTATAAAAAAAAAAAAAATATCGAAAAAACCCAGTTTAAAACGAACGAAAATGCATTTTGCAATAAAAAATTTGTGATTTTTTCTTTTTCTGTAAATTTTGGCATTTTTCTTAAATTAAAATAATTTTTACAAGTTTGATATAATTTTTATTAAAAATAAAAATTATGTTTTTTCGACCTTTAATTGTGCAATGAAATTAAAATTATTCCAGTTCGAGGTCATACTCTATATTTCTTTAATTTTTAATTTTAATCAAAATTATATCGAAAACATAATTTTTATTTTTAATTACAATTATATCAAACTTATAAAAGAGACAAAGTACGGTCTTGTTTACTCCCCCTTTACATCTTGTTTTTAAACAAAACAAATGTGAATATAAAAATGAGGGAAAAAACAAAAAGCGTGTATTATATCTCTACCAAATGTAGAGCTTGCACATAACGAACAAATTTTCAATTTATTTTGATCAATGGTGATAATCTTTAACTTCGAACTCATATATTAGTTCTCATTTAGTGATAAAACTAGGTTATATGAATGTTTGATGTTTTGCATGGGATTGTCACTTCTTTCAAAACGTGTTCTGATGATGGGAACCATATATTTGGATATTTATTATATGACCTATGTATGTAGTTATATATGGAGTAAGATTTGGAGACATATAATAATATCAAGTACCATAAAAAAATTCTCTCAATAAAACCGATCAGATGTATTTGTATATAATGATATTAGACGTAATGTGACTTCATTCAAAGTCATATATGACTTAATCATATAATATATGGCTAGATATAACTATTTGTACCCGTTTACGAACAAAAAATAAAAATAAATTAACAAAAATCTCTTCTTTTTTACCTTATGTACCAAAAATTTTGAAAAAAAAAGATTTATATTATTTAACTTTGGGGTGACCCTATTCGGCTTTATGACCATATTGGTCCAAGTGGTTGTCATGATCTGAAATTTACTTCTCGTCTTTGTCGATACACATCACACTCGGAAAAATTTGTTAAATAGTGTAGCTAATAGAACAAAAAATAAAAATGGGACATATATCAACCATTCGTCGTCAAATGGTTAAGTATTTTCTTTATGGAATTATAATACCGAAAAAAGCAATTTTTTAATTTAATTTAATTTTAATTTATTTCAAAAAACCAACCGAGCCCTCCGGGCCATATATAGTTGGTAGACCAACATTAACAATCAACTTCATTATGTCACTTAAAACTATAAAACCTTAAATATCCTATTTTCTAACAATATAAAACAGTTTGTATATAGCAAGTTTAACTTACAAAAATTTAAGAAAAAAGTTTAAAAGAATTATTAAAGAATAAAGAATATGGCATAAACTCACATGACAAAAAGTATTGGAGTTTAGAGAATTTTGAAAATTTTTGCACATCAAATATCATTTACAGAAGCATATTCTACAAGTTTACACTTGAATGTTTTTAAAGATAGATCAAAAGATCTAAGTGGTAAGGGTAAATGGTTCCAACACTTAGCTACACGAACATGAAATGATCGTTCATGAATAATATAATTTCTAATGGGATATAAAAGTTGAGGGTTTCTTTCAGTGTTCAAGAGTATAAAATGTCTATGTACATATTCAGGGCAATTAGAGAGCATGACTTTATGATAGAATAATAGCAATCGAATCCGAACAAAATTATTAAAAGTGCATCCCAAAAAATCAGATATATGCCTCGAAACATGATCATATGGCTTCAATTTGTAAACAAAACGTATTATTTTATTAAACAGTAAATTACATTTATTGAAGTCATCGACACTACACCCAGAAAAAACTTCAATACAGTATAATAAGTTGGACATTAATAATGAATGTGCTATGCGTTTTCTAATAGAAAGTGGCAAATAAAGATTTAGGGCATATAATCTACGCAGGGTAAAATTTATTTTGGAACTTAACCAGGTTATATGTCGACCGAATTCTAGATTGTTATCTATTAAAACACCTAGACATCTCATAACTTCAACGAATTCAATAAGCTCGCCATTAATCGTAATAGATACATCCACTTCAGAGTTATTGCTACGAAAATATTGCCAGACAATCGTAAAGATCGTAACTGCCAACATTTACACATATTCCATGATTTTATCTCTCATTATATTAAAAATCAATTCCGGAAGTGGTGATCCCTAAAGGTTTCCAATGTTTTGTCAAAATAAATGATAATAATACAGGGTGTCTGGTAGCAGATTTATATTTTCAAACTTAAATAAAAAACGTAATGATTGACACAAAGGTTTATTAAGAGCATTGAACGATGCTCACTCGACCACTGCGACATCGTGACTGACAAATCCGCACAATCGATAATTCCAACGGCGCCACCCTCCCTCCTCGTATTTAAAAATAAAAATTTGCCACCAGACACCCTGTATATATTGAATTTTTTTTTTATATTATATTGTGTATTATCTAACAAATTTGTTATATTTGTATAGGAAACGTGCCAAATATTGATATCCAAAAAAAAATTTGGCTTCATTTTTGGATTTAATTCGAAATAGTGTATTAAGAAAACTTAGACTTCTTATTAATAAAGTACATAGTTTTGTGTACTGCGTTAGGATCAGAACGGCTATTTCTAATTATGTAGTTGATTTTTTGGGGTGTGATTTTGATAGCTTTTTAGACATACGAATAATCTTGCATTTTTACAAAGTTGTGAAATTTAATTGCCCTGAATATTTACGTAATCAATTTTTGGTTTTCTCCATTTCTAAGTAAACAACAGCTGAAGTTTGAATATATCGTTTAATATTTAAGTTATATGCTTTTGTGTTAGCTTTCTAACCATGTATGACCCTAAGGGGTCGGTTAGTTTAATGAATTTTAGAAATAAAAATTAATTAATTAATCATCAAACTTCAATGACAGAAAAATCTGAATTTTGTAAAAGTTTCCAATGTAGTTGTCACCCACTGAATATTTTGTATCACGAATACAAAAATAACAGAAAAATACAATTATTTACTTTCTTATTTCTTTTTACGACAAATATTACTTAAATTGTGCTAATAGAAAACATTGTAAAAACCAATAATAAATGCATATTTTTTAGATTTATTAGTGCATATTTTAGGATTTATAATGTACATAAAACACGACAACAAATGCATTAACTTCCTAGTCCTAGTAATAATCATTTAAATTATTAAAATTATTAGATTTGCAAATAATTTCATCTGATTGTTGCCAAGTTTATTCGGTAATATAAAGATTTTTAAAATAGATTTGCATATACTTTCGGTTTAGTTACATTTTACTTTCTAAGAATCGCTGCAGCAACAACTGAAACACTATTAAAAGTTGTTCTAAAAGAAATTTAGAATTTCTTTATTGATCCGAGTTAATAAACTCTTGTTTTGAATTTATACACAATGCGTCTCCTAATTTAAAAAATGTTTCCATTTAAAAAAAAAAGTGTATTAACTGCCATATGATTAGGAGTATTTAGAAGGTTTTTTTTAATGTCCTGGCATTTGTTTAATTTCTTTTTAAAAAAATTTGTTGGAAATTTCTGCAAGATGAGAAAACAATACTGAGTATCCGGTTTATTGAACATGGTCTTTGCTTTAACTTGTTTATCGATTTGTCAAAGTTTAAAAGGTGCAGTTGCAATCGGTTATAAAAACTGTTAATGGCATCTGCAAAATCTAAAAATTTTAATATAATGAAATCTTTCAATAGCTGAGATATACGACTGAGGCTATAATGAGTTCAGAGTGGAAGGGTTTGCAGAAATTTTGTTTCATAATTTGAATTATTTCAATAACCTAGCCTAAAGGACATAATCGGTTACAAATTTCTACTAAATCATACATACATAAAGTTGCATAAATTAATCTCGAAAATTAAACAATTGTGCGGTAAATTTAAAAAAGTTACGAAAAATGTGTTTTGAATTCAAATATCTTTATTTTTATACGCTCCACATACTGTGATGAGGATTATATATCAGTTTGTCATTCCGTTTGTAAAGCATCAAATAAAGGTCTAAGAAGTCTTTCGGTATGTATATTGAAATGGCGATCAGGGCTAGAAAACGCAATACGGATTGCTCACTTTTTCTCAGATTGATGTACATTTTCCCGAAAAGTTTGGTATAGAAATCGCTGTTTGTAAATGTCACATAGACGTAACGTAGAATTTGAAATGGGTAATCGCTTTTATGGGTGTACACAGAACAATTTCAAACAGCGGATTCGTCAAGTTAAATGTAGAATTAGTCTTGCCGTTCCGTGCCGTAACGAATCAGCTATTTTGTTTTTAGTTTATGGTTAGTGGGTTTTTCAAAAAAGCACATCACATAAACCATGAACTGATTCGTTACGGCACGGAAAGGCAAAACTACACAATGTTCTTGTGCAACTTTTGCTATTGTGCAAAATATTATCATATTGGAAGGTTGTACAATATATTGGAAAAAATCTAAAAGATTTAGATTCTTATTGCGCAACCAAGAAATGTGAAAAATATGTTATAGTGTGTTGTCCACATTGTGCAATTTTTATAACCCTCCACAACAAAACAAAAGTGTGGTGCCATATTTTGTGCAAAAGTATTGTACATCTAATTGAACAGTGTAGGGTAAAATGGCAATAATACTGTCAATAATATTTGCAATCATATTGCAAAGTGTAGGGGTACCTTTACGGTTACGTTAAGTTACGGTTGGCTAACCCAGCCTTAATGGTAGAGGGAGCCTTAATTCTATCTTTACACTTCCCAAATAGTATTGAGAAAAAAATAGTTTGTCATAACAAAAAGCCCTAATTTATCTTTCGCATATATTTAGAACATTTTAACGTCTTTCTTATTTTTTTTTTTTTTGCAAGCATTAAATGTTCATAAATTTATTTATCTTTGATTTCGTTTAAAAGAATTTGTTTTTTCAACTCACGACCCCATCGATATTTGTGCATGCCACCATGTTTGGCTTTAACGCGATGACATGGTATTAATATGGCAATATTATTACTACCCACCGCAGTGGCTACTGCTCTTACAGCTTTTGGAGAATCCATCATTTCGGCCACTTCTCCATAGGTACGTTCGTCACCATAGGGAATTTCCAATAAAGTTGACCATACTTTAATTTGAAAATCAGTACCATTTAAAACTACACAAACCTCACGTTCTTGGTGTTCTTTAAAATGATTTTTAAACATTTGTTGTGTTAATTTATCATTTTCTTCACAATACATTTCTGGCCAACGTTTCTTTAAGTCATTTGAAAAATGTTCTATTGTTTGGCCATTTGAGAAATGTATACAGCAAATGTGTGTCATGTTATTTTCGAGATAATAAGCTAAATACATTTGCCCGTACTCGTTTGTCTTTATTAAACCGTAATACATTTTATTGTTTGGTAAACTCTTGTGTTTTTTGTATTTAACAATTATGTTTTTAAACATTTTTTTTAGAAATTTTATTTTTCACGCGGTTATTTGAAAGCTTGTACACTTTTTTTTAATAGTTTTTTTTTAGCGAAGACTTATGAGCGATAGATAATTGGAGATGGTAACTTTGATAAGTACTGTATAAACTAAAGTTTGTAATAGGTAGTTCAGACTGCGACATTAATCTACGTGATTAACATTAATCCTCCTTTTTAATCTCCAAGTTTACATATGCATTTATTTGATTAAATTGCCAGCTAAAAGATTAACTTTGTCAGTTTAAAATATCAAGGTGGCGCCGATAGTGATAGTGGTATAAGAAGAACAAGAAAGATGCCGGCGTTAGCAAAAATGAAACGGACCGTTAACGTGTCAATAAAGGCCCGTGAAAACGGGTCCGTGTAAAACCCCCTTATAAAAATGCGTAAAATTACTCTCCCGTTTAAATTTTAAATGCTGTTATTTTTTATACATTTATAAATACACATTAAATTAATAAAATAACTATAAAACATGCCAGATTAATTTTTATTCACCTCCGGATTCATGATTCCGTACGTGCCGGAGAGTCTGTAAAAATGTTTCTTGGGTTAAATTTTATTTGTTGCTTTTCAAAAAATTGAATAGGCATTACAATTGTTTCATAGGCATGACCCTAATCTTCAGTTATCCGCCAAACAAAAGGATGATTGGCTTAACTCAAACCGAGACATTAAATACAACCGACAAAATCAACTTTATGAAAATTTTGTCTGCTTTAGCCTCATTTTTGTTAACGGGACGTTATCTAATAACTGGGACTTTAACTGACTCATTTTTTTTGTTGTTTTCCATATAAATCTTCAATTTAACTGTTTGTTAAATTTTAACCGGACATTCAGTAAATGGTTCTTAGTGGCTGATTTGGTAAACCGAATCATAAATTCAAAAATAAATTTTTGAAAAGCCACCACAAAATTATAGATTTTGGACTTGAGGTAGAACAATGTTCTAACTTAATACTTATATGAAAATATAAAAAGTCCGAGAAAACCATTTTTTGCATTTTCCATACAAAAAATAAAACATTTTTGAATTTTTGAAAAAATTCTATTCTAATTCTATTATTTTTTGTATTTTAGATATTTCCAACGGTTTTGCCTTCGGGAAAAGTTGTCGATCAGTCAACTATAGATAAACATTCAGAAGAGGAAGCAAAATGGGGTCGTTTACCATCAGATCCATTTACAGGTCTTGAATTTACACCACAACGTAAGGCTATATTAAATTTGGCCTTAAAAGCACGTATTGAAAAGTTCCTAATGGAGAACTCGGAACATTTTAAAACGGTTCCCCGTTCATTGGGCAGCTCACGCGTTAGACGCAGTAAAAATAGACATGCCTCGCAATTCGCTAGTCTCTGTCATCAACATACACCCGGAGCTTATTCATCTCTATCGAAATCCTATAAAACTTCAGCCACAGCAACATTATCCTCAACTCATAGTGGTTCTAATCTAATTGGTACATCCTCTTCATCATATGCACTACCAGCCAAAAGGGCAAGACTAATGGAAACTACAACTATCGCCTCATACGCTAACATAGCTACAAATAAACCCAGATTAAATAAAAAATATACTACCTCGACAACTTCCTCAACCACATTAACTTCCTGCTCCTCGACACCATTAATGTTGTCCTCAACAGCTACACAAACTTCAGCTACAGCCACCTCTTCGTTTACATCATGTTCCACCGTAACTTTAGAGACAAATTCTTCAGCTGTCACTAACGCAACAGCCACCTCCTCGTCCATAGATCAGGCCATACAACAAGCTTTACAGAAAATTACTAGATTTTCGCAATTACCTTTAGAGGATGCAAAAGAACCCGACGGTTGTATAAAATGTCAGACCATGGATTTTGCTTATGAAATACAAACTTGCCGTCATTTGGTTTGTCGTGAATGTTTGGTAATTTTAACCCAGAATGAAAAATGCATTTGTAGTATAGCTTTTCGTTCTTCGGATGTAGAACGTTATCATAAATTGTAAATGGATAACAGAATTTAAATTACTTTTCCCCATACTTTTGAAAATACTCTTCTCGGCGAATTGGTTTGGAGTGAAATTTGTGATTTAAAAGGGACGTAAGTTTTTGAAGAGGATAAAGATAATTTAAAAAGATAATCGCAGGTTCTAAAATTGTGTTTATCATTGAATTTTTGATAGATTGCTCAGATTTGTTTTACTCATGTCTTCCAAATTTTCTTTATATTAAAAACATGTACAATTCTATATGAAGCCTTCATATTCAGTTTTTCAAATTGAAAAAATAATCGCGTTTTTTTACGCTTTGAATTTTAAAGAAAATTCAAAAAATCCAAAAATATGTAATGAGGAGATATATTCGAAAGTTCTGTTGCACAGTGGGAATTGAGATTATTACCAAATTTTTGGAAATAATTATGCCATTTCTAACTTAGTAACCCGATTGCAATGAAATTTGGAACAGGCGTAAGTGACTGCCTCCGGGCAGTATGACCCCATTTTTTTTTTTTGTTTCTCGTCCGATTTTAAAAAACTTAACATATTTGTAATCTGCTAGTAGAGATCATTTAGTAGAGATTTATTTAAGTTTATCTGTCTAAAAAATTAATTTTTAATGAGAATGCATATTGCAAAATGCATCCAAAAATTGCATTTGTGTTAAAAATGTCTTTTTGGACAGATAATCCTAAAGAAATCGCATTTTAATCCTAAGGAAATCACATTTTATAAACTGTTTTAAAACCTGTTGAAAATATCAAAATTAGAAATTATACAAAAAAACTAAATTTTTTGTATGGAAATAATAAATAAGATTTATTTTAAAGTTTAAGAAAATGCAAAATTTTATTTTTTATAAAAAATTTTGAATTTTTGACTGTATTTTGAAGGGTAACAATTTCAAAAATGCATCTAAAAATTGCGTTTGCATCAAAAATGCATATTTGATATGTTTTTTTTATTGCATAAGTGTAAGAGATGTGTTATGGGATGTATTTAATTAAAAATTAATTAAGTTAAAGACCCTAATACTACGTTTCCATTGAACGTGTTTTGAAATAAAACATGTTTTGTACATGTTTTCTCATACATTTTTTTTTTTCACCAAAACACATGTTTTGCTCAAAACACGTAAGTGAATACATAGTATTAGTCAATTTCAATTTAATGTATCAAAAAACTCATGATACATACCGCTCATTTACTGCAAGACTGACATAACTCAAAATACACGATTTTACAGAAAACGAGTTTAAAGTTTTCAATCCATATCTGCCTCGATCGACCCTTTCTCTATTTATTTGGTAACGTTTTTTATAAATAGGGGGTTTTTAATGTATTTTTCTCTTAGTGAGAGTTGTGTGCGAATTCGCTTATTATCGAGAGACCCGTGAGTAGCACAGTTTCTCTATGAACTTATACTCTTTGCACCCACTTTAAAGACAAAATAACATATATTATCCTCTATCTCGAGAAGTATACATGATATTAATATAAAAATTTTATACAATATAAAGCATGATATAACTAATAAATCTGCATCATTAACTTGAAAATCGCATTTTTTTGACTTATGACAGTCTTGAAGTAAATGAGCGATATACTATGTATGTATATTTTATTTTTTTACTTTTTTTGAGCCCAGTAGTCGTATAGAAAAATTGCCTAAATTTTAGTATTAAAATATAGAATTTTTTTAAAAATCCAGTAGTGCGAAGGATAACGGAACTAAATTCAGTGAATTCCGTGTTTTAAGATGACTATTTGTGGATAATTCGTTTTAAACAAAATATAAAACTGATGAAAGTTTGCAAAAATTTCCAGGTTTTCACCTAATAAATCTTTGAAATGTTTTTAGTTCTCTTGGACCTGCTAACTTATTTCAAAATAACCAAAGTTTAAGAATTAACCATAGTTATGAATGTCAAATTTACATAGAAATAACTGAGGTTAAACTCAGAAATCTTTATTAAACTCTGAATAAAGATTATTAATAAAATATTATTCATCGGAAAAATGTTCTATGTTCACAAATTTTAATCCTTACAATTTTCGCCCAGAAGTGTTAATTTAAATTGAGAAGGGGAAATTATTTAATCAATATATTTTGCTTTTATTAGTCGTCAATTGTTTATCTAGTTTCTTCAAAAGCAGGTTACTTTTTAATAATTTTTTTTTTTATTTACTAAGAATTATATTTAATTTTAATGTTTTTAATATACTGAATAGATATCCTGTGGTTAGTCAAATTTATTGATTGAACTTTTTTCGTTATAACATTACATTTGTTTAATTTCATTTTTTTTTTTTTTTGGTATAAAACTTTATTTGGAATTACATAATTTTTTATCAAATACTTTGGAAATTATTGAATATATTATATATTAAAATTTATCTCATATTCTTCCACCGCATTAAAGCATAATTATTATATTTATATTTGTTTATAGCTTTATTAAATTATATAAATTGTAGTTTTCTTTTAATATTAATACACAAAACAATAGTGCAAATTATAAATATTTCTTTTTTTTTTGTCATCTTTCGTTTCCTTTAAGTAATTAATCAAGATTAATTTGATATACAGAGAACAAACAAAAACCCTCAAAATACTGAAACTAATGTTTCCTTAGAAAACCACAACAATTTAAAATATATTTGCTAAATAAAAACAAAAACTATAAAATATATTATATATATTTTTTCATAAAAAATAATTTACATAGTATATTTAGCTGTTAGAAGTTTATCGAACTATTCACATAAATATTATAATAAACATACATATATTTATTGTCATTGTCAAACATATTTCAATTATATATCCCTACATACATAAATAATTACAAATCATATAAACTTTAAAGCATATATATTTTTTTTTTTTTTTTTGTTCTAAACTTATATATCTTTGACGTTAGGCAAAAGTGGTCTAGCACAGCTGCTTCCCATCGTAATCATTTGCTCTTTAGGCAATAAGTGAGAAAAATGCATATTTTGTTTAATGTTAAAGAAAAACTCCAGTTTCTGACTTAAGACCTTTTTGCCTAACTTTAAAGATCTAAATAAATACTTAGTTATTAAAGAAAATAAAATTCAATAAACAAAAACACAAATTCTTCATATAGATTTGTAAAAGTAGCTTTAAATCATAAATTATTAATAAAAATTATGCATATGGAAACAAAATAGAAAAACAGAATATTTGATTATTTAATTCCTGTATCAGCTCTTAAGCTGAACAAGAATGAACGAGAAAAAATTGCTAATTGTTTAACACGAATTTGATGTAAGTACTCTCAAATTTAAATGTTTTCCTAATGAAAATGAAAATTATTCAAGTCCGAGGTCATACTCTATATTTCTTTATTAGGATATTGTCCTAACAAATAATCTATAGAGTTTTTGTTTTCAAATTTATTAATTAGCCACTTTCAGGAATGTGTTGATAGATCTATTTCGGTAAAAAAAAAACAAAAACGTGTATTGAATATCTACCAAAGGTAGAGCTTGCACATAACGAACAAGTTTTCAATTTATTTTTTTGATCAATGGTGATAATCTTTAACTTTGAACTCATATAGTAGTTCTTATTTAGTGCGAAAACTAGTTTATATAAATGTTTGATGTTTTGCATGGGATTGTCACTTTTTTCAAAACGTGTTTTGATGATGGGAACCTAGAAAATTCCGGAAAAGCCCATGGCAAAACAATACCTGGTAGATTTATTAGAAAAATGTTCTCTCGTTTTCAAAAACAAAATGACAAAAAGTAAACAAAAAAAAAACGATAGAAAGTCAAATAAAAAACATATTTTTTCTTAATGTGTTTACCATGTATTGTTATGCCATGATAAAAACCATAATTGAATATTTTGTAACAAATTTTAAAAATCGTAAAAACTTAAGCACATTTGTATGAAATGAAGTGTAAAACGTTAAGAAAAATTGGCTTGATCTAGCTAGTTTTTATGGCTAGATAAAAATATAAAAGATAGTTTTTTCCCGGAAAATGGCTAAATTGGCAACCTTGATTTCTAGGCAGTAACATACTATTGACACAGTGTTGGCAAAGCCTGGGGCATAGATTACATACATATCAAACTCTTCTGATTCTTTTATAAACAAACACATGTTTTCATACAGATTCAAATAAAGGATCCGCCATCTAACGTTTTTTTTTCAACTAGTGCTTATTTCGTGAATGGTAACACTTAGCTCATGTCTGATTTGACAGCCGAAGCTACACTCGATGTGTTGCGCCTGTTTTTGAAGATCGCATTATCAGCTGCAGAGCTGATGTCGTTTGGCCACCTCGGAGCTGCGATTTGACACCGTTGGACTATTATTTGTGGGGTGCCGTCAAAGATAAGTGTTACGCCAACAAGCCAGAGACAATTGACGCTTTAAAGGACAATATTCGTGAAGCCATTGGTGAAATACAGCTGCACACAATCGATAATGTGCTTAAAAATTGGACCGATCGTGTAGGCTACTGCATGGCCAGCCGAGGCAGCCATTTGAATGAAATTATTTTCCATTATTAACCGGAAGGATTGTACTTTCAAATAAAAAAAGAAATTTGAGAAAATATTCAGTAGTTTTTTTTATAGCATTTTCAAAAAAAAAAAAAAGTTATTTGGCGGACCCTTTATTTTTTGTATAGATATACCATCTATGTTCAACACATTCTTATGAGTTACGTGCACTGACAGCTATTGACAAAGAGTTTGCGATCTATGTAATCTGTGACCTGGGGTCTTATCAACACTTTCGACATCATTGTTAGACTTAAGTTTAGACAAATAAACAAAAAATAAAGTAAGTTCAGAAAATATTTTGATGTCTTTCACTCAAAATACACTCAAAAAAACCTAAATGACCTAACCTGTATACTCCAGTTTTACCACTGGATTCAATGAACGATGCATTTAAATATTTCATAATTTTAATTTCATTAAATATTTCAGTGAACGATAATAGACAATCGTCTAATATAATGACTAGCCACCGTTTTCTGGATCCGTATAAGGATTAGAAGACCGATTACAATGGAACATCGAAATTCGAATAAGTTAAAATTCATTCAATGATGCTAAAATTACGCTATTTTTTTTAATTGTTGGAAGATTTTATGGCGCCTAGAGGCCCCTTTGAAATGATTTGGAAAATTTAAAAATTCAGTACAATATGTGCGTAAAAATTATTTTATGTTTAATATTAAATAGGAAATTACAAAAGTTTTAAAAACAGTCTTCAAATTTAATTGTAAAAACCTTTTTTTAAGTGCGTGGTGTCTGAAATGAAATCGAATTATGCCCGTAATTTCAAGCAATATTTACCTACCGGTGCTTAGATACATACCCGATTTTGTTCGTGTATACGGTAGATATCTAAGCACCGGTAGGTATCTATTGCTTGAAATTACGGGCATTATTAATTTTTGTTTTAAATCCAATAGGAAACTACAAAACTTCTGAAGTTTAAAAAAACAGTCTTCAAATTTAATTGTAAACATTTTTTTCTATTTTTTTAAGTGCTTGGTGTCTGAAATGAAATCGACAAACGAGTTAATTTCAGATACTATTTTAAATATCGTCAAACAAAGTAATATTTTAAGAAAAATGTAAAAAAATGTTTCAAACGCGGTTAAAATCAAAATTTAAAAAGTAATGGAAAGGAAAAATTAGAACTAAAGTTGTAGTTAATCGCTTTACGTTAATTAGGAATACTGATTTATATTGTTTAATATTTTTAAATTAAAAATATGATACATTCGGAATTAAAAAACAATCGAGTTGAAAGCGTTAGTTTTTCATAACTTACCAGTTTTACAGATTCTTGCCAAAAAAAAAATGTTCAATTTATTTTTCGACTTTTAGTTAAAAAAATGATTTAAAATATATCAAAAACCCAACATTTATAAAAAGCTCTTCAAGTATACATATGTAGCAATTTTGTTCTTATTGTCTTTGAAATTAAAAAAAAATTTATAAAATCTTACTATTTTAAGACGACAGCACTTTAGCTGTGAATTAAAATATTATATCAGAAATAATTTAAAAAAAACTTAAATTATCTCTTATTGAGTTTTTTCATATTAATTGATTTAGAGATTTTTAAATGAATGTTAATTTTGTTCGGTTTAAGATCATATCGAATCCCAAACATAAATAAATAATTACTTTTTTACAACATATAGAGAAAATGTTTGAACAAAACTACCTAGAACCAATGATTAACACTAATGCATTTTCATAGATACCAATCCACTCATCAGGTGTCTCTATGGGTCCTTTACATTTTTTGTGGCAATTTTGTTGATATTGGGCCTTATTACGGTTGTCGTAGGCGAATTCGAGAGTAATTCGAATTTGCAAAAAAGTCATTTAAAACACAATTTCCGACCAATTTTATAATGGAATTTATCATAAATAAAAATCTGATTGCAGGAAATAAATAATCAGGGCTGAATTTAGGTATAATTTTCAATTTAGGCAAACCCGTTTTGTACGAAGTCGAAAAAATCGACTAAAAATTCGACAACCGTAATCACGCAGATTTTCTTACAAATTTAACATATATTGTGATATTTTAAACTTGCCTTGCTATGAAAAATTTTTGGTTAATGAGATCAAAACTAATCTGCAAAACTTATATACTGGAAAAGTGAAAGGAAAAAGTGACTAACTAGTTTTAATAAAATATTTCCAACGCTGTTCACATTTAAAAAAATATGTAAATATTTTATTAATGAAATATTAATTTTTGTGATTTCCAAAAATTACCATATATTGTTTATAATTTTTTAATTGGGCTAGAGTTAAAAGTGTTTGAGGCTACATGATATAAAAAAATATCTAAAAACAATGCTTCATTAAATGCTAACTGTATGTTTTCGTTGCAAAAACAGAATAACTTTAAATTTTTTATCTTCAAGATCAGAACTTTTATTAAATCTAAATTCTTTCAAATAAAAAAAAAACGCTAGCTTATTCGGTTGCCCTAATTATCAGTTTCCCCAGGTTATGAATATGAATTACATGAACAATTTTAAAAATTATAGTAAATGTAAGCAAAGGGTTTTTAAACAGTAAAATTAATCTAGTTGATTTACTTTAATGTACATTTTTAATATAACTCGTTTACATGTGCATTTTTTTAATTAACTTGACAGCAAAAAGATTAACTTTCAAAATACCGATGGCGCCGGAAAATTCCAAGGAAAATGTCGGTGTTAACAAAAATGTTGTCGACAGCTCCAATATTTTTTTGCGGCAGCCTCTTAACGTTCATTTTTACCAAACTTTGTATGTAAGTGTTTAGCGTTGCCAACCGAACTTATCTAAAACGCTCCACCGCCGCCGGATTAAACGGCTCTCTTCGGCTTAAAATAGCAGCCGGTTAAAGCAAAACCCGCCGAATTTTCAAGTTATGCCACCAATTTTATTATTATTAAAATGTACTTATTAGTGCAAGTGTGATTTTTTTTATTAAAACAAGTGCCGTTAGATTTCAGGCTTTTTTATTATTCTAGAAAAAGCAAAATGACGCAAAGATCACAAAATATTTATTTTAATTATAATAGAGAGAAATATATTGAATCTTCTGGTTAAAAATCTGAAGATTTGCCAATAATGGCGAAAAGCATACAACATTATCAACAAATGCTAAACACCCAAAGTAATTTTGTAAGTGATATTTTATAGTATTTTTTTGTATGAAAAAATTTTTTTTATGTCAGTCTGTATTATTATTTAAGAATAAAGTAAAAAAAAAACATAAAATTAAATATTAAATTATACATCATTATTTTCAAAAAGTCCAGTAAACATTGTTCCTGCTTTTGACGTTTAAATCGTTAAATTGGCAATAATATAAAAAACAAAACAATTGCAGTCATTACATCAGCCGCCGCCGATTAATTTACTCCGCCGCCGCCGAAGCAGAATTGCTTGCGCCGCTGCCGATTTTTTGGATCTTTTGTTGCTCAGCCTGTGATACAATTTACATACACTATGTTGTTAGTGTATTAGAGATGGCATTCCTGAACACTTTGTTTATACAGTACTTTAGTTGTCAACTTAAATTGACAAATTAAGCTTAATTTAAAATGTTTTTTTTCTAGTTTTTGCGCGTAAATTTTTATTCTATGCCTGTGAATCAATCATTAATCAATTAAATAATCAAAAATAAATGTTTAAAACTATAAAATGAATAATAATGACGATAATAATGATAATTTTACAACTCCCAAACAAACTAGACGACTGGGATTAAGACGCAATCATAGTGAATTAAAACAAACAAGCAGCTCCAAATTATTAACCGGATCAGTGACTAAAACATCAACGAACAGTGTTCCCACAAGATTACCACAAAGTGATATTAGAATAAATTATAGGAATTTAGAATGTAAAGATGAAGTTGGCACAAATGTTGGTTTAAATACGCCAGGAACACCGACAACAACAGCCAACTACTTGGAAAAACAAAGACAAGCTGTAAGTACGAATTGTCGACCCTATAGATTATCTTTGAGTAAAAAAGTAAGAGAAAAAATGACAAAAAAAAGATTAGAATTTCATTTGGCCAATGAATTGGAAAAGGAAGACACAAATGAATCAGAAAATAACAGTCAACAGCTAAAGGCTGACGCAATAGAAACAAATCAAACAAATGCAAGTAAAAATGTACTAGATATTAAGGAAAATCATGAAAATGAGGATAATGCGTCCTCCACTGAATTATCCGAAGAAGTAATATCTAAGCATGAACTAATGGCGCAAATAGAAACATGCCGTAAAGAGTTAAGTGCCCGCCAGGATCATGTCCGGAAGTTAAAAGAACTTCAAGAAGCCATTAAAACTTGGAAAAATGGATTTTCCGCTGCTTTAAATGATTTGCAACAAAAAATTGAACCACGTTTAGATATAGAAACCCTCTTACAACATTTGCATATACCCCAAGAAATGTTAAAATATGTTAATGATTAATTTATTCCAACAATTTACTTTATCTTCCAACAAAAACAAATTAAAATTTGTAAAAAAAAAGAAAAACCAAATATTAATATTTATGTGGTCTAATGGGCTTCTCGGGATCAAATAATTTCGGATCTTTCATAAAATCTAAATCCTTATGATACGTAGGCATCAGGGCACAATTTTGAGAACGTATAATAGCCTTCTCTACCTCAGTTTGCTTTTGTTTACATAATCCGGTAATGTGACGTCCATAAATGCGTCCAGTGTATGGCGATTGGAATTGTGAGAGAAGTTTTACATTCTTGTAATCGGGTGTTATCTCGTGTTTGCATAATATACAAACTTTACGTTCTTTTTCAAAAGGATTTTGTATGTCGACTGGTTCATCAGGATTTGTAGCTGCCGACTTCCTCAATGCCGACACTCCTAATGTTCTTATACCCGTTAAATTGCCGGCATTCACTAAAATTATAATATTGAAAATTATATAAATTTTTACAAAAACTAAGAATTTAATTAATAATTTACCATTTTGTGTTATAAATTTCGACAATTTTAACATTTTTTTTTTATTAACTTTTTTTACCAAACAACTAAAATCTATAGAAAAAAAACCTACAATGAGTTCCAAGAAACAGCTGTTTAAGAAGGTGTGTAAACTGACAAATGGAAGTGTTCGGAAAATAATTAAAAAATACAAATCTAACACCAGAGAGCGCTTTAATAACATACAGCTAGAGTTTAATAAACAAAAAGTACCGTTAGTGAAAAATGTGAATAGCAAAAATAATTAAAAAAAAAAAAAAAAATAAAAATATCGTGAAATTATAAGTGTATTAAAAAAAAAAAAAGTATTGTAAAAATATAAAAAATATCGTGATATGGAGAAGAATCTCAGAAAAAGTTAAAGAATAAAAAGAAAAACTATTACACTGACAATAAACAACTGGATGAAACGGAAATGGGTTGAACCATCTCTCAATTCAACTTAATGCTGTTTTTGACATCACCGATCACTGTTTGAATTTGAATTTTGGTAGGTATAAAGTTTATCAGAGGTCTAAGACAAATACAGAGTTAGAGTTCACAAACGCATCAGCATTCGAAAATATGAAGTCTTCAAAATCGAAAAGTTTTCAAAATTGTATTTACTTAATTGCCATTTTCTTGAAAAATTTTATAGGTACGCAACTCATCATGGTCGCATTTGAATGGTTATTAAATTAACTTTGATTTGATATACAACATGATTTTTTATTTGGCAAGGTCACTTGATCAGTGAAAACTACCTTTTTAAAAATTAAAAAATAAAAATATGTTAAAGATGGTTTCCTTCTCTGCAGTTCTGACCAATTTCAAAGTGGAGGTATTGTTGGAACCAGAAATATAAATCGTATTCTAAAAGTAGATATTTTACAAGGAAATTAAAATTATGAAACAAGAGTTCATTCATTTGTTGACGCCGACTTCGATAAAATTTAGATGTGTTATAAAGAATCGAAAATTAAGATACCTATGTTTTTCATTAACTGCACTATCTCACAAAGTGGGGACAAATATGACCCCATTTTCTGTTTTTTTTTTGCATATTTTTTCTAAGAAACTATACATAAATTTGGTATCTAAGAAGAATTATTTGAAATGTGCAACCCCAGTACAAAGTAGCATGCCGCGCATTCTAAACTTTTCGTGGTATTAGAAAAAACACATCAATGTTGGGGTGTTTTGTACTAGGAGATATAGTCGGTTTAAATGCAACCTTGGTGAACCTATAAAACTTTTCAAGATAATTACAATTACGCAAGTACAACTTTGTACATTTTTTTTAGAAAGTTTGAGATTAAAAGCAGAATAAACGTTTTTCTCTAAAAAATTATAAACACTATTTATTTCTAAATCAGACTAGACTAGTTTCTGCCTTATTTAATGGATCATCAGTGATTTTCCATTTAAATTGTATTATTTTATTTGTGTCTTATAATTATTGTCAGATTGTCTCTATAAGATACATTGATCAACACCCTGCCGGCCGTAGGAACACATGTACATGTTCATTTTGATCGTTTTTTCCGATTTTCAAGACCTAATATTTCCGGATCCAGATGCGTCAGTGAACTCAACATTAGTATTCTTCTTAGTTCTCTGCTATACTTTAGACCTACGAAAAATCATGAAATTCGGAGGAGGTAGGGTACGCCCTTTGGTTGATTTGACATATATACCAACAAATTCTGACTGTGGTAAGTGCATTTTGAACAAATGATACTGTATTTAAATTTTTCTGATAGTAATATTATTCCAACAAAATCTATGATCTATGATAAATGCATTACAATTATATAATATGTAGGGGAGAGTGGGGTGAATTGGGACTTTGCTTAAAAGCCCGAATAGTTACAGACCAATTATTTATTTTTTTTAACTCTACACACAAAAAATAAAAAGTGTAAAATTAACTAAAAATAGCATATAAGTTACCTTAGTTTATTGTATAGAATGCAACTTGAAAAGTTTTTCGACAAGTTATACAAACAACTTCGGCAAAAAGTTGTAAAATAAAACTACGGAACTTTGTAAACATTCCACGTGTTGAAACTTTGTAAACTTTCCATGTCTTGTTTTTTTTTTTTTGTGAAATTACATTGTACATACTTTGTCAACTCGACCAATTTAGTTATGTTCATTTTATACATTTTTATATGTTATGTTAGACGTAATAATGCTGCTGCGGGTTCCAGACGACATCTCCAAGAAAAACCTAAAAGAAAACCAATAAAATAAAAATTCATTAAAATCAACGTCACATTTTTTTTTAACACAAATACATACCTATTTCAAATAGCTCCTACACCTTTTAATCGTGCAATTTAATGAAAAATTGTAACTCTTAATTTTTATTTTTTTTTTTATTTCTAAAATGTAGACTCTATGACGTATGAAAAAAAACAACCCCTATTTTGCTTTCCGTTTTACCTTTTTGTTTTTGGTATGCACTTCACAGTCAAGTTTTATAGTTTTCTTTCGTATGTCTGTCAAGTAACCCATTTGGTACCTTCTTTAACTGATGCTTTGATAGTTTTAATATTTTACTTTAGAAAGTTACGAAAAAAAACTTAGGTAAGCTACAAAATTGTATAAATTGGATAACGAACAAAGTAAAATATTTTAAACTACAATAGTACTTATCATCAACAAAGGGAACTTTGTAATTATACAAAAGAAATGATATATGTAATTTATAGTCGGACTGCGGTGATTTATGCTTGACTTATATAATTTCTATCAACTTTATGTAAAAAAAAATTGCAAAGTTGATTTCGATATTCTTACACTAGTTTATTTTTTGCGTATAGACGCACTTTATTCGTCGCATCGACGAACACCGTTTACTTTTGCATATGTAACTTGTAGTTCTGGCTGTCACACTCGTAAATTGTGTGTAAGCGTAATTTGTTTAAGGTTTTATTCGTCAAATCGAGTCATTAAATCTATGCATGGCAACTCACACTAAATTACACTGCAGAATAACAATAATAAGTAATTTTTATAGTTGGAAGTGTAAAAGGTAATATTTAATCAAATACATAAATTATTATGTAGCTTAAGTTGCTTTTTTGTGATTTTTGGAGACTATGAAAAAAAGCAAAAAAAACTCTTGATGTTGAGTATTCAAATATTTTAGGAATAAGTTGTATCAAAATTAACAAATTTAATGATCAATACGAAAAAAGCCAAATTATTTTTTCCATCAAATAGAAATTTAAGTTTTTTTTATTGGTAGTGACTGGGACGGCATTAAAAATGGACTTCTTCGATTCGACGAAGAAAGTTCTTCGTGTATGTAAAATAAGATGTGCCATCTAGGGTTATATATATATATATTCCCGTCGTTCCTATAAGGAGCATAGGGCCTCAACAAACTTCTTCCATTCCAATCTGTCCATAGCAATATTTTTTACTTCGCTCCAGCTTTTGCGCATTCTTCCTGATTCGATGTCAATTTGTCTTCTCCATGTGTGAGCTGGTCGACCTATTCTGCGGCTTCCCTGAGGGTTCCACTCAATAGCATTTCTGGCAATATCGGTGGGCGGCTTGCGGAGTGTGTGGCCGATCCAGTTCCACTTTCTTCTCTGTATTTCTACATCCATTGGGATTTGGTGTGTTGCACGCCACAGATTATCGTTTGATATGGTTCGTGGCCAGAAGATTCTTAGAATTCTTCGAAGACATTTGTTGACGAAAACTTGAAGAGATTTAATGTCCCGGGAGGCAGCATTCCAAGTTTCACAACCATATAACAATGTTGATTTGACATTGGAGTTAAATATTTTAATTTTAACACGACGTGATATTGAGGATGATTTCCACACTTTAGTGAGCTGACCAAATAATTGTGTGGCTTTTTTTATTCGGCTAGATATGTCAGCACTAGATCCACCTTTTTGATTTATAATAGCTCCAAGGTAGCAGAAACTTTCAACTTCTTCCAAGGTTTCATTATTAATGAGAAAGGGGTTTAAGTTTTCGGAATTAATCCGCATAACCTTGGTCTTTTTTATATTGATCTTAAGCCCAGCCTTTGCTGATATGTCGGTAAGCCGCTTCAACTTCGTAGCCATATCAGTGTAACTATGAGAAAGAAGGCATATGTCATCTGCATATTCAAGGTCTTCTAATCTTTCATGCAGCCCCCATGCGATGCCTCGATTATCCACTATTGCATGGTGCATCACGCTGTCTAACACTATGTTGAAGAGTAGTGGAGACATAACGCACTTGGAGTCAAGAAACTCAGGGCACTCTATTACACTAAGTTTCAGAGAAATGTTTCTCCTACTTACCTGAGACGTTATTAAAAACCATCAGGCTACTTAGTCGCCTTCTCACTTTTGCTAGCTTCGAACGGGTGTTCAAAAGCCATTGCCCGGGGAATACCTGGCATAAGGCCGGAGGTTGTGAGCTGCATTGACACTGTAACAAAGGAATCATTCCTGGCCACTCCCAAGTGAATGGCAATCAGGAACTTTCCACCTTTATTGACAGTACCCATCCCCCCATCTAGGGTTAGATAAATTAATTTATCCTTTTTAAATGGAAGGTATTGTGTTTTTAAGTTTCAGATTTCTACCTTAAAGGTCATTCAAGTTGGAACTTCTTTAAAAAATCCCAGTTATACCCAGATTTTATAAAAACGCAAAGTTATATTCGATGTGACCCAACGTGACCAGCTGTTTTTGATCAAAAAGCGGGACTCGGTAGACGAAAGAGAGTAGTTTTGACGCAAAAAACGGGATATTTATTTTTTTTGTCTAAAAATGCGGATTTAATCAAATTTGCAATTTTTTAGTTGGAATTAGTTGAAAAAGGTTGTAAGGAAATCTAAAACTGACAAATTAATAACGACTTGTGTTATGTGAAAACGCCTTTCTGTGCAAACATTACTTTGGAAAGTGTGTTGAATTATGGTCCTTTTAAAATTTTCTCATGTTATACTAAGTTGATATTTAAGCCCAAAATAGGTATTTTCGTTTTTTACAAGTTTTCGATTGTCAAATTAAACACAAATTTTAAATCGAAATCTTGAAAAAACGAAAATACGTATTTTGGGATTCAATTTGAACGTATTTTAGTTTTATTGTATTGTACAATTTGCTGTCTGAGCGCCATGGATTTGCTTTTGGGCTTATCCAACCCTCTCCAACAAAGATATTTTCAGATTCCATTTTCATTGACAGAATCCTTACAGGTAAATTTGTGGTTTCTAAATGATATATTTTTTTTCCAAAATGTATCATGAGGTAAAAAAAAACTCGTAAAACAACATTTTTATGCATACACCTGCACCACCTGATTATGATTAAGAAAGAGACTTGCTTAAGGTTTAACAAGTTTGATATAATTTTTATTAAAAATAAAAAGTATGTTTTTTTCTTTCGACATTTAATTGTGCAATGAAAATGGAAATTTTTCAAGTTCGAGGCCATACTCTATATTTCTTTATTGGGATATTGTCCAAGCAAATAATCTATAGAGTTTTTTGTTTTCAAATTTATTATTTGACCCTTTCAGGAATGTGTTGATAGATCTATTTCGGGAATTTTCTAGGTTCCCAATAACAGAACACGTTTTGAAAGAGGTAACAATCCCATGCCAAACATCAAACATTCATATAAACTAGTTTACTCACTACATGAGAACTAATATATGAGGTCGAAGTTAAAGATTATCACCATTGATCAAAAAATAAATTGAAAACTTGTTTGTTATGTGCAAGGTCACTCTTTGGTGGATATTTAATACACGTTTTTTGTGTAACAAAGAAATATAGAGTATGGCCTCGAACTTGAATAATTTTCATTTTCATTACTTAGGTAAAATGCAATATATTAACCTTTAACAAGACTAAAGATAGACACATTATATATCTATGAATATAATTAAATACTGGTTCTTCTTGAAAATTTATAAAAAAAGTTAATATTTAAATATTTTTTTAACACTTTTGCCGAAAAGACAAGTAAAATATAAAATAATGGTTTTCTCTAATTACCTTTTAAAAGTTAAATAAGTTTTTATCAATTAAGGATATTGAAATGAATTTAACAATTTTTATATAGCTCAGTGTCTTTATTATAATTTTTTAAATATGATTTTTTAAAATAAAAAATCATAAAAAAATTACTTTTTTCACAAAATCTCCTCTCCTGCTCTCAATTATGCGTAGGATCAGGTTTTGTTTGAGGAGTTCCTCAGAACATATTTACCTGTTATTTCAAATTAAAAAAAAAGAAATCAAAATCCACATGCAAAATGGTGGACACACTTGCAAAGTAAAATTTTCGTTTCAAAATTTACCATTTTCGACCGTGCTGGGAGTAGAGTGCATGAATAATAATAATTATTAACAAAGTTTTGAGAAAAACGTAAATGAATTAAGTTACATTTTCCTAGAAAATTGCCGATTTTTAAGAGTTTTTTTAATATATAGATTTTGAGCATTTATTTATTTATACCAGCTATATCCGGCCGAAAATGGAATACAACTCTCATATATGGGCAGGGGCTTCAGTGTCTATTCTGAAGCTTCTGGACCGTGTTCAGGGGAGGGCGGTGAAGCTTATCAATGACAGTAGTGTATCCAACTCTATTGATTCATTGGGGCATCGTCGGAATGTGGGTTGTGTGACACTTTTCTATCGATATCACCATGGGAGGTGCTCATCTGAGATAAGTGAACTTATTCCTCGAGCCCGAGTTTTTATTCGGAATACTCGCTTATCTAGTAGAGCACATCCATTTGTAGTTGATTGTCCTGTATTTCGCACAACGCATTACAGACAAAATTCGTTTTTTAGTCGAACGATTCGTATGTGGAACATACTTCCCGCAGAAGTCTTCCCTTTTACTTACAATTTAGAAAAATTTAAATCAAATATCCACAAACACTACTCCCTCTTTCCTCTCTCCCATACCCTATTTTCCTGATCAATACAATGCACTGCATGAGTAGGGGGCATCCCCTGAGTATTGGTTAAAATTAAAAAAAAAAAAAAAAAAAAAAGATAATTTAAAAATCTCTTCTCAAGTTTGTTTCTGAATGTGTTAGTAATCTAACTAATTTTATTTTATTTTTTTTGATTTGGTTTGGTAACAAAAAAGATATTGACCAAAAACAAAAAAAAAAATCATGGCAAAAAAATTATCATTTTAATTTTTTAACATTAAATATCTTTTTATCTTACCACCATATGTTTTTTGTTTATCTTGTATATCAGATTATCTCAGTCAAATTTTTTTTCCAACTAGGTTCACATTTGCCAAAGTAGCAAGCACTTAAAGATTTGCTATAGGCGAAGTGGTCAACTTTGGTGTCATAGTAATCACCCTGTGTAAGCACAGAGAGTCTCAAATGACCATACTCTGAAACAGAGTTCGAAATTAAACACAAGCAAACGTTTTTCTATCGTTCTGTTTTACTTTTTGCTGAAACTCAACACAATCATGCTATAAACACATAGACGACTGCAGCTACACGACTACAGCCTGTCAAAAATAAAATACACACGTTTATATGAAAACTATTATTTTTGCACCAACACAGCTACACGGCTACCCGACTACTTTTGCCGCTGTAGTCAACTTAGGATAATTTCTATTTTTGTTGGCTAAAAAACAAAAATAGTGTTGACAATAAAACAAAATATGTAACAAATTCATATTGTTAAACACAAAAAACGTCGCAACATTAAATGCTATAATTGCATTAATATTCAAGAGGGGTTAGATAAATTTATGTTTACGTTATAATAATGTATTATAAATAAGTAATTGTATTTTTAAGTCAACTGTATAAACGTGTCTACAACCATGCATGTTGTTCTATTTTAATAAAGCAAAAAAAAAAAGATGTAATTGGCACTACTGAAATAAAAATTCATTTGTATAAAAAACAGCTGTTTACTATGTTGCTGTCGTTTCCAAAATAATAAGTAGCTGACCACACGGCGACGATTGCAGTGAACGTCATTTGTAGTCGTGTAGCTCTGTAGCCTGCTGTGGTCTATGTGTTTATAGCATCATTTTGTTGTGCACAGTAAATATAAACACAACATTTCTTTATTTTCATTTTGATTTGTAAACAGAACACAAACACTTTCACAAACTAGTTTTCAATGAGAGACCGAACTAAACGATTTTGTTCTGTTTGTCCAATATTTCAAACAGTTTGATTTTGTTGTGTTTATGGAATGGAACAAAACTATTCGTAAACCGTTCTTAGTGTTTATGTCATATTACAAGTGAAAAAAATTGTTCATTGAATTTTATAAATAATTGTATTAGTTTAATAAAAAGTTTTAACGGAGGAGTTCCAGTGAAATTTCATAAAACTAATGCAAAAAAACATTGATAACATGCAGAAAAATCATTTCTTTATGTTGCCAACCACAACGTAAAAAACGCGTTTTAATGCTTAAGTTGAATGAACACAAAAAAATAACCACTACGAAATAATAATGTTTGACGAAAGAAACATTTACGTTTTGTTCCGTTTGTCCCCATTTAGACGTGCGAACATTTGGAAGGAAAACATTTGGAATTCTCTTTTGTTTTTTCTTTCGCGTTCACACAGTCGAACATGTTGCCGGCAACATTCCATTATTATTATTTGCTTTTTTGACATTTGTCTTATTTGTGCTGTGTTTTTTATCTTTAATAAGTGTTTTGTTATTTTAAATAAAAAAAAATAATAAAAATAAATCAAGATTTTAATAAACAAATCTAAAAAATAAAATCATGGAAAACCAAGAAAAACTCCGCCTAATTGAAGATATTGCGGACTGTATTCGAGAAACTATGGAGTTGGATTCCGGCGATAGCGACAAAGAAGAAATACTTTTAGGTGATTAAATGTTAAAAATATAAACTCGAAGTTAATATTAATATTTATATATAAATATATATCTACATTTAAACAAGGTTTGGCCAGTTTCGGTGAAAAGGTAGCTTTCACCTTTGAAGCAATCCCTTCCGGATAGGGGGCGCGTCCGCCAACTTCAGATTTGAACTTAGTGAGGTCAAATATTCATGGTCAAAGAATTTTATCAATTTGTGTGATGTTCAGTTAAACTTTATTTGTTCCAAACCGTTAACTTAGTCATGGATAACTTACGCATATTAATTGTACCAAAATCGCAAAAAATCAGCATTGTCCAACTTTAACATTTAATAACTTTTTTATTTTAAGAGATATGGTAGCATATTATACCTTAAATGAAAGCTTAAAAAAAGCTAAATTGGCTATCAAGTTATGTAAACTTTTTATGTACTTATATACACGTTTTTTTCAATGAGATAGCTTTTTGTCAAAAAAAACAGAATAAAAAATTATAAAATCAAGATTTGGGCTGTAATGGGTTAATTTGTAAAGACATATTGCACATCATTCGAAAGGTATTTTAAAGAGCTTTCCTATGATATGCATATTGTTGTGATAGGACTTGCAGTTTTTGAGATAATCGAAAAAAACTATTCCAACTTTAATGCCCTGCCTAGCCGCAAGGGGGCGCCGCCGACAAAAAATTTTTGGTTTCTCGGAATCAGCTTTAAAAACTCTATTTGGGGTAAAAAAAAAAAAATCGGGGGTATGCTGCTAAACTAGACTTGTTCCAAATGTTTAGGCTGCGTTAAAGCTAAAATTAATTTCGGTACCTTTAGACGTTTTCCGCTGGGTTCCTCATTGGTGCTGAAGCAGCTTTCGTCAGTTAGCGATGTTGAACTAGCTTGTCCTTCGAATTTATTAGATGTTGAACTTCTTTGTCCTTCGAATTTATTAGAAGTACAATCAGTCTAAAAAAACAATTTTCTTAACTTTATGACAATTTCTGCAATTATTTGTATATGTGGAAATTACCTCAATGTTATCTTCACTCTCCCTGATGCAGGCATGTGGTTCCAGAAATGATAGCTGTTGAAAGCACCAAAGCTTTGGCACATACAAATCACTTCTTCCACTGCCGCTTTTTTTAGAGTTTTTTATTAACCTCAACTCCCTAATGTATTGGCTTCGTAGACCTTTCCATTTATTTTTAATATCTGCTACAGTCACACCAAACATTTCTTTTTCCAAAATATTTTTTACATCATTAAAAGCCTGTGCCTTTTTTATGCGGTCCATATACTCCTTGGATCGCACACTATACAAATATTCTCTTTCCTGCACAAATAAAATCAATTTTTCTATACTTTTTCTTTCCCATTTATATTCCATTTTTATATTTATAAAATAAATTTGGAATAACAAAATTTTTCTTTTTTCGCAAAATTTGTTTTACTGCGAACTTCTTTTAAATTGCACAAAAGAACGCCAGAAAAAAGTAATAAAGCAAATGTCAAAAAGCAAATTAAGAAAACGGCAACAAAGCGAGTGTCCGAGTACCGGAGACAAAATTGATACTCTCTTCCCCACTCGTAATTTGCTACCAAACTAAATGTTTCCCTTTCAAATGTTTCCTCGTCTAAATGGGGACTTTGTTATATTACAAACAACAATTTGAGCACTTGTGTTGTGTTTATAAATACGAACGAAACAATAGAGATCGTTGTATTGGTTTTATTGATAGGAACATTATGTTAGTGGTACATACATTTTCGAACTCTGCTCTTAAAGCCTCCTCTATAACTTCTCCAATTTGTATGTGTATTGGACCAGTAGTATAGAAACTATACTTCCCAGTAAAAAATAGGATCATCCAAAGAGTAAGTAATCTTGGAGCGCTCCTTTGCGAGAAATGGATTACTCCATAAAACTCCGGACCTCATTAGATTTTTAACACAGCATGTCCGCAGACACGAGTACTCCTTTTAAGCTCCTTATGGAGTACTCCCTTTGATCTTGAAAATGACGACAGAGGGAGTAATCGTTTTTGTCTCCTAAAAGAGCATAAAGGGAGTAATCGCTTTTGTCTCCTAAAAGAGCATAAAGGGAGAAAACATTCATATAAAATACAAATTTTGTTATTTTTACAAAAACAAGAAAATATTTATTTTTTAAAATTTTTTCAAAAATGTTATTATTGTTTTTTTGTTGGATTCGACGAGGTCGTAGTTTTTGACGAGTAGGTCTGTCGGTAAACAGTTGCCTTACATTTACGAAATGCCAGCTTGAAAGATTTTTCATATTGGATACGTGTCTTTAAGTGCTTCTGCAAGAAAATTAAAGAAAAGATAACACGTAATATATTATTTAAGACATGATATTAAAAATTCAGCTATTACCGAAATAAAAAAGTTAAACAATTTATATTTGTTTAAGGCTATCATATTTCTTGATCCATCCCAATTTAATTTGAGCAAAATATTTTCGCCGATCATTTTGCGTAGTGCTTTTTCAATTTTGATTTTGACAAACCTCAATTTAATATAAGAAATCTGAAATAAATTAAGGTCGTTGTTAAATAAAGTCGTCTTAAATGACGCTTAGAAACTAAATTTTGACAAATTTTTAACAATTTGTTACTATACCCGTACCTTTTCGCTTTTTTTAATAACACGTCTTTCACTTTTTAAAACTAAACTGACTAAATATAAAAACAAAACGAAAACATCAACAATTAACAGTTATGTCAAAGAAAAAAAAAAACCAAAAACCAACTTATACATCCCTCATTGATCTATTTGGAGTATTAAGCGAGGCATAAACAACAAAACAAAAAAAAAAGTTTCGATAGTTCGCTTATTACTCCAAATGGATGAACAAGTCATTACTCCTTTATTGCTCGATTATGGATTAATCCATATATTTTTTACTGGGTTATTACCACTTTTTTTTGAAAACACACCACTGTGCACTGTCTAAGCAATCTACAAACCAAATTTTAAGATCATTACTTCAGTGACTTTCGCAAGTCGTTTAGTGGGAGACATTTCCAAAAAATATAAGTTGGTAGAGTGCTCGCCTTGGTTTCGAATTTCAGCGAGACCACATTATTTGTAATAATTTTTTATTTAATGAAAATCTATTTATAGACACATTATTTTATAAGTAGCCAGTTACTTTACCCCCTACTAGGTAATGAGCCCACTTTTTGGCTCTTCGCCTGTAAAATTCATCAATGAAGTAAGGTGTATTGTAATGCGTGGGGCCCTACGGCAATACATTAGGTTAGGTTAGGTCGAAAAGAGGATTCGGAGAAGGGAATTACTTCCCTAAAGTGACTCAAGTCCCTAAGGACTTACACTTAAGCCAGAATGTCGGCTTGTTGTGCGCTCTAAACAATCGGTTCTATGTCCTATGTCTCCTTACTATCCCAGAAACTCCTTCGCATTGACGAAACTCCTCAACTTCTTCCATCATATGCCCCTAAGATCCCCCAATGTGGGTATTGGGTCACTGGATAGTATTTCGACCCGGATCCCGGCAAATGCCGGGCATTCACAGAGATAGTGTTCCAAGGTCTCCTCGTCTTCCCCACAGGCCCTGCACACTTCCGAGTCCGCCCTACCAATACGGTGGAGATGGGCCCTAAGTGTCGAGTGTCCCGAGAGGATTTCCATCAAAAGACTCAGTTCCTTCCTACTGAGATTCAGAATTTCCCTTGTCTTGTCCTTGTCCAGGTTGCCCCAGAGAATATTTGTAGTCCTGCCAACACCCGCATTTTCCCAGATGGTGCTATGCATGGTGTCAGCCCATTCTACCAGCTCCGCCTTGAGAGCTCGAAAAGGTTTAGCGTTCTCCAAAGTGACTAATTCCAGGGAAGATCCTCCCCTAGCCAATCATTAGCCACTTCGTTCCCCGCTATACCACAGTGTCCCGGCACCCATATAATCTCAATGCGTCCCCGTGAAGAGAAATCGTTAATTTCCCATTTACATCTGAGTATCGTCATTGATCCCACAGAGTCCGTAGATAAAGCCCGGATGGCCGCTTGGCTATCCGTGAAAATCACAATATCACCGGTCAAGCCCATGATATTCACCAGCTTAATGCACTCCGTAATCGCGGTGACCTCCGCCTGTAGTACAGTGTTATGGTCAGGAACGGCAATACATTACTTCACCCATTATTTGGTAAGGAGTGGTTTTGTTGGGTCTCCTCAGAATGTACCAGAATATTTTCCTGAAAAAAACCTCAAAAATCCCTTTACAACACTCATAATAATCCATGCTACAAATACGAAAAAAATTTCAAAACTGCGAAATTTTTTGTAAAATAAACAAATTTTAGTGTATTTTACGTATTTGGATATTTTTTTTTTCGTATTTTTGCGTATGAATTATTATTAGTGTACAAAAAATGTATAAAGTTGACAAATATTATAACAGGTGTTAAACATTTCAAAATTATTTTATAATTTTAACGCATAATATTTTAAAATTTATGAGAACATATTTAATTTCAATAGTATTTTACTATAGTTTGGTGGGAAATAATAATGTTTCTAGGTGATTAAAAGCTAAATAATTCAAATAGATTCTGATTGTAATGCTTACTTACATTCAAATTTTAATATTTCCCTGTATCGAATTTTACAAATACAATTTTTGCAATGCTTTAACCTTTGGTCCTTATTCGGTATATAAATTTTAAAATTTCTAAAAAAAAGCTTTAATATTTTTAGGTTAATTTCGTAATTAACCATGTATTTTTCAATTACTTTTCTTTATCTATGATCAAATTACATATTATTAAAAACATAACCCATTATTTTATCAACCCCGTATTTTAAACTAAATACAATATTTGAATTTACAATGGATGTCACAGGCAATCGAATGTCAATTGTTCAATAGTGCAACAATAGACATTGAAAGATTTATTACCAAGCTACAACATATTGGCAAACAAAAAATGTAACTCGAGTATAAGTCGTTTAACCCATTTCAAACTAAAAACCCACAACAAACGTTTTAATGCAGGCTTGTTATATACCAAAACGCACATGTGTCTGTTGTAACAACAAAGAGTTTTATTAAAAAAAAGGTTTCCACCTCCTACTGTCACATGAATAAACATTTCCTCATTTCAAAATGCGGAAACGGATATAAGCATGTAAAATATAAGTTTTGATGTTTTTTTTTCGTGTAATATGCATAAAACTTTATTTTTCTTGAAAAAAAACGAAACGGAAACAAATTTACTTTCTTTAAAAAAAAAAAAAAAAGTAAATCGTGTTTACTTATCAAAAGAAAGTCATATAAATTTTGTTTGCAAACAAATTACATTGTTGCAAAAAAATAAATAAAAAATTCTCGCGGGATTTACATGATAATAACAGTCTATTGATAACACTTATTATCCCATGGTAGTGACAAAAAAAAAAATTAGGTTATGTTTGCATACTTCGTAAAAAAGGGTGTCAAATTGAATGGGTTAGATTATTATGGGCTGCTAACAAAAATTTGCATATGATATGTTCTAAATTGAAAATTATGTTAAATTATTTTTTGTCTTCTTATACAAGTTATACACAGGATGTACCATATTAAAATTTATTGCAGGTTATTTCAGATTTCATTTATAAAAAACATATAAAGGAAGTTAATATACAGCAACTGATAAGAATTTCTATAATAATGGAAAAATTTAATGAAGTTTATATATCCATTTTTACGTTTTTTATCATCATCATGTAAAAATTACTACCATTTCAAGTATATATGGGCTAGGGCGGGTCGATTTGTAGGGAGGCAAATAAATCGCTCAAGTGACAAGGAAAATCGTATTCTAGGGATTAAAATAAGTAACTTTGCGGGAGGAACCATACCTCTAAAACGAATTCTGATGTCCCGACTTTTGACCCGTGGGGTCAAATTTTGAAAAATCTCACTTCTCCATTCTCTTTTCCTCCCTCTTCTATAAACTCAAGACCTTTTTTTTTTTTTTTTTTATAAATTTTTATTTGCAATCTATTTTACAATAATAAGCAAATTAGTTAAATATTAATAATAACATAAGTTTTAATCTCCACTGAGGTTAAAACATTTCTACTTACGTACAAAATATACGTGCATAACTTATTATAAACTTATTCTGTTTTTATAATTATATTTACATTTGTTTTACTATTGTGTATTTACATATTTACAATTATCATCTTCTGAAAGGCAAATCTAAGACATGGTGTCTTTTAAGTCTGTTAACCTCTTCACTGTCATCAAGTAAACTAATTGCAAGTGGGTTAGAATGATTACTTAGTCTTTCAAGATATCTAGAGCTAAAGTTTTTAATTTCTTCTTTTACTTTTTGTATGTGTAAGTCTTTATGAATGTTATTATTGGTTATAAACCATGGAGCATTGGCAATCATTCTAAGGGTTTTGGATTGGTAGCGTTGCAAAATTTCAATATTGGAGTACAAACTCAAGACTTGCGCAAGTAAAATTGCCGTGTGTGGACCTTGACTAATAAACGAAAGAGTTTTGTTCGATTTTATTTTGTTTGTAAAATGTATAATTGTTAATGTATGTGATTAAGTTGAATAAATATCCAAATGAAAGAAATGAGTGGCGGCTAAATCCGACCTGTAACACCAAAAGATGATGACTTCAGTTTAATTTGATCTTCCAAAAAAATGTCATTACAATCTAATTGTTTTGCGATTGTTGCGATTTTTTTTTTGTTAAATTTTGCTTAATTTCTGGTTATCGGACCTCTTGGTCCGATGTCGATGTCTACATAAACTAACCCTTTATTTGAGTATATCTGCAATTGTTCAAGGATATTTTAAACAAAATTATACAAATGTGATATGTTAAGCACACACAGAAAAAAATTTAGCTATTTGCCAACTGAAATTCGATTACAACGACTCAAATTCGGCTTCTACGAATTCGAGACGGTTGACAGAACTGAACATTCTTTTTTACAACAAAGTTCGGTTAATTCAACTGAATTTTAGTTGCACAACCCAAAATATTCAGAAATCCAATGTAAATATCGTTGTACTAACTGAATTTATAAGTTGTTACCATTAATATACACTTTTTAATTCGGTTAGCACTTTATTTATCTGTGTGCATAGTTCTCGGTGGGGAACGTTTTTTCTCTAAAATAACCAAAGAAAAATATTTTCTATCATATCGTGGTGCCACGTAAAAAAGTTATACCCTTATTAAAAAGTCTTACATTTAAATTAAAACAGTATATGCCACATGGTTATATATGTATATTTTAAAAAAACTTTTTAAATAATACAAACAATTTAATTTTTTTTTTTATAAAATATTAACTGAAATAGAATAAATTTGTTTTTATTCGCTTAACTCGATTTATCGAACAAAATTGTTCGAGTTATTCGTTACTCGAAATTGGCCATTTTAATTTACTCAAACAATTGTTTGACTAAAATTAATCGATTAACGGTTATCCGATTGATTACCTTAGTATACATATACAAATAATATTTGAATGTGTATTAAAAATTGTGTTTGTTGATAAAAGAAGATGAAGAAGAGTTTGATGTCTATGTAATCTATGGTAATGGCGTTTAATTATATGCGTTGCCACTATTATTTCAATGTTTTTAAAATCTGTCAATATCATTGTTTGCTATATAAAAAAAGCAAAAACAAGTTGTGTAATTTTTGTACAATTTTCAAAAAGTCCATATAATTTTTGCAATTAATTTTTTTTGCTCCTCTAATTTTCTATCCTTGTAACGATCGTACAAACCTGTTATCTCAGTGCTATTCAGTCAGAAATTTCAAACGGCTCAAAAATCTAACAACTGGTAAAGCATTCATTTTATTAAAATGATAATGCTTTGTTTAAAAAAAATTTTTAGTCGGAAGATTCCGAGTTCGATCCCGGTTCTGGGCATAAGTATATTTTGTGATTTTTTTATACTTTTTAATATATTTTTAATATAAAATTTATATTTTTGTTTCTGGAAAAGGTCTTTTAAGACAATCTTCTTTTTTTTGTTTTGCCAACGTTGGCAAGTTTATTTGAACAAACCTTATGCCAGGGATGACATATTTCAGCAGCCAACTGTTACCCAGCAGTTATCATTCATTTACGTTTTAAGCTATCACGTATTATATGTCTCGTTAGCTCAGTGGGTTGAGCTGTCGGCTGCCAATCTGGCGGCCAGGGTTCGAGTCCCAGCGGAAACAAAACCATTATAAATGAACTTTTTTAAATTTTATTTAGTGAAACCTATTTTTAGACCACATATTTCACGGTTTTACCAACATTTTGACAACGTTGGACATTTTGTTTTTCCAGTGCTTGTTGAACCGATTGACCTTTTGTCTACACTTAGAATACTATGGAAGTATTCAGTGATCTTGCATATGTAGTTAAAAACAAATGAAATTTCACTTGAAGAAAGGACGACTTACATTTCTGTAAATTCAACTAACATTATCATTTGTGTTTTACTGTTCTAAAAATGAACCTCAACTGTAGTAAAAATTAACCACATATGCAGTAAAAAATAAACAAACATTTATTTGTTTTATTTTTGAAAGAAAAAAAAAACTGCTGTATAAAACGTGTGTAAAATCATAATACAGTAATTTGATGTGGTTTGTTTTTTCGAATGAACTACAATTATAGTAAAAACTTAAATTTCCTCTTCAAATGACTATTTTGCACTTAAAAGTTAAGATACTGTATTACAACTCAAACAACTACAAATATTTACAGCAGAAGTTTCCTGAGTGTAATGATGTTATAATTTTGGGGTTGGGAAAGCACTAGCTGCCAGCACTTGTACCACCTGTTAAAGTCCCTTGCCAGCAGTGGCCCGTTTGTCTCTTTCTGACTGGGTGTGTGTACTTTTTCCTAACATATCGAAATCCATTCTGTACATATCCTGAAATTTTAACTATTCACTAATTTCCTCTTTCCACCCTTGTCAACATTTTTTTTTATTTAAATCTTTTATTTTATGTCGTATATTATTCGAGGTAAATCTTTAATTTTTAAATCGAATACTATTTTTAAATTGTCAAATTTGTTGTAAAAATTTAATTAAATTTAATTTTGTATAGAAATGAAATTATTATACCATACAAACATTTAAGCATGAGAATTTTGTATTATTAATGGCCAGTCGATGAGTATATATAATATGATAAAAATAAGTATTTATGGGTAACGCATAATTTTTTTGTATTGAAATTATGTTGCCCATAATTTAACTAGTTATTAGTAAGTCATTATTACTTGTATTAAAGTAATGCAGAAATTTCCCAGTCTGTCTTTTGTATTGGTGAAAAGTGAAAGTATTAACCCTACATGAACCAAGTTACACAAAATAATAATTTTTATCAAGTGGAAACAAATTTTGTTTTATCCATTTAAAGGCTTGAAGTCATAATTTAAATTAAGTTTCATGGGTTCTTTGTGTCCCCAGGCCAATAAGGGTTAACGATTTTTTAAATAAAAGTAAATATAATTATAGTCTTATCAAATGTAAGTGATATTTTTCCGAAAATTTTGAAAGATGTTATCCTGTAAATTTTCTAGTGTTTCTGTTTTTGGCCAAAAGTGTAAAAATTAACCATATATGTATCAAGTTACACAAAATAATTATTTATATCAATTTGCAATGACAAATCTATTTTTAAGGGACACCCTAAAGTACATTGTACATACATAACAAATTATTTTATTGTTATATTATAAGGATATTTAAGTTAATTCCTCTTGGTTTAAACTAGCTTAAGATCATTTATTTATTAATTATTTATTTTCAATATTTCGTCTCCACATTGGGTGACTTCTTCAGTGAACAATTATTACAATTTGAAAATATGTATATAAGTTTTTAATTATTAAAACAAGTTTTTCAAATTGTAATAATTGTTCCCTGGAGACGAAATATTGGAAATAAATAATAACTAAATAAATGATTTTAAGCTCGTTTAAACTAAGAAGAATTTAACAAAAGAAGATCAAAGAAGACTACAAATATTTAAATTATTAATTTTAAATTATTAATAAAAAGTTGATAAAAAAAATGTTCTACTTTCAACAATTAAGAACACGTGGAATGGAACACTAGAAAAGCAGGAATTGGAATAAATATTTTGTTTCTATTAAAAACTATAAATTAATGCATGTTGAAATTAAATATGAAAATATTTAAAGTAAGTAAAACATACTTTGTTGTAAATCAACAGTGTTGTCATTAATTTTAAGTATGTTTCTACTTGATTTTAATATTTTGTTTTCTTAGTGTAGGGCAAGTTTTTAATGGCACGAAACACGGTTCTTTTTTCGTTTTGTTGATTTTTTTGACATTCCATCCAAATGAACTATGTAAAAATTTGGTATTAATAGAAAGACATGCTTAAGGGTCATTAACTGGTGCCTTTTAAAATTTTTGGATTCCTTAGAAACCCTGTCTAAAAACATCGTTATTATTAATCAAGGATTAAAAAATTAAAATTTAGACAGGGTTGGTAAGGTATTTGAAAAATAACCAATTAGATTTATTGAAATTGCCAATCAAATTCTTACCACATACAAAAATTCGACTAAGAAAATTCTTATTTCATATCCACTTTTTATGTTTTCGAAAAGTTAAACTTTAATATTGTTTTTTTTTTTTTAATGACACAATAAAACTTGTGCATTAAGGTCGAAATTTTTTATTAAATAGTGGTAGCAGAAATTAAACTTGATAATAGTTGACAGTTTTGACATATTCATGCAACAACGTGCAAAACAAAAAAAAAATCCTCTATAGGGATCTGGCCTCAATAGGGAATATTTCCTTATATTTAAATATTTTTGAGTGCAATAATGTTTAAATCAAAAATCTTTAACAATCCTTTCAATAAATATTCAATTCACATTCAAACACCCATCATCATAGTTACATTTATGATGTGACTTTTGTAATAACAATCAGCATGTGGTATTTTCGATTACTTTTTCAATATCCTGCAACTGCAAAAATAAACATTTTTAAAAGTACACACTTGAAAATACAATAAACTATCATCCTCAAATAAAAGGACGAGCAAAACAAAAAGAAAAAAAGGGTTGACACACTAAATCAAAAATTATATATTTTTATATTTATTTAATAAAAACTCATTCTCATAACAGGAATTCACAAACGCGTGTCCCTACCAAAAACCAACAGCATAAATATAAATCTAAATCAATATTTAATAATAATAGTTTTTTGATATTAAGTTATGACATTATGGCCAACGAGTATTACAACGCAGTTGTGAAAAAATATAACTATTGGCGAGTCACAAAAAAGGGTTAAATTTAAACAAGTTAGAAATCCTTTACTCCTTATCCTTGCTATAGAATATTTATAGAATATTTTTTTGTTTGTTCATACATATGTGTTAGGCTGCTTCTTAAAAAAAAAAACACAAATAGACGAATTTTGGACGGGACAAATTCTCAAATTTTTTAAAAATTTTCGAAAAAAAATTTAGTTCCCTTTACCAGACTTTGAACATTTTCCCGATTTTCAAAAAGGACAGCAAAAAAACTAATATTTAATATTTTTAAATATTAAGTTTTTATAAGATTGTTACACACAGACAAATAAAGTACCAACTGAATTGAAAAGTGTATTTTAATGGTAACAACTTATAAATTTAGGTAGTACAACAATATTTACACTAGATTTCTAAATAGTTTGGGTGTTGGTACTAAAATTTAGTTGAATTAACCGAATTTTACTGTGAAAACTAATGTTCAGTTGTATCAAACGACTGAAATTAGTAATAACCGATATTGAGTAATGGTAACCAAATTTCAGTTGGCAAATGGCTAAATTTTTCTATGTGTGTAGTAATTAACCACACTTTAAAAAAATGGAAAAACTGCAAATATTAAGAAAAAAAATGTTGTGCGCTTTTCTTTAAACACATCATGAGAAATAAAAAAAAAAAATAATATTAAAGGGAGCCCTCAATCCACTTACAAGGGAGGTATCCCGCCCGAACTAGCAGATTTTAATGAACTTGGGATATGTTGCAAACGAGCAAAAAAAAAAGAGCTACGTATTTTTTTTCAGCTGCCTGACGAAAAAATATCCGATATAATCATATATGATTGTATATAGTATCACATATAAATAAAAGTTTCATCACATCTTATCTGATCCCAAAAATGGCATACATAACTTGATCTCATGTAATCTCATGCGATCCAATCTCATATAGTTTGATCCGAAAAATCAAATATGATCAAATTATGTATAATTTGATACAATTTTCGAAGCCATACTCTATATTTCTTTATTAGGATATTGTCATAACAAATAATCTATAGAGTTTTTGTTTTCAAATTTATTAATTGACGACTTTCAGGAATGTGTTGATAGATCAATTTCGGGAATTTTCCAGGTTCCCATCTTCAGAACACGTTTTGAAAGAAGTGGCAACCCCATGCAAACCTCAAACATTCATATAACTTAGTTATCAAACTAGATGAGAACTAATATATGAGTTTGAAGTTAAAGATTATCACCATTGATCAAAAATAAATTCAAAACTTGTTCGTTATGTGCAAGCTCTGCCTTTGGTAGATATACAATACACGCTTTTTGTTTTTATTCTCCTTTTCAGTTTTACACTTGTTTTGTTTTATTTAAAAACAAGATGTAAAGGGGAAGCAAACTAAGACCGTACTTTAGGGAGGGGGAGATCTATCAACACATTCCTGAAAGTGGTCAATTAATAAATTTGAAAACAAAAACATAGATAAAAATGAGATAAAATTGTGTCAAATTATATATAATTTGATCATATTTGATTGACCCATTTTTTGGATCAAACTATATGAGATTATTTCCGATGAGATATCATGAGATCTGCTTATGTATGCCATTTTTGGGACCACCCAGGTAGAAAAATACAATCTTTAAAACGTTTTAAAAGCATTTTTCATGATGGTACAAGCGTTTTCAGAACATACCAAATTACAAATTTAAAGCGTTTTGAGAATGTGCAAAATGATAACCCAAATTTAGGGTCTGAGGATGGTATTTTATAACGTTCTCAAAACATTGCAAAACAAAATTTTTGAAATGCTTTTTCAATCGTTAAATAAGTATTTGCAGAACATTTTGGCTTACAGTTATTAAGCGTTATGAAAACGACCCAAATGATAACCGCTTTGAGGGTTGTAATTTTGAACATTGTCAAAACGCTCGAAAGACAAATTATAAAGATCTTTATGAATTGTTCATAAATACCACAAATAATGAAACATGTAAAATATGATTAAAATAATATAAATAAAGTAACAAAACATTGTAATTTTAAATAGTTTAACTAGCGTTTTATTAAGTTTTGAAAAAGTCCTCTAAAATATTGCTTTATCTGTCCTCAAAATATAGTGCTTTATAAAAGATATACAAGGACTATACACTTTATAGAGTCGCTACATTATGGGCTGGCCATATTGAGTGATTTATTGAACTCGGTTCATGAAGAGAAAAGCATATAAAAAAATTGCATAAGAAACCGAGTTCGCATATAGATAAACCCCTTATGACAGTGTTGTTTTTTAATCAGTAAAATATTTTGTAAAAAAAGTACTATTGGCAAATGTTAGAAAAACGCTTTAACGCAATGGTTTTACATTGGTTTTATTTTATAAACCGTTGTAAATTTTGTACGATAAGAACTTCTAAAGTACTTTTTACAAACGTTGGAAAAACGCTTTGAACCAATGTTTTTACAGTGTTTTTATTTCACAAATATTTGTAAGTTTTGTATAAAAAGTATTCCTAAAATACTTTGTCCGAACGTTCGAATAGCAATCCAAAATAATGTTCTTTAAATGCTTTTTTTTCGTATTATTTGCAATTATCGCTTTGGAAACGCTTTTATTTTAGTACCATCAAAAACAAACGTTTTGAAAACTCTTCGTTTTTTGTACCATCCCAAATTTCTACCTGGGCAGTTGAGATGTGATGTTATGTTTAGTTATATGTGATACCATATATAAACATATATAATTATATCGGAACTTTTTTCGTCGGGAATGTAAAATTTGTTTCTTTCACCAAAAATATACTTTTGAAATTCTTTTTATCAAAAATACTGACTTTCCTCCAATTCCGCCAAAATTAATCGGCTCACGCGCTAATTGGATTGATTTCACACGCTAATTGAATTGATTTAATCCATATGATGTATTTAATATAAAGCGCCCAAAATTATTTTAATTTTTAATTTAGCATTTTTTTAATTTTTAATTTAATTATTCGCCAACTAAAATTCGGTTAATACGAAACAAATTCGGTTACTACGAAACAAATTCGGTTATTGCGAATTTCAGACGGTTGGCACACCTTAACATTAGTTTTCACAACAAAGTTCGGTTAATTAAATTGAATTTTAGTTACAACACCCAAAATATTCAGAAATCTAAATATCGTTGTGCTAACTGCATTAATAAGTTGTTACCATTAAAGTACACTTTTCAATTCGGTTGGCTTTTTATTTCTCTGTGTGTAATTATTCATTACCCCCCTTAGTGAAAATATGTCCTTTTTGGTAGCCACCCCTAAACTTTTTTCGAAAGTTTCGAAAAAATTAGAGATTTTTCTTTTAATGAATTTTAATCTAACATAGGGTTATACCTTCAAAACTTCATCGTTTTCAACAATAAGAAGCAGCCTAATATGAGTACTACATTGTTATTAGAAATTATGTTATGTCCCAGCATGAATTCTTTTTCTTCCAATACTTTCACAATAGGACAAGGGGAGTGTCACTAAATTCATACATACTTTTACTTTTCATTGACTGCAATTTTTGTTGTTGTTTGTTTCCTTTATATTTTTTCAGAATATTTACAATTCATGCATAGTTTATAATAATGAATAGTTATGGCTACGTAAATGGAATGTTTTCCATTTTATTTAACCCTCAAACTGTCCTTAGCAATTTTGCAATTTATACCACGTGTTCGCCACAAAAAATTAACAAAATTTTCTTCTAACAAATTTTTTTTTACGTTGTCCAATTTACTCGATATGAGCCAAAATAGGTTTGGATTGAATCTCGAAAACTAATCCATAAAACTGAATAGGTTTAGGCATAATGTATTCCACTTATCAACATGTGATTACAAAATTTAAATTTTTGTGGTTTTAATAAGAAGATATGATATGTGCGAAAACTCACCTGAATTTATAAGATAGAACATGATTGTGGAAACAAAATAATCATATTATGATCATAATTATCATATACATGATTATGGCTGATCATATTATGATTAAGGAGGACGTTTTTATGGTCATTAAGAATCATAATATGTTTGCTACAATCATATTATGATTGTTACACATTGCAATCATAACATGATGCTCTTAAACTATCAAAATATGATGCTCTCTTTTCTACGTGTATTGATGCAACTTAAAGGCTCTACTACTAAATATAATCTTTCTGGCAAATTTCATAAAAATCCCTCCATACATTTTCAAGTTAGGAAGATGTCCTTTAGAGGTACCCTATTGGAATCCTGTATGTCTTTGGACTAACATAAGAGCTTTAAAAAGTTTGAGCTTATATTTTACTTTGTGCTTACTACTAGCAACGGTTTCTGGCCAGCATAAATATTTTTTTGAAATTTTTGAAAATTGTGTTCATTTTAAAATATTTAGTTTTTGAAATTTTAAATTTAACAATTTCGTGCTTCCAAAGAGTGCATTGCACACAAAAAATTATATTACAAAATATCTTGAAAATTTGATTTTCTATTGAAATACTTAGTTTGATTTCTTATTCAAAAAACAAAACTAAGTCGGCGTATTTATTCCCCGCCTAGAGACGGCTTGCCGGTTAGAGGGTTAACTTTGTAGGGGATGAATTGATTGCAATGGTTAGTTATTAAATAAAAAAAGGATAATGCGTGATTTTTGTTCGGTGTGTTGATATTGTGTATGTATTGTCATACCATTTCAATTACATGTCATCATCTATTGTGTCCTTTTCTTCCATTTCTGATAAATATGACATTTTTAGTAGTGGGTATTGTTTGCTTTTAATATTAATAAATTTATGCTTGTTCAAATGTAGAACAAACATATTTGAGAAAAAGAAAAAAAAAAACATATTGTTTAGTGGTCGTAATGTATAATTTAATAAAAATTAGGAATTTATGGAATAAAAAATATCGTACTGCCTTATTTAATATGCGTACGTTTAGAAATATGAAGTTTTTTTGGACTTTTGCTTGAACAAGCAAATTAAACCGAATGTCTTCCCATTCAAATAATAGTTGATAATTTTTAATAAGGAATTTACACTGAAAAGTTAACATACTAAACATGGGATTGACTGCCCAGCAAAACCATACATTACCAAATACACCTTATTTCACTGATGATAGTTACACCTTACTTCACTGATGAAAGTAAATTAACTGGTTACTTGTATGGTTACATGGTAGGAAAAAATAATAGGTCTATAACTAGATTTTCATAAAAAAAATTATCAAAAAAAATTATTAAAAATTATTATTATGAGTATTAAATATATAAAATAAAACTTAGAAAAGGTACACTTAAACAAAGTTAATAGACAAGTTTTCTATTTATTTTTTGATCAATGGATATAATCTTTAACTTCAAGCTCATGTATTAGTTCTCATGTAGTGAGTAAACTAGTTTATATGAATGTTTGATGTTTGGCATGGGATTGTTACCGCTTTCAAAACGTGTTCTGATGATGGGAACCTAGAAAATTGCCGAAATAGATCTATCAACACATTCCTGAAAGGGTCAAATAATAAATTTGAAAACAAAAAACTCTATAGATTAGAAATCTTTTTTTTAAAGATCAAAATCGAAAGCTTTGCATATTCTGGAGGCTCTAGCTTTTCTAAGACTTCGGGTTCGGATGAGATCTTTAGTCAGATCGAAATACTTGTACCAACCTAGCTAATATGTTTGATTTGCTTTATTTTTTTAAATATGCGGAGGTGGAAAGCTCGTTATAAATTAAAAATAAAATTAAAATAATTCTCTGATAATTAAATATAAATATATATGGTAGAAACAAGAAACAATTTTTATTACTTTTATATATAATTGTATATGGGGCATCACATACAATCCAAATTAAAATCACATCTTATTTTAAAATCCATTGATTTAGGTTTAAATTTTAGTGTGGAATTCCAACAATTGTAATAAGTTATATGTATATAACTTGATGAAATTAGATAGATTCGGATCAAATTATATCACAAGATCCCTCGGGGCAACGTGAGAAAAGGTTATGTATGCCATTTTTTGGATCAGGTCAGAAATGATGTAATTTAAAATCATATACATTTATGTTTATATATACCCATATCGAAACTTTTTCCATCGGGTATATACAAATTTGGTATTAAATTTTTATGAAGACACATTCCCTGCTGTTTGAATTATGTCTAAAGACTTTCGAGTATTTTTGTTATTAAAAAAAAAATTTTTTGGGTAACATTAAATCTGGCGTTTTGTTAAGGAATTGTAGTTTCATCAAGCTAAAAATAATGCAAAGCAATGCCTATTTAATTTAATCGAGGACGTAGGTGTCTGAGCTTTTTCCGATATTTGAAATCGATCAGTTTTTATGTGGCTTTTCCCGAAGAGCCTTTTTTAGGCAATATGGGTGGGTACAAATTTTTTTTTTTTTTTACGTTGAACCAACACTCAGGGGATGCCCCTACTAATGCATTGCATTGTGTTGATATCAGGAAAATAGGTTATGGGGAGGAGGAAAGAGGGAGTAGTGTTTGTGGACATTTGACTTGAATTTTTCTAAATTGCAATTTGCAGGGAAGACCTCCGTAGGGATACAATTCCACATACGGCTAGTGCGACAGAAAAACGAATTTTCTCTGTAATGCGTTGTGACAAGCGTGTAGTACGAACAGATACCCGGTCCCTAGGGATGAGTCGGCTTATCTCTGCAGAACACTTCCCATGGTAATATCTATAGAACAAAGTCACACAACCCACATTCCGACGATGCTCCAACGAGTCAATAGAGTTCGAAACCCTACTGTCGTTGATAAGCATCAACGCTTTCCGTTACACAACGCTCTCCAGAAGCCCCAAAATAGACTTTGAAGCACCTGCCCATATATGGGAGTTATATTCCATCATCGGTCGGATCTAAGTGGTATATATATATATATTCCATTGTAACTAACCAAATTTAATCATTATTCAATAATTTTAATTGTAAGTACTTAAAATTCATCATCAGAAAATTTAAACTATATTGTAAACAGAAAATATATAAAATTAACCAAAACACAGTCACATCATTCAAACTATTGTTTTTTCTTATCAATATTGAAACAACATTATCTTCTTTATGAACTTCAATACCAACAACCAACCACTTTTCGGAGATGTTATCCCTTGAATAACATTTTTGCAGTTAAAATCGAATATTAGTTTCGCCAGTTTCGTACATACAAATCAATTTTTAGACAAATATTTAAATTTGAAACTAGAAAATATTCAAGGTTGAAATTTAAAAAAAACATATATAAATTGGGTTTAGGCTAGAGGTAAAGTACTTGCCTGACAAACGGAAGATCGCTGGTTCGAGCCCATTTCGAGGCATAACATTTTTATTAATAAAATAAAATTTGTTGAATGCATGTGAATGTGAATCTATTTATAGAATTTACATGCATTTAATTGTTCGCAATAAAAATTCGAAATTTGTAAATAAATGTCGGTTTTTACAATGGTATTAATATTAAATAATAGTGGTAGTACGTGGAACCACAAAAATTCGGTTGGCAAAAAATTCGGTTTCAACTACAAAACTGTTTTCTGTGTGTACTTTAACCCTGTGCAGAAAAAGCTAGTTTTCGTAAATTAAAATTCTTACAAAAACAAAATAATTTTTAACCCTACTTTTTAACCCTTAAACGTGAGATTGGGCAGCTAAAAAAAATACCTGTCTCTGTTTTTTATTTTTTGCTTCTCTAAAACATATCCAAAGGTCATTAACATCTGAGAGTTATGCTTGGGATACATCCCTTGTGAGTGTGAATTTAACTATTCATTGCATTTAAACGCACGCAACACTGTGAAAGGGCCTATTAAAACCCTCTTATGACTTTAACATTAATCTCTTTTAATAAATCTAAAACTTTAATTGAAATGTTAACAGTTGTGAAACATTTAGCGAAATATAAATCAAAATTATGTCGATTTAATAAATTAAACATTAAACAAAATTGTTGATAGTCATAATTTATCATATAATTTTTAAATAGAAACTTTAACAATACAAAGATAAGACATTTAAAAGGCTGCTGTATATTATTAAATACAAATAATTCCAACTTTTTGAAAAACTTTTTAATATTTACACACGATTAAATAATTTTAATGACACAAGGAGACAATGAATGCGCGCAGAGGAAAAGAGAGGGCGCCAAAATAACACCCCATTTAATCACCATAAAATTGAAACATATATCACTTACATCCCAGCAAAAACAATGGAAGTGATTCCTAAAGATTAAATTTTTCATTCATTCCAAATTTATTGCTGATTATCCAGTTCTAAAGAAGTTCTTTTTCACAACTTCCAAAAATGTAATTTTGAACAAAATTTAATTTTTCTAAATCTAGTCTATCCCCAATCTCAAACTTAGTAGGTTAAACGGAGCGGAAAAATATATATATATTAGGGCGACAATGAAATATATGGGAAAAATTTTTTTCCAGAATTTTAAACAAAAATGTGAAGATTCTTTTGCCACTTGGTCTAAAACTGACTTGCTGAAAATTTGAGCCAAATCGGATAACTCTATCCCGTACACATTTGAGGTCAAAGTTCAAATTTTGGGAATTATCGTGTATTCGCCTATATTGGAGCTAAAAAAATAGCTTTTCGATATGAATTATACCGAAATCCAATGGGATTAATGTGCCACATAGTGTTGAACTTGCATGCTGAAAATATTAGCCGAATCGGGTAACTCTATGCCGTGCACCTTTGAGGTCAAAGTTCAAATTTTGGGAAATTCTGTATATTTAACTATAATTGATCTAAAAATATCGTTTTTTGTAAGTATATTCATTTAAATTGTACAGAAACTTGATGTTTTAGGTATTTTTAAAAGTATTCTGAAATATTATGAGTAAATTTAACCCTTTTTTGCTACGGGGGTCAAAACTACACATTTTTACCCAGTTTTAGATAAATTAAAATTAAGCTCTAGAGAGACTGTTCACATGCTTATTGCAGTTTTGGATGCAGTTGAATTAAACTCATCAGAGTATGTTATTATTCGCACGTCTATTCATCAGCAAAGGGATGCATTCAGAAAAGCAAATAGGGTTAAAACTTCAATCCAATACTCAGCTACTAACGATACACTGGGATACAAAACTGTTATCTGACATATCAGGAAAAAACGAAGACCGACTGTCAATAATTGCAACCGCTCCCGATTTAGAACAAATAATTAATATTCCTGATATTTCCTGGCGTTGAAATAGCATCTGCAGTATATGATTCATTAGCAGAGTATCAAGTTTTGGATAGAATCGAGGCATTTGTCTTTGACACAACCGCCTCAAACACTGGCAAATTTAAAGGGGCCTGCAATATATTAGAAAAAAAATACGTAGAGACATTTTGTTCCTAGGATGCAGACACCATGTGTTTGAAATAATTTTAGCAGCTGTTTTTAATGAAACAAAAATTTGTTCTTCGACTGGCAAAGAAGTCAGCTTATTTAAAAAATTCAAAAAACAATGGTCGAACGTAAAAAAGGATGAGTATATGACGGGATTAGCAATACCTCGAATAAAAGAAATGGTAGGTGATGATTGCGCTAAAATTTTAGATTTTGCAAATATAAAAGTTAAAGAGGACTTTCCACGAAATGACTACAAAGAGTTCCTGGAATTGATTATCATATTTCTGGGTGGAAGTCCTAGTGGCATAAAATTTTTTAAACCCGGTGCTCTTCATTTAGCTAGATGGATGGCTAAGGGAATATATTACCTTAAGATATTGATGTTTCGCAATCAATTCCCAGAAATCACAGAATTGGAAATAAATGGTCTAGTTGAAGTTGCAGGTTTTGTTATAAAGTGCTATGCATTTTTCTGGTTCAATTCAGATAAAGCGGAGCAAGCTCCCTTAAACGACATACTATTTTTGAGAAATTTAGAAGATTATAAAAAAATAAATGCACAAATTGCTGATAGAGCCATAACAAAGTTTATTAATCATCTATATTACCTTAATGAAAAATGCGTAGCATTCAGTTTATTCGATGATAGAATAGACTTTGAAACAAAATGGCTAAAAAAATTTTGACTTTTATGGAAGAAGAAAACCTTGAGGAAGAAGAAATTTTGAAAAAGTTTTTAATTAAAAAAGAAAATCTTAATACTTTCTTCGCTAAAGATAATTCATCAATTTTGATTGAACTTGTATCCAAAAACACGAAAAGTGTTTTGAAGAGATTCCAAATTTCAATTGATTTTGTACAAAAAGACCCAAGTAGCTAGAAAGATTGTGAAGATTACAGAAAAGGAAAATTTATTATTCAAAAACTAAAGGTTGTTAATGACTGCGCCGAACGAGGTATTAAGCTTGTTGAAGATTATCATGAGAAGATCACAAAAGATGAACAGCAGCGACAATATTTCTTCAAAGTAAGTTATATATAAATTTAACTAATTTACATTTAAATAATTATTGTGTTTCTTTTTAGGTTGTTCAAAACTATCGACAACAATATACGAAGCATTCGAATTTAAATAATTTAAGAAATGATTACATTTAATCAAACTTACCGAAAAAGACCTGTCAAGTTGCCTTACTTTTTATATTAAAAACATATTTTTATTCCAATTAAACTGTACTGCTTTTGCTTCTATACGAAAAACATTCACATAAATATATATTTTTAAATATTGGTTTTAAAATTTCAGTTTTTCGTTTTTAGAAATAATATTTTACACTTTTTTTAAATATTGGATTTATAGCTAATTTAAGCAAATGTGTAGTTTTGACCCCCGTAGCAAAAAAGGGTTAAATTTACTCATAATATTTCAGAATACTTTTAAAAATATCTAAAACATCAAGTTTCTGTACAATTTAAATGAATATACTTAAAAAAAAAACGATATTTTTAGATCAATTATAGTTAAATATACAGAATTTCCCAAAATTTGAACTTTGACCTCAAAGGTGCACGGCATAGAGTTACCCGATTCAGCTAATATTTTTAGCATGCAAGTTCAACACTATGTGGCACATTAATCCCATTGGATTTCGGTATAATTCATATCGAAAAGCTATTTTTTTAGCTCCAATATAGGCGAATACACTATATTTCACAAAATTTGAACTTTGACCTCAAAGGTGCACGGGATAGAGTTATCCGATTTGGCTCAAATTTTCAGCAAGTAAGTTTTAGACCAAGTGGCAAAAGAATCTTCACATTTATCATCAAAAATCCAAAGTTGATTTTTCATTGTCACCCTAATATATATACATATTTTTTTGTAAAGGAGCATATCTGAAATATGATAAATTCAAATATTTTGGACCCAACGTTGAAATACTCGAGAAAAGAAAAGTTTTGATATCCATATTGCCTCTGCTTTAAAGACAGCGTTCCCACCAATTAAGTGAAAAAACGCTTTCGGAAAAGTTCAAAAAATAATGCAAATTCCATCGCAATCGGTATTCTCTCCTACGAGAGTTCCCCTGAGAACATCAAAAGAATTGAACTTTCATTAAGCCAGAAGCATTGCTTAAGATACAATGAATGAGGATCATAAAAGAGAACTTCCACCCTATGACAAGCCTATATAAAATTCATTGGTTCCGATACAAATTTTCAGAACATCGAAATCCAAATCATTGCAATGTATTGCTTCTTTATCTATTATTTTGATGATTTTTTATGCTGGGATTGGTATACATGGAAACTATTTTCAAAAAACTTTTAAGAAAATATAAATAAAAATGATATATGACTAAATATATGAGTTGATACAATAGATAAATATATTCTTAAAATTGTAATGTAACGTTGTACGTGTTTGGTGATATTAAGAAACTAAATGATTAATCAGGGTTAAAATAAAAATAAAAACAAAAAAGGTTAATCAAATTTATTGTTGTTTGCATAAAACTTAATAACAAGTAATTTATAAAGATTTTTGTTTCATATCAAAACCATTTCATATATTTATAAATAGGGCAAGGAATTTCACTCTAACTAAAAAAGAAAAATAGGCGCCTAACATATGCAGTAAAGAATTCAAAATATGCGCTTAAAATATGCATTTAAAGCGAAATATCCACAAAATCCATAAAAATCGATTAATTACTCGAGCTTGCTGGTTTAAAAATTAAATCCATTGTAAATATCTAAAGGCCCAACTATATTTAGCGAAGTTGAATTAAGGGAACGAGCGATTTTATGAAAATACATTGAAAATACGAAAGTCAACTTTCGTAAAGTTTCACATCTATTAATTTGTAATCAAAACTCATCGTAACTTAACCAAATTAAAAACATTTCAAATCAGCAAAAGAAATTTAATAAAAATCAAATAAAAAATTTTGTAAAAACAGAAACAAAAAAGTATTAATTGGCAAATCTGGCGAAAATTTTCAAATTCAAATAAGTTGACTATAGTCATTCCTAAATTTGAAGAAAAATTAAACCAAATTTTGAAGCAAAGTTACAAAAGTTAAGTCAATTGTGGTTGAAACTTAACAAATGAAAACTAGATGTTCAGGGTTATAAATGTTTTCTTTTATTTATTTTTAATTTAAACTGAATTTTAATTTTTACAAAATATATAAAAATATGCAACTAAAAATACCAAAACATTTCATAAAATAAGCATTTATAGCAAAATATGCATTTCTAACGAAATATACAAAAGTATGCAAAAACAAGTCGATGCCATTTTGTTGCAAATTGTTTGATTCGGAAAAGTATTTGGTCAAAATCGATTTTGGGATATCGACTACAAGCATGCATTTTTATTAAATTCCTTGCCCTATTTAAACATATTTCTAGGGTTTTTAGTAGGGATATGCAATTAATCGAATAATCAAGCACCCTGATTAATCAAAATACTGATTAATAAATTAATCGATTCATAGATATTTTTGATTACTCATATTCTTGAATAATCGATTAATTTTGATTCTGATTAATCAAACTTCATGATTAATTGATTAATCAGGAATTTTAATAATTAACAACTTGAATAACACACCTCGACAAGCTTCCTGAATTCGAATTGACAAAATCGATAAGAACAATAGATTGTTTCCGTTTATTTCAATACTCAATATAATATAATAACTTTTTGTTTTAAATAGAAAATTTTAACTGAATATTTTAACTACTACCGAAAGTCCGTTTTTTTTGTTTATTGAATAACAGACAGAAAGTTAAAAAAATATTTCTTTGGTAATTCAGCTGTAACTGTCCATTGAAACAACTTTACCGATTAAACTTTTAAATAACTGTTGATTTTTTATGGAAAGTTTTTGTGAGTGAATTTAAACAAAGTTGGTGTAATAACCTTAACGTTTTTCGCCGACATTTAAAAAAGGAAAGTTCAAAGTTTATATCGTGACCCTAAAAACGCTGGTCTACGCATGATTGGCCTCTTTAAAAAATGTAATATTTGGTAATTTTTTTCATGGAGTATTATTCAAATGCAATTTTTTTGAAACATATGTTAACTTATTATAGAGAATTAAGTTCATTATATCTACCATCGTAATAAAAAAGCTTTAGCTATTCGAATGTCTTGTGTACACAACTTCAAAAATGGTTAAAATTTGGAAAACAGATTTGGAATCAGCGACACAAAATTTGTTAAAATTATATGTCGCCGCTTTTCAAACCAAATCGACTTTTTCTAATTTTGTTATTGTGTGTACACAGAAAAAATTACACGGTGCTACAATGAAAAAAAACTTGGAAAACGACCTAGCGTGGGTTATAGGTCTTGTTGAGTACATTACAAATTGTGTCAAAAAATTTCAGAAACACCCTCAAATTCAGAAGTTATTCTAAAAAACCGTTTCAAGTGATGTTCGTCAACTTATCGACCTGTTACTCAGTCAGTTTTTGTCCGATTTACATTTTTTTAACGGGTTTGGAAAGAAAACTGATTAGGCTTTAAAATGACGTGCATTTCTTATACATTTGTAAGTTATAAGTATTGTTTTTGTTAAGAATATCTACAAAAAAAAAACGAAAATTATAAACTTTTTTGATTTTAGTAGCTTTTCATTGCTTATTTTAATATGAAAGCTTATAAAAATTTATACCAACGTATAAAGAAAATTTAGTTCTTAACAAAACATGGTTTTAATTTTTCAAATCGGATGAAAATTGTAAAAGTTATTCAACTTTTCATTAACACCTGTTTTTAGCATTTTCTCCCCCAGCGCAAACCATATGAATAAAAAAAAAAAAAATTAAACAAGCGTTTTTGTAAGTCAAGTGGTTTACCAGAAGAAAAGTCTGCAATCTTAACATTTTACTTTAGAAAAAGTTTAGTAACTTTTGCAAATAGAAACCGATTTTAACAAATAATATCTCGTTTTTTTCTATATAAAATTGTCTTTAAAATACAGTGCAAAAAAAGATAGGTTTTCATAAAAAAAAAATTAAAATAACTCTTGTTGAATTTGAAAAATTTGGAAAAAAAAATAAAAAAAAGAGAAACTTTTGCTAAACACTTACCTAATGTCTTGGAATATATATTTAATGAATACATTTCATGAAAGCCTAATTCTTTGTCTTTCCAAAACTGTTTAAAATTTTGAAATCGGTCAAAAAATGTGTGAGTTAGAGGTACTAAAGTGCTACGACCTACCCTAAAACAGTTTTTTGAAAATAACTCAAAATTTTGAGGGTGTTTCAAAATTTTTGAAAACGGTTTTTGTATGTCCTCACCTAGGCCTACAACCCCCACTAGGTCGGTTTTCAAGTTCTGACAAAAAGTTTTTTTTTTGTGAGTATCATATTTGTTTTTTTGTAGAAGTTATTTAAAAATTTTTTTTTCCTTCTTAATTTTAATAAAAGGTTTATTTGATAGTATCATTGCCGTAATAGGTGCAAAATTAATTAAAATATTAATTGATTCAATAAATTTTTTAGTTGAAATTCGTTTTTAGTTTTTTCTGTGTAATTGCTTGTATTTTTATGCATTTCTTAATACCCTACAGTACGAAAATTTATAATACAAGTCGATACTGCTAGATCTAAATCTTAAGTTTCTTTATTGTATGTCAGACAAAATTGGAATCGAATGTCAAAAGCGATAAGAGAATTATATTCATGCTATTACTGAATTGTTTTATTTAATCTACAAAGTTTCGTTGGAAGTTATCCAATGAAACTCCATTAAAGTCTTCATAATCGGTGGTATAAAATTTCATTACAAATATGAAAAGATTAAGTAGAAGAGTTAAAAGAGATTAAGGCGGGTAACTTTCTGTCAAGAGTTGGTAGTTATTTATTAGAGCTTATCAAAAAAACCGAAATTTTTACCGCCCTAAAAGAATTATCCAAGTTTTTGTTCTACCAAGAGTGGTAAACGGGATAATTTTAAAAAATGTCATAATCTACATTTGATTTCCTTTCCAACGACACCAAACACTTATATGGCATGTTTATAACTCCTTAACAAGAAATCTTCAAAAGTTATCTCTTCTGCAAAAATATCTTATCATGGGTCTTTGTTTACATATTTTGCATCATTGAACACAGTTTTTGATTTCAAATCATATATTTATTTTTAAATACTTATAAGAGGATCCATGTATGAGGTGGACCAACACCCATGGAAAAGGCATGGAAGTCCACTAAATCATATCTCAAATATTGAACGCACTATATACATACATTTGTCTTGAATTCGGAGGCCTATATGAAAAACAATACCTCTTGTTTATGTGTGACATCATTTAATAGAGTCCGCTTTTAGGAACTAGTTCGAGATGAGTCAACAAAATTTTCAATTTTCAGTTTTGTCTGTTATATTTTTTGTTTTTCGATTGTCGTTATTTTTTTTTTATTAAAATTGTTGGACGCTGTTCAATTTATTTTAAAATTGTTTAAAAACTTTTGAATTTTGAATAATATTATTCAAATTTGATTAATCAAAATTCAAATTAATTGATTAATCATAGTTCTGGTTATTAAAATTTTTGATAAATCGAATAACTGATTAATCAAGAAATCGTTGAAATAGAAAGTTTGATTAATCGCACATCCCTATTTTTTTAGCAAATATTGTTGACATTCATATACATTTGAGCATGGGTTAAATTAACCTTTATGTGCAGTACTGGAGTTTGCAAAAAAAAAACTATATTCGATATTATGATTGTTTGCCAAACAAATAAATTTTGACAAATTTCGTTTTTGGCCAAAGATGTGTTCATTTTTTTTGCCAAATCGTAAGATAAACTGCTCACAATTTGTCAATACATAACCGTGACGAATATCCAATCAAATTTTCTGAATGTATATTATATTTGTGTGCCCTACACTATGTGTGGTAGAAACGAATGTTGTATTTAGTTTGTCACTTCCTTTAAAACATTTCGAAAATATAAGAACACTAAAATAAAAGCGTTAGTAGAAAAAATGGCAATACATTTTTTTTTTTTTGTAAAAAAAATTTTCCTATTCTCTATTAACAAATTACAAAATTTTCTAATAATTTTCGTAGCTGATTTTATCAATGTTTTTCTTAGTTGAGAGCAAACATTTTTTTTTTTCAAGTTATTCAGTTTTATTTTAATTTAAAATATAAAGGAAATGCCAAATGATAATAAAAATTTTAACAAATCGATTTCCAGTAGGGTTTACTTAAATTTTACAAACTTTTAGTAAGGTTTACTAATTTTTCTTACTACTTTCACATTACTAAAAATTACAGATACGTTTTGCTAAAATTAGCCAAATGGCTTTTTGGTCTAAAAACATGTAATTTTTCTTAAAAATAACAGATTTTTCTTTAACTTTTACATACTTTTTTATTTGAAAGTCTCTTGACTTTTTACTAATTTTTGTTGCTGATTTTAGCAATATATATTTAAAAAAATTTAAATCCAAATAGCTAAAATTAGCAAACATTTTTATAAATTTGGTTTTTGTTGAGAGCAAAGTGTTTTTGAAGTTGAAAATTTTTATAATCTAAAATATAAAGCAAATTAATCTATATATATAAAATACAATGTTTGTATGTTTGTCCTCTATAGACTCTAAAACTATCCAACCGATTTGGCACAAACCGGTTTCATTTGAAAGGTTATAGTCCAAATTAGGTTTTCGGCTATATATTTTTAATAACACATAAATTGAATAACATCATATATCTTGACTATTGTGATAACAAGAGTTTTGAAACATTGCAGTATCCCATATGTTACTGATTTGAATAATCAGGAAAAAAATGGGCGGGATCGGACCAGTGGGAGTGGCAGCTCCCATACAAAGTAAATATTTAATGTCATATATCTACAGTTCTATAATAGCCAGAGTCTTAGAAATTTGTGCACGTTGATTATTTGTTAATGTGAAGTCATGGGAAAAATGGGCGTGATCGGAATAGCTCCCATACAAAGTAAATATTTAATATCATATATCTACAGTTCTATAATAGCCAGAGTCTTAGAAATTTGTGCACGTTGAATATATTATGAATAGTCATGGGAAAATTGGGCGGGATCATACCAGTGGGCGTGGCAGCTCCCATACAAAGTGATTATTTAGCTCATATACAAAATTAATATTAATATTAAATATCTAGGGTTCTATATTAGCTATATAGCCTTCAAATTTTGTACGAGTCCATCAATTACAAATATTAGTAGTCGAACTGAAAATGATATATCAAACTCTTAAATCGGTTATGTAGTTCCGAAGATATTTAAAAAAAACCTATGTTAATATTTACAAAAAGCCTATGTTAATCTTCAAGCTATGTTACACGAACACAACAGCCTCATCCGTCTATTCAAAACAGCCCTAGACCAGATGCCGAGAGATGATTATATGGTTGTGATAAGAGCTGACAAGAGCATGAGCTGGTGAGCATGAGCGGCGCTTCAATGCACCGGTGATAGGTGACGTCGCTGTTGTTATGGCCGTTGTTTTCAGCTATTCATTTTATATACTTCAGCAAATAAAGGCGATAGAAGGACAAAGAGGCGTTGGGTTTCCCATGAAATTACAAATTTAAAATGATTTACTAATGTAAATTTATTTTTTTAATTATTTATTTGCGTAAAAGAAATTTCTTGATTTAAAGAATTAATTCCAATTAAAATTTGAAGGCAAAACAACGTTTGCCTGGTCAGCTATCATTTCATATAAAAGCATAAAAAAATTTCCAATTTTCTACCTCCACCCCTTCAATTTTAACCAAACTTGGTACGAAAGGTATAAATATATCATCAGTCAAATTTTGGGTATAAAATATGAAAAAAAAAAAATTGAAAATTTAACATAATCGTTCATATCTTTTTAACGGTTAAAGTTACGAGATACCTCATTTTAAAGCTACTATTGTCGTGCTTTCAATAAAATATGAATATAACAAGAATTCTTTGAAGCTAAAATGGGTTTTTCAAAATCCGCAGTATAAATCGCTGAATTTAAAAAAACGGGGTTTTTTTTTAAATTCTCAAAAAAAAAATGACTATGTTAATTACAAATTATTTCATTTTGTCGTTGCCAAATCCCAATGTGCAGCTCTTACGGGATCAAAAGTTCTGGGCAAAAATCTGGAAAAAGATACTTTATATGGTAGAAAGAAAGATTTATTTAAATAAAATTTTTTATAGAAAAAAATAAAAGTAAAAGTTTTACAAAAGTAGTTGCACATAATTGTCCATATCTTAAGCTACGATAGTCATTGATACCTCATATTAAAGCTACTTAAATTGACTAAAACTTTGTGAAGTTTATAGATTTATTTATGCTGTTGTTATTTTATTAATATTTAGCAACAAAAATCTTCTAAATTTATCAGTTTTTCTGCAGGATAAGTTTTAACTAATTTTTAGTAGCTTTTTCTGCTATTTTTACAGGCTTATTTCTATGAGTGTCCCAAATTTTATCAAAATCGGAGACCATCGAAAAATTAGCCATTAAAATGGAAAAAGCTCTATAGTCTAATCAAAACGATAATTTGTAACAGAGTGGTTTTTATAAGCTATTTAGAATGCCTAGACACACTTTCAGATTGTATTGCTATGTTTACAAAAGTTTTCTGCTTTATCGTGGCTACAATTTTGCCAAATATTGTTAGTAAAAAATCAGGAGACCTTGTAAGTTATGCTAAAAAAATTAAAAAAAAATATTTTTTTTTTTTTCAAAAAATGCAAGAAAAAAAATTATTTTTCGCATAAAAATGTTTGTAAAATTAGTTCAACGGATTATTATCTACATTATTACCAAATATAGTTAAGCGGTAGTCTGATTGTATTGCTATGTTTACAAAAGTTTTCTGCTTTATCGTGGCTACAATTTTGCCAAATATTGTTAGTAAAAAATCAGGAGACCTTGTAAGTTATGCTAAAAAAATTAAAAAAAAATATTTTTTTTTTTTTCAAAAAATGCAAGAAAAAAATTATTTTTCGCATAAAAATGTTTGTAAAATTAGTTCAACGGATTATTATCTACATTATTACCAAATATAGTTAAGCGGTAGTCTGAAATAGATGTTGGACAACAACTGATGACACCTTTTTTCGAGGGACCAACTGTTTTTCAGAATCTTTGGAGTCCCATAAAAAAAAATTGGTCACCAATCTCGTCAAACCGAGTATAGAGTTTTACTACCCTTTGGTAGTAGAATCGAACCTATACTGCCAAGTCCGTGTATTTTTCAAAAAGTCTTTATTTGTTGCATAATGTAATTGGGAAAAAAAAAATTTTTTAACCAAACATCGTTAGAGTCTAAAATGTGTATTAAAAAATTTTTTAACCGAACATCATCATTCAAACAATTTTCTGTTTTTAGCAAATCGATTTCCATCATGGATGGTAGCCGATTCGATGCTGGTGTTGGTAAGGGTAACGCTATTGTCGTTTATTTCGGTAACGGTATTTTAGAGATAACGATATTTCATTTATTTCGGTATCGGTTTTTTAACCTTAAAAGAATTTCACTTATTTCCGTTACGGTATTTTAGTGGTAACGGTATTTGAGTTATTTCGGTAACGTTATTTTAATGATAAAGGTTTTGCAGTTATTTCGGTAACGGTATTTTAAGGATAACGATATTTTATTATTCAGTTACTGTAAGTGAGAACCGATATTTTTATGTTATGTTGTTCTCGAAATCCAATGACAGGCTAGTTTATGATCAAATTAGGGGATGATATATCTATTAACAGCTATCATTTTTTTTTTATCTTTCGAAATTATTTCGATAACGGTATATTAAGGATAACGCTATTTCAATTATTTTGTAACGGTATTTTAGTTATATCGGCTAGGGATAACGATATTTCAATTATTTCGGTAACGGTATTTTAGCGATAACGGTACTTTAGTTACATATATCGGTTACGGATAACGATATTTCAGTTATTTCGGTAACGGTATTTACGCGATAACGATAATCAGTTCATAGGCTTTTGAATCGATAACGGCATTTCAGCGGTATTGCCTGGCATTCCTGATTTCCATTATGAGTTTATTAAATTTTACTATTTTTTCCTACAACTTTTTTTGACTAATAATTACAGACACATTTTGGTAAAATTATCTAAACTTAAAAACCTTAAACTAAACTTAAAAACCTTAAAACTAGTTTACTTTTCTGTGAAATTACCGATTTTTGTTGTAATTTTTAACGACTTTTTTATTCGATTGTTTATAAGATTTTCGCCGAAATAATTTTATTCGTTTAAAGCTTTGGCGTAGGATACTAAAACTTCGACATGACTTTAAATATATATATTATGCTTAAAGTTGTTACAATATCATCAACATTAGAAGATGATTTCCAAATGTGTTTCACCATTCATACTCCCTTTATGGTGTAAATAAGACAAATATGTTTTTTTTTTTGGATTTTTTTCTCGGCACACATTCTGTATTTTATTGCAATATGTTTTGTTATTTTTAAGGGTCACAAGTGCATACAAAAATATATGTTCTTCTCAAAGTATATATTTTTATGATTATGTTGTTATTAGTTTGTCATAATCTGCTGATTATGCTATAAATATTTGGGAAATTTATTTTTAATAGAAACTCATATTTTCACCCAAAAAAAAAAATGTTTGCACATATCTATCTATCTTTAGGAAAGGGACAGCATATAAATAAAGTGCGTTTTTTATACAGGTATAGAACTTAAAGTTGGCAACATTTTTTAACTGGCGACCATTTTCTCAGCTGTCAAGTGATTTATGTTTAGTTTGATTTGGCATTTAAGCATGAATACATAGACGCCTGAAAAACGCTTCCAAGTTCTGCATATTTATTTTGAAAATCATGGTTCTGTTCGAAATACGTATCGCGCACTACGTCCATTTTACGGTCAACATAATCGTCCATTTAGAGCAATTAATTCGATTAACTATGGAACGTTTTCACACCACGTTTAATCTAAATGATAATATGCATCCACAGAGACGTCGTACAGTGCGTACAGAAGAAGTCATTGCTGCTGTAGAGCGTAGCGTAAAGGAAGAAGCTACACGATCATCTAGCAAGGCGTAGATTGAATGGGCCCGTTTTGAGCGAATGAGCGTTTGGTAACCGCATCGTTCGACGTTTCGGATCCGTGAATTGGCCTCCACGATCGTGAGGTTTAACGCTGCTCTATTATTTTCTGTGAGGATATGTGAACTCACTAGTCTACGCCGATAAGCCCGAAACGATTGACCACTTGAAGAACAACATTCGCCGCGTTATTGTCAATATAAAATCACAAATGTTGGAAAAAGTCATCGAAAATTGGACCTCCAGATTGGACTACGTCCGAGCCAGCCGTGTCGGTCATTTGCCAGAAGTCATATTTAAACTATAATGCCTGAAGATTATCTTCCGAATAAAGTAAATTTCATGTCAATTTAAAAAAACTCATCTTTGTTTTATTCCATTTTAAAGTTCTAAACCTCTATAAAAAATACCCTCTATAACTCTGCTCAATCCATTTGTTTCACATGATTAGTTTCCCTTAATAATATTTTCAGAGTTTTATTTTGGAGAGAAAAACAATGCAAACATGCGACTACGCTAAAATAATTATTATTAAAATACAACTCTACTAGAAGAAAAAATCAATTTTCAATAAGAGTGAACATTTTCATAAAATGTTTGTAAAAAACTAAAGCGAATCTTAAAACCGTTAAAAGTATTGTGTAGTATCGGGTATCCAAATTAAAAATATCGAGTAGTATCGAGTATTGAAAAGTAACAGTAACGAGTATTGACAAGTACCATCACTAAGACAAGTGAGAGATACTTTGAATTTTGAATAAAATGTTTTTATAAAAATATAGTATGCAAGAACAAAAACAACGTGTATTGAATAAAACTAGTTTTAATCACAACAAAACTCGACCTGCCGATAGATCAGTGGGCTAAAGCGCTCTGTCTAACGTGTAGTGCGAGTGCATGTGGCATTATAAATCAGTTTATCTATACCACGGTCAGTGATTGCACAGAAAATTTCATATAACCGCAATCGAACAAATAAAAACATAACAAATATTACATTATTCAAAAAAACAGGGTCACTGACGAAGGTTCAATACCAGAAACTGCGCAGTCTGATTCAGAAAATTGAAAATTTACAATGTAGTTATGATTTTTAGAAAATACTCTCATTCTTCTCTACCACGCCTTTCGTAAAAAGTGTCGTAGTTATTTTTAATTCACAGAAAATTGCGGTTTTGAATGCTTTCTAAAAACGGTTTAGTTCACGGGATGTTATCGCTAGAGCCGAAATATTTAGGAGTCGGCATAAAACATGGTAATCTTTATTTTCAGGGGGTGCATCTTCGATTTTTTTTAAAACCCTCAAAATGAGAGATTTTTATGAATAGCATTACTCCAAATATGATGAAATAATTTAAAAACAATTTTTGCAACTTTTCGAAGTTGTGAAATTCGAGTTCCTGTAATTATAATGTAATACCTCTGCATAACAGCGAATACTTTTGTTATTTTGCCAGGCCTAATTTCGAACAATTTTAAGTGAATTTACAACACTTTTTAATCTTGTTAATTTCCATAATAAAACCATTTCAAATAAAAAAAAAGGCTTAATGAAATTACCAAAACTTTTTTTAAGCTAATAAATCCTCATTCTCCATACAGCTTAATAATCAAAAAGCATAAATATTTATTAATAAAATTAACGGTTTCATAGAAACGTAATAAAATTACGAAACATTTTCCAAAGTCATCCAATAATTAAAATTCACAAAAGAAAAAAAAAATAAGCTGCTTTATAAGAACAAATAAATTTAATTTTTCCTCTCATATTTCGTAAATTAAAACACAACCCCTTCATTCGAAAATACTTTAATACAGATATTTTTAGGGCTATTAATAGATACATTATAATATTATAGAGATGAAGAATATCTTAACAAATTCACACCCACTTTTGGAACATACATTCTTTATACAGGTAAGGTAAAAAGTATATGGTACAAAGAAACAAAGTGTTTTAATAATGGAGGACAAGCCCTCACTTAACACATATTATTAATGGATGACAAGCCCTCACTTAACGCATCACTTAACGCATATATCTTTGAGACAAAGGGCTATCCGCCCTTTTGTCTCAAAGATATAAGAAAAATATGTGTGGAGTTTATATATCTTCATATGAAATAAGTATATGGTACAAACCTACAAATTGCCTAAAAACTTTAGATATGCTATTTTTAACGCAAATTTTTAACACAAAACCTGTTTTCAGAGTAAGTTAAATGTTTCTACAATATAAAATATATGACTTAATAACTTTTTTTTAACATTTTGTAGAGTGTAGACACAAATATTTTTTATTTATTTATTTTTTTTATTTATTAATAAACATATAATTGCAAATTATATCCAATTACCCTAACCGAGTACTAGCTACTATGGCTTTCGACGCGTTGTAGCAAAAACAATCCAGTGTCTCTGGTGGGAATCGAACCCACGACACCCGCACTGATAAGCCAACTAGAATACCTGGGCGCACAGAGACACAAATATATCTGGGTAGAAATGAGTAAAAATGCTTCAAATTGAAGTATATTATTTTCAATTTATAACGAGCTTTCAACCTCCTCATATTTACAAAAATGAAGCAAATCAAACATATTAGCTAGGTTTATACTAGTATTTCGATCTGGCTAAAGATCTTATCAGAACCCGAAGTTTTAGAAAAGCTAGAGCCTCCATAATAGGCAGAACTTTAACAAAAAACCTATTAATATACAATTTTGCTCCATTCTTAGTAATCAAGCACGTGGTTACGGAAAGACCCTAACCACGTGCTTAATTACAACATTTTAAGAATATTTTTTTTTTTTTGTATTTTACGAAAAAAATGTCGATGTTTTCACAAAAATATATTCGTAAAATGCACACAAAAAGTTCGTAGATTTCGTATATTTTACGAAAGATTATCGTGTTGCGAAATAACGAAATATTTCGTGCAACGTACTAAAGGTTTCGTATATATTACGCATGGATTTTTTCAGTGTACAAATATTTGCTATATCACAAAGCCCATAAATTTAGTTGTATTTAGTCCTAGAGACTACAAGTACAAGGCATTATAATTAAGTTAGTTTTTTCTAAATTGTTTTGCGTTATTCGAAATTAAAAGTTTGTTTTAACTTTATGGAATTTTTCACCATATAATTATTTCATATAGAGAATTTTTTATTTTCCTCTATTGAGGAAACTATAGAAACTATTTTATATAAAAAGTTCCAGTTCCCTATAATTGGATAAAAAAAATATTAGAAATAAACACTTGTACAATATATTTATTTCCATTACTGTATACTATTCATTATAATGTCCCTTAAATTAAGATTTATCGATTTTCATTCATTACGCCATCCAGTTTTGTTCCCAATGGAAGAATCAAATTTTTATTTAAACATTCACCCGACCGAATAGCGGCCAAAAATTAAACATTTTTGAAAAAAGGATTTTTTTTATTAAAAGTGGCCAAAATTCGATTTTTTTTTAAATTCACCTTTTTAATTTAATTTCACAGGCTGAGACCAGATAATACTTTTCTAAAGGGTTGAGCTGCGCTGAATCCGAATTTGACCTCAGGTTTTCTAGATATCTTAGCCTACAGTTTGAAGAAACCCCCAGCGCGAATTCAGCTTTATTTTTAAAATTTGTTAAGTCGTATGAAAGTCCCACCAATTGCCTTCAAAATAAAGGTTTAACCTAAAGTTTAATATATTCATTTCGCCTTTATTTTGTTGCAAACTTTTAAGAGTCTTGAAGTCATAATTTTACCCATAACAATGCTTTTTGTGTACACACAAAGAGAAATTTAGCTAGTTGCTAACTGAAATTCTGTTACTACTACTCAAATTCGGTTATTACGAGTTTCAGTCGGTTTGCACAACTTAACATTAGTTGTTTCAACAAAGTTCGATTAATTCAACAGAATTTTAGTTGCTACTCCCAATATATTCAGAAATATAATGCAAATATCGTTGTACTAACTAAATTAATGGGTTGTTACCATTAAAATACACTTTTCAATTCGGTTGGCACTTTATTTCTCTGTGTGTAGATATCTCTTCTATTTGTTGAGGTATCGTCCGTTGAAATTTATGAATATGATGTATTTGATGATTTTATACTACCACTCTCAGCTGGACCCAGAGTCAAGAAACGTGGACTACATGACTAGAGAAAAACAAACACACTATAAACACACAGAGTAATGTGGGATTTAAAGTTACACAATTCCTTTAACGTGTGAGTTAAATAGAAGATATTTACGATTAACACTAAAATGGCACGAATAATGTTGATGAAGACCGTAGTGGGTTAGAAAATGCATTTCATTCATGCTAGTGTCTAATAACTTTTTCTGTGTTTTTTTCTAATAGTCAAAGTAAATTATCATATAAAAATTATAATTTTTCTGTTAATTTAGAGAAAAATTTGTCATGATCTCAAACCGAACTAATGTATTTTATTAATAAAAAAATTGTATGCCTCGAACTGCCTAAACCCAATTTAAATATGTTTTTTCAAATTTCAACCTTGAATATTTTCTAGTTTTAAATTTAAATATTTGTCTAAAAATAGATTTCAACAAAAATTCGGTTTATAATCTCAATATTTTATGCGGAACTATAAAAAAAAAATATATTATTTTAAAATTATTTTAGTAAAAAAATCTTACACACACCCAATTTGAATTGGTTTTTTAAAATGTATACCTTGAATATATTTTTTTCTTTCAAATTTAAATATGAATGTCTAAAAATAGATTTGTATATACAACAGAAAATGGGTTACTAATCGTAATATGTTATTAAAGTTACCAAAACTATTAAAAAACTATATTATTTTTAAATTCTTAACGAAAGCTAATATTTTAGTATGTGTAATACTCGATTTTAACTGAAAATATTTTATTCAAGGAATAAAATCGTCGAAAAGTGGTTGGTTGTTGGTATTAAAGGTAATGTAGAAGATAATATTTTTTCAATATTGATAAGGAAAACCAATAGTTTGAATGATGTGACTGTGTTTTGGTTAATTTTATATATTTTCTGTTTACAATATCGTTTAATTATTCTGATGATGAATTTTAATTACTTACAATTAAAATTATTGATTAATGATTAAATTTTGTTGGTTACAATGGAATTCCAACCGATTGATTCTCTGTGTGCACTTAATGGAAATATGCACTAAAAATCAAAAAAATGTGTACTAAAAAAATCTGCACTTAAAATATTAGGATTTTCGCTATTTTGGTATTTGTTTTCCCGAAGTACCATTTTTGATAAATTTTTAAGCGGTATCTGATCAAAACATAGACAATATGCATATCAAACTTCATATCCTAAATTTTAATACTCTACAACATATCCGAGTTTCATTCAAATCGGCGTGTAAGTATTGACAGGATTCCCTTGTTATAACAAAACTGGGGTTGTACCTTCATTACAATCGACAAATCGTAATTTAAAGGACATCCTACTCATCGTACTGCTGCTGTTTAAATATTTGGCAAGTGATTAAAATTAAAGCCATGTTATGTTAATATTGTTAACTTATTTCGTATCATATCGAAATAAAAGAGTTGGACAAATAAGTTAACGAAAAACTGATGATATCGCACATTAACATAAAGTAATAGACACCAACATGATAATAATTTCAAAATGTTTATCCTGTGGCATCTCTTACTTTACCCCTCCCTTTTCTTCCAATTTGGTAAATGTTACTTGGTTGGCTTACAAACGTTAGACATATTTCATGCCTTAATGCTTGATGAAGTCACCCACCAACCAGGGTGGGTATGTTTAGAATAATTTTTAATGAATTTCCAGGCGGGAATTTATTTATCGTTTTTCTGGTTTCTATTAAAATAACAACTTAACAACTTTTGAAGTTACTATGGTCTTGTAAATTTTAAACTTCATTTATACTTGCAGCAACCATCATCCGTTAAAAGGATCTGTTTTCAGTGCTCATAAGTGTTTGAATACGCATTTTCTTTAGCTTTACATATGACAGTTTAATTTTGAAATTATGTTTATTAATTACGACCATCCCACACGTATTTATTTAATGGTGTTATGTTGTATGGTTAACCACCAACGTGGCATATATTATTTGGATACTGTCACTCCAGAAAAACAAAATAAATGGGCTGTACATTCTTCATACATTTTGTGGTAGTCATAACACTTTATCCTTTGCGTGATTTCCAAAGTGATATGTTCCTGATATTGTCTTACACTAAAAGGATAAGCTTGATCATACTTTTGAAAACAGGTTTGCAAAAGGGTCAGGAGTTAGCCAAAATTGTGTATTGTTAATTTTAAAAGCTCAGTAAGCTTAGAACGCACAAAAAAGGTAAAAGAAAAATTAGTAATACGAACTTCAGTTTTTGTACTAATTTTTAGAACAAAATCATTTTTTAGTAATATTTTTTCCTATGCTCTATTTACAAATTACAAAATTTTTTTTACAAATTTTCGTGGCTGATTTTAGCAAACCATTTTACTAAATTTTTAAACCTAAGTTGCTAAAATTAGCAAATATTTTTAATAATTTTCTTTTTTCATATTTGAGATCAAAGTTTTTTTCATATTGTAAATTTTTAGTATAAAAATTGCTGATTTTAGCAAATCGATTTACATTTAGGGACCTTACTACAATTTTAGTATAATTTAATACTTTTTCCTACTACTTTCACTTCAGTAATAATTACAAACACGTTTTGCTAAAATTAGCTAAAGCTTAAAAAAATATTTTTTCTGTAAAAGTAAAATTTTTCTGTGACTTTTATAAACTTTTTTAATTTATTTGAGTAAATATGAACCAAAATCCCAAATGTTGTGGGCCACAATCAAAACAATATTTACGATTTTGAGCCTTTTTAAAGGTGGCAGCTTAAAATTTTGGACTTAAAGAACTTTTTTTTGTTTGCCTTTCAAATACAAACGGTACGAAATTACAATAAATGGGTTGTGAAAGAAGTGTCAAGCTACCTCTCGTGATCTATTCACTTTTGGGTCCGTACTAAAGAATGTTTTTCATAAACGTGGTGCCACGGCTTCTACATTCAGGAAAAAAGCGTCATCCTATTTATGAAAAAACTTCATAAATACCCTAGTGAAACGCTTACATATAATCATGCATTATTTTATATAAATGTATATGTTATTGCATGCTATTATATGTGAATACATATGTTTATGTATATTATATATAAACATTTTTTGCTCTAAATTTTATAATACAATGCTACCTCTTACTGCGTATCGATCAATATATAATCGTATATGATATATACAATTATATATGGTAAATTACGTACAAATACATGTATAATTAGATATAACATAAATCAAAATTATATATAATAACATATAGTGTAATTATATATAGTAACATATATGATATATTGACCTTTTCATAGTTATATATCGTTCCATACCAGAAAAATGTAGATCTTTTTTTGGATAAAACTATATATTGCCACAGGCTAATATATAGCCTATTTTCAAATGTTAGTGCCATGTATTGATCTGATCTTTCGAATTAAAACATTTTTTTGATTAAAATTTAATTTTTGTATTATTTTTTACAATTTCAAGTTCTATCGGGCTTAAAAATACCCTTTATTTAGATGTATCAGTTTACATAAAATCATTTACAATTACAGTCAAGGAATAAAGTATAAATACACCCTACGGATTCGAAGTTCTAGTGAATTAGTAGCGATAATTGAAAAACATTTTATATCAATGTTTAAGGCAATTAAAATAGAGATTAGAATAAAGATTAGAAATTTTTAGGGAAAAACATAATTATTAGCGGGAAAAAAGTCTACATACAGCTTGGCAACTCCTTGCTAAGACAGTTAAAATTGCTAAGACAGTTAAATTAAGTCGTGCTACTGTACAGACGATCATTAGAAATTATAATAATACAAATAGTACCGAAAGTAAGCCACGATCTGGAAGACCTAAGAAGCTTCCGAGACGCGATGTTAGCAGTATTATTAAAGTTGTCAACCATGATCCAAAAATAAGTGCCCCAAAATTGGCGGGACACACCGAAAAATGTTCCAATATAATTGTTACTCCACGAACAATAATAAATGTTTTACATGACAATGAATTTAATAACAGAGTGGCACGCAAAAAACCCCTAATTTCAGCGAAGAATCGTAAACTTTGCCTTGAGTTTGCGAAAGCACATCTAAACAATGATATGGATTTTTGGAAGCGTGTTATATTTACCGACGAAAGTAAGTATAACATTTTTGGAAGTAATGGTCGATCCAAAGTTTGGCGAAAACCAAACACAGCACTTGATCCAAAGAATACAATACCTACTGTCAAACATGGTGGTGCTATGGTTATGGTTTGGAGCGCCATTGCGTCATCTGGAGTTGGTCGTTTGGTTTTTGTCGAGGGTAATATGGACCGCTATCAATATAAGAGCACATTGGAACATAATCTGCACTCATCTGTTGATAGCTTGGTCCTGGGAAATCAATGGATTTTCCAACAAGATAACGACCCTAAGCATACTGCAAGCGTTGTTCGAGACTGTCTTCTATACTATGCACCAAGACAGCTCAATTCACCACCCCAGTCTCCAGACTTAAACCCTATAGAGCACATATGGGACATTTTTCAAAAATCGGTACGAAAATATAACATTAGTAGCTGTGAAACATTGAAAACCGCCCTAATTCGTGCATGGGCCGAAATAACACCCGATATTACGGAAATTTTTTTGAGATCAATGCCCCGTCGTCTTCAAGCAGTTATTGATGCTCAAGGTGGAGCATCAATAGACTTTTTTCCAATGAATTTTTAATGTTTTTGTTATTATAGTTTTTATTATGTAAAAGAATTACTTTTTTATTTTATAAACAAACTTATTTATCAATGCCTTAAATATTGACATAAATATATTTTTTAATTTTCTTAACAAACTCTATAAAACCCCTAAATCAAAGGGTGTATGTAGACTTTTTTGCTTGACTGTATATGATGGAAAACTTCATTGTTTTTCGTCCCATGTAACACTTCATCAATACGATGAAGCTGTTTCAATAGAGGGCAAATTGATGACAGGCTTCATCATAGTTATGAAAAGTTTTATTAATGTGATGAAGTTTGATAACTTTTTATGAAATGATTTATTAAATATTTCATAAATAGGAAGAAACATTTTCATAAATTTTTATGAAAGTTTTATAAATTTTTACGAAATCAAGTTCAAAATCATTTGTTTTTTGTTAAACAAAAAAAAAAAACGTGCAATGTTTATTTATTAATTAAAACTATCTTCATCCGTCAATTTAATGCAGACTTTATCTACCGACAGGTCCCTTCATGTTTCATTTCGCGTCACAGAACATCTTCAGAGGAACAATGTAGAAGGGGTAGAAGATTTACCCAAATTATATTTTTTGAAGGAAAAGATCAACGCTTTCCCGTATTGTCATCAATATGATCAATATGATGATAATTTTTCTCTCAGTGTATTTCTTTACCACTTACATTTGATGTCTTGTTTTAAAACGTTGTTAAAAGAGCCATGCCAAATTTCAAACAACTATATCCAAAAGGGGCTAGCGCAAAACAATTTAAAAAGTTTTATTGTGTGTAAAGCGCCACTCCCCTTAGTCCTAACTCGCCTACTTTGATATACACTCTAAAAAAATGCTTGCAAATTTACTATTACTTTAACATATATAAAACTTTATGTAACATTAGACAAAATGATTAAATTTATACATAAAATGTTTATAATTCTTGAATACGCATTTTTGTAGTCTAATTTTATTTAAAACTACAACAAGTGCTTTCCCAATCCCAACAAGATATCATCATTAGACAAAAGGTCCGCCTGTTCAAAAAATGTCGGAAAAGCACTATGTAAACTAAATTTCCATCGTTGTCAAAATGGTCTAAAAATAGATTTTCCAATTATAAATTAACTTTTTGGAATTTTATGTTGGAAAATCTATTTTCATAATTTTACCAACATTTTGTCAACGTTGGAAATTTAGTTTACCCTGTGCTCCTCCGAAACTTTTTGAACAGACGGACCTTCTGTCTAATGATGTTATCATTGTGGGATTGGGAAATCACTTGTTGGCAGCACTTGTACCAGCTGTTGTAGTGCCTTGCAAGCGGTGATCCGTTTATGTTTTTCTGGCTGGGTACATTGAAACTCAACCGCACAATAAGTATTTTCGTTTTTTTTTTGTTAAGTTGACTTACTTGTTCCATGCAAATTTAAAATCAAAAACTTGAACAAAACAAAAATACGTATTTTTGGGTCAATATGAAACGTACCATAAAAGTCGAAATGTCTCGAAAACCAACAGGGCCACTTAAAATGTCCAGATTTCTGTTCAGCATGTATTGCAAGTGCAGCTCCTTTCAAAAATTAAAAAAATTGTCGTATAGTGTTATATTTATGAAGAAGAACCATAAACTTTATAAAAAAGTTCTTCGGAATAATCAAACAGTTTCCTAACCTATAATAATATATTCTATAATTATAATAATTTTTATTTTTATCGAAATATTTATTCATTTGAGTCATTCCATGTCAAATCGAAGTATTTTTGACATCACGATTTTTGTTTGCATTAAAATTTGGCAGAAGTGTTCTTATTTCAAAAACATTTGACTCGTATTTTTGCAATTTGTGTTTAAAAACTTAAAGAAATATGAAAAATGTTCCGACATGTCGATATTTAAATTGATGTATAGGGCAAGGAATTTTATTCAAATGCATGTTTGTAGTCGGTAGCCTAAAATCGGCTTTGACTAAATACTTTTCTTAATCAAAGAATTTGCAATGAAATGGCATCAATTTGTACTTGCATATTTTTGCATATTTTGTTATAAATGCATATTTTTGCATAATTTGCTCTAAATGTATATTTCATGACATATTTTGGCCTAAAATGCAAAAGCACGTAACTAACATATTTACTTTTTTTACAGAAGAAGCAAAAAACGTTCGCAGATATTTTAACAATATTGGTAATAAAACATATAGTTTTAATCGTAGATCCAAACAATTTTGTAGATAAATGTAGTTCGATATAGTGCTTCATAATCAATATTTTACAGGGCAGCCAAAAAAATGCTCGAAAACAGAAACATATAAGATTCGAACTTTTTTTATAAAACCGCTATTTTTTTTATCGTAGAACTCCAAAATATTGTGTAGGCATATAGTTAAGCCAAATGAATCATAATCATCAATAAAACCGGGTTTGTATTTTTTGTTAGTTACGTGGTTTTGCATTTCAGCTAACGATATATTCAATTTAATAACATATTTTGTAAAAATTAAAATTAAGTTTTAATTAAAAATTAACAAAAGAAAAAATTTGTAACCCTAAACATAACATCTAGTTGTCAATTGTTTAACATTTTTATTGAATTTCATTTTTAAAAACACAAACAATCTCGAATAATAAATCGATTTTTAAAAATCCAAAAATTGTAAATGCATTTTTTTTTTATTTTTAGTGCATATTTTGTTTATTGTGCATATTTCGATTGAAATGTATATTTTAAGCGCATATTTTAGATTCTTTACTGCATATTTTAAGCACCCATTTTTCCTTTTTTAGTTGCATGTAATTCCTTGCCCTATTGATATATATTAAAAACTAGAAAGCCGATTTTAATGGTTGATTGCTTATTTTAATGGTCTTTATACTCTACTTTATCTTAATTTATAAAATATGCAGCGCTATTCAAATACATCGTAATAACAACAAAATAATATTTTTTGATAAAACCTCTAAACTGCACTAATCATTAGTGTCCGACCGAACAGTTCGGCCAAAAAACTATATTTTGTCGGTTTTTTGATATCTAGAGGCAATGATGGCAAATTTTGGTATTGGAAACATGTTTGTTGAGCCGATTTAATTCGATTTTGTGTATAAAATTTAAGAGAAAAGCCGAAGTTTAGCTATAAAGTTAAAAGTTCGGCCGCCGAACTATTTTCAATTTGGCTGAACTTTCTGAGGCCGAACAGTGAATTCATTGCTTAACTAAAGACTTTTCTTCAAATTTGACACTCAAAATAGCATCTAATCAGCCCAATAAACATTTTTCCATCATCCAAATTTGTCCATAATGATTTAAAATACCGAATACAGACAAATGCATTTTCTGGCCGAACTGTTCGGTCGGACACTACTAATCATGCAGAAAAACTTTACTCAGCGAAGCCGAAGGCCGGTCAGGCAGAAAAACTTTCCTCAACGAAGACGGGCTTCTTTGGACGGTCTGGAGGATAAAACCCTGAAGCCCATGCATTTTGTACTATTACCTTCAAGCGGTTATCCCAGGATAATGCCAACTACAGCAACTAGAAAGTTATATTTTCATGCAAAATTTATTATTTTAATTTAAATTTTTACAAAATTAACCAAAAAAATAAAAATTACTCAAAAAAACTTCCTCCCCATTTTTGTACTTAAAATATACTTAATAGCTCTAGAGGGCGATACGTATAAAAATAATATAATTTTTGAAATCTTGAGCAACCACTTAAAGCAAAATACTAAATTAAAACTTTGACTAAATCGTAACCCATTAAGGAGCGACACCACATTAATGATTTAGTTTTAGTGCTATATTTCTCTAATTGGAATAAAACTTTTTATAATATTAATATTTTAAAATTCATTATTTATTTATTTTTATTTAATTTTTTTTTTTTTTTTTTTTTTCATTTTAAATATGATTCAAACATTTGTAAGGCTATATAGTTTTCTCTTCTTTTCTATGCTTGTCTTTTTTGTTTTTAAAACTGTTTTTACTTTGTTAGACTATGAGTCGAAATAATTTTAGAAATGGTGTTAACAGGAATCATGCTGTAATGTTGAATATATTGTGTCAACAGAGATCTGGCTTGAATATAGTGCATTTTAATGCTAGAAGTCTGAATGGGTTAAAACTTGATTATGTTAAATCAATTTTTGAAAATTCAAAGGTTGATGTGTTTTGTGTAACTGAGACTTGGTTTGATGTTGACATTTCTGATAGCCATTATATGGTAAGCGGGTATAATCTCTTTCGGAAGTGCAGAAAAAGTGGTAAAAAGGGTGGTGGTGTTGCCATTTACTGTAAAAATAATCTTAAGGCTAAACTTATTAGTAAATCTAAAGATTCTGACGTGGAATTCATCAATGTTGAAATTTTTGATACTGTGACAAAGATATTGGTTTCATGTGTGTATAATCCAAGTAAACATAATAGCTTGGAACCATTTTTTGATGAATTCAATAATTATTTGATTGAATATGATCACTATATCACCTGTGGTGATTTTAATGTGAACCTATTGGTGAATGACGGTTTTAGTGAAACACTAACTGATTATGCGAATTCAGTAGGTCTAGCGATTGTAAACCACCGGGTGCCAACTCGTTTTTGCACCAATGTTGAACCAAGCCTTTTAGATTTGTTTTTATTATCTGACGCTAGCCTTTTGTTGTTAATTGACCAGTTTTCGTTTGTCTCGGATCATGATCTCTTATTCTGTACAATCGATGTCAATTTTAATAGAAATGAAACATCAAGACTTATTACTTTTCGAGATTACAAAGCCATTAATTTTTCTACGCTGTTTTTTGAGTTATCTACGCTGAATCTAACGGACTGTTGGTATCGGTCTACAGTTGATGAGAAGCTGAATTCTCTACTTTCAACCTTGCAGGATGTTTACAATAGACATGTACCCATACGCAGTTTTTATGCTAAAAACTGCTCGTGTCCTTGGTATACTGCAATGGTGAAGCAGGCTATTCAGGAACGTAATCACTGTTATGATAAATGGAAAAAACACCGAACGTCTTTAAACAGAGCTCAATACACAAGAGCCAGAAACAAAGCTACTCTTGTTGTACGGCAGGCCAAGACTGCATACTTTGCTCGAAAACTCGATACCTCATTACCAGCTGGCCAGTTATGGCGCAATATAAGGAACTTGGGTGTCCATTCGCGGGGCTCATCAGAGTGTTCCATAGATCCTGATGAACTGAATGATTATTTTTGTACACTTGATACTGATCCTGCTAATGACATAGAATTACAGTATCCATTATATAATGGCAATACCTTTCAGTTCAGTGTTGTTTCTGAAATTGATGTACATAAGGCGGTTATGAATATTCGCTCAAATGCAGTGGGGGAGGACGGTGTGTCTATTCGTTTTTTGAAAATTGTATTACCATATTTCTTAGGGCCTCTCACACACATCTATAATCATTGCATTACGACCTCAAGCTTCCCTATGTTATGGAAAATTGGTAGGATAATTCCTGTTTCGAAAACTAGTTGCGCGTTATCGCCGAATGACTATAGGCCAATTAGCATTTTGTCTGTTTTGTCAAAAATTTTGGAACGTCTTCTGTCTAAGCAAATTACGGACTACATTGATACAAATGCTCTTTTATCACCTCTTCAGTCTGGATTTCGTTCTGGTCATAGTTGCACTACGGCAGTCTTGAAAGTTATTGATGATTTAAGACCTGAATATGACTCAGGCAACCTTTCATTTATGTGTTTTTTGGATTTCTCAAAGGCTTTTGACAGAGTAAATCACGTAATACTTTGTAAAAAGTTAAAAAACTTCTTTGGGTTTGCTGATGCTTCAGTAAGTCTTATATGGAACTATTTGTCAGGACGATCTCAAAAAGTGGTTGTAGGTGAGAGTGAGTCCTGCTTAAGAAGTATATCATCTGGTGTTCCACAGGGCTCTGTTCTTGGTCCGTTATTGTTTTGTATGTTTGTGAATGATGTTTTTACTGTATGTAAAAATGCTAGGGTCCATGCTTATGCTGATGACATACAGCTATATGTTTCCAATCGCGTTGGTCTTTTGGAAGATTCATGCTGCCGTTTAAATGAGGATTTGATGGATATTGTTGAGTGGGCGAGAAGAAATAAATTAACACTTAACCCTCAAAAATCAGTTGTTTTACCAATTAGTAGATATGAAATAGATTTTAATCAATTTCCAACAATTTACCTTGGTAGTACTGCACTAAAGTTTATTAGCAAGGCAAAATATTTAGGGTTCTATATTAACTCAAATTTGACGTGTTGTGACCATATAAATAATGTTATACGTAATGTATTCCTAGCCCTTAGGAATTTGAGATTGTCTTCAAGTTTTACGACGGTCGAAATCAAGCGAAAACTAGTAGTCCAACTAATTCTTCCTCATATTACGTATTCGGCTGAAGTATATAGCAAGATGGACTCGCATTCCTTGCATAAGCTTCAGGTATCGTTTAATAATGCAACAAGATATGTTTACGGATTGCGCCGATTTAGTAGAATCTCTTTCTATAGAAAAATGATTCTGGGCTGTGATTTGGTAGATTATTTACGCATGAGAAATTTATTGTTTTTGCATAGATTACTCTATAAGAAAACTCCTTATTATTTATATGATAAGATTGTACATGGGTGGTCGCCGCGATGTTTTACTTTAATACCTCCGACATATAATTATCTTAACACCAGCAGATTTTTCTTTGTTAACGCCATTTATCTTTGGAATTCTTTACCTTTAAATTTAAAACTCATAACTAGTAAAAACAGTTTTAAACACTCTCTTTTTAATTATATTGTTAGAAACATCTAAATCTTACATTGCCATTTCCTTTTTCTCTTATTTTCTTCTTTCAGTTACTAGTAGCCAAATTTTATAAAAAAAAAAAAAAAACTGTATTTTATTTTTTTATTATTTTTTTTTATTATTTAATTTTTTTTTTTTCAAAATTACCTATTTGTTCAAACTTATTATGACTTTTTATAAACTATGTTATTCTAACTAAATATTATTATTATGACGCACATTATGTAAAGCTTTTTGGACTGTAAAAGAATTTTATTCTTATTGTCCTTATAATGATCTCAAAATAAATTAAATTAAATTAAATTAAATTAAATTAATTAAATTAAATTAAGATTAAATTAAATTAAATTAAATTAAATTAATTAAATTAAATTAAAGTAAATTAAATTAAATTAAATTAAAATTAAATAAATTAAATTAAATTAAATTAAATTAAATAAATTAAATTAAATTAAAGTGAAATTAAAATTAAATTAAATTAAATTAAATTAAATTAAATTAAATTAAATTAAATTAAATTAAATTAAATTAAATTAAATTAAATTAAATTAAATTAATTAAATTAAATTAATTAAATTAAATTAAATTAAATTAAATTAAATTAAATTAAATTAAATTAAATTAAATTAAATTAAATTAAATTAATTAATTAAATTAAATTAAATTAAATTAAATTAAATTAAATTAAATTAAATTAAATAAATTAAATTAAATTAAATTAAATTAAATTAAATTAAATTAAATTAAATTAAATTAAATTAAATTAAATTAATTAAATTAAATTAAATATGGGGAGCAGGAAAGAACGAAAAACAGCACAAATTTTATTTTTGGTCATAGGCTCAAGCCTAAACAAAGTTTCGTCAAAAACTTTTCAGCGGTTTTAAGTTCGGTCGTCAAAGGGTTAAAAACTAAAATAAAAACATTACCAATGACGATATAGATATTAAATACATTTAGAAAAAGTAGAGTGCAATACCATTAATACAGGCATTAACCATTAAAATCGTCCTACTAGTTCCGAAAATACAGCAATTTTAAATATCGACATTACCGGAAATTTTTCATGTTTTTTTGAATTTTTAAACACAAATAACTTCTTTAACAAAATTGTTTCCCAAATTACAGGTTATATATATTTTTGAAATAAGATAACGTCTGACAAATTTCAAAGCAAACAAAAATCGTGATGCAAAAAAACGTTCGGTTTGACATGGAACGACTCATTTGTAAATTTAATTTACATTAACTCCCAGTGGTTTCTTTTCCATCAAGACATGATGATATTCACCTCTAAAGTTTTCAATTAATTTAGCATAAATTATACAATTTAGCAAAAATGAATTTTTAAGGCGACAACTTAGAATACATGTTTAGTAAATGGTCATAAGTTGATACATCGTAACTAATAGATTTTTACAATTGTTTAAATTTTTTTTTAAATTTTTAAACTTTAAAAGTTTAGAATACGAAATGACATGTGTATGACAAAAATTTCAGTTTCAAATGCACTAATAGAAACAAATTAGTAAAAATGTTGGCTAAAATTACTAAAAATTAGTTAAAAATGACGTTGAGGGAAGAGCTAAGCAGATTTGTTTGCTAAATATTAGTAATATAAGAATAGCGAAAATAAATCTGTTGAATCTACAAATATTTAGTTATATTTTAGTTGATTTATAGTAAGAAATTAATCTGTAAAAATCTGCCCTTCTGAAATCAGCAATCAAGAATTTTTTAGCAAAAATTTCAGTTGATTTGAGCAAAATATACTGTTATTTGCATTCTACTTAATTTAAAGTAAATATAACTAGCTAAAATTTTGTTGATATTACAGTTTTTGTTTGCTGTGTTTACACAGAGAGAGCTTTAGAACATTAAGATTAAATTAAATAGAAACAGCTTTGAAAGCAAGCAAAGTTTGTTTTCTATTTAGTTTAAATGTGTTTCTAGTTATTTTTAGAAAGCTTAAATGACATCAATAATGTTGAAATAGTATTTTAAATACACTAAAAAAAAGTTATTTGACAATTTTGTTAAACTTCTATTTAAAATATTTAAATAACTTTTAGCAATTGTTTTGATAACATCATGTTTGTAACTAAAATTTTTGTTAAACGCTTTTACCAAAAAACTAATTTTGAACTAACGTTTAACTAATTTACGTTACTACTAAAATTGTGCTGATAAACACATTAATAGCATGTAGAACAAGTAAAAAGACTTGATAGAGATGTAGCAGCTTGTATGGACTGAGAGGAGAAAAAAGAAAACACAACCATTATTAAAACTTACACAAAATGCAACCGTGTTGATTTCCTTCATTTAATTTTTTCTTTTGTATACTTAACATCAAACAAAGGCACGCATGTGTGTGATAATAAATTTTCTGAATATTAAAAAATATAAATAAAACAATATAGCATATTTACAAAAATTACTATATAATATTTTGATAAATTGAGGATGCAGGCAAAAATTAGGTAGTTGTTTTTAACAGATAAAGGGGTTTTATGATATTTAGCAATATTTTAAATATTTCTTTTTTTGTATTTTAGAATTATCTTCATTTGAAAAAACCTTCACATTTTATTACTGTTTTTGCATCAATAAAAAAATGCCGTTATTTTTTTTTAATTTCAACTCCTTCCACTGGCGCGATTTACCCAAAAACGATGATTTAGGGGCTCTTTTACCAGTACGACATCCAAACTAACATATATTAATCATTTTTAAATTTAACTCCAAACGTATTTTTGCTTTTTCCGACATTCGGCCTATTTTGGATTTGAGATTTTTTCCTTTCGGAAAAACCTCAAGATATCTAAATGACGGCATCTTTCATGAAACGATACAAAAAGAAATAACAAAATATGAAATATATAACCCTTTTTTTTGCACTAAAAAAAAGAAACATACAAAATTACGTAAGATGTGTGCCCTTGTTCTTCGCTTTAGTCTGTTTACCTGAAGGTATGTTTGTTTGCAATTTTACCACACTACATTAATAGTAACTATAATCATTTAGTTTACAAATACACATTTAATCTTTATTAAATTTAAATATTTAATCTAATTAATTGACAATAACTTCGACAAGCCGGTGACAACACAAAATTTAAGTTTTTTTAATCCGCAATTTATGTGTATCACATTGTTGGCGTCCTTTGGTTTTATAAAGTATGAAAAACAGAAACAAAAATGGTTAATTTTTTTATATGTCTTACAAGAATTGAACTTTTTGGTATAATTTTTCTCGTCTCTACTACATCTTGACATTCCGCGACACCTACTTCATTCTGGAAATATCTTTCAATCTGGTTGTCGTCCACACTTTAAATGTGCTTATCAGCACAATTTTTTTTAGCAAAATAAGTTAGTAAAACATTAGTAAGCAATTAGTAAAACTTTAGTTCAAAACAATTAAGTGCTGAATAAGTGTAACTAAAATTTTAGCTGAAAGCGCAATTACAGCAAAAAATTTGCAGAAAAATAGTATACTTGATTTACAAGACGTTTTTTTGAGTGTACGAAAAAGTTTATTTTAACTAAATTATATGTACTTTACTAAAATTTATAATCATCTGTTGGCATCTGGTCTAGAGCTGTTTTGAATAGACGGATGAGGCTGTTGTGTTCGTGTAACATAGCTTGAAGATTAAAATATTAACATAGGTTTTTTGTAAATATCTTCGGAACTACATAACCGATTTAAGAGTTTGATATCTCGTTTTGAAAAACATGACAACGGCTTTCAAAAAAAATAAAATAAATTAAAAAAAAGCAAAAAAATAAATATATGTATGTATATGTCATTGGTGGTACAATATGAAAATTGGATTTTGCCACGCCCCTCCGCCCATAGACCGAAAATCAAAAATCAGACTTCACAGTGTCATCCGCCTGAATATTCTAAAGATTCCCTGAAAATTTGATCAAAATCGGCCCAGCCGTTTTGAAGTCCATACACACAGAAAAGAGAACCAATTGCTGCAACCGAATTTTTTGCCAACCGAATTTTGATAGTTACATTTACTAATATTTATGTTATTTAGAAATTCAATTGAAGTTATCAAAATTTGGCTATGAGTACTGACTATTTAATTATGCCCACGGATTAAAAAAAAAATACTTGTGGTCACAAGTGAATTTATTAAGTAGATCGAACCGAATTTAATTAAGTTATACACCGTATCCAATGTTTTTATTTCTATTTATTAAAATAAATATTACAGTCAATATAAATAATATATAAATAAAGAGTAGACCGGTCTACTTGTAAGAACCGGTTAGCGCGATTAGAACAAATTATGTTTTGCATAAAAACATACCATTATGAGTATCCTTTCTCAAAATAGTATATTTTTGAAAAAAAAAATCCATTTTCAAAGAAAAAAAAAAACTACTCTTTTTAAAAAATAATATCTTTTTTTAAAAAAGTACCTTTCTTCAAAAAAAAAACACCAATTTCAAAAAAAGTACCCTTTTCATAAATGTAACTTTTTCATAAACAAAAAACATAAAAAAAAGTATTTTTCTCAAAAACAGGTATCTTTTTTTTAAAAAAATGACTTTTTTAAAAAAAATATATTTACGAAACAAGTACCTTTCCAAAATAATACCTTTTTTAAAATAAGTGCCATTATAAAAAGAGCACCTTCTTCCAAAAAAGCAAATTTAAAAAAAGTACCCTGATTGGTTTCAAAACAAGTATTTCTTTCCAAAAAAGTATCTTTATTACATCAATACCCTTTTTTACAAAAGATTTTATTGATAAAATTTTTTCTTTTTCAAAAAAGAACCTTTTTGAAACAATGCCTTATTAAAAAAAAATATCTTTTTTAAAAGAAGTAAACTTTTCAATAAAAGTACCTTTTCAAAAAAGAACCATTTTTAAAAAAAAGAGTCTTAATTTTTTTTTGTCGAAAAAGCACTTATTTTAATAAAGGGTAATATTTTTAGAGGAAGGTTTTTTTTTGAAAAATTAATTTTTTTGTGAAACAGTTAACTTTTATTGAAAAAATATACTTTTTTCAAAAGATTTAAAAAAAAACTTTTTGTGAAAAATGTACATTTTTGGAAAAAGATACTTATTTTAAAAAAGATGCTTTTTTTGAAAAAAAATAATTTTTTTAAAACAGATACTTTTCTTTAAAGTAGTTTTTTGAAATGCGTACTTTTTTCCATTTGTGAAAAAGTATTGTTTTGAAAAGGCGTACTTCTTTGATATGTAATTTTTGGAAAAATTGTTTTTTTGAAAAAGAAACTTTTTTAAAAAAGGACTATTTTGAAAAATGGTACTTTTTTGAAGAGGTTAGTTTTATTTCTTTCAAAAAAATAAAATAATTTTTTTTTGATAAAGGTATTTTTTTTTTTTTTAATATGTACTTTTTTCGAATGAAGGTAGTTTTTTCGAAAAGGAACTTCTTTGAAAAAGGTACTTCGATTTGAAAAAGAAATTTTTTTGTAAAAAAAGTGACGTTTTTTGGAAAAAGGGTACTTTTTCTTAAAAAATTTTATGTTTTTGAAAAAGGCTACTTTTTTGAGAAAGCTTATTTTTTTAAAAAAGCAGCTTTTTTGGAAAAATGTACTTTTTTAAAACAAGATACTTTTTAAAGAGTTCTTTATTTTTGAAAGAGGTACTTTTTTTAAAAATTTAATTTTTTGTTAAGAAATCATATGTTTTTATGCAAAAATACTTTGTTTTAATCGCGCTGACCGGTTTTACGACTAGACTTGATTTTCGGTGTAGCCGGACTTTCTGCGATTCCCGGGTTTTCGTTCTAACCGGTCTTTCGGTGTAACCGGGTAGACCGGGAAACCCGGGGCACCGGTCTGGAACGTAGGCTCTACTTAAAAATGATAAAACATCCTTTTAGCAACTGCGGTACATAGAGTAATACCTTTGCTAGGTTGTTGCTATTAACATGTTAGTTTTCTCCAATTTGACCCAATATTTGAATCACCCGTTTTTATAATTTAAGAAGAATATTGTTGTGCATTTTAGTCATCCTCCGTCTTACAAATATATTTTAAATTCTGAAAGAAAAAGGAGCAACTACAATAATTTAATTTAATAATTTTGTTCGTTTATATGTACACAAAATTTAAGATCAGCATCTCCATCTTGATTTTTACTACTATACAATGGTGTTTTTCAATTTTATTACGTATTTTCGAAGAATTTAAAATTTTTGTACTTTTATGTTTTACTATCGGTTTTTTTGTTTCAATTTTCTTTCTGTTATTTTTAAATAATTAATTTGACATAAATAGCAAATAACAATTATTTTGTTCAGAACAAGGTATGATAGTTAAGGCAATTGGGAGCAATAGTTATGATTATAGTAAAATAGCTGTGTTTACTGAAGATTTTCTTTCTATGGTTGCATACACTAGTAGTTTTTCTAACCATATTTAAAATTTTATAATTAGGGATATCAACCAATTGTCTGTCACTAAGAAAGTTAGTTTGTTAAGCTAATTTTTAAACTTGCACTAGACAAAATAACTGGTCCTGATTAACATTTGTATACATACACAGCTAAAATATTTATTTACCAACTTAAATAATGTAATATCGAACGAATTGCAACTAATATTTTCCCTGTGTGTACGTTACATACATACACACATCCTGTTTTATATATATAGAAGACTAACATATGTGGTTAATTTTTACTACAAATAACAAATGTTAGTTGAATTTAATGAAATGTTACCCGTCCTTTCTTCAAGTGAAATTTCATTTGTTTTTGACAACAATTGCTGTCGTCTTTACCTACATATTATCCTTAGTGTGGCTTCTTCTGCTATTTTTACAGATTTATTTCAATAAGTGTTTTCAACGTATAACCATCTCTAAACAACATAAATTTAATATTGCCGCTACAGTTTTCGAAGTAAAAAACAATATTATTTTAAATGTTAAAACCAAAATACTTTCTCTCTGGGGATAAACATTAAGCCAGCTAAATAAAAGTCATAAATCTCTTACAGATGTCAGTAAAAATTCTCATAATCATTTGTTGGGAAATATTAAAAATTTTGTAGAAATAAATATGCATATTACATTTTCATACATTTTTTTTTTTATAAAAATTTTCAAAAATGCAAATCGAATCAAATATCAAAAATACATAATAGCAGAAAATTAGAAAACAGCCACAAACACACACACACACATTCGTTGATCATATCCCCTTGATATCCCTAGTGGTGATGATGATGATGATGAAAGGAAACGCAATTCAACAGCAACTGGATATAAACCAACCCTAACGTAGGAAAGATTAAAAAAAAACTTTAAAGTACGTTGTACTGTTTTTGGTAGGATCAACGACGTTTAAATGGGATGTGGGTGTGTTTATTTTTTGTTCCCTTGTTTCTGTTGCGTATATTTTAATGTGTCCTTTGTATGAGTGTTTTTAAATTATGACTTTTTAATTCCAAAATATTGTATCTATTGAATGTTTTGTGTTAATAGCTGGTCTTTGATACAATTTTTATCAAACAAAATAACGTGCAGGATATAAAATTTCAATAAAAAAAACATGTATTAAAAACAGGAAAAATGCTGTAATTTGAAAGTGTGTGTTGTTCGGCAATCAACACCAACAGTTGCCACATTGCCACGTTTTGATCAGATTTTTATTTTTTTTATTTTTGATTGTTAATAAAGCGTGTCCAAAATAACATATTTTACACTTAGTTTTGTATTAGTGAACAATATTTATTTGTTAAAGTCTTTTTTGTAAAGGGAGTCAGGGGTGTCGGTCAATTTGTTTTATTTTGAAATACCTTTTTTAAATTATACTGATAATGAGGTGTAAATGTTATCGTGATTTATTTTTCTTGTGAAACACGCATACATTTAATTTTAACACAAGTCTTATGACAGCTTTTCGTCGGAACAAGCTTTATCCCAAAAAATGCGGACAACATAATGTTTTTCTTCATTTTGGATACCGTGATATAACTTCCAAATGAAATAAGAAAAACATATATACCAATGAAATAAGTCCCAACAATAATGAAATAATTCTTAAATTTATAAAGTGAAATAACTCCCAAAGAAAAAAATTAAATTCGTCTGATCTTTCATAATGAAATAATAAGTCGTAACAAAAACAAAGAAACTTCCAATGAAATAAGTCCCAACCAAATTTAAATAATTCCCAATTCAAAAATATCGAATATGAAGTTCGTGCATTCGAGTTCAAAACATCAGAATTTATTGACCCATTCATATAAGAAAAAAAAATTAAAAAAGTAGTAAATCGTTTTATATTCCAATTTACAGTTTTTGTACTAGTTCTTAGTACACTTTGAAAAATCCACGTAATTACCTTACCTTAGTGTATGACCATCACAAAATATTCAATTTTCAACCACTACCCATATTCTATTTTAACCATATGGAAGGTGGTAAGTGTCATATAGATATGTCATCGTACAAGTTTTGGGTTGTCGTAGATAATCGTTTATATCTTTTTAATTTTTAAATAAGGGAATACAAATAATTTCGTAATATAAATTGTTACTCTTCAACATATGTCGCATAAGTTTGACAATTTATAAAATGTATAGAGTCCAGTTTCGATGCTCCCTAAACAAATTTTTCTTTTTCACCAGATTGGGCTCAAGTTTTAAAAATATCGCCTAAAATTTTAAAAACATTGCCTTAAATTCTTAAAGCATTAAAAATATATGCTTTAAGAATTTTCACAATTTGAAAAAGTGACACACTGCAATGTGTCATAGTGGCTTCAGCAGAGGGTGCGTTGGCGGCGCGCGCATCTATCACGAAGCGTCGGGAGCGGGTCGTCGCGTTGCCTACTAGGCGTGAGTAATAATTAAGATAAGGAATCGGAGATAAATTTTTTAAGTCTTAACAAAAATCTGCTACACTCATAGAAATAAACCTGTAAAAATAACAAAAAAAAGCTACTAAAAATTAGTCAAAAATAACTTGCAGAAAAAACTGCCAAAATTAGCAGTTTTTTTTACTAAGTGTTAGTAATATAAGAATAGCAAAAATAAATCTGTTGAATTTACAAATATTTAGTTATAATTGAGCTAAATTTTAGTTAATTAAAAGTAACAAAATAATCTGCTAAAATCAGCAAAAACACTTACTAAATATTAGTGGACAAAAAAAAAATCACTAAAAAATGTGAAATTTTTAAAGCTTTTTTTTAGTTTCTTTTGAATGCGTATAAAGTCTGCCCTTATGAAATCAGCAATCTACAATTTTTTACCTAAAATTTCTGTTGATTTTAGCAAAATAAACTGTTATTTTGAACTCTACTAAATTTGAGATAAATATAGCAAAAATTTTGTTAATATTACAGCTTTTGTTTGCAATTTTGAGTCTATAAATATTTAGTAAAAGTTTTTCTAATTTTACAGAGTAAAATGCTATTTTCAATTAACCAAAATTCACATCGCATATAACTAAAAAATTTTATAGTTAACAGATTTATTTTTGATAATTGTATTTTATTAATAGTTAGCAAAAAATCTGTTAAATTTAGCAGTTTTTGGGCAAGGTAATTTTTAACTTAATGTTAGTAGCTTTTTCTGCTATTTTTACATGTTTATTTCTATAAGTGTAGTAAAAAATAATATTACCTACACCAAAACATGTTAAGCGTTTTTGTTTTTTAATGTTTTGACATTAAAGTTTATAAAAGCTGGAAATTTTGTGTGCACAAATTTCATTTTTAATTAAACATTTAAAATAAATTATTAAACTTTTAATTGAATTAATAAATTTATTGGGCGTTGTGGTGTAATGATTAGCGCGTTTTACTGTTGCAGAGATCCTGGTTCGATTCCCGGCGACGACATTGTTCCCATAGCACTTAACTCAACCGATGTAAAATAATGAATCAGAGCTGTAAAGCAAAAAACTTCACTTAGTTCTCCATTTCTCCATCAGGAGGTGAGCAACAACTGTTGTAAGATTTATCTACTCGCGCAATTACAGTGTTGCCACGTTTGAAGCCCTACCTCACCTTTCATCTCTCCTCTGTCGCCTTTCCAAAGAAAGCAACACAGTAATAAATAGGAAGTATTTCCTGAGTGTTGCTTCTCTTTAAAAAAAAAGAAGCAAAATATGCATATTTCTTGCTAGTTATTTAACTTAATAATCCTTTTTATTGGTACAATTTCTTTTGAAATTACTCTTTCATAGAAGTACTTTAAATTTTTGTTTGAATAGTCGTAATCTATTTTTAAAATAACAAATCATTAAAAAACGCAACATTTTTGCAATATTCCCTAATGCAACAATTTTAATATGGTGGAATGAGTGACCTAATCGAAATTACGTGCTCTGTTTGTTATCATGTTATTATCGACAGGACATCTACGTCCTTTGAGTGTACGTATCGGGGGGAAAACACCAACAAACAAAAAAATTACCGAAAAATCTTGTTAAAACATTTGATTGATCGAAAATGAAAACGACGCATGAGACTAATACATAATAGTGTTGGAGAAAACAACAATAACAAATGTGACACAGGATTCGCAGGATTCGTATGTGAATGAATGGTGATGAAAGAATTTTAAATGAAAATTGCTAAAAGTGCTTATCACTCCTACAAGTGATTACTACTTTACTATTCGTACATATGTATTGTATGGCACGAATGGTGTGTATGTAGGATTAATATCCTGGCTAAGGACTATACACTATGTAGAACATTAGAACAGACAGGACATTTTCAAAATAAAAAAATGGAAAATCAAAATATTCATCGTCATTTTGTGCGCATTTACGGATTATTGAATAAGTGGATAAGTGGCTAAAATGTACAGCAAACATAACGAGACATAAAAATTGAATTTAAGTTTTATTTTTGAATCTTTGATAAAAAAAAAAGAAAATCCTTAATGATTTTTAAAATAAAACATAAGCGGAACAAAGCAAATCACATTTGAAATCTTCAAAGAAAACTATATTGTTACAAAGATAATAAAACTTTTTAAAATTTCATACCAATATTTGACCATGTTCCTTCTGTTGAAGAATTTCCTTTCGTGGCAAAAACAAATAGTCTGTATAATTATAATATTAAATGCAGATGTGGCAAAAAACTAAACTTTCCATTATTCTCTGGTACACACAGACGAACGTCTTCATTTTCTATTAATGTTCATACAATGGAAACTTTTAAAAACGAACTTTTATTTTTGCTGTAGTTGGCAAAAAAAGTACAAAAAACTAAAAAAAAATAGGAAAATATTCTTCCTGTATTATATATAGTACGTGGCTTAAACATTTGGCAACATTCCTGGTAAAAGGATTATCAAACAACTGCACAAAATGAATTATGAGTTTCTTGTTTGTATTTTTCATTTTGTGATTTTTTTTTCTACTTTCATGCCACAATAAAAGGAAGTGATCATTTCTGGTGAAAGTCGAATTAATTTTACTCTATTATTTTATTATATTTTATTTGTTGCGAAAATGTTCTTTTTTAATATAGAATACTTTCAAAATAAAAACTTTTCAAAAACTGTTGTACATAAATATAATTTTTTTTAGCTTTATTGCATATTTTCGAAGAAATGGAGAAATAAGCGAGTTATCTCACATGATTAGGTTAGGTCAGGTCGAGGATTCGGAGAAGGAAAAATGCTTCCCTAATCCGACTCTAGTCCCTGAGGACTTACACTTAAGCCAGACTGTCGGCTTGTTGTGCGCTCTAAACAATCGATCCTATGTCACCTTTCTACCCCAGGAACTCCGTCGCCCTGACGAAACTCTTTAACTTCTTCCATCCTATGGCCCTAAGATCCCCCAATGTGGATATTGGGTCACTGGATAGTATTTCGACCCGGATCCCGGCAAATGCCGGGCATTCACAAAGATAGTGTTCCAAGGTCTCCTCGTCCTCCCCACAGGCCCTGCACACTTCCGAGTCCGCCCTACCAATACGGTGGAGATGGGACCTTAGTGTCGAGTGTCCCGTGAGGATTTCCATCAAAAGACTCAGTTCCTTCCTGCTGATATTCAGAATTTCCCTCGTCTTGTCCGTGTCCGGGTTGCCCCAGATAATACTCGTAGTCCTGCCAACACCCGCATTTTCCCAGATGTTCCTATGCATGGTGTCAGTCCAGTCCAAAAGCTCCGCCTTGAGAGCTCGAAAAGGTTTAGCGTTCCCCAAAGTGACTAATTCCAGGGAAGATCCTCCCCTAGCCAAATCATTAGCCACTTCATTCCCCGCTATACCACAGTGTCCCGGCACCCATATAATCTCAATGCGTCCCCGTGCAGAGAAATCGTTCATTTCCCCTTTACACCTGAGTATCGTCATTGATCCCACAGAGTCCGTAGATAAAGCCCGGATAGCCGCTTGGCTATCCGTGAAAATCACAATATCACCGGTCAAGCCCACGATATTCACCTGCTTAATGCACTCCGTAATCGCGGTGACCTCCGTCTGTAGTACGGTATTATGGTCAGGAAGACGGAAGCATTTGCGTACTTTGAAGTCAGCGTCACAGAACATGTATATAGAACATAATCTGTAAATGACTAAATTCTTGAAAAAAAATAATTTTTTTTAAAAAATAACGAAATTGTGAAGTTACCTAAAATGGTACGTGCTGGAAAAAATTGAAGAACAGATTTGAAATCTTTTTGAAAAATAAATTTTGTGCATTTAGTAAAGGGTGTCCCAAGAAGAACGCAATTTTTAAATCTGGCAACATTCGAAGTGTCATTGTTTGACATTTGAACAATTGTTATTGTTTGCTAGTAGAAGGTACGAGGTTAGTAAAAATGGAGCCAGCTGACCATGGACAGCGAAGGGAGTTCGTTAATTGGGTATTGGAGAGACAACATGAAAATGCTGATTTTGCCGATAAAATCATCTTCAGTGACGAGGCCCATTTTCATCTTGATGGCTTCGTCAATAGGCAGAATTGTCGCATTTGGGGTGAGGAAAATCCTCGAGTGATTCACGAGAAGCAAATGCATCCTCAACGTGTCACTGTGTGGTGTGGTTTTTGGGCTGGAGGAATCATTGAACCTTTTTTTTATGAAAATGAGGCAGGTCAAGCGCAAACAGTCAATGGTGTTCGGTATCGTGAAATGATAACCAGTTTTTTCTTGCCTAGAATTGAAGAAATGAATGTGGAGGGCATGTGGTTCCAACAAGACGGCGCCACATGTCATACAGCCAGAGAAACAATTCAATTGCTGCATCAGTCATTTCCCGGTTGTGTTATTTCGCGTTTTGGAGATCAGAATTGGCCGCCTAGATCGTGCGATTTAACACCATTAGATTTTTTTCTTTGGGGTTTTTCGGGGTCGATGGTTTACGCGAATAATCCGACGACGACTCAAGCCTTAAAAGAGGAAATTGGACGCTGCATTAATGAAATACCGCAGCATTCATGCAAAACGGTCATTGAAAATTTCATTAAAAGATCGCGTGCATGCCAACAAAGCCGCGGCGGCCATCTGCACGATATATTGTTCCATACATAACCTCATTCTGTCTACTTTACGATATAATAAAGTTTCACGATTTTTTTTTAAATATCTGTTTTTTATTTAAAATTTAAAAATTGCGCTCTTCTTGGGACACCCTTTAGAAGCCATTGAATATGGTGGAACCCCATCATTATCTCAGTTTTTTTTGAAAATGGACTCATATCACTTTCAATATAAGTGGTTCGTTTGTGGGTTAACTTTGTCTTAATGTTAACCGATTTTCATCAAATTTGTTGTTATATTATATTGAGTATTGAAATAAATGAAAACAATCTATTGTTTTTATCGATTTTGTCAATTAATTTTTCAACAGCTGAAAATAAACTAAAAAATACAAATGTTTTAAACGAAAAGTAAGTAGTCCAGATTTTAACTGATTTTCAGTTAATTAATTGTGTATATTCAGTAGTCTTTATGGAAAAAATATTGTGAGTGTACTTGCAAAAAAATAAAACTAAAAACTGTAAAAATAAAAAAGTTATAAGCATTTCCAATCAGTCAGTTAAAGTTGGCCCACCCTGTACTCTCAGATCAATTAATGTACCATAATGCCTTAGGATAGCTTAATAGTTATGCCGCCACTTTGAGGTGTAGTGCATTAAAATCAAAAAATCTTGTTTTAAACGAAAGATACCAAAGAGAAAGTTCTATTGTAACCGTATACAAAATTTTTAAGATTTTTCGTTCTTTTATTGTGCGTGGTTTGAGATTAAGTCAAATTTGTTAAACTTCAGCCAAACAATAAATTGTCTGTAAAACATAGAATTAAAAATTAAACTTCTTTTTTACTTTGTTTCTACTTCTTTTCTCCTTAAAAAAAGTTAAATTATCTTAATGACTACATTTAAACGCAACGCATTCATATAAAAGGGTATTAAAATCCTGTTAATTCCGGGATTTTTTTTTTTTTTTTGACTTTTTTAACATAAATTTACCTGCTTAAATATAAATGTCACGCCTTCCTTTGCATATGTCTGATGGTATACAATTTATGGCATTTTAAAATAGTCTAAGGATTTATTTAAAAACAAAAAATAAGATTTACAACTTAAAATGTACGTAGATTAGAGCGGCATTTTTTTGTTAGAAGAAAAACTTTTTTGAAACAGCTCAATTAATTGTTCAGATTATTGTAGTATGAGCTCTAAATGTTATTTGGTGCAAATTTGATAAAAATCGGATAGCTTTAATCCGTGGCGCTCCGCTACCAATTTCGATTTTTGGAATTGTATTAATAAAAATATGTGAACACGAATATTTTGAAATTTTTTAAATCGTACTAGCGGTTTTCGAGATATTGTGATTTGTAATCTCTTAAAAATTATCTTAGAATTTTTTGTTTTTGCAACTCAAATGCTACACAAAACATGCTTTAATTTTATCATAATCATGTCTGAAATTAGAGATTTTTAAATTAATTTTAATTTTGTTCCATATAGCAGAGGTTTTGTGCTCAGGTCGCCAATTGTTAAGTGAACCGATTTTTCTTAAGTTTTGCACCACCAAGCAATTGGGCCTAGTGCTACAACAATCAAAGTATTAATTAATGAAAAACAAAAGTTAAAGTATAAAATTGAAAAGCATAACAATTTTACTATGTCAATTTTCTGTTTTTCCCAGATATTTTTAGGCAAATTTACAAGTTATCCTTTAACCAATATTGACATAATTATGCTCAAACAAAAAGTAGTTTTGTCTTCTTTTGCTAGTGCAAAAATGTTTTCGAATGGAGGAAAAAACTAAATTTTTAGTAAAAATCAAGTCAATATCTCGAAAACCATTAGCTCGAACAGTCTATTACGTTTTTGCGCAGTTGTCGCCATTTGAACAGACTGACAAACGGACATCGCTAAATCGGCTTGGAATTTCATAAGGATCAGGAATATATATATAAACTAATATATCAAAATTTAAACGGCTCTTATTAGTTTTTGTGAGCCGAAGAATTTGTTTGCTGCTCATCAGCTAATAAAGCATTAACTGCAGTTGCAGCAAAGATTTGGTTATTTCAAAATATATCGTCTCTTCCATGCCGAAATGGTAAAAGAGAGATATTTTTTTTTATGTTCTGTCGGGTACTCTTTACTGCTACATTAGGGGTGTAGATAATGGATAAAATGTAAGACCGACCCCCAATAATTATCGCCTCCAACATTTATCACGAACATACATGCCCCCTATCACTACTCCCTAAGGGGGCTCCCATAAAAATATTAAAGTTTTATAAAACTTGCTCCTACTTGCTCTAACTGTCTACAGGGTGACCCTAGCGGAGTCAAATGTATGACTGACCATCAATTTTTTTTCAATCTCAACGGGATTGGGAGCCCTAATGGGGCTCCCATACAAAATGACATTTTGTAAAATATGCTTCCACCGCTCAACGGTGCCCCTAAACGAGTCAAATGTATAACCGATCCCTAGTATTTTTTCAACCACAACATTTTCTCGGGACATACTTACACCATATTTCCATTCTCTAAGGGGGCTCCCATACAAAATTACATATTAATAAAAATTTCACCCACCGCTCATTCTGTCCCAAGAGGGCACCTAAAGTAGTCAAACCCCGATAATTTTTCAAACCCAACATTTTCTCAGAACTTACATACTCCTTATCTTCACTCCCTAAGGGGGCTCTTATACAAAAATTACATTTTGTAATACAACTCCCCCTTAGGGAGTGATGATAGGGGTAGGTATGTTCGTGAAAAATGTTGGGCTGAAAAGCATTCTCGACGACACTACAGAACATTTCTCATGGTAAGGTTTTTATAATTCTTATATGGAAGAGACGATATATTTTAAAAAACTAAACCTATGCTAGAACTGCATTAGCTGATGTATAGCAAACAAATTTATCGTCTCAAAAAAGGTAATAAGAACCGCGCAAACATCACAATTTTTCATATGTACGTCAAAAATATTTATGAGAAAATAATTCTTGTTTTATTTTGCATAATAATAATTTTAACGAAAACCCATTATTTAAAAAGTAGTATAAGAAAACAAAGCTATAAATAAAACATTTTTTGTTCATTTTTGAGGTCAAAACGGCATGGCCGGTTTGCGCGAATTTTAGAATTTTCATATATTTCATGGATGCTCTAATGTTGATATTATCTTGTTTTTTTTTTGGTATGAAATGTGTTTGAGCTATAGCATAAAAAATGTCAAGCAAGATGCGAATTTGAGCAATTATTTTATTTGATTCAATTAATTTTTAATTGCCAGCTTTTAAAATTTTTTTAATAAATCGATTTAATAGAAAAAAATTGGGAAACATTTTTTTCTGTGTAGATTAATAGCAACAATAATTGATAAAAATCGAAAATTGAAAAAAAAAAATGCCGCTCTAAAATACATCTACAAATTTTGTTTGGTTGTGTTTGGCTTTTAAACAAATTAGTTTATAAAGTTTTAAGTTAGGTAGATAAGAAATACAATTTTGACCATGCATTTGTCTAATGAAAGTGGTTAGGCAAAATGTTTTTATGGTCATAGTTTGATACCTACCTTAAAACTGCCCAAGTTTTTGGATTTAAATATGGTTACACCAAACGACTTCTCGCATCTTAATCTCAAGTGTTTTGCTTAAGGATCCGCTGCAAATTTATGTCGATTTTAATATCTGCTGTCAACTTAAGACAGTTGATATTAAGCAATTTTTAGTTTTTAATGTTAACAACCAAAAATCTGACAAAATTGTGTCACTTCTTAGACGATATATTTTTTTGAAAATAGTTTTATCTCTAGATGATAATTTTCAATGCTTTTTACATTTTCAATTGAATAAAATAATATTATTTGTTAAATTTCGTATCTATTGTAAAAACCACAAATGTTAGATCACAAAAAAATTGCAAAAAAAATATATTTTGTAAATATAATTTTCCAACAAATGTGACAACATTTTTATGCGCCCAAACAAAAAAAAAAAAAAACATGACATGTTTTGAAATAAAATCAAATTTAAGGATTATTAAGCTAATATCCAATATCACGCTTCTAAAACTCCTAAATCCTGATGAAAATAAAAAAATTATTAGCAAAGTTAAAAATATAAAATGTGCAAATCATAACGTGTAAAGCAACATGTGACCACACATGTTTAAATTTTTTTTATAATAAAGAAAATTTATAAATTTAGCACAAAAAAAAAAAAATTTGACACATGTAAAAAGACAAAATATTCTTGTAATGCGATTATGTAATATGTGTGTTTATAAAACACTATATGAGTCCTTTTTTCAATTTGATGATGTTTATTTGTGACCAGGGTTAGAAAAATTTGACAAGACCTGTCAATGTAAAATTTTGCCGAATAAAAGATAAATGTAAAATGAAAATTGGTTCAATTTGCCAATAGGATTATTTGGAAAAACCTAAAGGAAGAAAGAAAAAATAACAACCACGTGATATTAAATTAAATTTGCTGAAAGAAAAACCTCATATGTTGACAGGAAAAGGAAGTGCAGAAGTTCTAAAGAATTTATTCGTTAACAGTTTTATTTAGCACTGGTTTTTACAAGACATTCGCCGCTGCACGAATGAGTGACTACCTGCATTATATTTTTGTATTGCATGTATTTTGTTATAGTTTCTCCGTTCGTGTGAAGAAAAACGTCACCTAAAAACAGGGTATTAGTAAAAGTCCAATCTTCGTAGTAGTTAAAAACTAATCATTTTACAATAAATCCAAATCTCGAAAAATTTAATTGCAAAACAATTCCTAATGTCAGCAAAATTAGTAGATTCAGCAAAAGTGTTGCTATCACTTAGATGATTAAAAATTAAAAAATCCTTGCTAAAAGTTAATAAAAATAAAAACTAAAAAAAATTGTAGAAAAATTATATTTTAATTAATTTATTTGCTGAAAATCTAAAAAAAAATTTACAATACGTTACACTATATAAAAATTGTCATACTCCCACATTGACGACATGAGTTAATTTAATATCTTCGGCAGCATCATCAACATTATTTCAGGGGAGATAGACCCTTTTCGAAATTGTCGCATGGTAACATAAACAAAATTATCTTTCAACTATTTACATCAATGGTTGTCTGAATATACAACCATTTTTTTGCAATAAGAAAAAGGAAAAGTAAGAAATTACCTAAGATGTGTGTCCTTGCCTTTCGCTATAGTCTGTCTATCTGAACGTATATTTGTTTGCAATTTGAATACCACTACATTAATTATTACTTGAAAGATTTACAAATACACATTTAGTGTTTATTAAATTCAAATATTTTATTTTATCTTTAATTTAATGAATAGACAATTACTTTGAAAAGCCCGTGACAACACAAAATTTAAGTTTTTTTAATCCTCATATTTATTCACATTGTTAGCACCCTTTTGTATAAAAAACAGATACAAAAATCTTCCATTGTGGACTTTTTTATATGTCTTAGAAAAGTCTTTTTAGTATAATTTTCCTCGTCTCTACTACATCTTGTCATGCCGCGACATCTACTTGATTCTGCGTACATCTATCTTTCAATGTACTGAAATGTAAGTCGTTCTTTCTTAAAGTGAAATTTCATTTGTTTCTAACTACATTTGCAGTTGTCTTTACCCACATAGTATTCTAAGTGTAGTTAAAATGAGATAACTAATAACTTAAGCCAAAAAACTGATTTAAACGTTACACTCAGAAAACAGATGTAGTGTTCACTACCGAATTTGTAGCCCATCGAATGATTCGGTTGTTGTAATCGAATGTTTCAGTTGTGACCACAGAATTTTCGTTAAGGCAACCGAAATTTGGTTGTAGCAGTGAAATTACTCATGCCACAACTGAGTCATTCGATTGGCGACAAATTCGATTGTCATCACCGAGTTTGAAAATTTATTTTTATGGGTGTAACAACAGAAAAAATTAGCTCAACTGACTTGGCTCCCGTTTATCAGACTTTTTAACTAACTTTTTTATGAGTCTATTATATAAATAAAAATTTTATTTATTTACATGAATATTAAATATTGTATTTATTTTCTTTAAACTTTTTAACATTTTCATCCTAATTCTACCTGTAGATGACACAAAATTAAACTAATTCTAAACCAGGGGCCGAATTACGGCATTCGTGATCGAGTGAAATCGTTCGAAAACCGCTTTTTTAGTGAGTAACTACAAAAATACTAATAATGAAAATACAAAGTTTTATATTTATTTCTAATCAAAGACCAAACCTGAACATCCCCGATAAAAAGTATTTCGTTAAAAGTTTTTTTTTCGGAAATAGGAAATTAATTTCGATTGAAAAATTACGATCACGAATGCCGTAATTCGGCCCCAGTTCTAAAATATCGATTGTGTTTATTCGCAAAACATGGACAAGTGACAAAAAACGGGCTAGGAATTCCTTCTTTAAATATCTGCAACGTAATAACCCTCACCTCAAATAATAATCATTAGAACATTTTTCAATAAACTTTTTAAAATGTCCTGCAAAAAAGGAAAATATGAGAAAAAACATGAAAGCACCATAAACAATACAACAAACATGGCCTTAAGCAACACACAATTTAATTTTGATTTATTGTGTGAAAGAATATGTGAAAATATCTATTCCATTCACATCATCGGCATCATCATCAACATTATTGCAGGGGAGATAGACCCTTTTCGAAATTGTCGCATGGTCACTTTAATGTTTGAATTATTGCACGTACGAGAGGTTGGTTTATTTTAAAGTTTTCAATAATAAAAAAAAGAGGGTAAGGACGATGTTCCTTAGGATGGCTGTGGATTGTTCTTTAGACAAGATGTTCTACTCTACTAAACAAAATCATGTGTCTGTATTAACGGAAGTGAATTATGTCTTTGCAACATAATTTTCTAAACAAAATAAAAATTTTGAGGTTATGTAATGATGTTTGTTAAACAAGCTCATATACAACCAAAACACACACACACATATTTATAAACACACACAAATAAATGTGTTAACTGTACTCCAGCTTAAATGACAGGATATGTGCTGACTGTACTTTTGACCGCGTGCTTTTTCAGTTGGTGGATTATAAAAGCTATGTAGAGTTTAGTCGAAAGCAAAGCGTTAAAGATACTCACTCACGCTTTTACACAAGTTAATGTTGGGTTGTTAAAATGTTAGCAAGTCAAAGGTTTTTCAAAACTCTAACAAAAAATCATCCCCTTTTTTGTTGGAAATGATTAGAGTTTACCATTTGATTTAATATTTAGTAGAAAATTCGAAAGCATTGAATAGATTGTTGTTATATTTGTAAAAATGTTTGAAGTTGAAGTATTGTTAAGCAGAAAATATTTATTTGTTGTTGGAAAAATTTTAATGGACTTAATGTCAGCTTAGTAGTGTGATTATGTTGAGTGTCAATGATGCTTTAAAACTATTTTGTATCTTTAAATCTTAAAAAAAAGGAAGAGATCTTATCGGAATTTGTGAATTTAGCAAGAAGTGACAAATGTCAATAGTTTTTTTTATTTTTATTTTGATGATTCACCGAACGAGAAGTGATTGTTTGCAAGAGAATTAGATTTCCTTAAATTTTCCACAACTGATTTAACCCTCTGATGCTCTTACTTTTGCATTCAGGGAACTTCTGCTTTAAAAATGTGTAGTTGTTTAAGTTGTATTATAGTGTCTTTACTTTTAATGTAAATTCAGTGATTTGTAGAAAAAATTTAATTTTTTACTAACCTTGTAGTTCATTTAAAAAACAAACCACATCAAATGACTGTTTTATGATTTTGTATACATTTTTTACAGTAGTTTTTTTGTTATTTAAAAAAATAATAAAAATAAATGTTAGCTTATTTTTTACTAATATATGTAGCTTGTGCTACAATTTTTATGTCGAATTTAATGAAATGTTAGTCGTCCTTTCTTCAAGTGAAATTTCATTTGTTTTTGACTACAACTGCTGTCGTCTTTACCTACATAATATCCTAAGTGTGTTTGCAATAAAATTTAATCCATATATTTTGGAAAAAAAAAACAAAACTAAATGGAATTTTTTAAATTTCGTTGTATCTGTTTGTTTTGGCGATATTGGCCAAAAAAATGGATTTGTGTTTACATTTTGTCTTTTTCCTAGAATTAGAGCTATAGCGGTGTTGCTTAAGAAGTAGTAACGATAATCTATTTTCGAAAATTGTGAAATTGAAAGAAAACGTACCTTGACTTTAGTATATTTTAATTAAATTTATATATTTTTCTCCTTAGTGTAGTACTTTTAACAAATTTCATATAAGGGGTTTACTTTAGATTTTTTTTTTAATTTAAAATATTAATAGCTTAAACTTTTTTCTATATGCTATGCAAATTTTGTAGAAAAAAAAGCAGAATTAAAAAAGTTATAGATTGTTAAACAACCTCCTTGCCCTATATTTTACATGAGCAATATTTAATTTAAATGCTTTTTTCTTGAAATAAGATATTAAAAATCGGGTGCCACAATGCAGCCTTAACAGGTGGACCTAATTTCAATTGCTTTTTTTCTTTTTTTTTAGAGGACTAATAAAGTCGCTAATTAAAAACATTTTAAAATTTTTTCCTTGTGTTTTTTTTTTAAATAAAAAATAGAAAGTTTTGCGAGCTTTTTAATTTTTGAGTTCACCCTCGTACCATTTTTTTTCTCAGATTACTACCCAAGGATCCACGATGCCAACAGATTTTGCCTTTAAAAAATTGTCTATAATGAAATGGTTAGCAGAGTTGTCGTGGTAGTCCAAATTCTAAATTATAATTTTTAGAATAACATTTAATATTTTGTTTTTCTATTGCAATAATAATTTTTTGTATAAACCAATTATTTATTTTTTTATAATTGTGTAAATATTATCGTTTTTGTTGATTTCTAAAGCTAGTAAACTCCTTAATCCGCTTACAAGTTTCGACTTAAGATAATGTCCTTTAAATGTATCCTGACTAATCTTGTAACTCTTAAGCCAAAAACGTATTTTATTTTCAAAGAAGAGACTTTCTGTTAGTTTTTTTTTATTTACATCTTCCCTAAAGGTTTAGTATTTTTGGTAATTGTTTGAAATTTAGATACATTATAAAAAAATACTTTTTTAACTCTTACGAAATTTCGATTTTGATTTTTTTTCTTTTTCCTTAAATGCACTTTGTGTTTAATTTAATTTGACTTCTTTAACAAATTGAAAATCGTATGCTCATAAAAATAAACCTGTAAAAATAGCAGAAAAAGCTTCTTAAAATGGGTTAACAATTACGTTGCAAGAAAAACTGTTAAGTTAGCAGATTTTTTCCTAATTATTAGTAAGAACATCAAAAATTAAACTGTTAAGTATACAAAGTTGTAGTTATATAAAGGGTCCGCCATGTAACGTTTTTTTTTCGATGCCGATTTCGCCAAAAAAAATCATCTTTTCAGATGAAGCTCATACTGCATGGCCAGCCATTTGAATGAAATTATTTTCCATTATTAACCGGAAGGATTGTAGTTTCAAATAAAAAAGAAATTTGAAAAAATATTCACTAGTTTTTTTATAGCATTTTCAAAAAAAAAAAAGTTATTTGGCGGACCCTATAGTAGTTGAAATTTAGTTAATTAATAATATATTGTAGAAAAAAAAACAGCAAAAAATTGGTATATCTACAAACAAAAATTTTTTAAAAGAGAAGCAACACTTAGAAAATTCTTTCTATTTATTAATGTGTTGCTTTATTTGGAAAGGGGATAGTGGGGAGATGAAAGATGCGGAATAATAAAGAGCTTCAATTCAAAAATGGCCACACTGTAATTGCGTGAGATGATAACTCTTAGAAAAATTGTTGCTAGCCACCTGATGGAGAGTTGGCGAACTTATTGAAGTATGACGCTGCAATACGTATGAGGGATAAACAGAAAACTCGTCTCCGGGAATCGAACCCGGGACAGTTCAACACGCTACCCATTACAACACATGCCCACGATGTTTATGTTAATGCAAATAACAATATATGTTTCAGAAAATCAGATTTTTAAAAAAACGAAAAAAAATTTTGTAGTTCTAGCAAAAAAAAAAAAAAAAATGTTTACCAATTCTTTCTATTAGTGTGGAATGATTGCAAAAAGAACCATTTAACTTATTAACAGAGAAGAAAAAAAATTAAAAAATCCGTTATGTATTTGAAAAAAGCAAAAATTATCAAATCTATTAAAAAAGTTAAAAAAAATAACTTTTTAAGAGAAAAAGTAAAAAAAATTTAGAAAAACCCGTTTTAAAAGAAGAAAATCTGAAAAAGACAAGTTTAAAGCTCAACAGAGCTTTAAGAAAGAAATGTTGGTATTTTTTTTTTCGCCTCAAAGCGCCTTGTAGTAAAAATATTAGCAGCTAAAGTTGAAAATTTGACAGAATATAAATCCTTGACGGTTTAAATTATTTAAAAAATTAAGGGCTGAATTTCAGTTTATGGGGGACACCCCTAGAGAAAAAATCTGAATATGCCATCCCCTTCAGAATGTTCCCAGGAGTACGAAAATCATAATGAATAAGGGGGGCTCACGCCCCCTATGGGCGTGGCAGTCGAAAAACGACCCGGCCCACCTACGTAGACAATATGGGTATCAAATGAAAGCTAATGTCTTCACGATTCCAAAAATAGCCATAGTTGCCAGATCGGGCGGTTTTTGCAGCCGATACGGCCATTTTTGTTAAATAGGGGCGGGGGTGAAAAACGACCCATGCCACCTACTTAGGCAATATTGGTATCAAATGAAAGGAAATGTCTTCACGATTCCAAAAATACCCGTAGTTGCCAGATCGTCCAGAATTTGAGGAAGATATGTTAATTTTTATAAAATGGGGGAAGGACTTTTTTTTGTTTATTTCTTTTTAGCTCGGCCAGAGGCCGAGCACTCGAAATCCCCGCCGTCTAGAATTAAGACATACTGGAGTTAAAAACCCCTAAGCCCGGCCGTAGGCCGGTCACGCAGAAAAACTTTACTAAGCGAAGCCAGTATAACAAATTTTCATTAACCAATCAGAAGCTTTCAAGAGTTTTCCTCGTTTCTTAATTTTGTACCCCACCCCAAATTTTGCCAAAATGGCCATATCGGCTACAAAAATCGCCCGATCTGGCAACTACGGCTATTTTTGGAATCGTGAAGGCATTAGCTTTCATTTGATACCCATATTGTCTACGTAGGTGGGCCGGGTCGTTTTTCGACTGCCACGCCCATAAGGGGCGTGAGCCCCCTTATTCATTATGATTTTCGCACTCCTGGGGTCATTTAAGGGGGCGTGGCATTTTTTTTTTAAGGGGTGTCCCCATAAACTGAAATTTTGCCAAATTAAGATTTTGTATAATAAAAGTTTCATATATTGGATTATGTACGATCTGTATCAGTTTACCCGAGTAATTTCTGATTGTGTTTGGTGTTCCCGAGTATGTTATAGAAAATAATTCGTCATTTAACTGTTTCTGAAGAGCTAGCACGTGGTGCAGTAAAAAAATGAAAATATTATATAAATATGTCTAAAATTTAAACAACAAAAAATTAGCATCTGTAGAATTTTATGTAAAATAAATTATATGATATTCATATTATTACTTTTAATCGTAATAATCCCAGCAAAACTACACAATGCCAAATAATGGGTAAAGTAATGTATCGCCATAGGGCTTCACTCATCATTACAATACACCTTACTTCACTGATGAATTTTACAGTCGATGAGCCTAAAAGTAATGTGTGGACTCATTACCTAACAGGGGCTTAAGTAACTGGTTACTTATATGGTTACCGGTTTCGAAAAAGTAATGGGTATATAAATAGATTTTCATAAAAACAAAATTTATTAAAAAAAATAATAAACATTTTGAATTAAAAATAAATAAATAATGTGAGATTCGAACTTAGGGTCGTTTGGTTGCTAGGCGAGGTATCGTCACATATATCGTCACTGAGCTATCGTAATAAGTTGCTTCAAATGTAAATGAATCGTTGTGCATAGAGTTTCCGTTTGTGATGTTAAAAGTGTATACCATACCCTCATGCTTACAAAAAAGCACAAAGTAAAGTGTCTAAATATAGACTTTCAAAAACATATTTAAATATTACTTAACGTTTAAATTTCATTAATTATGTAATTGATGATCGGTAAGTCATTATTTTATGTTTCGAAATAATGTAAAAGGTAATTATGTATCATTACAAGGTAATCCATGAGTGCACAATTATTGGTAACTCAGTACTTTGTTTCAAAATAATGCTGAAGGTAAAGACGGCCAATTACAAAGTAATGCATTATGTAATACATTATTACTTTTTGTTGGAAAATAATGACACAGGTAAGGAGTATACATTACAAGGTAATGCATTACTTTATCGCACCCATTACCAAAGTTTTGCTGGGATATAGACATGAAATATAACTTTAATGAAAGCCATGAAATCACAACAACACCAAAATTCGTGCTTATTATGCCCAAAAGTAATGCTTTGTAAGGGATTCTTTTTGGCCTACTCCCTAACAAACCTGCTTGCAGGTAAGCTGCGCCTTTTGCTGGATTACATATTAGCGGTAAAAGGTATTGGCGGAAAAAAATATGTGCCAGCTGAAGCCTACTTTTAAATAGTTTACCTTATAATGGCATACAAAAAAGATATTGCAACACATAAAATGTTTCAAAAATATTTATAAAATCCCCATACTGCATAGTTTTCGTCAAATAAACAATTTAATTGTACTTAAGTACGTCCCAGCAAAAAATGTTCATATTTTAAGAAGCAGGATAAAACAAATGCGCTGATGTAAGAGCATACTATTACATAATACTGAAAAGCAACAAAACAGAAAAACAAATAATTTTCGTATAAAAAATAAACAAACTAAAATTTCGAGCTTACTGTTTTCCCTAACAAGAATGCAGGTTGTAAGCAGCTTACCCTAATCCCTTATAAGGATGCATGTTGTAATGCAGAAATTTTCATATCGTGGTTTATAAACGATCTGTACCAGTTTTCCCGAGTGATTTCCGATTCTGTTTGGTGTTTTCGAGTATGTTATTAAAAATAATTAGTCATTTAACAGTTTCTGAAGAGCTAACACGTGGAGCTCTAAAAAAAAAGAATACAATTATTATATTATAAAGGGTGTTTTTATAGAGGTATATAACTTTGAAATGGAATAAAACAAAGATGAATTTTTTACATTGACATGAAATTTACTTTATTCGAAAGATAATCTTCTGGCATTATAATTTAAATATGACTTCTGGCATATGACAGCCACGGCTGGCTCGGACGTAGTCTAGTCTGGAGTTCCAATTTTCGATGACTTTTTCCAACATTTCTGTCCATATATTGGCAATAAAGCGACCAGTGTTGTCCTCCAAGTGGTCAATCATTTCGGGCTTATCGGCGTAGACTAGCGAAGACTTGTTAGACTTGTTGAAAGCACAGCTCATGCACATCATTTAAACCACTGAAATTAAATTATTTAACTTAATAAAGTAATGAACCTAATGAGAATTAATAAAATCTAATTAAAATTAACTTAAAGTATTTAGTACTAATACATAAACATTTATAAAAAACAACTACATACATACATAAATATTACAACAATATGCTCTGAGCGATAGTATAAAAAAATGTCAAGCAAGTTCCGAATTTAAGCAAATATTTAATTGATTCAATTAATTTTTAATTGACAGCTTTTAAAATTTTCAACAAATCGAGTATGAAAATATTTTTTTCCGTGTATATTGATGGAAAATTTCAGTTTTGGGGTGGAAATTTCCCATTTTCCCTCCCCTTAGAACTGCATCAAATCTATCATTTCCTTATTAAATATGTTACCAATTTTTATAACTCTAACATAACTTCCAAACTTTACCAAATAACTATTAAAAACTCCCAAACAATAAAATATAAATTGAAATAATATCCTTAAAACACACACATACGCATTTAGCGGTTTTGCTTATTTGTCATCAAGGACCACACAAATGTCAGCATCAAACAATCAACCAACCAAGCAACCAACCAACTAAACAACCAACAATCATCATCGTCAGCAGTTTGCCGTCAACATAACAATTACTCTAAATTTAAGTGAGCACTTAAATTTAATGATAAAATTCTATGACTTCGTAACTAATTAGTAAAACACATAAAAACAATAGAATTTTTTTTCCACTGTTTTTGAGTAATACAACCGGAAAGGGAAACTAATAGACTGATTTTGAGCAACCAGTTGATGAAACAAAAGTAAAAGTCAACAAGTACTTTCAGAAAAACGAAGAGAAGGAAAAAAAGGTCATAAAAATCAAGCTATAATGAGCAGTTGAAATTGTCCTTAATATTAAAAAAAAACACGAAAACGTTGTTAAAAAATTAACAAAGAAATTAAAAATATAAACATAAAAATTATAAAAAATTAAAAACGTGTTGAAATTTTTAAAACTGAAACACACAAAAAACTGCTAAACATTCTTCACAAAAAATCATAATGAAACCAGCACAGAACCAAAATTTTAATGAAGTAAAAATATCATTAAAAAAAAAAAGAAAAGCGTTTTTATGACTGAATAAAACCCCTAAAAAATGTTCACACAAATCTTAGTTTACTACTCCACGAAGAAAACTCATAAATTTCATACTAAAATTCTAAAAGCAGCAGTTTTTTTTTTAATCAAAAATCTTTTAAATCAGCATATGCTGATTACATGTTCCTTCATTGCTATAAATTATGTAAATTGTAGATTTTTTTTCATAAAAAATATTAATAAAAAAAAAACATCTTTTAACAATTTTACTAATAAGGGTAAAACATCACATGTATCCTTAGGCTAAATACCTGGTGCTATTATTATATTTTAGTGGGGTCAGCCAGCAACAACTTTTGATAGGAAAAAAAGAAATCAAACAACGGCAGCCAGAAAAAAGTGTCAGGAGGTGTAGCCTTTCATTACAAAAACAAATGAGTCATAAACAATAAAGCGGCCTCGTTTTTTGGGATGTTTATTAGAAAAATAATCATAATTTTTTCACATTTGTTTTGTATTGTTTTTTTTTTATGTTCATTTAAGGGCTGTAAAAATAAACAGGATTCTGGGGCGTTACAAATATGATATTTATGAGTTTTTAATAAAAAAATACAACGAATTTTAACAATGGGAAGTTTTTTGTTTTTTTTTGACGAAGTGAGAATTATTAGAAATATTAATAAAAGTTTAAACTTTAAAGTTTTAGTCAGGTTTTCATGCTGACAAGGGAGGTATCCCCACCCGAACTAGCAGATTTTAATGAACTTTGGATATTTTAAAAAGATTAGAAAAAGTTAGTCAGGTTTTCATGCTGACAAGAGAGGTATCCCGACCCGAACTCGCTGATTTTAATGAACTTTGGATATATTGTGAAGGATCAAAAAAAGTTAGTCAGGTTTTCATGCGGACAAGGGAGGTATCCCGACCCGAAGTCGCAGATATTAATGAACTTTAGATATATTGTAAAGGATCAAAAAAAGTTAGTCAGGTTTTCATGCTGACAAGGGAGGTATCCCGACCCGAACTCACAGATTTTAACTTTGGATATATTGTAAAGGATCAAAAAAAGTGACGTATTTTTTTTAGCTGTCCAATCTCACATTTAAGTATTCAAATTCAATTTGCTTTGCATGAAAATTTGTCTTTAATTTACGAAAACGAGATTTATTTCTACGCAGGGTTAAAGTACTCAAGAAAACAAACATTTTAATACCCATATTGCCTATATAGTGGACCCAGAGTTGTCACATTTTTGAATTTTTTGAAATATATGGGAAAAAGGCTCTTCCGATAAAGTCGCATATAAACAGAACGGTTGCGAATATCGGAAAAAGCTCAGACACCCCCTCGATTAAAATAAATACCCAGCAACACTATGGTAATGGGTTCGATAAAGTAATGCATTACCTTGTAATGTATACTCCGTACCGGTATCATTATTTTCCAACAAAAAGAAATGAGTTACCGATAATGGGTTACATGCATTACTTGTAATGAATACTCCTTTCATTCAGTTTGGATACATAGAGTAATGAGTTACCACTAGTGGGTTACTTAATACATTACTCTGTAATGTATACTCCTTACCTTTAACATTATTTTGGAACATAAAGTAATGCGTTACCAGTAATTGGACACTAATGGGTTACCTTGTAATGATACATTAAAATATTATTTTGAAAATCTATATTTGACACATTACTTTGTGATTTTTTATAAGCATGCGGGAACGTTATATATTTTTAACATTACAAACGAAAACTCGAAGCACAACAATTTATTTACATTTTAAGCTACCAATTATTATAAGTGACGATAGCTCAGTTGGTAGAGTTCTTGCCTAACAACCAGAGACCCCAGGTTCGAATTTCAGCGAGAACACGTTATATAAATTAGGTTTTTTCCGAACCCGGTAACAAGAAAAGTAACCACTTACTTTTGGGCTCATCACCTGTAACATTCATCAGTGAAGTAAGTTGTATTGTAATGCATGGGGCCCTATTTTTTTTTTTTTTTAAAAGAGAAGCAACACTCAGGAAATTCTTCCTATTAATTAATGTGTTGCTTTCTTTGGAAAGGGGATAGTGGAGAGATGAAAGGTGGTGAAAGATGAAGGGCTTCAAACATGGCAACACTGTAATTGCGCGTGTAGATAAGTCTTAGAACAGTTGTTGGTCGCCACCTGATGTAGAGTTGGCGAATTTATTGAAGCTTTTTGTTTCATAGCCCTGATTCATTATTTTACTTCGGTGGGGTTAAGTGCCATGGGAACACCGAAGATGGGCGCAGCGATACATATAAGTGATAGAAACCTCATACATACTATTTTTCTAAATTGATGTTGTCGTCACCAGGAATCGAACCCGGGACCATCTGTGTAACAGTCCAACGCGCTAACCATTACACCACAACAATAACAAATATGCTTTAAAGTCTTTGAGCCATAGTTACATTTGATACCATAGTTACTTCTAATAAAACGAAATAAATTGAAAATAACTTTAAATGGGGTCATTAGGGACGACTACACATGAGATTTGGGAGCTAAACAAAGATTTAGCTGCCCAAAACTTAAATTTTTATTCTCTACAACATATCCGAAGTTCATTAAGATCTGCCGGTCCGGGTCGGGATACATCCCTTGTGAGAAGTTAACTATAAAGCAAAATAAATTGTTCCTATTTTGGGTTAATTGGCTCATTATGGAACAACTGCTTCATATTTAACACAGTACTTTTAAACAATTGTAGTTTTTACTGGATAAAGAATATTAAGTGGTTAAAAACCACAAAATAAATCAACATCTTAAATATTTATTCGTAAATAAAAAAATAGTAAAAAAATAGTTATTCAGAGTTGCCAAATAATTGTTTGACAAATTCAATTATTCTTTTCAAGTCTATAGTTTATTGTCATCTGGATGAGAAAATACGAAAATTTATTTCCCTGCTAAAAATGATTTTATCGATTGTATATAATTTTTAAAAATCTAACTGATCGGGCCATGATAAAATATGCTATAATTTATTCATTTTTCACTAAAAATATAAAAATGGCAAGTTTTCATCACAATACTACTATACTTATAAAAATAATAATATCAGGGTTGCCATATAATAATTTAAAAAAATGTTCGAAAATCACGATATTTAAAAAAAATTAAAAATTCTTTAACATAAAATATTATAAATTGTATACATTTTTGAATCAAAACTTGTCCATACAATTATGCAAATATATCAGAATTAAAATTTTTAAAACTTCTTCAATAGTCTACACTCAGGGAACTTCTGCTGTAAATATTTGTAGTTGTTTGAGTTGTAATACAGTATCTTTATTTTTAAGTGAAAAAAACAGTCATTTATAGCAGAAATTTCAGTTTTGACTACAATTGTAGTTTATTTAAAAAAACAAACCACATAAAATTACTGTATTATGATTTTACATTAATTTTATACCGTAGTTTTTTTTTTTTTTTTGTAAAACAAAAAAAGTTTGTTTATTTTTTACTGCATATGTGGTTAATTTTTACTACAACTTTGGTTCATTTTTTAAACATTAAAAACAAGTGCCATTGTTAGTTAAATTTAGTGAAATGTAAGTCGTCTTTTTTTCAAGTAAAATTTCATTTGTTTTCAACTACAATTGCAGTTGTCTTTACCTATATAGTATTCTAAGTGTAGGATTCATATTTTGTAAAATTTTTAACTTTGAAAAATGTTTTACTTTTAAATTTTAAAAAATTAAAACCAAAAGTTTATTTTTCGATTTTTTATTATAATGCTAGTACGGATTAATTAAAATTGAACATGATTAACTAAAACAATTAAAATATTAATTGATTCAATTAAATATTTGTTTTAAAACAGAAATTTATTTTAAACAAATCTCTTATTAAATAATTTTGGTTTTGGGATATTTTCATTTTTACTTGTTTTTGTCGTTTTTCTATTTTTTTATGATATTATTTTAATTTTTTTATTTTATTATATTTTCAGATTGTTGTCAACGTTTTCTGGTAAGTTCGTATTACTTTACTGCTAACAAGGGGAGTCTGCAGATGGTGAATCTGTCCGATCTTAATGAAATTTGGATATGTGATTAAGAAAAAAGATAAGGGGCATATATTTTTTTTACCCACCTAATCTCATATTTATGGGTTAAAATATGCCAAAAATGTCATCACAATCTAATATATCTATATATACTAAAATTTGATTTTAGGATATCATCACTTTTTTACGGTTTTTGCATCAATAAAAAAATGACGTTATTAGTTTTTTAAAATTTAAACTCTGATAATTTAGGGTCCCTTTTACTACAGGGCAAAAAGGGATAATTTATATGAAATTTAAACCTGGCATTCGTTTCTACACCAAAAATGATAAATAAAAACTTTTTACCGGTTTTTAAAGTGTGTACGGAAAACTCTGTTTTTTCTCTAACTCAACGGCAATTTACACGAAGCTTATTTTCGCGCATGCAATTATTGTTTAAGGGCTACCCTGGTCGCCTAAAAAGAAGAATTGCAGGCGTAAACAGAAGCGCCGTTTAATTGCCACTCATTTTTTTGACTCCTAAGTGCTCTACTTCCAAATGTTATCAAATTATTTTTTAGCTAGAAATCTAGGGATTTTTTTTAAAGAAACGGTGGCTTTAGCTGGTATTAAAAAGTTCTATTAAATAGCATTGTTTCCAAAATTAACACATAAATTTAAATAAATAAAATGAGACACATTCAGAGCAATAAAAACAAGTACAATGTTTCGCGTGTTTTTTTCAGCCACGTAAAGTGCACGTTTTTTTCGACTCCTTGTTTACCCGGTGTCCTCAAATGTAATAAACGATAGCAAGCCAAGTCGATTGCAGAGAAACATCAAAATTATTCGAATTGCACTGTAGTGGGTTACCCACTGTCATATTTTATGAATATTTGAATATTTTATGGGAAATGTCATATTTTTTTTCAAAAACAATAAAATTTAACATAAAATTAATTTTTGTCCACAAATAAGAAATAATAAAATTCTTTTTTTGTTTTTTTATTAATGAATAATCATATAATTACAAATTATATAATATTACCCTAACCGAGCACTAGCTACTATGGCCTTCAGCGCGTTGTAGCGAAAACAGACTAGTGCCTCTGGTAAGCCAGCACGCTACCAACTAGCCTACCGGGGCGCACAATAAAACTTTCCCGTGTTTATTTACTAAAACCAATGTAGTTTTTGATTGCAAAAATAAAATGAAAACTTAAAGTGACATTTGACATTTGACATTGCAAGAGCATATTGCATGTCAACGATATGTTGATATTGCAATAGCATTAAAATTAAGGGTTTTCACGTGAAATTTAATGAGCTGAAATTATTTTTACAATTGCTTGATACTAAAGGGTAGCATAAATGTTTTGAAAAATATTCTCTTGCGTGCTGTGATGCCAGTTTTGACGATTTTTACACTTAAAATAGCAAAAAAACAAAACTGACTAATTCACTTAAAAAATTTTTTATTTTTTCATGGGATACTTTAATTTTGTCCATATTTTTATATTTTTGAAGATTTAATATTATTATTTTTTGTTGTATAAATAAATGTCTTGCGAATGTCTTGCATGACATTCGTGCTACCCTTCACACAAAAAATTAAAAATCCCATTTCAATCACGAAAATAATAATTTTGTTTTGAGCCCGTTATTTATTTTGTTTAGTCCAAATTACAATATATTTTAAAACACATGAAATCATGAATTTCGAAATGGGTTCTGATATTTTTTTTTTTTTTAACTGAGTGTACATTAAAATTTCCTGGAGCTAATAACTTAAAAAATCTTTAAAAAAAAGTACAATAATTTATGAGATATTAAGTTTTTTGTGTCCATTTCGAAATTCGCGATTCATATATTATTTGATCAAACGTGCTGAAGTCACAGACCTAAAAAGGGAGTGTTTAAAATGAACAATCATTTTCCATGGTCAGCGAAATAGACTCAAATTAACAAGTTGGCAAAAACAATATTACAAAAATATTAATTTATAACGGTTTTCTTTGTTGTCATTGATTGAACAAGAGAGACATTTAACTGCATTTTAATAAATATTTAATAAAAATTGGTTAATTCATTTATTTTAACACATTTTATTTATTGATTTAAATTTTAGCTAAAAAAGATGTTTTAAATTTTAGCTAAAAAAGTTTTATAATAATATTACAAAAAATAAAAAAATAACCGAAACAGCTGTTTTTTGAATTTCGAAAAACCCAAACCGCGGTTTTAAAATTTCTCGGTTTTTAGCAAACTCTACTGCTAAACTAAGATGATTTAAATTTTAGCTTAAAAAAGTTAGTTACAATTGTAATTCAAAACATATCAATTGAAATTCAAAATTTCCATTTGAAATTCAAAAACTCCATTTAAAATTCAAAAATTCCATTTGAAATTTAAAAAACATCAATTGAAATTCAAAATTTCTATTTGAAATTCAAAAAATATCAATTGAAATTCAAAATTTCCATTTGAAATTCAAAAAATTTCACTTGAAATTCAAAATACATCAATTGAAATTCAAAATACATCAATTGAAATTCAAAAATTTCTATTTGAAATTCAAAAATTATTCCATTTGAAATTCAAAACATATCAATTGAAATTCAAAAGTTTCTATTTGAAATTCAAAAGTTTCCATTTAAAATTCAAAAATTTCCATTTGAAATTCAAAAGTTTCTATTTGTAATTCAAAAAATTCCAATTGAAATTCAAAAAATATTCCATTTGAAATTCAAAAAATTCCAATTGAAATTCAAAATACATCAATTGAAATTCAAAAAATATCAATTGAAATTCAAAAAATATCAATTGAAATTCAAAACACATCAATTGAAATTCAAAATATGTCAATTGAAATTCAAAAATTTCCATTTGAAATTCAAAAAATTCTAATTGAAATTCAAAAAATATTCCATTTGAAATTCAAAAAATTCCAATTGAAATTCAAAAAATGTAAACAAATCAATTTAAGAAATTAATACATTAGGCCAACACTTTTTTGAGTATTTTGGTTTGTCATGGGTGATAAAAACATTATTAAAACTTTTAATGCATTTATTGCAGGAGAGTATACAAGATTTTGTTGGAAAATATTTGTAATAACCTGTCATAAAGCCATAAAATATTTATGCATGCAACTATTGATGTATAAACTAGTGACGTTCAGAGTAAGTGTTTGGATGGATTACTCACTCACGTACTCGCTTGTCATTAATAAAGAGAAACCGCTGAAGTGGGATACCATTAATTTGAAAAATTAGTTTAACTCTATCATAAAGATCCTGTGGAATGTCATTTTAAAATGGTAGTAAATGCAAGAAAATACCGAGTGAAAGTGGAACCCCTCAGAACTATATTTTACCGGCCCAACAACAAAAACAACAAGAACAATATATAAAAAAATAATATTTCTCTCTTGTTGTTATATAATTTGTTGTTGGGCCGGTAAAAAATTGTTCTGGCTACGTGGCTGCCTCATTTCATCTTAATTAAAGAACCCAGAGACATGAAATTCTGGAATAATAAATTTGACTTTGATGAAACTTTTTTAGCCTCCACAATGTAATATATATTGAAAACAAAAATAGGAGTCCCAAAAGATTTTTTAAAATTTAATTTCAAAAATAACTTTTATAGTTCGGTTTTCAAAATAATATTGTGAAAACGTCATTTGAATTTTTTCACATTTTCTTTAAATTTAAATTTTTTTTTTTTAAAAGACTTTTATTTATTGATGAATCAAAAAACTTCATTTAAACATAATTTCAAATATGTTTTTCGTTTTTAGTTGGCTGTTTAAAGGCATATTTTAATTTGTTCAATTAAACGTGTCAAAAATTTATAAGAATTTTTATATTTTTTGTTCAAATATTTAAATTTGTTCGAATTATTATAGTTATACAAAATTTCCACTGAAATTAAATTCAAATATACAAATTTTTCAAGTTGGCTATGGAAAACAATTCTTTAAATTTTTATCACCCATGATAAACCAAAATACTTAAAAAAGTGTTGGCCTAATGTTTACATTTTGATTTGTTTACATTTTTTGAATTTCAATTGGAATTCTTTGAATTTCAAATGGAATTCTTTTTGAATTTCAATTAGAATTTTTGAATTTCAAATGGAAATTTTTTAATTTCAATTGACATATTTTGAATTTCAATTGATGTGTTTTGAATTTCAATTGATATTTTTTGAATTTCAATTGATATTTTTTGAATTTCAATTGATGTATTTTGAATTTCAATTGGAATTTTTGAATTTCAAATGGAATATTTTTTGAATTTCAATTGGAATTTTTTGAATTTCAAATGGAAATTTTTGAATTTCAAATAGAAATTTTTGAATTTCAAATGGAAATTTTTGAATTTCAAATGGAAACTTTTGAATTTCAAATGGAAATTTTTGAATTTCAATTGATATGTTTTGAATTCCAAATGGAATAATTTTTGAATTTCAAATAGAAACTTTTGAATTTCAAATAGAAATTTTTGAATTTCAATTGATGTATTTTGAATTTCAATTGATGTATTTTGAATTTCAATTGATATTTTTTGAACTTCAATTGATATTTTTTGAATTTCAAATGGAAATTTTGAATTTCAATTGATATTTTTTGAATTACAAATGGAATTTTTGAATTTCAATTGATATTTTTTGAATTTCAAATGGAAATTTTGAATTTCAAATGGAAATTTTGAATTTCAATTGATATTTTTTGAATTACAGTTGTAAAAGGTGTAGACTGTTAAATACGTAGACAATACTATTATAAAATATTTTAGGGTTAATTACCTAAGAATTCAGCTAAATCAACCGAGTTTTTAGCTAAAATCTATGCTGCTATTTCGGCTAAAATCCGAATTGTTGTATTCACCTGTTGTGACCAGAGGCAGGTCCTTATTTATTACTGGGAGGTGGAAAATAAAGACTGTTCAGGTTCAGTAACGATGTTTGGTCCATTTTACTTCATCTCGCTTAGTTTCCGAGATTTTATGATTATAAACAAAAATTTATATACGATGACTATTTCTGAAGTTATTAGGGTTTGGATTTGGAAAATTATGAATTTTTACTTTCAAGGTCATCAGAGTGTCACTAATATTTTGTACCCCGAATAAATTTTTTAGTATGTTTTGTGAGAACAAAGCAAAAGAGAAAACGTTTTTTTAAAAATATTTGCTTCATAACCTTTTTGTTTTTGCACATAATCAATTTCAGAGCGCGACCTTTATAAAATCGAAAAAAGTCTCGAAAATATTTTGGTCTAAAGATTTCATATTCCGCTTCAAGAGTTGTAACAATCAAAAAAAGTGGATACACATAAGAAATTATCAACCTTAAATATCTAATTAAAGATTTGATTTGAATTAAATTAGTTTCTAAACAAATATTTAATTAAATCCATTTATATTTTAATTGACTTTCAAATATAGAAATACATATTTTATTTTAGACATAATTCTCAAATTATTTTTTCATACAGTGTATGCTTAAATCGAAAATTTTCAGTTTAAAATACCAAATGAGTTTGAAGTTTACAAACAAAACAAGCACACACACATAAACATACTAATAGAGGCAGCCCAATGGACCAAAACCCTTTAGAAAAATATTATATTAAGCTTGCAAGCATAAGCGTTAAGCTTTAAAAAGACTTTAGAAAGTATTGAAAAACGCTTTAATTTTATTGTAGAAAAATCAAAACGGAACCCTCGTGATAATATTACTGAAATAATATTTAAATAAGCTTATGCCGCTAATTTTAGAATAAGCTTATGTCAACAATTGTAGAATTAGCTTATGCTTACAAATTTAGAACAAGCTTATGCTACCAATTGTAGAATTAGCTTATGCCTACTTTTGTAAATTTTTTTATTATCGCCCCGATTTTCAGAAATTTTTGTGACTGTCTTACATTTTTGTGACTCTTACCTAGAATTTTTTTTTCAAGGTAAGATAGTCAGACAAATTTAGGACAATTACAAAAATGTGTAAGAATCGGGCCTTATGTTTGAATATAAGAAATTCACATTTTATTTAATTTTTTTTATTAAGAAATTTTTATTTAAGTTTTTGGAATTGAAAAACACTTAAAAAATAATTTCAAAAAAATCAATTCATTAAAAATTCAAGTTTTTTACTTATTGTTTTCACTTATTGTTATTATTTTTTATTTATTAAATTATGACAACCGCACTATCTTCGATCAAAATTGACAATGACAATGCAAAGTAATCAACGACGTACATACAGAATTTAACGGGACTTTGCTGCAGCGACATGTTGTCAGCACGTTGTAAAGAATACTACTTTCTCAAACACGGTTGAAAAAGGCTTTAGTATTTTTTTTAAAAAAAGTTTATTCTAAAGTACTGTTATACTTTACTTATTTTGTGGTCCATTGGGAGCATTACCAAAAACACATATACAAACGTATCGTTCACACACTTTTTTTTTGTGAATATCATATTTTTCTTTTGTAGAAGTTATTTATAACTTTTTTACGTTTTAATTTTCAGTAAACGTTTTAATTGATATTATCATTGCCGTGATATCAATTAAAAAATTAATTGACTCAATAAATTTTTTTTATTTAAACCTGTTTTTGGTTTTTTCTGTATATGCTGAAACGCCCTAATATCCACATTTCAGTTAAATCTATTGGTTCACAACTTTGTGTTTTCCTTGTTTGTTTGTTTGTTTGTTTGTTTGTTTGTTTGTTTTGATGAACTATTTTGGTTCTATTTACTTTCATGCTTGGGTCACTTTGAATTTAATTGATGGTTAGAATTTGAGGTTTTAAAGTTTGCATTTGCAGAAAACGTATGCATACTATTAGAGTAATTTCGGATAATGTGGAATACACATTATATTTTTGTATTTTTAAAATATAACCTGTTTTGTTGTCAAACTGTGTTCATTTCAAAAATACATTATACACGAAAAGGCTTGGAGGGTAAATGTGTCGGATAATGTGGAATACTTATTCCACATTATCGGCAATCAAATCTTAGTTGTTTTCTTGAATGATTGAAATGTTAAATATATACAGAATTTGGTTCAATTACGAATTTTACTCTTTTTGGCATTTTTGTTTTTGGAAAACTGAATTTTTAGTGAACGAAAATTAATTGAAAAGCTACAGTAAACTAATGAAACTTTTCTTCACAAATTGATCGAAAATTTTCTTAAAATTAATGAAGAGCTTTATACATTTTATTAAACTTGTTTTCTAATGAAGATTCTCTAGCTATTGAGTGAATTCAAATTTTATTAAATAAAATTATATTTTTCATAAAATTTTATGAAAATTTGGATTTGTTTAATGAAAAGTTTCAATAGTCAAGATAAAGTGCTACGCAAACATTCATTAATATTATGCAGAGAAGAGTCTCAGTGTGTAGAAACATATCTACATAAACTGTTTTTTTTTTATTACATAAAAAGTAGAACTTACTCTGTATTGGATATGAATTTGTCTAGATTTCTGAAATTGTCTGAATTTGTCTAGATTTCTGAAATAATTGTGACGTGATTTTTCTAAAAAATATATTTTAAAACGAAAAGAAATTTCAAAAATAATTTAAGTGCTCCCCGGTAGGCTAGTTGGTAGCGTGCTGGCTTATCAGTGCGGGGGTAGTGGGTTTGATTCCTACCAGAGGCACTGGTCTGTTTTCGCTACCACGCGCCGAAGGCCATAGTAGCTAGTGCTCGGTTAGGGTAATAGTATATAATTTGTAATTATATGATTAATAATTAATAAAAAAAAATAATGTCAATGTTATTAATTAAGGCTGAAATACACCACCAAAAACATTTATTAATCTATTTTAAAATTTATTTTTAAAAATCGGAAGATTTTATTTTAAAATGTTTTACTTTTAAATTTAAAAAAATTAAAACCAAAAGTTTATTTTTCGATCTTTTATGATAAATTATGCTGTGAGCAAGATTATTCAAGTTCAAGTACATTTGTTTGCTACATTAGATTTTCTACAGGATTTTCGATGACGTGAAATGAAACATGTAAGGACCTTTCAGTACCCAGTAAAATAGTAAAAACCAAATAACAGCTTGCAAAACAACTTATACTGTATTATAACAGGTTCTAACTACAACCGATTCTTATTATATGGAGTTTGTCCTATTTGCAATAGGTTCTTTACCTCCAAACTAGAATAGGTTGCTTTAGCACCAGTTATAGAACCGGTTCTGGGACAGTTAAACCTTTCATTTTAACTTTCAGGCACCTGTTCTAGAACCGGTTGCATGTAACTAGTGTACAACGAAGCTGTTCTAGATTAGGTTTGGAAGGTAATCTATTATAAAAAAAAATTGCTGTGTAGATAAAGTCCGCATTAAATTCGCGGATTAAGACATTTTTAATTAACAAAAAACAAATGATTTTGGACTTGAATGATAAATGATTCAAAATCAAAAATAAACTTTTGGTTTTAATTTTATAAAACAACTGATCTTGAACCTGAGCAATCTTGCTCACATCATTATTTTAAAATATTTTGCTTAGATTGGTTAATTTTTAAAAAATAAAAAAAACGCTTGCATCCCACTTTAGAGGCGAAGATAGTTTTATTATACAGTGGAACACGGTTATAACGAACTCCTAAGGACCTGACAATTTAGGTCGTTATAAGCGAAGTTCGCTAAGAGTGGTAAACATTTTAAAAAATTACTAAAATCATAGGATTTTTTTAATCCCCTAGTTTTTAAATTTTTCTTTGTAATTTCTAAACAATTCTTCCATGGTTAGTCTGAAAAATGTAGGCGTAACATTAAAATATACGAGTATTCATGGGTTTCCCCAACAAATATTTCTCAAATAGTCCTTAGTTTCAGAAATAAAGGGGTGTTTCACAATACCCGCCTACTCCACATTACTCGCACTCAGGCGCGTATCCAGAGGGAGATAAAATGGGACATTTCCTTCCCTAGAATAATTTTTTTCAATACAAAACTATAAGAAAAATTAGATAATTTTGTAAAAAACACTCTAACTTTCCACCAAAAAAAAAAACTTTTTCCTGGATCCGCGCCTGCTCGCACTTACTCTATATTTTATTTAAAAGCTGTGATTCCTAAAGTTTTACATTTTGTTATAGAATTGTGATAAAGTCTAGTATAAAATAAGTGTAATTTTAATTACATAAATAAATATTTTCCAAATAATATTTGAAAGTAGAGAATAAAAGGTAAATTTTATTTTATGAAAAAAAAAAATAATAAAAAATTGTCTAGCCTAAGGCGTTTGTGTAGTTAGTGTTAAGACAAAGTTGAACTTTGTCTATGTGCAAAGTTTTTATGCACTACCATCCTTTTTTTTATAAAACATCCTTTTGTTTCCAAAATATTTTAGGGTTAAAAGGACGTGTGTGTGCAATTCTTTATAATTGGTTATTTCATGCATGTTTGAATTTTGAATAGACCAAAGAAAGAAACAAACTGAAAGACAGACAAACCATAGTTAAATTGGTACACATTTTTTTCATACGAATTTGTCTTTACTGTTTCCCAACAATTTTTAATGGCTTTCAAATTTTTGAATTGTCAAAAAAGATAAAAATCTATTTCATGGTTTTTCAATTTTTGTCACACATGACCTAGAAATTTAAACTGGCACAAAAATACTGCACAAAAACTGTGTATAGGGTTTGAATGCACTATACATCCACTAAGGAGTCCCATAAAAAATTATTAATTGATTAAAAATTAAAAAATCCTTTTTTTTTTTTTTAAAGAGAAGCAACACTCAGGAAATTCTTTCTATTTATTAATGTGTTGCTTTCTTTGGAAATTGGATAGTGGAGAGATGAAAGGTGGGGAAAGATGAAGGGCTTCAAACATGGCAACACTGCAATTGCGCGAGATGATAAGTTTTAGAACAGGGCTTTATTCCACAAAACAACTTATCAACTTTTCACTTTGCACTTATCAAATTCCATTTTTTGGCAAAGTGATAAGTGTTTCTGTTCCACAATATTCTTTGCAAATCTCACTTTGCACTTAGCAAATTTTAGTACTCTTTGCAAAGACTTTGCGTTCTCTTGCAAAGTCTTTGCGTTCTCTTGCAAAATCTTTGCGCTCTTCTGCAAGGTGAATGTGCAAAGTGTTCCACAAAGCATTTAATCATCTTTGCATTTCTGTCTTATCACTTTTCACTTTGCATTGCTAATTAGATGTTGTTAAAATGAGCCGCCAAATAAAAATGGAAAAAAAAACTTGCAGTGTTAAATGTGATTAAAGAAAAAAAAGATATTTTATTTGCTAGTTTTCAAAACAATAAAGTAAGTATTTTTATATAAAATTATTGTAAATATTTAGAACATTTTTAAGTTTACATTTCATTTTGAAGGTTAATAAATTAGATAAACTTTTCAGCAATATCACTGATGTCATCGGGCCACCGCACTGTGTTTTGGAATAAAACGTCTATTATAACGTCGACAACTCTGTGGATGGTTCTGCAAACTGTTGATTTTGCAACACCATGTATAGCTGCAACTCCATGGTACTGGCAACCATTTCCGAGCCAATGCAAGCACAGTAGCAGTTGATTTTCAGCCGACAAAGCATGACTGCGCTGTGTATTGTGCTCTAATTTTTCTCCAATTTTATTTAAAATGAAATCAACTTGGATTCGATTTAAACGAAATCACTCTTTAAAATTAAAGTTTTGTAGTCCCGAAAAATTAATTCGGTCTCTATAATATCTTGATATAACCGCGTCTTCACTATCGTCGAACAAAAACTCACGTCTTAACATTTTGAAAGCTTCACTAGTTATAACAATATGAATTTGCAAAGCGATCGTTTACCTTGCAAATTTTTGACAAACTTATCAAAATTTGCTTTGCAAAAATAGAATTTACAGTTTTTGTGGAACGAAACAGCATAATAATTTGAAAAGTCTTTGCAAATTACACTTTTCAATATTAACTTTGCACTTTGCATAAGAGAACGTACGTGGAACAGAAATTTTAAATAGAATAGAAAAATTGCAAAAACTTTGCAAATTACACTTATCAATTTCAACTTATCACTTATCAAATTTCATAGTTCTGAGGAACAGTAAGTTTTGCAAATTGACGAAAAATTTGATAAGTGCAAAGTGAAAAGTTGATAAGTTGTTTTGTGGAATAGGGCCCAGTTGTTACTCGCCACCTGATGGAGAGTTGGCGAACTTATTAAAGCTTTTTTGGTTCATAGGACTGATTCATTATTTTACTTCGGTAGGGTTAAGTGCTATGGGAACACCGAAGGTGGGAGCTGCGATACATATGAGGGATAGAAAACTCATACATATTATTTTTCTAAATTGATATTGCCGTCACCGGGAATCGAACCCGGGACCATCTGTGTAACAGTCCAACGCGCTAACCATAACACCACAGCTAAAATTGTGGCATATTTTAAATGAAGCCTTAGATAATTCTAGAAACGAAACGAAAAACTAACAACATTTTTCATATACAACCCTTTTTTGGAATAAGAAAAAGGAAACATAAGTTATTACCGAAGATATGTTGGTTTGTCTATCGCTTTAGTTTGTCTACCTGAACGCATATTTGTTTGCAATTTAAAATTACCAATTTGACCACACTAAATTAATAATCATTTTAAACATTTAGTTTACAAATACACATTTAATCTTAATTAAATTTAAATACTTTATTTTGTCTTTAATTTAATTAATAGACAATTTCTTTAACAAGCCGGTGACAACACAAAATTTAAGCTGTTTTAATCCAAAAATTTGTTTTATGTATAAAAAGTAGATACAAAACTCTTCCATGGTTGATTTTTTTTTTGTTGTACATTTTAGTATAATTTTCCTCTTCTCCACTACATCTTAACATGCCGCGACATTTAATGCATACTACGTATATTTTTCAATCTGGTTGTTGTCCACACTATTAATGTGATTATTAGTTAATTTTTTTTAGCATAATTAATTAGTAAAACATTAGTGAAATCCTAGTAAAACATTATTTCAATACAGTTGAGTGCTGAATAAGTATAACTAAAATTTTGAAATGTGAAATTCGTCATATATAGTTCTATTGTTATAGTATTTTCTTTGTAAGTTTCTATTTCTAGACCATGTGTGACTCTCACATCCTAAATATTGAAAAGTGTACAACAAATTGTTGTAAGGAGTTGTCATTTTACATGCTTATTAAAATATTTCAAGGTGATTTATCTGAGCAAAAGATTTGAATTTATGGTTGTCAGTATTTTTGGACAACTATTTTAATTTTATTGTTTTCCATTGTCTAAGTTTTAATTAGCTTATAAGAATTTCATTCAAAATAAATCTCTTTAATTTTAAAAGAATTTTTCTGTCTGTCTATTTTATAAATTAACTTAAGTTTATTTTAAGTGTTTGTTCATTCAGTAATTTAACCGAAAAACTCCATTATCTTTAACTTTATAGCATTAATATTTTAATAAGATAAGGAGTCGTTCAACATGATACTATTAGTTACAATAGCTTCGCATTTTTTTTTTTGCATTAACAATTTTACACCCTTGGGTTATAAATTGTATCGAAATTGTCTGATTTTGTTCTGTGTTACTTTCTTTCTTCTGTACAAAAATCTCAATTTCTCTATTATCCTTTTTTTTTTTTTTTTGTTTTGGTTTTAACATTAACACTATTGTATAGATTAAAACAAAATTTTATGTTTTTTATTTTTATCCTGTTGAACAAAAAAAAAAAAAAAGGATTGCGTTTCCATTGTTAAATTGCCAATACACCAAATGCAGAACATTCATGGTCTGTTGAAAACGAATTATTTTTAAATGGAATGTTTCAAAAGATTACATTTTGTATTTATGCATATTTTCTTCTACAAAATTTTTGTTTCTCATTTTGGTAATTAATGAAATTTATGAAAATATTTTAATTAACATTTTTTTCGGGAGATTTCGTTAAACAGGACATTAACTTTCTTTTAAGGGGTTTTAAATTGAAAACAGTTACTTTAAATTAATTGTGTTAAATATACATATTTAGAAAGAAACTTTTTAACATTAAAAGGATTTAAGGATTTTTAAAGGAAACTAATTTTATGCTAAAAAATACATTTATCTTCTATAGAAAAATTGACGAATTCTGGCATTTATTTGTTATAACATATTTTTGCATATTTCGATTAAAATCTTATTTTTGATAAAAAGAATCGTATTTGTGAGCATATATAGTTGTTCAATTGATGAACGAAAAAGTCAGTAATCATGGCTCTATAGCGGTCACCATTGACGGATAGGCTGATTGGGGTCTTCCTCTACGCTACGCTCTACAGCAGCACTATACGCACTGTACGACGTCTCTGTGGATACATATTGCGATATCATTTAGAGTAAAGTTACGAAAACGTTCCATAGTTAATCGAATTAATTGCTCTGATTCACGATTATGTTGACCGTAAAATGGACGTAGTGCGCGATACGTATTTCGAACAGAACCATGATTTTAACAATAAATTTGCACAATTTGGAAGCGTTGTTCAGGCGTAAGTCAGTCTATTTATGTTAAAATGCCAAATCAAACTAAACATAAATCACTTGGCAGCTAAACATAAATCACTTTCCGCCAGTTAAAAAAGTTTTATACCTGTATAAAAAACACCCTTTATATAACAATAATTGAACATTGTCCGTGTATCATTAGAAATAAACAATTATTATTTGTTAAAGTTGTTGAAAGTTAGATTTTTAATTGGCATAATCTAAAACTGATTTTATTTTTTAAAAGCCTTATGAGCATTATAACTCTTAATAGCGTCGGCTAATAAGAACACTTAAGTTTTTTTTCAAATTATGTTTTATTTATATTTAAAATAGTGTTGTAATGTTCTACTATTTTACAGATACAATTTCCAACTTGCCTTACACATAATAAAATATTTGGTTTATTTTTTTTTTGGAAAAATTTGTTGCAAATTTGTTTCATCTGATATACACGGGTTTCTTCCCCACTAAGATTTTATGGGAATGTCCAGGGAATGGTGTATTTAGAAATATCAATAAAAAAGCCACACTCATCTCTGTATCGACCGTGGATCAATTCGCTAATTGGCGATGCTACGAGTCATAGCCTGTTGTATGGCATGAAACTCACTACGACATATAGAGCAATTTAAAATACTTTGTTCAATTGACACATAAATTATCCACTGACGAGTCCTTGGAGGGGACGAAACTGCGGCAGTCTGGCATATCCATTGTGTCCGTTAAATTTTTCAATAAAAATGTTTTCTTCTTCCTGCAAAAATCTAACTAAAAAATCTTCAGTAATTGCTTGTAATAAAATTAATTACGATTGTCATTATATGATAAAATTTATCATTTGAAAACTGTCAATAAAAAAACTTATAACTTCCAGTTTTTAAATTTTCTTTTTTCAAACCCAAATAAAACAGTTTGAAATTTCTGTAAAAAAATATAAGAAATATTTGTTTATATTTTAAAAAGAATTTAATTGTTTTTTATATTTATTGATAATTAAATTGAAACACCAAGTTCCGGAATGTTACAATCTAAACAATCCACTAAATGCCGGAGTAACAGCCATCTGTTTTTGCAAGGAATGGTTTTTGAATATTGTTATTTGGCTCTGAGGTCCGATTAAATAAAAAACTATTATTTGACATTTATTTAGTAATAAAATAGAATAAAAATCATTTAATAGTTTTTAATTTGATCGGACCTCAAAGATAAACAAAAATATAAAAAAATAAATATATGATCTGAAATATATGGTCATGCATCAACCAAATATGGCCATATATATACAGTGGTGTTCAAAACATTTGCAACTGAAATCATGCTTTAGGTAATTATACATTTGTTGATCAAAAAGATTTGTGCTATAAGTTTTTGTTTTTTTTTTATTAAATTCAGTTATATCATATTATTTTACAAATACAAAAAAATTATTCATAACTTCTCAAAAATAAGAAAAAGTAATTTTAACAAAATAAGTCAATAGTGCAGTGTTCAAAATATTTGTAACTTTTAAAGTAATTAACAGGAAATACAAACAATCTTTTTAACGCTCAGTATTTTGTAGCGTAGCCATTATTCTCAAAAGATCTCAATAGATTGTGGCCGTCATTGTGCTAGTAATGCGGTGAATTGGGCCAATCACATTTCCTGAAAAACACCACACCATAATGTTTCCACCTCCGTGCTTCACTGTGGCGGTTGTGTATCTGGGATTAAACTTCTCGGCTCTTGGTCTTCGAACATTGGCTCTTCCATCTGATCCCCGGAGGTTGAATTTAGACTCATCTGACCACAATATATTTTTCCATTGCTGTTGAGTCCAGTTCAAATGGGTGCGTGCAAAGTCAAGCCGAGCTTTTCGGTTTTTTTTCCGACATAAACGGTTTTTTTGTACATCTATAACTTCTAAGACCATATTCTCGGGCTCTTCTTTTCATGGTGGGAAGACTGGCATCTATTAAAAGTTCAGTTCTAGCTTCTCTGGGAACTGCTTTGGGATATTTCGTAAAAAAATTCTTGATTTTCCGATCTTCTCTTACAATTGTAATACGGGGTCATTCACCTTTATGAGTTGTGTCGATGTTACCACTATTAACCATGATTTTGGAACGTAGTACTTTATAGAAATTTCTTTTTGGGAAAGTCCATTTTGAAAATCATTTAATACTTTTGATTTAAAATCAGAATTGTATTTATTTCCTGCCATTTTTTACAAAAATTATTCTTACGAATGTTCCAACATCTTATTACAACTATTAAAGAACAATAATTATAATAAATTTGTTTAAAAAATGTAACGGTCTGAATCTCGAATTAAAAAGGAATGCGATTACCGTTATATCCTAGCATTTGTTAGTATAAATTGTTTCGTTAAGAGTAAGAATAATGAGAGTTGCAAAAGTTTTGAACACCTGCATTATTAATTTTTTTGTTGTTTTAATTTAACGGAATTAATTTTTTTTTATTTGCTTAACATAAAACAATTTATAAAGAATATGTAAAAAATAAATTTTAGTAACTAAGTGTGATTTGAAGAAAATAAATCAATGAAAACAACAAATGCGATCTCAGTTCCAAATGTTTTGACCACTACTGTATATGCACATTTCATACATACAAATGCGATAATTGTGTATCCCGATTAAAATTTGTTAATAAAATTTAATTGATTTTAATGAATTTTGTAATAATTTCAAAAGTTCAAAAACCTAATCAATCTTAAAACTCGTCTCTTCAAATATTGTATTAAAAACAGAAAAGTTTTGTATTCGAAAGTCCTTCAAAATTATTTTAAGCGAATCATTAGTAGTCAACAATAGTAGTCAGGCAATAACGTAACCAAAGTGAATTTTATTCATTTTATCGCATATTTAATGTCAACATGAAAATTAAAATCAAATAAAAGGAAAGGAAACTCCATGGCTCCCTGACAATAAGTTAAAAAAAAATTAAATTCTGCAAAAGAAAAGTCCTTTAGGAAAACTAAATTTAGCATGGCTAAATACTCAAACCATAATAAATTAGGAAAATCAAATAAAACAATTTTAAAAACTTTCAAATAAAAAAAACGGAAAAACAGTCCTAAATGAAAATGAAACTTAGAAGAAGAAAAAAAAAAAACAAATTAGAAAAACTCCAGAGACCTGTAAGGATTAGGATAAAAAGAACGTAAATTAAAACACATAGTAATTACACATTTAATTGAAGGGAATCTTGAGGCACATAAAAAAATCTACATTTCCACCCAATACCCAGCAAAGAGCTAATTTACGCCAACATTTTTTCCTTTTTGTTTTTTAAGGGGAAAAGTATATTAAGAATGCAACATTTTTTTTTTCTTTTTCTTTTTTTTTGAGAATTTTAAAAATATGCTAATTTCACAATATACGTCTTGTAAAAAATAATGTTTGATCTAGACAAAAAAAAAAAAAAAAATACTCTTAAATTTACGTGTTTTGCTTTTAAAAACAGTTCGATTGTAGTTTAGAGTAAAAAAAATATACTTGGAAAATTCTTTAAAAAATACACCTTTTTAAGGGTGCCATTTGTTGGTCCATTTATTAGATTTGTTTCAATTTCCTGTTGTTTTAACATAAATAAGAAGCTGTTGAATATTTATGGGTAATTAAAAGGATGTCCCTTAAAAACGATTTGTTAATTTTCGTTCATTTCATAGATCTAATCTGATGCAATTAGATAAATGTCCAGTACAATTTTATCCAAATTATGGCGCTACAGAATTGTATTAGATTGTACCAATTCTGTATCTAATTGCATCAGTTTATATTTAAACTGATACAAATAGATATATTTATATAAAAACCAGATATTATTGTATCCTGATTTTGACCTGATATAATTTTATTTTTGAAAATATATTTATAATCTATGATGTGAGCAAGACTATTCAAGTTCAAGCTCATTTGTTTTTTGTTAAACAAAAAACCGTGCAATGTTTATTTATTAATAAAACAATTTTCTTCATCCGCTAATTTAAAGCAGACTATATCTACTGACAGATCCTACAGACAGAAACTATATATTGCCGCATATCCAAAAGAAGATCTACATTTTTCTGGTATGGAACGATATTTAACTATGAATTGGTCAAGTTATCGTGATATCCAAAATTAAATAAATTTTTTTTTAAATTACACTATATGTTATTATATCTAATATTGATTTGTGTTATATCTAATTATACACGTATTATATATTGTTCGATATGTAATAAGGTGTAATTAAATGTGGCAACGTATATAAATATTTAGGGGAACAAATTTGTATAAATAAACCTAAACATGTATTTACATATAATAGCATGCAATAACATATATATTAATATAAAATAATGCATGATTATATGTAAATGCTCTTACTCGGCATGTCATAAAGTCTATTTTTATTAGAATAAAGAAAAACTCTAAATTTGTTCATAAAATGTACAAAATGTTCGGGAATTATTTCAAATTGGTGTGTGCAAACAAAATTGAAAATAATTTTAACGAATTTTTATTTTATTGTATTTCTCCTTTTAATTTTTTATTTTCTGGAACTGTTTGCCGTATAGACACAACTTCTGATCCATTCCTGTGGTTGGTTTTCGTGAAATGTGTTGAAGTTAAGTATTGTATTATATTCATTTAATTGGTTTTACGAAAAGTATTAATAAATTCATATCTATATAAAGGGTCCGCCAAATAACTTTTTTTTTTGAAAATGCTATAAAAAAAAAACTACTGAATATTTTCTCAAATTTCTTTTTTAATTTGAAAGTACAATCCTTCTGTTTAATAATGGAAAATAGTTTCATTCAAATGGCTGCCTCGGCTGGCCATGCAGTAGCCTACACGAAAAAATATTCAGTAGTTTTTTATAGCATTTTCAAAAAAAAAAGTTATTTGGCGGACCCTTTATATTAAACAGGATGTGTGTATGTATGTAACGTATGGACTTCAAAACGGCTGGGCCGATTTTGATGAAATTTTCAGAATATTCAGGCGGGCGACACTGTGAAGTCTGATTTTTAATTTTCGGTCTATGGGCGGAGGGGCGTGGCAAAATCCAATTTTCATATTGTACCACCAATGACATATACATATATTTATTTTTTTGCTTTTTTTTAATTTATTTTATTTTTTTGAAAGCCGTTGTCATGTTTTTCAAAACGAGATATCAAACTCTTAAATCGGTTATGTAGTTTCGAAGATATTTACAAAAAACCTATGTTGATCTTCAAGCTATGTTACACGAACACAACAGCCTCATCCGTCTATTCAAAACAGCGATAGACCAGATGCCGACAGATGATTATATGGTTGTGATAAGAGCTGACAAGAGCATGAGCTGGTGAGCATAAGCGGCGCTTCAATGCACCCGTGATAGGTGACGTCGCTGTTGTTATGGCCGTTGTTTTCAGCTATTCATTTTATATACTTCAGCAAATAAAGGCGATAGAAGGACAAAGAGGCGTTGGGCTTCCCATGAAATTACAAATTTTAAAATGATTTACTAATGTGAATTTATTTTTTTAATTATTTATTTGCGCAAAAAAAATTTCTTGATTTAAAGAATTAATTACAATTAAAATTTGAAGGCAAAACAACGTTTGCCAGGTCAACTATTATTAATAAAACTAAATAAAGGGCCTTTTCATGAAAAGGGATACGAAAATATTACATATAAAAATGGATACAATGAACCAAATTTAAATTAAAATTGTTTCTGGGGTAAAGTGTTTGTAACCGTCATATAATGACAATCGTAATTAATTTTAATACAATTAATTACTGAACATATTTTTAGTTAGATTTTTACTGGAAGAAGAAGAAGAAACTATATTTATTGAAAAAATTAACGAACATAATAAATATGTCAGAGTGCCGCAGTTTCGTCCCCTCCAAGGACTTGTCAATGGTTAATTTATGTGTCAAAGTATTTTAAATTGTTAAAATGATCTATATGTCAAATGCATATTAATTAAAAATTAATTGCGACTGTCTTTATGACGTGAAAATAACACTGTACTGAACAACTTTTTATTTTGTCTTTGTATCGTTATGAGTTTCAAACCCACATCCATACATTAGGCTATGACTCGTATCATTACCTCTTAGCGAGTTGAGCCAAGGTCGACACAGTGATAAGTGTGGCAAAGTGGAGTTTTGCCAATCACAGTATTCACAATGTATTGTTTTAATCAGAAGAGACATAGTTAAGTAAGTTTTATTAGTTTTTTGTTTTTATATACATCGAGATTATTTGTATCTTATTGGTAATTTATAACGAGCTTCCAACCTCCGCACTGTGGTCAATATTTTGAGATAGCGGCCAAAACTCCTTTTGGTTTTTGTTCTCCGATTTTAAAGTTATTAGACTCATATGAAAGTAGACAGTAGTAAACCTCGGGAGCCAAAAAATTAGAACTCTATTTCAACTATTTCACTGAGAACAGGGTGGTCCAAAATGGGCTTTTTCAGAATTTAGTAAATTTATGATATTTTTAGTTAATTTTTAAAGTTTAAATGATCATAACTTTTTGTTTTTCAAGATTTTTGGACGAAATAAATTTTGTGTTGTAACTTAACTTATTTCCTATTACTGGTAAAAAATTGAAGCTCTACTGTTTTCAGAACAATTTAAATATTTTTTTTAAAAAAGGTCAAATTTCTCGGAAATTTCCTACTTCATAGATCACAACTCCTGTGAGTCAAGCTGAGTCAAAACACAAATTTACTATTTTGTAGTCCTAACTCTCCCCTACATTCCTATATATACATGTCCATGCATCGGGACTGCACTTTTTGAGCTACAGCAATTTTTCTGACCCAAGGTAAGATATTCGGTACAAATGCACGTCATATTTTTGAGAAGTTATTTGTATGTGAAAGTGGCTATTATGCATATATTTTGATGAAATTTTGTACAAGAGTTCTTATTGACCCAAAAAATAATTCTGTTGAAATTAGGAGAAGTTGGCCCATATTTAGACCTAGTCCACATAGAAGGGTGTATCAAAATTTTGACAAAAATGTCAATAGAACTCTGAAATTATGTGGTATCTGGCAATTCATTTGGAAAAGGTAAAAAATGATTTTATTGCCATCTAATATTACATAACTTAAATACCTGAAAATTGCAAATAAATTTAAAACCAATGGAAATAACTGGTAAAACCAAGTACCTGTTATATTATTACCAGTACATGTTAACTCTCAAATTATGTTAACCAGTACCTGTTAACTCTCAATTCATTTGGAAAAGGTAAAAAAGATTTTATTGCCATCTAATATTACACAACTTAAATACCTGAAAATTGCAAATTAATCCATTCATTCTTTTTTTTTCTTCATTATTGTTTAAACAATGGCTAAATTCAGTTATAGTGTTCTATCTGATATATATTTTGAACGGAAAGATGAAAACGACATTATTTTACATATAATGAATAATCCATTCTTCAAAATATGCGACAAACAAGAAATTAAAATTCATAACTTAAAAATAAAAAACTTTTTAAATACTTTAAGAAAACGGTACAATCAATGTTCCAGAAACAAGAAATTGTTTTACTCACGCAACCAAGAATGGCTAAGAAATAAACTTATTTTTTAAAAGCCATCAGAAATTACCACGGAAACTGGAAAAGGTGGTCGACCAGCAAAGCCAATTGATAATTGTAGTGAAAGATCACGAAGACGCAAGCTTAAACATATCAATGAAGAAGTTTCTTGTAGCATCATAAAGGATTTATTTCTGCATCAAATTCAACCATCGAAAACTAAAAAGAGTAAAATTGCTATCATTGAAAAAATAGTGGAAGCAAGTCCCAGACGCACAAAATGGATTTTAGAAAGTATGCCGACACCAACTGAAGAAAATAAATTTACTCCAGAAGAAGAATTTGCACTATTTTTGGATTTGAAAATGACTAAAAAACAATATACAGAATTGCGGAAGCGAACCAATGAAAAAAATTGTGGAATTTTTCCATCATATCGAGATATAGTTTCTGCCAAAAAAGATTGCTTACCTTCACCAACTGCTATTAGTGTCACTTCAAGTTCAGCAGAAATAAAATTGCAGGATCTTCTTGAACGATTATTAAAGACATTTGATGCTGACTATTTAAAGAAGTTTAAAAATTGCAGCATGACTTTAATTTCTAAATGGGGATGTGATGGGTCCTCTGGCCAGAAACAATACAAACAATGTAATGCGGAAAATTCATCAGATGCCAATTTATTCATGATTTCTTTCGTTCCATTACGTTTAACAAAAACTTATATTGGTTCAGAGCCGTCAACTAGTAGAGCTGCAGAGATAGATGTATGGAAGAATGAAATTCCCTCGTCAACAAAATTTTGTAGACCAATAAAGTTTGCTTACAAAAAAGAGACTAAAGATGTCATAACTGAAGAAGTTGGCAAAATAAGAGATGAAATTAAAGAACTTCAACCAGTGATATTTGAATTTAATGACCAATGCATCGAAGTTAACTTTAAAATGTCACTTACAATGATCGATGGAAAAGTTGCACAAGCTTTAACCGAAACAAAGTCTTCGTCAAGCTGCACCATATGCCAAAAAACATCAAGTCAATTGAGCCAACCACCAACACAAGACGATAGTTTTAATGAAGCATATGAATTTGGAATGTCACCTCTTCATGCTAGAACTCGTTTTATGGAGCATATTCTTAAATTGGGATACGATTTGGAATTTGGCCCGTTAGGCGAAACAGTGAGAAACAACAAAGAAAATTTGGAAAAAAGAAAGCAAAAAAAAAGATATTCAAGAAAAATACCGTGAGATAGGCCTTATAATTGACCAGCCAAAGCAAGGAGAAGGAAATTCTAATGATGGAAACCCAGCAAGGAGATTTTTTTCCGATCCAGAAACTGCAGCTTCTATAACTGGAGTAGATTATGATTTAATACGACGATTCCAAATCATATTAGAAGTTATAGCATGTAGCAAAAATATAGATGCAAAAAAATTTTGGTCAGTATGCTAATGAGACAGCAACCCTTTATAACCAAAAATATTCTTGGAGACATATGCCAACCACAGTTCACAAAATTTTGTTCCATGGGGAACAAATAATTCAGCACAATATGCTTCCAATTGGAGATCTCTCAGAAGAAGCGCAAGAAAAAAGGAACAAAGACAAAGATTCTTTCGCGATCACAATACAAGAAAAATTTCCAGATATTGTACTAATGAAGATCTTATTAATATTTTGTTGTGCACATCAGACCCATATATGTCCAGTATTCGACAAAAATGGAAATCAACCTCATTAGAGTTAGATGAAGAAGCTAAACAACTACTGCAAAATGAAAATCAAAGCTATTTGGAAGAAATTTTTACTAATATTGTTTAATTAATACTAGTTTAAAGATTATAATTTGTTTCTAATTTTAGTATAAATTTTTATTAATACATTTAAATAAAATATATGTGCACTTTAAATCAATAGTAAAAGTTTACTTAAAATTTTATCGATGTTGTGTTCTGTATATAATATATCCAAATGGTATTGATATTGTTGGGAATTTCAGTGTTATTTTTCAGTTTAATCCTCACAAGAATTAGCTTTCTTCCAAAAAAACCAACCTTTGGCCCCTGTGAATATTGATACTAAATAAATGTCAGGGGCCAAATGTTGGCATTTTCTGACCAATATTAAGTTTAGGAATAATAAATAAGTATTGGTTGTAAAATACGATTGAAGAAAATAAGAAATTATAAAAAAATACCTATTTAAAATGTCCAAATATTCAACTTTTACATGGAAACTCAACAAAAATTAAAATGCATTTTTAACTCCACATTACTTACGTTCCTATCAGTCGATTTTTACGTTTGAACACGCAAATTGAAGCTTAAAGTCCCTCCTATTGAACAAAACAAATTGCGTAAAAAAATACCAATCCGGTCAAAAGTTATAGAGTTTTGACCGCTATCTCGCGAAATTGACCACTGTGCTCCGTATATTTACAAAAATAAAGCAAATCAAACATATTATCTAGGTTAAAACTAGTATTTCGATCTGACTAAAGATCTCACCCGAAGTTTTAGAAAAGCTAGATCCTCCAAAGTATGTGGTTACAAGTTTTTAAATAAAAAAGCTTATCCTTATACTTATCAGTAATTAAAAAATAAGTAGTTGACAAAAAGACATTATATTTGTAATGAAATAATTAGTTGGGCGTAAGCTTGACTGGCAATAAAAACGACTTCGTCAAACAAAAATATTTAGTAATGACACCGCATTATTATATGTTGAGATATTTATTTTGTTTATATGAAAGTTTTTGCTGGGATAACAATCGATATCTCCAATTTTCAAATTCGTGGGTCATTCTTGATTCCACACTGAAGTCGGTTAATGATATCAGATGAAGCCGGAATTCTATATCTAAATAATTTTGAGTATATCATAAATAAAATGAAAAAATACATTTTTTAAAATTTCGAATTTTGGGAATTTTTAATAAAACTAGACTTTTTCACAAATGGGCACGAGTTAACGTTTTCCAAAAAATAAAAAATGGATTTCTTCCATTTGAAACCATTTACAATAAAACTGGGTGGTGAAATGATAAATCTTTTTTTAAGGGACACCCCAGTGGTTAACAATATATTTTTCTTTTAGTTTTTTTTAGTATTTGATATAGGATATACTTTACTTAACAGGACATAATTTAATTCAAATTCGAATGAAAGTACAGTATTTTTTACTAAATTTTTTTTTTGTATTTAAATATTATTTTTACAGCTTAAATTTTTTTTTTTGCATTTTTGTTTTCAAACTGTCAGTTGAATTTGTAATTAATTTGTTGTTTACAATAGATAAGAGCCACTTGAACACGACCACCAATGATGTGCAAGTTTTCATTTATTTTTATATCCTGAAGGAGTATATCAATAAGGTGGAGGTTGTCGACCAAAATAACTTTTAGCTTAGAAAATTTATTGAATAAGTGATTAGCTGGAGTGATGATGTTGTGCATTTGATAATCCTCTTCTGCCAATAAGTTGTTGCTGTAAATTATAAATTAGTAATTAACGTATATTCATTCTGCTTAACATTGGGATTAATATGGGAAATCAGCATCACTAATGAAGTCAACTATTGTGTGTTTGGCTGTTTGGCTGAAGATAAACAAAGTTCCTTTTTTTTCTTCTAGAATATTAATGATTTTTTTTTTTTTAATTATTCATTTTTCAACAAGATTATAGATATTCAAATGAAAACAATTGATGGAGAAAATTATACTTAAAAAACATCTGTTTTATGACAAACGGTTTGAAGATTTTATTATTTATTTGTTATACTTTATGCGTATATGTTGAATTTTGTGTTTTTAAATGTTTTCGGACCTATCGACTCGAATTTTGTATTTTATACAAATTTTTATTCGTTATCGTATCAAGTTTCTGTGTAATGAAAAAATGTCAAAAGCTTTATGCAAATATCAAAGTTATAAGGACAAAACGAAACAAAATAAATTTTAAACATCTTTAAAAATCATACATAGGCACACTGCAGTATATTTTTACTGCACTACGATTGGCAGTAATCAGTAAAATGTTACTGATTACTGAAAGAGACAATGCAGTAACCAGTAACGTTTTACTGATTACTGAAAAAAATTGCAGTACCAGTAATGTTTTACTGATTACTGAAATAAAATCGCAGTACCAGTAATGTTTTACTGATTACTGAAATAAAATTTCAGTACCAGTAATGTTTTACTGATTACTGAAATAAAATTGCAGTAACCAGTAATTTTTTACTGATTACTGAAAAAAATGCAGTAATCAGTAAAATGTTAACAAAACAAATTTATTAAATTGCATCACAATTTTTGTTAAAAAATTAAAGCGTACCATTACTTTTTTGTTAAAATGTCAAAAATCTGACCTTGCGTTTTCAAATTTCAATCATAATTTTCTTTTGAACGCACTTGAAAATTAACGTTTTCAGTTTTTCAAATATCAAAGAATTGGTCGACATACTATTTTTGTTTTTATTGATACTATATATTATTAGCTTTTCTCAACACAAGCATTTCAAAATTTACATCGCTGAGCTTTTGTCTTCTGGAACGATTTACAATTCCAGCGAATGAAAACAATCGTTCTACAGGTGCAGATGAGGGTAATGCAGTATTGTATATGAAAAATTCGTTTTTAATGGCAATGTGATTATTTAGGCACTTTGTTGCCGTGTCTTGTTCGACCAGGTATAAAACTGTTTCCTGAAATGAATTCTGTTTTGTTGCAGGTATGGCACGAGTTTCAGCTTCGAGTATTTTGGCATATTTAAGTATATAAGTGTTGAACATTTTCTTCACTTCATCTTTTGTTTATGTTGTCGCTGTTTCCAACAAAGCTTTTAAAAATCTTAATTTTATTTCAGGAACAGATATAGCCGCAATAATAGCATCCGAAGCTTCAGGCTTCATTAGGAAATATTTCTCAAATCTCAAAGTTTTATTCTTAAAGACACTATAGTAGGAACAAAGTAACCAAAATACATAGTCTTTTCGCCCTGAAGAAAATCGATCGCTTCTGCTATAGGCTCCATAAGCTTTATGTATTTCACTAAGTACTCAACCTCATCACTTAGAATGGTGGGAATTCCCAGACGATAACACAATTCGGGTAAATTGGTTTTGTATCTCAGCAACTTCTTAACGGAATCATAAAGTGAGTTCCACCTTGTAACGCATGGAGTTATTAAATTGGCGCTTAAAACTTCAGTGACCACTTCTGCAGAAGTTGGTCTATTGCACTTGTTCTAGAGCTGTGTACATCTATAAATGTAAATAATATAAATGAAAAGTGAACTTAAAATTAAGTAAATGTTTACCTGTCGAAAGACCTTTTATGAACATCTTTTAAATCCTGACTTGAAGAATTCATAATTTTGTTGAAATCGGTTGTAGCCAGAAGATTTAAAGTATGGCTCGCACATGGAAAATGTTTTGATAGTCGTGTAGTTATAGAACCAAATTGAGGGCCTGAAACATCGATCGAGTCATCCGAATCGAATTCAGAGTCAGATTCATCATCACTGTTATGTGCATTAATAGGGCTGGGATTATATTCTTTACTCAAATTAACTCCAAATTCTTTAAATGCCTTAATGAAGTTTGATCCATTGTCAGTGATCGTATAAACAAACAACTGGCAGTTTATATTGTTTGTTTATGTCGCATATCATCTTCGTTATATTGTCAAAAGAATGGGTTCCCTTAAATCTTCGACAAGCCAGTGCTTGAGACTTCCTTTCGAAATTTTTAGCATCTAACGAATGGCAAGTGTAACCAAAAAATGATCTTTTTCCACCTGACCACACATCCGCAGTTACGCGCACATATTCAACTTCTTTAAGCTTAGAAGCAAGTTCTTTGATAAACCGATTTTGGCTCTCTAAAAGTAGCCTTGTAATTGAACTCCTGCTGGGAATTTTAAACAAACAAATTTAAAAATGATAACTACACACAAAAAATAAAAAGTGTATTATTATCAAATTACTTAGGAAAAATACAACTTAAAAAGTATTTTGTGAGAGTTAATAAAAAAATGAATATAGATTTATATATTTTTCGTTTTTGTTAACTTTCCGTAGTTTTTGTTGCATTCCAATCTGAAGCAATTAAAAATTTGTTAAGTTACCTAAGTTTTTTCTTTTGTAACTTATCTAAGAAAATATAATTTTTTAATTTAGATAATGTGTAACTAACCAAACAACTATTCAAGTTGTATTTTACCTAAGTACTTAGATAATAATACACATTTTGTTTTCTGCGTGTAGGCATATATTTTTATAACACTCATTTTTAGTTGGTATATTTAATTGCTATCAAGTGCCTAATTGATTTATTGGTACAAATTTACTGATTACTGCATTTTTTCAGTAATCAGTAAAAAAATACTGGTTACTGCAATTTTTTTTCAGTAATCAGTAAAACGTTACTGGTACTGCAATTTTATTTCAGTAATCAGTAAAACGTTACTGGTTACTGTAATTTTCTTTCAGTAATCAGTAACAGTTTACTGGTAATGAAAATTTCGTTGCAGTAACCAGTAAATTTTTTTTTTACTGAAATTTTACTGGTACTGCAATATGCCCATCTATGTTAAAAATATCCTAAAGTTTCACCTGCATCAAAAATGTTAAGACAAATAAACTTAAATCACGTTAGGGTGTTGTTAATACACACAGAGAAAAATTTAGCTACTTGCCAACTGAAATACGGTTACTATGACTCAAATTTGGTTATTACGAATTTCAGTCGGTTGGCACAACTTAACATTAGTTTTCACAACAAAGTTCGGTTAATTCAACTGAATTTTAGTTGCAACACCCAAAATATTCAAAAATCTAATGTAAATATCGTTGTACTAACTGAATTTATAAATTGTTACCATTAAAATGCACTTTTCAATTCGGTTTTCACTTTATTTCTCTGTGTGTAGTGTTTTCTGTACTTGAAAATACAAACTTAAAAATTACAAATTATGTAAAAAAATTTAATTTTAGTATGGAAAAACTAGATCACGTCGGCTAGCCTGCAAGTAGTGCCATGTGTAATTTAGATATTTTGTTTTTATTGTACACTCAAAATAGTTTGCAGTTTAAATTAACTGAAAATGTAATTTAACTTAAATGATAAATCACTTAAAAGGTCTACTTACTTTTCATTTAAATCAAATGTTTCTTGTTATTTATATTTAAATATCGTTTAATTAACTAAAAAATCCGTAAGAACAAATGAATAGTAAGTTAAATAATATGAAACAAAAATAAATGTTCAAATTCTAACTATAGATCGCTAAAAATAGAAGTTATATTTAGTTATTAAAAATTATTTCAGTTTTTTGTTTTTTTTTCTATGTACATGTGTAAAATTCTTCAATTTCTTGTAATTTGAAATAAATAATTTTGTACATAAACAAACCATTTTAATAAAAAAACCATTTTAATAAAAAAAAAAAACGAATTTTTTGAATATTTTTTTGAAAAATAATAATAATTTTACAATATTCCGTTTTTGTGGTTAAATTTTTATGAAACTTTAAATAAATGAAAATAATAAATGAAACTTAAGAAATCGGTAAATGGTAGTAAATTATTTTGAACAAATGTATACAAAAGTTGAAAAAAAAATAATTTTAAAAATAAATCCTTAATTTTTAATACAACTTAAAACTTTTTTATTAAACTACAAACAGTAAACGACATAATATTCGTAGTGTACCATTGAGAAGTACGTTTGCGATATCTTAATGGGTTTAGAAGATAGCAAAAAGTGCTTGCCTGCAAGTAGTGCTATGTGTTTTTCAACAGGTTTTCAGGAGAGCGAAAAAAATAATTCTTATATTTTTATTTTAAGATATTTTATTGACATCATATGCCTTAATGATTCACGACCTCATATACGAAAATACTGCATTAAAAGAAACCCTGATTTAATCTATATTACAGAGCGCTGCGTGGTTAAAAAAAAAATTGTACATAACGGCTTTTGATGGAGCCTTGTTGCAAAATATGTTCATACAGTTTGCATATATAACACTTTTTGTTGATAGAAAAAAAGTTTAATTTTTTTTTGTTATGTCTTCGGCTAGCCTGCAAGTAATGCCATGTGTAATTTTGATATTTTTATTGTACCATTGGTCATACATACATATATCTAGCAAGCGGTTTTGCGATGTCTTAATAGGTTTAAAAGATAGCAAAACGTGCTATGTGTATAATTCGTATAAAAAAAACTAAACTTTCTTTCAACAAAAAGTGTTATGTGTATAAACTGGTATGAACATATTTTGTAAAAAGGCTCCTTCAAAAGTTATTGTGTGTAGTTTGTTGTAACACAGATTAAATCCGGATTTCTTTTAATGCAGTATTTTAGTAAATGGGGTTGTGAATTATTAAGACATATGATGTCAATTAAATATCTTAAAAGGATATTATGAATCAGTTGTTTGGCTCTCCTGAGCAAAAAAAAAACCCTACATTTACTCTACTCCCACAAAAATCCAGCTAAAAATTTTTTTCTCAAAATCTGCAAAATTTTTTAGCTTTTATTTCAAATTCTTTGAATACAAATTTTAAAATACACTAATTTCGTTAGAGTTTTACTGTTTTCATAGTCAAAATCTGAAGTTTTATTTTAACAGCGCAGTAAAGTGTCTTAAATTTTACCAACAATCTAAAAAAAGTTAAAACTATATAAAAAGTTTTAAAAAAATAATAATCGAATCAAAAGTTTTATTTTTATAAAGGAAAAATTACCTCTTTTAATCAGATTTTTACCCCCCAAAACTCCACTAACAAAATGTAACCCCCTAAAATCCCCCTTAACGACTACAAACCCACCTAAATCTAGGGGGGAAACCAATAACTGAGCAACACTGTATTGTTTAATGAAAATATGGCAACACTAATGAGAGTATTAGAGAAAACGCAATACAATTAAATTAAGTTTTAATTTAGTGCGGTTTTTCTTTGCGTTTTTCGTTGTCAAATCTCCATATATAAAAAAAAAGAAACGCCGCCGCAGCCGCAATGTTGTATCCCTACCCTCTAACCCAATTGCATACAATAAAGCAATTGAGAAGGCATTTTGCTGTGCTTCTTTTGAAGCAGTAAATAATGCATACTATGAAGCAGTAAAGAATGCATACACTTAAGCACTAATGTTGACTATACGCAAAATAAGCGCTTCTAATTTCTTACCAAGTCATTAATTTATTGCTTCTTAGAGCACATGAAAGAAGCGCTTTTCAGCTGCTTAAAAAAGACGTACCAAGTGGGACTTTACGAACAAAAATCATGCCTTCTGTAATTGTTTCGGAATGGCTCGGTAATTAAATAATGCCTTTCCCGAACTGCTTCTGGGTAACCACTATTCAATTCAATTCAATTTATTTATATCTTTATCATTTTACATTTCACTTAAGTATAATTTACATTGTAAAGAGTTCAAGAATTTTTTCTTTTTCTACTTAGTAATTAGTTAGTACTTTCTAAAATTATAAATTATATATTATCAGTATTTTCGGAGGTAAAAATTTACAAAAACCTATTTGACTTTTTATTAAAACGACTAATACTACTTAACTACCTACAATGATACCAGCTCATTAATATGGGTATAATCAGAATTGGAGCATCTGACCTTAAAATTCTGGGTAAGCCTTTCAATCTTAACTTTAACTAATTCTACATCTGCGAGAGCATGAAGACGTTCTGTAGAGAAGAACCATGGCAATTTGTACAACAATTTTAATAACTTATTTTGCGAGACTTGCAATTTTTGTATATGGCATTTTGCACTTGTGGACCAAACAGGAGCTGCATAAAATATGACAGCATGAAAAATAGCCTTTAAGATCAATTTCTTATTATCAATGCTGAGCCTTGAATTCCGATTTATGAAGGGGTACAATATACGAGTTTGTATGTTAACTTTATTCGTTATGTATGATATGTGGTTTTGAAACTTTAGCTTTGGATCGAGAACAACGCCTAAATATTTAACATCTTTTTTCCAATAAATTAAATTGTTATTGAAGTTTATGTTTTGTTGTGGTAAAAAAAATGGCTTACGTTTTCTGGAAAAATATATTGCTTGTGTTTTATCGACGTTTAGCATTATTTTCCATTTATTAAAATATAATTGTAATTCAGCTAGAGCTGTTTGGAGATTACTTATGACGTTTGCAGCTAGAATCGCTGAGCTAAGAACCGCCGTGTCATCTGCAAAAATAGACATTTTACAACAGTCTATCTGTGGAAAATCAGCCGTATACAAGTTGTACAAAATAGGTGACAAACAGGAACCTTGAGGGCACCCTGCTGGGAGAGAAATTAAGTCAGAACAAGTAGAACCAATATAAACTTTGTATGCTCGACAGGAGAGGAAGCTGTAAATTATTTTAGTAATCGGTGTAGGGAAGTTGTAATTTAACATTTTAAAAATTAGTCCTTTGTGCCACACTGAGTCAAAAGCAGCTTTGACGTCAAGTAGGACCATCCCAGTAGATTTTTGATCCTTGAAGTTCCTATTAACTAAGTCTCTTATTCTTATCAAAGGGTGTGAAGTATTGTGTTCTCTACGAAAACCAAACTGTTGAGAAGGAAGGATATTATTGCTTTCGATAAAATCTACCAATTTGCATTTTATGACTTTTTCAAGAATTTTGCTTACCGATGACAACAAGCTTATAGGACGATATGATAATGGGCTACCCGGATCTTTACCAGGTTTTTTGATAGCAATAACTTTAGCTTCTTTAAACTCTACAGGAAAATAGCAAAGTTTGAGACAAGCATTTATAATAACTGTTAAGTACTTAATGCCTTTACGAGGGAGTGCTTTTAAACATCTGTTGTTAATGCCATCTATTCCAGGCGACTTTCTATTTTTTAAAGATTTAATAATGCTAGTGATTTGAGAAGTGTTAGTTAGCATTTCACTTATATTGTGGGTAACCACTATTTTTTGCTGGGAAACCATTTAAGTCATTCCATATAAAAGCATCATACATATTCGCGTTTTCCAAAATCACTACATTGTACTCTGCTGGCTCCTGAGATATCAGTTTTTGAATTACTATATTTTTTGCATTTGTATTCATAACTCTGGATACCATAAGTGTATCCACATTTTGATGCACACTCATAGAGTTCCACAGTTAATAGGTGACCGTTGCTTGTGTAGTAAACAGTAGTTATTAGTTTTAACTGCAATTAAAGTTGTTCTTCCATTAAATAATACATTAATGTTTTTGGAAACTTTTGAATATTGCTATTCCTTTTATAATTCGTTAAATTTTCAACATTTTAACTAATAGAGAACACAAAATATTTCCTTTAAAAACTTAAAGTAATAAAATCAGCAGATAACCATTACAAATTAACAGGTTAAAAGTCATGTTTTCAAATATTTCTCCATGAAAGCATGAACTTTTTATGTCGACCTCATAAATTCTATGGTTGATAAGTGGAAAAAATCACATAAGAATTACACCCAAAAACGTAGTATCCTTAAAAACACGCACACACACATATTACGCATAAAGCCCATTTACTGCAAGACTGACATAACTCAAAAAAAAAACCATTTTGCAGAAAACGAGTTTAAAGTTTTCAATCCATATCTGCCTTGATATAATTTGGTCACGTTTTTTATAAATAGGAGGTTTTAATATATTTTTCTCTTAGTGAGAGTTGTGTGTGAATTCGCTAATTACCGAAAGACCCATGAGTAGCACAGTTTCTCTATGAAGTGTATACTCTTTGCACCAACTTTAAAGAAAAAATAAAATATATTCTCCTCTATCTCGAAATGTATACATGATATTAATATGAAATTTTTATATAATATAAATTATGATATAACTAATAAATCTGCATCATTAACTCAATAAATCTGCATCATTAACAAATTGCATTTTTTGACTTATGACACTCTTGAAGCAAATGAGCGATATGTAAATGTAGTCGTATGTTGGAATGTATCCCAGCAAAAAGCGTTCATTACCATGTAGTGGTTATATAATGAAAATTAAAATCTCAACACATTATAATGCGGCGTCATCACTAGTTATTTTTGTTTGACGAAGTCATTTTTATAAGCAGTCAAACTTACCCGCGACTACTTATTTAACTACAAATATAATGTATTTTGTGTCAACTACTTATTTTTTAATTACTGTATAAAAACTTGTAACCACATATTTTTTTTTAGTTGCTTATAAGCATATGAATAACTAATTATTTTGGTACCCACTTATTAATTATTTTGTTTTGTAATGCAGCGGGTAAGCGAATGTACACATTTTGTGCGTTTTTTCATGAATCAAATATGTAAAACTACTGACAAAAACGGCCTCTTCGAACAAAAATAATGTGTTTTGATGCCGAATTATATGCAGTTACGCCGAGATCTACTGCTTATTATTTAGATAGTGGTAATGAGATCCCATTACTGAGATTTTGCTGGGATGTAACAATATGCAAATAAAGAAAGTTTTAGTACAAATTTTTTTTTGTAACAAAATCATGCTACCAGCAACAAAAAAATTCTCTTGTTCGCTAAACAATGGTTTGTAACAAAAAAGGATACGCATACTGGAGCACCAAAAAAAAAACTAATAATGCATATGTGACGCATTATCCTTAAAATTGGCTAAAGATGAAAAAATGTCGTAAATCTTGAAATGCCAAGTACTTTTGATAACAATGGATGTACAAAGATTACACACACACACATCAGAGAGGAAAGGAGTGAGTGAGTGAGATGGCAGTTTTTTGTAATGTGTTGTACCAGCACTAGTTCCAAAAGTCATAATAAATCATGAAGTGTCAAACACAATTTAAATATTTACTATTTTGCAACGGTGACATCACAATCACGTGTGGTTGATTTTATTTTCGCTGTTGTAGGGGGGTTAAATTTTATGACTGTCAAATCTACACACATGTGCTAAAATTCAACAAAAGGTATTTAAAAATATTCTCTAGAGAGATTAATTTTATTGTAAAGTTTATTTGATCTTAAGATTTTATTTAGAAATTGTCAAATTAAAATAATTTAACCCCTTTTTATGTTTAAAATATCCAACATGTGTGTATTATATATCACGGGTGACACTACTTTTAATTTCTTCTTCGTCTATTTAACGATGTTAATATTTTATAAAATAATCGAAAAGGAACATGTTTCTTAAATGTAACACAATTATCCTTGAAACTTAATTAAAATTCTGTATCACAATTTATTTTCTTGTTCTTAACAAATGACGAAATCCTTCAAAGTCTAAAGACAACAAAATTGATGACAATTTCTCAAAAAAAAAGGTTTTTAATAAACTATAAAATATATGGATGTCGTTATGTACACTGGCAAAAATTTGTGGCACAATATTTGTAAATAAAAATAATTTGAAGATGCTTTCTCTTGAAGGTAAAACGAATGCACTTTTTTTTAAAGCAAAAAGTAAATTAATGTTTTTTCTCCTTATTTTCATCAAAATTATGATTTGGTTTTCTTCAAGAATTATTTATATATTATTTAAAAAACTAAGCAAAACTACAAAAATTACTTCGAAACGGGAAAGTTCCGAAAATTTTAATTACGAACGATTTCATATTCTAATAAGTGAATGCATCTCGGGAGTTACCGGAAAACTTTAAGTTTTTCTGTTTCCGCAATTCCGTGAATTTTGTCAATGGGTTTTTAGGAATTCAATAAAAAATATAATAAATAACAAAAGATTAATATTCCATATTTAAATGCTGCACCCAGAAAACAGCCCAGCTGGTACGCTCAGGGAACTTCTGCTTTCAAAATATGTAGTTGTTTTGGATGTAATACAGTTTCTTTATTTTTAATGCAAATGTCAGTCATTTGTAGAACAAATTACATTTTTTACTAACCTTGTAGTTCATTTAAAAAAGCATACCACATCAAATGACTGTTTTATGATTTTACGTTCGTTTTTGTTATTTAAAAAAATAAATTTTTGTTAATTTTTTACTAACATATGTGGTTAATTTTTACTACAATTGTGGTTCATTCTGTGAACATTAAAAAACAAATGACAATGTTAGTTGAATTTACTGAAATGTAAGTCGTCCTTTCTTTAAGTGAAATTTCATTTGTTTTTAGCTGCATTTGTAGTGGGGTTTACCTACATAGTATTCTAAGTGTAGCAATTATTAAATTAAAACTTAACGTTGAGATATTTTCAATATCAATTTTTTTATTGCCAAAGTAAATGTCTATCAAATTACGTAATTTGATCTATTTTTACGATTTTTAAGAATTTTTTAAAAAGATTGGTGTTATTAGACAATTTTTCATAATTGATATATGGATATATAATTGATATATATTTTCTTGGAAGAAAATAAATACTTAATGAACAACAAATTTTTCTTATTGAAAACAATTTTCCATACGTCCCTAACCAAGTCAGCATATCGAGCCCTATCCGTCAAAAAGGCGTAAGCTGCAAAACCATAATTAAGACGAGAAACTTTTTGATTTTTTTTTTTTATTTTTCTTTGGTTTATCCGATTGCAATGAAATTTACACATGCATAAAAGACTAAAACATAATGTAAAGTGAATTATTTTTAGCTGAAAAATCTAACTTTTACACAGAAAAAACTACCTATTTGCCAACTGGAATTCGGTTTTTTCGACTCAAATTCGGTTGTTCCGAATTTAAGTCGGTTGGTACATTTGAAAATTAATTTAACTGAATTTTAGTTGTAACACCCAAAATATTCAGAAATCGAATGTAAATATCGCTGAACTAACTGAGTTTATATGTGGATACCATCGAAATATACTTTTCAATTCGGTTGGTACTGTGTAGGGGTCTAATCTGACCCCATTTTTGTTTTTTGTGTTATTTCTTGTTTTATCCAAATAAAATATATACATATTGGATATCAATAAAAGTCTTTTGAACTGCGAATCCAACGCTGCATAATACATGCTCAAGTGTGTCCTAGATTTTGAGTTATTCATCATAGAAAAAAGACGTAAGAGACTCTTTGCTGTCACGAAATATGTAAACAAACTGTAGGTTGTCCTATAGGACAAGTTATGCTATGTAAAATTGACATTGATGGAATTTGGAAAATAAAATACGCTACAAGTATATTTTTCTCATTAAAAAAGAGAAAATATAAAAAACACTTAGAATTTAGTTTGGCATACACAAATCAATGTATCAATATTTATTAGATATGGCTATATCAAACATAACAGCATAATGGAGGTGGAGTTTCTTAAGCATTTTATTTCTGATGCAATTAATTGAAATAAAAAGAATGTAAAATTGGCTGTGAAAACAGAGAAAGTATATAAAATGTAAGTACTATCTTATATATAAATACAAAAATCTAAGTACTAATTGTATTGTTTTTTTTCCGGCACAATTATTAAGACGCAGAATTTTGAAACTTCTCAAGACGTTAGACATCGTAAACACATCATGGTTAATCTAGGTATTTATATATTTGTTTTTAAGTAAAGGGTCCGCCAAATAACTTTTTTTTTGAACTCCTGAACCAATTGGACTTTGTATGGCGTCATACCAAGGTCTTGATGCAAAATTCGTCTCAATGATGTCTCCGAAATGTTCAATTGTTGAGAACGACGGTGAATTGATGTTGATGGCGCTTCACGCACACTTTCTGCCACAGCAGCAATATTCTCGGGTGTACGCACTGTTTTTGGCTTTTCACGCTTTGGTTAAGGATGCCACTTTCACTTTTTTCACAAGATAACGAACATACGGACCATATTCCATATTCGTTCCTTTCACTTTTTTCACAAGATAACGAACATACGGACCATATTCGTTCAGCGGAGGGATAAAACTAATTATCTGTCAAATCAGACATGAGCTAAGTGTTACCATTCACGAAATAAGCACTAGTTGAAAAAAAAAACGTTAGATGGGGGACCCTTTATATTTATTTAAAAAAAGTGTTAGTCATGGTTCACACACGGCAATTATAATTGCGCAATTCTTCTTCAATTCTCCTTTGAAATTGCTTTTGTGTTCACACAGGAAAAGTTTGTTTCAGCAATTTTCGTATATCAACCTGCAGTGTTGAAAATTGGGGATGACAAAACAAAACGGAATTGGAGTACGGGCAAGTCTGTACCCCCTTCCATTCTCTTTTCCTCCCTCTTCTATAAACTCAAGAATTGCGCAAGTATAATTGCCGTGTGTGAACCTAGTCTTATTTGTTAAATAAATTATTCATTTTAATAAAAATACTATGTGTAATGGAGTATTTTTTATTTACAAAAATAAATAGTTTATTGAACCTGGAAAACGTTGCAATATTATACAAAAAAAAAACTTCGTCTTATTTACAAATATATCACTTCTAACATTTACCTAAGCGTTTTGATAAAATTTTCGTTAATTATATGTAGCTGTATAATTACCACGAAACTTTGTAAACTATTACTCTAATTTTTGTAAATGATACAGCTTTTTTTTTGCGTGTACGCCTTTGAAATCAGCGCAGCCGAAATATATAGAATTGATGGTCATAATCATATTAATCTTTTTAAGTTAAAATTTTGTCCTCCTGAGTTATTAATTCAAAACTATTTTTTTTTTTTTAATTTTTCATTATCCTTTTTGCAAGTGTATTTTTGTTATTAATATCCTGCGTAATGTATTGAGTACCAGTCAAATATTTATATTCGTATCCCTAAGGATACTTTACTTTTAACAGGTTCTCTTTGTAGCGTCCTTATAAGATTTCATTATTTGTTTTAACATATTTAATCCTACATATGATCCGGCCTTGATTTAACATCAAAAGATGGAACAAAAACTAGAATTTTAATGTGTTGCAATTAAATTTACATATTACGCGTTTTCATCTCATCCATCACAAGCATTTTGCTATGGCCACAAACTATTCTAATCATAACAACCCTTTTCTTTTGGGTTAAAATCCCAACAAATTTCATCACGTTTTTCGGCAACAAAAAATTTCATTAACACATATTTTCTTTGATAGTTTTGATGGTGGGCTTTTAATGTAATTGTTGATATATGTATGTATGGTTTTTGTTGATGTATGGTATATTCCTTGTTGTGATGTATTTATTCCTTAACAATGTTTGTGCAACAATCACTAGTTACGCCTTTCATATTAAACCTTATCAAAAGAAAGGATAGTTTTTTCGTGTTTCTAATAAGGAAATTGAAGGATTTCCAAACGTGTGTGTATGTGTTTAGAAAATATTTGTTTATATCATGTTTATTTTATAGTTATTGTTTATAATTAAGTTAATGTTTGTTAATAGAACTTATTTTTGCCACAAAACACGCACATGTTAATTGATGTAAATCACTATGGTGTTAACAATATTTTAAGGGCTGAAATTATTTCCGGAACAAAAACTTAAAGATGAAGATTTTTTAATGGAAAAGTAAATTTTTATAACAAACAATTTAATTTCGACCAGTTTTCTACAACTTTTGCAATTGTAATTCAGAAAATATCGATTAACGTCCAGAATTTCTATTTAAAATTACGAAAATATCAATTAAAATTTAGAATTTCCGTTTAAAATTTAGAAAACATCATTTGAAATTTTAAAAATATCATTTGAAATTGAGAATCTCTTCATTTGTAATTCAGAAAATATCAAATGATAATTAGAAAATATCAATTGGAATTCAGAAAATATCACTTGAAATTCAGAATATATCAATTGAAACACAGAAACCATTTAATTTTAATTAATAATTTCTGAGTTTTCAATATCGGATTGAAATTCTAAATATCTATTGATATTTTCTAAATTTCAATTGATGTGCTTCTGAATTTCAATTAGTATTTTCGGAATTTCAAATGATATTTTCGGAATTTCAATTGATATTTGCAGAATTTCAAATGATGTTTCCAGAATTTCAAATGATGTTTTCAGAATTTCAATTTAAATATAATTTTAAATTGATATTTTCTAAATTTCCGATCGAATTTTTTTAAACTTAATTGATGTTTTCTGAATTTCTTACTTTTAATTGATATTATCTAAATTTCAATTGACATTTTCTAAATATCAATTGATGTTTTCTGAATTCCAATTCATTTGTTTCTGAATTTCAATTAGTATTTTCGAAATTTCAAATGATGTTTTCAAAATTTTCATTGATTTTTTTGAATTTCAAATTTAAACTCTGAATTTATATTGATGTTTTCAAAACTTCAAATTTTTTTAAATTTAATTGATGTTTTCTGAATTTCCTAATTTTAATGAATATTTTCTAAATTACAGTTGCAAAAGGGTTAGACAACTTTTTTTTTTGTATAAATTAAGCTAAATTGGGCATTTTGAAGTACTATACTGTGCAGAGTAATAAATTTCTTCTTTAACAATTATTACACATATTTTCTATCATGCACAGCGAGAATTTAGGTGGACGAAAAATTATAAAATTTTTCAGCGAATCAATTCCCACTCACACTAGATCGCAAAACACGTGTTTTGCCAAAACGAGTGGAAAATACTAAAGAACTGTTAGAATAGAATAAAGAGCTTAAATACCTGTTTTGCAATCTAGTGTGAACGTGGCTTTAAAATATTAAAAACAAAAATAATTCTACTAAGTAGTTGTAATATTGGTAAAAACATTAGGGGCAAAGAAATTTTCGGGGTATACTATCAAAACACTTGCTTTGCAAATAAAATTGTGTTTTTCTAGTAAAATATTAGTTATAACTTTGGTCATTTCCAACAGGCTGGGTCTTCCAAATAAAACAGTGGTATGCCAGTACTATTATGTGGTATGTAATTTTTACCTGGTTTATAGTTTCCAAAACCGTAACCGATTTTGAATATTTTATATTTTCGAATATTCGAGAAACCGGGGTTTTCAGTCCGTTAACTCGGTTTTTAACAAGATACTTTACTTGAATTGTTATAAATTAAAAAAATTGTATTCCAATTTTTCATCATTTTAGACCATCATTAAAAAATCCTTGCAAGAAATTAATAAAATTTTTACTGAATATAAGTAAATTTAATTTATTTGCGGAAAATCCTAAAAAATGTGATTCTTTAAAAAAAAATTGACAATACATTAAAAAATATAAAAATCTAAATACATTGACGACATGAATTAATTAATATCTGAAAGTATATAAAAATAATTATATACATGGTTGTCTAAATCAGGGGTGCCCACGGCCTATGCGCTTGGTACTCAATTGTTTTTGTAAAAACACTTAGCTATAGGCTGTGTGTTTTAATACACATATAGAGCGCTCAGCACTAGCAATACGAAATACACAAACAACTTTGTCTTATTAGTTTTTTGTCGTTCTTCACTTTATACACGCAAGCGCAAAGCAACAACACTTTCGTATGCTTTGCTGGTAAACATTGAAATATTTTTTTCTTTTTTCTTTGTATGGATTGGTTTTTACAACAAAAAATATTGAATAAAAATTAGTTTTTCTTTAAATGTATTGGTGTTTGCTCTTCCATAAGGAACTTTTGGGCACTCCTGGTCTAAATAATGACAATTTGGACTGAAGCTAAATGAAAATAAAACAAAACAATTTCAAAATGAACATAAACAACCATTTTTTTTTTTTTTTGGCAAATAGAGAAAGGAAATATAAAAAATTACCTAAGATGAGTGTCCTTCTCTTTCGCTTTAGTCTGTCTACCTATAGGTATATTTGTTTCCAATTTTTTCAAATTCCACAAATTACAATTATTAAAATTTTGTTTACAAATACCTATTTTTTGTTCTTATTAAATTTAAATATTTTTTTTGTCTTTAATTTAATTATTAATCAATTTCTTTGACAAAAGCCAGAATCAACGCAATGTTTAAGTTCATTAGATTTATATGACTACACATTGTTGGCGTGCTTTTGTATGCAAAACATATACAAAAATCTTCAACGACATCTACTTAATTCTGCGTATATCTTTCTATCTATTAATGTGCTTATTAGCACAATTTTTTTTTTAGCAAAATAACTTAGTAAAATCTTAGTAAAATATTAGTAAAACATTAGTTCGAAACAGTTAAGCACTGAATAAGTATAACTAATATTTTAGCTGAAAACACAATTTCAGCAAAAAAATTGCTAAGAAATATTTTACTTGATTTACAAAACGTTTTACTAATTTTTCTACTAACTTATTTTTTTTGAGTTTAGTTATATGCAAACAACTAAAAATTATTTTTCTTTTGGTCTAACGTAAAATCGTGTCAAGTTAAATGTGTCTCTGTTTGAAATTCGTAATTAATCTAAAATGTACCATCAATTATAACAGAAAGTCTACAGTATTATTTATTGTAAGAATGAGTTTAAATAAGGGGGAGGACATTTTCAGAAGAAAGGAAAATTTGTATCGCGCTTATTACCATTGTCATTGGCAAAATCTAGAGGCAGCCCAATTTGTTGAAAATTCGTTAATAGCAAAACCGTTAATAATAATGTATTGAAGTTATCATAAATAACAATCAAATTATTAAAAAAAAATTATTTTCAGAATTTAATTCCTTTACAATTTCGCATGTACACAAATTCATTTTGTATGTAACTGAAAATTTATTTTTAAAATTCGACAAACTTAATCATACCGAATTTCGTCATTTCCAAAATTTCGGATTAGCGATTGCTGTGATTTATAACATGATTTCACAGGATCAAACATATATTTAAAAAAAAAATATAATTAAAATTAATAAATATTTTAAAATTACCTTTGCAAAATTTGAGAACATGAAAAATATTTTGTGTATGAAGTACATTAGGTTTTTTTTTCAACACGAAAAGGTACAAAATTCCATGCATATTTTTTAATCAAACCGTAACTGAAATTGGTTTTTTTTGATCTGATTTTAAGAAACAAACCGAAAATCCGTTTTCTAAATTTTTCGATTTTTTGGACTCTCTAGAACCAATGAAACTTTTCGTCACGAAATTCTGAAAAGTTTTTTTAAAATCAATAAAGAAAAGTTCTTCATGGAGTGCATGAAAATTTTAATTGATAAAATAATATTTTTCATACAATTTTATGAATAATTGCATTAACTTAATGAAAAGTTTTAAATAAGGAATTACATTGCAATTTTATTGGTTGAATTAAAAAAATTATTAATATCATGTATATAGATTAGATTATAGTGGCACTATGCACCGCGACCAGAAATTGGTATTTTGTATATAATTTTCTCAGTGTATCATCTCGGTTTTAGTACAAAGTGGAGTACTCTACAATTGTGAATCCAAGTCTTTTTATCTTAAAGCTTTCTTTTTTTACAAAATATGTAAATATTTTTATGAATTTGTTATCGAATTTTCTTTTTTATTTCAAGTTATAGAAGAATTCTTTATCAGTCTTTAGCCAAATTGTCATAAATTGTTACATAAGCTTATTTTAATTACTTCCTTTATCGAATATAATTTCCTCTTAACTGGGTCATTAAAATACTTAACAACTTAACGATTCAACTTATCCAACCAATAGATCTATATGGCCTATAAATAACTTCATTTTTTTTTTCTTGTATCCTTAAAATACAAATAAGAACAAAATTAACATTAATTGTCTTTAAATCGTCAACGATAATAACGAAAAAAAAAAAAACATTTAACGAAAATAACGCTACTTGTATGTGTAGCTATGGAAATGATTTCTTCCTTATCTCAACAAACATTACAATTTTAATAATGTCCTTTCTACATTGGCTTTTAACAGTATTTATTGTTTGTTTGTTTCATGTCACTTGTTGTCAGTTTCTTAATAAATACTAAATTTCATTTCATTTATACATATTTAAGATGAGTAGTTTCTTGTTGAAGTTTGAAGGGACAAACTCATAAAACCACTCATGTACAAATTTTAGCGTTAAATCCATTTACATTCTTTTGTTTCTAATTTAATGGATATATTTTTTTTTGTTTGTCCTAAAAAGGATATAATAGTTTGAAAGGATACTTAATGGAATGTTTTTAATATAAGGAGGGTTTGTTTAAAGACAATAAAATAGGTTACAAATATCATAAGCTATGTTTTTCAAATGCTGTTATACAATATTGTTTCCAAAAAATTGTACAAATTTAAGGGGCTTACCAGCTTTAGATTTTTGTTTTTTGTTCATATTTGAATAGTTTGAACATTTTTCTATATGCTATGAAAAATTTGGAGAAAAAATCATAGAAATAAAAAAGGTACAGCTTGTTAAACCAACTTCTTGCCAAATATTTTACATGAGCAATATTTACTTTAAATGGCTTTTTCTCAAGACAAGATATTGAATTTTGTGTTATTTTTAGAGTTATTCTAATCAGGCTTTAAAGGTCATGAATTTTCTAAACGTAAATAAAAGACATATTTTCAATTTATAACGAGCTTTCAACCTCCGTATATTTACTTAAATAAAGCAAATCAAACATATTAGCTAGGTTGATACTAGTATTTCGATCTGGCTAAAGATCTCATCAGAACCCGAAGTTTTAGAAAAGCTAGAGCCTCCATAATAGGCAGAACTTTAACAAAAAACCTATTAATAATCAATTTTGCTCCATTTTTGTCTTCTTAGTAATCAAGCACGTGGTTAGGTCTTTTCCTCATTATTTCATTTTTCGTATTCCTACGTTTCGTCGGTTTTTTCCGACATCCTCAGGGATTCGTTTTTTATTAAATAATTAGTCTTCTTGTCAAATTTACATAATTTTTAAAAAATACACATCTCAGATTTTATACGACATTTAATGACCCTATGGGGAATGGGACCGGTTCTGCGTGTGCCACAGGATCGGTCCCTTCATGCCAGAGACCGGTCCTCTGCTAAAGCCTACCCTATGTAAACAACTGGCAACTTTAACATTAGCTTGTCATATGAGGTGGTCATTTGTCCTGCTTTAAACCACATAGGACTACCAAAGATGGGCATACCACAAGACTGTCGCAAAAGGCCCATGTCGTATAAAATAAACGAAAACTAAACAACTTCCAATGCGTAAAATTTTGGAAAACTGGCTTTTTCTTGTTATTAAGCATTCTTGTTAAGTGGCATGTCCTCCCTTTACCAGTCACAGGATTGGTAATTTAAGTACAATTGACACTGCTTAACCCACTTCAGTATTAAATTATACCAGTCCTGTGATAAGTCCTTCTTTAACCAGTCACTTTTATGCCAATTGACTCCTGATTCCCCATAGGGGAACGACACAAAACAAATTTAATTAATTAAAAATAAATGCAAAAATAAATCTCGAAAAATAAAAAATATCACAGTTGAATTATTCTTATAGCTTAGATCACAGTTGGAGTAGACGCCATACAAAGTCCAATTGGTTCAGGAGTTCAAAAAAAAGAAGTTATTTGGCGGACCCTATATATAAAATAATTTTGCTGATTTAAGCAAATTACTCATTTTCTCATTTTCTTAATATTTACAAAAAAAAAATCTGATAATTTTAGCAGTTTTTTCGGCATCCTAATTTTTAACAAATTTTTAGTAGATTTTTATGATATTTTTACAGGTTAATTTAAGTTAGTAGAAAAGTTAGTAAAACATCTTGTAAATAAAGTATACTATTTTTCAGAACAGTTTTTGCTAAAATTGTGTTTTCAGCTAGTATTTTAGTTTTATTTACACTGATAGAATTATCCTTCATGACATTAATGAAACAATTTCATAGAATTTTTTACTTAGATTAAATGAAGAATTTCATTATATAAAAGAAATTTTATTAATATTACGAAATTTTTCATAAACTTTTTTTCATTAAATTTCATAGCTTCGTAAAAAAAAATCACTGGATTTCATAAAATATCTGTTTATAAATTTAACGAAATTTTTTTTTTTAAAGCTATGAAATTATTTCAAAGACTTGATTTTTATATTTTTTCATAAAATTTCATTATTTCATTAAATTTCATCATACATGTCAAACTTTAGTTTTTAGATTTAATTCTCATGTGTTACGATTTCAATGCCGCCTTTTCTTAATTTTGGACTTCATTGGCTTAGTGCCAATGCATTTTTCAAGATTTTTATTAATTCGAAGAACTACTTAATAATAAAAAGTTTTATGAAACTTGTATCATAAATTCTATAAACTACTCATTGTCGGAATGATTTATTTGTTTTATAAAGGTTTTCATTCATTTTACAAACATTTCACTTTAATGAAACCTGTTTCATAGATTCTATTAAAAGTTTCAATTGACGAGTTCCAGTGGCAAACTTCATTAAAGCTATGAGGAAATGCATTACTGAAGTGAAGATAATTCTCTCAGTGTAATCAGCACTTAACTGTTTTGAACTAATATTTTACTAATATTTTACTAATGTGTTACTAATTTATTTTGCTAAAAAAAAATTGTGCTGATAAGCACATTAAAAGTGTGGACGAAAACCAAATTGAAAAATATACGCAGAATGGAGTAGATGTCGTGGCATGTCAGGGCTTGTTCATAAGCGATTTCAGATTTGTATACCATTTCGAAAACATAATTCTATCTACATATCGAATAATTTATCATCTAGAATAAAAACCATATCGACATTTAAAAAATTTGGCAAAAACTGAAAAAGAGTATTTTTTCCCCCATATAACTAAACACAGTTTCAATTTTGAATCGATTTGCGGCACGATTTTTCTTTATTCGATTGGAATCAAATTTCATATATATTATTTATATATAGAAAGGAAACAAACCCGATCCATCCCAAAAATCGCATTTAGATTTTTTAGAACACTCCCTAATATATAGTATAGTTTAGTCAAATTTGTTTTAAATATTATGTAAAAATAATAAACAATTTCAATATCCGTTTTTCTTAAAAAAAAAACTCAAATCAGCACTTTTGAGCTTAACAAACACATTAAAAATTTGTCTACCTCAAAATGATAAACACTACGTGTCAAAGCTCCGGTTTATGTGAAGTACGTGTAAATTTAACAATTTTCTATGCAATAATTTGTCAATGAATAATTTCTAAACAAACAAAAAAGAAAATTTTATTAGAACTAAATGTTCTTCACAAGAAATTACTCAATGAATACAATAAGTCGGGTAACTCGTACATGGCAACTAGTGCTGGTAAATTCGATTACTTTTCAATACTCGATACTATTTGATATTTTCAATTTGGATACTCGATAGTACTCAATACTTTAAACGGATACTACTCAATACTTTAAACGGGTTTTAAACTTAAATTTCTCTTCAATTTTTTTCATGTAATTTTACACTTTTATTGAAAATTTTAATTTTAAAAATATATTTTTAAACTTTTTTACAAACTATTCTATGGTGATATAGTTTTGCAACATTTTTCTTTAAACTAGTATTAAATATTATTAGATTATTTATTAGGACAATATCCTAATATAGAAATATAGAGTATGGCCTCGAACTTGAATAATTTTCTTTTTCATTGCACAATTAAAGGTCGAAAAACATAATTTTTATTTTTAATAAAAACTAAACAAAATATAAATAGGAGAGAAAAACAAAAAACGTGTATTGAATATCCAAAGAGGTGGACCTTGCACATAACAAACAAGTTTTCAATTTATTTTTGATCAATGGTTATAATCTTGAACTTCAAGCTCATATGTATATTAGTTCTCATGTAGTGAGTAAATTAGTTTATATGAATGTTTGATGTTTGGCATGTGATTGTTACCGCTTTCAAAACGTGTTCTGATGATGAGAACCTAGAAAATTCCCGAAATAGATCTATCAACACATTCCTGAAAGGGTCAAATAATAAATTTGAAAACAAAAAAAAAACTTTATAGATTATTTGTTAAGAAAATATCCTAATAAAGAAATATAGAGTATGGCCTCGAACTTGAATAGTTTTCATTTATTTTAATGGAGTCTCATTGTTGTATTGTTTTTGTGTCCAAAATACAACTCTGAAAATAACGAGTACTAGTTACTTTTAAGTATTGAGTACCCAAATATAAGACAAATACTTGATACTCGATACCCAGTACTCATTCTTTTACCAGCACTAATGGCAACCTTTTATGAAGACAACTACCAATCAACCGAACCACCACCATCCATTATGTAGTATTTATTTAAAATCCCCACTTGAAACTATTTTAAAAAAGCCAATATGGTATCATTACACTGTGCACAATAATGTTGCCATAGAAAAGCTTTAACAATTATTTTAACATTCATACGACAGTGACTACGACTACGACGACAATGAGTTCAAATTGACTAAAGTCTAAATATAGTCAATATAAGGAATACACTCGGAAAATTGTGGACATTGCTAACAAATCACTTTAGAGAATTTCCCGTTTATTTCAACGTCTTATTTTTCGCTGGTCTTTAATTTTGATAAAATTTGGTGAGTATGTTTGGCAGTGAAAACTGTGGCAACCCTGAAGTTTTGAAATATTGAAAAATGAGGGGTTGTAGGAGGGACATCATGAAAATAACTTTCGTTGTGTGAAGGATATTGAAAAAAATCATTTTGCATAGTTAGGAATAGTGAACACTTGGGTTCAGAAATTTAATAAATACAAAAATTTTAATTTTTTTAAACATTGTCTTTTATTAACAGAAAAAAATTGCTTTTATTTTTTTAGAAATAACTAAACACGTGTTCTAAAAACTATGAAAATTTCAGAGTGGAATCTCTACTACTTTTTGAGATATCTGTACTAGGGGGGGGGGCGATTACGTAGACGTATGGTCTAGTGGACTTTTTTGCTCAGTACAATCCCAAGAATCAGAAACGCGAAGCGCCCATTAAGATGTTCAAATCGCCCCCACCCTAATCTGTACATACCAGAATTTAAATGATTTTTCTAAAAAAAAAAAATAATATAAAAAAAGACTTTCCAGACAATTTTTAACTTTTTCCAGACTTTTTCAGATATCGCCAAATTGAGTAGAGATTCCGCTTTTCAGAGTGATTAAAACACGTAAAAAAAAAATTGAAGGGACTTTTTTTCCAAAAATTAATTTTGATTTTTTTTTATAATTTTTGCTATTCTTTAAAAAATAAAAATATTTTTTTCAATAGTTTTTATAAAACAAAAGTTATGGGCTTTTGAATAATGTCTCAACCCCTTATTTGGCGACATTTTAAAGATTTAGGGTTGCCACAGTTTTCAAAATTTAAAACTAAAAAACTTGTTTTAGAAATTTGTGTTTACTACTCAACCTACTCTCCGAATTTGATAAAAATTGGATACTATTAAAATATTAGTCGTTGAAGTTATTTATCGACTGTTTTAACCACATTGTAAGTTTTTACTACATTTATTTATTGTTTTTTTTTTTGACAATTAAAAATGAATACAATTTCTGTTAGTTTGACTGCAATTTCACAGGTTCACGGTAAAAATGCCTAAAACCGTCATTATCAGTTGATTGATTTTAGTTATTCCTAAAATTCTTTGAGTGCATAACTAGTTGTCTCGTGTTATTTTTACATGCAAAAACGTACTTAATGAAAGCAAAAAAAATAAAATATAAAATATAAAACAAAAAAACTTTAAATCTACTTATCTTGAAAAGTTTTGCTACGTGATTTGTCGCTCATTTTGAATACTAAGGATTTGAAAGTATTTATTTTATAAATAGCTAAAAAGCACTTAAAATGGGTAAAACTACATACAATTTAGATACGGTACTACCATGTATGTCGTATGCATGCATAGTTACGGCATTTGAAGTTCAATGTTCATATTATTGTTCGAAAATGTTTTGATATCTATTTTTTTCTATTCAAATGTTGCAATAGCTTGAGTATTTAAGATACGCAGGGTTTAAAGTTTTAATTTTTTATTCTGTTGATAAGAAAATATTTATTGTTGTCATTGGTCAAAACGTTTCAAGAGCTATTAATAATGCTAAACATTGGCAAATGTTGCTTTCCAAGGCAACTGTCCATCAAAAAAAAAGTATATCGCAGCAATGCCAAACTAACAGTATTTGTTCTCCTAACTACAATAAGCAAACCAAACATGGAACTACTTTTTAAATTTTTCAAAATAAAATGGGCGAAGTAGGCGTGGTTTAATATTGACATATTTAGCGCTCATTTTTAGTACATTAATTATTATTCTTTAACTAAATATATTTGGAAATTGCTTGAAATATGACTATACTAATATATTTTTTTATCAAGAATTTGAAAAAATTTAAAATTTTAAAAAACTCAGAAGCAATTCCGAATATTTAGAGTAATACAAAATCAATGTAGCTACGAATCGCCCAAAATGAGAGTATTCAAATTTGTAGTAGTTTTTAAAAAATTGTTAAAAAATTTAGATACATATCAGCAATTCAATGCAATGAAAAAAAAACCTAAAAACCGGTTATTGTAACCGGGTTTTAAATAAAAAAACCGAAAACCAGATTTGTAAAAATTTCGGTTTTTTCAAGTATTTCGAAACCGGTTTTACAAACATGTGCAACTCTTTTGTATACGTTGGCGGTAAGGTTTTTTTTCACGGACTTTTTTATTTTCCTGGACGAGGGGAATTTTTTTTCGAATTCAGAAGCAATTCCGAATATTTAGAGTAATACAAAATTCAATATATCTACAAATTGGCCAAAATAACAATATTCACATTTGTAGTACTTTTTTAAAAATTGTTAAAAAATTCAAATATCAGCAATTCAAAGCAATTTAAGAAAACCTAAAAGCCGGTTATTCGAACCAGTTTTTAAATAAAAAAACCGAAAACCAGTTTTTAAAAATTTCAGGTTTTTTTCAAGTATTTGAAACCGGTTTTACAAACAGGTCAACTCTTTTGTATACGTTGGCGGTAAGGTTTTTGTTTTCCCAGACTTTTTTATTTCCCGGGACAGGGGCAATTTTTTTTTCGAACTTTCCCGCTCAATACAAATTAAGAATGTTCTTTTTCGGATGGCTGAATTTTTGATATTTTTTAACAACTTGTGGAAAGAAAACGGCAATAGATTTTAATAATTTTTTAATTCTGTTTTTTTGTATTTGTTTGCACAAATCATCAAGAAAAATATAAAATTAATAATTTGTCAATAAGTGGGCTGTTTGAAAAGTTATCGGCCTCCAAAGTAGTATCTGAAAGCTAAACTGAAAACGGGGAGTTGGTTAGTATAAATGCCCTTATTGTTCCATGCTCAGTCATAAAAAAAAAATTCATTTATCGAAATGGCGGCCGTTTGAAAATGAAAAATCGATTTTTTACCAATTATTTTGTAGTCTAGTGTAAAAAAACAATAATAAAATTTTTTTACAGATGATTGAGCATGGGACGATAGCTACGTTAATTCTCGTTGATTAAGCCCTATATCATAAATATCGGTTCAGTAGGACTTGAGAAACCCTGTGTAGCAGTTTGAAAAACTTGGTTTCGAGAAAAAACGCGTTTAAGTTTTATGTTCAATTTTCTGGCACACAATGAATGCCTTATTTAGGCAAAATCATTGCTTCGCAAAAAAAGCTGTATCTCCCAAACTATTTCGAATTAAGAGAAATGCTTTTAGCATAAGATTTTTAAATATCTAAGCTAAAAAAATATGCAAAAAAAAAAATTCCAAACTAGAAGACCACCCCATAACTAAATTTAACATAATTTGTGCATACAAAAATTAGACTTTTATTATAAAAATAAATGCATTAACGCCATAGGACATTAACGCATAAGAACTGTCAAATAATTTATTTAAAAAGCTGAAATTAGGAATCCTGGTAGAATATTTTTGGAATTGTTTTAAGTTACGACGAAATGTCATATATTCGTGCAGTCTTAAAATCGGAGTTCTGTCTTGCTTCATCTATAAAATTTCCTCTTTTAACGATTATTGTGTGGAAAGTCACACTACCAGGTTTAATTAATTTAGACAAATTCAGAACCTTTTCTAATTTAGAAATGTTGAGGTTAAGAAGAAAAATAAACGTTTTTCTCTAAAAATTATAAACGCTATTAATTTTTAAATCAGACTAGACTAGTTTCGGCCTCTTTTTATGGACAGGCGTCATCAGTGACTTTCCATTTAAATTCTATTATTATTTGTGTATTTATAAATGTCAGATTGTCTCTATATGATAAATTTTTCAGCAAACTGCTGCTGTAAGAATCAAACCTCCGCTCTTCTTACATTACAAACGTAACAATACCAAGTTATGACCGTCCTTTAGTTTTTTCGTTTTTATTTTCATACAAATTTGAATTTTTAGTTTTAAACATTTAACATTTTTTCTTACAAGCTTCATACGATTTTAAATTAACAAATTACAACTTGTATTTAATACAAAAAATATTAATAAAAATTTTAAATTTCCATTTTGATGTTAAAATATTAAAACTTATTTATATTTCTTAATACACTAAAAATACACTTTTTTTTAAGTAGGCCATTTTTGACCGAAATCATTTAACATATATTTTGGACAAAATTAACCCTCAGATGCTCTTGATGTCTTGTGTTAACATAACACAACATATTTTTAAAGTTTTTTCAACGATGGGTATTTTTGACACCAAGAGCATCTAAGGGTTAATTTAGTCCAAAATATATGTTAAATGATTAAAGTTCTGGTTTTAGCCAGGTTTGTAAAAAAAAAAAGGATTTAAATACTTTTTGTTCAAATATATATAAATTCTCGCAGTAACTTCTTTGACCTTAATGCGGCTCGGCAAGGGTTAACATTGTTTAATATGTCCAAAACTTTTGACACAGAATCTTCAAATATTGTGTTATACTATTTTACATCACGTTTTTTAAAATTCAAAAGTAGTAAGAAAATCTTCAACGTTTTTTGTAAATTGAAATTGAAATTGTGGGGTCTCTTGGGGCCACATGAGTTAATGATGTCCAAAATTTTTTATTTTCAACCTTAAGTCATGATGATAAAAAAAAAACCACAAACGGTCCAAAAGTAGCTAATTTTCGATTTTAAATATTTTATGACAACAAATAAGCTAAAAATTACCAAAACACACAATTTCCTCGAAATTTGCAAAAAAATTAAATCGTTGCCCTACCCAAGTGTGACAGGGGATATTTTTAAAAATTTTTATTTTCGATCTCGAACATGTTTTAAACAAGTCACTGGAGTCCAAATCTCAATTTTTGCGATTTTGGTGAAGAAATTTTTTTAAAATTTGAAATTGCAGATTTGAAAAAAAACCCAAAAATTTTGTCCGTTTTTGACATCACATTAGGACAAAAAAAAAAAAACTTCTTCCACATTTCACAAATTTGAGTCTTTTAAGTAAAAAAAATATATTTCAGTAATAAATTTCAAAAATTTTTAAAATGTGTGCTCGAATTTCTCGGTCAAGTAATAATTGCCACCTTAGTGGTCTGGGGCATTATTTATTACTGGGCTAGTTTTTAACCAATTTTGTGTTTTTATACCTTTTTAAAAACATAATTGTGTCTTCATTTCGATTAATTTACCTTCTTGGGTAAAAACTTTTACGACATTTAAAACTAAAAAAAAGTGACGTTCGCCTTGTATTCCGGTTTCTAAACTTTAAGGCTGTTCCGGGTCGGGAAGGCGTAGTCCGATTGAGCTAAAACTTTTACAATAGCATTTTTATACTAAATGACACAATCTTAGACCTGAGCACCTATAAAAATCGAAGATCGATTTTATAAAACCACTCTAGTAAACACGACATGTTTTATTTACTAAATTTTGTGAAAATCATTAAAAAAAAAAAAATGTTGTTAGGGTAAATTTTTTGGATTTTGTGGTAAAAATTTGATGATCAATTTTTAGCACTTTTAAAGTGCAACTTTAATGTTACCCAAGTTGGGAATATTTACTTTAATTCCGAGCAAACTTAATACAATTTGAAAATGTTCTACTCCCTAAGCTTTCTTCATCATAAAATTCATTCTAATCTCTAGAAATTATCAAACTGAAATATATTTTTTTTTAAGTTGATGTTTATGTTTCAATAAAAAAAAACCTCAAAGTTTATCTTTAATGCAACAGACTTAAGTTTAATAACATGCAAAACGAAGTTATTTAAAAACTCAATAAACAGAAGACAGAGATCTAAAGGAAACAACAAAAACAACATAAATACGTTACAAAAACAATAAACAATCTTAAAAATTACATTGTAAATGTATTCCATCCATTCCATCCCCAACCCATTTGTGTGTGCACGCACTAATAAAACATCTTAAATAGACATTTTGATGTCATTTTTATATTTGTGGCATAAGCTTTTCAATATAAAAATCAACAAAATGACAAACTTTTTAAAAATCCTCAAAAATGACACACGCAAAGCGAAACACCTTTAGGCCTTTTCTTGCTTTGTTTCTGCAATTTCTGTTATTTTTATGGGCCTGCTGCCAGGGGAAGTATCAAAATACAATAAAAGCACTGACATTAAAAACCAAATATTATTTTTGCGAAAATAAATGTAAAAATTTATACAATTAGAAATTAATATTATGTTCCATACAAAAGAAAAACAGTCATAAATTTGTTATTTTTATATATTATTTTGTCAAATACATCATAAACCAGCAAACAAACCAAATAACTTGATATTGTATCACCTCCTTAAAGGAATAATATTATTAATATTATTGCACTATGGGCTACAATATGTAGAAAACTGTGTTATAGATTTTTTTCTGATTGTTTAAGTTGATTTTTTTTTTAACAAATTAGAAACAAATTAATATAATGTTCGTATGACCTGTAGTGCGATTCAGTAATTTTTGACGATCCGAAAATCACAAAATATATCGACAACTTTTGTTGTTTGCACTAACGATTAAGTGATTCACTATGTACGCCTTAACCCTCTAACTGACAAACGATGTTTTGCAACGAAATTCATACCATGTGCTCCACTCGAAAAACAAATAATAAGTTCTTCAACAAAATTGTTTATCGTTGCCTAATTTAGGCGATATGAGCAAAAATATTTTAGGGTGCATTTTAAAAACTAAAGCATATAAAAGAAAAGTTTTGAACACAAATTATTTATCTTACCAAGATATAACCACACTCCAAAAACTATTTTTTTTTCTGCTCCTATTTAAGAAGATATTACGATTTTCGCTTTTTGGAAAAAGCGAAATTAGGCGAAAAGTATTGAAACTTCAATTTATATTGTTCAAACTTCAACGCTTTGCTATTAATACTTAATGTCTTCCTTCTGCCAAATTTTATAAAAATCCGTCTATTAGTTTATAAGTTAAGATGATGTCCTTTAGAGGACTCTTGATAAAATCCTGTGAGTCCTTGGACCAAAGTTAGGACTTATTATTAAAGATAAAGCTTCAATATTACTTGTATTTTATTATAAAGAGTTTTAAGTCAACTTACATTGTTTTTTTTAGATTTTTGAAAACTATTTTGTTTCAAAAATAATTAGTTTTTGAAATTTTACGAATTTTTGAATTTGAAGCTTTCTCGCTTCCAAACCGTGGACGGCACACAATTTGTTCTCAAAATATTTACCAAATTTAGTTTTCTGTTGGAATATATTAATTTCTAAGTATAAAACGCTCATTTGACGAATTTGTGGTAAATTTTATGAAGACTGCCCCTTAGAGCGTTAACGATAGTCGAGAAGTCTATTTTTCTATGTAAAAATTTAACTTTTTCTCGATTGAATAAACAACACAAAAATTGTTGTCGTTTATATAACAACAACAGCTGACTTTAACAATAGCGAATATCGTTTAAAAATGTTCATGAAAAAAAAATCGTTAATTTTGTTGTTTACTTTTTTAAACAATTCGATTATCGTTAAAAGAAATTACTGAATCGCACTACTGCAGTGCGATTCAGTAACTTGTTTTAACGACAATCGATAATCGAAAGATTGTCAGGTAACAATGTTCATACACCCATAAAAAAGATTGGTTAGAATTCGGTCGAAACCATTAAAATTTATTTGATATGAAGTTATTTTATTTGGAACTACCAATAATCGATTTATAAAGCAAAAATACTGTACTGGAATTTAAAAAGAGGGAAAAGGAACTAAAAAATCAATTTATTTATCCAATTATTGGTATTTTCAATCAACTTTCAAATAAAATTCAATTAGTAATTATCTACGGTAGCAGCAACCATTTATTTTGTAATATTGCAAGAGAATTGCTTCCATTGATGAAATTTTTTAAAAAAATTTCTATAATCAAAAGTGGTTGCTGCAAATACGGAATTTGCAATCAAATATGCCACTAAATTAGAGGTTCAGCAGTACCAACCGAATTGTGGATTGCATTGTTAATAAAGGGTGATTTTTTGCGAGCTTTCGGATTTGATTTAAAAAGAAAACACATAAAATTTAGAGAAATGTAAATGTATGAAATTATTATTTGAGCCGATAGAACGATCTATATAATTCAATGTTTAAAGATGATTTCAAGTAAATGTTGACCGCGGCTACGCCTCAAATGGTTCATACGCTGGGTTCAAAAGTAGTAAGCAAATCTTCAACGTTTTTTGTTAATTGAAATATATATGTGTGGGGTCTCTTGGGGCCTCTGGTCCACATGGGTTAATGATGTCCAAAATTTTTTATTTTCAACCTTAAGCCATGATGATAAAAAAAAACAACAAACGGTACAAAAGTAGTTAATTTTCGATTTTAAATATTTTATGACAACAAATAAGCTAAGAATTACCAAAAAACACAATTTCCTCGAAATTTGCAAAAAATTAAATCGTTGCCCTACTCAAGGTGGGTTCAATTTTGTCAACAATCGGCCGGAATCTCACGAATAAATTCTTTAATATTGGCTTCCAGTGCGTCAACCGTTGCTGGCTTGTCCCTGTAGCCATGAGCGTGCAATAAACTTTTCATTGAACTCGCCTCTCAATTGGGAAATTTTTTCGCGTGCTGTGTGGCATGTGGCACCGGCTTCTTGAAACCACATGTCACCCAAGTTCAGTTCCTGCCTTCGTCGTATTTGAAAGAGTACGGTCCAATGATGCCACCGGCCCATAAGCCATACCAAACAGTGCATATTTGGGGATGCATTAGCAGTTCTTGCAATGCTTCTGGCTTCTTCACACCAAATACGTCAATTTAGCTTGTTCACATATCCATTCAACCAGAAATGAGCTTCGTCGCTGAACATATTTTGCACTTTCTTAACCGAGTATGAATTTTGATAATAAAATTCAATAATCTGCAGGCGTTGTTCGTTTGTAAGTCGATTCATGGTTAAATTATAGACTAAACTGAATATGTGGCACGAAAACAGCTGAGCTGCCTAAAACAGTGTTGCCAAAAAGAAAGTTGCTAAAAAATCACCCTTTTCAACAATGGTATTGTTGCTATTGGTAATTTCAGACAATGTTTATTTTCCTAACAAAATATTTAAATTTAAATTTAGCACTTAACAATTATATGTGTTTGTGGTGTAGTGGGTAGAAAGTTTGCCTTGTACTCTGAACTTCCGAGTTCAAAAAGCAAACAAAATATGTTTTTTTAATTAATATAAAAAAAAATATTCAAATGTTTAATGAAATAAGGCAATGAAAATTAAAAGTGATTGTGGTGCAATCAGTAGAACAGGACAGAGGACTATTTATTAATCTGAAGGCCATGGGTCAATACCAGAAAAATCAAAAAAGTTTTTTAATTTCACTAAAATTTTGAGGAACTTTATAATATTTATTTGGAATGTAATATTGGGTTAGGCAACTGAATATTAGCTTTTACGACTAAAAATATAATTTAATATTACGATAGTTGTCGTAACCGCCAGAATTCGATTGTCAACAAATTAGGTTGACACAACTGAGACTTTTTCCTGAGTGTAGTATTTCTAGAGAGCTATTTGTTAGGTTAAGTCACAAACTCAATGAGAATATCTTTTATAGTCTATATAAAAAGATATAACATTTAAAATATCAAAGAAAACAAAAACAAAAAAAAAATATACCAAAAATAATACATTTTTACAAAATTTAACAATTCATATTCGCTGTAAAACAAAATGGCAATACCTAATATTGTATTAAGCGATATACAATTATATATGAAATCATGCTTAATAATATATACCATATGTAGTAATATCTTCGGTAACATCAATCGATATATATTTAGATATTAATATGTATTTGACCATATCAAAAATTTTCGAAAAACCAAATCCAATATTAAATTATATATGATCAAATGCGCCATGACATATATCCATATTATTTTTTAATAATATTATATTAAACAAGATATGATTATATATGAACGTTTTTACTCAGAAAATATAATCTAGCCAAGAATTTCTGATTGTATATGGCACATAAAATAATATAAAAGAAAACATATTTTTGGATATGATAATATATGGCACCGAATATAAAAAAAACATTAAATCAGAATTCCACATATAATCACATTTTATCAGATATAATTTAACCAAATTAAATTTATTTGAAACTAAATGTTTTTTCACGGCAAGTTAGCATTTGCAAAGTGAGAAAAGTTCAAATATAATTGTATTTATTTTTAAATTTATTTTTAAATTAACATAACACATTTTAAATTGAAATAACACATTTGATTTGAAATTAATTATAAAGAATGAAATAATGCATGAATGTCAATTTAGAAGTTTCTATATAAACTACATGTCTCATGAAAAATTAAAAATAACGAGATATAGTTGTATTAAATAATATAAAATAATATAGAACCCTTTTTAGTCGGGTCGGGCTACTTTAATTTTGTTAAAAGTAAAGGGTATAATACAATCGATATCTTGTAAATTTAAATATCTTAGATTTTAAGCCCTCCATCGCAAGGCGTCATGCATTTTTTCCCACACTGTTTTTTTACAAAATTTTTTGGAATTTAAGACAAATTTTATTTAGAACGAAAGTTAGCTCTTTAGAACTGCTAAAGTCTCTTTAGCCTTTCTAAAGAGTTTTTTTTACTTTAGTTTTAAATGTCAAATGTAATTTTTTAAAATTTGATAGAGAGAATATTAGTGGACGAAAAATAAGGAAAATTTTCACTAAACTAAGGAAACTTTTATTCACAAAGTGAACGAAAATTTTCTTAGAATAATTGACAGCTTTTTTTGAAATTTCGTCACAAAGTGAATGAAACTTTTAATAAATTAAAGGACAGTTTTCATAAAATTATGAAAACTTGCATTAACTTAATGAAAAGTGGAACTTTATTGCATTAATACAAAAATTCATTAATATCATGCAGATAATTCTCTCTATGTAGGAACATTTTCAGATATCAGCAAAACAAAGCGATTTATAAAAACCGGAAACCCCGGTTATTCGAACCGGTTTTTATGTAAAAAAAAACCCGAAAACGGGGTTTTAAAAAATAAGGTTTTTTAAGTATTCGAAAACCGGGTTTTTAAATAGTTCCAATATTTGACAACTCTACCTAGTATTGAAATAAAATATTTTTTAACCTACTCCCATCTCTGGATAATAATATAATAAAATGCAACGATTGCAATCGCTAAAAACCTTTTCAACTTTGAAGACCTGCCCACTTTAAAAGAGGCGTGGCCGCCAAAAAACAATTGCACTAATCAACTCAGCGAAGTGGATGCATAATTTTGGATCCATTTCGGTTAAAATTTGTTATGCCAAAACTTATTTTTTGCAGTTAAATATTGCAATTTTGGTCTTAAGTGTTTTTCGTTTGTATCTAGAATAGTTTTAGAGAAAATTCATATATTTAAATTTTTTATTGCAAATTCAAAACTGATTTTTGCAAAAACTGCTCTGTTGTAGATTTAGGTTTTTATCGCAAAATTGTTCTGAGATAACGCAAATACAAAAAAAAGTGTTAGAGATCCTTAACACGAAGCGTGCATAGAAAAATAATTCAATACAAGTACAGATCGGTTCATACTCTGTTTGCAAATTATCGAATTTACTAATTTTTTTTTACGAAAAAATATTATTCTTGCCTATAGTGCTATTGCAAATATCCTTATATTTTTCTAAGGAGGAAATTGCGCATTAAACTGCATTTTTATGTTTTTATATCTCATTATTTTGATGTACATAAATATGTTTTCTTTTTGACAATTTATTCCTTTGGCATTTATTATGGTTCATCATTTTTATCCTTAATGCGTTCATTTTCACATGTAAAGCGTGTCACTTTTTGGCCCCCCATCCACCTTCATTGTTGGTTCGTAAATTATATTGACAGTTATACTAAACATTTATTGTTTCTTTTTTGAGGTTATGTATTTATCGTATAAGGATTACTTTTAACACTGTTGTATGTATTTTGATAGTAATAAAGTAAAATTCTCTTCTGTATAACCTATTAAAAGTAATATCCTTAAATAGGAATTTTAAGCATCCATCACTTAATGTTTTGTCTTTATATTTTAACAGAACAAATTTATCATAAATTTGATTTTATATACACAATTTAAGTGTCCAAACATGACAAATTTGTGGTTAATTTTTATATCTAATGAAAATGGATTATAATTTTTTGTAATATTGAAATAAGGATAAGAAGGAAATTAAAATTCATTTAATGCATTAAACAATTACTTACAGGAATTGTATGAAAATTCCCTAAATTCTTGTAACTTTTTACTCATGAAGTTTATAAAATACTTTAATTTTTGAAACCTCTGTCTAACCAAAGTATATAAAGACTAATGAAGAACCAAGGTACTCAACGTCTGTTAAATTTTATATGCCAACTAGTTTTAAGAGAAACTGGGTTTTAGAGGTTTTTTAAAGGCATATTTTTTATTATAAAAATTGTGTGTTAATTATACAAAATGTAGAGTACATTAAACAACACAAATTAATTTTAAAATTTTATTAAAATTTCATAAAAGCATGAAAATTAATTAAGAGCAACACTAATAACACATTTTTTCGAAATTTTCTGAAAACCAGTTTAGAATTTTAGAAGAGAGCGTTGGATACTGGTTGGTCTAACTATATAAAACTTTCAACTTTTTGCAACGTAAAGGAAATTAACTTAATATCCTGCATCATGTAAAAAATAAAAAAAATAAACCCATAAACAAGTTCCTCAATATTGTTAACAAAATAAATTGAATACAATATTTTCCAAACCGAAATAGAATTTACATCATGTTTGTTGTTCGACCAAACATTCTGGCAGTTGTCAACTCTTTGTAGTTAAACTTGTGCCAGTAGAAATGAAGTCTAAACCAAATGTTGCCCCAACAATGACTCCGAAGATATACATACATTTATAATAAAGATGTTAAGAAAATAAAAACATTAAAACCTTGACATTGCAGTCTTTATTTTGAATCAAAATGAAATGTTTAATATACTTGGTAACTACAACATACAATATTCCATACACTCTTTAAGTACATGTCTAACAAATTGCATTATGCAGCCACTTGGTGTGTGAATTTATAGAGAGTGGTCAGTTTAATAGGGACACTACGGGCAGGGACCACCTCCCTGATCGGATTTTTTTATAAAAGGGTCAATTGCCACTGTTTAGACGTCTTGTGATGTGTCCCAGGACAAAATCAGAAACATATTTCACCTCACTGACCTAAAGGAACGTGTTACCAAACTAACCAAAATTAGTCAAAATTTAAGAATAAAAAATATCACCTTTTCACTTTTAATATAATCAATGAGCAATTTTCTCTCGACTGAAAATTGAGTAGTCGAAGTTGTCAATTGCCACTTTTTAGACGCCTTGTGATGTGTCCCAGGACAAAATCAGAAACATATTTCACCTCACTGAACTAAACGAACGTGTTACCAAACTAACCTAAGTTAGTCAAAATTTAAGAGTACAAAAAATATTCCCTTTTCGCTTTTAATATAATCAATGAGCGATTTTCTCTCGACTGAAAATTGAGTTCTCGAAGTTGTCAAAAAGAATTTAAAAAAAATCTAAAATTACGAATAAAAAAAATCGTAGTAAAAGTGCGATGAAAATAATTCATTTTTTTTTTAATTTTCTGAGAGATGCGACTTATCAAAAAATAAAATATTTATTAAAAATAATTAATTCTTAAGTGTGTACAAAGCGTTAAAGTTTGAAATTATAAATCAAATTGTCAAAATTTTAACACGCAGCCGATGAAGGGTTACAAATGGGTTAATGTTAAACATTTTAAATTATTATCTCATTATTGGCACGTCATGATATATTTTGACCAAACTTTTGTAAATATATAAAGCAATGCTTAATTAAGAAATATTTGTATATTTTTCCCCCTAAAGCACACTCTTGTGGAAATATTAGCTACCAAATTAAAATTTTGTATAATTTTAATATAATTAATTATAAAAAATAAAAATTAAGTTTTTTCGACATTTAATTGTGCAATGAAAACGATAAATTATTCAAGTTCGAGGCCATACTTTATATTTCTTTGTTAGGATATTGTCCTAGCAAATAATCTATAGAGTTTTTGTTTTCAAATTTATTAATTGACCACTTTCAGGAATGTGCTCATAGATCTATATCGGGAATTTCTAGGTTCCCTTCATCAGAACACATTTTGAAAGAAAAGTGGGAAAACTATATGAATGTTTGATGTTTTGCATGGGATTGTCACTTCATTCTTACATTCCTGAAAGTAGTAAATTAATAAATTTGAAAACAAAAACTCTATAGATTATTTGTTATTACAATATCCTAATTAAAAAATAAAGAGGTTGACCTCGAACTTGAATAATTTTTTCATTTTTAATTTTGTATAATTTTGTGAACAAATTTTTATTAAAAAATATAAGAAAAATTTCGGCCGCTTATTGAATTCATTGTCTACCTACGGACTGTTCTTTGAATTTGACACTCAAAATCGCATCTAATGAGCACATTAAAGATTTGTCAAATTTGTCCATAATGCCTTAAAATACTGACAAAAATCATTTTCTGGCTGAAGTCTTCCGTCTGACGCTACATTTTTATAAGTTTAGTAGTATTTTAATAAAAAAACAGATATTATTTATGTTTTGAGCGAAAGCAGAATAAATTTTGCAATATTTAAGACTTTGTGTATTTAAAAATTTCATCGTCCGATCCGTCAGATTTTCAAAAATGGTATACAATCTATGAACCACTTTGTAGCAGAGAAATATGTTTTAATTTTTTTTTTTCAAAAATATAAAAGATTAGACTTTTTTTTATTTTTAAATAATTTTTGAAAAATGCCCCATCAAAGAAGTTAAAGAAATTGTTTTTTTTTTTTTTTAAATAATTATTTGCCAACTCTGGATAAAAATTTTCACAATTTTTGTATTCACTATTATTGTGAAGAGGTTATTTCATTTTAGGATTTTCAAAACACAATTGTCTTTATCCAGTAAAAAAAAAATATAGGCGTTTAAATGAACTGGATTGAAAAATTAAACAAAAAAATTTTAAAAATTAAACAGTTTCCACTGACAAGGATCTACAGATTTTAATGCAAGATATCCAAAGAGAAACAAAATACGTTTTTTAGCTGCCTATACTCACGTTTTATGGTGGACACCTTTTTAAAACTTCTATAACGTTTCATTGAACTTTATGCTATTTTTCAAAAATATAATATTATATTTAAAGGAATTTAAAATTAATTCTTTCCGGCTGGAAATACCATCAAATTTCAAGAAAAATAAATTAAATTTACGATTTTTAAAACATTTTCTTTATGGGAATTTAAAATATAATGTCAAAAATGTATAATTTACTTTTCAGGCAAGATCCCGGGATTCTTGAAATACAATTCCCTCCTTTTGGGAAAATCAAATAGTACCATATTTTGCATTCCCTACTTGCGTTTAAATCTTACTACTTCGGTTTTCAAGTGCATACTTAACCAGTCAAATTATATGTATGTCCACGAATAACTACACTGAGAGTATTACACTTCATGATATTAACAAAACAATTTTCATACATTTCAAACTTTTGTTTTAATATTTAATTCTCAAGTGTTCATCATATTTTATAAAGTGCTTTATTATTTCAATAAAGCCTTTTATTAATATGAGACTTCTATGAAATTATGTAAAAAATTATATGAAGTGGTTCATTGGTTACAATACATTTTTTAAGACATTCATGGAGAGTTTTATTATCTCAAAGAACTTCTTAATATTAAATACTTTTATGAAACTGTTTCATAAATTCTATAAAAGCTTCATTGTTGGAATGATTCATTAGTTTAATGAATATTTTCATTAACTCTACAAACATTTCATAAACATTGACTTTAAAAAAACCTGTTTCATAGATTCTATGAAAAGTTTCCATGGACGAGTTCCAGTGACAATTTTCATTAAAGCAATGAAGAGAATCATTACTGAAAAATTATTTGGATATAAAGAAATTCTTCATTGAATCTACGAAAAAATATTTGGGAAATTGTTTCATTAGTATCATGAAGGATAATTCCTTCAGTGTAAATCATTGTAGGGGAATAGTTCGAAATAAAATTTAAACACAAAAAAAAAACTGCTCAAAGATTTTAAATTATAAATCTTTAATTACACAGGATGACAAAATGTTACCTTTTAAAAATTAATAAAAATCTGACCATCAATTATATAGATTTCGGACATGCTGATTTTATTGGTGTACCTAATATTTTGATCAATGGTACAGATTTCCAGAAAAATGTCTTTAAAGTTCGGCGGTTTTGCATTTAGATTTTTACATTTAAAACTTTTCGATAGCAATCAATCTGATTTTTTTTTTTTGATGGGAGACCTGTGTTCATATTTATGACTCATATTTAATTCACAAAACTTTATATTTAAACCACTGCTTCACGTTTTATGAAGGTTTTTAACTTTTTTTTTACAATTTTAGCGAATATGAACGCTTAATGAACAATTGACCTGAACAAGTGTTAGTTCTTTAAAAATAGGCCATTAAAAGGAGATATTTTGACAAAGAAATATGTATTGGCACATTGCGGCTTATACTATATATTCATGATTTTTCCAAAAATGTTGTATGTCAGCATATATTTTCGAGTTGACCCCAGGGTCATACTTCGCGCCGCTCGTTTCTGACTATGCTTTTTGTAGCTTACATCAGCTACCATTACTACTGCCAACTCAGACGTATAACTAATCCTTTCATCCCTTTTGTAGCTCTCGAGGAATTATTCTGTCAATGAAGTGTGCCGTTCGTAGGTCGCTTCATTTCACATCTTTCAAGTATCCTGCGAGGGTCCTTGAACATTCTTCGAATATCCTGGGAATGTCCTGCGAGATTACTTGAACATTTTTGGAGTATCCTGCCAAGGTCCTGCGAGAGCCCTTTAATATTCCTCAAATATCCCTCGAATATCCCTCTAAAGTCCTGAAACATTCTTCGAGTACCCTGCAAAGGCTCTGGAACAAAGTTTAGGCCAGAAAGTGTGTGCCGTTCGTAGGTCACCTGGTGGTATCTTTCAAGCTGACATCGGAATCTTTCACGCATCCCTACAGACTACCTCTGATCGTCCCACAAAAAACCTGATTGGCGCAAGATTTTAAAAATATCTGTTACATTTATAATTTTAATTTCTTGAAGAAGTCTTTTGCAATTCTGCACACAGAGAAAAGATTTTAACAATTTCCAACTGAAAATTTTGTTTTTCACAATAAAATTCGATTAACACAACTAAATTTTAGTAAAATATTTATTGAAGTCCGATCAACGATTTGGATTTTGAAGCTCTCATTTAGAGATAAATTACAATATGTCCTTGATGAAATCACAAGTTCTTAAGACGAGATCTTTCAGAATCCTTATCCCGGATACTTAATGGGGCCTATCAACATTGTCGTCATAAGTAAACAAAAATTCGTGTTCTCTAATAAATCTTTTTGAATATCAATTGTAAGATCATTTGTCTATTGGGCATCAAATCGTAGATTCTCGTCGTTAATTCTTGAACAGACTTCTTGAATTATTAAAAAAGTCTTTCAGGAATAAATTTTTATCTGTCCACAATAATTTGGACCTCTTCTTTATAATTGAATGTATCTATCATTTGATAGAATATACAAGTAAAATACTTTAATTGAACAAAATATTTGCATACATTCGATTTCATTGTGTGGCATGTATGTGTGTACACTTTACAACATCAATATAATACTTGGGCGTGAGACCTTTAGGGATAGAAAGGGCAAACATGCAACAAAAGATAAATTCATAGACAAATGCCAGACATGTCTATACACAGCCATACTTGCATACATACATACGAGAAAGTACGAATACGAGAATATGCATTTGTTCGTTTGTAAGGATAAAATTGCAATAACAGACAGATAAAATGTTTTCGTTCTTTTTTGTTGTTGTACGTTGTTGCTTTTGTTTCCGAAAATCCCTACACTCTACATGCCTAAGTGCTTATAATCATATGCATTTGTAAGTGTATGGGTTAAAAATACTGGGAATGAGATTGTGTGAATGTATAATTGGAAGTTTTTAAAAGTGCTTCTAGCTAAAAATTCAATTAATTGCCTTCTGATATGCTTGCTTAATTCCACACTTACACACTAGCATAAGTGGATCGAAGTATAGGGAGGTATCCTTTTTAGTTATTTGAAGATATAAGATATAGGAGGCGCTAGCCTCCTCCACCTTCTTTTTTATTGAAATTGGCATAATTAACCCAGCTCGGGATGGCCATATCTCAGGAAGTAGAAGGAGCTTATCCAAGATTAGGGTATCAATCTCTTCCTTGGAAGATTCTATAGCTGATTAATGCATCAATCATATTTGTGTTCAGTTCATATCATATAATAGTTCATATGTGCAGTTTCAGATGTTCTATTAAGGGAATTATGAATTATGGATCTTAAATTTCAGAGGAAATAGAAGTACCGGACCTGTTTATTTGATGGATGTTAAAGCTAAGATTACGGTATTTTTTTATGCATTCTTTTTAGAAGAATTTTATTCAGGTTATTAAAAAATACAGAACATTCGAATTTTCAAACTCGTGAACTTTAAAACTTTGTTAGGCCTTCACTAGCAGTTATAGAGGCAAATCGTCTTCGGTAAAAAAAAAATTCCAGTATACTTTTTATGGTTCCAATCACTATCAATAGGCTACAGTATTTTGTAATTTTCTAACCATTTTTCTTTTATCGATAGTTTAAAAACTTTTCATCTTTCGAAAAGAAAAAAAATAACGCGATTTATATTTTTTTTCTCCGAATTTAAAACTTTTTTCAGGGAAGGCAGGCAATACCGCTAAAATACCGTTATCTATTCAAACCCCTTTCAACGGACTACAGTTATCAATTAATACCGTAACCGAAATAATGGAAATATAGTTATCCGTAAAATTCTGTTACTAATGTAACTCAAATGCCAATATCCTTATAATACCGTTACCGATATAACTACAATACCTTTATCGTTAAAATACCGTTACAGAAATAATTGAAACAGCGTTACCCTTAAAATGCCGTTACCGAAATAATCTGACAAAATAAGAAACTAACTAGTCATTAGAATTCGGGCATTGTGGGGCCAAAATTGTCGATGTACATTGACCTTATGTGAAAAACTTAAATAATGTTATCCTTAAAATACCGTTAACGAAATAACTAAAATACCGTTATCTAAAATAACATTACCGAAATAGCTAAAATCGCGTCACCGCTAAAATACCGATACCGAAATAAGTAAAATACCGTTAACGCTAAAAAACCGTAACCGAAATCAATGAAATACCATTACCCTTAAAATACATTTACCTAAATAAACGGAAATAGCGTAAAACTTACCGATACCTGCATCGAATCGGTTAACAACCATGCTATTTCTATCTTCAAACAAAAATGAAAAACAAAATAAAAAAATTTTGTACAAAAAAAGAAAAGTTAAGAAATAAAAAGTTTTTACATATAGAAAAATAGTTTTGTTTCCAAAATTTAATACCATTAAAAAATGGTAAAAATTGTGAAAATTCTCTGAATTTAGGGATGGGAAGCCTTCGGTCAGACTCATGCTTATTTGTAATAATTAATGAGTCCGAAAATTTCTATAATTATATAGATAATGATTTTCAGTCTGGTTTGTAAACAAGTCAAATCGAAAGAAATGGAATGAATCGAGTGAAATTGGAACACTAACCACAGAGAACGAAATGGAATAGAACGGGGTTAGTGTACTTATTAGTATTATCACACATATTGGTAAACAAAAATTTGAAGTAATAATCAACCCTGATAATAGAAATAGGCTAGGTCCGGGAAAGATCCCGAGGGATTAATTTTTTATGAAAGAGTCACAATTATATTTGTTTAAAAATACAAACACAACAAGTTTTGTGAAAAACTCATAAAACGCGATGTTTTTCTCAACTTTATGTTAAGATAACTCGATATAGCTGATGTGAAGGAGAAATTCTGAGTTCGGAATCAGCCTGTATCCTACAAAATTTCTCAGAAATTTGTTTACAGATTTTTTTAAATATGTTTTTGTGAAATCGGAAATATAGTGTTTTAAAACTTTATTCTAACTTTTTGTGAGTATTTCTTTTGTCAATCCCTATTTTTAGACAACATGTCCCAGGGTTTTAGAAGACACGGTCGTCCTGCCAACACATAGAGACGATCGGTCAAAAACGAACTCTTTTAGTATGGGTTTACGTGGAACGAAGAGGGAGATGCAGTTAAATATAAACAGGGTCCGTTGGAGTAAAGACTGAGGAGTAAAGAAGAACAAAGACTGAGAGAGAACTTGAAGCATGTTTATCTCGTAACCTAGATTACACTAGGTCGGCAATCATCCAAATCGGTCAACATTTGCAAAAGTTAAGAGATGTTAAATTTTGACACCCTGTAACACACCCTGTGTTAAAACAGAGTGAATACAATAAACATGTTTTTAATGGTTAAGTCCCGCTCTATGTTATTACCAATTTAATTGTTAATATTAGGTAATCCCATTTTGATTGTGTTTGAAACCACTGTGCACCGTTTAGTAAAGGGCATACACTCAGAATATTATGTAGTTTACTGTTTGTAGTTTAAAAAAAACGTTTTCAGTTGAGGTAAAAATTAAGGAATATGCATTTATTTTTCATATACATATTTTTTTAAATTTTTTTATACATTTACCACCATTTAGCGATTTTTTTAGTTTCTTTTATTTTTTCATTTATTTAAATTTTTATACAAATTTAACCACAAAAACGGAATATTGTAATTTATTTGTTTCCATTACATTTATTATAAATTTTAATTATTTTCTTCTAAAAAATATATATTAAAGAAATTCGTGTCTGTTTTTTTTTATTAAAATGATTTGTTTATATAGAAAATTATTTCAATTCAAATTACAAGAAATTGAAAAAGTTTCCCCAAATAGTACAGACATTCAAACAAAATGTGTATGTTGTCTTGTGTGTCTACTTTTTTTAGAAAAAAAAACAAACGAAAACAAAAAGCTGAAATAATTTAAAATAAATGACTCGAGTATTTATTTTTACTGATCTTTAGTTAAAATTTGAGCATTTATTTTTAATTTACTATTCATTTGTTGTTATTTAAACGATATTTAAAAACAAATAACAAGAAACATTGGATTTAAATGAAAAGTAAGTAGATCGACTTTTAAATGATTTATAATTTAAGTTAAATAACATTTTCAGTCAATTTAAACTACAAACTATTTTGAGTGTACAAATAAGATTGTGTGGTTAAATTATATAAAATCTTCCTTTTTTAATATAATACAGACAAAGTTTTAAAAACAACAACAATATAATACTCACACTCGGAAGATCTGTAAACATATTTAATGAATGTGGTAACAATGTTAAAAATTATAACAGATACCAAAGATTCATATGTAAAATATTAAAAGAGGGGGTGGGGGTCACATCCTTAGAAAGGTACACTCACTACATCCTCTTATTACACTCTTATGTTGTATTGTTTGCTAACTATAAACTGTTTAAATTTTTTCTGCAACAACAAGTACTATTTTAAGCAAATTTATTTACTTTTCATTCTGCATCATTGAGAGGCTGCATCATCATTATTCTCGTTTGTTTTGTATCTTAGTTAGATAACTTGAAGAGGAGCAGGATATTGCCTATATATTGCTAAATCTTTAATCAGTGTGTGTGTTGTGTAAATGTCGGTGTATGCAAGAGTTTTTTTTTCGATACAAGGACTTCAATGTTTTATAGCTTTAGGGATCCTTTTAATATTAAATTTACACAGTCTGTCTAACAGTTGATTGCACACATGTCAACTAGAGTTGTCACACTAATAAAAATTATTCGATTAATCGAGAGAACAAAAACAAATTACGAAAGAGCAATTTCAAAATCATGATTTTCGAATAACAAATAATTCATATAAATTTTGACGATTAATCGAATAAAACAAATAAATATAAAAAATACATTTTTAATGGAAACGTTTTGGAAAATTAACTTATTTTAGGAAATATCGTTATATCGAACTAAAAAACGCTAGAAAATAGGTAAGATTTAAGAAAATTTTAAAATTTTTCAATAAATCCCTAAATATATCAAACTTTTAAAAGCCAGTTTAAAAATAACCAAAAAATATATAATTTTTATTTGCCTCAAAAATACGATAATAATTGGCAAGAGTGATTCTTCATATATTGTCTCTCAAAATTTGCTTCTGTTTTGTCCTAAAAGTTTCGCTACTGTTTTGTCCCTAAATTTGCAAGAAAAGTACTCGAACCGAAACACTCCGCTTTTGATAAAATTTTGATCAAGACAAAAATCAAAGATCGACCTGTTTCTGATTATCGGCCATCTCGGGATATTAATGGGTCAAAACCACCCAGGCATAAAAATACAATCGGCATCTGCGACGGTCGCTTATGCGTTGGCAAAACTTGGGATTAACAATCTGTTACCCCAACCGTTGGTTTGAGCGAAGCTGCCACCTTTGGAATTAAGTTGTAGGTAATTCAAAAGATTTTGTGCTTTCAAAATACCTTAAATTTAAATAATTTTGAAAAATATCTATAATAAAAAGCATTTAAAAAGCAGTAATGTAGTTCGGTATTAGTCTTTTACATCATATTGAAATGTGGGAAAAACAATAAAATATAAAAAAAAAACTGCTACTAATTGGTTGTAATATTGGTAAAAACAATATTGGCATCGAATTCTGCGGGTGATACTTGTAAAACACATGCTTTGTAAACAAAATAGTGCTTTTCTGGTACAATATTAGTTGTACTTTTGAAGTTTTAACACTGTGGGTTTTACAAAAATATCAGTGGTGTGCCAGCAATTTCGACCTGGGAAGGTAAAAAAAAATTATATTTTTTTTTTTAATGTTTTTGTAGCAAAGGAACTATATTCAAACGTGGTACCGTTGGAAAGGTATTTTTGAGAGCCATTTTATGGTACCTTTTTTTGTACTTTTTGCTTTTTTAAATTTTTTGTACTACAAAATGTATGTTTATGCACAAAAGTACAAAATGGTATTTCCAGGAAAATGTTTTAAAAATACGTTAACAAGGAAAAAAATATGTGAATTTAGCAGCCATAGCGGTATGTTCTCCATATAAAATACCCAAAAAATTATACATTTTTAACACAAAAAATTTAAAAAAACAAAAAGTACCAAAAAAGAGATACCTCAAAAATCCATTTCCAACGATAAATCTTAGATTTTTTTCTATATCACGTATCCAAATTTTATCAAAATCGGTGTGTTTAGGTTCGAGTAAAAATAATAGTATCTTAAAGAAAAACGGCAAAATATGCTTTATTTTGTTTTTGATATAAAAAAATACAAAAATATGTCCAAAAATAAGATATTTTTTTTTTATTTGCTCTTAATATCAAAATATGAAGAAATGTGGTATTAACAGCAAATATGACATATTTGATCTAAGTAATTAATGAATTTATTAATTATTGAGCTGCAACAGATAAAAATATTTTTAAATTGATGCAAAAATTCGTAAAATTTTATGTTGGTAGTGCAAAAAACCTTTATTATTTATGTATTTTTTTAATTATTCTTATTCGTTTTTCGTTCGATTAATCAAATAATTTTGAGAAATTATTTCTTTGATCGTTCGATGAAAACATTTTTGATGGTTTATTCGATCAAAATAAAAACCCGAATAAATGACAACTCTAATGTGAACACATGTGAACATATGTGAATTTGTGCATTAATGATGCATATTTGCAAACTGTGTTTGATTTCTACTAATGAATGCCTAATAATGAGATTCATTTATAATTGAAGTTTAATAATTGTAAAATGGAATCATGCTGAATAAAAGATATATTATATAAAAGGTATTAATTGTTACACACAGAGAAGAAATATGATTGAACATGATTGCGGATATGAAATTATCATATTATGATCGTAATTATCATACACATGAGTATGGCTGATCATATTATGATTAAGGAAGACGATTTAATCATCATTTAGAATCTTAATATGATTGCTACGATTATATTATGATTGTTAGTTATTGTTATGATTACAATATAACATGATACTCTTAAACTACCATAATATGATGCTCTTTTCTCTGAGTGTATTTATGTATTTAATACTTCATGGGGTATTAAGCACTTTAATTAAGAAATATAAAATAAACTAACAATAAGTAAAATCAAATGTATCAAAATGCCAATTATGCAAAATTTATTTGGTAAATAAATAAAAGAATTTTTCGTAATCGTATTCCTCTAGTAGTGGTATAAATAATCAAATTTGCGTGTAAAAACAAGTCAAAAATCTATAAAAAAAATTTCGCACAAATTTTAATAATTTTTTTTTAAATTTTGATATTTTTAGACATTTTTCTGCAATGGTTACTTGGCAACTTTAATTACTCAAATTTTGATGTTCCTCTGCTGGTTGAAAGGAAATAGCTTATTTTTGACATTAACAACTAAAACGGATTAATTTTCTGCATACTTCCATTTTTACAACTACCTTAAAATCTTGATTCGTTCATTTAAATTTTTTCAAAAAGAACGTGTAGACTAGAAATTTTTTTGATTTCTAAATATTTCATTATATGGGGAGCTTTAAAAATTTTCAACACTTTGAAGTAAAATATTTTAAAATTTTTCTTTTTTTTTTTGTATGACATGAATAACAGATGTTTATGCATGATAAACCCATTCGCGTTAATCGTTTATCTTTAACGACGCACAGTGGTGTGTTTTCAAAAAAAAAAGTGGCAATAAGTATAGAACTTCTATACTACTGGCCCAATCCACATAAAAATTGAAGGAGTTTAAGGGGAAGACCTAGGCTTATTGTCATTTGAGACACCAAAGTTGATCACCTCGCCTATAGAAAATCTTTAAGCGCTTGCTCTTTGGCAGATGTGAACCGATTTTGAAAAAAAAAAAATACTGAGATAATCTCATATACAAGACAAACAAAAAACAAGCTTATGGTAAGATACTCGTATGTCTTATAACTGAAAAGATATTTGATGTTAAAAATTGAAATGTTAATTTTTTTCCCATTCCTATTTTAAAAATTGCAGTGCCTTTAAAAACTCGTTGGTAAAAAATGGGTTAAACGTTTATTTAAGCATTATTCGAAAATACATTTGTATTGGTAATTTGTTTAGATATTTCTATACTAATCGAAACCATTGCAATTAATATTTAACAATCAAACTCAATTCAATATTAGTCCTGATAAATCTATATATTGGAATAGTTTAAAATACTACCAAATAAATAAACATAAAATTAATTCATATTAAAAAAATTTCAAAAGAATTTACATCCCGATTGAAATCAATTTCTAGCTGACCACAAAAAATTTTACCACGTAAAAGAATAGAATAGCGCTAAAATGAAAATGAAATAAAAATAAAAATGCAAATAACCATAAATGAATATCTGTTGTATCCACCCACCGCACCAGTTAACTTCGCTAGCATTTGCACATACAAAGGACATATTAACTAATACTACAAATGTCTGAAAGTGAGAACATCGTCAAGTTCAACTAAGTATGTAGTGCAATGACAACTACTACTACTACTTACTACAATTACTATCAATTGTCTGAATATGCCATTTGGGAATTGGAAGGAATACCAAAACACCAAAAAAAATGCACAATTTGTAGTTAAAAATTATGATTATAGTTCAACACATACATTAAACGCACCAAAAAAATAAAAGAAGAGGACGAGAAAGGATAAAATTAACACTATGTATTTGTTATACCAACTTTTAAAACATGACCAAAATGTCCGTTTTTGTATATAGAGGTACGCCCCAGTAAAAAACGCTGCTTACTTGCATGTTTGTAAGGGAGTAAGCCAAAAAGAATCCATTACAAATCTGCTTACACATACCATGATTTTTATACGGCGAATTCCAACTTGGAAACATTACTTCTGGGCAAAATAAGCACGGATTTTAGCGCTTATAAAATGCTGTGATTTCATGTTATTCAGTAAAATCATATTTCATGTCTACATTACACATGTCTACATACACAGAAAAAAATATCAACCTAAAATATCTAATTAAAGATTTAATTTGAATTAAATTTGTTTCTAAGCAAATAATTAATTGGATCAATTAATATTTTAATAGACTCTTAAATATTAAAACATAATTCTCAAATAATTTTTTCATAGACTTTAGGCTAAATAAAAAAGATTTATTATAAAATACCGCAATTACCGCAAACAAATATATTATTTTTTAGAGTAGAGATACAACTGGATTGCGGCTGGATGGTATGGAGATTTGACAACAAAAAACGCAAAGAAAAACCGCACTAAATTAAAACTTAATTTAATTGTATTGCGTTTTCTCTAATACTCTCATTAGTGTTGCCATATTTTCATTAAACAATACAGTGTTGCCAAGTTATTGGTTTCCCCCCTAGATAGATTTAGGTGGTTTTTAGTCGTTAAGGGGGATTTTAGGGGGTTACATTTTATTAGCGGGATTTTTGGATTTTTTTAATCAAAATCTGATAAAAAGAGGTAATTCTTCCTTTAAAGATTATAACCATTGATCAAAAATAAATTGAAACTTTGTTCATTATGTGCAAGCTCTACATTTGGTAGATATACTACAATACACGCTTCTTGTTTTTCTTCTCCTTTTTATTTTTACACTTATTTTATATATTAGTTCTCATTTATTGGGATAACTAGGTTATATGAATGTTTGATGTTTGCATGCGATTATCACTTCTTTCAAAACGTGTTCTGATGATGGGAATCTAGAAAATTCCCGAAATAGATCTATCAAAACATTCCTGAAAGTGGTAAATTGATAAATTTAAAAACAAAAACGCTATAGATTATTTGTAGGGGCAATATCCTTATAAAAAAATATAGAGTATGGCCTCGAACTTGAATAATTTAATTTTCATTGCACAATTAAAGGTAGAAAAAAACATATTTTTTTATTTTTAATAAAAATTATATCAAACTTGTAATTTTTGAAACATTGCATAAAAGATCATAAAACAGCTTCGTCCTATTTATGAAATATTTCATAATATTTATTAAGCACTTCATAAAAAGTTATGAAAATTTCATAAATATGAAGAAGCATGTCATCAAGTCGTTCTTTAATGACAAAACTTCATCATATTTATGACGAAAATCTATGAAGTTTTTCTTTATATTAATGAAGTTTTTCATAAATATGATGAAGCTTTTTTCCTGTATATAGTAAGAAAAATAATTTACGCCTAAGCCTACACATTTTTCTGCACAAGTTTTTGAGATTTACTCGCCCATTTTTTTGATTATATCGCCTAAAGTAAAGCAATGAAAAAATATTTGGTAGAAGAACTTATTGTTTATTTATTTTTTATGCCAAACACATGGTATAAATTACATAGCAAAAAAAAATATCAGGCCTTTAAGGGTTAAAGCTCAATCTGAGCAAACAAATTAGTTGGTCACGTTAGTTATAAACGAATCGTAAACGTCCATTCCAACACCAGAACATAATATTTACGATTAATGCTAATTTGATTTTCAACAATTTTAAAAGCGTTAATGTGCAACATGAGCAAAGACCACAGAAATAAAAAAAAACAAAAAAAAAAAAAAAAATCCAGAGAAAAAGTTTTTTTTTTTAAATTTCCAGACATCAACTGCATGGAATAGAAGTTGTGTGCGATACGTGCATATAGACACCCATAAAAACTTATACAACTACTAACAGGCAAATAACTATGCAGGAAGGATAATAATCCTTTGCAGTATGACAATTGAGGCGGAGTGAAATTAACAAAAAAAAAAAAAAATTGTTACCATTTTAGCTGTTGATGCGAATACCAACTAACAACAAAAGAAACATCATTGAAATTTTGTTGTTTCTGGCTTATTTTGCCAACAAATGATAGTGGCTTTCCTAGAAGAATAGTTCTTGATACAGTTGCCAGTGCCACATGGAAAAACAAACATTAAAAATAGCATCTCTGCACTCATAGAAATAAACCTGTTCAAATAGTAGAAAAGACTAATGAAAATTAGTTTTAAATAGCATTGCAGAAAAAACTGCTTAAATTAGCAGACTTTTTTTTGCTAAACCTTAATAGGATACGGACAATAAAAGTAAAACTGTTAAAGAACTGTTCGGTGTTCCCATAGCACTTAACCCCACCGAAGTAAAATAATGAATCAGGGCTATGAAACAAAAAGCTTCAATAAATTCGCCAACTCTACATCAGGTGGGAGCAACAACTGTTCTAAGACTTATCTACTCGCGCAATTACAGTGTTGCCATGTTTGAAGCCCTTCATCTTTCACCACCTTTCATCTCTCCACTATCCGCTTTCCAAAGAAAGCAACACATTAATTAATAGGAAGAATTTCCTGCGTGTTGCTTCTCTTTAAAAAAAAAAATTAAAATAGCAATTTATTCTTCTAAAATCATCAAAAACTTATTATTTTCTTTAAATTTAGTAAAATGCAAATAACAGTACATTTTGCTAAAATCAACAGAAATGTTTGCTAAAATATTGAAGACTGCTGATTTCAAAAGGGCAGGTTTTAATTGGCAAAAAAAAATAATAAATACTTTGAAAAGTTAAAATTTTTTGTGATTTTTTTTTGTCCTGCTAAGATTTAGCAAATTTTTTGCTGATTTTGACAGAATAATTTGTTACTTTCATTTAACTTAAATTTAACTAAATTTTTGTAGATTTAACTATTTTTTTTTTTGCGGATCCAGAATTCTCTTAAGGGGCTAACATATTTTTTTTTGCTTTACACTCATATAAATAAATCCGTAAAAATAGCAGAAAAAGCTACTAAAAACTTGTGTAAATTACGTTGCAGAAAAAACTGCTAAGATTATCAGTTTTTTTTTTGCTAAATATTAGTAAGATAAGAACGGCAAAAAAAACTGTTGAATTTTAGTTAACTAAAAATAGCAAATTAATCTGCTAAAATCAACAAAAATGTTGCTGAATATTTGTAGACAAAAAACATCAAACAAAAATTTAAAAAAATTCACATATTTTTGTGTGTGTGTGTTTTTTTTTTTTGTCTACTAATAACTAATGGCAATTTAGTAAATGGACAATTTGAAAACCTTTGTAATTAAAAACAATTTTTTTTTCTTTTTGAGAATGTATTTTTATTTATAACACAGTATAGAGAGAGCCAACGGACCGCGATTGGCGGTCATGTAAATTTTGTTGACACTGCTCTTAATTTTTTCTTCAATTCTTCAGTGCATTTGCCTTCCGAAGAATTTTCATACACTGTTTTGGCATAAAAGACCCCAAAAGTAATCAATTGGACGTGGTTTTGGGACGTTTGGAGGATTTGCGTATTTTGGTATAAAAAGTATGTTTTTTTGCATTAAGCCATTCTAACGTCTTTTTGGCATAATGACAGCTTGCTAAATTTGGCCAAAATAACATGTCGTCTTTAGAGTGTCTATCTCTGATAAATTTGTTCAGTTTTAATAAACATTTGTTAATGTAAACATCCGCGTTTACAGCCATAGCTTTTGAATCCTGGATATAAAGTTGTGATATACCCTTTGCCGAAATGGCTACCCTAGCACTATTACCTTTGGTTCAAAGTTCGCTTTGGTCGAATACCGTACCTTGTAGAGAGTTTTTTTTTCAAAACATCAGAATAAGATCCAGAATTAATACTTTCGTTGTTTCAAGCAAAAGAAAAGTATTTTTCATCATCCAAAATTATTTGAACATATTTTTTCATGAAGTTTTTTCTCAGTTGTCTGCATTTTGTTGGTATTTTTGCCAATTGGTTTTTACTATAATTGTATACTTTTTTTCTCTGGTAGTGTTTCGCGTTCATTTGGAAAAGGTTTTTCCGAATTGTTTTCTTGAAAACGCGAAATTTTCTGGTCAACTTATTAATAAAAGATTTTCCAATGATTTTGCATATTTTGAAATAATTTTTAGTAGTTTTAGCAAAAATGTTTACTATTTTTTTCAAATAGTGTGTAATTTAAAATTTTTTTGTTCCTATTTTTTGCTGGTTTGCATAATGTTGCATAGAGTGTTGCTGTTGTTGTTGTTGTTGCTATTTGGTCCTGTCTTGTTTGGTTGTCTGTTAAATGCGTGATATTTTGTTTTGCATGTTTGCATTTGGGGTAAAACCAAAAAAATATTGCAAAAAAGTAAAAAAAAAGCAACTGCATATAAACGGCAACTATTATCTCTTAAATTGTCTGCCACATCACAAGAAATATGGATTAAAATTTTTACTTCTACCACCACCAACCGCTGTTGAAATTCGTGGCAATCTTGATTTTTCGAAATATGTATAAAGGAACAATAAACTAACTGTTGTTGGCATTTAAACGGCTTTTTTCTCTAGCGATTAACTACCAGAGTAAAACAAATTATATATAACGATATATTCTTTAATATAAAAATATATGATCATATAAAATAGCATATGTATCAATAAATAAAAATAATAATAATAACTACTATTTATATATAATAATATTTTCAAAATATTTTACCTAAAAAATTCATGTATAAACACATCCAATCATGTATAAAAAATACTATTCGGAATTTTATAGATGATAATACATGGTTGATAAATTTGATTAAATACTTATAAAATTAGATATAGCCCTATACATAGACATTAGGCCGGGTCGATTTGTATGGAGGCAAAAAAATCGCTCAACGTTCAAGAAAAATCGTATTCTAGGGATCAAAATAAGAAACTCTGCCGAAGGAACCATACCTCTAAAACGAATTCTGATGTCCCGACTTTTGACCCGTAGTTTAAAATTTTGAAAAATCCCACTTTGACCCATTTATAATTATACATTAATCTACTAGAGCGTCTTCTGGAGAAGAAATAGAGAACCTAATCTTGGAAAGACTCCTCCTACTTTCTGAAATATCTCTATCCCGAGATTTGCACATTTTGCTATAAAAACACGACTAAAAAGGCCCTCTTTCAACTTAAATTTTAACCCCTTAACGGTCACCTAGAATGATGTTTTATGCATTAATCTGCTAGCGTGTCTCCCGGAGAAGAAGTAGCTCCCATAATCTTGGAGAGATTCCTCCTACTTTCTGAAATATCAAAGTGGGCTTTTTCAAAATGTTACCCTACGGGTCAAAAGTCGGGACATCAGAATTCGTTTTAGAGGTATGGTTCCTTCGGCAAAGTTTCTTATTTTGATCCCTAGAATACGATTGTCCTTAACCGTTGAGCGATTTTGAAATCGACCCGCCCTAATAGACATACTTAAATATATTCCAAATCTGGTATAAAAAATTTCCTAAGTCAGTTTCTATGTAATTATGAATAATTCAAAAATCGCAAAATATGTTACGAAATTAGTTTACAATTTTGCGAAATCGATTTCCATTACAAATAACAAACCCTACAGCAAAATTTTTTAGAACAGATTACCTATGAGCCTGTTCTAGAAAATCTTCTTGGATTATTATGTATCTAATTATATCTATCAAATATAATATAATTAGATGTAATTATATCGGGAGAAAACTAATTGTATCTAATTATATCAAATTGTATCAAATATAATATAATTAGATGTAATTATATCGGGACAAAACTCGGATAGAATTGTATAGTTTTTTATTAAATTGTATCTATTTAAATATAATTATATCCAAAGTGATACAATTTAATGGAACCATTTTTCGGATCAAATTATATCCTCTTATATTTGCGGAAAATATCTCAACATATATAATTTTATATAAACTTTTTTAACCGGGTATACAATTTTTTTGTTAAATACTTTTTTATTATTATTTTTCTTATAAATATATCCTATTTTCACATTTTATTTTGTTATATCATGAGTTCATTGATACATCACAATGAAGTTGTTAACACATAAAGCCCATAACACATCTCCATATTAAATTTATCAAAAACTCGCGATTTTTTCACGCTCGGTAGAAAAAGTTCCGATATAGATATATTACCAATGGCGGCTCCATGCAGGCTTACGTCAAATACTTCCATGCACACCATTGTACCCTCCTGCTCACTAAAGCTTCAAAGTTTATAATCCAACCGAAATTGAACATAAACCATCTGCTTTTGCGGTAATGTATAGGTATACAACTTAAGCGCCATCCATTTTAAGGGCTAGTTGCTTCGGCAGGTGAGTTGTTACACACACCTTAGCGGATTACGACTTCCATGTATATGATTATATATAGGTATATATAATCATATATAGTCATATATATAATTCATTCATGCAAAATAAAGTGTATTAAGAAAACAACAGCATATTTGTGGATTTCTAATCCAGTTATTGAGCAAAAAAGGTGAAAAATAGGGAAAAATGGGAATTTAAGGCACCGGATGCACTTTTTTGGGGTAAGATTGTTCCGCATTTTTTGTTTTTCTTCTATTCAATATCTACAACTTTGCTTCAGACACAAAAGAGTTATTCCTTACGGTATACCGAGATATAACCGTGTTAAAATATAGAAAAAATGCTAAAAATCCGCCTTGAGCCAAAAAATTCGTATGGGCATTAAATTATTGCTGTAGCCAACTTGACAAAAGGAATGATGCAGATGTTTTTATATTTGGTGCTACTTTCACTTGCAATTCCCAGATTTGAGTCCCAAAATCATGTGTTGAAAAATGTTGTACTGTGTAAATATATCCGAAAAATAAGAACATGTTATTGTATAATATTAGATCTAATCTGATACAATTAGACATTATTTAATACAATTAGATCCAATTTGATGAAATTAGATACACAGAAAATATTATGGGCCAAAAATATTTAATTAATCGATTGTTTGAATATCAATGGCAATTTAAACAATTTTTTTAATTGATTTAATTAAAAAATTTATTGAATTTTCTAATATATCCATACAGTGTTGACAACATGTAAACAAAATTTTTAAAAATTTGGCAAATTATTTTTTTTTTATTTTATTTAGATTAAATAATCAAACAAAGAAAAAAATTGCAAATGATTAACTTTTAATAAGTTGAATAGTTTACCGATTTCAAATACACGCAAAATCGTAGTTATTTCACTAGAGTTTGCAACACTCTTTTTGTTGAGATATTCGTGTACGCACGAAAACTTAATTTAGTTTCGTGTTTTATCTGTGGTAATAAGTGGACATGTGGCTTTAAATAAACCTTGTCGAAAAAGGACAATTAAACTATTATTTTTGTAAATAATTAAATTTTTAATAAGTATAAGTGTCATTAAACTGTCATTTTAAAGTTGTGTGTGATTTTTTTAAGAAAGCAATTCAATTACCAGAAAAAGTTCAAGACAAACAACAAACAAACAAGACAAGCAAAACAAAAATTTTGTCTCTACTTTTATTTGTTTTCTTATAATACATTTTTATATTAAAAAGCTTTAATTTTATTATAAATAAAATGTCAATTTAATTTACAAACCTACATTCCTTTTTTATTTAATGGGGGGCTTATAACAAAAATAAAAAATACGAGTTTTCAATTAAAACTACCATTGTTTTCTTCTCAAGTTTCAATTAAAGTTTTAATCAATTTAACGTAACTTTTTAATTGAGGTTGTAAAGAAAAACAATAACTCTTTTAATTAATATTATTATTATTTTAAGTGAAAGAGTTTTAATAAACTGTCTGCAAATTTGTTTAGTTAATACTACCATTTCAGTCGTAGGTGCAAAATCAATTAAAATATTAATTGATTCAATAAAATTTTTAATTGAACCCCGTTTTTAGTTTTTTCTGTGTATAGTTTGCTAAAATTGTATCCGAATTTTGTCCTCATCCAAATTATATATAATCTGATACAATTATATCAAATTGTATATAAAAATAACATATATAATCATATATAGTAGGGTGTTCAGTCGGTTAGCCGTTACTCGATTAATCGATGATTTTTAATCAAACAATTGTTCGAGTAATGGACAATTTCGAGTAACGAATAGCTCGAACACTTTGTACCGATTAGTTAATCGAGTAAATCAATATAATTTTAATTGATTATTAGTATTATCGACCTTTTTAGTAAATATTTGTTAAGATTTTGAGAAATATCTAAAGTCTAAGGTCATTTGTTTTCAAAATAAATAAAATACTATTTATTCATTTTTCATCCGACGTTTCGTTGGATATTCCCAACATCCTCAATGATAATTTTATTAATATATAGTCTTTTTTTGTAGAATTTTAAACATTTAATTCACAATATATTTTACATGTACACAACATAAAACATAAAATTAATTTAAAACAAATGTAAAAAATAAATAAAAGTAAATATCACAATAAAATCCTCTAAAAACTAGTATCACAGTTGAAGTTAGAAACTAATATAATTTGTATTTTATATAAAAGAAATTTTTCCTCGTCGAAATGTATCAAATTATATAACGTAATAACCAATTAGATACAATTGTAGACAAATATATGCAATTACATGTGACATATGTAGTCATATATAGATATTTTTACATATTGCACTATATGAGAGCAAGATATACTTTTCGCTTTTTTTGCCGTTTCTATTCGTATTTGCTTTTTTCCATTTTTTTATTTTTAATTTTTAGGCTTAAAAATAGTTTTATTTTAATGTTTTTGAGCTTTAAAATTGAATTTTTCATATAATCTTGACTTTAAATGCTTTTTTCCTCAAATTTTTTTTATTTTTCTTTTAAAAAGTGTATTTGTTAATTTTTTTGTAGTTTTGCTATTTTTAACTTTTTTCCAATATTCTTTTGCCATAAACACAATGGATCTTGTAATTTTTGGTCATGTTTTGTCTTCTCTAAGTATTTATTAAAGATACAATTTTAAATGTGTTTATATGAATATATATTTCGCAATATTTCATATCATTATAAATAATTGTATAAAGTAATATAGAAACTATATCAAAACTTTTTTACTTAGGTATGCAGATGTCTCATAGGCTTCATGCATTTTTTTTTTTTTATAATGACATGAGGTCAAAAAATCGGAATTTGTTAGTGATCTTTGAAAGAATGAATGATATACTTATTTAATTCGTTAACAATTATTTTGTATTCTAGCCGTGGTTTTAGTTCATTTTTTTCCTCACAGGACTCGTATGTGTTTCATTGTATGATTTTATTTTAAAAACCACAATTGGTTGACTGTTTTTTTCCTTTTGCAATTTTTAAATCGTTTGCCTGTTATTTACGTTATTGTGTTTTTATTTTTGTAGAAATTTTGTTGTTAATACATCTTAAAACCGTTAAGAAGGTTTGAGTACTCGTAGTCCTTTAAGTCTTTTACAGTAATTTCTTTTTTTTTTTAGCACTGAAGTATAAATTTCTTATTTCATGCATACAAAATTAGTTTTAAGAATTATTACATTTTTTGTTTTCATTTTTGTTAAACAAATTAAATGAATTGTAAGTAAGAAGCTTAAATTATATATAATTTTTCTAAGAAGAATACTTTTTATGTGGATCTATTTTCTAATTCTGTAACGACAAAATTTGTATATTTAACCCTTTGACGACCGAACTTAAACGGCTAAAAAGTTTTCAAAACAATTTCTTTCGTATTAAATAAGAATTTGGTCAGAAATTTAATTTTATCGGATTCTATGGGACTATGTTTAATAAATGGATGATTTTTAAGAATTTATAAATTTTTTTTTTAAATTAAATTTCCCATTAACACAAACATAGCCAAATATTTAAAATTTCTTCGACATCGCTCTTATGCACTTTGTTCAAAGTCGTAAAGGGATTTGAAAATTCGGAGACCAAAAAAAAATTGTATAAATAATTTCTAGAAATTTCTAAAGGTTAGCATTTACGCTGCATGTCTCTTAAGTTAATTTAAAAAATTCATATTTCCAAAATATTCTACTAACTAATATTCTACTAATACTTCCCCCCAAATTGAACAGTTTAACTAAAATATGCATAATTTTAACAATATGCTACATTTTCTATGTTGTTTAAAAAATAACTGTTAAAATCATAACATTTTTTTATAAGTAAAACAACTGCAATTGCAGTTAAAAATACCAAAACCACATTTTTACACAAAAAACAGTCCTATAGTAACTGTAGAACTTTTCTGAGTGTATTGATTTAACTCTACTGTAATACTATAAAATTTTTATTGATTTTTGATAGCTAAAATGACATATAAAATCTGTTGAGTTCAATTTAATTTTATAACTATGAAGGAATATATTTGAAAGCAAAATTTTTTAACTTCCCAGTCAGAAAAAGACAAACGGGCCACATCTGTCAATGCATTTTAGCGGTTGGTACAAGTGATGCCAACAAGTGCTTTCCCAATCCCAAAATGATAACATCATTATAAAAAAAGCGCCGGAAAAGCTCTGGGTAAACAAAATTTGCAACGTTGGCAAAAAGTTAGTAAAACCATAAAATAGTTGGTCCAAAAATTGATTTTTTAAAATAAAATTGGTTTTTTTTTTAAATAAAATATAATATTTTCGGTCCTGCCGGTTTCGAACGCTGTCCGCCAGATTGGCAGCCGGCAGCTCTACCCACTGAGCTAACAAGACATATACGAGGGCGGATCAATAAGTCCGTGATTTTTCGAACTTCCCTCGTAGTTAAATGAAATGCAACACTGCTCCCATCAAGTACCTGTTAATAGACCACTGTCATAGACCACCTGTTAATAGACCACTGTCAAATTTTGAGCTAGTTCCGTCATTTACTTTGTGTTTAACAGCTTTTTAAAACATACAACCTCGTGGGTTTTTTTTAAAATGGAAAAAAGTGATTTTCGAGTGCTCATTAAACATTATTTTTTGCGAAAAAAAACGTCAATCAAACCAAGGAAAAGCTTGATAAATACTATGGGGATTCTGCTCAATAGGCCATAAACGTAAACGTGGCCAATAAGGTGATGGCAACAGGTTTTTGGGATGCCGTTTATTGAAAAACAATAAACGGCGATTATTATGCCAACTTATTGCACCGATTTAACGAGGATTTAAAAAAAAACGACCCCATATGGCCAAGAAATGCCTATTTTATGGACCTCGAAAAATCCCACTTTTTGGAAGGGATACAAAAATTGGAGAAACGTTGGACTAAGTGTATTGAGCTAAAATGAGATTATGTTGAAAAATAATTTTTTTTTGCAAAAAAACTTTGTTTCATTCAAAAAGTCACGGACTTATTGATCCGCCCTCGTATTAATTGATAGTTTAAGACGTAAATAAATGATAACTACTGGGTAACCATTGAATGATCGAATATGCTAGCACTGGAATAAGGTTTGCTGTAAACAACTTGCCAACGTTTGAAAAACCCAGAACGTTTGTCTTAAAAGACCTTCACTAGAAACAAAAAAATCTACTTTATGTAAACAAAAATATTAAAAAAATTTTATTAGAAGTTTTTCTAATCAGGCTTTCAAGGTCATGGTTTTCAAATGCAAATAAAAGATTATTTCATTTTTCAATTATAAAAACATCTCAAAAAAAGATGTGCGCTGTAAGCTGAATTTGAGGAATTTTTTACATACACTCAGGGATCTTCTGTTTTAAAAATATGTAGTTGTTTGGATTGTAATACAGTTTCTTTATTTTTAATATAAGTCATTTGTAGAACAAATTAAATTTTTTACTAGCCTTGTAGTTCATTTAAAAAACAAACCACATCAAATGACTGTTTTATGATTTTACATTCATTTTTTACAGTAGCTTTTTGTTATTTAAAAAAATTAATGTTTGTTTATTTTTTACTAACATATATGGTTCATTTTTACTACCATTGTTAGTACTTTTTTGAACATTAAAAAACAAATGACAATGTTAGATGAATTTACTGTAATGGAAGTCGGTCTTTCTTTAAGTGAAATTTCATTTGTTTTTAACTACATTTGCAGTGGTCTTTGCATACATAGTATTCTAAGTGTAGAAAAAGTCCTTATAATCTAGAAAACTCTTTTGCCAATACCCTTTTTGGACGTCCAACATATCTACATTCAAATAAAAAAGTTAGTAAAGTCAGCAAAAAATTATGCTGAGTCAGCAAAATTTTAGTCAGGAGAGTGCTTGCAAAAAAATTACTAAGCTATCTTTTAAAGGAACGCAAATGTTCGTAATAGGGACCACAGGACATAATATATATATAAATGCAGCAGAGAATTATGGAAACGAAACGAAAAACTAACAAAATATAACATATACAACACTTTTTTGCAATAAGAAAAATGAAACAGAAAAATCTACCTAAGATGTATTGGTTTGTCTTTCGCTTTAGTCTGTCTACTTATTGCATATTTGTTTGCAATTTAACCACACAAGATTATTAATATATATAAACATTTAGTTTACAAATACACATTTAATCTTTATTAAATTTAAATATTTTATTTTGTCTTTTATTTAATTAATGGATTAACTTGATTTAATCTACAATTTTGTTTTTTGTATGAAAAACAGATACAAAAATCTTCCATGGTTGATTTTTTTATATTATGCCTTACTAGAGCTGTACTTTTTAGTATAATCCTCGTCACTACTACATCGTGACATGCAGCGACATCTAATTCATTCTGCGTATATCTTTCAGTCTGGTTGTCGTTCACACTATTGATGTGCTAATCAACATAATTTTTTTAGCAAAATAAATTAGTAAAACATTAGTAAAATATTAGTAAAACATTAGTTCAAAACAGTTAAGTGCTAAATAAGTGTAACTAAAATTTTAGTTTAAAACATAATTTCAGCAAAACATTTGCTGAAAAATAGTATACCTGATTTACAAGATGTTTTACTAACTTTTCTAGAAACTTTTTTTTTTGAGTGTATGTTAAAACACCACAAAAAATAAAACGGGTTTCTATCCCGTTGTGGGATTATTTTGTTACCGCTAAACTTTTACAAATGTTATTAGAATTTAGAATTTCTTGTAAGTTTTTAAACGATTTTTATTACATTTACTCTTAGATTTTAATGAGTTTATTATTCTGCAGGCGTCTAAAAAATTTAGCATGGGAAAATTTCTAGTTTTGATCCAACGCTTGGTCTATGGGAAACCTTAAGATAACTGATAATCTTAAATATGCAATGTTCTTGCTGAAGTTTTCATTATTATGAAATGGCTGACCATCTCAGCTGTTTTGATCCTTACACATTTCCTTTGCAGAAGTCATTATGTTCTTCGCCACGTAATGCAACCACAAACAAATATAAAATAAAACTACAGACGACAATTCGAGAACACTCTTATATTTTGAACAATTTATATTTATTTCTTTATTTCCATAAATTATTTGTTTGTTATTTCTATTTCGTTACTATTTTTTCAGTTTTTGAAATATTTTTTTTTTTTTTTTTTTTTTGACAAGCGAATTAATATTGTTTAGCAAATAAACCAACATTTTATGAACTCAAGAGAATAAATATTTTGACCAAAGAAATTTAATTCTGAATACAATGTGGTATTTATTATCACCAATTACAAATGTTAAGTTTTCTTTGATCTTCTTTTATTTAAGTCTTCTTATTTTAAATGAGCTTAAGATCATTTCTTTATTACTTATAATTATTTATTTCCAATATTTCGTCTCCAAATTTTGTGGCTTCTTCAGGGAACAATTATTACAATTTGATTGAAAAACTTGTGGAGACGAAATATTGGAAATTAATTATTATACTATACTTTAATAGTTTAATTTGAATGTGGTTGTGGTCATAGAAATAAAATTTTGAAATACTTTTTTAAACGTTTTGGCCATATATAAAAAAAAACCTTTATATGCAGTAATAAATATCACATCTTTATTACTAAGAAGTTGTGCTTGTTCCGATTACAAAATTTTTATAAAAATGATAATATTTTATTTCAAACTAAAGATTTTGAGTAGTTATAAATGAATTCCAACTGATTATTTCCCTGTGTGTATAATTTAAATCTGTTAAAAAAATAGTGAAAAATATATTCGTGGCAAAAAGCATATAATTTAAAAAAAAGTGATATATAGCATCTAGCACTTTCTTTTTTTTTTATAAATTTTGAGTGTTAAATCACAAATTAAAGTGCTATTTATAGCATCCATTATCTTAAAATGGCAACCCTATACGCCTGTGCTTGATTTTTTGTGCCACTAAGAGTTTCTGACTGGGTTGTTACAGATTCATAACTTTTGATTATTTTATGATAATAATCAATTCCTAATTTAAACCCACCTCAAAAATTACTAATTATAAAAATGTCCTTTTCCAAATGACTAGAGGCGCATACACATATACATAAATGTCATTGACAGCTTAAATGAAACCCTCAAATTGAAGCGTTGAAATCTATACCGCATCAGTGGAAGCTAAACTAAAACAATCAAATTTTTTCGATAGACGTATCCTTTCAGGCGCAAGTAAACATTTCTACAGTAATAAACATAAAAATTAATGACTAAAATTAAGGATATAAAAGACAGAAAACACATACAACATTCAAGTGAAAGTTAAGGAAATTATTGCAAAAGGGAATCCAAACAAATGGAAAATAGTTATTTAATCCACGTTCAAGTACAACATGCTCGCACCATTTGCGGTTAACATTAAAATCAGTTTTGCATTTAGCAACTGTTAAACGCTAAAGGACCTTTTTGAAATTTCCTTTTTTACCATACATACACTGAGAGTATTATCTTATGATATTGATGAATTTTTGCATTGAATGAATGAAGTTGCACTAGAACTTGTCCATTTAAACTTTTTATGAAATTAATGCAAGCTTTTCTTGAATTTTATATAAAATATCATATTAAGTATTAAAAGTTTCATTCAGTCTATTAAGATGTTTCATTAAAAAAAAACTAATTTCATAAAAAGTATGAATCTTTCCGAAATTAATGTCACACATACAGTGGCGGACAAAAGTATTCACACAGCAGCAAACTTTATTTTTAATCTTTTACATTTTTAAAATGAAACCCACTAGCCGGATATGGTATTCAAGAAAATTGTTTATTAACTTATAAATTATTAAAATACAACAAAAAACTTATTCTTAGTATGTTATATTAAAAGAAAAAACTAAATATGTAATTCAAAGTATTATTTTAGGCGGACAAAAGTATTCACACAGCTTCAAATGTTTGTACAAAAAATAAAATTTCACATGATTTAATACTTTGTGGAGTAGCCTTTCTTTGCTATGACTTCTTTTAATCTTCTTGGAATAGAATGGACCAATTTCTTCGTAACATCTTTTTGTTAATTTTTAATTTTTTTTTTAAATACAACATGATTAGTGTTAGTTTTTTGTTGTATTTAAATTATTAATAAGTTAATAAACAATTTTGTTGAATACCTTATACGGCTAATAGCTTTCATTTTAAAAATATAAAAGGTTTAAAATAAAGTTTGCTGCTGTGTGAATACTTTTGTCCGGCACTGTATATATTTCAGACTAACCATAACCGTTAGGTTTTAATTTTTTGAAAGGTAAACCTTGGTATGCTTCACTTTATTTTTACATGCGTTCAAAGATTTATTTGGCACAACAATTTTACAAATATTTATGCAGGGTGTCCGCCGGAAAGGTATACTACTTTGTTTGTTTATAATTTTTGATTAAATGAGACAGAATGGATCTTATATTGATAAATGTTTTATCTAATGTCGGCAATTATGTATGGAATACAATATCAGATAAATGTCCGCCACTGTTAGCCTCACAAATGCGAGCCCTTTTGAGCACATTTTTCATTACATTCTCACACATTTCACGCGGTATTTCATTAATTTCATCACGAATATTTTGTTTGAGTTGCTCAAGCGTTTCTGGTTTGTTTGCATAAACCTTGCTTTTCAGATATCCCCACAAAAAGAAATCCGGAGCAGTCAAATAAGGCGACCGTGGAGGCCAATCACATCACCATTTCTTGAAATAACTTGTTGTGGAAAGAGGTCTCACAGTAATTCCATTGTAATTCTGGCTGTATGCGCTGTGGCACCGCACCGTCTTGTTGATACACTCAGGGAACTTCTGCTTTAAAAATATGTAGTTGTTTGGGTTGTAATACAGTTTCATTATTTTTAATGTAAATGTAAGTCATTTGTAGAACAAATAAAATTTTTAACTAACCTTGTAGTTCATTTAAAAAAACAACTCACATCAAATGACTGTTTTATGATTTTACATTAATTTTTTACAGTTGTTTTTTGTTATTTAAAAAATAAAAAAAAATTTTTTGGTTTATTTTTTACTACCATGTGGTTCATTTTTACTACAATTGTTAGTAATTTTTTGAACATTAAAAAACAAATGACAATGTTAGTTGAATTTACTGAAATGTAAGTCGTCCTTTTTTTAAATGAAATTTCATTTGTTTTTGACTACAATTGCTGTCGTCTTTACCAACATAATTTCCTAAGTTTACCACATGTTTATCAAGCCCAAAGCATGCAGTTGTGGCGTTAAAAAGTTTTGAATCAAATCACGATATCGCTCCTCATTCACAGTTACCGTTACGCCGTTTTCGTTTTCAAAGAAGTAAGGTCCAATGATTCCTCCTGACCAAATTGCACACCACTCTGTCACTTTTAATGGATGCAAATGTGACTGATGAATAATTTGAGGATTTTCCATTACCCAGAACCAACTATTCTGTTTATTCACATATCCATTCAAATGAAAATGTGCCTCGTCACTCATTATGATTTTTTCGTGAAAATCGGGGTTGTCATGGGCGAGCATCCCATCATCCTATTGGCATATGTACGGCGTCGTAAATGGTCTTGTGGAAGAAGCTCTTGTGTCAACTGAATCTTAAATGGAAACAAATGCAAATCCTTGAGCAAAATTTTGGCCAAAGTTGTTCTTTGAAGACCAAGCTCCTGAGCACTTCGTCGAATTGAGGTTTATGGATTGTTTTGAACACTTTCTTGAGCAGCAGCAATGTTTTCAGCCGATCTTGCAGTACTTTGTGGTCCATGCTTGGGCCTATCACCTACAGACCCGCTTTCTTCGAAATCATTCACAACACGATAAATATTGCGTTTTGTTGGCAGGTTGTTCCTCCCAAAAATTTCACGTAACTTTCTCATCGTCACAGTAATTGATGATTGATTTTGATCAAATGTTTTAACGATTAAAACACATTTTCCATAATAAATTTGCCACGTGTCTACTTCACGACTGCAAATATGAACTGTCTTAAAATATATACTTTCTGTCAAGACTAATGTTTACCAAAATTTCGGCAAAACAAAGTAGTACCTTCCCGGCGGACACCCTGTATTTTGCGGTTGTGTCTGAAAGAACATGAATTATGGAATTTTTTATATTAATGAGTGTTAATATTACGTTTAAGAATTTTTAATAATTTTTAAAAATTTTTGGTGCCAATCGGCAAATGTTGAATACCACAGTTTTTTTTATCTTATACAAGGTGGCGCAAAAATAACCTTCCGATGTTTTTTGGCTGTAATTTAAAAAAAAATTAAAAACTTTGATTCTTCTTGTGGATTATTTTTATTTGGTATTTTAATTTTTTTTACATCAAGTCGAGAATATGATGTCATGTAAATGGCCGCCGCCACGTTTAGCCGCTCTTCGAGGCGAGCGGCTAAACGTCGCAGTGTTTCACCAGTAGGCGTTGGACGGCCAGGAAATCTGCGACGAAATTCACGTTGTGCCAAAGTCACCGACCGATTATTGGTCAAATAAATAGTCACCAATATTCCGCGTTCTGGAGCAGTGTAGCGTAACATTGTTTATTAACGTGTATTTCGCATGTGTTTACTACACAAATGTCAAAACAGAACTGACATTAGGGGCCAATCGCAAAATTTATAGCATTTTCTGATAGGAGGATTACTTTTGCGCCACCTTGTATAACAACATTAAATTTATTTTTTAAATATTTTGTGTATTTTAAATTGGAAATTGTAAAGGCTCTGACGCATTCTTATATAAGGTATTATTTGTCTATTCTGTGTGATTTCAACCGTTCCGTACATATATTATTCGATAATTTTTATTCACTTGTGAAATAGTGTTAAGCTCTACAGGAACGTAGATATCTCTTTTTAACTATTGTTTACTTTTATGAAACTATCTTCTGTTCTAAAGTGGGTTAATCGCTATTTTTTAAATTTTTTTGAAATCCACTATTCTGAACAAAACATTTAAAAATTGAATATTCAGATTTTTGATAGATTGTAAATGTTATTGGTCGTGTATTTTAGCCTTAATAAATAACTTCGAAATCCAATTAGTTATGCAATGACTGCTTATTTGAAAAAAAAAATTGTTTTATAAATCGCTTCACAACTATTTCTAATAGCAAAGCAAGTTCATATCCAACAAAGAGTAAGTGTTGTTTAATGTATTGTCTGCATACGTTTTATATAATTAACACAAAATTTATATACAAAAAATATGCATTAAAAAACTCTCTAAAAACTGTTTCTCTTAAAACCAGTTGGCATATACATTTTAACAGATGTTGAGTACCTTGGTTCTTCTTTAGTCTTTATATTTGTCGGTTTAAAACCTAATAATTATAACGTTTCAAGTACTTTAATAAAAAAAAAACATTAATAACACTGTGGTACACAGAAAAATAGGTTGTAAGTCTAGCTGAGTGTATTACAAAACCGGTTTAAGAAGTTGCAATATACCCTCAAATTTTCTAGATAACGGTAAAAGATTTTTGGTTGCGACAGGCGCTTTTAAATATATATGTTTCTTAATCATTTTTTATCCGAATTTAAATCTTTTAACGGTATTTAAAAGGAAATTATCTGGTCTTTCTTAAAATATATGCTTTCTTCATATTATTAATACAAATAGGTAGAGATTTTTTGAATAACAATTAAAATTTTTGATTTTTTCAAACTTGTTTTTAAACTTGCGATGAATTCATAAAACCTTAATAAGTGACAAAAATCGCTGTTTTCTCGAAATCCGCTGAAGTTAAATCGCTGCACCGGCCAAATGAAAAGAGGAATACCTTAAATTTCTTCAAGTTTTAGTCCTTAATATGTGCTTAATTAAAACTTAAAGTCCAATCGTTGATTTTTTTAAATTTCTTTAAAAAAAATTTTGAAACTTTAAAATTGGAGATTTGAAAACTGTGTTTAATAATTCAGACTATTTAGGCTTTAGTTTAAAATGAGTTTGCAAAGCACATGATAAAAAATACTTTTTAATTGAGTACCTTGGAGCTAATAAAATACAAAAATGTTTTTGCATTACATTATTTCTACGAATTTCAAAATTTGGGCTCGAACTTCTTGATTAAGCGTTCTGTGACACATTAGTTGCCGGGGGCAATTGTAATAACTTGGATGTTTTTTAACCGATTTTAGTTTTCATTGCCTTATTAGAAAGATAATTTACTGTTTATTATGATTTTATAATCCTTTAAATGCAAGATCAACTTAAAATATTAAAAATTTTAAGAAATTTAAAAAAAAGTCATATTTTTCCCATATATACCGTTTTTCAAACTTCAGGCCCGTTGAGGCACGTGTTCCTCTTATCCGATTGTCCTAATTTTTAGGATACGTTGTTTAACACCCAAACTCATATTTTTAAGGGGGGCCAGTCAATAAGTCACAACTTTTTTTTTTGGAGCACTCTAGTGTATATATATATAATAATTCAAATATGCTTTTAGAACAACACTCTTAAAGTTAATGTCTTCCCGAGTAAAATGAGTCTTCATTTGTTAAAATCGGTTGTAAATTGAGAAAATGTACTTTTTCTATATATACAAAATTTTGCTTTTTCCTCCTTCGTTAGTTTGCATTCGCTCTGTATACATATATACGAAAAGTACCCATAACTTTGTCAACTTTGCACCGATTTTAACAAATGAAGGTTCATTTTTCTCAGGAAAACACTAATGTTAAGAATATTGATGCTTTCAAAGAAGATTCGAAAAAAACCCTAGTAGAACTTTAAATAGTTGTAAAAAACCTAAGAATTTTAATAATTATATACATAGAAAAGGTACCATAACTCTGTCAACTTTCAACCGATTTTAACAAATCAGGGCTCGATTTACTCAGAAAAACACATTGTTTAAGAATATTGTTGTTTGAACGAAAGATATATATATGAATAATATATAAAATGTTTATATATTTAAAAAGAGCAGGTAATTTTCTTTTAAATACCGTTTAAAAATTCAAAATCGGTTAAAAAGTGATTGAGTTACAAATGTTTAAATGGGCCAGTCTTTTACCGTTATCTGGAAAATTTGAGGGTATATAGATGAAACTTCTCAAATAGCTTTTGTATTTGCTAGACTAGAAATTTTTGGTTTTTTGTAGCACCGTGTAATCATTACAAAAGAAAAAAACGTAGTTTTTCATGTTTTGTTGCACTACATTTTTAAACTCATTTATATTCTAATTATAAATGATGATAAAAAAATGTATAAAAGTAATAGAATTTTATCATTAAATTTTAGTATATATATTAATATATAATGATATGTTTTGGCATATTAGATTATATATAAAAGTGATAGAATTATTTTTTATTAGTTGTACCATATACACTTACCTATGATCATATATGGTAGAATATATGGTCATATATAGATCTATATCTATTTCATATGAGCAGATATAAAATATATGCTAATATATAACATACGATACAATGATATATGATAATATGTTACGACATATTAAAAAATGTTCATAAACTATGTATAAAATATGAAGCATATATGATGATATCAAGTTGTATATGAGTATATCGAAACTTTTTTCATCGGGCTGTCAATGTTTAAATTTTGGTTGCCAATTTTTCCACTAGAGGGCGCATTATGGCAAAAAATTTTAAAAAATGAAGCATGGTCTAAACTCATAGAAATAATCCTGTAAAAATAGCAAAAAAATTTGCTAAATATTAATAAAATAAGAACAGCAAACATAAATCTGTCAATTTTAGTTATATTCGATAAGAATTTTAGTTAATTAAAAATAGCATTTTACTTCTCTAAAACTAGCAAGAATTTTTACTAAATATTTGTATCTATTTGTATATAGCAAACAATAACTATAATAATAACAAAATTTTTGCTATATTTATCTCAAATTTAGTATAATGCAAATAACAGTTTATTTTGCTTAAATCAACAGAAATTTTTCTTTAAAAATTGTAGATTGTTGATTTCATAAGGGCACTTTAAAATTTCACATTTTTTAATGATTTTTTTTTGTCTTCTAATATTTAGTAAATGTTTTTGCTGATTTTAGCAGATTTGTTTGTTACTTTCACTTAACTAAAATTTAGCTCAAATATAACTAAATATTTAAAAAAAATTTGCAGACAGTTTATTAAAACTCTTTCAATTAAAATAATAATAATATCAATTAAAAGAGTTATTGTTTTTCTTTACAACCTCAATTAAAAAGTTTAGTTAAATTCATTAAAACTTTAATTGACACTTGAGAAGAAAACAATGGTAGTTTTAATTGAAAACTCGTATTTTTTTTATTTTTGTTATATGCCCCCCATTAAATAAAAAAATAAATGTTGGTTTCTAAATTAAATTGACATTTTATTTATAATAAAATTAAAGCTTTTTAATATAAAAATGTATTATAAGAAAACAAAAAAAAGTAAAGACAAAATTTTTGTTTTGCTTGTCTTGTCTTGAACTTATTCTTGTAATTGAATTGCTTTCTTAAAAAAATTACACACAACTTTAAAATGATAGTTTAATGACACGTATACTTATTGAAAATTTAATTATTTACAAAAATAATAGTTTAATTGTCCTTTTTCGATAAGGTTTATTTAAATCCACATGTGCACTTTTATTACCACAGATAAAACACGAAACTCAATTAAGTTTTCGTGCGTACACGAATATCTGAACAAAAAGAGTGTTGTAAACTCTAGTGAAATAACTACGATTTTGCGTGTATTTGAAATCTGTAAACTATTCAACTTATTAAAAGTTAATCATTTGCGATTTTTTTTTCTTTTTATTTACAAATTAAATAATATATTGATATAATTAAACCTGTGTTTGATTATTTAATCTAAATAAAATAAAAACAAAATAGTTTGCCAAATTTTTAAAAATATTGTTAACATGTTGTCAACACTGTATGGATATATTAGAAAACTCAATAAATTTTTTAATTGAATCAATTAAAAAAATTGTTTAAATTGCCATTGATATTCAAACAATCGATTAATTAGATATTTTTGGCCCATAATTTTTTCTGTGTAGCAAGTGTGGTTGAAAAATGTTCTGCAGATCTAGGACGTGCCATTGAGTGCCAATGAGTTAATATCATGCCGATAAATCTCTCAGTGTATAGTGTTAATAATAGTTGATGATGGTTAGAGACTTTTTGATAATGATTTTTTTTTTATTTTGAAATGATTTTGTTTTTGATGTAAATGTTAAAAAATGAAAATAAACATCAAAATTAATTTCAACACTGCATAATTGGAAAAAAAAACATTTAAAAGAAAAATCTCAATAAAACAAAAGTCCTTTATAGTTGTTGTTGTTGTTTTATAGCTCCTTTACTATAAACTCATGTTGTATTAATTGCAATTCATGGCTTTGATGATTAACGACCCGTACACAGAACCAGGTCTCATTTTGTGATTAAAATTACTGACCATAATGATTCCAAACGTTGGTCGTCAGCAAAAGCATTTTTGCAATTAGTAACATTTACTTGCAAGTATTACGAGATGATGCTGCTGCTGCTGTCGATAATAAATTCTGTATAAAATCCTTTAAGTAGACATTGATTTTATTGTCTAGGAATACGAATTTATTTTGCCGTTTTTTTGTTTTGCGATATTAATTTAAGGTTAAAGTACTTATTTTTTCTCTTCTTCATAGTTCTAATAAATAAGTTCAATTTCTTCTTTTGTAATTGATAAAATGATTGACATTCTGTAATTTCTTTGTTGCCACAAAGTGCATTGAGTTTTCTAATCTTTTTTTTAAAGTTTTTCTTTTGACTTGTTCAAAACAATGCAACAAATAATTTTCGTTACTTAAAAAAAAACTTTTTTTTCCAAAAGTTTTCCACTTCTATGATAAAGAAGTCCTTGTTAGTTGTCATTGATATTGTTTAGATGAAATCATTTGGAAAGTAGTATTGAAAATCATGCCATGCTGTACACGTCCTGCCTCTTTGATAGGGTGATTATTTAATTTGTGCATTAGTTTGTGACTTCGAAAAGTTTTACGGATTATATAAAGGTTTTTTTTGGAGAAGTGGGTTAGTCCTTCCTTATCTCTAAAAGTTTGTAGTGTCCGACCGAAGACTTTGGCCAAAAACTATATTTGGTCTGTTTTTTGGTATTTGGATACAATGGGGAAAAATGTTGATATTGAAAACATATTTGTTGAGCCGTTTTATTTCGATTCTTGAGTAAAAAATTTAAAGAAAAAGCCGAATTTATTATGTATTGTTGATCTTTTAAAATTTCATTTAATTTTGCATTGTCAGGTTTGAGATCATAATTAAAATGTTTCTATTACAAATAGAAAACCTTATTTGTTAATAAATATAAGAGAAGATGAAAAAAATCTTGTAGGGATCAGCGCTAGAGGGAGTGCCGCACCAAACATACAGGTACCATGCAATGTAAAACCTAATAAGAAAACAATCAAATATGTGTTGTGTTTAAATATTAGTATACATGCCAAATTCCTAATAATGGTAACATTATCAGTTGGACTGGCAACCCTGGCAAATAAGAAGCTTAAGATTTTTAGGTATTATGTAGGTAAAGACGACAGTAATTGTATTGAAATTTCACTTGAAGAAATTACGACTAAAATTTCATTAAATTCAACTAACATTTGTCATTAGTTGTTACTGTTCACAAAATTACTAACAATTTAGTAAAAATGAACCATATATGTTAGTAAAAAATAAACAAACATTTTATTTTTTTTTTAAATAACAAAAACCGAATGTAAAAAATTAATGTAAAATTATAGAGCAATCATTTGATGACATGAATTAATGTAATATCTGAAAATATACAGAAATAATAATATATAACATAAACATTTCAATGGTTGTCTAAATGAGCTTTTAAGGCAAGACAAGTGCCTTAAATAATTCTAGTAACGAAACGAAAAAATAACAAAATATGACATATACAACCTCTTTTTTAAGATATGTGTTTTTGTCTTTCGATTTAGTCTGTCTACCTGAACGTATATTTGTTTGCAATTTCAAATTGGGAATTTGACCATACTACATTAATAATCATTTTAAACATTTAGTTTACAAATACACACTTAATCTCTATTCAATTTAAATATTTTATATTGCCTTTAATTTTATTAATAGACAAACACTTTCACTTCTGAAATTTGAAACTATGCGGTTACCAAACGTTTCCTTCAATAAATAAATTGTGGCACGCACTGTGTGACATGTTGCGCCGTCTTGTTGAAACCACAGCTCCTACACATCATGGTTGTTCAATTGATGAACGAAAAAGTCAGTAATCATGGCTCTGTAGCGGTCACCATTGATTGTAACGTTCTGACCAGCATCGTTTTTAAAGAAGTACGGACCAGCCCATAAAGCACATTAAACAGTCAGTTTTTCTGGATGTAACGGTGTCTCAACATATACTTGAGGATTATCATCACTCCAAATATGGCAGTTTTGTTTACTGACATATCCATTTAACCAAAAGTGAGCTTCCGTAAAATGGAAGTAGTGCGCGATACGTAGTTCAAAGAGAACCATGATTTTCAAAATAAATTTGCACAATTTGGAAGCGTTGTTCAGGCGTCAGTCAGTCTATTCATGTTGAAATGTCAAACTAAACATAAATCACTTGACAACTGACACAATGGCTGCCAGTTAAAAGAGTGTTGCCAACTTAAAGTTATATACCTGTGCAAAAAACACTCTTTACTTAATTCTGCGTATATTTTTCAATCTGGTTGTCGTCCACACTATTAATATTCTTATCAGGTCAATTTTTTTTTTAGAAAAATAAATTAGTAAAGCATTCGTAAAATATTGGCAAAACATTTGTTCAAATTAGTTAAGTATAATTAAAATTTTAACTAAAAACATAATTTATACTTGATTTACAAGGCGCTTTACTAACTTTTCTACCAGTACATTTTTTGAGTGTAAACAAATTATATTTATCAAATTTCGATCCAACCGAATGGTTCGTTTGTCAGAACTCTATTTCTTCTGTCCCAGCTGAAATATCGTTATGACTAGGGCAACCAAAAATTTGCTAGAGCTTTTTTTTTTTTATTTGAAAGTATAAAACTATTTAGATTGCACACATGTTCTGATCGTGAAATTATGAAAATTTTAGGTTATATTTGTTATAGCTTTTTTAGCTTATTATTTATATTGGCTTTTTTATAAATATTAGCTTATTTTTCCATTTTTTCATTACAAATTAGGCTTATTTTAGCTTTTTTATTTCAAATCAAAATATGCCTTTTTTGCTTTTTTTTTGTGCAATCGGTATTTTTAAGTTTTTTTAATTGAAAGTTAAAAATTTATTGTTACATGTGATAGAGGGGACAACAAATTGCTTGATTAAAATATTTTTTTAAACCAATTTGAACTTTAAAGCATAATTTCTTTATTGCAACTTTGTTTGACTTTCGAAGTTACAAGGAACAAATTTTATTTGTCGTAACGATTTTAGTAAAAAATATGAAATGTAACGGTTGAATTTTAGAACTGCTTATTTTTTTATTTTAACGGATTATTTTAACATTTTTGAGATTTTTTTAAGCGCTTGAAGTCCAGTTTTTAGATCTGTTTTCTGGTTGGCCTAGTTATGACAATTAAAGAAGGGTTTGAATAACCCGAAATATTTTATTTTTAATTAAAATTTTGAATAGTCTGTAAACTAATTTGAAAAAGTTTTTGTTTTTGCATACTGCAAATGGCATATTTTAGGTTTAGTGAATATGACTTAACTTTTTTTTTTTTTTTGTTAAAAAATTTCTTTGTGTAAAACGCATTAGTGTGCATATTCACCCAAAATCTAATAAAAGTTTTTGAATATATGAAAAGAAAAAAAAAAAACAGTCAATATTTATACATTCCTCACACCCACCGTACGAATACATATAGAGAGAAAGACAAGCACATGTGCTAAGGACTTTTACGATGGACACTAATGAATTTTCAATAAAGTTTATCCATAGTTTTCCTATAACGAAAGCATATGCATGTGTGAGTTTTGTTTGTTGTTTTAATGGGGTTTGGCAAAAATTTTGCAGACTAATTTTACTTACAGATTATGATTTATTGGTTTTTAATTTACTGCTAAAAAATTTTGTTTTATTTTCAAAAAGAAAATTTAAAAAATAAACTAAAAAATTGTGACAGTATGATTGTGGTTTTTGTGATATCCAGGATATTTATTCAGTTTCAGTGAATATTCAAAATTTTTGCCAAAAAAAGGAAAAAATTTTGAAAAATTTATTAGAATATATTAACATTGAAAATTATGTGTTGGAGTATGAATTTATAAATTCATGTAGGGATAGATGGTACTACGGTACGTACATACATACACTCAAAAAAAAAGTTAATAAAGTCAGCAAAATTTTAGTCTGGAGGGTGCTTGCAACAAAATTGCTAATGTCAGCAAAATCTTCTGCTGAAAATCAGCGAGCTGATTTTTGGCAACAAAATTAGTAGATTCAGCAAAAGTTTTGCTAACACTTAGTTGATTAAAAATTAAAAAAATCCTTGCTAAAAGGACAACAAAATGTTTACTAAATATAAGTGGATCGAAAAAAAAAATCAAAAAATTTGTAGAAAAATTTTCCTTTAGTTTATTTATTTGCTGAAAATCATAAAACATATTTTTGTGATTCTGATAATTTACAAATAAGTTAGTAGACAAGTAAAACTTGTAAATCAGGTATACCATTTTTTAGCAAAATTTTTTGCTAAAATAGTGTTTCAGCTAAAATTTTTGTTATACTTATTCAGCACTTAACTGTTTTATACTAATGCTTTACTAATATTATACTGTTTTACTAATTAATTTTGCTAAAAAAAAATTGTGCTGTTAAGCACATTAATAGTGTGGACGACAACCAGATTGAAAGATATACGCAGAATGAGGCAGATGTCGCGGCATGTCAAGATGTAGTAGAGAATAGGAAAATGATACTAAAAAGTACAACTCTATAAGACATATAAAAAAATCAACCATGGAAGACTTTTGTATCTGTTTTTCATACATAAAACAAAGTTGAGGATTAAAACAACTTTAATTTTGCGTTGTCACCGGCTTGTGAAAATAATTGTCTATTAATTAAATAAAAGACAAAATAAAATATTTACAAAATATAAAATGTTCATACTCCCAAATTGACAATATGAATTAATGTAATATCTAAGAACAATAGAAATAATTATATAAAACTTAAACGAAATTATCTTTGAACTACTTACATCAATTATTGTCTAACTAATGCTATATTTTAAAGGAACGCAAATGCCGCAGACAATTATAGAAACGAAACGAAAAACTAACAAAATATAACATATACAATCCGTTTTTGCATTAAGAAAAAGGAAACAGAAAAATCTACCTAATATGTATGTCTTTGTCTTTCGCTTAATCTGTCTACCTATTGGATATTTGTTTGCAATTTGACCACACAAGATTATTAATATATATAAACATTTAATTTACAACTACACATTTAATCTTAATTAAATTTAAATATTTTATTTTGTCTTTTATTTAATTAATAGATTAAGTTGTTTTAATCCACAATTTTGTTTTATGTATAAAAACAGATACAAAAATCTTCCATGGCAGATTTTTTTATGGTATGCCTTAATAGAGCTGTACTTTTTAGTATAATTTTCCTCGTCACTACTACATCGTGACATGCCTCGACATCTTATTCATTCTGCATATATCTTTCTGTCTGGTTGTCGTTCACAATATTGATGTATTATTAGTAAAACATTGGTAGTAGTATTAGTAAAACATTAGTAAAATATTAGTAAGACATTAGTTCAAAACATTTAAGTGCGAAAAAAGTATAACTAAAATTTTAGTTTAAAACATAATTTTAGCAAAAAATTTGCTGAAAAATAGTATACATGATTTACAAGATGTTTTTCTAACTTTTCTACAAACTTATTTTTTTGAGTGTACCTGTCTTTATTTGTTTGCAATTATTATTAATCTCTATAAACATTTATAAATACACATTAAATCTTTATTAAATTTAAATATTTTATTTTGTCTTTTATTAATAGACAATTACTTTCACAAGCAGGTGACAACGCCAAATTTTAGTTGTTTTAATCCATAATTTTGTTTTATGCATGAAAAACATACACAAAAATCTTTCATGTCTAATTTTTTGTATATCTTATTCGAGTTGTACCATTTATCTCGTCACTACTACAGCTTGACATGCCGCGACATCTAGTTCATTCTGCGTATATCTTTCAATCTGGTTGTCGCCCACACTATTAATGTGCTTATCAGCAGCATTTTTTTTTATCAAAATAAGTTAGTAAAACATTAGTATAATATTAGTAAAACATTAGTTTAAAACAAGTAAGTGCTGAATAAGTATAACTAAAATTTTAACTGAGAACATATCATTAGCAAAAAATTTGATGCAAAATAGAATACCTGATTTACAAGACGTTTTACTAACTGATCTACTAACTTATTTTTTTGAGTGTACATACACATTAGCATACTCTTAAATTATGATATAAAAATTTACATACAACCCTCTTAATTTTTAAACACAATGAGTATATGGCATAGTATGGATAGTAGCAACTGGTTTCAATTGTCTATGAATGTTGGGCTGGCTGTGTCTTTGAAGGATGAATGCCTATGGGATGGGATGAGTGTGAAGGTGGTGGCTTTTGACTAAAATTAAATTTGTTGAATGTTCAAGTGGAAGTTAGTAGTACAGTTGTGTGGTACAGTATACTATAATGCAATACATTCTAACTCCTGTTGCTGCATAGAAGAAGATAAAATGTTAAAGTCTCGTAACTTCCGCATGACCAAAAACTGACCAAATATCAACAATTACAAAACACACAGAGGGTAAAGTCATAAACTTGATATTTGCTGAATATAAAAAAAAATGCAAATTTTGTATTTGCGCGTTTTAAACGAAAATGGGGTGTTTTGTTTTAGAATAAAAGGTTTGAGTTAGCAAGTGACCAAGTTTTTAAATTTTTCGCAATGTTTGCAATTGATGTCCTGAATTTAAATTTAAAAGTGCAATCGTGTTTTTGTTCTAAAACTTGTTGTTTGCTTACTGACCTTGAAAAGCGGATTATCTATAAAATGTTTTAGTATTTCAAAAAAAAAAATAGAAAAACAGAAAACATCCCTGGCAAATATTCACAATTCAATTTATTTTCAGGTTTGTTTTTGCATGCCACTCGAGTCCTTAAAACTTAATCCTTTTGGCAAACACAGAAAACTTATTTGTTGTTTTATAAATATTGTATGGTAACCCCCCTCCTTTAATTCTATTCATTTAACAAATCTCATATTTGCAAATTTGTTATCCCTTTTATTCCGCAAATGAGTCATTCCATGTCAAAGCGAACGATTTTTTACATCACGAAATATTATTCACCTCTTAGCGTCTGGTGGAAAAATATGATGTATATTTTATACACCAGACGCTACTATGTAATATACCATACACTACTATGAATAATAGTATTTGCATGCAAAATCTAGAGGTACCTTCACATTTTCACTCATAACTTTTGGACCGATTTTGCTCATTTTCAATAACTAAATTTTTGGGAGGATGTACATCAATCTAGGTAAAAATGAGTAGTCTTTGTTGTGCTTTCGAGTCGTCATCGCCATTTCAACAGACAGACAGACGGACATCACTAAATCGGCTTTATGTCCAATAAGGATCAAGAATATATATACTTTATTGGGTCTTAGACCTACATATATCCCCATCACATATGGTGGAGGCAGCGTCAACACACACTTCTACTTAATAAATTCTGAAATTTTCATAATTTTTTAACAAAAATACAAAAAAAAATTGTAATATGCATATAAAATATAATAAAAAAACACTTTACCAAACAGACAATTGAAAAAAAAAAATTGCCCATCGGCAACTCTATCTCAAACATACACTTGGTATCCAACTAATGTTTGTGAATAAAGCGAATCATAATGTGATAATTACTTGTGAAAAATAGATAACAATAGGATTAAAAAGAGGAATTATTCTAGTTAAATAAATTGTTCATATGTATTAGTTAACACTGTCTCTTCAAATTAAAACAATACATTGTGAATGCTGTGATTGACACAACTTCACTTAGTCACACTCATCGCTGTGTCGACCGTGGCTCAACTCGCTAAGAAGTGATGCTACCAGTCATAACCTAATGTATGGCTATGGGTTTGGAACTCACTACTGCACAATGTTAAAAGTTTTTCATATAGAGCAATTTAACAATAAAAATACTTTGTTCAATTGACACATAAATTTACCACTGAGTCCTTGGAGGGGACGAAACTGCTGTAGTCTGGCATATACAATGTGCCCGTTAAATTTTTCAATAAAAATGTTTTCTCTTTCTTCCTGTAAAAATCTAACTAAAAAAAACACTTTACCCCAAAATATTTTAAGATACTTTAAAATATTAAAAGCCTTTAAATTAGCTGCTTCAACATTTTTCGATACCTGTTGAAACTGACTTTCGATGCCTCTTAATTCTCAAGATTTTATGAGTTGAGAGGAACGATGAACTGGGTTATGGTGACTATACTTAAAAAACGAGGTAAAACTTGCAAGTTGTTTATTCATTTTATTTTTTTGCTCAAAGTTTTTAACTTTTTTTCAGTTCCAAACCAATACAAAATGGAGTCAGTAGACTTGGGAGACACATTCACTAAAAATTAAAAGTTGTACACTGATAGAATTTTCTGTGTTGTATTAATGAAATCCATCATTAACACAGTACAACATTTTTCAACACATGATTTTGGGGCTCAATTCTGGGAATTACACGTGAAAGTAGCCCCAAATTATAAACTGTAGATATTAATTAGGAGAAGAAAAAATGCGGAACAATCCTACCCCAAAAAAGTGCATCCGGTGCCTTAAAAATCACAAAAATGCCCATTTTTCACCGTTTTTGCTCAATAACTGGATTACAAATCCACAAATATGCTGTTGTTTTCTTTATAAACTTTATTTTGCATGAAAATAAAAATTCCGACTATAATTAAAATTGTTCTAAATTTTGTTTCCATGGATAGATAACATATAAAAATCTCATATTTTCTGTATAAGAATAGCTGTAATATGAATCGGAATTTTTATTTTCATGCAAAACAAAGTTTATAAAGAAAAAAACAGCATATTTGTGGATTTGTAATCCAGGTATTGAGCAAAAAAGGTGAAAAATGGGAAAAAATGTGCATTTTTGCGATGCATTTTTTCGGGTTCAATTTTCGATGACTTTTTCCAACATTTGTGGCCGTATATTGGCAATAACACGGTGAATGTTGTCCTTCAAGTGGTCTATCGTTTCGGGCTTATCGGCGTAGACTAGCGACTTCACATATCCCCACAGAAAATAGTCCAGCGGCGTTAAATCGCACGATCTTTTAGGCCAATTCACGTGTCCGAATCGTGAAGCTATGCGGTTACCAAAAGTTTCCTTCAATAAATCAATTGTGGCACGAGCTGTGTGACATGGTGATCCGTCTTGTTGAAACCACAGTTCCTGGACATCATGGTTGTTCAATTGATGAACGAAAAAGTTAGTAATCATGGCTCTATAGCGGTCACCATTGACAGCAACGTTCTGTTCAGCATCGTTTTTAAAGAAATACGGACCAATGATTCCACCAGCCCATAAAGCAAACCAAACAGTCAGTTTTTCTGGATGTAACGTTGTCTCAACATACACTTGAGGATTATCATCCCTCCAAATACAGCAGTTTTGTTTATTGACGTATCCATTTAACCAAAAGTGAGCTTCATCGCTAAACAAAATTCTCTTATGAAAATCGGGATCTGATTGGGGTCTTCCACTACGCTACGCTCTACAGCAGCAATGACTTCTTATGTACGCACTATCCGACGTCTCTGTAAATGCATATAATCATTTAGAGTAAATGTGGTGCGAAAACGTTCCATATTTAATCGAATCAATAGCTCTGATGGACAATTATGTTGACCGTAAAATGGACGTAGTGCGCGATACGTATTTCGAACAGAACCATGATTTTCAAAATAAATTTGCACAATTTGGAAGCGTTGTTCAGGCGTCAGTCTATTCATGTTGAAATGCCAAACCAAACTAAACATAAATCACTTGACAGCTGCCAAAATGACCGCGAGTTACAAAAGTGCAGCCAACTTAAAGTTACATACCTGTATAAAAAACACCCTTTACATCAATTTAAATATGGACATGTCAGAAAATTTGTCATACTTTTTGAACTTTTAAACACAAATAACTCTTTTAATTTTTTTTTTCCAAAAAAATACATGTCAAATATTTTTGAAATAAGTACACGTCTACAAAATTGCAAAGCAAACAAAAATCGTGATGAAAAAATCGTTCGATTTGACACGGAATGATTCAAATACTTTATTTTACTATTTTTTCAAAATTATTTAAAATGTATTTCTTTTGTATCAATTTTATAAACAAATGTTTAGATTTTGTTTTTTTTTATATCCAGAGGTTTATATGTATTTCCCTTTTTTTAAGCTGTAAAGATTTATCTATCGAGATTAGTTTTTATTGTTGATCCGTCCCAAACAATTTTTATCCATTAAGCCTATTTTGGCGATTTAGTGATAAGACTGGTAGTTTTTATTGTATTGTTTGCCTTAGGCGGAGGATTTTTTTTATTATTATTATTACAATCGAACTCAATTGAAAATTGAGTTATTGGTATTGATTTCAATTTCATATGTTTAAAATTTACATTGTTTAAATATAAAATTTACATATTGATTGATTGTTAATGACAGGGTTGACAAAAATATGGCAAGCGTGCCACTCGCGGCGTCATTTTTTTTTTTTTTTTTTTTTTTGGCACGTGGAGTTTTCTTCACTATTTACAAAAAAAAAAATCGATTTTATTAGAAAACCAGCAACGATTCTGTTAAAGTAATTATTAGAGTTTTCAATAATAATCATCGATACAAAAATGTGTGCCTTAGACCGATTATGGTAAAAAATTTTAAAAATTGTAAATCACATTTAAAAATTATTAAAAATGTGTCAAAAAGTACTCTTTCAGAGAATTACGATTCATAATCAAAAAACGTTTTTAAGAAATCAATGTACTACAAGTTTTAAATATTAGATGTACGAAAGTATTTAGGAAGATAAATACAACACTTTCAATTAAAGGGCTTATTGTAAAAACTTTATAAGCCCCATTTTATTTTTATTTTGTTCTCGGCTTTTAAAGGTTCAAAAAAATGAAAAAATATGACTTTTGTAGGGCGTTTATACTCAAGGTACATAAGCAAGGTGCTTAAGCAATACTTCTATCAAATATTAATCAATGGATGTCTAAAAGCTGCGAAAATACTTTGAGCAATAGGAAAATAGACACTATTTAATGAATGTAATTTTTCATACTTAGTTAAAAAAAAAAATTATAAGTTATACTTTCATTAAAAAAAATAAAAGCAATGAAAATTAAACGAAATCAGTTTATCTACACCACGGTCAGTGATTGCACAGAAAATTTCAAATAGACGCAATCGAACAAATAAAAACATAACAAATATTACATTATTCAAAAAAACAGAGTCACTGACGAAGGTTCAATACCAGAAACTGCGCAGTCTGATTCAGAAAATTGAAAATTTACAATGTAGTTATGATTTTTAGAAAATACACTCATTCTTCTCTACCACGCCTTTCACAATTAAATTAAATAAAATTGCATATTAATTATAATACTAATTGCAATTGTCTGAAAAAGACGTTAAAATTAAAACTCAAACGAAAATTATTCAAGTTAGAGGCCATACTCTATATTTCTTTATTAGGATATTGTCCTAACAAATAATCTATAGAGTTTTTGTTTTCAAATTTATGAATTGACTTTTAGAAATGTGTTGATAGATCTATTTCGGGAATTTGCTAGGTTCCCATCACCAGAACACGTTTTGAAAGAAGTGACAGTCCCATGTAAAACATCAAACATTCATATAAACTAGTTTTCTCACTAAATGAGAACTAATATATGATCTCGATATCTTTGGTAGATATACAATACACGTTTTTTGTTTCTCCTTTTTATTTGCACACTTGTTTTGTTTGAAAACAAGATGTAAAGGGTGAGTAAGAAAGACCGTACTTTGTCTTTGATATAACTTTTGTTAAAAACAAAAAAAATTTAGAGTATGGCCTCGAACTGTTATTTTCATGCACAATTAAAGGTCGAAAAAACATTATCAAACATTTATGAAAAAAAGCATTTAAAATCAGTCAGTCGAAGTTGACCCACCCTGTATAATAACTTTTTTTATTGTTTTTGAACACTGTTCGATAACTCAAGTCTAGTTTTAACCGTGTTGAAAATTTCACTCAAATATTGTATAAGTAGTTGAACTTTGCATTTCAATGTGAAAAAATTGAACAAATTTGTCAATACCTTTTTATTGATTTTTAGTTAATTAAATGGGTTATTTGCGATTTCAAAAATTATTAGTTAAACTATTTTAATTACTCATGTACAATGTATTAAAACATTTTAATGTTTCAATTTAGTAAGTTTTCCGACCAGCAAAATTACACTTTCCAAAGAATTCGCGGTCAAAAAGGGATAAAATTTTTAGCAATATTTCTTTATAGGATGATGCATTTATTTCTAAAATGTTGTATTATGTAAAAAAAACGCGTTTTCAAAAATGTTATCGCTTATACCCTTATTTCAGTTTCATCAATTGTATTTTAGAATTGTATTTCGGAATTTATAAATTGCATTTGAAAAATGATTAATTGTTTTTGGGGAAATTTCAATTGAATTGAATTCAAAAAAAAAAATATCAATTGTATTTCAGTCAATAAACAATTTAATTAGTTCAGGAATAATCAATTGTTTTTCAGAAATTATGAATTGCATTTCAAAGTAAAAATATATTCTAAATATAAGATGGATTATTTATGACCTCTAAAATACAATTCATAATTTCTGAAATACAATTTATAAATTTGAAAACCAATTCATGCGATTGATAAATATGCAAAACAATTGACAGTTTCTAGAAAACAGCAGAAAATTTTGTATTAAAGTTTTTAGTGCATTTTAAAAATTCCACTACAATTTTGTACAAACTTCTTGGCATTGTGGATTCAAAGAAATTCAAATTGTTTCAATGAAAATAAAATCTCATAAACGCTGAAGAGAAAAAGTGCTAGAAAATTTAACAAATGTGGAAAACAGTGTAATAAAATTCAATATAAAAAACTTAATATGAAGATGACATAATCTTAAGATGGCACACGACATATTTTTACAAAAAAATTTGAGTTTTTGTGGCACGCAACGAAAAAAGTCCTGCCACCCCTGGTTTATGATGATGATGATGTCTATATTATTGGCTCATTTATTGATAATTTAAAATAAAAAAAAAACATTTATTCATAACGAAGCCATATGTCATTTGATTGCAATTGAGATAAGAGCGAAAATATTCAATAGAGTTGTTACTTTAATCAATAGTATTTTATTACGAATTTTATTGAATTTTTTTTAGAAAAGCATCTTTATTTTAAGAAAAGCATCATTAATATTCAGAAATATTTTCCAATGAAGGATCTGCGAACAGCCTCCCGATGTGATAGAGCAGAAAAAAATTAGGGAAGCGTATCATGTTCCCAATCTCATGTTCAGGGTTTAAAAAGTGGGGTCAGAAATTATCCCTGTTTTCGTTTATTTTTTTTTGTTTATTTCATATTGTTCCAAAGAAATTTTAGACAAAAGGGGGTACCAAATAAAATGAATTATGGAAGGTTTAAGAAATTACAGTTGGTGTAAGCTAGAATGTATATCGTCCATTGATGATGATAGATTGGCCGAAATCTGACAGGGGGTCAATTTTTGTGCATTTTGCAACTTTTCAAGAAAATATAAATATGTACACACAGAAAAGAGAACCAATTGCTGCAACCGAATTTTTTGCCAACCGAATTTTGATAGTTACATTTACTAATATTTATGTTACTTAGAAATTCAATTGAAGTCATTAAAATTTGGCTATGAGTACTGACTATTTAATTATGCCTACGGATTAAAAAAAAAAATACTTGTGGTCACAACTGAATTTATTAAGTAGATCGAACCGAATTCAATAAATTTATACACCGCATCCAATATTTTTATTTTTATTTTTTAAAATAAATATTACAGTCAATATAAATAATATATATATATAAAGAGTAGACCGGTCTACTTGTAAGAACCGGTTAGCGCGATTAGAACAAATTATGTTTTGCATAAAAACATACCATTATTAAACGCAAAAGTATCCTTTCTCAAAAAAGTATATTTTTGAAAAAAATCTCCTTTTTCAAAGAAAAAAAAAATAGTTTTTTTAGAAAAGTACCTTTCTTCAAAAAAAAAAAAACTACTCATTTTAAAAAAAGTAACTTTTTCATAAACAAAATCATAAAAAAAAGTATTTTTCCCACAAACAGGTATCTTTTTTAAAAAAAAGGACTTTTTAAAAAAATATATTTACAAAACAAGTACCTTTCCAAAATAATACCTTTTTAAAAATAAGTGCCATTATAAAAAGAGCACCTTCTTCCAAAAAAAGCAAATTTAAAAAAGTACCCTGATTGGTTTCAAAACAAGTATTTCTTTCCAAAAAAGTATCTTTTTTACATCAATACTCTTTTTTACAAAAATTTTTTTAATAAAATTTTTTGTTTTTCAAAAAAGAACCTGTTTAAAACAATGCGTTTTTAAAAAAGTATCTTTTTTAAAAGAAGTAAACTTTTCAATAAAAGTACCTTTTCAAAAAAGAACCATTTTAAAAAAAAGAGTCTTTAAAAAGGTATTTCTTTTTTTGTCGAAAAAGCACTTATTTTGATAAAGGGTAATATTTTTAGAGAAAGGTTTTTATTTGAAAATTAATTTTTTTGTGAAACAGTTAACTTTTATTAAAAAAATATACTTTTTCAAATGATTTAAAAAAAAAAAACTTTTTGTGAAACATGTACATTTTTGGAAAAAGGTACTTATTTTAAAAAAGATGCTTTTTTTGAAAAATGAATTATTTTGAAAACAGATACTTTTCTTTAAAGTACTTTTTTGAAATGCGTACTTTTTTGCATTTGTGAAAAAGTATTGTTTTGAAAAGGCGTACCTTTATTGATATGTAATTTTTGGAAAAAGTGTGTTTTGAAAAAGAAACATTTTTTAAAAAGGGACTATTTTAAAAAAATGTTACTTTTTTGAAGAGGTTAGTTTTTTTGAAAGCAAACTTTTTTTTCAAAAAAATTAAATAATTTTTTTTTGATAAAGGTATTTTATTTTTTTCTTTTAAATAGGTACTTTTTTTGAATGAAGGTAGTTTTTTCGAAAAGGAACTTCTTTGAAAAAGGTACTTCGATTTGAAAAAAAAATTTTTTTGTGAAAAAAGTGACGTTTTTTGGAAAAAGGGTACTTTTTCTTAAAAAAATTTTATGTTTTTGAAAAAGGCTACTTTTTTGAGAAAGCTTATTTTTTTTAAAAAAGAAGCTTTTTTGAAAAAATGTACTTTTTTAAAACAAGATACTTTTTTTAAGAGTTCTTTATTTTTGAAAAAGATACTTTTTTAAAAAATTTATTTTTGTGTTAAGAAATTATATGTTTTTATGCAAAAAATACTTTGTTTTAATCGCGCTGACCGGTTTTACGAGTAGACTTGATTTTCGGTGTAGCCGGACTTTCTGCGATTTCCGGGGTTTCGTTCTACCCGGTCTTTCGGTGTAACCGGGTAGACCGAAGACCGGGAAATCCGGTATACCCGTCTGGAACGTAGGCTCTACTTAAAATTATAAAACATCCTTTTAGCAACTGCGCTAGATAGTGTAATACAGTTGCTAGGTTGTTGCTATTAACATGTTAGTTTTCTCCAAATTGACCACATATTTGAAGCACCCGTTTTTATAATTTAAGAAGAATATTGTTGCGCATTTTAGTCATCATCATCCGTCTTACAAATATGTTTTAAATTATGAAAGAAAAACGAGCAACTACAATAATTTAATTTAATAATTTTGTTTTAGATCAGCATCTCCATCTTGATTTTTACTACTATACAATGGTGTTTTTTAATTTTATTACGTATTTTCGAAGAATTTAAATTTTTTGTACTTTTATGTTTTACTATCAGTTTTTTTGTTTCAATTTTCTTTTTGTTATTTTTAAATAACACAAGGCAACAATTTTGAAAAAATTTTAGGGGCTTTGAAAACCACTATACAATTTTGATGTATTGTGGTCCCAGTAGTACAAATATGGTTCAATTTTGAAATTCTATGGAGAGGTTTTTTTTTAAAAAAATTTTAATTAAAATTATAAATTTTTTTAGACGTGTCTCCACATAATTAATGATAACTAAAAAAAAATTAGTCCGATATTATTCAAATAAATTTAGAAAAACTGAAATTTACATAGCCTTTAATCCGTTAATATATTGCGTTTCAATCGGCTCAGTAGTTTTGGAGTTATAATAAAAAAATGAGGGAAAAAATATTTTTTTTACGTGAAAATAGCAAATTTTTTTGGTTAAAAAAAATCATAAAAAATCGAAAACGGCAAAAATCGTTCAGATTTATTGCTTTATCGCAAAGCCACATGTAATAGGAACAAAATGAGATATCGATCATAAAAATCGATTGATTTTTTTCGAATTTATTCACAATTAAGTGAATTCGCTCATTTTCACCAAATTTCAGTTTTTTGTCTGATATACATAAAATTGAGTAGTTAATGTTCTTCTTTCGATTGATTGAATTTTGAAAACATTTTCCCCATGCTATGTACAAATTTTCACATCAAAAATGCATTACATAGTAACATTCGTGTATTTTTTGGCAAAACCCTACCTAGAATATACTGATTCTATTCTTCGGAAAGACATTTGTGTTGGATGAGCTTAAATGTAAATAAATAAATAAATTAAATAGTAGAAAATTTATATTTTATTATTCACATTTATTATAATAAATAAAACAAGAAAATAAATAAATAAATATGTATTATAAACTACAAACTCTGAAATTTTCTTTTAGTCGATTTTCTACTATTGTTGAATAACGAAGTGTTACTCTGAATACTCCAGCAAAAATCAGCCATCATGTGTGCATCCCAGCGACCCTGGTATCGTTCCTCCATTGTCCGGATATCTTGGTGGAATCGTTCGCCCTGTTCTTCACTCAAGTCTCCTAGATTTTCAGGAAAACGATCTAAGTGACTGTGCAGGTAGTGTAATTTGATGCTCATGTTGCATCCAAGATTCTGGAAGTGAGTTAACATCTCTTCAACGTGCGCAACGTAATCATCACCCTTGTTATTTCCTAAGAAATTTTGAATAACCCATACAAACGAATCCCATGCATTCTTCTCAATTTCTGACATTGAACTGCCAAATTCAGTATCGTTCACCAATTTGCGAATTTGTGGGCCATCAAATATGCTTTTTGTACTTAAACAAAAATAACACTCGGATGCGTGGTTCGCTGTTTCTCTCCATAGCATAGGCTTCAAAATTTCCAAGTGTCGTCTGTAAAATGAAAAAAAAAATTGAAATCAGGAATATGAAGAATTCAAATTTTAATTAAGAAATATTGTAATTATAAAATATTCCAAATCTATTAATTTATACTTACTTTACGTTAGAAGACTTCATAGATAAATTCAATCGACATGGAATGCATATAGTACTCGGTGTCCAATGCTGGTTCAAATTGTGCGGATAGATATTATAGCAATCTTGATATGACTTTTGCAATGAAGTTAAGAACCACTTCCGTTTTTTCCCGGTGATATATTGGCCGCACACATAACAAAATAAATCTGGATCGTTTTTACATGAAAATGTTCTGGCTTTCTGGCTCATTTTTATTAATATTTGAAAATTGTTTTTAACTTCTAAGCTGTATGACTCTAATTTTTGTGTAGGTATTAAATGATGTTTGCGTTATCGCAAACACTTCTTGAATGAAATAAAAGGGTCAAGGAGATCTTATAAATACTGATACTATAATTTGGGATAACCCTTTGTGTGGATACAGTTTGTGTGTGCTGCAAATTTTTTATTATTCCCAAGAATCCTAAAAAACATTAAGGACTTTTATGAAAAAAAAAAAATTATCCGTTACAGGTAGCTAACGGAAAATAAGAGCACTTCAGCGTACACGCACATTTATGAGCGTTTTATTACTATCCTACCGCAATCGTAAAAATTAAACAATCTTTTGTTTATTACTTATTTTTTTTTAATTATTAGAATCATAAAAATGTCATAGAGGTTTTTCCCAAAGGGGTTTTGCCAAAATGCGTGTCGTAAAATGCACCTGAGTTTTTATGTTCTGCATTTTCATTATGTAGGTACAATTTTCTACAGTGCTTGTAAATATGCGATACCTTCAATTAATTGTAAATAAAAATGTAAAGCATGCATCGATTTTTATGATCCATATCTAGTTTAATTCGCATGATATGTAGCTTTACTACAAAAAAATAAAAAGTAATATTTTTTGCAGTTTTCGATTTTTTCCAGATTTTTGTTTTTCAAATTTTTTTTTTTTTTTTTAGCATTTTTTTTTTTTTTTACTAACAATTTGTTTCATAACTTTGAAACTATTGATCGCATTAAAAAAATTTGTACAGTTCTTTAAAGATATTGTAAACCTTAATTTTTGTAAATTTAATTTGACAAAATCGGACTAGTTGTTTTTGAGTTATGACAACATAAGTGGAGAAATGGCTCAAAATATTGTCAATTTTAAAAAAAAATTTTTTTAAAAAAAAATTATCCATAGAATTGAAAAATTTTACCATTTTTGTACTTAGGCAGCCATGATGCATCAAATCTATATAGTGGTTAGTCAAGCCTTTTTTTGCTGTTGACCTGTGTAATTAATTTGACATAAATAGCAAATAACAATTATTTTGTTCAGAACAAGGTATGATAGTTAAGGCAATTGGGAGCAATAGTTATGATTATAATAAAATAGCTGTGTTTACTGAAGATTTTCTTTCTATGGTTGCATACACTAATAGTTTTTCTAACCATATTTAAAATTGTATAATTAGGGAAATCAACCAATTGTCTGTCACCGAGAAAGTTAGTTTGTTAAGCTTATTTTTAAACTTGCACTAGACAAAATAACTGATCCTGATTAACATTTGTATGCACACACAGCTAAAATATTTGTTTACCAACTTAAAGAATGTAATATCGATAGAATTCCAACTGATATTTTCCCTGTGTGTACATTAGGGATACAACTTTTTAACAATTTTTGAAAATATCAAAATGGCCCTATCCATACCATGTAGTGCATAAAAAAACAATAAGAACTGCATCTTTAGATTTTCGATATCGTTAAAAAAGGTTTCGCGTCAAATGCAATTAAGTTTGGGATCAGTAAGTTCTAAAAAAATAAAAATATTTTCTTTATAATTTCATTAAATGATAAATAAATTATAAGTTTTTCCATTAAATATTGAAATATATTCTGTATAAATTCAATTAATCGTGATAAAATATTGCGACTTACCTACGCTGTCTTATGCAAATTTGCGAAATATTATAATTTATTGCTAAAAGTATAAAAATATATAAAATTTTTTTTTTACTAACTTTTATTTATTTTTGAGACCTATTGATTTCAAACTTTATTATTATATATATTAGAGCAATTCTTGTGATTCTAGCTTACATACTAATTCCAAAATATCGTAGCAAATTATATGCAATATGCGAATTTATATGTGGCCCTTGGTACAACATTTGGTTTTCAGACCATTGTTACAATAAAAATGACTTCGAAGCCTTAAACAAATCATTATCTGGCTTTACTAATGCTTAGAAATGCTTTCTAAGACATTGGGTGAAAGATGAATCAAGAATTCCAAAAACACAACGCAGCAACATTTGTGCGGAACGCGCCATCAAAGTCGTACAAGATATTTTCCCCCAATGCAAATCAACACGAACTCTTAATCTTAAGTTAATTTCACTTAACAAAGATAGTTTTTAGATTGTGATTTTGATTATAATCATATAATTACATTAAGAAATGTAAATAGTTATATAATTGAACAGGTCATGCGAATAAGGACGAATAGACCACCTTTTGCGCAAAGACGTTTTTTTTGCATAAATGCATTTTATTAGCAGAGCCCTACAATCCTATGCAGAAATTTTGGGGAAATTTTGACGTTTAAGGCTAAAAAAATGACTTTGAAAGTGCAATAATTCGTATATTTTTATATTTTTGTTTAAATTGGGAGTGAACTAACGCACAATTTTGATTAAATACAACACAAAAACATACAACAATTTTACTTTCGGTAACAATGTGTTGAAAGAACATTACGAGGAACAAACCACACTTATTATACTGGAAAGCAAAATATCCATCCTTAACAAAATATTATATAAAAATTATTTAGCTGCGAGTTTAAAATTGATATTAGCTAAAATTAAAAAAAAAAACAATCTTAGCACATACAAACAAATTAACCAGATTTGCGAAAAAAAAAATCTTCAGTGTTACCGCGTAATTAAGATCATATAATAATTATGATAATATTATAATATTAATTAATATTATAATTCCTAAAAATGTATTTAGTGTCATAAAGAATTACTACTGCATCAAATGGCAGGAATATTAAAAAAAAATTAACAAAAAAAATTTTTTTTTGCATGTCCTTGCAATCCTTAAAAAGTGTCCTTGAAGTCCTTAAAGTGTTACAAACAAATACCAACCATAGTTCGTCAAGTTTTGCAAGTCTCATGAAAATGTAGTCAAAATCTGCTGCAAAATAACACATTTTTATTGAAATTTCAATACATTTTTTTGGATATTCGCCCTTTTTCCATTTAAGCAAAAATTGAAATCCAATTTTTGGCTTAAACTTAAATTAAAAGTTGTCAAAAATATTATTTTTTAACCGTTTCCTGCGTTTTTATTGTCCCCTGTAAAATTCTACAAATGGTCTATTCGTCTTTATTCGCATGAACTGTTTAATTATAAAATAAAAAATTTTGAAAAAAAAAAAAAAAAACGTGTGAGTTAAATAGATGATATTTACGATTAACACTAAATGGCACGAAGAATGTTGATGAAGACCGTAGTGGGTCAGAAAATGCATTCCATTCATGCTAGTGTCTAATAACTTTTTCTGTGTTTTTTTCTAATAGTCAAAGTAAATTATCATATAAAAACTATAATTTTTCTGTTAATTTAGAGAAAAATTTGTCATGATCTAAAACCGAACAAATAAAATCTCACACATAAATTTATAGATCAACGATAAAAATTCACTATTAAACCACTCACCAGGTACAGTGTAAAAATCGTTTAATGTATATGCTCGACATATGTGTTAATGAAAAATCTTTAATGTTTGTTGATATGCTTTGCTAATGTAGAAGGATAGTATATGATGACATTAGAGAAAAGAACTGCCATTTAAAGTTTTAACTGAAAGTTAAACTGGCAACTATGATAATGACTAGAGAAAAAACAAACACACTATAAATAGAAATCGTTCGTGGTAAATTTCATTCTAACTCAACACACAGAGTAATGTGGGATTTAAAGTTACCCAATTTCAACGATAAAAATAATAAAAATTCACTATTTTAAAGGACTTTCAGAAATCGGCTTCAACGCGGAACGTTTTTGTTCCGAAATGACCTGAGGAAACATTTTTCGGTTTCAGCACAACATCGGCTACAGCGTGGTGATAGGGCCTTATTTTGGTTGTACCCCTAATGAACATATAAAAATATTTTTTTTTGTTTTTTTAGGATTTTAAAAAACACATTCTTCAATTGTTTGTAATTAAATTAGTTTAGTGGATTATAAATAAATTAAATGCTACTAAATTATTGTAATTTGATAAAAAAAAAAATATCAAAAATACTTTCATTGTGGTTCGAGCAAGCCTATTATCTGGCATGTGACGAAAAACCGATAGTTTTCAAATCGATCGATTTTTGAATTTCAATACCAAATATTCCACATAGTTTTGAATTTAAAAAAGATTAAAAGTTGTAAATCGATATGTATTTCTGATGCAACTTGAGCAATTCAAAATAATTTCAATCCTCCTCCTTATCTTCATTAATTTTTAAAATTTTGATTTTTAATCAAATCGATCGATTTCACAACCGATCGGTTTTCATTACATGCCAGTATACGTATTTGCTTTTGAAATAAGAATTGCATTTAAAATTTCATCAACTATTTCTGGGAGTTTAGAAAAACCAATGAAGAATTCATAAATTTGATTATTACCTAAATTATAACGAATATGAGTAAGGAATATCTGATAGCTAAACACAACATTAATTAATTTTAATGCTTAAAAGTAGTTATGAATCTTTAATTTGTATCGAAGTGCGCCCCGGTAGGCTAGTTGGTAGCGTGCTGGCTTATCAATGCGGGGGTCGTGGGTTCGATTCCCACCAGAGGCACTGGTCTGTTTTCGCTACAACGCGCCGAAGGCCATAGTAGCTAGTGCTCGGTTAGGGTAATAGTATATAATTTGTAATTATATGATTATTAATTAATAAAATAAAAAAAATAAAAATTTGTATCAAATTATTTTATTTTTTTTTAATTGAAAATCCTAGCAGAACAAGATTGACATCTTATAAATTACAGTGCTAGTGAATAATTTCGTAAAATAATCATTTAAAGATACAATTAGCATAACATTATAACATTATATAAAATTTCCTAAAAAGTTTAAAGACTTAAAAGAAAAAAATTGTTTTAATCTAACAAACTTAGACTTAATCATTAAAAAGAGCAAACAATACTAACAAAATTTTAAGAAATGACACCAGTTAAAAACAATTATGATATTAAGGGTCGAACCAGAATCAAACCACGTTGAGTTTAACTTAAAAAAAAAAAAACAATCTAATTGTATAAACGAAAAATGTATTGGGAGTAACGTCCTACGCGACGTAATTTGATTCTGGTTCGACGCTAACATGGATGTTTTAAAATGTTTTAAAAGCTCCGTTTTAAAATGTCAGTCATTTGTATTAGAACAAATAAAATTTTTTCCGAAACTTGTAGTTCATTTAAAAAAAAAACAAACCACAACAAATGACTATTTTATGATTTTACAGTAGTTTTTTGTTATTTAGAAAAATAAAAAAATATTTTTTTTTTTTTTTTAGTATCATGTGGTTCATTTTTACTGCAATTGTAAGTCATTTTTTGAACATTAAAAAACAAATGACAATGTTAGTTGAATCTAAGTCGTCCTTTCTTTAAGTGTCTTCAAAATTGTACGAAATAATAATTCTTTTTCTCAAATATCATATTAAAACTTTATTTATATTTTTTTTTTAGAAGGCATTTGATAAATGTATCTTTACGCTATTTTAACAATTAGTTTTAGAAAATATCATTGCCGTATCTTTAAGAGTTAAGTGTATTCTAAATATGTATTTTTATTTTGAATCATTAGATAGCGTCAAACATATAATAAAAGGTTTCAAAAAGTACTAAAAGAGCCATTTTTGACAACATTAACCGCGGTTTTCTCAAAATCATGACGTGATGGAAAAATTTGGATGCCGGATTTGGATTCTGGAAATGAAAGACAATATAAATCAAATAAGGCATTGTTTTTTTTTCATATAAATGTAGTGCGAGTGCATGTGGCATTAGAAATCAGTGATTGCACAGAAAATTTCATATTGACGCAATCGAACAAATAAAAACATAACAAATATTACATTATTCAAAAAAACAGGGTCACTGACGAAGGTTCAATACCAGAAACTGCGCAGTCTGATTCAGAAAATTGAAAATTTACAATGTAGTTATGATTTTTAGAAAATACACTCATTCTTCTCTACCACGCCTTTCACAGCCAAAGCTTTGCATTTATAGTGAAAAATCAATACCTCAATGCTTTCCCCCATGCATGTTGAATGAATATAATACTAATCGGGGCAAAGTCCCGCACTTGACGGACTGAATAAACCGCTGAAGCTATGAAATTTTGTTTGTAGGTTCCTTCTCAGGTTTGGCAGTCCGCTAAGACGAGTTTTTAGAAATTTCTACGTGGAGGTCCAAAAAAGAATGTCTGCCCCTTAACGGCCTGACCAAACCTCTAAAGCGATGAACTTGAAATTTGGTATGTGGGTTCCTCTTAAACGTTTTTTTAAATTCCTATGAAAAGGGGCCAACAGGGAAAGTCTCCTTCTTGGAGGTTTACCCAAACCCCTTTGCCTAGAAATTTTAAATATATGTTTCTTCGAATACGACCTAACTCACTGATATGAGACTTTGTCGAATTTATGCCCAGTAACATGGTTAAAATAGGAAGATTGCTCTCTTGACGGCCTGGCCAATCCGCTAATGCAAGGAACTTAAAATTTCGTAAGTACGTTCCTTATTCCTCGTAAACATTGTGGCAAAGTCCTAAACAAATTTATTTATTAATATTATTAATATTAATGTTGAAGTTTGATTATTTTAATTACTTGGACTCTAAATTTTAAATATCAATGAAATATTAGCATATTCTATCGCATACTTTTAAAATGCTATATTTTTTAATGGAAAATAAAATTTATTGATTTAAAAAAAATATAAAATAATTTAAAAAATGTTAATGACCCTTGCAAAACCTTTAAAGTCGAAATCATAAAGTCGAAATTAAATAACCACTAAATGGAATAAAACAAAAATTATTGAAAGAGAAAATTATGTTAATAAAAAAATTATTTAGTTTTCTTATAAACATATTCCGATATAAGTTTGATATAATTTTTATTATAAATAAAAATTATGTTTTTTTTCAACCTTTAATTGTGCAATGAAAATGAAAATTATTTAAGTTCGAGGTCATACTCTACGTATCTTTATTAGGAAATTGTCCTAATAAATAATCTATAGAGTTTTTGTTTTCAAATTTATTAATTGACCACTTTCAGGAATGTGTTGATAGATCTATTTCGGGAATTTTCTAGGTTCCCATCATTTGAACACGTTTTGAAAGAAGTGACAATCCCATGCAAAACATCAAACATTCATATAAACTAGTTTTCTCACTAAATGAGAACTAATATATGAGCTCGAAGTTAAAGACTATCACCATTGATCAAAAAAAATTGAAAACTTGTTTGTTATGTGCACCCTGCACCTTTGTATTTTGTTTTTTTTTCTCCTTTTTATTTTAAAATACCGGTAACGAAGTATCGGGCTTTTAAGCTACTATTCTATAAATAATGCACACGGTGTTTACAACAGTCCATTAGTCTATAAATATTTTCCTATATTAAAACTTACTATTACTCATGTTTATCAAGACAAAGTCCGCCATATTGCCGTGTTTCAGTTCTTTTATTTTCTAAAGAGTACACTCATAAAAAAAAGACCGTACAAATAGTTGAAAATTCAGCTACGACTTCATTTGCGTCAGCAAAATTTTCATTGAAGTTGAGATTTGCAGCCTGTTAAATTTGGTTGACCCAAATTTTAAAAGATCTAAATTTGAGTTGAAAGTAGTATTTAAATTAACTAAGAATTTAGCTAGATCAACAGAATTTTTAAGCTGAGTCAACAGAAAATTTCTGCTAAAAATTTATTTTCGGATCTGACCACCGGGTACATAAGTAGTTAATAAAGTGTACGGAGCAACTATTTTTGACCCATTTTGCTCGATTTCGCTTAGTTTCTGAGATAAAGCCTGTTTTATGATTATAAAATATAAGAGAAAATAACGCCATCTGCAAGTGAGACTGATAGCGGAGATACAAAAAAGTAATGGCTAGAAATCAATTGTGGTTTAAATTAACTGGCAAAATTTGAGAATCACGAATTACAATATTTTAGGTCGAAAAAATTAGTTTAAATATGGATGAAATATGTTCTTGATATAAAATGAGATAATAACTGATTTAAACGATAACTACATACATAAAAATTTAGCTCTACTGAATTAGAATCCGTTTAACCGACTGTTGAACTAACTTTTTTTTGTTAGCAAATGGTCAAAATTTATATAGACATTATTAGGGCAACCAGAAATATGCTCTAAAAAATCGGTTTTATTCCCATAAAATATTAAATAAAAAACGAAAAATATGCTCTCAAAATCACATTTGTCCAGGGATGGCAGGCAATACCGCTAAAATACCGTTATCGATTTATGACTCATTTATTATCTTCATGTATTTAAAGTTTCATTAAAATTTAACCACAAAAACGAAATATTGTAGTTTATTTGTTTCCGTTACATATAAATTTAAATTATTTTTTGCAAAAAAAAATATTCAAAAAGTTCGTGTTTGTTTTTTATTAAAAAAGTTTGTTTAGATACAAAATTATTCCAATTAAAATTACAAGAAATTGAAAAAGATTATTATTTATTTTATTATTTATTAATAGATTTTTCATTTTTACATATTCATATTAAGATAAGTTTCATGATTCTTAGAATCTATATTTGGCGTAACATTATAGTTGTATGCCAGATTGGCAATATTACTAGAATTATATAATTTTTTAAATGCAATATAAATTATAATTTTATTTGTTTTATATAAAATTAAAAATTAAAAAAAGGATTAATTTTTCTCAAAAATTGAATTCATTAATTATCATTTTTCTATATTTTAAACATGTGTCTATGTATTTGTACAAGTTGTAGAAATTGGAGCCATTTAGGATTAACAGCACTTCCTCTGAGTTAAGTTTAGTTTTACCAAAATAATTTCGTCTAAGTCCATTATATATTGGACAGTTTCCAATAAAGTGGAATGTATTTTCCAGTTCATTTAGGTTACAAAGTGAGCATATTCTAACTGTGTCGTTTCTGAAGCATCTAGCATTTAGATCAAGTAAACCACCTCTCACTTTAATTAATAGGCATGTAATGCGCGATGAAAAATTTGCCGCCAGGGATGGTGTGACATTATAATTTAGTTTTGAGTATAGATCATGAAATTGCGAATTTGTAGCTTTTAAAACATAATCCTCACGCTCTTTTGATTTTAAAAGATTTAAAATTGGTTTCCAATAAACGCATAATGGGGTATTAGCATTGTCTGGGGTAAATTCTACCATTTGACATATATTAGCCCACTCTTCCGCCCATAATACCTTTTGAGATATGATCTTATCAGCAAGGATTCGAGGTAATCTATGATGATTCATATTTAAAACTTTATTTATGTACTTGAAAAAGATTACACAAATGTGCGTGTGTATACATTTTGTAGAAACGAAAAACAAACAAAAACAAGAAACTGAAATAATTTCAAACAACTGACTCGAGATTTATTTTTACTGATCTGTAGCTAAAATTTGAACATTTATTTTTAACTTACTATTCTTTTGTTCTTACGGATTTTTTAGTTATTTAAACGATATTTAAAAATAAATAACAAGAAATAAACATTTTATTTAAATGAAAAGTAAGTAGACAGTGTTTTAAGTGATTTATCATTTAAGTTAAATTACATTTTCAGTTAATTTAAACTACAAACTATTTTGAGTGTATCGTTATCCGTAAAATACCGTTACCGATATAACTAAAATATCAATATCGTTAAAACACCGTTACTGAAATAACTAAAATAGCGATATCGCTAAAATGCCGTTTCTGAAATAATTGAAATAGCGTTATCCTTAAAATACCGTTAATGAAATAATATGGCAAGATCTGAAAAAAAATCGCTCTAAATAAATATGTTTTCCCGAAGTTTGATCATAAACTAGGAAGTCATTGGAACTCGGGCATAAAGGAGCTAAACATATCGATGTGCTTTGACATTACCTGAATAATTAAAATAATGTTACCCATAAAATAACATTACCGAAATAACTAAAAAAAACGTTATCCCTAAAATAACGTTACCAAAATAACTAAAATACTGTTACCGCTAAAATACCGTTACCGAAATAAGTAAAATACCTTAAACGCTGAAAAACCGTTACCGGAATAACTCAAACATCGTTACCCCTAAGATACCGTTAACGAAATAAAAGAAAATAGCGTTACTCTTACCGATACCTGCATCGAATCGGTTACCATCCATGAATTTTTGTTTAAAACCCAGTATTTGAAAACTTATTTTTCAGTTCAATTGTGGTAACTTTTGTAAAATTTATTTCAGATGCTACACACAGAGAAAAATTTAGCAATTTGTTAACTGAAATTTGGTTACTACGATTGAAATCGGCTGGTTCTATTGAAGATTGGTTTTCACAACAAAATTTGGTTAACATAACTGAATTTTAGTTGCAACACCCAAAATATTTAGGAATCTCATTTGAATATGGTTGTACTAATGACATTTATTGATTGTCGCTTCCAAAATACGCTTTTCAATTCGGTTGCCATTTTATTTTTCTGTGTGTAAGAATGAAGGAGATAAAACATTATTAATACCTAACCCGGTACAGTCTAAATACAGTAATATTTAAATTTGCAAAAATGGTTTGAATTTCCGAAATTGGTGTTGCAAACACCAGACAATTTTTTAATGGCAAATAAAGTTGTTCGATAACGTAAAATTAAAAAAAAAGAACGAAAAATATGCTTTCAGAAGTACTAAAAATATTCTCAAAACCATGACTTTTTATCAAAAATATTCTCTTAAGATCAAAATATGCAAAAATATGATATTAAGAGAAAAAGATGCAAAAATATGCTCTAACAAATCGATGCCATAATTCGTCAATTGTTTTGAAATGGATAAATCAGGGATGTTAAATGGGGTTTTCAATTTTGTAACAACCTCCAAAAAAATGTACTTTTTGGACCTTCACGGTACCATTTTTTTTTTTAATTTATTAAAACAACAAAAAAAGTACTTAAAAATTAAATTGTACAAAAAAAAAGAAAGAAAATTAACAATAACAATAACATACATTATATGTATGTATGAATAAAATAAGGTAAAAAAAAGTCTACCACCAATTATGGCAACTCTACAGAGAGTTTTCCGTCTTTTTCTTTATCTAGCCATGGAAATAATTTTGCCCAATCTTCACGAAATGGTACAATGTACGGTTATGTCTGCTTGCTTGCTTGTTCTACAACAAAATAAAATTAACTTTCAAATATCTTGATAATATGTAATATCGTAATCAACTTCATCGAAATCCATTTCTACATTTCTAAACAAGTTTTTTAATTTAATTTCCACTTCTTAAGAATTTTAATAAATTCAAAATAAAAGTGAAGTTGGCTGTAACAAGTCTCAATATATGTAAGAGCTCTATACACCACAATAACAGTCCATAAAAAAAAACTCCAATTTTATTCTACAAAATCCTCAAAATGATGATAAATCGTTAAATCTTGCGGATATGGTCGCATATATTTTAAGCTCTCATTACATAAAACGAATGAATACAATGAAAAAGTACACAATATCAATTTGTTTACTATACTAAAATTTCAAAAGGGGGGAAAATAAAAAAATTTTAAATTGTACCAAATGAGTCGCGGTAGTACCACGGTACTTGAGAAGGTGAAAATGTACCAAGAAAAGTACAATTGTACCAACTTTAACATCCGTGGGATAAATATATTAACCATTTCTCAATACAACGCACAGAAAAAACCAAGACAGAGCATACTTCTGGTTGCCCTGGCCATTATCAATAATAAAGTCAATGACGGTGATTACAAAATGTTATTGCTATAAAGTGATATTTATTTTATCAGTAAAATCGGCTTTTTTGTAAAATATTTTTCTATATTTTTTTTATAGAAAAAAATCGTGTGACATTTAATGCCTTAATGCCATTTTTTTCAAAAAAAAAAAAAAAATACGTGAATTTTTGCAACAAATTATAAAAGTCTTATCAAAGAACTATCAACGAACGGGGTTGGAAATTGAATAAACTTTCTGTTTAATAATAATTAACCCTTATTTATGGAGAATTGCCTTAATTTTCTGGTAAAAATTATAATTATTTGTATTAAATTACATACAACTAATCTCACATTTGTACAATAATAAAAATTTGTTATGGTAATTATAGAAATATGCGCCTTACTTTTCATATGAGATTTCCTTAAACTCGGAAATTATATTTTACGCTTTAATTTCTATAGTACGAGTATATTTCAAAATTAAATGTCTATGTACACGTAAAATGCACGTTAGGTACATAACATAATGGATACGTAGTTTGTAATTATTTTATACGTTTTGTTCGGTCGCTCCTTATCAAATGGTTGAAGTAGCATCGGACTCATCAAATCCCAGTAATAAGTGCGTGTGATTACGTAATTGTCTAATAAATATGAGCAATGAAATGGAATGTATTACCAGAAATGGCCAACATTTGAAATTTTGATAAATTTAATTTCGAATGAAAATTAAAGATTACGCTATTTTATAATCTCCCCATTTTATAAAACTAGCATAACCAAATGCCCCTAAAAAAAAGAACCTCTCTTCAAAAACTTACTTTGCCGGGGACCAGTGCCCACGGAAATAAATTTATCAAGTGGCCAATAACTCAAGAAAACTAACAAGAGAATTCTTATTAGTGAGAATTCCGATTATAATCGCTGAAATTCAGAAATGAGATAGTGGACACAAAATTATTGAGCACATATTAAGAAGATCTCATATTAAGGGGATAATAAGGGTGGTATAAAATAGAGGGGTAAACAAGATTTTGACATTTTTTTATATATATTCTATACAAATATGGGACTAATTAAATAATTTAATGGACTAATTAGTTGATGATTTCATTACAATTTCATTAATATCAATTGTAATGAAATTATTTTCATTAGCATTTGTTTAGTTAATGATAATGAATTTCATTGATTTGAATTCATTGATTAATGACAATAATTATAAATTTCATTACCATTAGTAATGCTTCAATTAAAGTAAAGAAATTACAATTGACAGATAATATTTTCGAAAAACTAATGGTGAATATCGATGAAATCAGGGCTTCACAGAAGCTTTAAGTAACCCTTATAATACAAATATTATATGTCCGGGAAAAATCCCGAGAGATTTTTTTTTTTTTTTTATAAAACAGCCACAGGGTGTCCGATAATAGAATGAAACATTGATCCAAAATGCAACGATATGGTATGAAATGGGGAACGAGTGGAATTGGCACACTTAATACATTTGTTTTGCTGCAACGTTTTACGTGGGTAAAGTTTTGTAAACATTTTGTCTATTTTGCAATATCTCTCTTAGTTTTCGACATACTTAACATTTTATAAAATTACCAGTATCTCCAAAGCTACGCGAGATAGGGCAAAATAGGAACAGGCAAGGTCCGGGAAAGATCCCGAAAGAATAATTTTTTATAAACAGACACAGGATAGTGTCCTTATTATTTGTTTACATAAATACGTACGTGACAATACCTATTTAATCACTCTGATAATAAAATGAAGCATTGGTCTAAAATGTAAAGATATGGAATGAACCGGAGAAAGATTATAATCGGAACGCTTAATACATTTGAATTATCGTAACGTGTTACGTAGATTAAGTTTCCAAAAAATGTTGTTCGTTTCGTGATACTACGCTTAGTTTTCGAGATACTAGCCATTTTATAAAATGGCGATTTTTAAAATGACAAAAATTTTGTTCCTCAGGAGTATTAATACACCCTTCTAATATGAATGGGCTAATTCCGGAAGAGATCGCGATTGATCAATTTTTATAAAACAGGTACAGGGTGATTTATTTATTTTCTTTTTACTTATTTACGTGATAATACAAATAAACATACAGTTTCTATCGATCTACGCTCAATTCCTATGTAAAGCAATTTACATTCCACTTTTTTGTAGACAAATTAGTTTCAACCTAGCTAATATGTTTGATTTGCTTTATTTTTGGAAATATGCGGAGGTTGAAAGCTCGTTATAAATTGAAAATTCTTTTTTGTTCAATTGTAATAAGTTTTTTACCCCAAGGTACCTAACACTGCTAGAGAAGCCAACAACTGGAATAGACAAGTTAAGTTTTCACTTATTCATAGATGGTACCAGGATTGTCATAGATGGATTGAGAGACAACACCTTTTACTGGTACCACGCAAGAGCACAGTTCAGCGCCTGTTGCATGCGCTCAGAGATGGTCATGTCATCCCAGCCGACAATGGAATTACAAGATTCTATTTAACCGTGCTCTCCATCCCTTGGAGATCGCAGAGTACCTATATTGCGATTGTGAGGCAATTTTTAGGCTTCATCTTTTTTGTGAATTACTTCAGGACCAGTGCTGGTATACCATCCTGTACATAGTCTTACCCTCGAACCACGATTTGAGCCCGCCTTTGTATATGCATAAATCGGAATGACTGCCCTGTTAATTTGGAACACAAATTAAAAACTATGCTTGACTGATTGTGGGATATATCGGAACCTATGCCCTGGGGTCAGTGCAGTGCGAGTGTACGGTACTGAAAGAGCGCCTACTCTGATATCTGGGAAGCAGATTCTTTAATGCCCTAGAGAGTCTGCTACATGTGTCTCGGATCAGTTTTGCGGTTCAATTTGAGGGGATCTGGATGGTTTTTTGGGTCGCAATTTTTTTCACGTTGATGTCAGAGAATCTGTGTGAATCACAATTATGGCCTCCACATGAACTTGCTGTTTGCCGGGTTCTCCTTTAACCTTACCTAATACAACTACATCAATAGTGCGATTCCGTAACTTATTAACGACGAAATTCGGTCGTTACATTGTTAAAATTCGATAATTAACAACGAAATTTGTTTAGAGTTACCTTTTAAATTTTTCTAACGATATTTGTTGTTAAAAATAACGTTAAATTATCAATAAACTTTTTTTTGAAGTTTGTTAAAATTTCAAAGCAAACTAAATTTAAGTTAACAACTTTTGTGGTTATCTCTACACACAGAGAATTTCTTGGACGAGTTTTAATGAAATTTGTTCACCAAAATGATGAAGTTTCTTCACATTGTGAATGAAAAATTTTTAAAAGCTTTATGAAAAAGCTTCATAGATTCAATGAAACTACTATTAATGGAACTTTTTCATTAGTCGTGTAAAATTTTTAATAAATAAAATTAAATTTTTCATTAAATTTTATGAAAAACTGCACTGAAAAGTATCAACGGGCGAGTTCCAGTGACATTTCATAGATATAATGCAAAAATTCATTAATATCATGCACATTTATTCTCTTAGTGTAGTCAAATATTAAAAAAGTTAGTGAATCGCACTACAGAAGTTTTGTGTTGATATTAAGTCACACAAAAAATTTATTAATTAACTTTACAACAATTCCTTTTTCCAATATTTGTCTCTTTATTTTTTTTATAATTCCTTATTAGGTGCCAAATATTGTAAATCTCTGATATTCATATCACACAAGTTGATAAATAATAATCATAATAACAATTAAATAAAAATAAAAGACCACACAGTCAAAGAGAATATGTAACAAGAGAAATCCAAAGGACAAATGTAATGTCCTGCATGTATTGTTTGACTGACAATGATGACTATGTTGGTACATCCTTGTAATATCTGCTACCACAGCATAGTTAAGGTGGATGAGATGAATGAATTAGTAGATGGGTTAATGAGTCCTAAAGGCAGATGTTAGTTGCAAACTGTACTACACATAAAAGTTTCATTTGTATGGGTCATAATATTATAATCCACTTAATATTAATTGGGGTACTTAAAACATGTCCTTTCTCCCACAAAAAAAAAAAAAAACTCCTTTTTGTTGGTAATCGAGTAAGCATTTCAATGTATGTCGTCTCTTCTGATGGTAAAAACATATTTTTTTATTGCATTATTAAAGGGATTGTTTAATGATTCTCGGTATCGTTTCGTTTGCTACAACTATAATTAAGTTCTGGGCCATAAATGTGGTCATTTATGTTTCATTTGTTACAAATTCGTACTACAATTTTAACAAAATCAAAATATCCTTTCTATTCTTCCCTCGAAACAATAAAATCCTTACCATTAATGTTGTCTCATGTGTTATTTAAATATAAATTATTCGAATCTACTATTATTGAATATCTTTTAATAACCACAGAAGGTGTTTTTCTTTAGAAAAGTCTCTAGTCTATATTTATATCTTTTGGGTTAATGTTCCTTTTCAGTTTTAATTCACATAAATTTTTGGTTTTTAAGCATGGATGGTAACCGATTCGATGCGGTTATCGGTAAGGGTAACGCTATTTTCTTTTATTTCGGTAACAGTGTTTTCGGGCTAATGATATTTCAGTTATTTCGGTTACGGTTTTTAAGCGCTAACGGTATATTACTTATTCCGGTACCGATATTTTAGCGGTAACGGTATATAAATTATTTCGGTAACGTTATTTTAGGTATAACGGTTTTCAGTTATTTCGGAAACGGTATTTTAAAGGTAACGTTTTTTGAGTTATTCAGGTAATGTCAAATCACACCGATATTTTTAGCCCCATTATGCCCGAATTCTAATGACTGGCTTTATGATCAAACTTTGGGATAATATATCTATTTACAGCGATTATTTTTTTCTGATTTGGTCAGATTATTTCGGTAACGGTTTTTTATGCATAACACCATTTCAATTATTTCGGTAACGGTATTTTAGCGATAATGGTATTTTAGTTATTTCGGTAACAGACCAGCAAAAAATTACCTGGATTTGGTAAGCAGTGACTACATTTTATGCTTCCAAAATACCGCTTCACCGCTTTTGCATACTATAAAGCAATTACGGAAGGCATTCTGTAGTGCTTCCCAAAATACCTTCTTTGAAGCAGTGAATAATGCTAACAAAGAAGCAATAAAGAATGCATACCATGCAGCACTAATGTTGTCAACATACAAAAAGAAGGCATGAATTTATTGCTTCTAAGAGCATATGAAAGAAGCGCTTTTCACCTGCTTAAAAGAGACATAACAAGTGGGATATCGCGAACAAAAATCATGCCTGGATATGCTTTGGAAGCGCTTCGTAATTAAATAATGCCTTCCGTAAGCGCTTCTGGGTAAGCACTATTATTTGGTGGGAGTATTTTAGATATATCGGTAACGGTATTTTACGGATAACGGTATTAAAATTATTTCGGTAATGGTATTTTAGGGATAACGATAGTCAGTTGAAAGGTTTTTGAATCGATAACGGTATTTTAGCTGTGTTGCCTGCCTTCCCTGTTTTTAAGTTAAGGTGCTGCTGGCATGTTTCAAATCTATTTTGGTTTTGGGTGTGTTTTTTTTTTTTTGTATACAATTAAAATTAATTTATGCATTTTAATAACCAAAAAGACAATTAATATTTTGTGTATAATTTCTTTTGAACTATAAAACTATTTTACATCCTAATATATATTTCTTGTATTTTAGGTAACATATGTTACCTTAGACTTAGGAAAGGGTTATGAAATATGTGATGCCTTAAAAATGTGGATGGAATATAAATTTTGCATTTTTGTTATGAAAGCATTAGTTAGTGTAATATGGCGTTCACACCTAAATGATGAACACATGTTTTGCCAAAACACATATTAAAGCTCTTTATTCTATTACAAAAGTTATATATTCTTTTATAGTCGTTTTGGCAAAACACGTGTTTATCATTTAGGTGTGAGTGTTTTTGTAATTGTAACTCAGAAAACTTCTGCAGTTACTACCAAGGACTGCTGATTGCTACGTTTCTCAGAACAATAACATTTCAAGACACGTCGGCATAAACGACATAAATATTCATTACCCGAATTGAATTAATTAACCACATTTGTAATCCTTTAAACCGCAATGACAGAGTGATATTGATCTTTCAATTGAAATTACACTAAAGTTTTAGCAATAACAAAATATAATATTAACAAATTTTAAAATATATTACAAATTTTAAAATTTAGTGTAAATTCAATTCATTTATGCCGAAAAAAATGTTCTTATTCTAATATTATTGTAAATATTATTGTACTGAAACTTGTCAAAAAAAGTTGTTGTTGTTGTTGGCAACCAAACACCCTGCAATCGGCTAACCTTTATAATTAAACCATTGGTTACTTATGTTATGTAGTAACAATTGTATATAAAAACAATGTAATACAAAAGAGAATAAGAACATAACTTTCATAACAGCTTTTTATGTACACTTAGGGAACTTCTGCTCTAAATATTTGTAGTTGTTTGAGTAGTAATACAGTATCTTTATTTTTAAGTTAAAAAAAGTAGTCATTGGTAGAAGAAATTTCAGTTTTGACTACATTTGTAGTTCATTTAAAAAAACAAACCACCTCAAATTACTGTATTATGATTTTACATTAATTTTATCAGTTTGTTTTGTTCATTTAAAAAAAATTTTAAAAAATACACTTTACTCAATTTTATACTACATTTGTTATTCATTATATCCAACAGCAAAAAACTAGAATTGAAATTTCATTCTTTTTTAACTACATTTACAGTATTCTTTATCTACATAATATTCTAAGTGTAGTCATGCGGTTGCAGTTATTTTAACTGCAATTACAATTGCTCCATGTATGAAAACAAATTCAAAGTGTTTGGCAGTTGCCATTGGCCAATGTCCAGCCAATCCCTAAAAAGGGTGCGGCTAACAACCCTGAAAATTACCGCCCAATCGCAATTTGCTCTGCGCTCTCCAAAGTGATGGAGACCATGGTTAACCACCATCTTGTGAAATATTTAGAGACTAATTCACTTTTAAATGATCGACAGTATGGCTTCCGTAGCGGTCGATCTACGGGAGACCTGTTGGCGTTTCTATCTGAACGTTGGAGCCGGTCAATCCACCACTTTGGTGAGAGTAAAGTGGTTGCTCTAGATATTTCCAAGGCGTTCGATCGTGTGTGGCACGGGGCACTCGTGACTAAGCTAGTTGCTTTTGGTGTCGGTAATGTCTTCTCTCGATTTATAACGAGTTTTCTCAGAGACCGCACTATACGTGTTGTTTTAGAAGGTGTCTCATCAAACGAGTTTCAGCTAAATTCAGGGGTACCGCAAGGTTCTGTTCTTTCTCCTACCCTTTTTCTTATTTTTATTAATGACCTTCTTGGTCAGACCTTCAATCCTATCTACTCTTTTGCAGATGACAGCAACATTTTTCATTCATTTGATCACAGGCCAAGCTCTTTGGAGATATAGGGCATGCGGCAGAACATGAATGACACACTCAATCAAGGCCTTTATACAATATCCGAGTGGGGTCGCGCGAATAAGGTCGATTTTAATGCACGCAAGACCCAATGTTGTATGTTAACCCACAGACGGGCTGTGGAATTGACATTGTCATCTGTAGATATGGATGGTATAGGTATTGAGGAATCGGATACTCTTGATGTTCTGGGCATGAGAATACAATCTGATGTCCGTTGGAATAAGCACGTATTTCAAGTGTCGAAAGAGGTCTTGGTTTTCTGAAACGGTGCAAGACTTACTTCACTCCATCCGATCTCCTTACTATTTATACCAGCTATATCCGGCCGAAAATGGAATACAACTCTCATCTATTCTGAAGCTTCTGGACAGTGTTCAGGAGAGGGCGGTGAAGCTTATCAATGATAGTAGTGTATCCAACTCAATTGATTCGTTGGAGCATCGTCGATTCGATTTTTAGTCGAACGATTCGTAAGTGGAACAAACTTCCCGCAGAAGTCTTCCCAATTTAGAAAAATTTAAATCAAATATCCACAACCACTACTCCCTCTTTCCTCCTTCCCATATCCTATTTTCCTGATTAATACAATGCACTGCATGAGTAGGGGGCATACCCTAAGTATTGGTTAAATTAAAAAAAAAAAAAATAACAACTCACAATATTTTGTCGTTAAAAACAAAGGAATATGTACTTTAAAACTGCGAAATATATAGTTAAAAACCGGCCTACTCACTTTTCTTTTAAATCAAATGTATTTTTCATTTATTTTTAACTATTAAAATCTTAACTCAAAATCAGTAAAATTAAAGATTTTGTTTTATTTTTACTATGAAAAATTAAATCCGTAAAAACAAACTATTTTTTTTGTATTTTAACTATCAAAAATTAACTCCCAAATTATTAAAGACAATAGTTTTTCTTTTTTTTTTTACTCTTATTAACTTTTTAATTCAAATAAACAATTTTTTTTTTAAATAAAATTTTAAATGAAAATTATAACAGTATTTGTGTGTAGTTTGCTTTTTAATAAATGGTAAAATAAGTTTAAAAACCAGGGACCGTAACGATTATAATTGATATCTAAAAAGTTCCTTTATTACAGTTATTTTGTGGCTTAAAAAGAAAAAAGAACATCTAAAATAGTTATTTTTCAATGTAAAAATAAAAGATCGGATAAAACTCTTAAGAAGAGAGTTTTATTTCGCCTTCATTAAATAAAACTCTTTTGAGGAGTTTTATTTTTTCCGTCTAAAATAAAACTCATTTGAGGAGTTTTATTTTAAAACTCATTTGAGGAGTTTTATTTTAAACCTCATTTGAGGAGTTTTATTTTTTCCGTCAGAGAATAAAACTCATTTCATGTAAATTGACACTCAAAGCTTGCCGCTTGCCAGATCATTACAATTTGTAAGGCAGTGTAATCTAATCACTTGCATTGCAATTGAAAAAATCGTCATTAAAATCAAAACATGTGGGTTTTTATTTGTTATTGTTTGATTCCAATTATTAAATGGTTGTTGTTTTATTTCTTATATCTTTATTTATCATAACTAGCTGAATACAATCCAGTTGCAACTGCATTAAGAGATAAGAAATAAAACAATAACAATTTAAAACGGCAGGTTTTTGTTATGCATTTTTGCTGTTCGGAAGTAGGTAAAGTAATAAATTCGGTCAAAATTTTCTACAAAGTGGTTTTAGTGGTGTATGATAAAAAGCTTAATGTCCTACAAATCCTTCTGCTTGAAAAATGTCGATGCTGCGCTTAATCTAGGTCCGTCAGAATGGGAAAATATGGAAGCCTTACTAGCAATCTTGGAGACTGTATACGTCGCCACACAAATGCTTCAAGAAGAGCAATTATTTTTCAGCGATTTTTTTTAAAATATGGCTTCAAATGAAGCTTGCAGTTCAGACGAAGCCCGACAGCTCTGAATTTTTAGAAAAAATAGAAAGGCGTTAGAAAATGCTGCTACAAAATCCAACATTGCTTGCAGCTTTATATTTGGATCCACGACTTCAGTATTTGAACTCCCTAAATGTAGATAGAGAACAAGAAAGCGAAGGAAGTGATAATGAGCATGAAAAAAAGCTTTCTTTGAAATCGACAATTTTTCTCCAAAGCCCTTATCGATTGATAAACCTCTTTTTGAGTTATGGGAGACTATACAGTGTGTACCTGCAACCCAGGGAAGCGTGGTAAGAGCATTCTCTGCTCTTAAATTGGTATTAAGCGACCTGCGTTCAAATCTTTCCGCAGAAAATTTAGAAAAAGTTATGTTCGTTAAATTAAACAAATAAATTACTACACACATTATAGCAAATAAAGTCAATAAAAAAAGAAGAAAATAAACAAAATGAGTTTTATTTTAGCCGAAAAAAATAAAACTCCTTAAATGAGTTTCAAAATAAAACTCCTCAAAGGAGCTTTATTTTCTGACGGGAAAAATAAAACTCCTCAAGTGAGCTTTATTTTCTGACGGGAAAAATAAAACTCCTCAAAAGAGTTTTATTTCAGACGGAAAAAATAAAACTCCTCAAAAGAGTTTTATTTAATGAAGGCGAAATAAAACCCTCCTTTTAAAAGTTTCATCCGATCTTTTATTTTTTCGTTGAAAAATAACTTTTACCTGTGGAGTTGAGATTGTTTTCTTAAGATCACCATGGAATCTGAAAGAGCACTTCAATACGAATCGATTGGTATATAATAGTATACGTCTCCGTTGACTCTAACATAGAGAGTTTTTGAGTTAAAGTTTTCGGGATAACTGCTATTTTCGGTCTCTGTTAAAAACATATTTCCTTGTGTTTTTTATACAGGTATAGAACTTTAAGTTGGCAACACTTTTTTAACTGGCTACCATTTTGTCAGCTGTCAAGTGATTTATGTTTAGTTTGGCATTTCAACATGAATAGACTGACGCCTGAACAACGCTTCCAAATTGTTAAATAATTATTTTGAAAATCATGGAAATCATGGTTCTGTTCGAAATACGTATCGCGCACGAATTTTTCTAATTTTGTTTAGCGATGAAGCTCACTTTTGGTTAAATGGATACGTCAATAAACAAAGCTGCCGTATTTGGAGTGATGATAATATTCAAGTGTATGTTGAGACACCGTTACATCCAGAAAAACTGACTGTTTGGTGTGCTTTATTTATTGGCGTTTTTAGTTTTACAAATTTCGAAAAATCCACTGTTTTCTGCGCGTTTTAGTTTTTTTGAAAAATAAGAAAAATGCGAAACGTGTGTAAATTTGAATATTCGTATTTTATTTAATATTCATCGGATTATCACCTTTTAAATTGCACTGAAATGGTATATTCCCCAACCTTTTTACTGCGGAATGAAGTTTTGTTTCATCGTTAAAAAGAAATGCATTTTTTATGCAATTTCTTTTTAAAATGCACTTTTTTCAAATTTTGTCACTCTCGATTTAAAAAAAATGCATATTTGTAAAATATGGAACTTTTCCAAAAAAAAAAACACTTTCGGGTTTTTGGGTCCGGGGAGGAGTTCTCTATTATTAACGATTTATTGTAAAAATCTTGCATCATGTTTTTATAGAAAAAACAACAATTTTTAATTTTTTTAAATTAAAAAGATTAAATTTAAAAATGTTGAGCTAAGGCGCCGTTTATATGTATCTCTTTTAAAAACTATACATTTAATTTTTAAGACTTCTTCTCTACATGAAATGTATAGTTTTTAAAACAGAGAAGTTAACTAGTTAAGCCCCGGGACCCAAAAAGAGTGAATGTGCAACTATTTGGTGAAAATTCCATATTTTGCTAATATACATTATTTTTTTAAATCGAGAGTAGCCAAAGGTTAGAAAAATGCATTTTAAAAAATAAATTGCATAAAAATGCGATTCTTTTTGAAGTTGGAAATTCTAATTCGCAGTATAAAAGTAGAGTACCGTACCATTGTAATGCAATTTAAATAGTGATGAGCCGTTCTATATTAAAGAAAATACGAATACACAGACGTACACACTTTTTGCATATTTCTCGTTTTTCAAAGAAAAAACTAAAACGCGCATAAAACCGATTTTTCGAAATTTAAAAATTTAATTGAAATCGGAAAAATTTTATTGAAATCGGAAAACCCATGGTCAGTTGTTGGCCGATTTGGCGTGGAACAACTAAACAAAATTTGTGTAAAAACAACGTAAGATAAACATAAACAAATCTGTGGACTTGTTGCAAAATAGCATAAGTAGTTTTAAGTAGTGTCCGACCGAACAGTTCGGACAGAAAATGCATTTGGTCAGTATTCGGTATTTTTAAGGATTATGGGCAAATTTGGAGAATGGAAAAATGTTTATTGGGATGATTTCAAATTTAAATAAAAGTCCGTATTTAAGCAATGAATTCACTGTTCGGCCTCCAAAAGTTCGGCCAAATCGAAAATAGTTCGACGGCCGAACTTTTAACTTTATAGCTAAACTTCGGCTTTTTCCTTAAATTTTATACACAAAATCGAATTAAATCGGCTCAACAAACATGTTCCCAATACCAAAATTTGTCCTCATTGCCTTTAGATACCAAAAAACCGATCAAATATAGTTTTTTGGCCGAACTGTTCGGTCGGACACTAGTTTTAAGTAAATTTTGGAAGATTTTTGTGATGAATATGGCATGGCTACGCCTAATACTCTAACAGATCTCTCAAAGCAGCGTTTTCGAAAATTTTATTAGTTTCCGTTTGACAAAAGAAATTGTTTCGATTGTTGAATTAAAGATTTTGTTTCGGCGATTTTTTTTCAAAAAAAAAACTATTTTTAAGAGAGTAACAAATTCTAAAATCTTCTAAAAGTAAACTTCTTCGGATAAAACAGCTCAAGTCAAATTAAGTTACTTAGTTTGAGAAGTCAAAAGTAGTCATTTAAAAAAACTGCTTTAATCTTGAACCAAATGGAATTTTGACTTGAGTCGACTTAAGTCATTGTTTTAAACTATCACTGATATGGAAAAAAAAAACCTCAAAATCATAACGTCATTAACCATAATAACCATTTGTTTAATAACAAATATAAAGAGAATAAATAAAACACTTTTTTCGTCTTAGTTTAATCTAAAAGCTCAAATAATATTTATTTAATTATCGATTTTTTTTAAGTTGAGATAATAGAAAGAATTACTTATAAATTATCACAATTATAATGAAAATATATGAAGATAAACGTATTAAATCACATGGTATTATGGTGTGCGAGCTAATAATTTATATTTTTATTATATTTTTATTATTAAATTATTTATGAATTAACATGATAAACGAAAATAAAAACCTACAAAAAATTAATAATTGTTTAATACTACTAAGATAATCTTGAATGCAAAAAAAAAGGAAACAAAAAATATTTAAATAAAATTCAAAATGCTGTTAACCAAAGAGTTGTAAAGTATTTATTAGATGCTACAAATTTTAAACAAAACTTTTATTATAAAAAGATTATTTTTAACTTCCGTCTGTTGTTCTTAGCCAACTCTTTGTTGTCTTTTTCTTCTAACTTCTATTGTTGATTGAAACAATCTATTGCTTTTGCAAATATTCATCAAACAAATATACAGACAATGAAGGATCTTGTTGATTCATCAATTTGGACAAATCGTTAGCATAACCGGAAAGTTTACGTACAGATTCAGCTTGTTTGGTCAAGAATTTCTCTTCGATATATTGAGCCATTTCGGGATCGCGTTCGGTGGCATGTAGAGAACGGGTGTGAACATGAATGGCACCATTCGACAATTGTTTCTCAGTATCCAAAGCCATGGCCAAAGAGTGCAATTCATCAACTTCCAATTGTAAACGTTGTTTGCCAATCGAAGCAGGACTTTCATGAACAGTATTGAAGTTAACCTTACCACCACGAAGTGCCAAATGTTTGATCATGCCAATGGTATCATCGAAGGAACGATCCGAGAGACCTTGATAGAGTTTTTGGAAACCGGGGCGATTCTTTTGGTAGGAATTGAAATGAGTAGCCAACAACAAATATTCATAGGATTTTGTCAAGTGAGAGTTAATGTAGGCTTGGACTTCAGGTTCAATATGATCAATACCACCATAACGTGAGTTACAGATGGAGGTGCCTGTTTAAAAAAAGAGATAAAAAATGAGATTGATTGTAAGTAGGCGATTTTGAAAGAGATGGTTTAACAATTAGAAGAATAAAGGAGAAAAAAGCTACAAAATGCTTAAAGAGAAAACTTAAAAGAGGAGAAGAAAAAAAGGAGACAGAAGCTCTGTCAGTTACTAAATTCGAAGACAGTTACGGATTAAAGAATGTAGTAGAAATTTTGCTAGAAAAGGGATTGAACATTTTCATGTTTAAGCTGAAACCGAATTAATTTTTTTTTAAATACAAAAAGTGGGTTTCTATCCAACTCAGTCTCTCTCTCTCAATCTGCCCTCTTTTGAGTTGTTCGTAAACTCACTCTGAGCAAATGAAAACATGTTGCAGAAATTTAAAAGTTTAAATTAATTTTTATCATGTTTTTGAATAATAATTTAATAAATTGCTATTTTTTATAAAATTTTAACGATAAAATAAGGAAAATAAAATTAAAATACATTAAATTTTAATAGAAAATAACAGAATATAATAAAAATAAAAGTGCGTGTCTTGAGCAACAATTTTTGTATCAACATGTTGCAATTATTTTTTAGTGCAAAAAAAAATATTTTCATTTGCTTGCCCGTATTCGGTATTTTATTGCTGAGAGGCGTGGGAAGTTTAGTATCTCTATTTGTATATACTCTTTGATACGAATTATTCGGAAAAAAGTAAATTTTTTTTTACCACTTCGATTAAATGTGAAACTTATCTTCGTTGTGGAGAAGGCAAATTTTGTGCGTTCGAAATTTTTGTTTTTTTTTCGTCAATAAGAGAGAATAAAGAAATATTTTTCGTGAAAAATTTTATACTCGAAAAAAAATTCGCTTTGTTCGAAAATTTCAGATTTTTATTTGAAAAGCGCAAGTCGAAGATTAATTCTGATTTGGAAGAAACTATCCAGAAATATTTTTTTAATCTCTTTAGAATTTGTCTGCAAGTTTTGTCCGATGGAAATTTCCGATTTATCCTCGTGAAAAAGTGAAAAAAAAAATTATTTTTGTGTCAATTTTTAGATTTTAATATAAAATGTAAGTCAAAGACGATTTGACTGAAAATTTCCAAACAATATTGTTTACATCTCTCCACAAACTTGTATAATCCTTAAATAAGGGAAATTCTGTGAAAGACAGAATATGATCCTCCCTTATGGATATATCAATTATTATAAGACAGGAAAAGCACCTGTAAGTTAAATTACGGATTAAGCAATAGAGAATGAAATTTAACTCAAGAAGGTATTGAAATTTAAAATTTTTTTTACCGAATCACAATTTTTTGATCCGAATAGTTCGGAAAATAGCAAATTTTTACCTTAGAAATGTTGAGGTTGAGAAGAAGAATAAACGTTTTTCTCTAAAAACTATAAACACTATTAATTTTTAAATCAGACTAGACTAGTTTCTGCCTTTTTATGGACAGGCTCATCAGTGATTTTCCATTTAAATTGTATTATTATTTGTGTCTTATAATTGTCAGATTGTCTCTATATAATAAATTTTTCAACAACCTGCGTCTGTAAGAATCAAACCTGCGCTCATCTTACATTACAAACATAACAATACCAAGTCATGACCGTTTAGTGATCACACCCAAGTATGGCCTCGAATCTAATGCAGCTAATTTCCAGTTTTCTTTCCTATTAGCTTTTTCTGTTATTGTATATTATACTCAGAAGTGACAACACTAACAACACAAATATTCTATTTTTAGATTTTTGTTTATTTTTTTAATCTCCTCCACTTAAGTGAATTTGAAGCTAAACTTCGCTGAGCAGACTACAAGTTTTGTCTGATTGAAATTTTCATTTTTATCCGTAATAAAAGAGACTTTTGAAAATTATATATTTCAAAAAAAAATTCCCATTTATTCGAAAATATTAGATTTTCATATAAAAAGGGCACTTCAAAGCTGAATTCAGATTTGGCAAAAAATTTACAAAAAATATTTTCAACTCTTCAACTCTCCACAACTTTTCTGCAAATTTTGTTCGATAAAATTTTTGCATTTTTTCTTTTAGAGAAAAAAAAACTCGATATCAAAAAAACTTTGGTGCGAAATTTTAGATTTTTATACGAAAGTAAATTCCGATTGGCTGACATTTTCCAAAAATGAATTCCTGAATTCCCTCAAATGCAAATTTTAATCCACACTAATTGACAATTATTACAAGCCTGGCAAAAAGAGTTATTTCAACCCTAATATTTATATTTAGCGAATCTTTCTTCATGCTGTAGGCTATTGATTACATTTTATTCTAAAATAAACTTGGATCATTCTGTTCAAATAAATTAGTATTGCATGAGAAATTTAAATTTCCAGAAAAACACTAAGTTTAGCTTTTACCTTAATCCGACATATCTTCGAATGTGTAACTGTCAAAATTTTTATTAAAGTTGTGCAAGTAAAAGATCTTTCTAACGATTAATTACAAAACTTCACAGACAAAAAAAATTCAAAGTTTAATTTTTTAAGCGATTCTCAAAATGAAAACGATTTTAGGAAGAGCAATAGTTGAGCTTACGAAATATTTGCATATGTTTAACAAAATTGTGTGAAGATATTTTCAATCAACTCTGCACCCCGTTTTTTGTAACTTTTTTTCTGTTAAAAACCCCATTTTTAATTTATTCAGTTCGTTCGTTTTATTTAAAGTAATATAAGCTTTTGTTTATTTAAATCGCTCAAAAATTTTTCATATAATTTTTTGTTTATAAACATGCAGTTTTAGCATTTATATGAAAGTTGATGTTAACGCCTTTGTGTGTGCAAACAATAATGTCGTGTTACGGAAATTCTTTGTTAAGAAAAAGAATGTTAACTTTATCAGTTTTGAAATCATTAAAACAAAAAAAAAAAAAAAATACTATTATACTAAGAATTAAACGCACTTTGAGGACAAATTAGAAAACAAATTTTCTAAAGAACTAAAATTCCATAAAAACCAGCCGAAGGTGAGATTTTTTTTTTTTGTTTAATTTCGATAGTCTTGAAAAACCTGGATATATTTTAGTTATGTTTTATATATCGTCACCTAATATGCATAAGGGCGTAACTAAGAAAGTTTCCAAAACCGATTTTATTGATGATAATGATTCATTTGGGTAAACTACATGCCTACACAAAATTTTGGACTTCTAAGATATAGCGATCTATAGAAATAGCGGTTTTATAAATAAAGTTTTAATCTTATATGTTATATTGTAGTACGGTCGAGTAATTATGAAGCACTGCATCGAACTACATTTCTCCAGAAAATGATTTGGTTCTATCAGTTTTATTAACGATATTGTAAAAATAACTGTGGACGATTTTTGCTTCTCCTTTAAAAAAGTAAATATTTTATTTACGCCATTTGGCATTTAAGCTGACGATATATTTTAAAAGCTTAATTGTTGCCCTTTCCAACACCGTTCCAAAAAGGCAAAATCAGTTATAAAACAACTGACAAGGAAGCACCACTGATGTGCTGCCTGCGACAGCCATAAATTTTGTGATAGAGGGGACAAAATAAATAAGAATGAGAACCGTTTTTAGCTGACCAGTTTCATGTTTAAGGGTTAAAATTTGGGATTAAAAATAACCCAGTTTTCCCTTATTTGCGCATTTTTTCTACTCTTTCAAAGAAAAATATTTATGATTTAGTATCAAATGAAAGTTATTTGGATGACTTTTCCATTGGTATACCAAAAGTAATAAAGTTTTAAAACAAAAAAAGTTTCGAACAACTGTGAATCCCATTTTTATGTTTCTAACAAATATTTAATTACTTTTATCTAGGCCTGAAATTATGAATGATATATCGCACTTGATCAACAAGAGGGTATTAACTCAAAATTTTAAAATTTTCTGTAGAGCCAAAAAACTGTTTATGGCCACATTTTAACAGAATTTAAAAATTCAAACATATCATAATAAGCAAATTCCATTTGAATATATATATACATTGTTTTTGTTTTAAATTTTACCACTCATTGCAAAAAAATCAATTTTTTGAGTAAATACAATTTGTTTTGAAATTTTATCGATTTAACTCTTTCAGCCACAGTTTTACATATATTATTTTATTAATAAAACAACTGCATTTTTAGTTTGATTAAGGTTTATTTATCATAAAAAAAAGAAAAAAATAAATTTGCGCTTCAGGCTTTTGTGGAATAGGGTGGTTAGTTAAGTAACCACCGTGACGGTTGGCATAAAAAGTATTCAAGTAAAGTGTAGTATCCGCTGCCAAATTTTATAACAAAAAATTAATTCTGATGAAAATCGGAGAAACATGTATTATTTTTGCAAAGAGGAACTTTGCATGTTTTGCATTGCCATATAGTACGCACCGGATTCTTTTTGGTGCTGCATTTTGCACATCTTCGTGATGTAGATCGCTCTGGCTGATGCATACTGCTTTCCAGACGGAATTCTCTTGGTACTGATGGTTTGTGTTTCTTTATTTGTACCGGTAGCGGAAAAGAGGGTTCCGAAGTTGAGCGCCTAGTGCTTGATTTGGGTTTTTTCGCCTGAACTGGAGCTAGGATCCCAATGTAAACAATTCTTCGAAAGTCTTTGGCACTGAGCTGATCAAGTTCTGGGTGGTGTATTTTCTGAAGCTCTTTATATGTAATATAAGAGTTTATGACGGCGCAGTCCAGAAAATGAAAAAAAATTCGATGCCACCATTTGCGGGATTTTCGGTCAATGGCATAAGTGCTTTTCAGCTGATCAAATTTATCAACATAGTTCATACATTTGTTATATTGTATGACAGCTTCAGGACAATTCATTTCATTTAGCTCTCCATTGTGTTCTCTGCGAGTAACAACACCTGCCTGAGTTGGATCTATGTTATTGGTGAGAATAAAAACTGATCTTTTATCCTTCCATTTTAGAAAAGCCACATTCTCATCACTGACCCTGTAATCATGTTCTCCTCGTTTTAGATGTTTGTCCTCTTTCAGCTGTGGTAGAAATTTGCGATTTGAGTTGACAGTGCCACAGGCCAATATATTGTCCTTATACAAGTCTACTTGCAAAGGATAGCTATTGAAATAGTTATCAAAAAATACTTTATGATTTTTTGATTTCAAATTCATGCAAAATTTTCGAACAACTTTTCCTCCTAGATCAGTTTGTATCTTCTCACCATCCTTTCCAGTATATATTTCGAAATCTAAACAATATCCGGACTCAGCACACATCATCCAAACTTTAAATCCCCTTTTGATTGGTTTCTAGTGTCCGACCGAACAGTTCGGCCAAAAAACTATATTTTGTCGGTTTTTTATATCTAGAGGAAATGATGAAAAATGTTGGAATTGGAAACATGTTTGTTGAGCCGATTTAATTCGATTTTGTGCATAAAATTTAAGAGAAAAGCCGAAGTTTAGCTATAAAGTTAAAAGTTCGGCCGCCGAACTATTTTCAATTTGGCCGAACTTTCTGGGGCCGAACAGTGAATTCATTGCTTAACTACAGACTTTTCTTCAAATTTGACACTCAAAATATCTTCTAATCAGCCCAATAAACATTTTTCCATCCGCCAAATTTGTCCATAATGCTTTAAAATACCGAATACTGACCAAATGCATTTTCTGGCCGAACTGTTCGGTCGGACACTATTGGTTTCTTTGGCATATATTGTTTGATGGAATTTCTACCCTTAAACTTTATTATGCTCTCATCTATAGCCACTTTTTCTGGTGCGTGATAATTTTTATTAAAATTTATTTTTAGTGCATCTAGCATAGGTCTTATCTTATAAAGTTTGTCGTAATTATCATCTGTTTTTTTGGGCATTATGACATTGTCATTCAAATGTAAATTATTCAGATGCCATCCAAAGCGGTTGAGTGACATAAAGGAAGATATGTATACGTCCTTCATATCAGGGGCAGAAGACCAGTAATCTTTATAGCTGAGCGATTTTTTTATACCCATCACTAAATTCAAAGCAAGAAATACTTCAATTTCTTCAGGTGTAGTGGGTGTAAAAGGTGCTCCTTTCTGCGTAGCATATAGATTTGTTTGAAAGCAGATTGTTTCAACTAAGTTTGCTGTCCAAAATAAACGAAATAATTTTGTTGGTGTTATATTCTCTACTTCTACTATATCATCTGGAACACCTCCGCCTCCTGTATATTCACACGGCTCTTCCATTCTGAAATTTTTTTTCCACTTTGGTTGCACCACTGCGGAGCTCATAGTAGGTAACTGGTTAGCAGAAGTAGTAAACAAATTTGATAAAGGTATATCATCATCCGAGTCAAAATAATCATCAAGTTCTGGCTGCGGTCCTGAAGGTATATGACCGAGTACCGTCAGATCGGTTTCTTGGTCATGATTTCTTTCTTCGTCTGATTCGGAACTACACACACTTTCACCATCAGAAGGTATATCTTCAAACAAAATATCTACGATGTCTTGGTCATGGAGTATGCGCGGCATTCTAATTATATACACAACACAAAATTATGTGGGAAAACAGATTATTTAAAATGTACTATAGTCACAGTGGTTAGTAATCTATCCACCATATTACTTACGTTATTTTTTGTATATTATGCTTTTTTTACATATATATGTTATCACAAAACAAAAAAACAAGTACTAAATAACTAAACACCACTGATTTCGTTTAATAATGAACACTCTATGCTTCTTTATTTCAATCACAACCGACCTGTTAAAAAATCAAGGGGATGCCCCGAGTTTAAATAAAGATATAAATATAACCAGTGCACCCTAGCGACAATGTCTCGCAACAAATGATCAACGATGTCTTTAAAAATGTAATTGTTTAATAATTTGTCAATAGGTGGCACGAAATCAAGTTTTAAACAAGCAACAATAAGTGGTTAGATAACTAACCACCAAACCTGAAAGAGTTAAATTTATAGAAAACAAATTTTATCAACAAAACAGTATCAACTCAAAATACAACCAAATATAAATAAAACAGTTTGATTATTTTTAACATAAATAAAGGCTCAAATCAAAATAATACCTTTTTTATGAAAATATACGATTTATTTCTATTTGAACTTTTGTATTAACTCGAAATAATACCTTTTTGTTGAAATAAAGGTAATCACTACATTATCATGAAAATGGTCTCAAAAGTGGTTTTCGAGATGAAAGAGTAATCGGAATACGTTGAAATTTTTACAATAGATAGATATTGATGTTGTTAGTTGATTTCTTGAAAAAAGTGATATTTTAAAAATTTTGAGTTAATACCCTCTTGTTGATCAAGTGCGATATGTATGTATTAAAATTTCAGAAATGAATGATTATGAAATGTAATTGACATCGCATAAGACTGATATTTTAATATTTGAAACAACACAATATAATTTTGGATAAATTTCTAAATTACAACTTAAAGAGTAACACTAGAAAATCTGTCAGTCTTCATTTGGATATAATTATATATAACCTTAAAACAATTGCACTATTTCAAATCTTATTTTGTGCATAATTATTTATGTGGACTTATGATAAAACAAATTAAGTCGACTTAAAAAACTTCCCCAGATTTTTGCCGTTTTAAATAAGCATATTGAGTTCTTTCTATTTATTAAATTTATTATTTTTTTTAAGGTAATTTCAAGAAAATTTTATGAATAAAATAAAGTTTCCAAAGGAAAAGGATTTTTTTACAAAATTTTCTGCAAACTATAAAGTCATGATAATAATTAATCTGAAAGGATTAATAACGTTGTTTGTATCAGTTCAGATATGATTTTATTTGAATTTATAAAATTTGATTAAATTGTATAGCGCCATTATTCGAATGCAATTTAAGCATAGTATGAAATTATAAAGAAACTAATGCTAAACTTATATAATTATATGTTCCCATTTCTGGGATAAAACTGTATAGACACATTAAATTCTGTATGATTATATAAAGCATCATATAAATTTTTTTTAATCGGGTGATTTTAGTCGTGATGTTGAATTATTAAGGGTCTTTAAAACCACTTAATTATCTTGTCACAAGAAAAATTTTCCGTTTTAGAAAACAGTGTTGAAAAGGGAACAGGTGACCCATAATGCGTTAATAAAACTTGGATATGTTGTAGAAATCTAAATTGGATAATCAATCTGTCTTAGCTTTAGGGCAATTTCGGAAATTTAAATGTTTAAAATATGGCTAAAAAATCCGTTATTTTTCTATTTTTAGCCTTTTATGTTCTGCAAAAATTTAGTTTATTCGTAATATAATTAATCGATTAATATTTTGTTTGAATGTTCGATTAATTGCACAACTAAAATTCTAATTAAACAACAACAAAAAAAAACTTATCTAATTTTAACTCTTACTTTCACTAGCAAACATTCCGGTTATAGCTTGTTATATTTTTTATTAAGGAAAAAGAATAAAAAGCATCCGGAAATTATTAAAAAATAATATTGCAATAAATTAACAGTTAAAACAAACATAACATTTTTTATTAAACTTTAAGCACCAACATACAAATTGTCTTATTTACTATTAAAGTGTTTCAAACGGTAAATTTTTTTTAGCATTTCTGTTAAAATTTTACACTTTTAGTAAAATCTTAATAAATTCCGTTACATATTACAAATAACATTGACTGTTAAATGTTGCTTTACATAAATGTTAAGTTTCATCTTATAACTGTTAATAATATTACATTTAAAACAACACTAAACATAACACTAACATTTTATTAACCTTAAAAATAAAATACTCACCAGAAAGGGTAGAGGAAGAGCAAGCTCTCACTACATTATTATGGCAAACCTCTTCGGTTTTAGTTACGGCGCAAATAGCAGCCAACAAAGCAACAACGATTAAAAATTTCATCTTTGTTTTTCTTACTTTTTCTACAAAAAAAAAAATGAAACAAGAAAAAAATAAAAAAAATTTTAATGAATTTTCCAATTGAAATATTCAATTTTCAAAACTGTGATATATTACTCAAAATGTTTTAATTATTTGAAATATCACAGTTGTTTTTGTCTGAAATATTTTCTTTGCTTTTCACACCTTCAAATATTTTATTTAATGTATACACTGTGTTTTTATAATGTTATTTCGTTGAATTCTTTGATACGAATAATTAATATTCTCTGCTAGTAATTTGTATTTAAATAGAAAATTTTTGAATTTGTCTCTCTTTATCACAAAAGCTATAGAAACTTCTCCGAAAAAAAGAACGTTATCTTTATTTTGAATTTAGTTTAAACTTACATTTGATTTCTTAATTCAATATTTTTTCTGAATTTAATACTTTAATATTTCTTTGTTGTTTTTACAATTTTCTTCTTTTGGGGGTCTTGCTGGTTTAAATGACTCTGTGGAACTGCTGTTTATACTGCTATTCGAATCGATACTTGTATACACACCGTATTGCCCATTTGTTTTGCACTCGCTCTCTGACATGTTAGGTTCCTCTCATCCGTATGTCAAATATGGCTTAACCAATATGGCTGCCTTTGGGAAAGCACTACACTAAAAATTACTTTACTCTTTATCAATTGTTGAGGGGTGTGAGAAGTGATTCATATCGTTACAAAAATAATAATACTATAATACAAGTTTCGAGATTTTTTTGTTTGTTTGTTAGATTTTAGGGTTGTCGCTGTATGTATGGGTATTTATAATGGTTATCATTTATTCGGGCTTTTGTTCGAATAAAGATTCAAACAATTATTGATCAAATGTTTAATTTTTAAAAATTATTCGATTAATCGAACGAATAGAAATAATTTTAACAAAATTGAACTTTATGGGCCGTTCCTCAAAATAAAAAAAATATATATAACCCCCTTTTGGAATTAAAAAAAGAAAATTTTGTTCTATCTTCGGTTTTGGTGCCGAAAAACCGGTATGCTAAGAAACATGTAAGGGTGGGTACTCCAATGAAAGGAAATTTCCTCCGGATATCGAAAATGATTTAATTATACATAGTTTAGGTACAAAAATGGAAAAGTTTTTTAATTTTTTTAGTGTTTTTTTTTTTATATTTTTGTAAAATTTACTATTAAAATAAAAAAATTTACATGGGAAAATATGACTTTTTAGTTGTTATAGTTATTACCCAGGGATAACAGCGTGTTGGTGATAGTACAAAATGTATTGGCTTAAGGATTTTCTGCCCTAGAATGACCGACGGACTGGTATTATTGAAAAAATTAAAAAAAGTATGAAAAACGTGTTTAATTATTAAAAAAAAACTCAAATTTATTAATTTTTATATAAAGTACTTATACACTTAGAATACTGCAAATGTAGTTAAAAACAAATGAAATTTCACTTAAAAATGACGACTTACATTTCAGTAAATTTAACTAACATTGTCATTTGTTTATTGCTGTTCAAAAAATTAACCTCATATGTCGTAAAAATTGAGCAAACAATTATTTGTTTTATCTTTTTAAATAAAACAAAAAAACTACGGTATAAAAAGAATGTAAAATCATAATACAGTAATTTTATGTGATTTTTTTTTTAAATGAACTACAAATGTAGTCAAAAATAGAATTTCTTCTACACATGACTGTTTTTTAACTTAAAAATAAATATACTGTATTACAGCTCAAACAACTACAAATATTTACAGCAGAAGTTCCCTGAGTGTAATTTTTGTATCGTATATTCTTTTAAAACTGCATTAGGAAACACTTTAAATCCTTTTGTAAACGATATTCAAATAAATATATATATAGCGAATCTAGAATAACTCCCATCGGACTTTATGTTTGTGACATTCTGGAGAGATTCATAACAAGGACTTGCTTTCATGAAAATAATTATATCTCAGATATTTACGAACAACAGAAGCAATTTAGCTGGTCAAATATTTATTATTTATCCCCCATTGGATACATGAATAAAACTGCACCATCTTTTGATCTGTCCACTTTTTTGAGACACAATTTTTTCTCAAAGAGTATACAAGGCACACACAGAGGTTAGTTTGGTTTATCCGAAATTTTTATTATTTTTAGTATCATTATAATTTTATTGTTTGTTTTTTAATTTTGTTCTTAGTTATAAGTTAATGTTAAGTTAGTTTTAAGCATACTTTAGGCTAGGAGGTCCACTCTCAAAACATGCTAAGCCTCGGGAGCAAGGGCGCAATTTCTATACTAATTCTATTTTTTATTTAATTAAATTTTAACAAATTTGTGTAAGTAGGATACTGTTTTTTAATTATTTTAATTAGGATATTACATTTTAGTCCTAATTTTTATTTTTTTTACAAATGTTTTATAAAAATATGCATATGGATGTACTTAAAAAAAAGGCTCAATAAAATAAACCTTAACCTTTTAAAATATGAACATCAAATTATAAAAATTATTTAATTCCCAGCCAGCAAAAATTTTGATACTTTTTTGAGGGTTTTTACATTTTAAAATTTATATTTTTAAACTTTAAAAATTTTGTTGTAAAAAATTACTAATTTTTTGGACGAAAATATGAGCATTCTAAAAAGAATATTGAAAAAATCCAAACATTTGAAATAAAATATTAAATAAAAATAACGGATTAGAATTAACACAAAAATGTAATTGAATTGGAATATTTTATGAACAATTCAAAAAAGGATAATTTTTTAGCCTATAGAATTTTTTTTATAATCTTTTTAAAGTAATTTTTGAATCAAAAAAGAAGGCTCTTTTGGATGAAACACTATCATACAAAAAATTTAATTATTAATAATATATTTTGGAAAAGTATTTAATAGTGTCCAACCAAACAGTTCGGCCAGAAAATTCATTTGGTGGGTATTTTAAAGCATTATGGAAAAATTTGGCGAATGGAAAAATGTTTATTTAGCAAAACTTTGGCTTTTTCCTTAAATTGTATACACAAAATAGAATTAAATCGGCTCAACAAACATGTTTCCAATACCAAAATTTATCCTCATTGCTTCTAGATGCCACAAACCGACAAAAAATACTTTTTTGTCCGAACTGTTCGGTCGGACACTTACATTTCACTTGTTATTTTAATTTTTAAACACAACTTTTTTTAAAGTATATTTGAAATACATGTTTTGTTACTACAAATATTTAATGTTTTTATCAAATTTTTTTCTTTATACCCTCCACAATGAACCCTTACAAATGAAACAACAAAAATATATTTAAAAAATAATGTTAGATGTGAAAACAAAATTTTGAGGAGAAAAACTTGTTTGAATGTAGAAAAGAATTTATGTGGTGAAAAAAAATGTTTCAAGTGAAAACTATTTTTATGGTACAAAAAATTTTTTGACGTCAAAAAAAATTTTAGGTGAAATAAAAATTTAAGGTGAATTTTAAGTATTATTCACCTCTTAGCGTCTGGTAGAAAATATGATGTTATATTTTATACACATGTCGCTACTATGAATTTCTATTAACAGTGTTTTTACACAAATTTGTATGGGAAATTTAGAGGTACCTCCACATTTTCGGTCATAACTTTTAAACCTCTAGACCGATTTTGCTCATTTTCAATACCAAACTTTTCTGGAAAATGTACATCAATCTGTGAAAAAACGGAAAGTGCGTATTAAACATCGCTAAATCATCTTAAAATTAAATAAGGATCATAAATATATATATTTTATGGGGTCTTAGAACTATATATCGATGCGTTACAAACGGAATGACAAACTGATATATACAAATAAGTATATACCTTCATGTAAAAGTTTGTAAGTTTAAAATACAATTTTGTATTAAACAAAATAATAAATTGAAACTGATTAAAAATTTTGAATGTTTTAAGTGGAGTACATACCGTAAATATTATTGATCAATTTTTGGTTGGGTTTAGGTTTTAAATTGAAAATTTAATATTGTTTTCAATTAAATTGAAAATTTCAAAATGATTTGGATTTTTCAAAAAGCCTGTGGGCAATATTGAATTTTTTTAAATCTATTGGTTTTTATTTCTATCTCACTCCGCAAATCACTATAATGTAAACAAAATCATTCGCTTTAGGATTACTCTTTTGGCATCGGCACCCTGTCATCGGTAACCTGTCTGTGTAATCTGTAAATTTTATTTTTGTTCAAATACATACTTCTTTTAAACCGTTTCAATCCCGGTATATTACCGGTATTAATTGGTAAATTTTCAAAAAATTTTATTATGAGAAGTATTTTTTAAATTATTCGATTAATCGTCAAAATTTATTCGACCTATCCGTTATTTGAAAATCATGTTTTTTAAATTGTTTGTCTGAATTTTCTTTTTGTTCGTTCGATTATCGAATAATTTTTATTCGAGTGACAACCCTAGTATTTATAGATATTTGAATTGTCAATCAATTGGCTTAAAATAATGATAAATTAGTTTCTTTTTTGAATGGCGTTTATTAAAGTTAGCAACAAGTACCTACTTTTTTCAAGTTATTGGACTAGTGAAAAAAAAACTGTGTCATTTTTCTAGAATATTCAAATCCGATCATTATCTTTTATGCCCACAGACCATAGTATAGCTTCTTTAAAGTCTTTGGTGTACTGAATGGGAATCTCTTCAGTTTTTAATGTGCCGAATCCAAATTTAATATCTGAATTACTTTATAACAACAGATAATAATCCTAACAGACTGAGAGGTATCCATCGATACAAGGTTTTACATTTTGCGCATGTTTTGAATGATGTTATTAGTAGCCTATTTTTGACATTTACAAAAACAAAAATAGACTATACCAGAATTGCTGCAACCAATATACGTTGGTTATAAAACAACTTTTGAAAAGCAAATAGAGACTTTACATCCTCCCCATGTCTGCTCTAAAAATACAAACAAAACTCGCCCTACTTCACTTTAAGGCGTTGTGCCATCAACATAACACTTCGGTAGAGATCAAGGTTTTAGACTGAAAGATGCATTGTTCTCCCATATCTCGACATCATTGGATGATATGGCATAGCTAGTGTCAAAAAGGGTCTAAGTTTATTAACGCACAAAAAAAAAATTAATTTCAATCACGAAAACAGCATATTCATTTATTTGTATTCCCTAAATTCCATCAATAACGAAAAGTGGCTCATTAAATTAAAACTTTTTAGCAATTAAAGATACATAGCGATTACGATTTCTATAATATTTATATACACATTTGATTAAAAAGTAATTGATTGGATTTAAAATTGCTATAATATTGTATACCTTAACATTTCATATGTACAAAAATTGGATTAAAAAGTGATCAATATCGTATACCTTCTCAGAAAGCCTTGAAAAGGTCTTGTTGTCATACCAAATTTATTTTTTATAGCTTGAATTAATAAATATTGAATTTAATGTATATAATTCTTATTTAGTTAATAGATTCATTTAGATTTATGTGAACAAAGGCTCACAGAAATTAGTTTTTGTCTTTTTATGGAAACGTAGGAACTATAAGAAAAAATTTTGATTTTTTAAATTTTCTGTTTTTGCATAAATAAGCATTTTTGTTGAAATTAGAGTTTTTTATTTAAATAATTTTTAATTTATTTTTTACGTTTTTTTGTATTAAAAAATGATTACATTTTAATAAACAAATTTAAACTTTTAAAATTACATTATCAATTTTAATGTAATGCTCTAAAATAAATGAATATTCAGATTTACCCAGCAAAACTTTGGTAATGGGTAGGACTTATTTCAGACCTTCCAAAGTAATGACTATCCATTCCAGTTTTTGTTATTTTGAAGGTCCGAAATAATACCTTACTAATATGAATATATGTAACTGCTTATTTGTAAGATAAAAAAACAACGCCTTACTAATATTGTGTTAAATATCTGCTTATTTGGAATAGCAAAAATAATAAGTTACTTATTATCACTTATTTCAGACCTTTCGTAGTAATGACTATCCATTACATTTGTTGTTATTTTGAAGGTCTGAAATAATACCTTACTGATATGAACATACATCACTACTTATTTTGGAAGCTAAACAATTATGTCTTACTAATATTGTGTTATATACCTGCTTATTAGGAAGGGCCAAAGAAATAAGGTAGTTGTCAGGTAATAAGTAACTACTTTTTTGTAAGGTATATTTATAAAGATTCATAATATATCATAATTAATAATTTAAATGCAATTTATTTAAGCAAACAAATATATAGTTATACATAAACGACTCTCACAAAACAAAAGCTATTAATAACTAGTTATAATTGTCCTTATTAATAACTAGTTATTTTATTGCCTATTAATACCTTCTTATTTAGGTACATGTTAATACGCACTTATTTTTGCACCTATAAATAACTACTTATTAACATCCTTACAAGTAATACGTCATATAATGGCTTTAAGCATTACTTTTTATGCTACAAATATGAAATGAAATAAGTACTTATGTGTAACTGGTGATTTCACTACATATTTTGTAACGTCTTATTTTTGTCCCTATATGTAAGCACAAGGCAAGGCCTTGCCTCCTATGGCACCCCCATGTTAAAATCAGGTGTTCTTGGCCTCAACTATAAGTACTTCTGATTCTTGTTTTCTTCTTCCATTTCCCATTCTATGGTAATAGCAAGTTTTCCTGGGTAAATTACTGAAACTAAATTATTTTACTTAATAAAGGAATAAACTAAATGAGAATTTATAAAAATATTTTTGAAAAGAATTTAAAATATGTTTTTAGTACTAATACACAAACATTTATAAAAAACAACTACAAACATAAATGTTACAAAAAGCAACAACAATATGTTGGTGTTATCTAGTTTATTTATTGATCATACTAGTTTTTGATCAATAACCATTCGCTATCTACCATTTTCCAGTGTTTTGTCACTTTCAAAAGAGAATTTACAATAATTTGACAATTCGTAACACTAATAACGGGATATAGTAGATATGGATGGATATCGTGTGAATCGCTCCTACACCCTTGTAGTATAAATGATGTATAACGCTTTTCTTAAGACAGTAAAAAATCTTTTTCTTAACTCAAAATATAAAAATGAATCCATTAAATAAATTGTTGGTACATATCAGCTTTAGACAATCGATAAAAAAACACATTTCCATCGACTTCCTTGCAATACTAATTACCTTAAATCAACGAATTGATATTGAGTAGAGTGCTATCATGATTTAGACGAATTTAATAGCTCTTTTTATGATTTAATTCGCAAAGAATAAAAAGAAATAAATCAAAAGAACCATTTTTGGTTGAAATGATTTGATAAAGAATCAAGAAAATTCAAAGTGACTCCTTTTCAATAAAAATTAATTTTGTGAATACATTCTTTGAAAATCGAATCAGATTTAAAAATGGGATTATGTGTTTCAAGGTCTTTCCATACTTATTATCTCTGGATTCGGTTCTCCAAAATTCAGATGTAATTTTCCACAAAAAAAAATGGGCTAAAACTATTGTATGTGAATAAAGCGCATCATAAAATGTGATAATTACTTGTGAAAAAGAGATAGGATTAAGAAGAAAAAGCATTCTAGTTGAGAAATGAATTGTGCATTGGTATTAGTTAATTCTGTCTCTTCTGATCGAAACAATACTTGTGTGTACGTAGTGTGACCAAACTCCACTTTAGCCGCAGTCAACGCTGTGTCCACCGTGGCTCAACTCGTTAAGAGGTGAGATTACGATGCATGGCTTGATGCTAAGGCAGTGAGTTCAAATCACAGTACGACACCAAAAAATAAAAAGTTTTTCATATAGAGCAAATTAACAATATAAAATACTTTGTTCAATTGACACATAAAGTCTGGTGTATCCCTTGTGTAAGTAAAATTTTTCAATAAAAATGTTTTCTTCATCTTCTTCCTGTAAAGAGACTAACTAAAGTAAATTTTTTTTGTTTAAATATTAATTGTCTTCAATATACATTTTAAAAAAATAAAAAATAAAAATCAGTACACAACCACAAAAAGATTACTTTTGCGTACTGTTTTATGTGCTATGCATATAACAGGATATTAATTCTGTATTACGATCGACAATAATCATCCACTTTTCGAAGTTAAATTACGACAATATAACATACAAATTTTTAATAATGTTAACTTTTTTTTGATCTTCTTTTATTTAACTTAGTTTAAACGAGCTTAAGATCATTTATTTGTTAATTATTTATTTCTAATATTTCATCTCCACATTGGGTGACTTCTTCAGGGAAAATTATTACTATTTGAGAAACTGGGTTTAATAATTAAAAAAATAATAAGTATATAAGTTTTTAATTATTAAAACAAGTTTTTCAAATTGTAATAATTTTCCCTGAAAAAGTCACCCAATGTGGAGACGAAATATTGGAAATAAATAATTAATAAATAAATGAATTTTAAATAATGTTAATGATATTGGTAAAAAACAAAAATTTTTCATTGTTTAGTTTAACGCTTTCTTAAATAACATCGTCAAAAAGATAGCAACTTAGATATCGTTTTGAACGAAACGATATCGGGGTTCTTTAAGAATCTGTCAACAGTACTTTTTATAAAAAACAGTACTGCGGAAAACAGTACGTCTTTCAACCCTACTCGGTTGTCAAAGGGTTAATTAAAGATATACTGAAAGTCACAGTTTGCGTGCCTTGTAATTTAACTCAGGAGCTAACACATAGTTTTTCAGTTGTAAGTTAATTTTCAAAAGTTGTGAAAAATTGTTTTAATAAAATTCTATAGAAATTTCTAGAATCTAAAGATTCTGTAAAAACAATTATAAAACAAAATTTTTTAACCTATTTACTAATACCCAAAAACATTGTTGCTAAGGTCATAAAACACTTTTCCTACGCTCAAACACATCAATCATTATTTTTTTTCAAATTACTAAATACTACTATAAATTAAAGGCACCTTAAAGCATCAAACTTTGACATGAAAAGTCAATACCATTGTCGGTGTTAACACTGCAAAACTATGTGATGAAATTAATTTCATAAACCGTCACGTTCTACACTAAATAGTGACGTGGTACTTGAAAAACAAATCCTTTAGGCGGCCATCTTAAATTTTTAATCTTATCAGTATTAGTCAACATGGCAACTCTTTTTTAAAAAAATTTCCATTGAAAAGAGGCACTACTAAAGATTTCAGCAATTGCGTTAAATAGAAAACAAAAACAAAGAACAGCTGACAAGAAGAATAACTCACTAGGCAGGCAGCCATTTAATCGACAGCCATATTGCAATTTAAACTAATTGAGAGTGAGTGCAGTTTTGCCTTTATTAGTTTATGGGAAAAATTTAGATTTAATGCTACAGTAAAACGTGTGTATTTAAATTATTTTTTTTATCAACTTGTCCATCTTTAAGTCCAAAAGTAGACGACATATTGGATTTTGTGTTTTAAATATAAAATTAAAAATGATAAGAAACACAAAAGAGCAAAATTTAGTTTAGTGTCGTGTTTTTTTTAGGAGAGAAAAGAGCTTATTTATTTCATACATGAGTTTTAGGTGCAGTTGTATTGTAAAATAATTTCATATTTAAAAGTGTTTAACACCACTCTAACAGCAGACAGTTCGCATTTGTACGTCCAAAGAGAAATCAATAAAGTAAGAATTTCAAATCAACCAACTATTCAGAGGAATTATTAAAATAAAAAAAAAAGATTTCAATTGTCAATTCATTAAGAAAAACTTTTTTTTTTTTCAAAAAAAAAAACTATTACAGTCGCCTTCTATGCCAGTGCGTATAAAGGTTTTTTTGACAATTTAAATAAATTATAATCCCCATAAAAAGAAGCAAATTTTAGTAGAGACGAGTTTTTATTTTTTTTTTGTAATTTTCGCTGCTTTTCTTTTCTGATAATTTGTTCAACGAAATTTGTGTCTATATATTTATAATTGTGGAACATTAACGATATAAATTCATTTTCTTTTGTGCATTTAGCAAAGTGAGACATAAACTTGAAGACACATTTTTAAATAAACCAAAAATAAAAAATAATTAAAGTACTGAAAAAATAACTGTGATTTTATTAAATAATAAAAGAAAAAAAAGACAAAGCAACAAAATGAAATTTTTAGTAGGATTCTGTATTTTGGCCATTGCTGCCCCAACTGTATTCGGTGAAATGAAATGTAAGTATTGATTTTTCTTTATTTTTTTAAAAAATATAATTAACAAAGTGTTTTATTTTCGAAACTAAATGCGCATTTTAATTACGGTTTTCTTTAACAAAAAAACAATAAAAAATTATAATCATACAAAGAATTTTAATAAATAACAACAGAGTTGTATTTCAACATTTATGGTAAATTCTCGTTTCTTTTTCCATACCTCTCTCTCTCTTTGGTTTTCGCTAAAATACAGCAGAGCGCAAATACTCTCTTTTGACAAAATTTGTTTATTTTTTTCCATAACTTTTATAACAAAATATTACATTTTTATTTGTTTATAATTATTTAAGATTCTTTTAAAATTTTAATTTATTTTTTTTTTAACTAAGTAAATATAATGAAGTTTCTTTCTTCCGTTTATTTCATAACCTTTAAATTTCTTTTGATACAAACTGTCTTTTTTTAAAAACCAGTTTGTAACGTTAGTTTTATAATCAGGGATGGTAACCGATTTGATGCAGGTATCAGTAAGGGGGACGCTATTTTCTTTTATATCGGTAAAGGTATTTTACGGGTAACGATATTTCAGTTATTTCGGTACCGGTTTTTTTTGAGTTAACGGTAATTAACTTATTTCGGTAACGGTATTTCTTTTTAGCGATAACGGTATTTTAGTTACTTCGGTAACGTTATTTTAATGATGCCGGTATTACAGTTATTTCGGTAACGCTATTTTAAGGGTGACACTATTTTCGTTTATATCTTTAACGGTATTTTAGGGGTAACGATATTTCAGTTATTTCGGTACTGAGTTTTTAGCGTTAACGGTAATTAACTTATTTCGATAACGGTATTTTAACGGTAACTGTTTTTTAATTATTTCGGTAACGTTATTTTAATATTTAGGTAATGTTAATGGAACACCGATATTTTTAAGCCCCATTATGCCAAAATTCCAGTGACTGGTTAGTTTATAATCAAACTTTGGAAAGATGTACCTATGTATTTATTAACAGTGAAATTATTTCGGTAACGTTATTTTAAGGATATCGCTATTTCAATTATTTTGGTAACGGTATTTTAGCTATAACAGTTTTTTAGTTATTTCTTTTACAGTATTTTTAGGATATCGGTACTTTAGTCATATCGGTAACGGTGTTTGTCGGATAACGATATTTCAATTATTTCGGCAACGGTATTTTAGGGATTACGCCAGTTAGTTAAAAGTGTTTTGAATCGCGAACCGTTTTCACCGGTATTGTCTACCATCCCGGTTTATAATATGTCAATTTGTTATCGTTATTACTAGGGCAAGGAATTTCATGCAACTAAAAAAGTAAAATAGGCACTTAAAATTTGCAGTAAAGAATCCAAAAAACGTGGTCTTAAAATATACATTAAGTCGAAATATGCACAAAAAACAAAAGATAAACCCTAAAAATCAAAAAAATATGCAAGTAAAATTTTTCGATTTTTAAAAGTAGATTTATTACTCGAGATTGTTGGTTTACAAATTAACTCTATATATATAAAATAATAACGTTACTCACTCAGTGGCTGACTACTTAAATTTGGCATGGAGGCCATCCTCCGGCCTAGACGTCGGATAAGACGAGAGTTTTGGAAATTCCTACGGGCGAGGCAATAGAGAAAAAAGTACTTTTGGCGCCCTGAACAAATACCCTGGACTAGAATAGAAAGCTGAAATTTTCAATATGTGTTCTTTCGGATATGACCCAACTCCATGGTAGTTTTTGGAATGTTGCCTAGGAACGTGGTAAAATAAGGGCTAACATGGGAAAAAAGTCTCCCCCTTGTAGGCCTGGACAAACCGCTACAGCTAGGAACTTGAAATTTGGTATGTGGGTTCCCAATCAAAAGTAGACATATGTATAGAGCGGATTTTTAAAAATTTCTAAAGCGGGGAACGTGAAGTTTGGTGTGTGGGTACCTTATCACAAGAAGATATCTGTATTGATGGGATTTCTGTCAATTCCCACTGGGAGGGGCAAGGTTTGGCCACCTAGCGGTCTGGCCAAACCTTGGTTTTAGGAACTTTAATTTTCTTTTTTTTATTAATTAATAATGATATAATTACAAATTATATACTATTACCCTAACCGACCACTAGCTACTATGGCCTTCGGCGCGTTGTATCGAAAACAGACCAGTGCCTCTGGTGGGAATCGAACCCACGACCCCCGCACTGATAAGCCAGCACGCTACCAACTAGCCTACCGGGGCGCACCAACTTTAAATTTAGTTCGTATGTTTCTAATCAGAAGTAGTAATCTGTATTGAGCGGATTTTCATAAGAAGCATAATGAAAATGTTGTTTGTTCTTCCATCCCCTTATACGGGATTTTTGGAAATTCTCTACTGACGGTAAGCATATACCCTTTTAGAAAGAAATCTTAATTTGAAATATTTGTTCGCTGTTTTATAGGCTAATTCACTGATAAGTTATATTTTTGAGTTTTTGAAAAGAACGGCGTAAAATTCGGATTTATTTGGGGATATGTTTGCTCCTAAAAGCCGCTAAAGTAATTTGGTTTGTCAATGCACACAGTATAAACGTTGTATCTAGGAAATTGGGCTTGTTGCAGGCAATCGCTAAAACTGGGTATTCAAAAATGTGTACAGGGTGAGACAAAAAGTGGAAGTCTTACCCTTATCGTCCTGCACAAACGAGTCTGAAATTTAAAATATTTTTGTTTTTAAGTATGGGTTAATTTATTGAATATATCTTTTGGTTTTTCTATAAAATCTTGGTATAAATGGGGTTTAAAATTACGTTAAGGTAGAAATCTGAAACTTTAAATCACAAAAACAACCTCTTGAAAATGATAAACTAATTAATTGAAACAAATTCATTAAAAATAATACATTTTCCATTCTAATATATTCCGATATATAAAACTACCTGTTACGAAGGATCGGGCTTTTAAGCTCGTCTTATTACACAACTAGATGCTATGTTCAGGGCTACAAATGTTTTCTTTTGTTTATTAAAAATAAAAACTTAATTTCAATTTTTACAAAATAATACTATGCAATTAATTTGAAAATATGCAACAAAAAATTCCAAAATATGCCATATAAATATGCATGTATAGCTAAGTATGCACTTATAACAAAATATGATTTGGAGAAGTATTTGGTCTAAATCGATTGTGGGCTGCTGACAACAAACATGCATTTGCATGAATTTCCTTGCCCTAGCTATAACTATTGATTTTTTACATAAGTTTTCGTTATTTTCTTTTTATATCAAATTTCGTAACAAAGTCTTAGAAAGAGAGAGTTGTTTATGTAATAATCAAGGTCTTTCCAAATAAATCTAGCAATAGAAAATCACGAAATTTAATAACAACAAAATATGATTCCATGTAAAACTTACTACTTAGCATATCCAAGATAACAGTATATTTCAAAATGTTAAGTTTACACTATAGCATAGCTATAAAATATTTCAAAATGTTGTGAAGCAACAGTTTTGTTTGCATATGTTGTTATAACATTGTTATTACAAAAAATTATATATAATATAGAATGTTAATATAATGTACTGAACTTAACTATAGATTTATTTCTATCTGTTATTTACTATGTTAAAGTTAACATAGTTTTTAAAATATCTTAGAATTTCTATTATTTACATGTTATATTTTAAAATCCATTAACATTAAACGGTAATAGCTAACATTATTATCTTACAGCAGGGATTACCATTTCATTGCACAATTGTGCAAACGAAAATTTATCTACCTCACACACATTCTTGTACTCTTTCATTTAGTCGTCGATGAGAATGCGACAAGTGTACATGTTCAGCGGACGCCTTAACATTTTTTTTCATGTTTACACTCAAAAAATATTGTATGATCAAAAATGCTTTTGGTGACATACAATGCCTTTTATGTCATAAAACATTTAAGGAATGTAGGGAATATGTTTTTAAAAGACATTGCGATTGTTTTGATACTAATATAAATAATTTAGTTAGTAGTTTAATAGTTAGTTATTTACTTATTCATTTATTTATTTTTTTATTTAGTTGGTTAGTTATTTATTAATTTACTTATTTATTTATATATTTATTTCTTTATTTTTTATTTATTTAAAAACAAGAACAATTTTTGGTAAATATTTTTTATGGACAAGTTGTTTGTGCCATCGAAATAAAGTGACATATGCAAAAATGAAATGTAAAAATTTTATGCATTTTTAAGACATATTTCGAAAGTTTGTCCGAATTTTTTTTGTTTGATAACTTTTTAATAATATGTTTGTGTCATTAGATATATCTAAAAAAAATGGTTCCAAAGTTGTATGTTCTCTATAATATATTTTAGTTTCATTAGGATCTGACGGTCCGCAGAAAGATACTTTCCTTGTAATTTGTATAATTTTATTTAAGTTGATTAAATTATATATAAAACATACATATATTTGTGTGACCTTAACCGCACAAAATAACATATAATTATATAATATCATCCACTGTTATATATAAACCATTTTAAATCAGGTGTATTTGATTATCTTATTTTGTATGAATGTCAGAATGGTGTCAGTTACTAACATTTTTCTATGACTGTAATTCTCTCAATTTTTTCCTCTCTCTTACTCACTAACACACTACAGAAAATTTTTTGGTAATGCCTGTCTTACAGTATGAGTTTATGGCCTCTCGTTCTGTAGAGAGCCCTAGAACAAAAAGAACATGGAGCATTATTTTGCACACGATTTTTTATAATTGTTGTTTTGTTTAATATTGAAATAAGAACTTTGATTCCAATTCAAGGTATTATGCTTTGGCTTAGCCGTTCCTTTGTAAATATGATGACTCATGAGAATTTGAACGAATTACTTCCTACTGGTCTAATATTGTGGAAACATCAAGAATTAACTAAACTCTACACGAAATTTCAACAAAAGCGTTTATTAATTTATACACAAAGAGAAAAATTTCACAACTGAATATTGGTTTTCACTCCGAAATTCGATCAATACAACTGAATTTTATTTGCAACACCTAAATTATTCAGATATCATATTTGAATATGGTTGTACTAACCGAATTTATTTACTTTTTAATTCTGTTGGCTCTTTATTTTTTTGTGTGTACTAATTTTTAACTTGTTTTTTTTATAGTCTTGAACTTGTTTTAATAAATTATGCTAAAACTTAGGGCTAGGTTTATAATGTATGCTTACGTTTTTTTTTATTTAACTTTAACAATATGTAAGGACACAATTTTTTTTGTACTAATTTTTAGTACAAACTTGTTTTCTAGAAAACATTTTTTTCCATTCTTTATTTACAAACTACACTTTCTGTTTTACTAATTTTAGTTGCTGATTTTGGCGAAATATTTGAATAATTTTTTAAAATCGAGTTGAAAATATTTAATATTTAAAATTAGAGCTACGAAAGAATTGATTAAATTTAAGCTTAATTCAGCAAATTAATTTTCATTTGCAGTTTAAAACTGTACTAAAATTTAGTTTCGGTTACATAAATTTTCTATAATTATTACGAGGGCAAAGAATTTTATGCAACTGCACGTTTTCTCGATAATCTGAAATTAATATACATAGGCTGAAACATAATTGGCATAAGTGACTTAAGTCAGGCGTTGTTATGAAACAAAAATTTGGAAATACAATTATTTAAATTTAAAAAAAAATTTTATTTTCGTTTCATAACAATACCTGACTTAAGACACTTAAGCCAATTATTTTTCAGCCTTAACTATTTGAACGAATCGTCAAATTTAGAACAAAAAGGCATCGATTTTTAGTTGCATATTTTGACATGCATATTTTTGTCCTTTTTAGGTATACATATTTTCCATTTATTTAAATTTTTTTAATTTGTTAAAAAAATAAAATAGTGATACAAATGTATTTTGTCTTAAACAAAAGCTGTATTTTGGCTCATACGTTGAGTAATTAACGCAAATCTACGCTATACCGATTAAAGTTAAAAAAAATATATATCGCACTTGATCAACAAGAGGGTATTAACTCAAAATTTTAAAATTTTCAGTAGAGTCAAAAAACTGTTTATGGCCACATTTTAACAGAATTTAAAAATTCAAACATATCATAATAAGCAAATTCCATTTGAAAATATATATACATTGTTTTTGTTTTAAATTTTACCACTCATTGCAAAAAAAAAATCTATTTTTTGAGTTAATACCATTTTTTTGAAATTTTATCGATTTTTTTTGGTATTATTTTGAATATTTTATCAACAAAACAGTATCAACTCAAAATACAACCAAATATAAATAAAACAGTTTGATTATTTTTAACATAAATAAAGGCTCAAATCAAAATAATACCTTTTTTATGAAAATATACGATTCATTTCTATTTGAACTTTTGTATTAACTCGAAATAATACCTTTTTGTTGAAATAAAGGTAATCACTACATTATCATGAAAATGGTCTCAAAAGTTGTTTTCGAGATGAAAGAGTAATCGGAATACGTTGAAATTTTTACAATAGATAGATATTGATGTTGTTAGTTGATTTCTTGAAAAAAGTGATATTTTAAAAATTTTGAGTTAATACCCTCTTGTTGATCAAGCGGTATGATGGAAAGTATGTTAACAATACCTTCAAGTAAATAACGCGAATAAGTTACGCTAGAGTTGAAAATGTATAAACGACCAAATTTCCCAAGTTGAAATTTAACGCGCATAAGAAAAGTTATGTTCAAGTTTTCGCCTAAAACACATTTTGATGTACTCTGAGTTTTTTTTCAGAGTTAACGGATATAGTCAAGTCGAAAATACATTTTTACATTTTAAAATCTTGCTGACTCGAAGAAAGGCATAATATTATGTTCCTATTAAAAAAAATTAGATCATCGTAATCGGATTTATAAAAAGATGCTAAATAGTCTGAATGATTATCTCAATCGCGAAAACTCAAAATATTTTAAAGCTCGGTAAAATGTGTCTTAAATAGCTCGAAATCCGGTGTAAACTAGATTTCGAAATCGCCTATCATATTATCGAAATCTAGTCTTGGTAAATGTAATGCAGCTTTAGATTTTTCTTGCTTATTTCAATTATTTTTTTCTACACAGAGAGAATTTCTTGGAAGAGTTTAAGTGAAATTTGTTCATCAAACTGATTAAGTTTTCTCCACAATGTGAATGAAAATTTTCTAAACTTTATGAAAAAGCTCCATAGATTTAAAGAAACAATTTTTAATGAAACATTTTCATTAGTCGTATGCAGTTTTTAATAAATAAAATGAAAATTTTCATTAAATTTTATGAAAAAATGCATTAATTTAATGAAAAGTTTCAATGAACGAGTTCCAGTGACACTTCATAGATTTAATTCACAAATTCATTAATATCGTGCAGATAAATAAAATGCAGATGTGATAAAATTCCTAAACTTTTTTCTAAAAAGTTGTAATTTTGATGAATATTATAATTTGGTGTCCAGAGTTAGGCAGACAAGGTAACGGAACTGATCGTCTTTAACTTGGTAAAGTCCAGAACCAATCCTTGCTCTTGTAACTAACTAAGAAGATTCACGACCTCCGACCCTCCGGGGCAGGTGGACACCGGGCAATGATATTATTGGACCCGCTATGATATTAGCAAATGTGAACAATGTTTCATCTGTTCTTGCGCCAACCCGACATATTCGGGGATTAGGGTCAAGCAGATTACTGTACTATTATGGCTGGATAGTGCAATAGGGATGGTAGCGGAAGAACCATTAAAAGTCAACGGTAGCGCCCATAAGCTTCCAGGAAGCCTACGCCTGTTCTTAGTCAAAAAGGAGTGTCAGGCTCCACTAAGATCCTTACATGCATCGAAGAAATCCTGGCAAACTAGTCAACAAAAACATGAATAAAATGCAAACAGAAAATAATAATCTCCCAGGAGGTCACAGACGTTTGTCAAATCCTCCCGCTTTGACGGCAAGCTCCACGTGTCTGGGAGCAATTCATGTTTAGACAGTATTTAAGAAACCTCTTGAGGCCCTATGCTCCACAGGGAGTTAAGCGGAAATGAAGAAGAAAAGAAGATTATAATTTAAAATATGGATTCCTCCATCTCCAAAAGAAATAAAATTTTTTCTTAAATTATGTTAATTATAATATTCATCAAAATTAATAATTTAAATTTTACTAATTTCATCACATTTAAAAAAAAATCGTAAAGGGTTCCCTAAATGTTCGTTTACATTAAAACATCTAAAAACGATGTGAGAAAAATCGTGTGCATTTTTAAGAGTTTTAAAAATTGATTTCTCAACAAAGCTTATAAATGTAAGAAAATACTCACTCTCCAAAACTCATAAAATTCTTTCTCGCATTTTAAAGCTTTGTTTAGACATCTCATTTTGAAAACTAATAAAAATTCACACGAATTTTGCACACGGTTTTCGGAGGGGATTTTGCATTTTCAAATACCACATGGCGGCAACAAAAAAAAAAATAAATCAAAACAAAGCAAAATATAAATGTAATGTTTTGTCTAGTAAAACAAAATGATAAGAAAAAAAAACAATATACAAAAAGTACATACCTAGTACGTACTTACTTACTCATGACGAAAAATCAACTCCCAGTACAAAACTAATTACACTCTGAGTAAAAACTCTATAAAAACAATTATTTTTGCACACGGTACGAACAAAAAACCCCTAAAAGAGGGAATATGTTGTTGTTTTCTACAAAACATGAATACCTTGACCATACGTAGTACAAAAAAATACACACACACAAAAGAGATGAGCAAATAAGTATAGATCTTTGTAATTAAGAGGTATTGTGATGAAATTTTAGGTAGATTTTCTTGTTCAAAAGCGGCATTTCTTTGTTTGATAAAATTTCAAATATGTAACAAGGGAAATTTCCGATTATCAGTAGCAAATTATGATTATAAAAAGTTAAAGATCAACAAAAAAAAAAAATGCACTTTGTCGGTTTCCTTGAATTTTAATTGTAGTTTTGCAAAAATTCTAATTTTGTTTTTTCTATTTTTCACTTTAAGGTTCTGTGGGTAACCCTGAAATACCTACTGAATGGATTGATTTACGTGGTGATTGTTTGACTGCCATGCGTAATCAAATCCAAAAGGAAATTGATGCTTCTTATCAATATTTGGCCATGGGTGCTCACTTCTCTCGTGACACTGTCAATCGTCCCGGTTTCGCTGAATTTTTCTTTAAATCTGCCAAGGAAGAACGTGAACATGGCTCCAAATTGATTGAATACTTGTCTATGCGTGGTCAATTGACTGATAGCGTTACCGATTTGATCAGAACTCCCGTAAGTTGTTATTATATAAGTACATTTCAAGTTTTACCATTATTCTCATATTTTCCATTTTATTTCTTTTTAGTCTGTTGAAAAAGACGAATGGGATAGTGGTGCAGCTGCTTTAGAAGATGCTTTGAAATTGGAAATTGAAGTCACCAAGTCTATTCGTAAGCTAATCCAAACCTGTGAAAGAAAACCCAACTATTATCATTTGGTCGACTATTTGACTGGTGTCTATATGGAAGAACAATTGCATGGCCAACGTGAATTGGCTGGTAAATTGAGCACCCTCAAGAAGATGATGACCAATCATGGTGCATTGGGTGAATTCTTATTCGACAAAGATTTGTAAAGTGTGTGTGTTCGATTCCTACGTACAACTATGAGAAAAACTCAATATTTTTCAGTTTACACATTTACATTAAATTGAATTAGTAATAACTAGAACATTCTGTAGTAGCTGTGCTTTTTATTCTTACAAAAAAAAAAAAAAATCATTGTCAAATTAAAAAAAAAAGTATTCTTTTTGTTTTCATTAAAAAAATATTATAATTTATTATTAAAAAAAAAATTCCTTTGTTTTCATTATTTAAAATTTCAATTCAATAAATTTTATATCTTTTTTCTGGCTCTTAACACTTTTACCGCAACCTCCCAAAGAGCACAGTAAACTTTTGGTTTTTTTTTTTACTCGTAATTTTTATTATATGTATGATCGATCTTATATTGTTATAATTTTTCATCGGTTTAGTATTTTTTTGTTCATTTATTTTAATACTCGTTTTCTTTATCACCCTTAAATTTCGAAACCCTCAAATTTCCAAACTCAACCATTTAAACCAACCAGTCTTCTAAATGTGATTTATTTACCTTATAAGTTGTTTATGTTACTGCTACAATGGAAAATATTTTATTTAATAAAGAATTAGCAAGTAAATCATAAATATTTTTCAAAATACATAATAAAACATAAGCTTACAAATTCAAATTCATTTAAAGTAAGCAAATTCAAATTGTAGTACATTAAATTTAAAATTAATTATCTTATTATTTTGTCAATTACGCAAAATTAATATTAATAAATACTAAAAAAAAAAAAAAATAATTTAAATGTGTTTTTAATGCATTCTGCACTAGGGATAACGAAGTTTATGCAACTAGTAGAACCTTCGAATTACAACAGAAGACCATATTTCAAATTATTTGAATAAAACTGTTAAAATACGCTAATTTCATTAGAGTTTTACTGTTTTCATAGCCAAAATCGGAAATTTTATGTTAACAGCACTGTTAAGTGACTTAAATTTAACCAACAACAGTAAATTTTATTTTTATAAAGACAAAAATTACCTCTTAATCAGACCTCCTAATGCTAACTTGGCAACACTGCAGAGAACACAAGTATGCTTTTTCGCTTTTCTGCCATTTTTATTCCTATTTGTTTTTTTTTCCATTTTCTATTTTTTTATTTTTGGGCTTAAAAACAGCTTATAAGTCTCGGTTCACACACGGCAATTTTACTTGCGCAATTCTTGAGTTTATAGAAGAGGGAGGGAAAGAGAATGATAGGGGGTACAGACTTGCCCGTACTCCAATTCCGTTTTGTTTTGTCATCCGCAATTTTCAACACTGCAGGTTGATATACGAAAATTGCTCAAACAAACTTTTCCTGTGTGAACACAAAAGCAAGTTCAAAGGAGAATTGAAGAAAAATTGCTCAAGTAAAACTACCGTGTGTGAACCAGGACTTAGCATTTTTGAGCTTTAAAATTGCCCTTATCGGATATGCATTTAAATGCCTTTTTAATCAAAATTTTTCTTTTAAAAAGTGTAATTTTTAAATTTTTTTTTGTTGTAGTTTAGCTATTTTTTTGTTGCGTTTTTATAAAAATTTTTTGGGCATGACAAAGCAAAAACACACCTTACCAAATAACGAGTCTAGTAATCTAAACTCTAAGGTTTGGACATAGTATTACCCTTTATTTTATAATTTTAACTTTTTTTATATGAAATATGCCAAAAGTAATGAGTTATGCATTACTGACAGCCTTACGTAAAGGGTCCGCCATCTAACGTTTTTTTTCCGATGCCGATTTTGCCAAAAAAAATCATCTTTTCAGATGAAGCTCATACTGCATGGCCAGCCGAGGCAGCCATTTGAATGAAATTATTTTCCATTATTAACCGGAAGGATTGTACTTTCAAATAAAAAAAGAAATTTCAGAAAATATTCAGTAGTTTTTTTTTATAGCATTTTCAAAAAAAAAAAAGTTATTTGGCGGACCCTTTAGATGTGAATTATAATGGGTTACCTATATGCATACAAGGGTATGAATAATAAGCCATTACCAGAATGTAAAAAATAATGGGTCTAAAAATAGATCTTGAAAAAAATTACAAATTTAAAAAAATATGTTAATTTTTTTAAAACATGGTCGTGCCGGGAATCGACCCCGGGTCGTCTGACTAACAGGCGACTGCTCTATACGCTGTGCCACCGACTCATATAATATATCATATTGGGTATACAAGTTGATAATAGGTCCATTCGTTTACACCAAAATTTGCACAAATTTGTACAAATTTGTACTGGATTTTACTGAAATGCGTTCGCTTACACATAAATTTGCAAAAGAGAGCATCTACTAAGAGAGTAAAGTGACAGTTGTCAGCAAAAAACCTGCAAATTTTTACTGGACAAATTTTTGCCAGTAAAATCCAGTAGAAAACAAAAACATATGATTAAATTAAGTAAACAAACAAAAATAAGCATACAATAAGTAATAAAAACATTTAAAAGATTAAAAACTGAATTGAAAGTGTGGCAAAAACTAAAAATAATTATTTTCAACCTGAAACAAATTAAAGTAGTCAGTTACAATTATTATAGTAACAATTTATCTTTTTTTTAATATCTGTGTTAATTGTTTTTATTTACATTAATATATTAGAGATGTAAAGCTAATGAATATATGAATACTTCTTACTGCATATTATTCAGGGTACCGAATATCAAAAATCAAGTATTCATGTATTTTCGTATGTTATTTAACTAGAAACAAAATTAAAAGTCATGTACAAACTAAACAAGTCTAAAAGCTTCCACAAAAGTTTATTTAATAAATACAATTGCTACGAATTTATAATTATTAAAATGCAATGCATCAAGTACCAAAAACAATATATACTGGGTAGTCTAAATACCACTTATTTTACAACACTAAGCTTTTTAGCGCTCATATGTTTGAATTAACCTGCAAGTTTTTGCAATTTTTCCGTTCGTTTACTTTTTTGTGCAAGAGCCAGTTCTGAGAGTAAAATTTTCATTTTGCCCAAAATTTACTCATCTACTGGATTTTACTGGAAAAGTAAACGAATGGACCTAATGTCGATTTGGACAACATATGGCATAACTATCACATATGGTTTGTGTCACAAATATGGTATATTGGAGGACGCCAAAGTGTAAACTTACATTTTTTTCAATCGCTATAATAATGTCGAATTTTGTGTCTAAAAATTTTTTTTTGCGGGGAAGTCTGATAACCTTCTTTTATTTGAAGAAACCAGCTGCTGAAAGTTATCGATTGTTGGTAGAAGCTTACACTCAACATGCACCAACTCAAAAAACTTGTGAACGATGTTTTGCGCGATTCAAAAGATTCAGCAGACAAGGAGAGGCCTGGTCAGCCGAAAAAGTTTGAAGATGAGGAATTGGAAGCATTACTCCACGAATATTGTTGTCATGCAAGAAGAACTTGCATTATCATTGAGAGTCACACAACAAGACATTTCCCTACGTTTAAAAGCATTGGGATTCATTCAAAAGCAAGGAAATTGGGTCTTATATGAATTGAAGCCGAGAGACGTTGAAAGGCAATTTTGCATGTCGGAAATGCTGCTTGAATGCTACAAAAAGAAGTAATTTTTGCATTGTATTGTTACTGGTGATGAAAAATGGATACATTACGATAAGCCCAAGCGCAAAAAGTTATATGTAAAGCCCGGCCAAAATGTTAAATCAACGCCGAAGCCGAATATACATGTCGCCAAGGTAATGCTCTGTATTTTCTGGCATCAGAAAGGTGTTTTTTAGTATGAGCTGTTGAAATCGGGTCAGACGATCACAGGGGACCTGTACCGAACACAATTGATTCGTTTGAAGAAAGCAATCAACGATAAACGACCAGAATATTCGACCAAACACGAGGCCATAATCTTCCATCATGACAACGCTCGGCCACATGTTGTAAGACCAGTCAAAAACTATTTGGAAAACAGTGGATGGGAAGTTTTGGCTCACCCGCCTTATAGCCCAGACCTTGCCCCTTCTGACATTTGTTTCGATCGATGCAGAACGCCCTTACTAGAATACGCTTCACTTCAGAACAGGGTATCAGGAATTGGCTTGAGTCATTCTTTACCTTAAAACCGGAGCAGTTCTTTTGGCGCGGAATCCATATGCTACCAGAAAGATGGGAAAAAGTAGTGGCTAACGATAAGCAATACATTGAATAATGTATCAATTCAATTTGTTATACTAAATGCATTTTTCAAGCAAAAAAATCGACTTTATTAACTTGTATACCCAATAGTTTAAAACATAAATGAGTTTTTCTTCTACGTAAATTCGTTACTAACTAAAACCTTACCCTTTAGAGTACAAAAATACGAATTAATAATATATTATAAATTTCTTATTGGTAACTCATTATATTATAATTTAATGACGAATTTAATAAGTACTCATTACAAAGTAATGTATAAAATAATAATTAGTCATTACCATGTTTTTGCTGGCGAATATCGAAAACGATTAGATTTTCAATACTTAATATTTTACGAATTATGTTATAAAAATGATTTTTTTATTGCCTAAATTAAAAGTTTTCCAATTTTATTTAGAAAAAAACGAAATTTTCTATATAGAAAAAGTGATCGTTCTCATTTTCGATTTTCATTTTTTGTCTTCTCTGTAAGTGCGATTCAGTAACTTGTTTTAACGATAATCGAATTGTTCAAAAAAGCAAACAGCAAAATTAACGATTTGTTTCATTAACATTTTTAAACGATATTCGCTATTGTTAAAGTCAGCTGTTGTTGTTATATAAACGACAACAATTGTTGTGTTGTTTATTCAATCGAGAAAAAGTTAAATTTTTAAATAGAAAAATAGACTTCTCGACTATCGTTAAGGTGTAATTAGTGAATCACTTAATCGTTAGTGCAAACAACAAAAGTTGTCGATATATTTTGCGATTTCGGATCGTTAGAAATTACTGAATCGCAGTACTGGCTATTAGGTTATGTGTCTACCTACACTCAGGGAAAAAGCATCATCATATTTTTTTTTATCATAACCCTCATTGATGTTCGTTCAATGTAAGAATTCATAAATATGATGACGCTGTTTCATAAAAGTGAAAATTTATGACAGAATTATTCATAATTATGAAATGTTTCATAAATATGACGAAGGAGTTTCATATCTTTTTTGAAATGCTTTATTAATGTTATTAAATATTTCATAAATATCGTAGGATGAATCAGTTTCATAAATTTGTATGAAGGTATTATTAAATGTCTCATAAATTTGTATGAAATGCTGGTAATCTTGGTTCGGCTTAAAGCTGCATTTACATGTAATTGGTCAGACGATGGAATGACTATCATCAAAAACCCCCATTGAGAATATTTGAGGAATATTAACCTGTCGAGTTTTCGCAGAAAACCGTGTTTTTCATCTAAAAGAAACAGTTATTTATGCATGAAGATCTATAACGGCAGAGCTTCTAATAAATCTGGTAGACAGTATGTCGGATCGAATTTTCGAGTTGTTTTATTTAAGGGATGCGCGTCAATTTAACTTTTGCTTAGGCTCCCATGGTAGACCGGGTTGATACAACCAAATTATTACTTCTTCCACTAAAAATATAAACATTAAACTTAACACCACTACGTTGTTTCTCTATTTTTATGCTTTTTTGTTTAATATTATTTAATTTTTTTGAAAACATTTTTCCTTTTAATTTAAGGACCTCAAACAAGAATCTGAAGTCAAACTTTAAATATATCCACAAACAAAAAGTCGGTAGTGAAAGTGTTAAAAAATATGCAATCCAAAGAGAGGTTCTGCAAAAAAAGTAAAATTTGTTGATTAGTATAATTACAGACAAACTTTGCTAAAATTAGCTAAACGGTCTGCTGGCCAAAATGTAGTTAATTTTACTGTAACATTACAGACTTTTCAAAACTTTTACAGACTTTTTTGTTTGAGTGAACTCAGAAGAAAAAGTTAGTAAAACAATTTGTAAACAACTTTCAATCGTACTTTTCTCTTTTTGTACTCATTTTTAGTTTTGCATTTTAAGATATGCCAATTTAGTAGTTGAAAAATTTTAAAACGCTTGTGATTAAAAAAATAATATTTTTTTTAAAAAGTATTTTTATTCACAATACTATAAATAAGACTATAAATTATTAATTCACTCTTGGTAGAGAGCCAATGGACCGCGATCTTCTATTTGGCGTATTTTATGATTGATACCTCAAATCATGCTTTAGACAACATTCATGTCAATTTTTTTTACACTGCTTTTAATTTTTTCTTCAATTCTTCAGTGCATTTGGCATCCCATACACTATTTTGGCATAAAAGAGGAAAGGAGGATTTGCGTATTTCGGTACAAAAGGTATGTTTTTTGCATTAAGCCATTCTAACGTCTTTTTGACATAATGACAGCTTGCTAAATCGGGCCAAAATAATACATCGTCTTTAGAGTGTCTATCTCTGATAAATTTTTCCAGTCTTACTCAACATTTATTAACGCGTTTACAGCCATAGCTTTTGAATTCAGGATGTAACGTTGTGATATACTTTTTTACCACACTAGTAATTTTGGTTCAAACTATGTTTTGGCCGAATACCGAACCTTGAATAATTAGATTAGATTAGATCAGAAGGCACTATGCACCGCGACCAATGTAGGACTTTTGTGCTGTCTAAGGTTACCTACAGATTCAAGCTACCTATAAAGCCAATTATCCTATTAGGCAAAATGTTCGCGATGTCGGAAGGCGAAATGAAGCGATCACCTAGAAACCTAAGTCTCCTATCACAAAGCCTGGGACATTCGCAGAGAACATGCTCCGAGGTATCAGACACCATCTCGCAAAACCTACACAAATCCGTGTCTGATTGACCCTTCTTGTGCAGATGGCATCTGAGATTACAGTGTCCAGTTAAGTACGACGCCAGGGTCCTCAAACCCCCCTTTCAAGCCACAAGAGTCGCCTCGACCCCCTACTGGAAAAAGAGATCAATCTTTTAGCCTGGCGCTGACCAGGAGAGTTTTCCCAGTAACCAGAGAATTCAGACTCTCTCCAGTCTTAATGCATTCCATGACCAACTCGGACGACACCTTATAGGCCATTAAGGCCCTCAGTGCAGCCTGACTGTCAGAAAGAATGTAGATGCGAGAATAACCTTGAATAATAATATCCAGAATAAAATCCAGAATTAATACTTCCGTTGTTCCAAGCAAAAGAAAAGTATATTTCATCATCCAAAATTATTTGAACATATTTTTTATGAAGTTTTTTCTAAGTTGTCTGCATTTTGTTGGTATTTTTGCCAATTATTTTATTTTTTGTCAACCACACAGAAAAAAAATATTTCTCAACTGGCAAAAATGTATCCAATAAAAACTTGTAAGTTATTTTGCATCAAACTGTCACTTTATTCTCTCTTTTTATTATTTTTTACTGAGTATTTGTGTAAACGAACACCTTCCAGTAAAAACTTGTACAAATTTGTAAAAATTTTTGTGTTATCAAACTTAATGCTTATAATATAACATTTTTTTGACATGCACTGTGATAAAAAAAAACATGCCTACTTGGCAGTAATTTATGTTTGAACTTTGTGCATTTACTTAGTTGGCATAGGTTAGTAACGTTTTTTGCTACTCTCTTTTTACAAATGACAGAATTTTGTACTAATTTTTGTTGCTGAAATTAGCAAAATATTTTACTAATATTTAAAAAGCAGTTTGCTGAAATTAGCAAACAAATTTACTAATTAAAAAAAAGTTAAAGTAAATAAAACTTTTTACTACACAAAAAACGGTGAATTTAATTTTTTTTATTTTTATAAATTAATTTGGCGAAAGTCTAAAGTTTTTCTATTGAATATTTATTATATATATATATTTTTTTTTTATTTAAATTTGATTTTGTTTTGAATATTTTTTTAATAAAATTTGTCGCTGATTATAGCAGATCGATTTTAAATTACATTTCAAAGATTTCTTACTGAACTTTTAGTTTGAGTGTAGATTAAAGCAATATTTACAGAGCATTTGTAAAAATATTTTATCATACTTAAAATGGACCTAATGTTGCTATTGTATTATTCATTCCATCCATATGTGGGCAACATCATAACCAACATTAAAATCAACAGATTGTCAGTTTGTCATAATTTATCATAATTCAATACATGTTTTCTATTCTAAATAAAAATATTTTAAGAAAACGTGAGTGATTGACTTTTCGCAAAAAAAAGAAGGACTAGAAGGGTTCACTTTAAACAAAAAATAAAGTTACTTTTAAAATATTCTCTTTGTTACATTATGGCAATAAAAATGTTAAAAGAACAAATAAGATTAGGTTTATAAAAAGGCAAAAAAGGATACTCTATATTATCCTTATGTTATGATAACAGTGAAAAGGGTTACAAATGCAACAATTAGGAAATAATGGAAGGAGTTTGGGGTGTTGTTTGAAAATTTAATGATTGACAATTTACACATATTGTGGTCAATATTATGAATACTATTTGTTTTTTTTTTTTAAGCCCAATTTCATGGTCTGGCTGTTAAGTTTTTTTTTTCTGATTGAAGATTATTTAAACATTTGTTTAACACAAAAAAAAAAAACTACAATTTATTTAGTTTATGAACCCTGACCTTATTTTTTAAGCTGCATATTTTCGGTTTTTGGTTATTTTTATTTTAATAATATTTGACTTTTTATTGCCCCGTTTGACAGTTGACATTTTGCATCATTAATCTTAAAAAAGTAAGTACATACAACATAACTATTACACAGGCCATACTACATACTTACGTGTGACACTGTGATACTTACCAATCACTGCAGACTGTTTTACAACACTTTTTGCACTACACACACACAATGATAGGGTGTCCCGTAAATAACGATTTGTCGATTTTCGTTCACTGCACCCCCAGTTTTATTGCAAATGGTTCCAAATGGAAAAAATCGATTTTGTTTGTCCGAAAATGGTAAATTTTTGAAAAAAGTGTATATTTATTAAAAATTTCCAAAATTCTAAATTTTTAAAACTTTAACAAGTTTAATATAAATTTTTTTTATAATTTATTAATTGACCACTTTCAGGAATGTGTTGATAGATCTATTTCGGGAATTTTCTAGGTTCCGATCATCAGAACACGTTTTAAAAGAAGTGACAATCTCATGCAAAACATCAAACATTCATATAGTTATTCTACTAAATGAGAACTAATATATGAGTTAGAAGTTAAAGATTATCACCATTAAGCAAAAATAAATTGAAAACTTGTTCGTTATGTGCAAGCTCTACCTTCGGTAGATATACAATACACGCTTTTTGTTTTTATTCTCCTTTTTATTTGTACACCTGTTTTGTTTTTATTTAAAAATCGTAGTTTGTCTTTTTAACAAGTTTAATATAATTTTTTTTAAAAATAAAAATTATGTTTTTCGACCTTTAATTGTGCAATGAAAATGAATAAAAACAAAAAGCGTGTATTGTATATCTAGCAAAGGTAGAGCTTGCACATAACGAACAGGTTTTTAATTTATTTCTGATCAATGGTGATAAACTTTAAGTGTTTATTTCAATTATTCCTTTAATATACACAAAATTATTCAGATATGGAATACCGACTTTATCGAACATTATTAAACTACCCAGGCAGAAAAATGCAATCGGCACAGTGTTGGCAAAACGTCGGTTAAGGTCAATAATGCGTTGGCAGAACGTGGGATTACCAATTTTGACAGTATTGTCCTGTTACCCTAATGATAACAGTGGCCAACCGTTGGTTTGAACGAACTTACCACCGTTGCCATTATGTTGGTAATTCAATAGTTTTTAAAGTAGTTTTTTTTTGGTTTTTAAAATAGCTTAAATAAAATTAATTTTGAAAAATATATATTTTACAAAACACATTTGAAAAGCAGCAATACAGTTCGGTCTTAGTCTTATGCATCTTATTTTGATGTGTGAAATATTTAAAAAAAATTATTTTAATTGGTTGTAATATTGGTAAAAACAATATTGGCAATGCATTTTGCGGGTGGTACTGTCAAACTAAATGCTGTCAAATACCAATCCGAGTTTCGATATTAGTTGTACCTTTGGTAGTTTTTAACACGATGTGTTTTACAAAAATATCAATGGTTAAGCAGTACTTTTTTTTTTGGTACGGTTGGCAATTTCTACCTGTGAACTTAACCGGGAATAAAAAATGGCGCACAAATTTGATAAAAAAAAAGTAAAAACATGTTGTTTTTAATTAATTTTAAAGATTTTTTTACATCTCTAATTAAGAGATGTTGATTTGTATTCTTAAATAGTTGTAATTAAAGAAAAAATAAATAAATTGAAAAAATTGTAAGTACACTCAAAAAAAGTTTACCAAATATTATGTAATTTGAACTAATGGCGTTTTCTTTTCTGACAAAAAAATGTTGCATTTTTATAAGTGACATTTAAATAATGTTGTCATAACCCTCTTAATATGTTGCCATATTCATAATCACAATAAAACATGAATTTATACAAAAAATGCTGCCCTGCTTTAGAACAGCTGATTTGTGTATAAAAGAAAACAAGTTGAAAAATAAAAAAGCGGCAAATTGCAAATTGGCATTCAAATTGTTTTTAATTAATTATTTTTTGTTTTATTTAAAATGGATTCAGGAATTGATGCAAGCACAATATTTCGCCCCTGCAGAACACACATTTCCTCTTCATCTGATGATGAGGAAGAATCCATTAGTACCCCAACAACATTGTTTACGCATATCACTTTTTCCATTTTTAGCAATTTAAATGTATATTTTTTAAAATTGTTATAATTTATAAAACAAAATTTGTTAATTATCGTCTTTAAATATTTTTTTTTTTTCAAAACAAAACTATAAAATCAGCTGTTTTATAGTGCAACATTTTCACCCCATCATTTTATAAAGGGTGAAAATGGCAACATTTTTGCATGTTAATAGGGCGACATATTTTTAAAAGAACATGATTCCTTTTTAAAGTGCTGTCAATTTTTTAGAAAAGAACACAAAAAATGCAATTTTTTAGAAAGGGCAAACAAAATGTTACATTTTTTGCCAGCAAAGAAAACGCCATAAATTTTAAGAAATACGGGATTGATTTGGCTCCATGTTGCCAATTTAGTTATTTTCCCGTCAAATCTAGCGATTTTTAAACGCATTTAGCATAATAAAACATGATTTAGTTATTAGCGGTATTGATAAGTTATAATTATTGAGCGATTTATCGCTAAATTTTTAAGCAAAACTTTGAAAAGTCCGAAAAACTTACCGATTAAAGGTGAAATTTTTAAGAAAATTCAAAAAAGTTCGCAAAATGTAGATATTTTTTAGTAGTTTTTGAATAGGTTTTAAAAAGTTTTATAAATTTAGCAGTTTATCGCAAAATTTTTCTACAATATAGCTATTTTCTATTTTTTAGTTTGATTTAGCTATATTTTTTAGGAAAATAAATTGGCAACAGTGTTTGACTGCAAAGAAAATTTAGCTCAAATCAAGTATACAGTTTTCTAAAAATTAAGTCTTAAATTTGAGTTAATTTTGTGCTAAATTGTATAAAACTTTACTAAAATTTAGTATATTTTTTTTGACTTAAATTAAGTATAAATTTAATTATTGTTATCAATTGGAAATTTGGTTGACCAATTTATAAGCTTTTGCAAACTTGTAGTCATAAATGAAATTATGTTTCATGGGCTTTTTTTCACCATGTCACTAAGGGTTAAATATTTTTTTAATAAAACTAAATGAAATTAAATTAAATCAAAAACTAAAACTAAATAAAACTAAAAATACACTCTATTTAATTTCTGTTGAAATTTACCAAATTATAGTAGGAAACTGTACTCCTACTATAAATTGGGTAAATTTACTCTATGTGTGCAAATTCGTAAACACAAAATGTGTACAGAAATGTATAGCAACATGGTTCATTACAATAATGTGTGTACATTTACTCATAATGTGCTTAATAAACTTTTTTCGTACTAATAAATAAACTAATAAACTTTTTTCGTAATAAACTTTTTTCGCAGACGTATTTTCATATGCAAATGTAATTTATAAAAAATTATTTTCATTTTTAATTTAATAATTATTAACAAAATATTACACTTGAATCTTATGTTGGCAATGGAAAGAAGAAACGGTACACACATGTAGATGTAACGCGTTCTTCAGCGGCTCAAGATTTATTTTTCCAGAATTTGTTGCAGGTTCAGTATTAGCTATTATTCTAATCAAATTTTGTTAGTCCATCGAACGTTTATTTATTTTTTAGCTTATTTTTTATGTAGTTTCCAATTATAATTATGAAAAAAAATCTAAAATATGTTGGTTGTTTAAAATTTACAAAAAAAAAAAAATTTAATTCTTTTTCTTTTGTTATTTTGTTTACGATCAAATTTTACTGCCGTGTCTAGGTAAATTTTTTTATTAATTTAAATATATGTCTCCAACCATGCCGATTACTATCACTTGTGTGTATTTTTACACACATAAATGTGTAAATTAATTATTTTAGCATTTTTTGCGTATATTTTCCCATTTTATGTATTATAAAACATTTTACTCAATTTATAGCACTAAATTTGATTTTTTTTATGCATTTTTAAGAGTGTATATTATGAAAATAGCAAACTACATATCCAAGTTAGGCATTTTAAAAAAATCCATTAACAAATTTTGATTTTAGGCTGAAGTGCGTTAATGATATCCGAGGAAGTCAGAATAACTTTGAGTATATTAAAGAAATAAATTAAATAAAAAATCAAATTTTTCAAAACTTCGAACATTTCGATTTTGTAATAAAAATACACTTTTTCGAAATACGCCATTTTCGGGCAAAATTCGGCATGGGTTACCGTTTTCAAAAAAAAAATAATCGATTTCTTCCATTTGAAATAAAACGATTGGTGGGGTGGGGAGGTGAAATGCCAAATCTATTTTTAAGGGACACTCTAACCAACAGCAATGAAATTTTCAACACATTTACGTGCATATCATCAAAATCATCATCATGTGTATGTAAAGTTCATGCTTTTCATGTTTTTAGCAATCGTCACACGAAATGGTCGGTCATATGACATGTCACAGATAAATATACATAAAAAATTCGTTATGGTCCTGTTGTGTTTTTTTGTTTTTATGAATTTTTATGTTTTATTAAAACAATTTTTTTGTTGCTTTTTCTAAAGCAAAAAAATTATGCAAAAATACTCTTTAAAACAAATTCTCTTGTGTGTATTTTGCTGTTTATAGCCAACGATAAACTTGGATATTTTATCAAAAAGTTTTTGTCTGTGATAACAATATATCATCAGTATAGATACTGCAACCAATATTGGTTGAGAGGAAAAATATTTTCGTAGTTTATCGATTATGTTAAACATGGGATGAGAAGTTTATATAATATTTCTAAAAAGTATATTCACTACTTTAATAAGTTTCTACTAGTATCACTTTTTGACACAGAATTTTATGAAAATCTATGTGCAGAAAACTCTGTTGCATAAATTAGGAACAAATTAAAGTTCTAAACTTTAAAGGTTCTCCAAAGTCTGTTTTAATAATGTTTCCATTTCATATGAACTTTGAGAAATTCGCACAGCCAGTGTAGAAACGGTAATGACATATAATTTATTTTCTCACTACAAGTAATTACACCAGCTTACAATCTGCATTACTTTAACATGAATAATAAGGACTTACTAATAGCTAGTTATTTAATTTCCAAAATCTGTAACCGTTTTTTTTTCAAGAAATAGAAATTTCAGAGATATTTTAATATTGCGCTTTCAGCGTCAACGCAATTGAAAATTTTTTTACATTGGCATATAAATGACAAATAAACTAATAAAATGAGATCAACCCGATTACTGTGACTTCAGAAATAAAGAAAATATGACAATACAAATCTCATCATGTCTATGCGTGAAGATCTTAAAATTTTATATTTTTTGAAGGGCACATCCGCAGTTTGAGAAATAATTAGTTGCAGTTAAGACGGAAAGCTTTTCGTCTCTTTAGAAAAAATTTAACAAGAAATATATAAGTTTTATATACAAAACACTACACAAAAGGTTTTTTAAAAGACAAAAAGCTTTTACTTTTTAGAAACAAGCTATCGTTAGTTCCTTTAACGATCTTTAGTTTCAAAAAGAGTTTCGTGTCTTAAAAGCTTTGCTTCAGAAACCATTTTCCAAAAGGCTAAAAGGGTTATCAAAAAATAAAACTTTTTTTTTAAACTACACGAAAAGCTTATCAAAAAATAAAAGCTTTCCTATAAAAAAAATCTTTAAAATCAAATCTTAAGGCTTCATTACTCGAGCGGATACTGAAAGAAATATAACCCCATACAATGTGTAAAGTTTAAGAAAAAAGTGTTTAAAATAAAACTCATCGGAATATAAAAGTTAAAAATCTTTTGTACGGAAAAGTTTATGAACAGAAAATGAATTTTACAATTAAACCAATTTTTCAAAGAAGTTTTGCCTGAATTCGTAAATTGCTAAATTTTATTAAATTAATGTAGTTTTTAGTAAAATTATACGATAATTTTCATTTAATATATATTAAAAATCTCATACGCCTTAAATAAAATTTAAGAAATTTTTCATTCACTTTGTAAAGAAAATGTTCATTAAAACTCGTATAGAAAATATTCACTCTGTGTATGCAATTTTTTCGCATTCCTTAAGCTTTTGGTCACAAAAAGCTGTCCTAAGAATAAGTTTTTTTAAAGAAAACCCTTTACATCTTGTTTTTAAATAAAACAAAACAAGTGTAAAAATAAAAAGGAGAACAAAAACATATAACGAACAAGTTTTCAATTTATTTTTGATCAATGGTGATAATCTTTAACTTCGAGCTCATATATTAGTTCTCATTTAGTGGGATAACTCGGTTATATGAATGTTTGCATGGGATTGTCACTTCTTTCAAAACGTGTTCTGATGATGGGAACCTAGAAATTTCCCGAAATAGATCTATCAACACATTCCTGAAAGTGGTCAATTAATAAATTTGAAAACAAAAACTCTAGATTATTTGTTAGGACAATAGCCTAATAAAGAAATATAACGTATGGCCTCGAACTTTTTGAAGCTTTTCATAGATTTTTGGAGCTAAAAGTGATGTAGAAACAAAAGGAATAATCCGATCCTTTTAGGATTAACAGAGACCAATAGTAATGGTTATCTCTATTATATAAGCCAGATTTCAATCTATATTCCTTTAAACTGTGGATGTGCCAATCAATTTAAAATTGAATTTTAAGCGTACTGTGAAGCTAAAAGTGATTAAGACCAAAAAATAAAATCCGATCTATTTAGCACTTTCACATAATGATTGTGAAAGTGCTAACATGTACAATTCAAGATATATTGGACACCATAATTCATGATGATTTCTACCGTTCAAGACATATTTGACCCCTTAATTCTTTAAACCGAGGATGTGTCACTCAATTTTGTACTGCATTTTTTTTACTTTTTATCTATTTTGAAGAACAAATTGATACAGAGACAAACAATACTATCCGATCGATTTATTATTTACATATAACAATAGATATGCTATTGTCTGTCATAAAAATAAGATTTGACAGCGCATAAAAACCAGATGTGTTACACAAATTTGGAAACCAAATTCGGACTTAACAAGATTAATCGAAAACATGTTGTCGCATCCCTGAAAAATCCAAAAATGTTATAAGCTAAAATGTTTGCAGTTTTTTGTTATAAACCTTTTCAGCACTCAAAAAAGGAAAAAAAAATAGATTCACGCATTATTTTCTTTTTAATGTATTTTAAATAAGTTAATCCAGAAAAAAATTGTGTGCCACAAATTTGAAATTTTTTATTTTCCGAAATCTGAAATGGTACGGTTTTGTAGATTTCCCATTAAAGAGTGATAATAAATTTTACACATTTGTTGTTTATATTTACACACTATGCTTAATTTTTGTTATTTAAAATAGTTTATGGCAAACATAAGTGATGTGTAAACACAATTTATTGTATGCAGGACAATAAGTTAAAATTATTTAAACTTTTAATTCTAGACAGGAGTAAAATTTTGATACACATAGAGTTTATATTTCGACCCAGAAATTTGAAAATTTAAAAATAACTTTTACCATAATCCAATATATATTTGAATGGCATGCTAAATTGTTTTTGCTTTAACATGTCATCGCTTTTTTTTCGTAACAATATATCACTGGATTTTTTTTTTTTCGTAATATTTATGATTACATCGTGAGTTAAAAAATAGTTTGTAACACAATTACTATAATTTCCAAATAAAGAGGGTAGACTTTTTGGTACTAACGGAGTACTTGTTTATGCTTATATGCAGATGACAATTTTAACAATATTTGTTCAAGCCTTATCATATTAACAAACTAATAAATCCTTGTTACATGTATCACGTCACATATGCCCCAGTGATGTATCACACAGATACATAAACACACTGAATTTTGTTACAACTTTTTACACCTTTTATTTACTTTGAGAAAATCTGCATGTACACTCAAAAAAAACGTTATTGAAGTCAGCAAAAAATTTAGCTGAGTCAGTAAAATTTTAGTAAGGAGGGTGCTTGCAAAAAATTGCTAAAAACAGCAAAATCTTTTGCTGAAAATATGCTAGCTGATTTTTAGCAACAAAATTAGTAGATTCAGCAAAGGTTTTGCTAACACTTAGTTGCTTTGCTTTTTCTACAAAAAAATTTGTAGAAAAATTATAATTTATTTGCAGAAAATCTTGTGATTCTTTTAAAAATAATTTACAATACGTTTGCAATATACAAAAAAGTTCACACTCCCACATTGACGACATGAATTAAATTAATATCTGAAAATATATAGAAATAATTATATATAACATAAATAAAATTATCTTTTAACTACCAGAGTTACGGTCACACTTGTGGGCTTAAGCGATTCCTTGGAAAAGTTTTAATTTTGTCAACACCAGACATGTAACATAATATCTATATTTATGTATTTAATTACAAGCCAATTACTTTTTTACGTCTAATTACAATTGGTTGTACTTGAGTAATTACCCTATAATTAAATACCCAGATATTGTTACTGATCCCCATGTTTGGTATTAAGAATTTTACAAATTTTCCAAGAAAGAGTTTAAGCTCACATGTGTGAGCGTAAATCTGACATTATTAACGATATAGAAAATTTTCACAAGTGAATGATTGTGAAATGTAATTGACGTCGCCCAAGTCTGTCAGCTACTTACATCAATAGTTGTCTGAATTATGGCATCTTTTAAAGGAGACAAATGCAGTAATTCTAGAAACAAAACAAAAAAAATAAAAAAAAATGACACATACAGCACTTTTTTTTGCAATAATCAAAAGGAAACATAAAAAATTACCTAAGATGTGTGTCCTTGTCTTTCGCTTTAATCTTTCTACCTGAAGGTATATTGTTTGCATTTTGACCACACTACACATTAAGCATTTGGTTTAGAAATACAACTTTATTAAATTGAAATATTTTATTTTATCTTAAATTTAATTAATGGGCAATTATTTTGAAAAGCCGGTGACAACACAAAATTTTAACTCTTTTAATTTATGTGTATACACATTCTGGGCATCCTTTAGTTTTATGTATGAAAAACAGATACAAAAATCTTCCATGGTTGTATATCTCTTACAAGAGTTGTACTCTTTAGTATCATTTTCCTCGTCTCTACTACATCGCGACATGCAGCGACATCTTCTTCCTTCTACGTATAACTTTCCACGTATTACTTACAATATTGAAAAATTTAAATCAAATATCCACAAGCACTACTCCCTCTTTCCTCCTTCCCATACCCTATTTTTCTGATCAATACAATGCACTGCATAAGTAGGGGGCATCCCCTGAGTATTGGTTAAATTAAAAAAAAAAAATCATGTTATCAGCAAATTTTGTTTAGCAAAATAAATTATTAAAACATTAGTAAAATATTAGAAAATCATTAGTTCAAAACAGTTAAGTTCTGAATAAGTATAACTAAAATTTTAGCTGAAACCACAATTTCAACAAAAAATGTTGCTGGAAACAGTATACTTGTTTTACCGGGCACCGTACTATTTTGGACCAGTTGCCAGGGTATTGCGTCCCAGAATGGGACTGCGACAGGATTTCATAGAGGTCGGTCACGACGCTCTGTGACACGTTAATCCCCGACAGGGAACAATGGTTAAATGGGACCTTCTTGGGAAACCACCCGGGGATCCACTTTTACACGGATGGATCGAAACTGGATGGGAAAACGGGTGACGCTGACTTCAATGTACGCAAATGCTTCCGTCTTCCTGACCATAATACCGTACTACAGACGGAGGTCATCGCGATTACGAAGTGCATTAAGAAGGTGAATATCATGGGCTGGAGCGGTGATATTGTGATTTTCACGTGGTATTGTGATTTTCTGTGGGATCAATGACGATACTCAGGTGTAAAGGGAAATTTACGATTTCTCTGCACGGGGATGCATTGAGATTATATGGTTGCCGGGAAACTTTGGTATAGCGGGGAACGAAATGGCTAATGATTTGGCTAGGGGAGGATCTTCCCTAGAGTTAGTCACTTTGGGGAACGCTAGACCTTTTCGAGCTCTCAATGCAGAGCTGGTGGATTGGGCTGACACCATGCATAGGACCATCTTTGAGAATGCGGGTGTTGACAGGACCACTTGTATTCTCTGGGGCAACCCGGACAGGGACAAGACGAGGGAAATTCTGAATCTCCGAAGAAAGGAACTGAGTCTTTTATGGGAATCCTCACGGGATACTCGACACTAAGGGCTCATCTCCAATGTATTGGTAGGGCGGACTCGGGAGTGTGTAGGACCTGTGGCGTGGACGAGGAGACCTTGGAACACTATCCTTGTGAATGCCCTGCATTTGCAGGGATCCGGGTCGAAATACTATCCAGTGACCCAATATCCACACTGGAGGATCTTAGGGGCATAGGATGGAAGAGGTTGAGGAATTTCGTCAGTGCGACGGAGTTCCTGGGGTAGGAATGTGACATAGGACCGATTTTTTAGAGCGCACAACAAGCCGACATTCTGGCTTAAGTGTAAGTCCTCAGAGACTTGAGTCGGATTAGGGAAGCATTTCCCTTCTCCGAATCCTCTTTTCGACCTAACCTAACCCTATACTTGTTTTACTTGACATTTTACTTTTCTTCTAGCTTATGTTTTTGAGTGTTTTTTGTAATGTACATTTTGTTTTCATTCTTCATGCATTGGTCTAGGGCTTTTATCCAGCATCCTTTAAATATCCTTTTGTGAAAATATATATTTTTATTATCTCTTGTCATCATATTTTCTTCTTATATTAATATGGTTGTTTAGTTTGTTTTTAAATTCTATAAAATTTTATTTGATTTATGTGTCCGCGTATTTTTATTGCCGTTAAATTTAAATGTCCTTTTTTATTGTTTTAAATTATTTTGTTTTAAAAATCTCAAGGGTTGCATACTTATTTACTTTTTCACTTCAACGACGCACATTTTAATGGATTTTTAGGTCATGTACCGCATACTTTTTTGTAACTTGTGGGTTGTTGTAACCCTTTAGTATTTTAGATTTGGCAGAGATTTAAAAAAAATCAGCCTTTTTTATTTATCGGTTTCAGTATAAAAGTTCTTTATCCTGTTAAGTGTTGTTGTCTTGCAATGGGAGACTTAAAAATATACACATTTTAACTTAACGCCGATCTAGATTTTAAAATATAAAGAAAAAGACTGAAATAATGCAGAAAAAAATCAAAATATGCCCAAAAAAAAAAATGATCTTAAAAAAATAAATGTGATAAAAACCAAAAATGTGCACTATAAAGTCAAAAATATGCACTGAGTTTTAAACGTCATACCCAGTAAAATGTTTACCTGTTTTTAGAAGCAGGATAAAACAAATGCGCTGATGTAAGTGCTTACTATATTATCTTATACTGAGAAGCAGCACAAGAAACAAATAATAAAAAAATGTTTGAGAATTCTGATTTCCCTTACAAGAATGCAGGTTGAAATGCAGAAAGTTTCATATCGTGGGTTTTAAACGATCTGTACCTGTTTTCCCGAGTGATTTCCGATTGTGTTTGGTGTTTTTGAGTATGTTGTACAAAATAAATAGTCATTTAATTGTTTCTGAAGAGCTAGCACGTGGTGCGGAATAATTAAATTATTATATTAACATGACCCATTCTGTGGAATACCTGAGGCGTATGTTAGGGAAAGTCTCAGGGCATGGAGAGAGTCTGAATTCTCTGGTTACTGGGAAAACTCTCCTGGTCAGCGCCAGGCTAAAAGATTGATCTCTTTTTCCAGTAGGGGGTCGAGGCGACTCTTGTCGCTTGAAAGGGGGGTTTGAGGACCCCGGCGTCGTACTTAACTGGACACTGTAATCTCAGATACTATCTGCACAAGAAGGGTCAATAGGACACGGATTTAGGTTTTGCGAGATGGGGTCTGAGACCTCGGAGCATGTTCTCTGCGAATGTCCCAGGCTTTGTGATAGGAGACTTAGGTTTCTAGGTTATCGCTTCATTTCGCCTTCCGACATCGCGAACATTTTGCCTAATAGGATAATTGGCTTTATAGGTAGCTTGAATCTGTAGGTAACCTTAGGCAGCACAAAAGACCTACATTGGTCGCGGTGCATAGTGCCTTCTGATCTGATCTAATCTAATCTAAAATCTATTAACATGTCTAAAATTTTACCAACAGAAAATTATTACCTGTAAAATTTTATATAAAATAAATTATATAATATTATTACTTTTAATCGTAATAATTTAAACATCAAATATGATTTTACTGAAAGCCATGAAATCACAGCTTTTTGTAAGCGCTAAAATCCGCGCTTATTTTGACAAAAAGTAATGCTTCCAAGTGGGAATTCGCCATATAAAAATCATGGCATATGTAAGCAGGTTTGTAAGGGATTCTTTTTGGCTTACTCCCTTACAAACCTGCTTGCATGTAGCAGCGTTTTTTACTGGGTATTTATACTCTAGAGAATTGTTCAAAAAATTAAATGCAATGTTGTATATAGTGTAAACATCGTATTTATGTAACGTTAGTGTCATAAATGTTTTGCCAACCCTGGAAAGTTTATTATACATTTTGTTTTGTTTCAAAAATTTGAAGAAATGAAAATAAATAATTTCATTTTGAATTGCCCGGTTTATGAACATAATTAAAATGTTATTTTTACAAATAGAAAACACTAATTGTTAATAAATGTAAGAGAAGATGAAAAAAATGTTGTGGGGATCAGAGCGAGTGCCGCATTTTCGACCTAAGCGACTAGTTCATCTTCAGCCTCATTCTAATCAAGAACTGTTTTGATTGTTTATAATAGAATAATATATATTTCATAAGTATAGAAATATTTTTTGACAGAAATAATCGTGTAATTTAAGAAGAAACGAACGAATTTTATTTAAAATGTTGCAACAATTGTTAATTTCCGTACCTGCAAATGCGCCTTGTGTACTTATACGTCAAATACGAAACGTATTATGAATACCCTGAATATAAACTTAAAACAATTATACAAATATGAGGTTTTCCTGCACAGAGAGAAATTCTTGGACGACCTTTAATGAACTACTAAACTAAGCAGTAACTACTTTCTTCACAATGTGAATGAAAAATTTCTTAAACTTTATGAAAAAGCTTCATAGTTTTAATGAAACTTTTTCAATAGTCGTACACACAGAGAAATAAAGTGCCAACCGAATTGAAAAGTGTATTTTAAGTGTACCAACTTATAAGTTCAGTTAGTACAACGATATTAACATAAGATTTCTGTTGAATTAACCGAACTTTGTTATGAAAACTAATGTACAGTTGTACAAACCGACTGAAATTCATAATAACCGAATTTGAGTTGTAGTAACCGAGTTTCAGTTGGCAAATAGCAAAATTTTTCTCTGTGTGTAGGCAATTTTCAATAAATAATATGAAATTTTTTATTAAATTTTACGAAAACAGCATTAATTTAGTGAAAAGTTTCAAAGGACGAATTAAATTAACAATTCATAGATCTAATGCAAAAATTCATTGCTAACATGCAGATAAAATTCTCAGTGTGGAAAAAGTATGTCGTATCATGTCAAAATTATAGTATCTGGTGTCCTCCTATATGCTACGAATAAAAATTGGAACAATTTTTTTAATTGTTCCTAAAAGTGGACTAGTAGACGTGGTTAAATATTGACAAATTTTGTGCTTATTTTTAGTATACACTAAACGAAATTTTAATAGATGCATTAAATTTTTATTATTCCGAGAATTATTTCAAATGATTTTAAATTTTAGATCCTTTGGCTCAATTATGATATGCGCTTACACTAACAATGTAGGTATCCCGACAATAACTAACAGGTTTTAATGAACATTGGAAATGTGGTTTTAAGTTCAAATAATTTTTATTTTGTTTGAATCTTCCGTTTAAAAATTATAATTACCCAACAAACATTAAAAATTGTATTTGAGCTTTTATTTTTTTCTTTTATTTTATATTTTGACTTCTCAACGTAAATCAGGAACAGAAAATATCAGTTATTTTTACATTTTAGGTAGGCTAGAATTTTAAAAATAGTGGCATTAGTTTAAATCGAAATCGATTCTTTTTTGAGAATTATCATCGAAAAGAGTTCCTATGAAAGAGTTGCTTTGAAACTTTGAAGACTGGGTTATTTTAAAATATTTGTAAAAGAATCACAAAAAAATGTTTAGGAATTTCAGCATTTACTAAAGTATAATTTTTCTACAAATTTTTTAAGTTTTTTTTCATTATACATACTAACATTCACTAAAAATGTTGTTAACTTTTGGCAAGGATTTTTTAATTTTATTTTTTAGCAAAACTTTTGCTCAATCTACTAATTTTGTTGCTAAAAATCAAGTCGCTGATTTTCAGAAAAAGTTGTTGCTGAATCTTTGATATACACAGAGAAATAAAGTGCCAATCGAATTTAAAAGTATATATTTATGGTAACAAATTATAAATTTAGTTAGTACAACGATATTTACATTAGATTTCTGAATATTTTGGGTGTCACAAATCAAATTTTTGCCAAAACTAATGGTAACGTATGAAATTCGTAATAACCGAATTTGAGTCTTAGTAACTGAATTTTATTTGGCAAATAGCAAGATTTTTCTCTGTGTATAGGGTTTTACTACCCTTTGGTAGTAGAATCGAACTTATACTGCCAATATATCTCACACACACAGAGAAATAAAGTGGCAACCGAATTGAAAAGTGTATATTAATGGTAACAACTTTTAAATTCAGTTAGTACAATAATAAAGGGTAAGCCAAATAACTTTTTTTTTTGAAAATGCTATAAAAAAAAACTACTGAATATTTTCTCAAATTTCTTTTTTTATTTGAAAGTAAAATCCTTCCGGTTAATAATTTAAAATAATTTCATTCAAATGGCTGCCTCGGCTGGCCATGCAGTAGACTACACGATCGGTCCAATTTTTTAGCACATTATCGAATTATCGATTGTGTGCAGCTGTATTTCACCAATGGCTTCACGAATATTGTCCTTTAAAGCGTCAATTGTCTCTGGCTTGTTGGCGTAACACTTTTCTTTGACGGCACCCTACAAATAATAGTCCAACGGTGTCAAATCGCAGCTCCGAGGTGGCCAAACGACACCAGCTCTGCGGCTGATTTGAATTTTCGCACACATTCTGCAACATTACTATGATTTTCTAAGTAATGTCGCAATATTTCCCAGCGTTGTTCAAGCGTATACACAACCATATTCGTTCAGCGGGATTATATAACTAATTATTTGTCAAATCAGACATGAGCTAAGTGTTACCATTCACGAAATAAGCACTAGTTGAAAAAAAAAAACGTTAGATGGCGGACCCTTTATTATTATTTGATAAGTTTGATATAATTTTTATTAAAAATAAAAAATATGTTTTTTTCGACCTTTAATTGTGCAATGAAAATTAAAATTATTCAAGTTCGAGGCCCTACTCTATATTTCTTTATTAGGATATTGTCTTAACAAATAATCTATAGAGTTTTTGTTTTCAAATTTATTATTTGACCATTTTCAGGAATGTGTTAATAGATCTATTTCGGGAATTTTCTAGGTTCCCATCATCAGAACACGTTTTGAAAAAAGAAGATTTGTTAGGACAATATCCTAATAAAGAAATATAGAGTATGGCCTCGAACTTGAATAATTTTAATTTTCTTTGACATTAGATTTCTGAAAAAAAATTTGGGTGTTGATTTAGCCCACATTTTTTTTTTTTTTTTTTTAATTTTAACCAATACGCAGGGGATGCCCCCTACTCATGCAGTGCATTGTATTGATCAGGAAAATAGGGTATGGGAGGGAGGAAAGAGGGAGTAGTGTTTGTGGTTATTTGATTTAAATTTTTCTAAATTGTTAGTAGCAGGGAAGACATCTGCGGGAAGTTTGTTCCACATACGAATAATTCGACTAAAAAACGAATTTTCTCTGTAATGCGTTGTGCGAAACATAGGACAATCAACTACAAACGGATGTGCTCTACTAGATAAGCGAGTAGTACGAATAAAAACTCGGGCTCGTGGAATAAGTTCACTTATCTCAGATGAGCATCTCCCATTTTAATATCGATAGAAAAGTGTCACACAGCCCACATTCCGACGATGCTCGAATGAATCAATAGAGTTGGATACACTACTGTCATTGATAAGCTTCACCGCCCTAAATGCCAGTCATTTGTAGAACAAATTCAATTTTTTACTAACCTTGTAGTTCATTTAAAAAAGCATACCACATCAAATGACTTTTTTATGATTTTACATTCATTTAATTTTTTTTTTTTTTTTTTTTTTTTTTTTACTGAAATGTAAGTTTTCCTTTCTTTAAGTGAAATTTCATTTGTTTTTCCCTACATTTGCAGTGGTCGTTACCTACATAGTATTCTAATGGCGTTTTCTTTTCTGGCAAAAAATGTAACATTTTGTTTGCCCTTTCTAAAAAATTGCACTTTTTGTGTTCTTTTCTAAAAAGTTGACAGCACTTTAAAAAGGAATCATGTTCTTTTAAAAATATGTCGCCCTATTAACATGCAAAAATGTTGCCATTTTCACCCTTTATAAAATGATGGGGTGAAAATGTTGCACTTTTAAAACAGCTGATTTTATAGTTTTGTTTTGAAAAAAAAAAATATTTAAAGACGAAAATTAACAAATTTTGTTTTATAAATTATAATAATTTTAAAAAATATACATTTAAATTGCTAAAAATGGAAAAAGCTGCTGTAGTGATATGCATAAACAATGTTGTTGGGGTACTAATGGATTCTTCCTCATCATCAGATGAAGAGGAAATGATTAGTGGTCCTATTGCTGGCATATATTCCGCATACAAATCCAAAAGGAGTCTGCTTTCTCCAACAGTCCATACTAAACAAGAGAGATTAGATATCATTTTGTTTTTTCTTTATAATCTTTTCATTTGTACATACGCTGAACTTTTTTGTACAAATACGAGCTTGCATCAATTCCTGAATCCATTTTAAATAAAAAAATAATTAATTAAAAACAATTTGAATGCCAATTTGCAATTTGCCGCTTTTTTATTTTTCAACTTTTTTTCTTATATACACAAATCAGCTGGTCTAAAGCAGGGCAGCATTTTTTTGTATAAATTCATGTTTTATTGTGACTATGAATATGGCAACATATTAAGAGGGTCATGACAACATTATTTAAATGTCACTTATAAAAATGCAACATTTTTTTGTCAGAAAAGAAAACGCCATAAGTGTAATAACGGAATTTGAGTAGTAGAAACCGAATTTCAGTTGGCAAATAGCTAAATTTTTCTCTGTGTGCAGTGATATTAGAAGCTCCTACTATTTTATAAATGATAGACAGTTTTAGGTGAAAATTAATTTAAATAACCAATGGAGTTTAAACAAAATTTTCAATTATTTAATTTGGTTATTTTAAATAATTTGAATTATTAATAAAATTGCAAAAATTATTGTGAAATTTTGTTAAATTTGTTTTAAAGAACCATTTTTCGAGAACCTCCTGTAATACGCCCACGGGCCCACATTTGAGAACCAGTGATAAATTTGTTTTAAACAATCATTTTGTGGGAAGTCTTCGAGGACCTCCTGTAATACGCTCACGGACCCACATTTGGGAACCAGTGATATTGGTTGGCTAATTTATGTAAAAGTAAGCTTAATGTAACATTATTTAAAGTTATTTTATTAGGTTATAAAATAAAATTAGAGCCATTAATTTAGGCATATTAAATTATTTTTAGAAATGTTTTTTTAATATTACAATAAAAACCGAAAATTAAACGAAACCGCGGTTTTTCTAATTTTCAAAAACCGAAACGGCGGTTTTCATATTTTTCGGTTTTTAGCAAATTCTAATTTTGAATATTGTGTCAATCCAGTGTTCATATTAAATAATAGGAAAATAATGGATTTTCAGATTGTATGCTTTACTTTTTTCGCACACTGTATAATCCACAGTGGAAACTGAAATTTTAATTATTGAATATTTGGAAATTCCACAGAAAATTCTTACAAAGCCATTTTAATTATTGTTTAACAAATAGAAGGCAACAACTACGCTAGACCATTCATTGAATAGAATTTCTTTGATATCATCATATAACATTACTACGTTTGTGTTCTGACCATTCACAATAACAGCTACACTCAAAAAAAAAGTCAGTAAAGTCAGCAACATTTTTGCTGGGAGGATCCTTACAGAAAAATTGCTAATATCAGCAAAAAAGTTGCTAAATTCAGCAAAATTTACTAATGTTTTTGCTCATATTAGCATTTTTTCTGCAAAGATCTTCCCAGCTAAAATGTTGCTGACTTCACAGACTTTTTTTTTTTTTGAGTGTACTATTTATGAGAAAATAGTTAAATAGTTTTCATTGTCAACAAGCTAAAAAAGGACATCACACAGAAATACCCAAATATTTTACTTATGCATTCAAATGTTAAAAAGAAGTGTTATTGACTCATGGCCAAATTATAAAAGATTTACGATGTTGTAAGACATGTCCTACACGTGACCAAATATAAAAGGGTTTAAAAGAAAACGAGTTGAAGGAGTTAAAACCCTTAACGAGCTATAAACAAAGATTTGCATATTGACACTAAACATTGTCCACATAGGAAAAGGAATGGGAGGAGGGAAGTTGGAAAGGGTGGTCGATAAAGAAATATTATTATATTAACACCCCCCTTCATCGCCAAAGGAGGCAGAATAGTGTGCGTGTGAGAAGGTTAATCCCATTTGAGAATAAAAATTATACCATAGTGATTTAATACATTCCAAAGACATGTAAAGTACTAGTGTAATAAACAACCAAATGGCTGGCTTGACTGGTTGATAGTAACTTTTATTAAAAAATTGTAAATAAATCATTAAAGATTTTCGAAGAGACAACAGGATGAGAAGAATACATTTAATCCTTTATACCAAATTGAAAATCTTTATTTAGTTGGAAAATAGACAATCATTGATACAGATGCCTTAACTAAAGATGTCTTGTCTTTGGGAAAAAAGGGTAAACTTTTAGAATGGAAAAAATATTCCAACTATTTCGTTCTCACTGCAAAATAAAGATGTTTCGAAACATAATGCCTTTTGATTTATTTGCATTTAAATAAATATCTTATTACATATTAGGATGTCCCTTAGAAACCGATTTGTTGATTTTCGTTCATTACACCCCTCAGTTTTATTGCAAATGGTTAAACATGGAAGAAATCGTGTGTTTTTAAACGTCAACCCGTGCCGAATTTCGGCCGAAAATTATCCATTAAAAAAAATCGAAATTTTGAAATTTTATTTCATTTATTTACTTAATATACTCAAAATTGGTAAGGTTGTGAAATAGAGAGTGAGGAGATTAGAAAATAAACAAAAATCTAAAAATAGAATGTTTGTGTTTGTTAGTCTTTGTAACTTCCGAGTATGATATACAATTACAAAAAAGCTAATTGGAAAGAAAACTGCAATTAGGCGGCATTGCATTCGAGGCCATACTTGGGTGTGATCGTTAAGTCTTGACCGCTTAATGTAAGAAGAAACGTTTATAATGTAAGAAGAAACGCGGGTTCGATTCTTGCGGCCAGCAGGCTGTTGAAAAATTTGTCATATAGAGACAATTTGACAATTATAAGACACAAATAATAATACAATTTAAATGGAAAATCACTGATGACGCCTGCCCATTAAAAGGGCAGAAACTAGTATAGTCTGATTTGAAAATTAATAGTGTTTATAATTTTTAGAGAAAAACATTTATTCTTCTTCTTAGCCCCAACCTTTCTAAATTCAGATATGGAATTTTGACTTCATCGGTTATCATTAACCCAATTTAGTCTGGAATCAAAAAATAATAATATAATGATCTAGATGTCATTTCATTGTCGTGCGTCGTAAAAAAGATACATAATTGATACCCTGAGTTTAATTTTGATTATATTAAGCGAACAAATGAAATAAAAAATTTAACTTTAAAAAATTTCGAATTTTGGGAATTTTTAATAAAAAGATATATATATATATACCGAAGTATGTAAAGTAAGCAACATTTTTTCTGAATTTACTTTTTTTTTTTACTAATATTAGCAAACTTTTCTGCAAGGATCCTCCCAGCAAAAATGTTGCTGACTTTTTTTAAGTGTACTGTTTTTAAAAAAGTGAAAAAAAAAACGATTTCTTTCATTTGCTATAAAACTGCGGTTGTAATGACAAATCGATTTTTAAGGGACACCCTATTACACAAACTCCACTTGATATTTTCCACATTTATTTACATAAATATTTTAAATTCATAAGTACAGTAAGAATTTTAACATCTTTATCTTGGAAAGAATGTCTTACAATTTACATATGTGAAGGTTGAGGTGGAGGATTTTTGTTTTTTAGTTATGGTCATTTTGGGAATATCATTTGCATGTTGTTGTTTTTTTGTTATTGTTTTATTCTTAGCTCGCGGCTAATTTATAGTAAAATTTTGTGACCAAAAACTTTCCTAATTATAAAATATTTTTGTACAAAATTTCCATTTCAGTGGGTTGATTTTGGCATTGTTTCGTTGACCATTGTCCAAAATTTGTTTGTAGTTTTTACTGTATTGTATATCTTATTTGATAAGAGGACATAAAATAACTTTTTAATTACAATTTCAAACATTTGTTAGTGGTTGGAGGCAAAATATTGTAGATTGGAGGTATAATTTTCTAATATAAGATAAGAGGAAATAAGACGTAAAGGAAGTGAGAACAAATTAGAGGATGAGAATAGTGACTAACTTGAATGACTATACCGAAATCGGTATAGTCATAAAACAGGAAATTTGAAAAATGGCTTACATTTTCGTAATCGGTGATTGAAAGCTCAGAAAATGTCATGGATGGTAACCTATTCGATGTGGGTATTGGTAAGGGTATCGATAAGGTTAATGGTAATGATATTTCAGTTATTTCGATAACGGTTTTTTTTTAGCGATAACGGTATTTTAATTATTTAGGTTACGGTATTTTAGCGGAAATGGTATTTTAGTTATTTCGGTAGCGTTACTTTAAGGGTAACGGTTTTTCAGTTATTTCGATAATAGTTTTTTAATTGTAACGTTAATTTAGTTATTCAGCTAATGTCAATACACAGAGATTTTATTTAGCTCCATTAGACAGGAATTCCAACGATGTTTATGATGAAAATTTGGGAAAATATATTTATTTACTGCGATTATTTTCTCTGATCTTGTCCGATTATTTCGGTAACGATATTTTAAGATAACGCTTTTTCAATTGTTTCGGTAAAGGTATTTTAGCGATAACTGTACTTTAGTTATTCCGGTAACGGTATTTTAAGGGTGTTGGTATTTTAATTATATCGCTAACGCTATTTTACAGATAACGGTATTTCAATTATTTCGATAAAGCTATTTATTTTAAGAATAACAATCGTCATTTGAAGTGGTTTTGAATTGATAACGGTATTTTAAAGGTATTTTCTGCCATCCCAGGAAAATATAAAACTGTTGAAAAAAAATTTAAAAACGGAAAAAGTTATCATAAAATAAGCTTTTGTTCTAAAAAGTTTAAAAATATGCTTAAACAAATATAATTTGTTACGTAAAATATGCTTTTAAGATCAAAATATGCTCTGACAAATCGATGCCAGTTCCGTTCCACTTTTTAGTGCCACGCACAATAAAAACATAAAATAACTATCATATTTCTGGTTGCCCTGGTTATTATTAATATATTTATAGTTAAAAATAATTGGACATTAGGGGGGGGGGGGGGGGGGGGGGGGGTAGGAAACCAGAGATCTGAAATCTCAACTAAAATTTGACATCAGAGTCAAAAAACACAAAAGAGTGAAATGTGTTACGATCGGACTTCAAATGCCGACGCAGTGCACAAAAAACAAAAAGGGCGGTATGTAGGGGCGTGGTAAAAAAAAAAATTTTTCTAGAATCGTCTTTAACTTATCTTTAATCCTAGGGGTGACTGGCTAAACTTTTTTTTCTTGTATTTGGACCGACCCACCTAAGTATATTAAGGTGGGTCGGTCAACATACCCTTTCACTTTTTAATGCCACGCAAAATAAAAACATTAAATAACTATCATATTTCTGGTTGCCATGGTTATTATTGTTATATTTATAGTTTGCAAATAATAATTAGAAAATTTTATTGTATCTCCAATGCATAAAAACGTAATAACGGGAGTACCGTTTGACTAAAATTTTGAAATTTCGCCTTCACATTTTAATACATACATTTCCATACATTTCAAATGTAGGAAATACAATTTTTTGTTATAATCGAAAGATAAAAATATTATTAAAACATATTTTTAAAATATCTGTTCCAATGCAGTTTTTTTTTTATCAATGTTTTCAGTTATTTCAATATTTTTGTAGTAAAAAATGTCTGCTATTTTTGCAAACTTGTTAATTAATTATACTGCATTTGCTAGTTGTTTTTCAACAGTTACTGGATTTTCTCCTACAAATTACAGTTTTTTCACTTGAAAATAAAGAAACTGTATTACAACAGTATAAAATGAATGTAAACTCATAACACAGTAATTTGATGTGGTTTGTTTTTTTAAATGAACTACAAATGTAGTCAAAACTGTATTTTCTCCTACAAACTACAGTTTCTTCACTTAAAAATAAAGAAACTGTATTACAACTCAAACAACTGGAAATATTTACAGCAGAAATTCCCTGAGTGTAAGCTTATTCCACTAATGAAAATGTTCAAGTGTAATTTTTTACTTCTTCTGATTAATATTTTTAACTGAAATTTTGTTCACATGTACATGTGGCATATATTTGTAGAAAAGCACAATTTTTTTTATCAAAACTGAATTTCTTGGCCGTTTCTTACCCCTCCTGAACACTTTGGATTTTGGATTTTATACCCTTGTTCGAGCGACGCATTCAATTAATGAATTAATTAAACTAATAAATAACAAAGGAAGTTTTATCCTTTCTTTATGCTTCTAACTTACAATAAGAATCTACAGACTAATTATGAAATAAATCCAGAAGAGAAATAAAGCTTTCCTCGGGTATTTATATGCAATTAATTTCACTGCCAAATATAAAAGAAGCTTAACAACAAACTAGAATGCAATTCAGGAATAAATCCTTTAAAACATCTGCTAACCGCATGTATTAATACTAAATTGTGTGTACATCCCAGCAAAAGGTTTTGGAGAGAAAATCTTAAATTTTTTCAAATTTATTAGGAATTAACTTAATTGACCCTTTAATGGCAAAATTTTAAAACAAAAATTTTCTTATTTAAAATATCAAATTTTTGACACCTTTAAAACAATATTTATTGCTGGGTTATTTAACATAGTGCAATACAATCAACAAGAACAGAAAAAAAGAAACACGTTAAGAACTCCTAGATAAAGACTACAAGAGTAGTTTGCGCTTCTAACTACAATATCAAGTGATGGCATATGTGAAAAAGTGTTAAGTGAACTTTTACGTTGTATACTAAAACACAAACCGCTGAAAAGAATACACGAATATTCCCAAATACTACAATAAAAAATCTAATATTGTTTAAAAATAACAAAATTGCACTTGAAAGGATTTTAAAATGAAATAAATGTTAAAATGATGAAAGAATAAAGACGCCATAAGAATAGACCACAAGATGTTTGGAGGATGCAACGGAAGGATGGATGAGTAGCAGCGAAAAATCTACTACTAGTGAAATAAGTATAAAAATTCAATTGCAAATATATAATTCACTTCGAAGAACACAATGTTCTTAAAAGCAACAACAACCACATACAAGACATTAACTGACAGTAGGTTAACAAGATTTTTCCTTAAAAAGGATGTTATAGTTTGAGCTGTTTTTTATTATTCTTCGAATGAAATGAAAAAAAAAGTTTTTCTGTTGATTAATACGAATTTTATATACCTTATTTAAAGCGAAGTACTAGAATACACAACTGGCTGGTTCAAATCTTGCTAAACCACCGAAAACCCCATAAATATGGAATTCTCGCAAAAATATTTAAAATTGTGGTTACATTTTATTTTAAATTTTTTGACATATTAATATAAGTTTACCAGTTTGATATAATTTTTAAAAAATAAAAATTATGTTTTTTTCGACCTTTAATTGAGCAATGAAAATGATTCAAGTTCGAGGCCATACTCCATATTTCTTTATTAGGATATTGTTCTAACAAATAATCTATAGAGTTTTTTGTTTTCAAATTTATTAATTGACCCCTTCAGGAATGTGTTGATAGATCTATTTCGGGAATTTTCTAGGTTCCCATCATCAGAACACGTTTTGAAAGAAGTGACAATCCCATGCAAACATCAAACATTCGTATAAACTAGTTTTCTCACTACATGAGAACTAATACATGAGCTCGAAGTTAAAGATTATCACCATTGATCAGAAAATAAATTGAAAACTTGTTGTTTGTGTGTAAGGTCTACCGTTGAGATATTCAATACACGTTTTTTGTTTTTTCCCTTTTTGTACACTTTGTTTTGTTCAAAAAAACAAAATATATAGGGGGAGTAGTAAACAAGACCGTACTTTGTCTTTTATACAAGTTTGATATAACTTTTAAAAAATAAAAATTATGTTTTCTCAACCTTTAATTGTGTAATGAAAATGATTCCAGTTTTATATGAATGCTTGATGTTTTGCATGGGTTTGTTACCTCTTTCAAAACGTGTTCTGATGATGGGAACCTAAAATATTCCCGAAATAGATCTATCAACACATTCCTGAAAGGGTCAATTAATAAATTTGAAAACAAAAAGATTATTTATTAGGACAATATCCTAATAAATATGGAGTATGGCCTCGAACTTGAAGCATTTTCATTTTTATTTTCATCGGGATAAACATTAATTGCATTTATAGTAATTAAATGTGCTAAAGTCCCAAAACTTATTTAACAAATTGTGAAAAGCAATCTGATGTAGGCGTGTCCCTATCCGGATTTCATTCCTGCCCAAGGAAATCTTCAGAGGACTTTGTTATTAGAATTTCTAGAGATATTTGTTATGTTAAATCACAAACTCAATGAGAATTTCTTGTCCTCGTCTAGGAGCGAGATTCAAAATTTAAAATATCAAAGAAAAAACAAAAACAACAACAAAAAATTGTCACAATTGGCTTTGTCATCTTCCAAATACTACTCTGTTTTTTTGACAGACCTAGCAATGTAGTGACGTTTATTCAAGTAAATCAACAATAGAAAATCATATGTTTTCTATTAGTGTCAGTTACATTTAAATTTGCACAAGCACCTGCATATTTGCTATTTAAATTTATTTTCATCGGGATAAACATTAATTGCATTTATAGTAATTAAATGTGCTAAAGTCCCAAAACTTATTTAACAAATTGTGAAAAGCAATCTGATGTAGGCGTTTTCATTTCATTAATATAATTTTACGCTATAATAAAGCCCTATGTAGTCACGTTATTCCCGTTTTGATCAATCACTTTCTGCAAAGGGGCGAACAAGTTATACCGATTTAGAGTTTCCAAATCTTAATATTCTCACAACATTTTTTGATTGGTTTCAGAATAATAAAAAAAAATTTTTTTTATTTGCATTTTCATGCAAGATAAGGTGTGTGTTCGAAAAAGTAGTGTCTGTACCCTTCTCGGAGCAGGTTTTCCATCCATTCCATGAGACACCCTGTTGGTTGGCATTAATATTACCCAATATCTTTCAACTGGTCTTAGCTCCGGGCAGTTTGAAGGATTTGCCTACCATTTTTTTTTAAAAGAGAAGCAACACTCAGAAAATTCTTTATATTTTATTAATGTATTGCTTTTTTGAAAAGGGAATAGAGGAGAGATTAAAGGTGTGGAACGATAAAGGACTGCAACACTGTAATTGCGCGAGATGACAAGTCTTAAAACAGTTGTTGCTCGCCACCTGATGGAGAGTTGACGAACTTATTGAAGATTTTTGGTTCGTAGCCCTGATTCATTATTTTACTTCGGTGGGGTTAAGTGCTATGGGAACACTCTTGGTACAAAAACAATGTTATTTGCTTCATACCACTCAAGGACTCTCTTGCTGTACTGTCAATATGCGAAGTCAGGCCGGAAGTATGTGGACATATTGTGTTGACTTACACCCAAAAAAAGTCCGTAAAGTTAGCGAAAAAAGTTACTTACACGAATGTATGACGTAATTCTACATTTTTCAAATGATAATTCTAAAATACAAAAAAGAAATCAATTTAATAAAAAAATTTTCAGTTGAGTTAAAAATAAAGGAACATTTTTTAACTTTTTTTCAACAAATTTCAAGACAAAATCGGAATAGTGTTATTATAAATTCAAATTTAAAAAAAAAAAAAATATTAAAAAACACGTGTCTATTTTTTTATTAAAATTATTTCAATTCAAATTACAAGAAATTTAAAAATTTTATACATGTAGTGTGTGTGTATACTAGGGTATTCAATCGGTTAACCGTTACTCGATTACTCGATGAATTTTAATCAAACAACTGTTCCAGTAAATTAAAACGGCCAATTTCGAGTAACGAATAAATCGAACAATTTTGGTCGATTTATTCCAGTTATGGCCGTAATTTCAAGCAATATATACCTACTGGTGCTTAGATACCTACCGTGTACACGAACAAAATCGGGTAGGTATCTAAGCACCGGTAGGTATCTATTGCTTGAAATTACGGGCATTATTCGAGTAAATCAAAATATGTTCTATTTCTGTTTATATTTTATAAAAAAAAAACTCAAATTGTTTCGTATTAAAAAAAAAAAATCTTAATATAAAACACACTAATATATAATAATATATAATAAAGGGTCCGCCAAATAACTTTTTTTTTTTTTGAAAATGCTATAAAAAAAACTACTGAATATTTTCTCAAATTTCTTTTTTATTTGAAAGTACAATCCTTCCGGTTAATAATGGAAAATAATTTCATTCAAATGGCTGCCTCGGCTGGCCATGCAGATGATTTTTTTTTTGTCAAAATCGGTATCGGAAAAAAAAAACGTTAGATGGCGGCCCCTATATATACACACTGAACCCCAAAAGACATATTTTCGTTTTATTTTTTAGTTTTCGACTTTCAAATTCCATACCAATTATAAATCGAAAATGTATTTTGAACGTAGTATAAAATATAGAGCAATGTGTCAGTTACCGTGTTAATTTATATATTATATGTGTGTAGTAGGGTTATAACTTTTCTACGTGGCACCACGATATAGGCAATACTGTACTGATGAAAAATATTTTTCTTTGGTAATAGAAGACGCACCGAGATCAATGCCTTAAATATCACATTTTTAGCAATTTCTAAAGATATTTTTAAAATATATTGGAACAATTACAGACATTATTATACTCAAGTAAATGGTTGAAACCATAAAATTTAGTAATCTAAATATTCAACAAAAAATAAAAATCGTAACAATCGCAAAACCATTATATTCACCTTTGTCCTATATTTCACATTCCCATGAAAGAGAAATCAATACGACTTTTTGGTGCTTTGTCTTTCACATACCCATTTTTATTTTTGATTTACTTTCCTGTAGAAAGTAAAAAGAAAGCACTTTTTTGCTTACAGAAGTTTTTAAAAATCATAGGACTGCTTTTTAAGTTAAAATTTTGCATTTTGAACAAAAGCATATGTTTTCGATAATTTTTCGACATTTTTCGATTATTATTTCGAATTTTATACATTTATGGGGATTAGAAGGCACCAAATTTCAATTTCATGTGCTTTTATAACTTATTCGTATTCAAAAAGTAAGGAGATCTAGGACATGGGCGATTGTGTTAAATTACTTTGCAATATTGGAATTGTACTTCCTCACAATTTTTTTGTGTTACAGCTCGGAGTGAGTCGTTCACTATTTTCTTTAACTCGGATCTACATTCAACTTAACCAAATAAATGAAAAGTTTATATAATTTATATGATTTTGACTCTATATTTTTGCTAGGCATAAACTGTTATGACATATAATTTTTGATATTTCCAAAAAAAAATCTAATGTCTTCTTAAAGTCGAACTTTATAAAAACGAAAGAAAATGTTGTAAAACCCACAATTGTATTCGAGTTACTCGATTAATCGAGTAAGTTCAAAACCTCAACATCGACTTACTCATTTACTCGAACAAAACCAAAGCCGAGTGATTTGAATACCCTAGTGTGTACATTTTGTGCAAAACTAAAACAAAAGCGAAGTTCTGAAATAGATTCAAATAACGTAACGTAACATAACATTACTTATTTTTAATGATCTGTAGTTAAAATTTGAAAAGTTATTTTTAACTTACTATTCATTTGTTCTTATGGATTTGTAAGTTATTTAAACAACAAATTAAAAATAAGTAACATGAAAGATTTGATTTAAATGAAAAGTAAGTAATTTCTAGTGATTTATCATTTATGTTAAATTACATTTTTAGTTAATTTAAACTACAAGTTATTTTAAGTGTACAAATAGTTTTTGATGTCATTAGCAGAGTAAGCTGCTATTAATTAATTTACGAAAAATAGCTCGAATATACCTAAAAAATGTGTGTATTAAGCAGTTTTTATTTTGCTGTTTTTATTTTTTTAATATTCAGTAAATAAAATGTTTATAATTTTAAACTAATTTTTAGTAGATTTTCTGTATTCTTACAGGGTTTTTTCTATGTGCCTAGGTGAAAATGGGATAGTATATGAACATATATGATCATATATGGGCTTGTAGATGTTCATATATGGGTATAGCTGGCCATATATGGTTCAATGTATGACCATATATCATATATTATATATTATATATCATATCTCATATATTACCATATATGTTCGGATCCGAAATTGGTCGTATATGATCATATATGTTCATCTATGCTCATATATGATTCATACATACTCTCATATGTGATCATATACGACCATATAAAGTCAAATTTTAGATGCGAGCATATATGGTCATATAGGAGATCTCATACGGTCATATATTGAACTATATATGAACATATATGGCCAGCTTTACCCATATATGATCATATACAAGCCCATATGTGATCATTTATGTTCATATACGAATAAATTTTCACATGTTTGTGTAGCAAAAGACAGAATGAATCGCCTAGTATACCCAAAGTCCTTTATAGGAGAGCATAATAAGAAAACACAGACATGTCTGCGTAAAGATAACTTAACTCGCGCTATAAAAGGCAAACAAACCAAATAACAATAAGCAACATCCTCATCATGCGTTTCTTGTTTTTGTTTTGTATTTTTTTGTTTAAATATTAATATCCTTAGAAAATAAATTTAAGTTGAAGAATGTTTAAACTAACGAACGCAAAAACGGCAACATTAAGCAAAATCATGTTGCAAAAAAAAGTTTTAAAAATTAAGTTCAAAGAAAGTAAACTGCGAAAAAACCACGGCTCACGTAAAGATAATGTGGCCTGGGGTTATGTGCATAAAAGTGCGAAGTTCAACGAAATAAAGAAATCCAAACACTTTACAAGATTACTTGGTTACTCAGAGTACAGATGCACGGACGGACGGACGCCGCAACATGACTCTGACAGTTTTGCTTGTTTAGTAAGAATTGACGTAAATAGTGCAGCTGGGGCATCTCTTTAAGGCAACTAAACAAATACATTCAACAACAAGACCAACATAAAATCTACGAAACATGTAAACGTGGTCAGCATGTTAGAAATGAATTAAGGATAATTCTTGTTTAATTTTATTATGTTGTTTAAAGGACTTTTTAAGACATATTTCAAGAGACTGTTTTTGTTAGAATCAATACATTTTGTGTGCCTTTTTTAAGAGATCTATGCTAATATCCTTTTGAAACCGATTTGAAGCCGATTGCTCAATTTTTATTTCAATTTCAAAATTCAAAATTTTTAATAAGCTAACGCATGTTATACCAAATAAATATATTTCATGAATTTTATGGCCTTGTGGCGACCCTTAACGGATATATTTGAAACCTAAGATCCAACTTTAACATGCTGCAAGTCCCATATGGGTCGATGGGAACATTTTTAAAAATTATTTAAAAATATAAAAAAGCCTAAACTTTTATATTTTTCGTTTATATTGTTATGTTGAAGAGAAAATACGAAGATTTATTTCTCTGCTAAAAATTAGTACATCGAAAGCTTTCTTGAAAATCTGACCGATTGGTCCATAAATTGTTTAAATACACAAAATCGAAAATATTCCAAAATTCATTCCGTGTTCTACTAAACTTATAAAAATTATAATGTCATGGTTGCCAGACGACAATTTAAAAAAATGGTCAAAATCTACGATATTTCTTAAAAAAGTTTAATTATCAGTTAACTTAAATAAGTCTTAATTTGTCCACAAAATAAAATAAATAATTTTTTAAACATCTTGCATCGTCTAGGATTTCTATTCTGTAAAAATTTCTAATTTAGGTGTGCCTAAAAGTACACAAATATTACCTGCAAAGTGTGGTTAAGAAATGCTAAGCAAATATATTACGTGTTCTTAATTACTTTCGTCGTTGGAACCAAAAACTATACCAAAATTCTTAAAAATATCCTAGAAACTTAAAAATTGAAAGGTGAATATATTTCGGCTTAAGGTCATCGTTTGTTAAAACATTCACTTCGCTATATGAAACATTTGTTAAAAATAAACAAAACACATATTTTTCAAATTTTTAAACAATATTTATAACAATATTTTTTTGCAATATATTTCTATAAACTTTGTTGATCATCATCAGGAATTTATTTAAAAAAAAATTATTAATTTGTTTGAGCTACCACTTCTCCTCACACTTTGTTGAAAATTATATAGTGACGGAGTAAAGCTTTAACGCTTTTAGGTACATTTTTCTCTATCTCGCTTACTTTCTGAGATATAGCATATTTTATGATAATATTTTAAAATTATGAGAAATTACGGAGACAAAAAGCAAATTTTTTGAAAACAATTGTGGTTTAAATTAATTGGCAAGTTTGTAAATTTGGGAATCTTGGATTACTAAATATGTTAAACCTAACGATTTTTTATATCACGATTTTTGTTTGCTTTGAAATTTGGCAGACGTATTCTTATTTCAAAAATATTTGACTCGTATTTTTGTAATAATAAAAAAAAAATTTAAAGGCTTAAAAATTAAAAAAAAACAAAAAAAAATATTCATTCCGATATTTAAATTGATGTTGATGGCTTATTTTAATGGTCCTCTACTCTACTTCTTTCAAATTGTATGTATTACTCTACTTTTTATATAAAAATACTACAACAAATTTTAATTTTCTAAACGTAAAATTTTTTTAAAATATTAATAACATTTAAATATTTTCAACAAGCAAAGTAAAAAAATAATAATATTTTGTGTATCTTTTGGAAAAATTTCTTAAAGTAATAGAATCCAGCTGCGCCCCACACTCAGAATCATATTCTAGAAGTGTGTGTAGACGATGATACATTATTTTTCTTTTTATGTGGGTTCAAAAGATGTAAAAACAACGTTAAAAACTAAAAAAAAATTTAAAAAGTTTTAACATAAATCTTTAATTACATTTATAAAAAGTAGAGCACAAGATTTTTAAAATAAGCCATCAAACATTTAAATCGGCCTGCTAGTTTTAACCAGAGACCGAAAATAACAGTTATCCCGAAAACTTTAACTCAAAAACTCCCTATGTTAGAGTCAACGGAGACGTATACTATTATATACCAAACGATTCGTATTGAAGTGCTCTTTCAGAATCTTAAGGAAACGATCTCAACTCCATAGTTAAGAGTTATTTTTCAACGAAAAAATAATAGATCGGATAAAACTCTTAAGGAGAGAGTTTTATTTCGCCTTCATTAAATAAAACTCTTTTGAGGGATTTTATTTTTTCCTTCTGAAATAAAACTCTTTTGAGGAGTTTTATTTTATTTTGAAACTCATTTAAGGAGTTTTATTTTTCCGTCTAAAATAAAACTCATGTTTTACTTTCTTCTTTTTTTTATTGACTTTATTTGCTATAATGTGTGTAGTAATTTATTCATTTAATTTAACGAACATTACTTTTTCCAAATTTTCTGCGGAAAGATTTGAACGCAGGTCGCTCAATACCAATTTAAGAGCAGAAAATGCTATTTCCACGCTTACCTGGGTTGCAGGTACACACTGTATAATTTTTGCCAATGTATACAAGTACGGATAGTGTATTCTTTTAGCCTCCCAGAACTCAGAAAGAGGTTTATCAATCGATAAGGGCCTTGGAGAAAAATTGTCGATTTCATAGAAAACTTTTTTTTCATCCTCATTATAACTTCCTTCGCTATCTTGTTCCATATCTTCATATATAAGAAATAAAACAACAACCATTTAATAATAGGAATCAAACAATAACAAATTAAAAACCCACATGTTTTCATTTTAATGAATATTTTTTCAATTGCAATGCAAGTGATTAGATTACACTGCCTTACAAATTGTAATGATCTGGCAAACGGCAAGCATTGAGTGTCAATTTACATAAAATGAGTTTTATTCTCTGACGGAAAAATAAAACTCCTCAAATGAGTTTTAAAATAAAACTCCTCAAATGAGTTTTATTTTAGACGGAAAAAATAAAACTCCTCAAAAAAGTTTTATTTAATGAAGGCGAAATAAAACTCTCTTCTTAAGATTTTCATCCGTTCTTTTATTTTTACGTTGAAAAAAAAACTGTTTGGGATGTTTTTTTTTTTTCTTTTTAAGCCACAAAATAACTGTAATAAAGGAACTTTTTTGATATCACTTATAACCATTACGGTCCCTGGTTTTAACATTATTTAAACAATAAGTGTGTTCGATAACACAAAAATTTTTAAAAATTTGTAAAAGTTTTTACTGGAAGGTGTTCGTTTACACAAATACTCAGTAAAAAATAGTAAGAAGAGAGAGTAAAATGACAGGTTGTTGACAAAAAACTTACAAGTTTTTACTGGATAAATTTATGCCAGTAAGAATTTGTAAAAAGAAAAAAACATATGTATGATTGAAAAAATATGCTTGTATTAAAAAATATTAAATTAAATTAAATTTTAATTGTCTATGGATTCAAAGTGCAAAATATTAAAGAATTAACTATGGAAGAAATTAAAAAACATTCTAAATTATTTCTGGTCGACAATTTCAATTAACTTTTATCTTTTCCATAATGAACAGTTGATTTTTTTTTAATATTTGTTATTTAAAATCGGCTGTTTTATGTATTTTACCAATTGTTACAAATTTTCCGTTCGTTTATTTTTTGTAAATTTGTCTTACTCTCTGTAATTTTGTTACTGAGTAATTTTTACTTTACTTTACTGGGAAAGTAATCGAACACACTTAATATTAATTCCTTTTTCCAAAAATATGTGTCAAAAGTTTTTAAAATAACAATACGTCTGCCAAAAAAAAAAAAAAAATGTTTAACGATTACAGATTTTCCAAAATTTTTACAGGGCAAACATTTTTTTTGTAATTTTTTAGAAGATTTCGTAGAAGTTCTCAAAAAAAGTTATCGTTTACAATACAATTGATTCTTTGGCATCACCCAAATCTTTATTTGGGCGATGCCAATGAAACAATTGTATTGTCCATCGTGGAAATGATGAAACTTCTTGAATAGCAACAAGTTTGTTTGTTGTGTTGTCTATCACGAAAATGATCAAACTTTTTTAAAAGTACATGCAACATTGCAGACAACTGAAGGTTTTTGTGATTCCAATGAAACAATTGCATTATCTATCATGAAAATGATCAAACTTTTTGAAAAGCAACAAATAAAATCTAATATGACAATATCATAATTTTGACTTGAGGTAGAGAGTCCGAATAAACAATTTTTTGTATTTTTAATACAAAAATTAAAACATTTTTGTTTTTAATTTACAACTAGCTTTCAACCTCCGTATATTTACAAAAAATAAAGAAAATTTTGGTTAATCTATCTTTTTAATCTTTCTCGTTTATATATGCGTTTTTTGGCAGCTAAAAGTTTAACAGCTAAAGGATTAAATTTGTCAAATACCAAGGTTGCACAAATAGCGATCCGGCATAAGAAGAATAAGGAAAATGTAGGCGTTAGCAAAAATGTTGTGGTTAATTTTTACCTGACTTTGTATGTATATTTTTTAGCGTTGCCAACCAAAATTATATCAAAATCCAGAGTTGCATACAATTAATAGTATGAATGCAGATTCGTTTGGAAATAACAGAAAGATAAATGTTGGATTAACTGTTAATCAAAACGACTAAAAATGATTTAATCGACTTGTTTACTGCTTCATTAAGTAGTTATTCCTATTTTAATTAGATAAACTTTTCTGTGCAAATTCCCTATAAGTTCCTAAAACCATCAAAATTTGGGAGATTATTTGTCTAATTTGTGCATTGACAAAAAATATTTTTAAAGCTTTTTGCTAAATTATAACATTCTTATCGAAATATTAGCTTTATTCCAAAGCAATTAGTATGACTAATCAAAACACTTCTAATCCCTTTTCAAAAAATGTTCAGCTGTACCATTAAAACAAACTCTTGAATTTGTTCCTTAACTTCTATATTATTTATTTAAACCACTTGACAAGGTTTATCTAGCTTTTCTATCTAAAACAATTTAGCAACTGTTTTTTTTTTTTTTTTATCAAACCTACAAAAGCAGCTGTCCTAACCCTTTTACTTTCCTTTATAATGGCCCTCCTTGAAATAACAAAATATTCACTTTCATCTTTTCAAAATAAAGTGACCATTTGTTGGAAATTAATATGACAAAAGGATTAGTGTATTGAGGGAATTACTTATTTTTATGCCGCATTATATTTTTTGCTGGCATTAAAAATTATAGTAAAAGAAAAAAACAATCAGATAACACCTAAACACTAAAAACGCTTTTGAAATATTGATGATATTTATATCGATAATACGGTGAAAGCAATAAGAGCATCTTATTGTGGGTTTAACCATAGAGTAACTATTTTAAAGAGAAGGAATACCTCTCACATGCCTCTTGAAAAAAATCAAAAAATCTGTAACCTACATATTCTCTTTAAATTGAGTCGAGTGGCAACATTTTCTGCAAAAAATGTGTCGAGTTGCAATATTTTGTTGGTAAGAGGTTGCCATATTTTTGAAAAAGAAACAAGTTGCAATTGACAGTTTCGGTAAAAATTATGACATGTTTTATTTATAAGATACCAAATTACAAGTAAATAAATATAAAAACTAATTACAAACCTACCCAGCCAGAAATTAACAAACATAGAAGTATTCTGAAAGCACTACGTATGGTAGTTGAAACGTTACCAAAGCAACATGTTTTTAATGATTATAGTGTTCTCAGGGCACTCAAATGATAACCCAGATTTACGGTCTCATGTTGGTATTTTAGAGTATTCTTAAAACGTTACAAAAACCAAACATAAAGTAGTTGTAAAGCGTTACGTCTTTTATTTTTAAAACGCTTCCAAAACATTTTAAAACCCAAAAGTATAATGATTTTAAAGTGTATTTAATGCAAAAATTGACTGCTTTCATAGAATTTTAAATACAAAATGTGGAATAATTTTCCAGTACTCCAAATACCGAAAAGACTGTAATTTCCCAGTGCTGAAAACACATTAATTATTTTTTTATATTTTATTAGTTCGTATATATCAGTGGAAAAAGTTTCACTTCTTCAGAAACATTTAATGAACATATCAAAGGATGTACCAAAGGAATTTCAGAGAAAATCATTTGATTTAGCGGATCTGACAAACTGGAAGGCAACACAATTCCGTTTTTTTTTTACTGTATGGCGGTGGTATTGTTTTACAGCATGTATTGGATGTGGAACATCGTGCCGTATAATGTTGTCGAATAAATTGGCAACACTAAGAACACATTATGTTAAAACGATTTTAAGAAAATTTGTGGAACTTATGACACATTTTTATGGTCCAAGCTCGGTGACAATGAATATCCATAATCTTATACATATATCAGATGATGTAAATAATATGGGGACACCTATATCACAGTTTACAGCATTTGATTTTGAAAATAGCCTAGGTTTTAATAAAATCCATTGTAAAATCGCCGACCAACCCCATTTCCCAAATACAAAGAAAATTGCATATTTTTAATACCATTTCCCCAAATAATATTCCATTAGTATATCCCCTCAATAAGAGCAACAACTACTCTCTTGGGGAACCTTTACACACTTCTGAATCAAGAGTTGTTTTTTCTTTTGTAAATATTTATGGATTTCGAATTACATCTCTTCATCCTAACAATGTATGTTTTCATCCTAACAATGTATGTTTACTACACAACGGAAATATTATGGTAGTAAAAGAAATTTTTAGTACAAGATATTCTAAATACAAATGTGGTGATATATATATAAAAGGCAACTGTTTTAAGGAAACTAAAAATTTTTTTGACTACCCAATCTCATCAAAGGAAATAGGAATATATAATGTGAAAAATTTAGATGAAAACAACATTGCATTATTTCATACAAAAACAACTGTAATTACAGTTAAAAACAACTACTACTGATTACTACACAAACAACTGTCATGTAGTAACTGTAAAACATTTTTGAGTGTATCCACATTTAAAAGTTTTATTGACTACACTATTTTATCAAAATTCCACAGATATCATTTTTATTTCAATAAACATCAGTAAAGTTTGTTTAAAAAGTGCTATTAAAGTAATTTAAATATGTTTTTTTTTCAAACGTTCTCAGAACGTTTTGGATTTGGTATATTGTATGCTTTGATAGTACTTAGTTTTTTGAACCATCATGAATTTCTGGCTGGGTAATTACAATTAAATAAATATTCCAAATGCTTTTAGTTTGTTTGTAAAAATATGCTTTTCAGTATATTTTTTTTCCAATTAAAATTTATGTTTTTATAGAATTAAAAAAAAAAGTATTTTTAAAACTTGTTGACGCGTTTACAAGTTAAAAAGCTGCAAAAAAGTTTATTTAACGCGAAAATGTAGTAAATGTAGTATTTCTCAAAATATCGCTAAATCCAAATAAAAAATCGATAGAAAATAGCTATATTATAAAATAAACTTATTAAATTTTTCAAAATTTGTTCAAAAATTACTAAAAACTTGGTAAATTTTTCGAACTTTAAAAAAAGTTCTTAAAAATTTAGCCATTAATGGACAAATTTTTTGAACTGTTTAAGTTTTGCTTAAAAATTTAGCGATAAACTGCTAAATAATTATAAATTACCAATACCGGCAAAGAAATAAACTCCAAGGAAAACGTCAAGACTGATTTGTAAAAAATCGCTAGAATTCCCGATTATAGCTGAATCATATTTTACACCTCAAGATGAGTTCAGAAATCGCTAGATTTGACGAGAAAATATCTAAATTGGCAGCAGTGATAAAACGCAGCATTTGCATCAAAAATTTTAATATTTTCGCTCAGTTATAGCAACACAGTTTTTACCTTCAAAGCTAATTTTTGTCAACAAAACCTAAATTTTCTTAAAAAGCCCGTTTTTTTACTCTGTGGTTGGTTACTGAGTTGGGCAGAGCTGGTGAAAAAAAAATAAAGAGCACCTGTTGAGTACCTAAGAGTAGCATACAAGGCCTCTGGTTTAACTATTGATTTGTACCGCAATTCCTATAAGAGTATTTATTGAAAATCCGCCATCAAATACCAACAAAATCACGCAAATACACCAAAGTGCATGCAAGTGTGGTGGTTAATGTTTGAGGATTCCACACACACACGCACACATAAAACCCATCCTTGCCATTTTGATTGTGTTGTTTGCTTAAATCAATCGAATATAAGAAACATTGTAGTTTGTACCCCATTAACCCTTTCGTCTATGAATTCAAAAGGAAATGAAATAGAAATAAAATCCAATAAATATTTTTAGCAGTCAAATGGCACTTCAACGTTTACACTTAAATACCATGTTTTACCCGCTTAGGGAATTGTTGGTCTCTTAAGTCCTTTCGTTTCATTTCGAAGAATAACACTTTGATAGTCTTGCCAAATTGTCGTAAGTTGAACTGACCAATTTGTTAGATTTCACAAAAAAAAATATCCTTAAGAAAAAAGGAATAGAAATCGTAGACGATGAAATCCATCAAATGTAACTAGATATTGCCAATTGTTAACTGCGTCAAATATATTGTTTGAAAAAAACTGTTGAAATATTGATTTGTATGTTAAATTATAAGCAACTAACTATGCAGCAATAAGTAAAAGTATACACTACAACAAAAAAAACTGTTATTAGAAAAATGTTGTACATAATACTTAACTGAAATTAGAATTATAACTGTGAAGTTTGTTAATTCCCATTGGCAGTCAAAATAAAATTGTGCAAAAACTGTAAAATTATAAAAAAGTTTAAACCAATACTTTTACTAATTTTGGCAAAAATAGTTGATTATTTTTTTAAGTGTAAGAATATGTTATTCAATTGGTCGTATTAATATTTTGTTTGACATTCTATACTCGTTTTTTGTAATATTTTGATGTTCTACGAATACAGTCTCTGGAGTACACTGCGTTCAATAACTATAATTACAAACTATTTTTGCTATTTTTTCTAATATTACAAACATTTCTTTAAAACTAATAACTGTTTTTAGGAGTGTGATAAGTGATCTCTTATTGAGTAAAATTTAAGAGATTACTTAATTGATTTAAGAGAAAAATTGACAGACGATGGAATGGCTATCATCCAAAAATATAAGAGTATTGGAATGCTCTGCAAGATCTCTGGATCAAAACCCCATTGAGAATATTTTGAATAACAGTCAAGATGAAAGCGCCTTTCATCTAAAAGAAACAGTTATTTCGACAGGGAGATCTATTATGGAAAAACTTCGAATGAAATTGGTAGATAGTATGTCTGATCGAATTTTCATGTTGATTCGACTAAACGAGGCCTCACGCAAGCACTGTTTCTTTAAAAACATTTTCTTAAATTTTTGTAAATTTTGATATATTAAGTTAAGTGTATTTATTACGTTGATCGATTCGGTTTTAAAAACCGGTTTTAACCGGTTTTTTGTGATTTGTCGGTTTCGGTTGTTTTAAATTTCGAATATCAAACAAATTTGTTATCGAACAGCCGGATTTTTAACTATTATTTTTTAGCTTTAATGTATTAGAAACTCGTGCCCGACCGAACAGTTCGGCCAGAAAATGCATTTGGTCTGTATTCGGTATTTTTAAATTTGGCGGATGGAAAAATGTTTATTGGACTGATTAGATGTTATTTTGAGTGTCAAATTTGAAGAAAAGTCTGTAGTTATGCAATGAATTCACTGTTCGGCCTCAGAAAGTTCGGCCAAATCGAAAATTGTTCGGCGGCCGAACTTTTAACTTTATAGCTAAACTTTGGCTTTTCTCTTAAATTTTATACACAAAATCGAATTAAATCCGCTCAACAAACATGTTTCCAATACCAAAATTTGTCATCATTGCCTCTAGATATGAAAAAACCGACAAAATATAGTTTTTAGGCCGAACTGTTCGGTCGGACACTATTAGAAACCGTAAATATAAAAAATTCATTGCTATAAACAGAATGTTCTGAAATATTTATTTTAAAGTCTGTTCTTTTATAAAAGTGTTTCATGCAAGAGAGCTTCTTTTTACTTTAAAATTACTCATATAAAATACTTAAAAAATTTCCATAACCTCAAAAATTATTATTTTTCTGTCATTTTTTGCGCTGATAAAAAATTGAAATGATTTATAAAACTGATTCTTTTTCGAAAACAATCGATAAATTTTCTCAAGCTGATCCATAATTAATAATAATTTTTCAAACAAAAAACTAAAATTATTCATATTCATAAAAAAATTATATTTCTGATTAAAATTGTATAACATTTAAAAACTAGTAAAGGTGTTTTTTTTAAATTCCAAAAACCGAACCAAATACCGGGTTTTTTAAATTTCAGTTATTCGGAAAAACCGAAAATCGGGTTTCGAAAAATGTCGAATAATTGATCACACTAGTATTTACAGTTATGAAACCTTAATTGTTTCCAATAGTAAAATAAAAAATAAATGAATTGTTTTTAGGTTAAATATTAGTAATTTTCCATTGGTTTTACATTTATGCCGGTTCTACTTTTTTTTTGACTTACGAAATTTAGTGAAATTAATATGTAATTATAGTTTTGCAACGCAGTGTATATTCCTATATATTAGGAATAGATACGCTTCAACTATACAGTAAAAGCAAAATATGCGCTAAAAATATCAACTTAAATCGAAGTATTCAGTTAAAACCAAAAAATATGCACCAAAAATTTAAAAATATACCATAAAAAGCAAACAACTATTCGATGTTTCAAAAATAGTCGATTTTATTATGTATTACTCTAGCAAATGAAATCCAATGTAATTATGAAATTATTAGTTTAGTGATAAGTTAATATTTACAAATACTTATTAATTTGTTTGTTAGTTAATTCTCAATTCCAATTTTTACAAAATATAAATAATGTAATTAAGGTCAATATATGATGAATTTCATATCAAAACCGATATGCGTTGAACCCTACCCTCGCAGAATTTTACATTTTACCTATACAAACACTACCTCATATTTAGAAATTGCATTTTTTGAAAATATGTGGGCGTGGCAAGGTATCGAAGTTTTTGAAAAATGACGATAATATGTACTTTCAAGCTGTGATTACTACGAAATGGCTGAACCGATTTCAAAGATCTTGGTACCATTAGAAAGGTATTTAAATTAGCTTTGGAAAACATACACTGCAAAAATTTTATATTACACTTAAAAATAAAACTTTAAACTGGGAAAACACTTCAAAGGCCAAGTGTTTTTTTCCAAAAAAAAAATTTTCTTAGAAGGGTCTATTTAATATATACAACATATCTAAAAACTAAAATGGCGTTCTTTTTGCTTTTTTTTTAAATTTTTTTAAGTAAATGCATCTCTTGTTAACTTCGTTATATTTTGATATAATTGTGTGACAAAAAAAAATAAAGTAGTTATACTTTGAAAGTTATACAGATTTTTTTGTAATTCTAATAGACTAAAACAAGAATCGTATTATCAAATTTTTCAGGCACCAAAAAATATGGACTTACCCTTGGTAATTTTTTTTTTTATATTTATTTTTTTAGATTTCATATATAATTTGGCGAAGCTCATACTGTTGACTTTCGGAATATTTGCTAACTTTTAGTGAAGTTTCATCTAAAGGTATAAAACAATGGAAGCTTTGAGTTCCTGTAATAGTTTTAGCATTGTTTTGTTATAGTCGTCAGCGTCTGCGTAAGCAACTTCTATGGAGGTCTTATAAGTTTGTGAAGCCCAATGATAAAGGTCTTTCGGCGTTTGAATTTGGTTTTTATTTGCAATGCTATAATTACAAGAACAATTTGTTAACTTCAAATGTATTTGGTATTTTATACTGAAAATTTTCTATGTATGCATACAGTGTATAAAAAAATAAAACGAGAATTGCGTCTTAAATAAAATATGTATTTATATATTTAATAGCCAATACAAATATTTATTGATTCAATTAAATATTTGTTTAGAAACAAATTAAATTCAAATCAAATCTTTAATTATATATTTTAGGTTGATAATTTTTTCTGTGTATGAATAATAACCCATTACCAGAAGGAAAAATAATGGGTCTACAAAAAGATTTGAAAAAAAAATTACTATTAATTATTAAAAATTAAATTATTATTAATTATTAAAAATTAAATTATTATTAATTATTAAAAATTAAAAAAAAAAATACTATGAATTTTTTTGAAACATGTTCGAGCCGGAAATCGATCCCGGATCGTCATATTAACAGGCGACTGCTCTATATCCTAAGCTAACGAAGCATATGTATAACATTTGATAGATTAAAACATAAATGAATTTTTCTAGAGTAAATTCGTTCAAGAGATACCAAAACTAACACCTTACTCTTTATAACAAAAAGGCGAATTTTAGGCGGCCACCTGCATTCTGATAGTTTTTTGGAATTTTAGATTTCTAAAAGTTCAAATGTCAGAAAAAAGTTTAAATACCAGAAAATTTAACAAAAGATTTAAAATTAAAGTAAAGTAAAAATATTTAAAACAAAAACTTTAAAAACAACAAAGTTTAAAATGTAAGCTTTTTAAATCCAGAAAATCTATTGGGTATACATTGTATACTTAACAGTGGTTATCAAGCTGAATGTGATACATTTTCAAAAAAAAAGTTTTTTGAAACATCCTTGGTTTAATATCCGCTAAAAATTTTAAACTTTTAAGGTTAGCACCGTTTTTTTAAAAATAAATTTGCTAGTTTTTTGGTTTAACCAAAATCAAAAACGCTTTTAAAAAAATTTCTCGAAAACGACCTCAAAATGTTTTTTAAAAGTCCAAGGAAATTATCAAAATTTGTTTGCAACAAAATTTTCACAATTTAACCCTTTCTTTACAAACTGCATATTTTTTTGACCAAAAATTGTGGAAATATAGACATTAGGGCTGGTCGATTTAAAAATCGCTCAACGTACAAGGAAAATCGTATTCTAGGGATCAAAATAAGAAACTTTGCAGAAGGAACCATACCTCTAAAACGAATTCTGATGTCCCACTTTGACCCATTTACAGTGCCCCAATCGAATCCAACCCAATCGAATATAATTTATACATTCATCTACTAGAGCGTCTTCCGGAGAAGAAATAGAGACCCTAATCTTGGAAAGACTCATCCTACTTTCTGAAATATCTCTATATCGAGATTTGTATTGTATTTGTATTTGTGATTTTTCTATAAAAACACTTCTAAAAAGGCCTTCTTTCAACTTAAATTTTAACCCCTTAACGGTCACCTAGAATGATGATTTATGCATTAATCTGCTAGCGCGTCTACCGGAGAAGAAGTAGTTCCCATAATCTTCGAGAGATTCCCCTACTTTCTGAAATATCAAAGTGAGCTTTTTCAAAATTTGACCCTACGGGTCAAATGTCGGGACATCAGAATTCGTTTTAGAGCTATGGTTCCTTCGGCAAAGTTTCTTATTTTGATCCCTAGAATACGATTTTCCTTGTACGTTGAGCGATTTCTTTGCCTCCCTACAAATCGACCCGCCCTAGAATACAAGTTAATAATGTCGATTTTTTTGCTTTAAAAATGCATTTAATATAATAACAAAATGAATTGATACATTAGTCAAATGAATCAAGCCAATTTCTAATACCCTGTTCTGAAGTGAAGCGTATTCCAGTAAGTGCGTTCTGCATCGATCGAAACAAATGGTAGTCAGAAGGGGCAAGGTCTGGGATATAAGGCGGGTGAACCAAAACTTCCCATCCACTATTTTCCAAATAGTTTTTGACCGGTCTTGCAACATTTTAACGAGCGTTGTCATGATGGAAGATTATGGCCTCGTGGCTGGTCGAATATTCTGGTAGTTTTTCGTTGATTGCTCTCTTCAAACGAATCAATTGTGTTCGGTACAGGTCCCCTGTAATCGTCTGACCCGATTTCAACAGCTCATAATAAAAAACACCCTTCTGATCCCAGCAAATACAGAGCATTACCTTGGCGCCATGGATATGCGGCTTCGGCGTTGATTTGGCTGGTTGGCCGGGCTTTACATATGACTTTTAGCGCTTGGGGTTATCGTAATATATCCATTTTCATAACCAGTAATAATACGATGCATTTCCGACATGCAAAATCGCATTTCAACGTCTCTCGGCTTCAATTCATATGGGACACAATTTTCTTGCTTTTGAACGAATCCCAATGCTTTTAAACGTAGGGAAATGGCATGTTGTGTGACTCCCAATGATAATGCAAGTTCTTCTTGCGTTTGACAACAATCTTCGTGAAGTAATGCTTCCAATTCCTCAACTTCAAACTTTTTCGGCTGACCAGGCCTCTCCTTGTCTTCTGTGTCGAAATCACCACTTTTGAATAGCGCAAAGTTTCAAGTTCACAAGTTTTTTGAGTTGGTGCATGTTGACCGTAGCTTTTACCAACAATCGATAACTTCCAGCAGCTGGTTTCTTCAAATGAAAGAAGGTTATCAGACTTTCCCGCAAAACATATTTTTTAGGCACAAAATTCGACATTATATCGATTGCAAAAAATGTGTGTTAACACTTTGGCGTCTATCGAATACTGAATTATAATGACGGATGTTTACCCTCCAAAATACCCTATTTTTTATTATTGACATAAACCATATGCCATATGTTGTCCAAATCTACATTATTAACTTGTGTACCCAATAAATAATAGTTTACACAAGCGCTCGAAAATCAAAAATCCGAAAAACTGTAAAAAAAGCAAAAAACGACAAATTCCTCTTACCTGGTGAAGACATTTTTGAATTAAAAAAATTTCGTTGTAAAAGGCGTGTTAGAGAAGAATGATGTATTTTCTAAAAATCATAACTACATTGCAAATTTTCAATTTTTTCTGGTATTGAACCTTTGTCAGTGACCCGGTTTTTTTTTTTGAATTTTTTGAATAATGTAATATTTGCTATGTTTTTATTTGTTCGATTGCGTCTATATGAAATTTTCTGTGCAATCACTGACCGTGGTATAGACAAACTGATTTCTAATGCCACATGCACTCGCACTGCACGTTAGACAGAGCGCTTTAGCCCTCTGGTCTATCGCCAGGTCGAGTTTTGTTGTGATTAAAACTAGTTTTATTCAATACACGGTGTTTTTGCATATGTACATAATCTCAGAAGTACAACTCCAACAACACAACAGTTCTATTTTTAGAAACTTACCTCACTCTAATGTCCACTGTTTTCCCATATGTTGTAAGTGATGCCATATCTATGATATATTCTTTTTATATTCGATAGATGGCGCTTACGTAGTTAGGGAAGAATTGCCAGAGATCAAAGTTTGATTTGAATTTCCATTTGTGCTATTAAGGTGACACGCCACGCTTTTTTACAAAAAAATATGTCTGTTTTTGGCAAGCAGCGAGAAAAGAGTTGCCACCACTGTTCTATACCAACAATTTGTTTTTGTCTCAAAAATCAAAATATTTGGCATCACCGAAACTATCGCATCTACTAGTTTTTAAATAAGAACAACCATTTTTTTTATTTCGAAATCAAAATGTTTTATTTGTATTATTTTTGTTTTTTTTTTTATTTATTATTAATTTTTAATGTATAGGTTATAATATGTTTTATAAAATTTCAGATGACATAACTTACAATATTCAATATTTTTTTTTTTCTTGTTCTTATGTTGTAATTATGTAAAGTCTGCGATTTTTGTTATGAATAAATTATAAAACATTATAAATATTTCTTATGTATGAGGTGTGAAATATTTTATTATTATTATTATTTTTTTTTTTTATGATATAAGTTTTATAAAATGACAATATGATTAAATGGTATACTAAAAAAATGCTACATTTATATTTTTTTTTTTTATTAAGATTTTTGAATAGTTTTACAATTTTTTTGTTAGAATTTTTAGAGATTTTTTTATAATTTTTTAAGTTATTTTTTTTTTTTTTTTAATATTTTTGTCTTACTTTTTTTTAATGAGGTTAATATTTTGTTTTAATAATAATTTGCTGTAGTTTAGAGAAAAAAAGCAATTAAAGATTTTATGTTTGTTTTTTGAAAACTACAGATGATTTTGTTTATAAGTTTTTTTTTTATTTATTTTTTAATTGTTTTATTTTTATTTTTTTTTTTATTTTTGGCTGCATCTACAGAAAAGCATTTTGGATTTTTTTTTTTATTGTTTTAATTAATTTTTATCTTTTTTGGTTTAGTTTAAAAATTATATTTTTGTGTGTTTTTTAAATTTAATTATAAAATAAATTATGAGGTGTTCATTGTATGGTTACTAAAATTAACTAAAGTATTAATAGAAATTTGTTTAAAAAACATTTAATAATAGTTTTAATATAAATAGTATAATAAACATAATCAATAAAACAAAACATATATTTGATGACATTTACCAAATAAAAAATTAAGAAATGTGAAAAGGATCTTTAACATTTTGGTTGGATCCTTTTCTAACCAACTTTTACTTGTCTATATTTTTTGTATTTTTATTTTGTTAATAAAAAAAAACATTAATTTCATTATTAATTAGTTTTTATTTAGGGAGGTGATTATTATTTTTTATTTATTTTTTTTTTTGTCTATAAAACATTCAATAATTATTTTGTTTCAAATATAAATATATTTTCATAATTAATTTTTTTTTTTTTTTTTATAAATCAATAGAATATGTTAATAAATAATTTAATAATTTAATGACGATAATAACTTTTTTTAATTTTTTGTTTTGTTTTTTATTTAAGGTAAACTTTTGTTTTGTATTTTCTTGGTTTTTTGGGGGATTTTTATTTTTATTTTGACTTTTTAATTTTAATTTTTTCGGTTTGAAACTTTTAAATTAAATTATTTATTTAAATTTAAGGTGTTTGAATTATTTTCTTGTTATTGTTTTATCCAACCTTCAACCTGATTACCTTTTGCCTTTTGCTTGACTTCCAAAGGCCTTTTCTGAAAACATCATTTCTTTTTAATAAAAAACAAAAAACAATTTGTACTTTCGAAAGGGGGGAGGAGAGTTTTGTTTAATAATTTTTTTTTATTTTGTATTTTTGGGGCTTTTTATTACTTGTGAGGGATTTAAGGGTGCTGAGGTTCATATTTTTTGTATCTAGTTTTTAATTATTTTGTAAAAAAATTTTGTTTAAAAAAAACATTTTTATAAATGCTTTTTCAATTATTTCACTTATTTTTAATGAAATTATTAAGGTTTTGCCAAAGTTTTACTTTATTACTTTTCTTTAAAAAAAAAACAAAATTATTATTTAGTTATGGTTTCAGTTTGATTTAAAATAAAATTTTAAAGCTTTAGTTGAGCTTTAAGCTTGAATAAATTGTTGTGTTAAGTGCTGTTAAAATTTTAAAATAAAGCTTTTACGAATCATCAATAAAACGAACTTTATTACATTAAAGTGATTTAGAAAAGCGTTTTTATTTTATAAAAGCTTAATAGCTCGGGAGTTTCGACAGCGAAATTAATCTACTTAATTTAAGTTAATTCACCTTTTTAGTCTTCTTCGTTTACATATGCATGTTTTGATAGTTAAAGTTTTAACTTGATAGCTAAAAGATTAACTTTGTCAGTTTAAAATATCAAGGTGACGCCGATAGCTATAAAGATAAAAATTTGGATTAACTGTTAATCAAAAAGATTAAAAATGTTTTAGTCGACTTGTTCAGTGCTTGATTAAGCAGTTTGTAGATAACCTTTTCTGTGGAAATTTTCAATTAGACTGGGAAGTTAGTTTAGTAAAAAGTGTATTTACTGCAAATGTTTGGACTGAAACTAAGCAGTTAATCCACTTTTTACTATACAAACTTTTTAAGATAGAGCCTAAATCATTAACAATCTGTTGTAAAATAATTTTAAAAGAGCTTGATTTAACAAAATACTTTAAAAGAGCTTTAAACTTACAAACTTTAAAAGCTTTATTTTTGTTAACTTTTTGATCACAGTCAAAAAAGTTGATACCCATGAAAACTTTCAACAAAGCTTTTATATGTCTGTAAGCAATAAATATAGCTTTAAGCTATTACATAATAACACATCTTTAACTTATTTATCAATTTCTTTTTAAAAAGTTTATGAAATATTTTGATTAACAAATTTTTGCAACTTTAAGCACTAAATAAAGCTCTAGCCAATAACAAGTACATACAGAAAAATAAAGAGACAACCGAATTGGAAAGTGTCTTTTTTGGTGGCTACAATCAATAAATTAGGCAGTACGGTTCTTATCGAAACCACCAAATAACTTTTATTATGTCGGTCTTCCTTATATTTTTACATTTTCAGAAAAGTGCTTTTAAAAAAAAGCAAAAAATAGTATTTTCAGATCATGATATGGCAGCCCTGGAATTAAATATTTTTTAAATTGTTTAAACCACATTTGTAGCCAAGTCTTTAAACTTTTAAATGCTTTTTATTGCGTCGTGTTATGAACCTTTCCTTTCAGAAGTTATTGACTCTTAAAAATTGGATTAAAAATGGGGCACAGTCAATTTGCGTTTCCTTAGAGCTTTTATATTTTCTGTAAGCAATAAATAAAGCTTTAAGCTTTCAAATATATTTTAAAAATGTTTTTAAAAACATTTTGAAATACTTTAGTTTATAAATTTATGTAGCTTTAAGATTTTAGCACATCTTACTAAAAGCTTTAAAAGTTTATTAAAGAAAAAAAAGTTCCCATAAAAACATGTCATAATTTTTTCTTTAATTTTAATTTTTTTAAATAACACTGTTAAACATTAAAAATGCATCGGAGATGCGACTTATCAATTGTGATATATACTTAGTATAACGACGTTTATCACGAATTTGAACACCAACTTTTAATATTAGCTCCACTTTTCGAAATATTCGCGAATTTAACGTTTAACAAAAAATTTAGTTGTTTCTTTAAAATTTCGTATAAATTCCGTATTAATATCTGAAGAAACTACAAATAACTTTTAATTTGGTTTTAAAGTATGGACTTTGAGCATTAAAACCCATATCCTTGCAATTAAAGTTAAAACTTCACTTATTTTTCTTATTTTGTGAATAATTATTCTATATTCCACTTAATTAATTTCCATCCCTTTCATATCAAAATTCTCCGAAAATTCAACCTGAAGTTAAAAATTTTTGAACTTTTTTTTAAAATTATTTTGTGGAAAATAAAAAAATACATTTTTGAACATGCGTCATTTAAAATCGTTATTTTAAAGAAAACGAACTTCAATTAGCTGGAACTTGGTTTGTATTGATTAGAAAACATGTGTTCAAGCTCGGATCCAGGCTTTGGCGAGTTAAGTTAGAGTAATTTTGATAAATTTTCTATTCTATTTGATTTTTTTGTACTGAACATATTTATGTTGTTGGAGGAAATGTCCCAAAGCATGCAAAAGCTTAAAGCTTTTGCATGCTTTTTCAAACATTATATATTCAAGATTTAGCTTAAAGCTAAAATTTTATTGATAACTGAAAATATCTCTCTAGTTTTTAATTTTTTTTTTTTTGAAAAGCTATCAAATATAGCTTTTTGCTAGTAAAAAAGTTCTAAAATATTTCCGTTTCAAAAGCGCATTTATAAGTCAATTAAAGCTTTAAAATCATATTTTATGTAAATATTTATGTTATTTTTTTTATTATATTGTTTTATTACGTTATAATCGTCTTTGAGTGTTAAGGAAAAACAAATTATGTATTTAACAAAAAAAAAAAAAAAACAAAGTTAAACAAAACATTAAAAAGTTTCAGGTCCAAAAATGAAATTTTACTAATATGAGGAATACAACGTTGCTTCATACATATTTTTATAATGATTTTTTTTTTTATTATTAATAAGACTAAATAAAATATAAACAAAAACATTTTAACTTTTCTTTAAGAGAAAAGTACATTTTTTAAAAATTAAACAAAATTCATCTATTGTGTCAGAAAAAAATTTACTGCAAGTTACTACATTTTGTCGATAATTAAAATACAAATAATTGGGTTGGTTTGGTTTCGTATTCCAAGTGAATTAACCGCCAACAACACTACTCTAAAGTAAGCGCGAATAATATTGACAAACTCCTAAAATTATGCTTCAATATTGTAAGTTATTTTCGTTTTTTTTATTAATTTAAATATTATTTTAGAGAAAAAATGGAGCTTTTACCTGAGTTGTAATGAATTTATTTAAATAAATTAAGCTCCAGTATCTTCTCTAATAAACTTTAAACATTACAATATATGTTAAATATTTTTTTTTTTTTAAATTTCCTCTCTTCTTGAGTTTATCTAGAGATGGTTACCTTCTTTTTTTCTGTGTTTAAGATTTGTCTAATATATTTTTTTATAAGTTGGTTAAAAAAAAAATGTTTTTAATATTTTTTTGTAATACATATAAACATAACATACATAGAGTTTTTAATTATTTGTTTTTTTTTTTGTTTTAATTATTATTTGTTTAATTATAATGAGTATAAAATGTAAATTAAATATATTGTTGTATTTTTATATAATTAATGATGTAATGTTAATTGTAAGTATGACATCAATAATAATTAGTTTTATTTAATATTTATTTAAAGTGATAATAATAATATTTTGTTGTTGTTTATTTTTCATGATTAAATATTTATGGTTCTAGTTCCATTTTTATTGTATTAAGACAATTTCAACAAAATTTTTGAATAATATTTGTTCTTATTATTTATTTGCAGGGATGTTTTAATTAAAAGTGTAAATACTTAAGGATGATGATAATGATGATGAGGTGGTGGTTTATCAGTGAATGATTAAATATATGATGTATAAACTATTGGCAGTTAATTTGCAGTGATTTAAAGGTATGTATTAACTAAAAGATTATTTGCTTTCATAGTATAGCATGTTCACAACATTTTTATAAAATAATTAAATAAATTACATTCTTAAAAAAAAGTTAATTCAAAAGTCTGTTAATTCAATTGAGTTAATGTTTTTCTGATGTTTTCGTTAAAATCAGTTATTTAGCTGAAGTTATTAGTTATCTCAATTTATCTCAAGAACAAATTTCATCCGTACTTGAACTAATTTTTCTACCTACAATTTAGTAATTCGTGATTCACAAAATCACAAATTTTGGCAGTAAATTTAAACCCCAACTGGTTGCAAACAATTATTTTTTTGAATCTTCACTGACTCACTTGTTTTGTCTCATTTGAGTTATTTTCTCATATGTGGTATTTTATAATCATAAAATAGGCTATATCTTGGAAGCAAAGCGATATAGCGCAAAATGGATCAAAGATCGTTAATAGGTCTCTTTATTAACAACTTATATTCTCGGTTATATATTTAGACCTGCCTCTGGTCAGATCAGGAAAGAACTTTTTAGCAGAAATTTTCTATTGATTAAGCTTAAAAATTCTGTTGATTTAGCAAAATTCTTAGATAATTTAACTACAATTGTCAATTCCAATTAAATTATTCTAAAATTTAGGTCACCTAAATTTAGCAGACTGTGATTGATTATCAATTTCATTGAAAACAATTTTTTGTTGTCGTAGCTGAAATTTCAACTATTTGAACGGACTTTTTTTATGAGTGTGAAGCAGGAGTGCCCAAAAGTTCCTTATTGAAGAGCAAACACCAATACATTTAAAGAAAAACTAATTTTTATTCAACATTTTTTGTTGTAAAAACCAATACATACAAAGAAAAAAGAAAAAAATATTTCAATGTTTACCAGCAAAGCATACGAAAGTGTTGTTGCTTTGCGTTTGCGTGTATAAAGTGAAGAACGACAAAAAAACTAATAAGACAAAGTTGTTTGTGTATTTCGTATTGCTAGTGCTGAGCGCTCTATATGTGTATTAAAACACACAGCCTATAGCTATGTGTTTTTACAAAAACAATTGAGTACCAAGCGCATAGGCCGTGGGCACCCCTGGTGTAAAGTCATGCACTAATTCTCAAGGAATGTGATAGCTAAGATGGTATAGCGGCTGACTTATAAGCTGGAGACCCGGGTTCGAATCTCGCGAGAGTACATTTTATTTAAAAAAAAAAATTAAAAAAAAATATTTTTTTAATAAATTAATTTTTTTTTTAATTAATTTTTATTCTCATTATTGTTGTCCATACTATTTATTAAGCATATAGGTGAGCACATATTTTTCTATTTTTTGTAAAATGTTTTGTAATGATATGTCATTAATTTCACTAAATTTCATAAGTTGAAAAAAGTAAATGAATTTAACCGGTATAAAAGTAAAACCAATGAAAAATTAATAATGTTTAACAAAAAAACAATTAATTTATTTGTTATTTTAATTAATTTAAAAAGAAATAACAAAATCACATAGTGTTTCATAACTATACATGCATTTATTATATCAAAATTTACATAAATTTAAGAAAAATATTTTCAAGCAACAGTTTTAATAATGCGTGAGGCCTGCTTTTTTTGAATCAACTTGAAAATTCGATCAGACATACTATCTACCCGATTTATTCGAAGTTCTGCCATTGTAGATCTCTACGCATGTAGATGAAAAACGCTTTCATATTGACGGTTTTCTGTGTAAACTCGACTGGTTAATACTCACCAAAAATTTTCAATGGGGTTTTGATCCGGCGAACATGCGGGCAATTCTAATACTCTTATATTTTTTGATGCTAGCCATTCCATCGTCTGACGACTTACATGTACTGAGGCATTGTGTTGTAGGAAAATGAATTCTTCATCGTTGCTATTGTAAATAAATGGCACCAATTTCACTTCTAATACTGCACCAGAATTCATTCTGGTGGAAATGCAAAACTAACCACACTGTTGAAGCAAAAAGCTCCCCAAACCATTAAGGTTTCTTACGTAGGTCTCTAATAGATGTTAAAACCATCTGGAGCATCAAGATTGAACTTTTTCTCATCAGAAAAAATCACCTTTAAAACAACAGCTATTATTGATTTTGCTTACGCCAATTTTTTTGTAAATTCCTTTTAGCGAATATGCCAGGCTTGATTTTTTGTACCACTGGCAGTTTCTGACTGGGATGATTTTAGTTACTTAATTCGGGAAAATTTTTACTAAATTTAACTTTTTGAAATTAAGCCTCTAACTGGCAAACGATGTTTTGCAACGAAATTCCATACCATGTGCTCCACTCGAAAAACAAATAATAAGTTCTTCAACAAAATTGTCGAAAAATGTCTGCGCAAAATATTTAGCAAATTTAATTTTCTATAGCAATATATTAATTTCTAAAACGCTCATTTGACGCATTTGTGGTAAGTTTTATGAAGACTGCCCTGAGGCAGCCTTACCCGTTAGAGGGTTAATAAAAATTAAATTAATGATTTAAAAGTGAAAAAATAAAAATAAAAAAATTTTGTTTAGGGAACATTTTCTTATAAAGTTGATTTCGGTAAATAAATTACAAAAATTTCGTAATGAAGCCCGGTTCCACATATTTATCTGCAAAGTTTAGTTGAAAAATGTCTTTCGGATCTATGACGTTTCCCTATTGAGTTAAAGAATGTCAACAATTATTGACATTCCTTATGACTGATTAATAAAGAAACATTAATTTGTTTTGTTAATATTTCAATGAATGCTTTGATAATGACATTATATGATGATATTATAAACTTTTTAAAATGAATTAAAAATCATTGACAATAGCTTTAAAATTAACAACAAAACTAATTCTAAATATGTGATGATTAAATAAAAAAAAAAACTGATAAATAGTAAATGAACCGTTACTAAAATAAATAAATGACTTTAGTACATAATATGAATAGAAGGGAATGTCAAATGAGTAAATGAATGGTAGTGAATAGTAAATGAATGATACATGAATGTAGGCGAATGAAGAATGATGATTATATTGTTAGATGAAATCCGTATTAATACGTTTGATGTGACATGACATTAATGGGCAAAGTTAATAAACTGCAAAATAAAAATACATATATTGAATTGCTTCGCAAATTTAATGATAGTAAATGAACCCTGACTTAAAGGAGTGATGTTATGTCAATGAAAAATGAATGCAATGAATTTTAAATGAATGCTAAATGAATGGTAACGAATGGTGGTGAATGCTAAATGAATGGTAAATGAATGGTAGTGAATGGCAATCAATGGTAAATGAATGGTAATGAATTATAAATGAATGGCAATGAATGACAAATTAATGTTAATGAATGGTAAATGAAGGGTTATGAATGGTAATGAATGGTAAATGAAGGGTTATGAATGGTAATGAATGGTAAATGAAACGTATAGAATAGTAATGATTGTTAAATGAATGCAGCCGAATGATGATTAAGCGTGATTTGCTATGAAATTGAAGATTAATCTAAATAAATTACAAAAAAATATTTCTATACCGAAATAATTACCTTCTTACTAATATTGAATTGCTTCATAAATTCAATAAACTTTCATTAAAATTTAGCTATTGAATTGTTTTATTTAATACAACATTATTTAATCCAACATAGTAATGAATGATAAATGAATGATACTGTTTGGTAAATGAATGGTAGTAGTAAATGAATGTAGGCGAATGAAGAATGACGATTATAGTGTTAGATGAAATCCGTACTAATACACATAGAGAAAAATTTAGCTAATTGACAACTGAAATTTGGTTACTTGGACTCAAATTCGGTTATTACGAATTTCAGTCGTTTGGTACAACTGAACATTAGTTTTCACAACAAAGCTTGGTTAATTCAACTGAATTTAAGTTCAAATACCCAAAGTGTTCAGAAATTTAATTTAAAGATCGTTGTACTAACTGAATTTATAAATTGTTATATTGAAATACACTTTTCAATTCGGTTGGCACTTTATTTCTCTGTGTGAAAGTTTGATTCGATATGACATTAATGGGCAAAGCTAGTAAACTGCAAAATAAAAATATTTATAAATTTTACAAATATTAAAATATTAATATTAATTTTACAAACCTTTACTTAAATAATTTTGGAGTGATGTTAGGAAATTAAAAAATCATTAGTGAGAATGAATGGTAAATGAATGGTAAAATAATGCGAAATGAATGGTAAATGAATGGTAATGAATAGTAATCAATGGTAAATGAATGGTAATGAATGGTAAATGAATGGCAATGAATGATAAATTAATGTTAATGAATGGTAAATGAAGGGTTATGAATGGTAATGAATGGTAAATGAATGGTAAATGAAACGTAAAGAATAGTAATGAATGTTAAATGAATGAAGCCGAATGATGATTAAACGTGAAATTGAAGATTAATCTTAATAAATTACAAAAAAATATTTCTATACTGAAATAATTACTCTCTTACTGATATTGAATTGCTTCATAAATTCAATAAACTTTCATTAAAATTTAGCTATTGAATCGTTTTATTTCATACAACATTACGGAAGAATAGAACGCAATGGTAAATGAGTAGTAGTGAATGATAAATGAATGATAGTGTTTGGTAAATGAATGGTAGTGAATAGTAAATGAATGGTACATGATAATGGTACATCATAAATTTAATGATAGTAAATAAAAAAACCATCACTCCTGTTTGGAGTGATGTAATGTAAATGAAAAAATCATAAGTGAAGATGAATGGTAGAGGAATGCAATGAATTTTAAATGAATGGTAAAGAATGGTAAATGAATAGTAATGAAGGGTGCTAAATGTTAAATGAATGCCAATGAATGGTGAAAGAATGCTAAATGAATGGTAATTGAATGGTAATGAATGGTAAATGAATGGTAATGAATGGTAAATGAATGGCAATGTAAGATATATTAATGTTAATGAATGGTAAATGAAGGGTTATGAATCGTCAATGAATGGTAATGAATGGTAAATTAATGGTAAATGTCACGTATAGAATAGTAATGAATGGTAAATGAGTGCAGCCTAATGATGATTGAGTGTGATCTGCTATGAAATTGAAGATTAATGCAAATGAATTACAAATAAAAATATTTGTATATTGAAATAATTACCTTCTTACTAATATTGAATTGCTTTATACATTCAAAAAACTTTAATTAAGATTTAGCTTTTGAATCGTTTTATATAATAAAACATTACGAAAGAATAGAAGGGAATGGGAAATGAGTAGTAGTGTATGAAAAATGAATGATAGCGTTTGGTAAATGAATGGTAGTGAATAGTAAATGAATGGTACATGAATGTATTGGAATGAAGAATTATGATTAGAGTGTTAGATGAAATCCGTATTAATAATTATGATTCGATATGACATTAATGGGAAAAGTTAATAAACTGCAAAATAAAAATATTTATACCTTTTTACAAATATTGAATTGCTTCATAAATTTAATGATAGTAAATAAAAAAACATCACTAATTTTTGGAGTGATGTAATGTAAATGAAAAGGCATAAGTGAAGATGAATGGTAAATGAATGCAATGAGTTTTAAATGAATGGTAAATGAATGGTAAATGAATGGTGGTGAATGCTAAATGAATGGTAACGAATGGCGGTGAATGATAAATGAATGGTAGTGAATGGCAATCAATGGTAAATGAATGGTAATGAATGGCAATGAATGATAAATTAATGTTAATGAATGGTAAATGAAGGGTTATGAATGGTAATGAATGGTAAATGAATGGTAAATTAAACGTATAGAATAGTAATGAATGGTTAATGAATGCAGCCGAATGATGATTGAGCGTGATTTGCTATGAAATTGAAGATTAATGTAAATAAATCATAAAAAAATATTTCTATACTGAAATAATTACCTTCTTACTAATATTGAATTGCTTTATAAATTCAATAAACTTTAATTAATTCAGGATAACGGAAGAACTTTAAATTTATATCACCAACATAGTAAATGAACCGCTATTAAAATAAGTAAATGGAGTAACTTTGAATGAATTAACAAACTATATCTGAGGATGAATTGTTATAGAACAGTAAATGAATGGTAAATGAATTGTAATGTAAGGTAAATGATTGGGGGTGAATGAGTATAATTTCATATAAAATAAATTATTAGTTAATGTAATAATTTACGAAAATATATTTCTACACTGAAATAGTTGCCGTCTTGCGAATATTTTATTGCTTCATAAATTCAATGAACTTTCATTAAAATTCTTTAATAAAATTTTACGAAAACAATTTTATTTTTATCACGACAATAGTAAATGCACGGCTACAAAAATTAAATATGAAGTGACTTTAAATGAATGAAAAAATCATGAGTGAGGACACATGTCAACACGAATTTTGGGTCTGACTTCGAAATGTCAAATTTTGGTTTCTTTTATGTTACAAATAAATGGTAAATATTTTTGTTTATCAAAGTTTGTTTTTGATCTAAGTAAAACAGAAAAAGCTGACTTTAAAAGCTAGGAGTGAATATATTGGAGTTTTTCGCTGTATAGAATCAGAATTTTAGCATTAAAACTGAAACCCAAGAAAAAAAATTTTTTTTGTCGACCGGTGTTATGAGTAGAAATAAATGGTAAATGAATGGTATTGAAAGGTAAATAACTGGTAGTGAATGGTAAATGAATGCAGGCAAAATATGCTGTAGTATGAATTCATATCAAAATTTTTAATTTGCAAATTAAAATATTTGTACACTGAAATAATTGTCTTCTTTGCAATATTGAATTGCTTCATTAGTTTAATGAACTTTTTATTTAAATTCATCTAATGAAACGTTTTATTTAATGAAATATATACTACTACTCTCCAACATAGTGAACCGTTACTAAAATTATTAGATGGAGTGACTTTAAAAAGTGAAAAAATCATAAGTAAGTTAGAATTATGTTGGTATTTATTACACCGGTGGACACGATTTTTTAGTCTGACTTCTAAATGTCAAACTTTGGTTACTAATCAAGTTAAAATGTTTTTTTTTTCATCAATTATTGCTTCTAATCTAAGTGCATAAGTTATTAACATATAGACTTGAAACAGCACCAGCAAACTTTAAAAGCTATAAATGGAGATTTTGGTGTTTTTCGATGTCTAGAATCAGAATTTCTGAATTTAAACCTAAACCCTAGAAACAATTTTTTTTTGTCGACCGGTGTTATGAATAGAATGGAATGGTGAATGCTAATGAATGGTAAATGAATAGTAAATGAATGCAGGAGAACGATGATTGAGTATGAATTGATATGAAATTAATGATGAATGAATGCAATAAACTTTCACCTTAAATTCAGCTAATGAAACTTTTATTCAATAAGTTTAAGAAAAAATAATTTATTTATATGACCCAAAGTGATAATTAGGTGTCGGAAGTTAATGCATTTAAATTCGTATTTTATGTACATAAAATATGTATTTAAAATCATAAAATATGTACTTGAAATTAAAAAATATGCATTTATTTTTTCTTTTCTTTTATTTTATTAATTTATAATCATATAATTACAAATTATATACTATTACCCTAACCGAGCACTAGCTACTATGGCTTTCGGCGCGTTGTAGCGAAAACTGATCAGTGCTTCTGGTGGGAATCGAACGCACGACCCCCGCACTGATAAGCCAGCACGCTAACAACTAGCCTACCGGGGCGCACGATATGCATTTATTATTGATGTTTTTCAATGTTTTTAATATTATTTCCATAATTTTTGTTGTAAAAAGTGGTTGAAAAATTGAAAATTACGAATAAACATCGTCAGAAAGTTAGTAATTGCATTTTCAGTTATTTGTAATTTCGTGATATAAAATTTTAGTGTCCGACCGAACAGTTCGGCCAGAAAATGTATTTGCTCTGTATTCGGTATTTTAAAGCATTATGGACAAATTTGGCGGATGGAAATATGTTTATTGGGCTGATTAGATGCTATTTGAGTGTCAAATTTGAAGAAAAGTCTGTAGGCAATGAATTCACTGTTCTGCTTCAGAAAGTTCGGCCAAATTAAAAATAGTTCGGCGGCCGAACTTTTAACTTTATAGTTAAACTTTGGCTTTTCTCTTAAAATTTATACACAAAATCGAATTAATTCGGCTCAACAAACATGTTTCCAATACCAAAATTTGTCATCATTGCCCCTAGATATCAAAAAACCGACAAAATATAGTTTTTTGGCCGAACTGTTCGGTCGGACAATATAAAATTTATATATATAAATTTTAAAAATATATTATTTTTAAAATTTATGAATTGTGTAAAAATTATTTTTATTACAACATCATATATTTTTCTTAAAAACATAAATTTTAATGCAAACTATGCAACAAGAAATGCCAAAATATGCATTAAAATATGCATATATAACAGAACATGCAAACGACAACAAACATGTATTTACATGAAGTTCCGAGCCCTAGTGACAATACAACAGACAACAAAATATTTCAAAATATATATATTGAGAGCTTTTTAGCAAAAAAAAAATTTGAAAACATAATAATTTGATGAATATTATGTATTCAAATTAATAATTATGAAATCACCAATATTATTTATGGAATTAAGTAAAATTTAATAATAAAAGTTTCGTTGGTTTAATTTGAATGTGATATTTTAGAGAACCCATCGCAATAAATTTTGAATTCTTAAAAAAGTTAATAATATTAATGTTACGAGTATGTTACATAGTGTCCACATTAGATATTAACCTTAATATAATATGTGCGAGAACGCCAACAGAATAACGGAATTAAATTATCTATGTTCATATTAATGTTTAGGGTCAGCGATGCTAACTTAGCTTTTTTCACGCTAGATTTAGCGCTTTTTGAGTGCTCACAGCGCGTACTTTTTTCGTTTAGCTTTTTTTTAAAAAAAAGCGCTAGGATAGCGCTTTTTTAATTTTTTTTTAGCGCTTTTAGCTCTTTTTTTAATTGCATCACAGATTTTTCTAAAAAGGTAAATTTTTGAATAATCTGGCAGCTAAGTCAATAAAAATGTTATTTTTGTCAATCACTAAAAGTTGATAACGTAATAAATACTTTTTTTTTCGACTCTGCATTTCAAATTGGGGGTTTTCTGTAGTAGGTAAAGAATAACAGATATTTTTTCACAAGCTTAAGTGAAAACTTTAGAAATTCTTTAGATGAAAATCCATATCATAGCCTTTCAACTTTTGTCCTGAAGCTATTAACATTGCCTTACTCTAATGCTGAAGTTGAAAGAACATTTAGCGTTATGAATTTTTTTAAAAATAAAATACGTAACCGCATGTCTTTAAACACTTCAAATTGTTTAATTCACATAAAATATGGACTAAAACGAAAAAACACTTGTTGTGCGAACTACGAAATACCACCACACGTTTGTTCAAAAATTAATTCAAACCAAACTTATAAAAAGTCGAAATACTTTATAAAAACTATATTGTGGCCCGAAGAAGAAGAGGAAAATGCAGTTTTATTCGAAAATGACCAATTTAATGGACTATTTTAAAAAATATTTTAAATATTTTTAGTTTTTTCTTTTATTTTTGTTATTTTCTTTCTATAACTTTTGTACAAAAACAACTCTTGTAAAGAAATAAATAAATAAATTGATCTCAAATAGATAAAATTTAATATTAAATTGAAATATTGGATTTAAAATTGAAAATAAATTTTTTTATTTACATTTAGCGTTTTTTAGCTCTTTTTTAGTGTCCGACCGGCGCTTTTTGCTTTTAATTAGTTGGCATCGCTGTTTAGGGTGGAGAACACTCATTCATATTTATTTCATGTCTTCTCATAATTTTCTGTGTCCCGTTGAGTAAAGACGTCCGTTTTTCATTCAATTTTCAACTATGCGATTGAAAAAATAACTTTAAATTGATTTATAACAGTTAAACAATTTTTAATACACTTTTTCTTGTATTTTTTTTAATTTCATTCGTTTAACTTTTATTTATTTTATTGTTTACAATGTTTTATGTATGTGTGTTTGTATTTTGACAGCTCATATCATAATATTGTTGTTTAGAGATTTATCATAACAACACTATTTTGATATCAGATATGATACTAACAGTAACAGCAATGTGTGGTCCACACGTAGTATAGTTCTCTCTGAGATTGAATTTGAAGTTTGCTGACAGAAAAATATTAAAGTTAATATCTAGTGTGGACACTATGTTAAGAAAATCATTTCTATGTTATGAAAGCAAATCACTTGTTAATTTTAAAATTATTTTGAATTTTTTATAGTAGGATAGATAATGCGTAAATAATAAAATTAGCCATTTAAAAGTTATGGTTTGATAACCCTATGTTTTTTTTTTTCTTTCGAACGTAGATGCAAATATAATAAGAATAAATATTTTTTTTTTTTTGAAAATTATTAAAGTTACTTCTCAAATTTTTATTTACTTTTTCTGGATTTCTGGATTTCTGTTTTTTTTTTTTTTTTTTTTTTGGAAATTTTACTAATAAAATGAATTTTTTGATAAAGGGCAATGAGATTATTGTTATATCTTAAGCTTTTTTTTTAATATAATTTAAACTATTTTATTTGTTAAAAAAAAAATACGCTTAATTTGAGGTATTTAGATAATTTGTTATTTTTTCTTCTTCCTTGTGGTTAATTAATATTAATATATTTTTTTTTAAATAGCTTTGTAGTAATAAAAACTATAAATGTTGGCAATTTTAAATGATTTATTTGTTATTAAAGTTAAAACATCAAAAGCTTTATTTTAAATATTACAGCTATTAAAAGTTTTTTTGCATAAAATTTGTATTTTAAAAAAAAATTATAATAATAATAATAATTTATGTACACAGAGAGAACAGATTCGTTGTGACTACCGAATTTTTTGCCAACTGAATGATTTAGTCGGAGGCGCCGATATTTTTGTTTGCGGTAACAGAAATTCGGCTTACACAACAGAATTTCGGTTGACACAATATATTTCAATTCTGTCAGAACACACTTGGTTGTGGCAACCAAATAATTCGGTTGCTGCAACCAAACCATTCAGTTGGCAAGAAATTCGGTTGTCACGATGAATCTTTTTTCTCTGTGTATGATAGATGTATGAATAAAATGCAATGAATGAATTTTGATTAAATGAAATGATAAAAAAAATGATTATGTTTAAAAAAATGCAGCCACAAAAATTTTATATTTTTGTTAGATTTTTTTTTTTTTTTTTTGTAATTTTGAAAAATTTTGTGCGTTTTTTTGAGCGCTCCTCCTAATTTATATTGATTTTTGAAAATAATATTAATTTTTATAAAACACCAACTTATAAGCTATTTTATGTTCAAAATTTTTGTTTCAAGCTTAAAATTTAAAATTTATTTTCACAGTTTCTGAGTGTTCTTTTTCTTATAGAAACCATTTATATGAAATATAAATGTATTCCATTTCAAAAATAATTTTAAACTGAAAATTTCGCAGACTTTGTTAAAAGAAGATACAAATTAATATATGAATAAATTTTTAATTTTATTTTTATTTTTAAATTTAGAAAATCTTAGCCAATTGTTTTTGTTAATAAACTATTACAAAAATATTTATAAATTTTTTTTGGAAAAATATTTTTTGTTTTTTTTTTTAAATAATTTTTTTCAAAAAATACCACATTTTAAATTTTGCTCACAGTTGATTTACGGTATAATTTAAATTTTTATAAAACACAGTTAATGCCAATTGTTTGTTGTTGCTTTTTTTTTTGTTAATTTAAACTTAAATTCTACTTTTAACGAAATTGTCACAGTTTAAGGATTGTTTTTGAGTTTTTTTTTTTTTGGAATTAGTTTTCAAAATTAATTTTTTTATTTTAATTAAACACAGAACGACTGTTAAATTTTTTTTCATTTTTTATTTTTATCACATGTTGGGAGCTTGGGTTTTTCTTTTAAACTTTTTTATTAAAATTATAAGAAAATTATAATTAGTTACTTAAGCCAATTAGTAAAAATAATATTTTTAATTATTTATAAAATTTAACATTTTTTTTAAAAAACGCGTATAATTTTTGCCAATTAGTTTTATTATTATTTTTATATGAAATTGAATAAAATCTTTGTGGCCATTTTCAATTTTATGTATGATTTTTAAATATTTTTTTTTTTAATTTCGCCAATTATTATGATTATTAGTTAAAAATTTTAAAACACTTACACACTTATTAAAACTACCAACTACTTACACACACAACATAAATTTACTACAAGTGTATTGAAAAAAAAAAACTATTTTATTTTTATACAATTTTTTTTTTAAACTTTTTATTATAAATAAATTTTAGATTTTGTTTAAATTTATTTTAGTTTTTTTTTTAAATAATTTTAAACAAATTCCAAAATATAATTCAAGCAAACAATTATTATTATTTTTAAAAATTGTTTTACATTTTTTAATGACATTTTTTAAATAATTTGTTTGTGGTAAACAATTTATATTTGTAAAACATAAATGTCGTTTTCGTAATAAACAATTTAATGCTTGTAACGAATATAGTTATGTTTGTAGCAATTATATTCATGTCATGATTCTGCTAAGCACGACATTACTTGAGATAAACATAAAAAAGTTTTTCTATTAAACATATTTTTGTTTTTTTTGATAAACTTAATTATGTTTGTAATAAAATGCAATTGTTTCTGGTCAACATATGTTTGTTGTAAATAAATTAATATTGTGCAAAACATATTTATGGGGGTTTTTTTAATATTTATTTTCATACTATACATATTTCCCAAAGAATTTTTATTAATTGTTATTAACATAATTATGTTGCTGATAAAAATATAAATATTCCTGGAAAAACATATTTTTTTTAAACGCTTTGTGTTTTATTTAAACCAAATTAATAGTTATATATTTGTGTGTTTTTTTTAAACTCATTATGTTTTATTTAAACAGACTTTATAGTTAGCACAAACATATTGATGTTTGTGTTAAACATTTAGTTTTTTGTGATTTAACATATTATTGGTTTAAGTAAACCTTTTCATGTTTTGTCTGGATTTTATATTTGTTAAAATTTTTTGTTATATACTTAATAATTAAAAAAAAAAACAAAAAAAAAACACTTAACATTGCTTAGGATAAAAATAATTTAACTTAAAGGCTGAAACATAATTGGCATAAATGTCTTAAGCTTTGTATTAGTATAAAACAAAAATCTAGAAACAGAATTATTTGAGTTGCAAAATTTATTTAAATTTCTGTATCATAACGACACCTAACTTAAGTCATTTAAGCTAATTTTGTGTTCACCTTAATTACTTAACAAATTTAACCTATTCTTCTAAAAACTATTTCTAATATAATTTCTGTTAAAACTACAACCTATTAGCTAAAGACAAAATAAAAAAATCCTTTTTCGATTTTATTGCTTACAAAAATTTTTAAGTTTTTCATTAAAATATTTTAAGTAAATTTTAATTTTTGGTGTTAATCTCTTACAATGATTTAATGTACATATGGATGTTTTTTTTTTTTTTTAAGATAGATGAAAACTTTAAAAAAAAATGTTAATGATTTTATCAAGGATTTTTAGAATCCTTGTAATGATTTACATAAAAGTTGTGCAGGATTGATTAAAAATTAAACATGACTTTAATGACTGGTGAAAGATGATATATGATGGAAAATGATGATCTATTTCACATGATTTTATGTGTTAGTATAATCAGTAACAATCGGTATTACAACTCAAAATATTATTTGATGATTTTTGAATAAACGTGTGTTCTTCTTTTGCTTTCAAAATGATAAAAAAAAAAATTATTAAACTCACTTTCGATGGTAGTAAAGATTTTGAATGTCCAAAAGTGACGTTAAATTTTTCAGGTGATGAATGATTAACTTAGCACGCTATCCTTTATTTCGTTGAAAACTTTCGGTATAAAAATTAAAATTATTACAAAAAGATTTTTAATTTCATTATTTTAATCTTTGAGTTAAAATTTGTAAGTCGAAGTTTGGCGGACAACGGTTCCTAAATAGGGGTCCGTTGAAGTACTCTAGGGGATCCGCGAAGAGTTCCGACAAAATGAATGTCTAAAACTAATTTAAACAATTTCACAATTTTTTTTTTTGCTATTATAATATTTTAAATTATTAAAAAAATTTATTAAATAATTGATCTTTTTTTTTTGTTGGACTCCATTAGCTAGACAAATTCATTCTCGCTTAAAATTTCCTATTACTTACAATAGGTCCTTTTAATAACTGTGCAGCATATTCCATTAGTACATCTCAGTAATAGTGTTTATAATTCATGCAATTAACAGTTTCTAAAGCAGGGGTGCCCAAGGCCTATGCGCTTGGTGCTCATTTGTTTTTGTAAAAACACTTAGCTATAGGCTGTGTGTTTTAATACACATATAGAGCGCTCAGCACTAGCAATACGAAATACACAAACAACTTTGTCTTATTAGTTTTTTTTGTCGTTCTTCACTGTATACACGCAAGTGCAAAGCAACAACACTTTCGTATGCTTTGCTGGTAAACATTGAAATATTTTTTTCTTTTTTCTTTGTATGTATTGGTTTTTACAACAAAAAATATTGAATAAAAATTAGTTTTTCTTTAAATGTATTGGTGTTTGCTCTTCCATAAGGAACTTTTGGGCACTCCTGTTCTAAAGCCTAGTCATACGAAAGAGACTTGTGACTGAAATTATGACGGTATTCCCCATATGTTTGTTGTTGTTGGAGTTACAGAAAATTTGATTTATTTGAAATTGAAACGACAAATAAAATTTGAATTTTATTGTTGTTTTGTATAAAAAGATTCTATTTTTAGCCTTTAAAATAGTCTTAAGACATTCACATTCAGTCACAGTATAAAATCGCATTTTTAAAAATTAAATTTTTTATGAAAAAGAGTTTTTTTTAATTCAAAAACTCTTAAAAAATCGTTGTCTCAAATATTTAACCTTTTTTGAAATTTTTTAATTTGCTCAAAAAATATAAAAATATTTCCTATTTCTTTTCAGAAGTCACGTGCAGAAAACTCGTTTAAGACGAACTCGGATAAGGTAAAACCTCGGTTATTATAAACTAGTTTGAAAGTCCAGGCGTTTTGGTAACAACTTCATAGTAACATCTGATCATACGAACTTTCAAAGATGAACCCTCGGATAAACTGTTTCTGACCGTCCCACAACCAAATTTATATATAATTTTCCATTATTAACACAAAAATTCCTAAAATTTGGCAAATTTTAACGCAGTTATAATTATATGGATATAATATTTTTGATATTTTTTAAAATTTAAATGTAAATCTTCTTACTATGGAATATTAAATAGGTTAACTCCATTTTTTTCCTTCGGTGAAAGTTTAATTTTGATATTTTAAAATGTTTTAAAAATCTCCCTACTTTTTAGGGTTTCCACACAGCAAGAATTTTGAAAAATACTAGAAATTTTTAAAACCAGTTTGAAAATGTCATAGAATACACAGAATAATAGGGTGTCCAACCAGTTAGACCCAGATATGCAAAAACTTTTTAAATTTTAAAAAGTATCAGAAATATACGAGATATTTAAATGAAATTTAGTAAAGGAAAAATTATTTACGGTCTAGCAAAAAGAAAAGTTTTCAAAATTAAATAACAAATCATTATTTAGTTTAAAATTTAAAAATAATTTCTAAATACAAGAAAAAGAATTAAAAATTCCAACCAAATTCTTGTAATAAAAAAATGAAAACTATTTTGACACTGGACAAATTTGCATAAAATAAACGTTTATACCTCAAACTTTTTGCGGTATTTATTGAGTTTATTGCAACGAAGGTCACAATTTTGTTTGGGGTTACCAAATATTAAGAGTTTTTATTTTTTTAGATTTGAATTATGAACTATTTAATTAAAATGCAGTTTCCAAAATTTCTGAGTTTTATGATTTTTACTGATACAAATTTATAGTGATTTTAACGTACTGATGTTAAAAAAAGTATTTTTAATAATGCGTGAATACTCTTAATAATAAGGGATGTTATGCACCCATAGAAATAAAGCTGTAAAAATATAAAATATCAAAAAATTAGTTAAAAATGAGTTTGCAGAAAACACTGCTAAATGTAGCAGATTTTTTTGTTGTTGCTAAATATTAATGAAATAAGAACAGCAAAACTAAATCTGTTAACTTTACAAAATTTTAGTTATATTCGATGTGAATTTTAGTTAATTGAAACTAGCATTTTACTCTGTAAAATTAGCAAAAACTTTTACTAAATATTTGTAGACTCAAAATAGCAAACAAAAACTGTAATACTAAAATTTTTTTTGCTGTATTTACCTCAAATTTAGTACAGGGTGGGCCTACTTCGATTTACTGATTTGAAATGCTTATAGCTTTTTTATTTTTACAGTTTTTAATAAAATTTTATAATGTCATCTTACTCAATGCCAGAACGTGCAAAAACTGAAACCGTCTCCGGTGCGGTATATCGCATCATGTTGGAAAATTGTTTACATCCGGTAGTTCTCAATAATCCTGACATATGGTTCCAGCAATATGGAGCTACAGCTCTTACCGAACGAGATTTTGCGAGAACTTTTTGATGATCGAATAATTTTAAAAAATGCTGATTTTGCGTGACCACCTCGTTCCCCATACGTTCCCCATACTTACGGCCCTTATTTTTTTTTCTTTTTTTGTGAGGTTTCTTGAAGGGACAGGTTTACGTCAATAAACCACAAAACATTCAACAACTTAAGCAGAATATTCCCACAGACATTGCAGTATTAGAGCCAGAAGCGCGGCTCAACGTAATGCAAATTGTCTTGAAAACAGCCATTAAATGCCAACAGGAAAATTAACACCATTTAATGAACGTAATTTTTCATACTTAGCTAAAACAAATTTTGTAAGTTATACTTTCATTTAAAAAAAATAAAATAGAAAACTGTAAAAATCAAAAAGTTATAAGCATTTCAAATCAGTCAGCCGAAGTTGGCCCCCCCTGTATTATGTAAATAACAGTTTATTTTGCTAAAATCAGCAGAAATTTTTGCTTACAAATTGTAGATAGCTAATTTCATTAGGGCATTAAAATAAAACTAAAAAAAAACTTTAAAAATTTCACATTTTTTATTGATTTGTTTTGTCTACGAATATTTAGCAGATGTTTTTGCTAATTTTAGCAGATTATTTTGTTACTTTAAATGAACTACTTTAAATTAACTAAAATATAACTAAATATTTTTAAATTCAACAGATTTATTTTTGCTATTCTTCTATTACTAATATTTAGTAAGAAAAAAAATCTGCTAATTTTACAAGTTTTTCTGCAAGCTCATTTTTAACTAATTTTTAGTAGCTTTTTTTTTTGCAATTTTTTAGGTTAATTTTTATGAGTGTGTACTTATGAGATGATTTGTAATTTAATTTCGAGTGATGATGAAATCCTTGAAAATGTTTTTTGTATATGTGATGAATTTTTTCGAGTGCATGATGCAACATGATTTTCATTTATGAATAGGATTTTTTTATATAACTTACAGGATTTTTTAAATTTAAATATATTTTTAGTATAATAAACTGCTATTAAATAACCTAGCCTGTTAATAATGGCAATGTTTAGGTATTATTTTGCTATAAATTTTCTAAATTTATATTTGAGGTATTTTTGCCCGATATTTGCTGGCAGTTGTATAAATTTCTAATACAAATTTTGCTAAATTGAGGTATTTTTTTGTTAATTATTTTTTATTATTCTGTCAATCTTTTCAGTTTACTAAATGAGGTAGTAGTAATGTTTTATTAAATATTTTTTTTTTTTTTTTAATAACTTTTGCAGTTTATTTAAAGATACCTTCAATTTTCATTTATAATTTGCTTTAGTAAATGGAAGTACTTAATACTCTTTTCTCATCAATTAATACCTGTTAAACAATTCCTAAACACTTAAAAAAAAAAAAAAATAAAAATTTCATCACATTCAAATACAATATTTTTTAAAAATTGGAGTGAAATTCTGATTAAAAATCGTAATTTTAATTAGTTTTGAGTTTTGTAGAGGTTTTTTTTTTATTGAGTTTTCTGATTTAAAATCAAATTCTTGAGTTGAAAAACATCACGTTTTTTTTTTTTTTATATATTTTTCAAATCTTATATACTAAACACATATCCAGTCTTGTTTTCTTAAAAAATCACTCTTTTTGCTTTTCTCAGTAATTACATCGACATCAACTTTCATCACATTATTGTTGCGGTTTTATTAGTTTATTTGGTTTTCAACCAGTCATTTTATATGGAGAATATTTTATATAAATTCTCTGTTTAATTTTAAACTAAAAATTGTTTAATATTTTAAAAATACACACATTTACTTATAAAAATTAGAATATAATTAATTAAAATAATTTGCATTAAGATTGTTCGACAATTCTTTATTTAAAAAAAAAAAATATTAAAATTTTGAAAAATCTTTATAATTTTTTTTTTTCATAATTAAAAAATAAAAATGTTTGCGATTTTTGTAGCTTATAGATAAAATTATTATTGCTTACTTAACACTTTCTGGATTTTTTTTTACTTTATATATAAAATATATTTAAAAATGATTAAACTTATTTACTAAATATGAATGAATATAAAAAAATGTTTAATTTTATTATTTATTTGTTTTTTTATTATTAATTTTTTCTTAATTTCAACCGATTTCTTTGGTCCTCTTTACCAGCATTACTTGTGGTTGTTTTTGGGGGGTTTTTTTCCAACGATTTTGTTGAATTTTTCAAAATCTTTAACTTTTAGTTTTATAAAGACCATACTATCGGTTTTATATTTTTTTTTTTTTTTTATTTTTTATTAACATTAAATTCGTTTCTTTTAAAACCTGAAGACCAATATTTTGTTTTAAAAATATTTATTGGTTTTTCTTTACTTTTTTTAACAAATTTTTTTTATTTTTAAACAAAAGCAGCCCATTTTATTTTTAAGCTTTTTGTGTTTTTTAATTTTATTTTAACTTATATACAATTTATATTTTGTTTAATATATTAAAATTAAGATAAAAAAAATTAAATTTAAAATAAATAAATTTCAAAAATTAAAAGAAAACAAATCAGGTCATAGGATTTAGTATTTCATAAAATTTAACAAAATTTTTTTTTATATATTGATTTATATTTGTACTTGTTGTTAAAACAAAATATAGCTAAAAAGGCTAAAAAAACAATAAAAATAGTCAATCGAAAGTGTTTTGAAATTCAGACTTAAATGATTCGTATTTTTTAAGTTGGTTTGAGTATAAAATTAACTATATTACTCCTTAGTAGGGTTCGGAAGTATAATTGATTCTTTTTTTTTTGTTAATTTTTGTCTTCGGGATAAAAAAAATTTAAAAAATATGCAGCAAAAAATGCCAAAATATGCACTGAAAAATATGCGTTTATCTCAAAATATGAAATCGATGTCATATTGTGTCAATATCGATGCCATATTGTTGCAAATTTGTTGACTCGCAAAGATATTTAGTTATTCTATTTTCCAGCTAATATGTATTTTTATGCATATTTTGCTATAAATGCATATTTTGATATAAATGTATATTTTTAGATAAATTTATATTTTTAGATACAAGCATATTTCAGTGGATATTTTGGCGTTTTTTTTTTTGCATATTTTGTTATAAATACATATTTTTGCATGTTTTTGCATTGAAATACATATTTTTACATAACATTTTTTGATTTTTACTAAATATGTCGTTTTTGTACAATTTACATATTTTACAAAAAATTATTTTTTAAAAATTATAAATATTTTTTAGTTTTTCTTACCCGAAGTTTACAAAACAAAAAATCCATATAAAATGCATATTTAAAAAAAAATTAAGATCACGTTTATAAATGTTTGAACTTCCAAACCCACCTACGTACAAAAATGCTGCTATATTCGGTTACTTTTGAATGCTTGATACTACTCAATATAATTTAATTTGGATACTCGGTACTACTCAGTACTTGTAATGTTTGTTTTTTTTTTTTTTAATTTGAGTAATTTTTAATTATTTTTGAAAACTAAATTTTAAACTCCTTCATCAAATTTTTAAAATTTTGTGTGTTAATTTTACTTGTACTCATAATCATTTCGATTTTTTCCGAGTCGCATTTTTGTGTCTTTTATCTGTCCGAAAAACAAGTTTGATAACATCGAGAAGTTATCAAGAATAAAGCAAAAATTTCGGATTCTCGATACATCTGACACCATATACTCTACACAGAGAGAATTCGCTGCATGATATTAATGAATTTTTGCATAGAAGCAATGATGTCCATTGAATTCATGCAAAATTTCATAAAAGTTTATAAAAAATTAGCGTATTATTTTTTAAAATTTTCATTCCCACAGTTAAGAAGTTTCATTAAAAAACTTGTTTCATAACAATTATGAAGCTTTTCATTAGTTTACTGATTTACTGAACAATTTTGTTTTGGGTATATGCAAAAAATATTAGAATTGATCCGTTGCCATCCGAAATTTTCGAAAAAGTTGAATTTTTTATTTGGATATAGAACTTCTTTACAACAAATTTCTTTTTTTCTCGTTTATGTTGTGATAAAAACGGATATTTCCATCGGACATGAATTCGATCAAAAGTGAAATTCATCACGTACCAGAATGAAAAATCGAATCGAACTTTAGTGATTTTCCGATGAAAAGCTCAAGTTGAAGATAAATTCCGATTTGTGTGAAATTATTCTTAAATAGTTTTTAGATCTATACACAATAGGGCAAGGAATTTATTGTCAATACATGCACTCACAATATTTTATCGTTAAAATCAAAGGAATATGTACTTTAAAACATCTAAACAGATTGTTAACAACCGGTCTACTCACTTTTCTTTGAAATCAAATGTATTTTTAATTTTTTCTTTTTTTTTTTTTTAACTATTAAAAAGTTAACTCAAAATCCGTCAAAATAAAAGATTTTATTTAATTTTTAATATCAAAAATACACTAACAAATTTTAAAAAACTCCCAAATCCTTAAAAATTAAGGATTATATTTTATTTTAACTATCAAAAATAAACACCGAAATTATTAAAAACAACAGTTTTTCTTTTTTTTTTTACTATCATTAACTTTTTGGTTCACATAAAGAATTTTTTGTAAAAAGAAAATTTTAAATAAAAAAAATAACTGGTACAGGAAAAACAGTATTTATGTGTAGTTTTTTTTTTTTTAATAAATCGTAAAATAAGTTTAGTCTTTGTAGTTTAAATGTATATTCTTTAAAAAACAAAGTTTATTGATTACTTTGTAAATAAACTAAAATCAGTTACTGTTAAAATATTGTGAGTGTGTGTTTTTTAGAAAGTCGATAACTGATACACACAGAGCAAAATTTAGTCATTTGCCAACTGAAATTCGGTTACTAAGACTCAAATTCTGTGATTACTACTGAAATCGGTTGGTACAACTGAATATTGGTTTTCACAACGAAATTCGGATAATACAACTAAATTTTAGTTGCAACAACCGAAATACTTAGAAATCAAATTTCAATATGTTTGTATCAACCGAATTTATTGGTTGTTAACACCAATTCGGTTGGCACTTTATTTCTCTGTGCGTATTTATGCAAATCATCAAATTTACGACCAAATGGCATCGATTTTTAGTTGTATATTTTTGCATATTTTATATAAAATCTTGTTTTTTTTAACCATTTTTTTTCGGCTTTTGGTGCATTTTTGTGTATATTTTATTTTATTCATTCGTAGTTTTTTTTTTATTTGTTAAGATTTTAGCAAAATCATTTTTACATTGTAAAAATCTTGATGGCTCGAAGAAATGCGTTACATTCTGTTCCTAGTGGAAAAATAACGTTCTTATCCACATTTTTGTATTCTACATATTTAAATGTGTGTGATTTTTGCAAAAAATGCTGTTTAATGTAGATATTTTTTATGTCTTTAGAGCATTTTATCATGAAATTCCTTGCCCTAGTTATACTTTTTTTGCACACTTTTTAACTATCACAGCGTGATGGGCAGTACTATATTAATAATAAAAATTCCTCATGAAGTGCAATTTCTAAAAATGCATTGTTCAAGTTTTTACCATTAAGGTGGAATTAGTTGGCCAAAATTATTGCGTTTAAAACATTTTACATAATGTGTTTTTCTCGCGAAATAACGAAAAAAAGTTTTTTAATCAAATTTTTAATGCAATCAAACAAAAAACTTGTTTCGACCTTTAAAAATAATTTGCATGATCTTGATAACCGCCAAAAAATATCATATGGACTTTGCGGCCAGGATAAGTCAGTCAAATATGAAATTTGCACAAAAACCCTAATAATTCACAACCTGTCCGCGCAAAAGCTCTACACTGATAATAATCCATGCATAAAAATACCAATAAATGTCAAAATAACAAAAAATTTCGTAAAATAAACCAATATTTGTTCATTTTACGAAAGTTTTTGTAGTTTTGACATTATTTTCGTATTTTTAGCATAGATTATTATGAGTGTAGGATTTTTTTTTCCTAAAAAGCTCTAGGATTTTAGGGTTTTCTATAAATAGCATTTCCTACGAATTTCTGTCTTTCATGCTAGTATGGTGTGAGTTCTCTAATAATCGAGAGAACTGTGAGTAGCGTAGATTCTCAATAAAGTATACTCTCTTTGCTTCGTTTCAGCCTAATGTACATTTGTTTTTGGATCAATGCGTATACTTATTATTATTATCTCAAACTTGAGGTACCTTCTCTCTATTTCTTTTAATTTTTTTTAATTTTCACTTGTTACTTTGAACTTTAAAACACTTTCTTAAGAAACTTATAAAAGGAACGTTTAAATAATTTTCTACTTCAAAAATAAAAACATAAATTTTCAACTAATAAGGTTTTTTCTCGATTATACAGGTAACTTTGGTTAAGCAGAACAAAATATAAAAATTTAACAAGGTTAAACAAAGATTTGTACATTATTTTACAAAAAAAAAACAAAAAACTAATATAATGAAATTTTAATAGAAAAAAGAACAAAAATAAAATCATAACTATTATAGACAGTGAATGTGTAAAAAGATACTTGGAGGATGGAAAAATTAATGCCATTAAAAAGAAAATTAAGGAACTCTTTTTGATTTAAAAAAATTCTGCAAAATGACAATAAAATGATGTTACCCCCCGTTGCCACATGTAAGTAAACCGTCGCAAGTTGAGAATACGTATTATCATCGAAAAAATGTGCAATAAACTTTCGAGATGGCAGTTAGTCAAATTATATAAATTCTGTATTGCCAAGTGCTTTAAATTCTAACATATCCAGGGAAAAATTTTGTTGTCATCAAATTAATGCTATAAATCATCAATAAGATCTGTCGGTGTGTCGTATGTTATTTGTTTTTATAAATTTACACATAATAAGTCATAATTATTATTCCCTCTTACTAAGATTCTCTAAATACCAGTAAATTGTTAGAAAATTTATTACTAGGCAACACTGTTTTTTTCATTTTAACGTCTAACTTATCGCAAGTGTCAAACATTCACTACCTTCAAAATTTCGTAGTAAGTCAAGACGCAAGTGACAAAATTGTAAAATTTACTGCCTTCAAAATTTCGTCGTAAGTCGAGACTCAAGTGCCAAAAATTCAGTGCCTTAAAAATTTCGAGACGCAAGTGACAAAAGTGTATTGTATAAGTACTTGTACTTGCATGTGGCAACGGGGGGTTAAATCGAAAAAGTTCCTAATAGGAAAAATCTTTTCAAGTTTTCGTTAAACTACAGCAATTTTTCTTATTAATGACTAAATCCTTAAAATCCTGTTGGTTTGTTGTTTTTTTTTTAATTATAAATTAACTATTTCTGTTTTAATTAAGTCAACTTTTGTAATTTTTATTCATTAATTTGTATTTTATTTTTGATATTGAAACTACTGCGATTTATATGTTCCTACTAATTCAAACTGTATTCCATAATTGTCCTTTTCATTTTATACTACAAACAAATCAAAAATTATATATATTTTAACTAATTACTAATGACTACTCGCGGTACTTTGCATTGAATAATATTTAAGTGATTAAATAAACTAAACTGCTGTGTGAGTGCTTCAACTATTATGGCTGCAAACTACATAAATTTATAAATTAACATTGTTAAAAATAAAGATTTTTACATAATCTCTTTTATTTTATGTATTTTATTTTTTGTTAAAATTTCATAAATTAATCGGAAGTTTATTCGTCCCATTTTATAAAAATTTATATTCGGATTTTACATATAAATCTCTTCTAAATTGGGTGGTATTTTTTAAGGTTATTTTTAAGTTGTAGGGGATAAAGGATAAATATTAAATTTAAAACGAAATTACTGAATGTAAAAAATTATGAAAAATACAAAAAATTAAGTGTTTTTAAACAGAAATAAACATAAATTAATACTACTAATCTTTTAGAAAAAATATTTCAACTTTATAATTTCAATTTCTATATAATTAAGAATTCGTTTTATTTGAAATAACATAATTTCAGATCATCTGATGTTTAACAAATTTGAAAAAGTTTTTAAGATATAATTTCTTTTCAATACCAGAATAATTTGATTCTGAGTTCATAACTTGTTCCATCAACATCAAGTATTTGCGAAAAAAAAATATCAATATTAGTTCTGAAATTTCACTCAATTTCACTCATAAAAGGCGTGGCAATGGGCCAAACAAAGTTTACTTAAAAAATGATTATTTCATAAACAATTCATATTTAATGCAATCATTTTTCTTTTTTGTAAGCAGAATTACTAGAGAACTGGTTTTCGTATTTTATACATTCTATTCTCTCTTGTGATCTGGAGATCTCATAAATTTTTTAAACTAAAACGTAAATTTTACAGCTCACAATAATTTTAGCAAGTACTTCGTTAAGTATTTTGGGCAAATCGGAAAAGTCATGTCCTGTGTTTCCTTACTTTTAGAAAAACACATAAAATTGAAATTTGGTGCTTTTTAATCCCCATAAATGTATAAAATTCGAAATAATATTCAAAAACATATTTTTTCAGTCAAAATGCTAAATTTTAACTTATAAAGCAGTCTTATGATTTTTAAAAAATTCTGTAAAGAAAAAAAAACTGCTTTCGTTTTACTTTCTACAGGAAAGTAAATCGAAAATAAAAATGGATAGGTGAAAGTGAAATCTCCAAAAAGTCATATTGAATTCACTTTCATGGCACTAAATTAGATCAAAATTGATCTCAAAATGGAGGGATCCAATAATATCTTATATGAGATCCTGATAAAGTACCCTACAGGAAATGGATGACCGAAACTAACACATGCAAATCTTGCATCTTCCTCTAACTTATGAATTTATAAATTAGAGGGAGATGCAAAATCACACGTACACAATGTTTCCATCACTTTTTTCACATTGCCCTTAAGAAAATGATAGAAACTTTGTTCTACGCATTGACCGGTCATATGACCGTCACTGTTCTTGCTGGGTAGGGTATCAGATAAAATATTAAAAAATTTAAATAAAAACTATAGAAAATATAGAAAATATAAACAAAAAAAAAATTAAAAAAAATTTATAGAAATGAAAATAAAAATCATACAAACCTTTAACTAATAAAAATCATAAAAATAAAAACAAAAAATTTTAATTAAATTAAAAAATAATATTTTATTAAATCTTTTTTTCTTTTTTTTTTGAATAGTCAACAAAATTTTATTATTTAAAATTAATATAAGTTTATATATAAAATTATAAAGTTGTGGTTTTGTATATTCAAATCTGCTGTTTTTATAATTATTTATTTTTTTTGTTTAATTATGAATTATAAAAATCATAATTACATTTGTTTTTTATTTGTATAAGAATATTTAAGATTAATAATAAAAAATCAAACTAAAATATTTAACTAATTTATGATAAAATAATATAGAAAAACATATATAATTTTTTTGTTTTTGAAGGAAAAAAAAAATTAAAAATTTGGGTACACTGGGAAGTTTTCTTTTTGGGGGCAGGGAAAGAAGAATATCAGATGTATATAAAAAAAAAATAAAATAATAAAAGGTACATAAGCGAATATTACACATAAAATGAGGATAAAGAAATGAAATAAAAAAAAAAAAATATTTAAACTAATTAAAAAAGAAATTAAGAATAATTTTATGTTTCAGGGTGTTTGCAATTAAGAAAAAATATTTTATAAAAGAAAAACAAAATATTGCTATAGTAAATTATTATTATTATGTATTAATTTAAGGTAGTACAAAACAAAATTAACTAGTTGAAATATTTTTATTTTTAGAAAAAATATTGCTCTTAGATGAAAATTGTCTAAATAGAAAAAAAAAAAAACATAAACTTTGGTTAATACCTGAATGGAAACACAAAAAAATAAAAGATTATTATAAAAAAAAGGATTTTTTTTATTAGCTTTTTTTAAATAATTTGTACATTTTTTAACATCAGATGATCTGAAATTGTATGATTTAAAATTCAAAAAAGCTTTTTTTTTTTTTTTTAAAGAAATCTTAAAAACAAAATGTTTTAAAAATTATACAAATTAAAAAAAAAATGTAAGAGCAAATATTTTTCTAAAAAATTTATTTTAAAAAAAAAAACAAGTCTTTCATAAAAAAAAAAAAAATGAATTGTAAAAACTTGATAAATATCAAAAATACATTGATATTCGTCAAATTATTTTTAAGCCGTTACTGGCGTATGCAATTTTTATGTTAAATTTAAACAATTTTTGTCAAATTTCCAAATTTTCTTTCTAAAGTAAATACTTGTTTTTTTTTTTTGTTTCGCTAAAAGTTAAGTGTAGTATTTTTTTTTTTAAGTGTGTTTAAGAAAAAAATTATAGTTATTAAAAAATAGTTTAATATTAAAAACATAAACTAACAAATTACTAAAAAAAAAACACATTTAAATTATATAATTAATTGTTTATATGGTAACATTTAAAGATTATTATTTATATTATTAAAAAAAACATGTTTTTATTATTAAAAATTATATATATTTCTTTTTTTTTTTTTGCTAAGGAGGTAATATTTTTTCTCTACCACAATTTTTTTCAAGTATTCCAAAAAAGTTGTGGTATTCCGTATTCCGTTTTTTTTTTTTTTTTTTTAATTTATTGCCTTTGTGTGATTTTATTTAAGGATGTTTATTATATTTGTTATATGTGTTAATTATATAAAAAAAATAATAAAAAATTAAATAAAGGTCAAGGTGGGTATTTCAAATTTATTTTAATATTAAAAAAAAGAAATATTATGCATGTTTTCTTTACTAAGTTAACTATTCATTTATAATCACTGCCATATATAAAACGGTTTTGAAAAAATGATTTAATTAATTAAACAAAGAAAATATTTTATTAAAAAAAAATTAATTATGTAAACAAATTATAATATATGTTTGAAAAGGGGGGGGGCTGCTGTTTAATGAAAATTTTCTATTTTGTGGGTTTGATCTTAATTTTAATGCTTATAATAATATACTAAAATCTATGGTGAAAATGAATTTAAAAGGTATAGAAATTTAAAATATCTGTGAAATTTGATTAATGACTACAAAAAATTATTTAATTTTTTTTTATAAATATTTTAAAATTCTCTTATTAACATATGAATTTAATATAATGGCGCCCAACCTGAGGCCAACATAAAAATTTCACTTGGATTAAATTGAAAATTAACATATTTATTATAAAATTTTATAAAAATTTATAACATTAATGTCAAAAAAAAACTCACATTTACTTTATTTTTGCTTCGTTTTGCCAATTTTTTTTTTTTATATAAAAAATTAATTAAAAAATAAGTAAAAAAAATTTGTTTAAAGCTTAAATTAATTTTTGTTAGTAGTTAATTGAAAAACTAATAAAACTTATATATAATTTGTATTTTTCTTTATAAATGCCAAAATTTTTGTGTTGTAGTTAAAAGAAAAAAAATATCCAAACTTTTTTCAAAATTTGAAAATTAATTTTACTTCCGTTAGTTTTTTTTTTATATGTAATTATCACGCAGTGTTTTCCTACTGAATTTTTCATTATTATTATGAATTAATAATTAGTTTTTATTTAAAAAAAAGAACATATACTTATTTATATTTTTTTAATTAGTATTAATTACTAGTTTAAATTTAGATTTTTTTTTATTATTATTTGGTATTTAAAATGGCTTAAACTTTTTTCAATTAATTTAGAAAAAAGTATTATTTGCCATAAATGCTAAATTAGCAAAAATATTTAAATAAAATTTAAGAAAACAAGATCTTTTTTTAAAACACAAACTTAAAATAAACTGAAATTTCTAAAGAAAATCTCCGTGTAATTCATAAATTTCTTGAGTTTTATTAATCCTTAATTTGTTTAAATTTTTAATATGAGCCTGAAACGGGAAGAATTATTTAAGTTTTATTAAAAGAATTTAAAATTAAAAAAAAAACTTTTTTCGTTTTTAAAAACTGTTAAAACCCCAAATATTAAAATAATACTGAAAACAAGTTTTGAATTTTTATTTCCAAAACTAACAAAGTATAACAATTCTTTGACGTGAGGCTAAAAGGTATTAAGTCAAAATATGCATTTCGTTTGGTATCAATACTTACTATCAAAAAGTCTAGCACAACTGCTTACCATCGTAATCAATTGCACAAAAATGTATATTTTGTTTGGTATTAATGAAAACCTCCAGTTTCTGACCTAAGACCTTTTTGCCTAACTTCAACGAATTGTTTTACAATTTTGTCATATTATAATACCAATACACAAAGAGTTTATTTAAACTTTTTCTATTAAAAGGGGTTTTTTTTTGTGCAAATAAAAATTTTCACTTGAAAATAGGTTACAATTTTGACATTGCTACATTTGGGTAAGTTTAAGCTGAGGAATTTTCTCAAAATCAATTTACTTCTTGAAGAAAACTGCATTTTAATAAAAAGATTTTTCAAAAAAAAATTCTGTCATATTTCTATCCATTGTGAATATAGAAAGCTCTTTCTAAAACTTTTTCTATAAAAAGCTTTTTTTTGGAAGTCAAAAATTTCACTTTTAGCATTGTTACTTTGTCATTGTCACATTTGGATTTAGATATTTCTAAATTTTTTAAACTTCTTAAAGAAAACTGAATTTTGATGCAAAGACTTTTGCCGGAAAAGGCTCATATTATGTTCGTTGCACCAACACGCTTTCACAATTTTTTTTTTGTTTGTATTTTAATTTGAAATTTTTCACAAACATGCTGTTCTTTTGAAGAAAAAAAAAACCGAAAAATTATAAGAAAATCTGTTCAAACTAAAGAAAACGTAAAAGAAAATTCTGAATATTAAAAAAAAATAAAATTTTAACTATGTATTACTATAACTTCTGTAACTGTTAATCACAAAATATAGATGGACATTCAGAATATATCAATGGAAATTTAGAATTTACATTTTAAAATCGAATAATCCATACAAAATTCGGAAAATATAATTGAGATTCAGAAGATATTGATTAAAGTTCAGAAAACATTAAATAAAATATAGAAAACATCAATTAAACACATTCATTGAGTTAAAGATAATATCAGTTGTTTTTCAAAAAATATAATTGTAATTCAGAAAACATCAATTAAAGTTCATTAGTTATTGTGTTCTGAATTTTAAATGAAATTTTAATTGACATTTTTAAATTATTAACATTAAATTATGTTATCTAAATTACAAATGTAAAATCTAAATTTTCATCTGAACAACAATTGAAAATTCTAAATTTTAATTGATATCTTCTGAATTTCAAATTAAGACTCTGAACTTCAAGTTATATTTTCTGCACTCATAACAATTAGAAATTTTTGTCACAACAACGAAAACTTTCGTAAAAAGAACAAATTTTAGTTTATTCTAAGAAAGTTTTTGTTATTTTGACATTTTTTCGTATGTTAATGAACGGATTGTTATAAGTGTGAGTTATAGTTCTAAAAAGTTGTACAGTTTTACAAAATAATGTTGTATGGTTAGTAAAACAATCAATAAAATCGGATTGGAATTTTATAAATTCTGTCACATTTAAGCTGTTCTTATAAAAAAAAATGAGAAAAAACTAAATTTTTGAAATCTGTAATAATTTGACAAAAATAATGTTGTGGACTGCAAAATTAAAATCTATAACATTTGTTTAGTTTAAAAATGAAAACTGAAGTTCCCGAATATTTCAGATTTTGTAAATCTAGACAAAGTATTTTGTGAAGTTATTTGAAAATAAAAATTATAATTTTTAAAGCTGCAGTTTTAAAAGCCTGTCACAGTTGGGATGTTCGTTAGAATAACAAAAATCATACAACATTTTTGTGCGGGAAATCTACAAAAAAATATTTGTCAAAGTAACAGACATATTTTTAAAATTCGTTTTTTACGGAGTGATTTTACAGTTATGACCTTTTTTTGGTTTAACAACTAACGCAACAAAAATGAATGAACTGAGTATTTAATTTGGAAAAACTGACATCGTAGCAAATAACTTACTAACAAAATTTGTCAAAATACAAAAATTTGATTTCCGCCAATTTTGACAAATTTGTTGCTAAGTTAATTGCAAAATTAAAATTAAATTAAACAAAAACCAATAAATATATACTTTTTAAATCTAACACTTTTAAAATCTAACGTTTCCAAAATAACTTCCAAAAAAAAAAAAAAAATTGCAAAAAATAACTTAAAATTTCAGTTTTTGAAAATTTTGAAAAAAAAATTTTAATAGGTTAATTTCAAAATAAAAATACATAAATTTAGAGCTCAATTTTGAAACTTCTGTCACAATTTGTCTGTTCTTTTGTAAAGGAAAAATAAAAAAAAACTGTGCCACACAAATATTTGTTAAAATAACAGAAATTTTGTAAAAACTGTGTGATTTTACAGCTACAGGCCTGTTTCGGTTTAACAAATAAGTTTATAGATGGTTAACGCAACACAAATTAATGAACTTAGAATGTAATTTTGAAAATTGTATCACAAGTATTCTATTTGAAAAAAAAAACTACATATTAGCAAATAACTTACTAACAAAATTAGTCAAAACGTGAAAATTAAATTTTTGTAAATTTTTACAAATTACATAGTTAAGTTAATTTAAAATACAAATTAATACATTTTAAATGAATTTTAAAAATTCTGTCACAGTTAGGCTGCTCTTTAAAAAAAAAAAAATCATAAAAAAACTACAAAAAATATTTGTGAAAATAATAAAAATTTAGTAAAAATTTGGTTTTTTATAGACTGATTTTAAAACAACATTCTGTTTCGGTTTAACAAATAAGTTTATATAAAAATGAATGAACTGAGGAGTTAATTTTGAAAAATTATATCACAAGTATAATGTTTAAAAAGCAAATCTGAAATGGTAGCAAATAACTTACTAACAAAATTAGTCAAAACATAAAAATTAAATTTTAGCAAATTTTGACAAATTGTGTGGTTAAGTTTATTGCAAAATAAATGGGGCTAAATTTAGAGCTGAATTTTAAAAATTCTGTCACAAATAGGCTGTTCTTTTGAACAAATAAAAAAAAAAATCTACAAAAATATTTGTCAAAATACAAAACAAATTGTAAAAAATTATTTACAATATAACAAATAAGTTTAAAGATTTGTGAAATAAAAACAAATAAATTTGAATGTAATTTTTTACAATTTTATCACAATTATATTGATCTTTTGAAAAGACTGAAACCTGTCACAATTTGCTGTTCTTTTGAAAATTAAAAAAAAAAAAAAACTGAAAATCAACATAGAAATGCAACAACAAAATTTGTTAAATAAACAGATAATCAATATTACAAAATTTACAATTTAAGTTAAACAGAGATACGAAAAACAAATTCAGAAGTGTTTCTGTAATATCGAAAGTTTTGTTTAAATTTTGACAAATTTATTGCAAAATAAAAATGAGTAAATTTAGAGCTGAATTTTAAAAATTCTCACACTTTTAGGCTGTTCTTTTGAAAGAAAATAAAAAAAAAAATACAAAAATATTTGTTAATACCTAAAAACCAAATTTTTATCGAATTCTGTAAAATACGTTTTTAAACATTTTTTTTTTACACTTTTTAACAAATTAGTTTATCATAATTTGTAATTTTTTTAAAAATTTTATCACAATTATACTGTACTTTTGAAAAGACTGTCACAATTTACTATTCTTTTGAAAATTAAAGAAAAAAAACTGAAAATTAATATAGAAATTGAACAAAACTTGCTAAATAAACAAATAACCAATATTACGAAATTTATAATATAATTTAAATTGATAAAAAAAAAAAAAAATCTGAAGAAGTTTTTATTTTATAGCGAAAATTTTATATAAATTATATTAAACTTAAAAAAAAAAATGTTAAAAAAAAGTAATGAAATCACCGTTCTATAAAAGAGATATAAACATTTTTAAATTATTTTTTTTTTATTCAGAATCATTTATCCCAGAAGCTGTGTTCAATAACTGTGTGAGCAGTAATTGTATCATATTTATCACAGGACGAGCCAGAGGTTAACGTTTGGTAAATTTCACAATATGCCCTAAATATGGTAGAGTTGCATACACCAACAGAAAACACTAACAAATTACAAATAAATTTCTTTGAAAATTCATGAAAATTAAATCAAGAAAGTACACTGAGAGAATCATCTGCATGATATCAATAATTTTTTGCGTTTGATCAATGAATTGTCACTGGAAATCGTCAATTGAAACTTTTCATAAAGTTAATAAGTTTTTCATAAAATTGAATGAAAATTTCATATTATTTAATGAAAATATCATACGCCTAATGGAAAAGTTTGATTGAAACTATTAAGTTTTCTTAAGAAGTTTAAGAAACTTTTCAGTCGCATTGTAAAGAAAACTTCATAAGTTTAGTAAAAAAAAAATCATTAAAACTCGTACAAGGAATTCTCTCTGTGTAGTTAATAATTGAAATCTTCACTGAGAGTTATCTGCATGGTATATTAAAGAATTTTTGCATTAACTCAATGAAACTGCACTGGAATTCGTCCATTGAAACTTGTCATTAAGTTAACACAAATTTTCATAAAATTGTATGAAAAAAATCACTCTATGTAAGAAAAACTTTCTTGCACTCAATGAAAAAGATTCACTAATTAACTGGTTTCATAAAAAATATGAAGTTTTTTATTAGTTTTAAGAAAAATATCGTTTATTTCTTATTTTGAAGAAAATTTTCATTGATTTACAGAAAATTTTCATTATTTTTCGTCCAATAGGATTCTCTCTGTGTGACCCTTTTTTTTATTAATCTTAAAAGGAAGTATCTGCGTTTAAGACTTTATAAAATTCAAAATATTCTGAATAATTTGTAATGAAAATGTAGGTGAGTCTTCTCGAAAAATCTATTTGATCTGTGTAATTAAAAATAAATGTAAAAAATTAATAAGACGATAAAAATAAATCAAAAAATCAAAATTTAAGAATAAGACGGGTACTTATAAACTACATTTAATTTAGAATAGAGATCACATTTTTTGAGTTGTTCCTTTTTTTTTTTTTTTTTGTTTAAAGTTATTACTAAAATTTTAATTATTATTAGGAAAACTATTTATATAAAATAAGGAATTTTGAAAATTTTGAAAGGAAAACTTAAATCTAAAGCCTAAACATATTTACACGCTAAACTACTAACTAAAACTACAAGCTAAATTACGAAAGAATGGTTATAGATATGGATCACGCTGCGCCAAAGTTAATATTAGATTTTTAAAGGAATTTCTTTTTCAAATGTTGATATAAAAAAAAAACTCCTGTCTCACAGTAGTTTGGGGGCCAAGGGTTAATAAAAAAAACGGAGAAATTTATAAATTACTGAAGAAAAGGAGAAATAATAATTTAAATTATTCATAAAGAACTAAAATATTAAAAAAAATACTAAAATTTGTTTAAAAAAAAAATAAAATTTTAAATAAAATCAATTAAAAATGGTTCATTCGAAATTATTAATATGGGGAAAAAGTTTACAAAATAATTCAAATTTTCGGCATACTGGGTACATTTGAAACTTTTCACTGATCTAACACAAGTGTTCATACAATTTTATGAAACATAATTTTATTTATTAAAATTTTCATCCACTCAATGAAAAAGTTTCATAAAAAACACCAGTTTTATAAATAGTATGAAACTTTTTCATTGATTTTAAGCATGGTTGGCAAACACTACCTTATCATTATAATTGCAGTTGCCTACCACGACCACTCAATACGGATATGAAAATTCTGAAACCATGATTTAAATAGTGGCATGTGTAATCTACAATGGCAGGGTTTTTTGAATATCTACAAAATACCGTTATAAATCTGCGTTTCGGTATTTTAGCGTTATTTTAATTTTCATTTCGGCCTTTATGTAACTGTGGTAGCCAAATATCGTTATTATGAAAAGGTATTGAATGCCAATCCTGATTTAAAGAAATAGTTCGCTTACTTTGTGAAAAAGTTTCATTAATTCGCTAAAAATTTTCCTTAAAGTCGAAATACACTTTTTTTTTATTTGTTTTTAATAATTTATTTTTGAGATTTTCGCGGAGATAGTTTTGCTATTTTGACTTTATCTGGACCTAAGAACAACCAATATGTTTACAGATGGTCCCTATATAATGTTAAACAAAAAAGAAACAAATTTTTTAAACATTGACTTTTTTTAATCAGTTTATTTAAGAAAAAATCTCAATCTCAACCGTAAAAATTATAAAGCTTACAAAAATTAATAGTTTTACATTTTAAACGGAGAGTCTACAAAGAAATCAATGCATAATTATAGCAAATACATGAACAAATTCCGAAGATATGGCCAATCGTATCCAATCAAACAAGCAAATATTTTTCTACATACAACATATTTTATTGGACATAATTGTCTATATCTTTGGAATATATCCATGGATTTTGTTAAATTGTATATTAATTTCTGTGTTGCAATATAGACTTTATGATTCCTATAAAATTTAGGTTTTAGGATTTTTGCAATACATATTTTCAAAATGTCAGTTTTGAAACATTTTGATTGATTGTAAATGTACTTGCCCATAGAACTAAAACTACTGAATTGATCAAAAAAAAAAAAACAATGCCCCAAAAGTTTATATCTTATTTGATTTTCATTATATTGATAACAAATAGGTTACCCTTGGGCCAAGATACAGTCAATTTAGTGCAGCCTCCAAACTAAATTTAAAAATTAAAAACAAAAAAAAAACTAAGTCAAAGCCCGGTAAAATGAATGATGTATTGTCAGGCCTATTCGTTATATCGAAATTTTCGTTATATTGCGACAATTTTTTGTACCAAATCGACTGCACATTTTAACATTTCTAAAAATGCAAAATTTATAGAATATTAAAATAAATCTGCAATTGTAGGTACACTCCTAAATGAAAAGGCTCTCCAACAAAGACTTATTGACGATTTGTTCAACTTTTTTTAATTGTTACTTATTCTGTACCAACTGTTCGTTATATCGAGTATAATTTTTCAGAAAAATTCTCGTTTTCGTTATACCGATTATTTGTTATACCGAGCTTTGTATGTAATGAAAAAAATTTTGTAAACCGATTTTTAAGTTTAAGAGGCTATAAATACATAAAAAAAAACATATCAGGATTCAGTGCATAAAATGTAATTATAGCGCAATTTTTGATTTTAATATTTAAGATTAAAAATTAACACAGTCTAACATATGCATAATAATTATGAAAGCTTAATAACAGGTTTATCAAACAGTTTTCGCATTAAAATCCGTTTAACAAAACCCCTATTAAGCTCAAACTATTTTTATGCATATTGGCGAAACATCTTTTAACATAAATTAGACTCCTAATCTTATTAAGGTCCAACGTTGGGCGCCAAATAAAACAACACATCTTAGAATTCAAAAATTATGACACTACATACATTTTAATTTTTATAAGTAAATAAAAAAAAATGAATAACTTAAGAACTCACAAAAATACATTAAGGGGTAATTTTGTAGTACGATTTATAAGTACAATTTTTTTTGTTTGAAAATTGCTTACTTACATACGTAAAATTTAGTACAACTCCGTACTTAAATCTGACTACACTCACAATAATCCAAGCATAAAAATACGAAACTTTAAAACTTTTGTAAAATGAACAAAAACTTTTGCAAATTAACAAAAACTTTTGTAAAATGAACAAAAACTTTTGTAAAATGAACAAAAACTTTTGCAAAATGAACAAAAACTTTTGTAAAATGAACAAAATTTCGTTTATTTTACGAATTAGTTTATTTTAAAATTTGTTGTATTATTATGCCTATATTTTTATCAGTGTATAAGAGTTTATTACTTAACAAAAAAAATATTTTAATAATATTCATAAATAAGTGTGTTTCTGTTAAATATAAAATCATGTAATTAAAATAAGATCTTGTTTTCTTAAATAATTTTTTTTTTTTTTAATTTAAGAAATTTTGTATAAAATACATCTAATATTTAATGTTATATTAATTTTTAATATTTTTTTTGTAGTTTATTTCGAAAAAAATCTAATTATATTAATTACCATTTTTTTAGGTAAAGATGTGAGAAAAAATTAAAAAAAAAAAACTTAATAATAAAATTTTCTTTTTAAGATTTTCTGTATTATAAATTATATTAATAATATTAAGAATTGTTTTTGTTATTTTTACAAATTTTGCAATTAAATGTTTATTGAAAAAACACAGCATTTTTTGTAAACAAATATTATTATTATTTATTAAAATGTTTTTTTTTTTTTTTAAATGTGATGTTTTTTAAGGTTTTTGTGTTTTTTTTTTTGGTGGTTTAAATATTTAAAAAATTGAAATAAAATAAACAACATAAAAAAACTCTTGATTAAAAAAAAATTTATTTAAAACTGAAAAATATAACAAAATTCAACAAAAATAATAATTTTTTTATAAATTAAAAAAAAAAAAAAAAAATTTTTTTAAAAACTGAAGTTAGAAAACTATACTTTAGCTAAATAAAATTAAATATTTTTACCCAAAAAAAAAAAATTAACAAAATTTATAAATTCATAAATTTAAATAATTTGTATTCAATATCGGCCATTCCATGATAGATCGGACAAAATCTGACCGGAGGTTATTTTAATATGTTTATGTTTTGTACACGTGTTGTCACTACCGTTTCCAGATTCTTAAATAAAAAATTTAGCCAATTTTTGATTTTTTAAAAACCAAAAACCGCAAGTGTAAACTAGCGTTTTTTTATTGCGGTGTTAAGTTTTTAAAAAATCTATAATTTACTAAATTAAGTATTTTAATGATTTAAAAATATGAAATCTACGATTCTAAGCGAAAAATAACTACTTTGTTTTTTTGCAAAAATGCATTTATAATTAAAATGCATTTTGCTATGTTTCTTCTTTAATTTGTAAGAAATTAAAATTTTTCAAAAATTTGTTTTTTAAACTTTCGACTTTTTTGGGACCAAATAGTTAGCATTATTTTTTGTGATTTATTTCAAAATTAGCTTACTACTTTTTTACATACAATGGTGGTCTCTAAAATAGCCCAACGCAAACATACTTGCCTGTGGTCGTCAAACGGTTACAAGTCAAGATAAACATATATATTTCACCAATGGGGTTTCTTTTTTAAAAGACTTTAAATTGAGAATTGACATTAACAGAAATTATGTGAGCTGGGTTGGCTAATTTGATGGCCACCACTGTATAAATATTTTTTGTTAAATCACAACTACAGCTGCATCTGCAAGCTGTAGTTGTGTATTTTACGATTTGGGATTAAAAAATACCGTTTTCTTTTCTAAAATGCATTTTAGATGCGATTTTTTTTAATGCAACTTGCATTTAAAATGTACTTGTGAAGAATAACCGTTATTTTTCTATTTCCAATCATAAAGTAGATAACTAAAGCTTTCAGATACTTTCTAAATTATGGAAATAGTCAATATACTTCAGAAGATACTGCTCTTCAAAGTTCAGAGCTGTTATGATTTTTTTGATATATTTAACTAAATAATTATAAAAAAAGCTTTAAAATCTTAAAAAAACTTTCCTTTTATATGGAAAAATAAAGTAAGCTATTTTTAAAAAAATCATTCAAATTAGTTAGCATTCTGGTCCAAAAAGTCAAAGTTGTTATTTATTAAAAAAATTATAAAACTTTTTACAAAACGACAAAGTTTCACAAATCGAAGGGAGGAAAAATTAAAATTTTGCATTTGCATTCTAAAAAAAGTGGTTATTTTTTATTACAAATTTTAAAGAAGACAATTTCAGCTTACATATGCTATGTAAATTTTTGAAATAGTACATATATTTAAGGAAATATAGCTCTTTAAAATTCACAACTTTGACAATTTTTTTGATTAAAAAAAAAATGGAAATTAAAACGCTAGTTTTCCCATTTTTAAAAAACTGAAAACTGTATACAGAACAAATTAGTTCCAAAAAAGTTTAAGTTAAACTTTTGTTGGATTTCAAACTCACTTTCAATTAAAAGTTTAATAATATCTATTAAATATTTAATTGGAAATGAATTTGGTACACACAAAACTTCCAGTTTTTATAACCCATAATGACAACAAAGGGAAAAAATGACAAAACTAAAAAAAAATCACCAAAATTAAAAAAATCGCCAAAACTTTAAAAAATCACCAAAGTTAAAAAAAACCTCTAAAATTAACTCTTCTGTCCTGTTTGGGTCAAAATGACCCGATTTTGAAAAACAAAGTACGATTCACTTTTATTATATGAAAAAAATTTATTTGGTTTCCCTCTATGAGAGAATTTGTTTTTTACATACATCCGTTATGTTTGGGTCATTCTGACCCAGTATTATGTTTTCATATGCTTACAGTTTGTTTCGATTTCACATTTTTTTTTTTACCAGAATTGATCAATTTCAGTCTTTTTGTTCAATTTCATGTCATTAATATTGACGTTACAATTTTGTATCTGTAGAAAAATCAAATGTTAAGCGATCGACTTTTTACTACCATATAGCGCTTATAACTTTGATCGGCTATAAGTTTTAAACTATACGAGGTTTAATAAAGTTTGAATATATTTTTTGTTAAGTTTGCTGTGTGTAAAAAATTTTACAATTTGAGATAAAATTATTTTTCGCCATTCCATAAGCGGCTAATTTTGCTGAAGATTAGAGTAAATTTTCCAGTTACTTAATTTAGCGCTAACGAAAATTTCAAAATGACCTTAAAATATATTATTAAAATTTAAAATTTTTGTATGAAAGCGGTTCTTTAAATTAGAAAAGATATATAAAGAAATATACAGTTGAACCTCGATTATCCGGGTTTCACGGGACCGGACTCAGCACGGATAATCGAAAACACGGTTAATAGAAGTTATTTATTTTTCCCGAATTTTAACTATTTGTATGTAGGTGAAAAGAAAAAATAAGCAAATAAATATGTGTGCTGCTCGGATAATAGAGGTGAAGCACGGTTAATAGAGGACAAAAATAATAGCACGGTTAACAGAGGTAAAAAACACGGTTAATAGAGGTATAAATCATACCACCAGCATGCCGGTTAACAGATGTACCCGGTTAATAGAGGCCCGGATAATCAAGGTTCAACTGTAATATTCAATTTCAATTATATTTCTGAGTGTTCTGTACCATTTGTTGGATTAAATTATTTTCTTCAACTTTTTGTGTCTTCTGTGATTTTTTTTTGAAGGCTCCTATTCCTCCTGAGTTGTTTAAAACAAAAAAATAATTTAAAAAAAGTTATAGTAGATTTTAAAAGATTTTAAAATTGGGTCAATGTGACCCACAAACATAACAGATGGGGTATAATTTTAAACAGGACAAAAATGTTAAAGAAATCGTTAATATTAAAAAAAACTAAAAATTAAAAAAAATCACCAAATTTTAAACGATTGTTTTCAATTTTAAGTATTTTTTAATGTTCCCGATTTTTTTAAAATTTTTAGCGGTTCCTTTTTTTTAAAAAAATTTGTCGATGTTTTCAAATCTTCGCGATTTTTTAAAATATCAGCGATTATTTTTAGTTTTTTTTTTTTTTAAATTTGGTAGACTTTTTTGAAGTCTGAGGATTGTTTTTAAATTTTTAAATGTAGTGAATTTTTAATTTTCCCCAATTTTTGCGATTTTTTGACAATGTTTGGCGATTTTTTTGCGAATTTTAATTAAATACCTACTAAAAATTTTTTGAAATTAAAAATACCATTCAATTATATTTTTAATAGATATGATAAGATAAAATAAAACCAATTAAATAGTTACAACTTATTTTAATTGAGACTACAGTTTCCTTAATAGGACCAAATTCAATTAAACATTTAATTGAATTAACAAATGTTTTCATTGAAACTGGTTTTTAGTTTTTTCCTTGAGTACCAGGTATTTTTGAACGTTTTCTCATGGAATGGACGATATGTATTCATATTCACTAAAATAAATTTAAATTTTGGAGGTTAAAACAAAAAAGATTTTTCTATGTTAAAAAAAAAAATGGGAATTGTTAATTAAAAATATATTTACATAAATAGGAATTCATCGGAAAATAATTGCATGCAAGCAGCGGCTCCTAAACCGCTTTGATTATTTTCATTTAAATTATGGGCATTATTACCGAATAAAGGTCTGATTTCAGATTTTAATTGGGCTGTACCCAACTGAGGAGTACGCCATATATCATTATTATCTTGCTGAGAAGATGTATTCGAGCTAATATCTGATATATCAGTTAAATTATGATTATTGGTATTTAAATTAGTCCAGATTTCTGGAAATAAATCTTGTGGTTGTTGATTAGTTTGAGATATTTCCCAAATATTATTCATTTTTGAAAAATTCAACTCATTTTGTTGTTGTTGCTGATGATGATTATGCTGATGAGAGGACCAAGAAGTCGGTGATTGTGTCGAGGTGTTTGTGGTTATTTTAGAGCCAGTATAATAAGTATCCCTGAGCTGGCTGCTACAACCGGTGCTGCTAGTAGATGGTGAAGTTTGTTGTGACCATAATGATTCTTTGCTAGTACTACGATAATTATTTGATCCGTTAGTCATTAAAGTGGGACTCAAGGAAGGTTGAGATCCCGATCCCGAAGAACAGCCACTGGAGCTAGATTCAGAACCCCATAATGAAGATATCATAGCTTCGGTGCAATGATTATTCATATTATCCATTTGAAAGGTATTATTAGCGGATTGATATAAACCGCCAACCATATTTTGGGGTTGGGACCATACTTTAGTATTTAAATTATTGCTACATAATAAATTATTAATACTGTTACTATTGTTGTTGCTGTTGTTGTTAATAGATTCATTATTGTTTAATAAACCTAACTGAGAAGGACCTAATAAATGCTGTTGTTGTTGTTGAGTCTGTGTTGGTATTATTGCCGATGTTGTTACAATATTATTAGAAATTTTCATTGCATTAAATTCATTCATATTAAAATTATTACTATTATTAGTTGTAGTTGTTGTAGAAGAATTATTAGTTCCTAATTTACTTAAATTACATTGTTCACTTAATTTTAATTGTAAATTATTTGTAGATGTAGTGGTAGTTGTAATATTATTTAAACCTACTCCTGATGTGGTTGAATTGTTATTGTAAGATGAAGACCTCGCCGAAGATTGTCTTACCTGTGTTGTTGACTGTTGCTGTTGTTGGGATGATGATGTTGTTGATGATTTTTGATATTGTTGTGCTTGTGGATGTGAACCAATTAATTCAGCATTAATTTCTTGCTGCAATGGTGCCGAATAGTCCACATTGGGATTATATAAAACCACTTTTTTTGTAGATGATGCCGATGGCGACGTAGTGGTTTTTGTACATCCCTTATTAGAGAGGCTCGTTGCAGTTGCCCCAGCAGTTTGTTGTCCATTTGTATTAACTGCTGCTTGTGTTGGCAACTCCAACGAGGCCTCATGTTATGCGATCGCTGTTAGGCTGCGTGGTAAACTTTTGGCGTAGCAGTAAGTCAAGGGTTTGACAAAGTGTGTATCCTGAGTGGCGCAATATGGGCAAGTGACACAATGGGAATAGTCACTGTAGAAATTGAGACGTTGTTGTGGATGTAATAGCAATTTGAAACAGTTATTGCACTGGAAATATTGAAAACAAAACGATAAAATTTAAATTAATATTATGAAAACATATTAACGATATAATAAAAAATAGTTAGGGTATTCACGATTAGGTGTGAAATGTTAAATAGATATTTTTATTATGACCAAGAGATCCCTAAATAGGCCATTAAACCATTTCTCATATCTTCTGGTGCATAAAATATGGTATTAACTTTGGATCTTCTAAACTACTATTCCAATCGGTAATAAGTGTTCACAAGAATTGAAAAGTGAACTTAACCTTTATTCATTATATATAACATTATTTTTATAACCCCTTGTTTTTACACTGGGTGTTGCTACAGGGTAACAAAGTTGGCTATTCTATATAACTTTTACAAATCTGTCTGATTTTAGACTTTTTGTAATTTAGTTTACAAGATATAGGAAAAGCATTCTTTAAGTTCTAAATATTTTTTTTTTATCTTGTAACCTAGATGACAAAAATCTAAACTCAGCTAAAACTGTCCACCTTTGTAAAAGTTATACGCCGATACATACATACGTATCTGAGATGGACAAACAGGTAGAAATTGCGAGTTGTACAAAAAATATAGTACTGGAAAACCAACCCTTTTTTTAATTGTACTAAAAACAATATAAAAACATAGCAAAAACAAATTTTCAACATAAAAAGATGCAGCTCAACATCGACGGTTGCAATTGGTGCATGTTTAAACGGTGTTTATTATTTTGTTGTGTATTGACTTTCTGAATTTGTATCCACGACTTTCTTCTAAAAACCTAAACTGGGATTTTGAGTGTTTCGAAGAAAAATAACAAAAAACGTGAAAAGAGGGGCACTTTAAATTAATAATTTTTTATATTTTTAAACAAAATTAATAAAATTTTAAAGTTAATTTGTATTGTTGAATATATTTACTGCATACGGTTTGAACAATTAACACAAAATTTTAATTATTTATATTGAAAAATACGCATTAAAAAACCTCTGAAACCTGTTTGTATCAGTTACGGGCTTTAAAAAATAGCGTCTGCTGTACTTGAAACGATTTCGGTTTTCATCCTACTATCCTTAGTACGGTATTGCATGATCCTTTATAGGAATTACAGTGACGATTTTTGGAAAAAAAAACGGTAACGGTATTAAAAAAGGTTACGATTTTCAATTTCCAAAAAATTATGTGCTATTTTGGCATTAATATTCGATTAGTAAGTTTAAAATCCTCAGATAGCACTTAAATTTTTGTTCTAAATTTTGACGTCATTAAGAATACACCACAAAAAAAGTTTGTACTTTTCAGTTCTTCAGGTTTGGCCAGCTGGTCGAAAAAAAGCAATAATTTGAATTTCAAAAATCACTTTATGCGTATTTTTCGCGAATGCAGATAAATATAGGAGACAACCCAAAAATAGTATAAGTTCACAACAGTGTAAAGTAACTAATTTTCTTGGTTGTTAAGTTATAGCAATTTCTCTCTAACCTACAAAAATCGCTAAAGTAATTGGTCGGAAATGGGTTAAGGAAGTGAAACGGATAAAATTCAAATTTATTTATATCTAGTTGTAAAGTAGGCGTTACAAATTTTGATACCCATATTGCCGATGTTTTATAGCCAGAGTTGCACCATTCAGAAATTTTTAAAATGTATGAAATGATGCTTTTGAGGTGTCTTAAACCCGAAATAATATCGAAAAAGCCAAACCATCCCATCGGTTATATCGAATGACGAATAAAATACATAGTAGTGGTTGCACTCATATTCATCCCCATAAGTGCTAAAAAGATCAAACAAATCAGAGTGAATCATACTGCACACCTTTCTTGTAAGATTCGATTTTTTAAAGCTTAAGCTTCTTTTAAAAAACCCTCAAAGGAAAAGCTTCATCATATTTATGAAGGATTTCATAAATAAACTTCATTGTTTTTCGTCCAATGAAACTGTGTGTTAGTACTCCACTAGACTAAAAAGGTTTTCCATTTGCGCCATTATCTCTTCCGGCTTTTGAAATATGGGACATTTAAAAAAAATAATTTTGATGAAATTTTATTATTAAATGATTAAGAAGTTATGAAGCATGTTTCATAAAGATTTATGTAACTGTTCTATAAATATGATGAAACTTTTTTCCCTGAGTTTAAATTGCTGTAATTTTTGTAATCTTTAGTCCGATATATCATGAACAATTTTCGTTACTAAATCTGGCTTGAATGAGAGAATTTTTCTCACGATATTAATGAATTTTTGCATCAATCCAATGAAATTTCCACAATCCGATTGATTTTCATTCTATTTATTAAGTCTTATACAAATAATAAACCTTTTATTCGTTCAAAGATTTTTTTGGCTCACTTTGTAAAGAAAAACTTAATTAGTTTAAAGTGGTCAATTAATAAATTTTAAAACAAAAACTCTATAGATTATTTGTTAGGACAATATCCTAATAAAGATACCTCCAACTTGAATAATTTTCATTCTCATCAACAGGAATATTTTCTAAAAAATTGGTTACTAATGATTTCAGAAGGGCTGATTTTTATTCGCATAAGAAAAAAAAAATTGAAGAAAACACTTTGAAAATATTTTTTGATGATTTTTTATTGTCTAGTAATTACTTTCAATTAACTTAAAATTTAGCTCAAACATAACAAAATTTGTTTTGTTGATATTCTAACTTAAATTCTATGTAGCAAAAAAAAAAAAAAAAAACTGCAAATTTTAACAATGTCGTTTTAAACAAATTTTTAGTAGTTTTAGCAACATTTTTTACTAATTTTATTCTATTATTTTTATCGGAAAAACTTTGATTTCCGCTGATTTTAGTACATTAATTTGCAACTTTCAGTTAACTAAAATTTATTTTATTAATATTTAGCAAAAAATAGTTTTTAAAATTTAACAGTGAAATTCAATGAATTGGCATTAGAAATGTATAGCTTCTTTTCAAGTTGCAGCATAAAAAAATACAAATTAAAATTGCCTTTTTTTTCGAAATACAAAATCAAAATATTTACAAAATTTTGCCAACGACAGTAACGGCGATTAATTTAAACTCATTCTTAATACAATTGATTTTGTTAAAGTAACAGGTTTTCATCAATTTTGCGTGAACTCAAAATCGAACGTATGAGGAAAATTTTCTATGGCGAAAAATTGAGAAAAAATTTCCAAATTTTTAATATCGTATAAAAATAATGAATTTTTAAAGGTTTTGCTGGGGTTTCATGTAAAATCTCCTGTTAAAAAAATAACCGGTTTACCAACTCCAAAAAATAAAACACAGTTTCTCGAATACTCGAAAATTCAAAATATTCAAAACCGGCTTGGATTTGAAAATAAAAAAAAAATCGGTTTTCGGTTACGGTTTTTGACAATCTTAATACAGGCAAATTAAATTGATAAGTTTTTTTTATTGAAAATAAAAAAACAAACGCAAGAACTATTATTTATTTAAAACTTACAAGGAAGCACCGCAGGATTTATGTGCTCCGATTGCCATAAAATTTGAATAGGTGATAGAGCTGACAAAATTAAAAGGAATGGGTACATTTTTTTACCCCTAAACGTGAATGTTTAAGGGTTTAAATTTGGTATCAAAAATAACCCAACGTTCACTCTTTTGTTAAAGAAACAATATACAAATTTGCTACTAAATGAAATACAAATTGGTATTAACCTTTCAATTGGAATGTTAAAAATATTAAAAACTTTTAATACAAAAAAGTTTCGAGCAATTTTGAAATCCACTTTTACCAATTTTGTATTACTTGTGTCTCCTTGATCTTATATCCGAATTTCAGAGAAATTTGCACGAATCACTCAACAAAGATGAATACCTATAATAATTTTCAAATTTTTAATAAAACTTACCTTAAGACGTTCTGCACAACAGGGCATAGCTGCAAATATATCGTATGCATACATAGTGCCTAAGACTAGATTTGAACCATCCCATTTATCAGCACAAAATCTAAAAAAGTGCAAAAAAAATATTTAAATATTTTTTTTTTATGTTACTGAAAAAAGCATTAACTATTTTTTTCTTTGCGTTCTCAATTAATAAAATACCCAATTGAATAAATTTGAATGAAAATTGATTGCCTTATTCCTTTCACTTGAAATCAATATATTTTGTAAAATTTTAAAACTTAAAATATTTACATGAAATTTTAAACCAATATCAAAAAAAAACAAATAAAGAAAGTATGGAATAAGGTAATTAACTTCAAAAATTTAATAAAAATGTTTCATAATTTTTTTTACAAGTTATAAAAGTTTATTTAATCATTCAGTGGGAACTTATCGCTCACATTTTTTAATTAATAATGATCGTCTCTTCTCTCGAACTTAGGCATATCAAACCATTTCGCTAGAGTTTATATCAGCTTTATAGATTTAAGACTGAAAATTTGTTAACATTTGAAATATGTGTGTGAATAACTTAAAAATTGTAATTGTTCTAAAGAAATAAGAGTCGAAGGAGATATTTGACTTAATGAGATTTTAGAAGGTTTTTTACATAATCTGTGAAATAGAAGATTAAAAGCAAAATTGGCAAAAAAAAGAGAAACCCTTTCAGACCCAGAACCACATCTGTGCGAAAACTCTACTATTTGTAATACTAACCCTGTTAAAAATCGACTTAGACGGATCCATACATGAAACAAACATGCATTTATACAAGATTAATATGTGTTCATAAATGATTCACGAATGTTCATATGAGGAATCATTATATGATTTAGATAATATTTACATGTATGATCATACATGTCTATACATTTCGATATATGTTCATATGTGTACACTATCGAAAATTGAGCTAATATTTACATATATGATAAGATATGCACTCATATGAACATACATGAGTACTATATGGTGGTATATGGACATGTATGACCTCGAATGACTTCATATATGAGCATGAATAAGTGCAAACATGTTCATAAATGGATGCATGCATATATCGCTCATTTACTGCAAGACTGATATAACTCAAAAAAACACGATTTTGCAGAAAACGAGTTTAAAGTTTTCAATCCATATCTGCCTCGCTCGACCCTTTCTCTGCCTCGCTCGAACCTTTCTCGTTTTTTTTTATAAATAAAGGGTCTTAATGTATTTTTCTCTTAGTGAGAGTTGTGTGCGAATTCGCTAATTATCGAGAGACCCGTGAGTAGCACAGTTTCTCTATGCAGTATATACCCTTTGCAGCCACTTTAAAGAAAAAGTATACATGATATTAATATAAAATTTTTACACAATATATAACATGATATAACTAATAAATCTGCATCATTAACTCAAAAATTGCATTTTGTGACTTATGACAGTCTTGTAGTAATGAACTTTATTTTAATTTGGCTTTTGGTCTGAAGGGGTTAAAAAAAAAAACAAGAACCAACGATAACAATATTTGTTAGTTTTGTGGAAACTAAAGTTTTTTCGGAAAAGACCAAAAGATTTGCACAGGAATCTTAAAAATTCCAATTACACACTTATATTTATTTTAAGTAACGATTTAGCTCGACATATAGTTAATAGAATTATAAAGTTCGAAGTAACTATTTTTGATATTTGGTATATCCCCATTTGTTAACTGGGTTATTTTGTGGTATAAACTTACCTGCAGCTAATATTACGGTGTGTAGAAGTACCATCTAAACATCGCATGCAAACGCTAGTTAAATACAATGAACGTCCTTCATATTTAACCTGAAAAGATAAAAAATACAAAAAATATTTTAAAATTTGTCCAAAATATATTGTAAAACTTAGAAGAAAAAAAGGGAAACATATGCAAAGAAAACACCATCATTCACAACCCTTTTATTCTTAACGCAAATAAAACTTTATAATAATGTAACTTTAAACTAAAACTTTACCAAAAAAAAAAAGAAAATATTAACTGAAACAACAAAACTTAACTTTCCAAGTCAAGTGCAAGTGATAGAGATAAATGATAAGAAAAAAACTAACAGGACGATGAAGAAAAAAATTGCCAAAAATAATTTAGACATGTACGAAAAAACAAGGGACTGCAAGTTTCAGGCTGTAAAAAGAATGCAAAACAAACATGCAACATATTTCTGGCTGTGACAGTCAAAAAACATGATAAGGGAGCTTGCCTGGTACTAAAGTTTTGCATGAAATGTACAAAAAAAAAAAATTGGGAACATAATAAACGCCTAAATGACAGCAACGAGACTGACAAACAATGAAAAATTATGTCTAAAGGGAGCTTAAAACCGAAAATATAGTCTTAACTAACTAAAAACAAACTTTCTATAACATACATATTTTTTTCAACATTTCCTTAAAAACGGCCCACATACTATTTTTGTAAATTTTTTTTTTTTTTAATTTTATAAATAAGAATAAATTTATAGTTACAAAATTTAATAGGGGTATTCAGGGCTTGGGGAAAGAAAGTAACTTTAAAATCAATAAAATTATTACACGTTTTCAATTTAAAATCCTAAAGGCTTACACAACTTAAGGAAGACTTGTTAAAGCTTTTTAACCCTGCAGTACTATCGTTATTCAACTTACGCCATTACTATCGTAGGGTGTAATCCATCCCTACTTATTAGTATCAGTCATTTATATCAGTTAAATTTATGCAATGATATTTTTTTTTTTTCGATAATGAACTCCAAAATACAAAATACAAAAAAAAATAATTTTATAAGTTTGGCAATTCATTTATTTAAAATAATATTTTGTTAATGTACAACTCTCTTGAAAAAAAAACAAAAATTCAGCCTTATGGGTGAATTCCACATAGACGATAGTACTGCAGGGTTAAAAATGCCAAATATTACAAAATAAGTAAATAAAATTAAATTCCACAATGAAACAAATTGTCGTTATTAAATTAAAAAAGCTTTATCAACAAAAAAACATCGAATTTGTCAATAAAATTATCATTTTTAAATTATTTTTTTTTGTTATAGAGCTTTTTTTTAAAAAAATTTGAAAAAATTTTAAATACAAAAAAGCTTTTTCATAAAGCTTTATTAACAAAAAAAAAAAAAAATTATGTTAATTGTTAAAATAATATGGACTTTTTTCAAACCCTTAAATATAGACTTAAGGATAGATCATTTTTAAGCTCTTACATTTTCGATAAGTTTAAAGAAAACTATTTCAAAGCAAAGACTCCGAATAGTTTTGATTGAAAAAGTCTAAAACCTTATATATTTTAAAAGTTTCCGAGTGACCAGAAACATTTGTTTGTTATAAGAGTCGTTCGTATAGCCGGAACAAAGTTTCTTTAACATCTTTTAATTGTCCACAAAATATTCCAAAATTTTAAGAACTATTTAAAAAATTGCAAACTTCTTTTATTTTATTTCTCAAATAAATAGTTTGCGAAACATTTAGCATAATACTTGTTAGGAAAATATCCTAGCCACGTGTTTGATAACTAAGAAGATAAGAATGGAACAAAATTGATGATTAAAAAGGGTTTTTTGTTAAAGCTCTGCCTATTATGGAGGCTCTAGCTTTTCTAAAACTTCGGGTGCTGATGAGATCTTTACGTAGATCGGAATACTAATATCAACCTAGCTAATATATGTTTGAATTACTTTTTTTTGTTAATATACGGAGGTAGCTATAAATTAAAAAAAAATATGTTTAATAGGAAAATTACAAGCTGTTGGGAAGTTTGTATTAATAGATCCGCTGGATATTTTTTAATCAAACTTTACAGATATGTATATAGAACCATACTCATAAAAATAGTAAAAGAAAGCTTAGTTAAAAATTACCTTGCACAAAAACTGCTAAAATTAGCAGATTTTTTTACTAAATATTAGTAAAATAAGTACAGAAAAAATAAATCTGTTGAAGTTACAAAAATTTAGTTATATTTGAGCTATATTTTAGTTAATTGAAAGTAACAAAATAATGTGTTAACATCAGCAAAAACATTTACTAATTTTTTCTTCTAATGCGAATAAAAGGCTGCCCTTAAGAAATCAGCAATCTACATTTTTTTTTAGCAAAAATTTCTGTTGATTTTAACAAAATAAACTGTTATTTGTATTCTGCTAAATTTAAGGTAACTATAGAAAAACTTTTTTTATTATTACAGTTTTTGTTTGCTATTTTGAGTCAACAAATATTTAGTTAAAAGTTTTTTCTTATTTTACAGAATAAAATGATATTTGAATTAATTAAAATTCACATAGAATATAACTAAAATTTTGTAAAATTAACAGATTTATTTTTGCGGTTCTTATTTTATTAATATTTAGCAAAAAAATTTCTAAATTTTGCAGTTTTTTCTGCAAGGTAAGTTTTAACAAATCTTTAGTAGATTTTTCTGCTATTTTTACAGGTTTATTTCTATGAGTATATGCTTCATTGAGACATTGTTGAATATATTTTAAAACTGAAAATTTGGTATAATTTTGTGAACAAATCTTAATTCAAAAATATATGAAAACTTTTTTTTTAAGTTTACCTATTTTTGAAAAAAATCGTGGTTTAGATCATTTATTAAAACGGACATTTGTCTATATAATTTGTATAAGTTTAGTAGTATTTTATTAAAAATTATCTATTATTTATGTTTTGAGTGAAAACGGAATAAATTTTGGAATATTTTAAACTTTGTGTATTTGAAAAGTTCTTTAATTCGATGGGTCAGATTTTCAAAAATTATATACAATTAATGATCTAATTTCTATAAAGGAGAAAAATTAAGTTTGAGAAAAAAAAAATTGTTTTTGTCCTCAAAACATTTTTAGGTTGAAAAAAGTTTTTCAGGCGAAAAACGATTGGGGGCGAATATAAAATATTACAAACAAATTGGGACGAATATAAAATATGACAAAATAAAAATTTGACGAACAATTTTATATACTAGACGCTAATACACCAATTTGCAAGAAACCGTTATATTTTTACTCAAAACTTCACCGATTTGGCTCCTTTCCAATACCGCTCTGCTTGGCGGGATAACAATCTGAGTAAAAATGAGGAACCCCGATACAGTCTTTGCATCGTGATCGCCTTTTCAACAGACTGACAGACAAATATCGCTAGAAATATCGCGGTATAATAATTCCAAATTTTTTTCGAAACTTTTTGAACTTACAAGAAAGATATTCCAAGCTAAAAGTGAGTCTTTTTCGATTTTTTAACTTTTATGTCAAAGGCAATTCCCTGATAATTTTTGGGATTTTTGTAAATAATATATAAGTTTTGGGTTACCATGATTTCTGAATTCACATATTTAAGTTACTGCTTAATCTAAGTGGACATGATTTTTTTTTATATTTTCGCCGAAGCCCTTTTTTATTATTTATTTTTTTCATTACAGTTATAATAAATTTTCCTTTGCTGTCTGTATCAAAAAAAAAAAAAAATATTTAAACATTATTTTATTTTATTTATATAGGAACAAAATTATATAAATTTATATTACAAGAAATTGAAACACACACACAACGCTATTCACACAAGATGTGTTTGTAGTGTGTGAGTGTCTACATTTAGCATGTAAATAATAAAAATTACAACAAAAATTAAACATTTCAAAAAAGTATTTCATCAAACCTGTAGATAAAATTTTTTTTATTTATTTTTAACTGAATATTCATTTGATCTTACCGTTTTCGCAGTTATCTGAATAACATTCAAAAATAAAGTACATAAACTATTTGTTTTAAATGAAAAGTAAATAAAGAAACATGAATTTAGTTTGTTTTTAAATTTTTTCTAATTAAATTTAAAACTGCTTTATCCCCTTAATCTTGAACTTCACTAATAACTTCAAACAATGTATATTTTGCACAAAAAATAAAAGAACTGACACATAACTCCAACTCAATATGACATATGGAAAGAAACGTTTGTTTGGATATATAAATACAACCGCCTACACAATATCGTCATTATCATGATCCTCATCATTCCACTGTGAACTCCATCCACTCCACTCCACCACCAACAACAATCAAGTACATAATCAAGCATTAACAACAACAACGAAACTAAAATTTCTGCTTTTAGCTGCAATTTAGAGTTTTAAAACTGCAATTCTCTTAATTTCTGCTGCATGTGCATAATAAATCCTGATACTAAAGTGCAGACATAATCATTTAAGTTTAACTTAGCAAAAGGAAGATGTAAGTAATATGAAATGTTATGGCAAGCAATGTCAGTTACCAACTAACTACTACAGCCCCATGTACTAGTATTAGAGTTACATACAATACATAGAAAGTTTAAAAAGCCAAGCTAATGCAGTTAAAACACATTTAGTATTTCCTCTGCAACAACAACAACAAGGATGATTGAGAGATGGAGAAGGAGGTGGAATAGGGAAATGTTAAGTTTAGTGAGTCGATTAAAAGCGTTGGCTTTGGCATAATTATGGTGACTTTAGTGTTGCATAAATTGCAATGTGGCATTGCAACAAAATATTGTCATGGTAATGAAATAATGTTGAATGTATTTTAAGCTTTAACAAGATTTATGATTTTTAACAAAGGTGTGTCTATCTATATTTTTCTACTTACTCTATGTCGAGACATTATTTGCAATAGGAAATATTTTTAAACAAGAAGAGTGATAGAGAAAAAATAAATTTTTAAAATAATAGAATTGTTCTAGTAAATATATTACATAGTTTCAAATTTTATGGCATATTTAAATGAAAATAAGAAAAAAACTGTTCAAAAAACTGTTGCTGGCACAGAAAAAACTGAAATCTAATTTCAATTATATTTTGTAATTCAATTAAAAGTTTAATTGAATTCAGTCCTATTAAGGAAATTGTAGTAGCAATTCAAATAATTTGTTACTACTTAATTGATTTAGTTTCAATTAAGATTATTAAAAACTTAATTGAATATAGCTTTAATTTCAGTATTAAAACTTTAATTAATATTGAAAAAATCGCCAAAAATCAAAAATTGCAGTATTTAAAAAAATCGTCAAAATTAAAAAAAAAAATCTCCAAAACTTAAAACCAAAATTAAAAAAAAATCGCTAACTTTAAAAAATCTCCAAAAATTGGGAAATCTTGTTGAATCGTTTAAAAAATTCGCAAAATTTAAAAAACACCAAAATTAAAAACAAAAAAATCTTTAAAATTGAACAAATTTTAAAAATCGAAAAAAATTTAAAAAGCAATCGCTAATATTGCAAAAAAAAAATTGGCAACAAATTAATAAAACTAATACACTAAAATTTTTATAAGTGCATCCAGAAAAACCAGGAATACGTTTAATTAATTTTCGTCTAATATAACAATTACATCAATATTTATGAAACATTTCATAAACAACAAGAATTATAATGACCATATCATGGTCTCCCTGAATTTTTTCTACACAAAAATAATGAAATCCTTACTAATACAAAATATGCTTCATATATTTAGTGAAGCATTTCATGAATACTATGAAACTGTACATTAGATGAAAATTGATGAAACATGTCATAAAATTGATTCATGTAGTACTTTAATTGTCACAAAAGTTGACAATAAGTCATTTTAAAAATGTAAAACAAAAAATATATATAAAAAAACTTGATGTCTGAACTTTAAGTGTCTGAAAATTCTAAGTATTGTTTTTTAAAAAAATTTATTTAGGTGGGTGACACACTCAAAGGAAAGGGGGTGACAATTAAAGCATACCGACATTTAAATACATTTAAGTGACAATTAGAGAACTTTTAGTGTATTTAAATTTTTGCCCTTTCTTAAATTTAGGCAATTTTGACGATGTTTATTTAAGTTTTTAAAAATTTTTTGTGATTATATTTTGACGATTTTTTTATAAAAATTCATGATTTTTTTATATATGATATTATTTAATTAAATTTAAAAGATTTTTTTCTCAATTTTTGATTAATTTTGTTTTTGTTTTTTAATTTAGCTATTAAATTATTTTTTTTTTTTAATTTTAGCGATTTATTTAAATTTCGATATTTTTTTTTTAATTTTCGGGGTTTTTTATTTCGCAATTTTGCATATAAGCATTTTTTCACTTTAATCGATGTTTCAAAATTTTTTAAATTTTGTAATTTTTTAAATTTGTTGTAATTATGGGTTATAAAAACAGACGATTTTGTGTGCAGCAAAAACATTTTCAATTAAACATTTAATATATAAACTTTTAACTTTAAGTGAGTTTGAAATCAAACAAAATATTAATTGAAATTTTATTGACAATCATTTGTTACTGTGAGTTTTCCGTGGGCGTGGCCTTTTATGTTAAATTACCTATATCGTCCTTCTCTTAAATTACTTAAAATAAATCTTACGATGGTTTCTCTCCGATCTGAATATAGTAATTATGTGTATATTAATATTTGGAAATGTGATAAAGAAAAAAAATGACCACGTATTTTTTAGCGGCGCAATCACATGTTTAGGGTTTAAAAAGCGGGGTTACAAATGGTCCCATTTTTACTTATTTCGGCTTATTTCGAATTGTTTCAGAGAAATTTTAGACAAAAAGGGTGCCAAATAAATATGCTCTTGGAGACGCATAAACTGGTACACGAAATATGTCCGATAACTTTCAAATATTTCTGTTATTCAAAAAACTGTGTTTTAAGTGACATTATAACTGGCGATATGTTAAAGAATTATAGTAATTATATGTATATTAATGCCTATTACATTTAATCGACGGGTGTCTGAGCTTTTTCCGACATTCGTTTCCAAAATGCTTTTTAACCTATATTTTAAATATTACAAATATCTAGCAACCGTATCGCACTTAATATGGCACCAAAATTATTGTTTTCTCGAGTACATAAAACCTGCGTTCAAAAAATGCTAATTTGATTAGTTTCAGACATGTTTCCATACAAAACTGTATTAACTTTCGCTATACCTTTTAACCGTTAAACTTGAGTTTGGGCCACTAAATAAAATACGGTTCTCTTATTGTTTTCTTCTTTATCACATACCCAGATTTCATTAAGATCGGAGAGAACCCATCGGCAGACTCCCCTTGTAAGAGGAACATATGAAGTCCACGATTATTTCGAAAACTAAGTCCAATTAGGTGAATTTTTAATTCCACTCTTAACTTTTCCACGGTAATACCGTTAATATTTGCTTAGTTATGGTATGACTAGTTTGAAAATATTATTAATTTTAACAAATTACCTCAATACAATCAGTAGAATGTTGTTTGGGGCTCAAAAAGAAAGAGCCATCCACTAAAGGATAACGATCAAACACCAACATGGGTTCCTCGCACAAAATGCAGGCAACACGACTCTTCTGAGATTGGGCCAAAGAAGATAAAATAAATAGTCTAGTCTCATCATTGCCATGATTGCCCTCATCTTCAATCTAAAATGAAATAGAAATAGAAAAAAGCAAACAAAAATTAATAATTTTTTCAACAAAATAAAAAAAATAATAATAATAAAAAAATACAAAATTCATTTAAAAGGACAATGACCAAAGAAAAAATAAAATGCATAATATATGAATAACAAAAAATTTCAAAGGTGTTAGAAGCTTCACACCAAAGCTAAGAAAAAAAAATTTGTTATAAATAGGGCAAGAAATTTCATGCAACTGCATGAATTATTTATTCGAATCATTAAATTTGGCATCGATTTGTAGTTGCATATTCATATTTTGTACGCGCTGTGGTGTAATGGTTAGCGCGTTGGACTGTTACACAGATGGTCCCGGGTTCGATTCCCGGTGACGACAACATCAATTTAGAAAAAAAAAAAAAAATAAAAATAATATGTATGAGTATTCTATTCCTCATATATATCGCAGTCCCACCTTCGGTGTTCCCATAGGACTTAACCCCACCGAAGTAAAATAATGAATCAGGGCTATAAACCAAAAAGCTTCAATAAGTTCGCCAAATCTCCATCAGGTGGCGAGCAACAACTGTTCTAAGACGTATCATCTCGCGTAATTACAGAGTTGCCATGATTGAAGTCCTTCATCTTTCCCCACCTTTCAACTCTCCACTATCCTCTTTCCAAAGAAAGCAACACATTAATTAATAAGACGAGTTTCCTGAGTGTTGCTTCTCTTTAACAAAAAAAAAAACATTCCATTTATTACAAGTATTTATTTTTTAACAAAAAATAAAAATAAAAGTTAAATACAATTTTATATTTTTATTTAAGCACAATTATTTTTACATTTTAAAATCTTGCTGAACCGAAGCAAATCGTAAGAATTTGTTCCTTTTAAAGATATAGATGCCAAATGCATTTTTTTTCTTTATATTTATGTTTCTAAGCTTTGATTTTTTTTTTTTTAAAGTGTTCTTTTAAATGCAGTTTTCATGGTTTTATTGCATATTTTCTATTTTGAGGCTGCATTATATAAGCGCCGGTTTTCCTTCTTTTAGTTGCATGAAATTCCTTGCCCTAGTTATAAACCTGACATTCAACAAAAATATACTTTAAAAGTTATGAGACCTTGGAAATTCTCTAGGGTTTGAAAAATTTATATTTCTGTTTTTTTTTTTTGTCTTAAATTCCAATTTTGTTATAATGCGCCACTAACAAATGAAGCATAAAATCCAAACGTGCCAACTAACTTAAATAACCATGCATGTCGTCTTTAACAAATACAACTAAAGCAGCAAGGATTCATGTGAGTGAGTATCCTTTTGGTGAAAAAATAATATACACCATAACATATCAATGAATGAAGCGTATTATAAGCTAAAGTTAAATTGAATACATACATTCAATACCCAACGTTTCAGGTAACCAGGGAATAGGAGTAGACTCATATATAAAAAAAAAAAAACTAAATGAAAAACTGGTAAAATGAATAAAGGATTGTAGATGGTTGGTATAAATTTTTGTTTTTCTTTTTTGGTTAAAAGTGTAGTGTAAGTGTTTTTTTTGGATATTTTAACGTCCTGCTAAAGAATAATATATTTTAGTCCCTAATCGATAATCAATAACATTTTGGAAACAGCAAACAGAGTTCAAGAGCTAAAATCTAAACAAAAAAATTCAAATGAGTTTAAAATTTGTATATAAAAATAATAAACTATTCCACGAGATTGCAATTGTATGATAAGTTTTAATAAATTTTAGTTTTTAAAATTGAAAAGGAAAACATAATAAATCAACCACTCGTTCATGCTTCTTTTGAGTACATCGGAGAGAATTCATTGGTACATTCATTGCTTGTGAGTCTGTTTTTAATTCATTTGATTTTGAGCAGAAAATTTAAATGTCTTGAGAAATATTTCAATCCTTTACAAAATATCTTATGGCGCCCAACCAAGGACCATATTGGAATTACGCTATCTACAATTAAGGCAATCCGAGCTATATATAAATACTCCGATTTTGATGAATTTTGGATATGCTGTAGAAAAGATAATTCTAAGGTAAAAATTAAATATAGAAATCTTTTCTTTTTATGGAATATTATCCAAAGGAATCATATAAAAATGTGGTATCGCCGAGAATAGATTTGTTAGGGAGGAAGCTTTTTTTTGGAAATTTTTTCTGTTCTTAAGATGTTGTAAACAATATATAAGTTCTTTTGTACTGTTTATGGAGGAGTTTAATGTCATGATTTTCGAATTCACATTCATTTTACGCCACATTTAATTTAAGGAACAGTTTTTTTTTTTGTTTCCCATATTTGTGCAATTTTGGACTTAATCGAATTTTTGCCAAACCCATTTTTCTGAACTTTTTGAAACACTTGGCAACCCTGTTCAAAAATATGGGCATTCTGTATTTAAAACTGATTCATTTAATAAATACCTTCAAAAATACGAAATTATTGTCAAAACTAGAAAAAATTTCGTAAATTATATAAATTTTCGTTTATTTTACAAAAAATTTGGTTATTTTGACATATTTTCGTAATTTCACGCATAAATTATTATCAGTCAGAATGTATGGTTTTCTTTCTCCATTTCACCACCAAAACATCAGAGACAGTTGTTTACAGATAAATATAAGTTTGTCATGCAGTTTGTAACATGAGCAAATATTGGTCTTAGACCATGTAAATCATCCATATTTATGATCCTAATTCAATTCTAAGACTATTTTGTGGCATCTTCAGTTTCATTTGTATATAAACTTTTTAGTTACATGATGTTAAGTAACTAAACTAACTAAAATATTTTGATTTTATTTCAAGTTTTATTTCTTATTCAACATAAATTGTAAAAGACAGGATTTTGCAATACACTCCTTTATCCTTTATTACAGAATTTTTATTATATCATTTGTTAAGAAGTAAAAACCTCCCATTTGTTGTCTTATGTTTCAACGCCTCTATTTTTATTTATTTCCAACAAATTAAAAGAAAAATCTACTTAAGAAATTAGTACCAATATTTATTTAATAGATAGATTTCATTATTTCTATTCCTTTATCTAAGACAACCATGTACAACTTGAAATACAATCTGTGCATGTTTGTCATACCATTTTTGTCTAACCTATTGTATATTTAAGGACATTATTGTCTTCATGAAACAAAAGGTTGTATAACAATTAGGGAAACCAAACGGGAAATTTCGAATCATAGAATTTTCTTTTTAAATCCCGGAATTTTCGGGATGGGTTTTTTTGATACAGTTTAAGATAATTAAGTTTTTTCTTGAATTTTCTCATATTTTTCTTTATTTTTTTTTTGATGTTTACGATTCTGAACTACACCTATATTTTTGAGAGTACACTCGTAATAATTCCAATGTATTCATTGTACAATTTTTAAAAAATTGTGTTTTTATAAAATTTTTTAAATAAATACACGATATGGTGAAACCTGTAGTGGTTATCGATATCGTGTTCGTATCACAAGTAATTTCTGTTCGAGATTAGCTGATGATTCCTTAGATCGTAGCAGGCAAAACTATGTCACGTCAGCTGAAAGTAAATTAGGTGACTATTAGAAATTCAAAAATGTGTACTTTAAACACAAAAAATTCGTTTTTTAAAAACAGATGAACACACATTTGAGATGTTAGATTACCGAGCCTAACAGATATTGTTTTCAGAAAATGTTTACCATCAAAATGACCGAAATTCCTCCGCGAAAGGTGCACAAAGAAAACAAATTCGTATTGGCAATCGAATTCGTTGAATGATTTTGTTGTGGTTACCGATTTTTTTTTTTTTGTTAACATTACCAAATACCAGAATCCCAAAAAATGTCGAAATACCGGGATTTCTAACAATCCCATGATCGGGATTTAAGAATCCCGAATGCCGGGATGTTTAAATACCAATCTCGATTGGACCCCCTAATAACAATTTAATTTGTTCTTATACAACGGGTATTTCAACAAACAAGTCAATATTAATTTATGTCTTTCTTTTCTTTTTTGTTATATTTAAAATAAAGTGTTTTATTAAGTTGTTATATTTATATTTTTGGACATTGTTACTAATACCAACCAAATTAAATAAACACTTAAAATACACTGAAAGAAATATCCTTCAATTTGATATTTTTTTTTGAAGATTCATTGAAGAATTTCATTATATCCAAGAAATTTTATTAATATTAAGAAATTTTTCATAATTAATTGTTCATACAATTTAAAAAGTTTCATAAAAAAAAAATCTTTCGATTTCATAAATTTAATGAAAATTTTCTTTAGAGCTATGAAATTATTTCAGACTTAATTTTTTTAGTTTTTCATAAAATTTCATAGAATTTCTTAGACAAGTTTTGATGAATTTTTTTCACTAAACTAATGAAGTTTTCTTCACAACGCGAATGAAAAAGTTTTTAAACTTTATGAAAAATCTACATCGCTTTAATGGAAACTACTTTTAATGAAACTTTGTTATTGGTCGTTTGAAATTTTTAATAAATTAAATGAAATTTATAGCAAAATTTTAAGATAACTTGCATTAAATTAATGAAAAGTTTCAATGAACGCGTTTTGGTAACATATCATAGATGTAATGCAAAAATTCATTGATAACACGCATATAATTCTCTCAGTATACAAAGTGCTTCATTAATGTAGACTTTTACTAATTTTGAACTTCAATGAAATTAAAATTTTTTTGATGAAATTTTTCAAGACATTCATGAAGAGTCTTACTAAATAAAATAAGGAAACTTTTTAATATTGACAAATTTTCTGAAAGTGTTTCATAAATTCTATAAACGCCTCATTGTCGGAATAATGCATTAGTTTTATGAAGATTTTCAAAACATTTCATAAACATTGTCTTTAATAAAACCTGTTTCATAGATTCTCTGAAATGTTACAATGGACGACTTGCAGTGACAATTTTCATTAACGCTATGAAGAAATTCATTACTAAAGTGAAGATAATTTTCGCAGTGCAGTTAAACTAATAGAAAAATCTTATTAATTGCTTTTTCTTTGGTGTTATCTGAGTAAACAAATTATATTATGGCATACTTTTAGGCATAAGAGTTATTTGATAAATATAGTCTTTTAGTTCTCGTTTTCTTTTTGTAAACAATATTAAATAAATATTTACTGCAAAATATTTATAAAAGAATATTCTTTTTTGTTTAATATTTAAGTATTTGTTTTTCTCCTCTTGTATTATAATATATTTTCTTTTACCTTTATTTGTAATTTTAATAGATATTTTTATAGCAAATTTTCTTGTGCACATTTTCTTTGTAATATGCAGAGGTACTGAAATACTACACAATTACTTAAGTATTATTAAAAGTACATTAAACTTAAAGAGTCCATGTGTATTGCATTTGTGTGTATTTCATTTGGTTTTAATATAAAAACGTCTTCTTTTTCTTGTATTGTCTAAATATGTTTGTAAGTATAAGTAGTTCTACCTTTATTTCTATATATATATTTTTTTTTTTTGACGACATGTTTGGTCGCAATGGAGCAATTGATTACAATCCAAATTGTTCTTCTTATTTCATTTATTCCATGACTTTTACCTACACTGATAGAAAAAAATTAATTAACATTTTTGCCAAAAACTGCTAAAACTTGCAGATTTTTTTTTTTGCTTAATATTAGTAAGATAAGAATAGCACAAATAAATCTGTGGAATTTATAAAAAAATTCTGTTATATTTTAGCTAAATTTTAGTTAATTTAAAGTAGCAAATTAGTCTACTAAAATCAGCAAAAACTTGCTAAATATTAATCGACAGTAAACAAAAAAAACAAAATTTTTAATTTTCTATGTTAATTAATAAGTAAATTGCTATTTTCAATAAACTAAAATTTAAAAATGACCAAAAATTTTGGAAATTTAGCAGTTTTATTTTCCTGTTCTTATTTGACTAAAATTTTGGGGAAAAAATCTGATAATTTTTTGAAGTTTTTTACAACATAATTTTGAATTAATTTTTTGTACATTTTTCTGCATTTCTACAGGTTTATTTCTATGAGTGTAATATTCCATATAGTTATGTTGTTGCTATTATTTGTACTTAAACTCGTATATATTTTCAATTTACGTACGTTCATGCATTTACTAAATAATTCATGTATCAAATGCTAGTATTGAAGTACTTTCACATGTCTAGTACAAATATGTAATGTTGAAAACATTTGCTGTAATAAAGGTATTTTTCTTCTTTTTTTCACCTTTATAATAAAATTATTTTGATAAAGTTCAGGGGTTACGAATTATTGTTGTTGTTTATAATAGTTGTGAGACGTCAATAACTTAAGGTTAAATTTTTGATTATAAATAGTTTAATTAAAAAGACTGTGACTTCGATTGAGCCAACAACATTTCACACCCTTTGCTATGTTAATTGTAAATTTTAGGCGTAGAAAGTGTAGTGTGTACAAAAATGTTGAAAAGTCAGATCAATGGTCAATCAATTTCTTTGCAAAATTTTTTGTTTCGTTTTTAGGAGCATTTATGAAAAAATCGGTTCAAGCATGGACCGATTTCGAGTAAAATCAATGGGGTTCTCGACAACATATACGAATTTCTCACAATTTTATTAGTTTTTTTTGTTTTTATATACATCGAGATTAGTTTTATGTTATTTGCAATTTATAACGAGCTTTCAACTTCCGCATATTTACAAAAATTAAGCAAATCAAACATATTAGCTAGGTTGATACTATTATTTCGATCTGGCTAAAGATCTCATCCTAACCCGAAGTTTTAGAAAAGCTAGAGGGTCCATAATATGCAAAGCTTTAACAAAAAACCTATTAATCATTAATTTTGCTCCATTCTTGTCTTCTTAGCAATCAAACACGTAGTTAGGGTATTTTCCTAACAAGCATCATGGCGTTACTAAACTTTGAAGAGCAAAAATGTTCTATTAATAGTGTCCGACCGAACAGTTCGGCCAAAAAACTATATTTGCTCGGTTTTTTGGTATCTAGAGGCAATGAGGACAAATTTTGGTACTGGGAACATGTTTGTTGAGCCTATTTAATTCGATTTTGTGTATAAAATTTAAGGAAAAATCCGAAGTTTAGCTATAAAGTTAAAAGTTCGACCGCCGAACTATTTTCGATTTGGCCGAACTTTTGGAGGCTGAACAGTGAACTCATTGCTTAAATACGAACTTTTATTTAAATTTGACACTCAAAATCGCAGCTAATCAGCCCAATAAACATTTTTCCATTCTCCAAATTTGCCCAAAATCCTTAAAAATACCGAATACTGACCAAATGCATTTTCTGGCCGAACTGTTCGGTAGGACACTATCTATTTACATAAAAAATTTTTAGTGTTTGCTCTGGCTCAAGTAATATTTTTTACAGTTTTATTAGTTTTTTGTTTTTATATATATCGAGATTATTTTATGTCATTTTAAATTTATAACATGCTTTCAACCACCGCATATTTATAAAAATAAAGCGAATCAAACATATTAGCTAGGTTGATACTAGTATTTCGATCTGGCTAAAGATCTCATCAGAACTCGAATTTTTAGAAAAGTTAGAGCCTCCATAATAGGCAAAGCTTTAACAAAAACCCTATTAATTATCAATTTTGCTACATTATTGTCTTCTTAGTAATCAATTTGAAGTTAGCCTTTTAGGGATTTTTGGAGATAAAAATGTTGTAGAGAATTCAAAGTTTATTCGATCCAATTAGCGCTTTCATATAATAATAGTAATGCTGATTTCTACCATTCAAGATATATATGACCCCTTAATTCTTTAAACCGCTAATCTGAAAAAAAAAATTGTGTGCCACTAATTTGAAATTGTTCATTTTCTGAAATCTAAAATCGTACGGTTTCGTAGATTTTTCCATAAAAGTGTGAGAATACATTTTACACATTTATTGTTTATATTTACACACTATGCGTTATATTAATAAAATTTACACATTTTATAGTACAACTTTTACATACAAATTTCCCACTAATCAAAAAGTTCTGCTTGGAATACTATTCTTGTCAGTCATTTAAACATTTAATGCTTAAAATTCCACATTATCTACTGAGATTTCTATAAGAAAATAACATTTATCACATAATATATTTTTTTTTATTTATGACAAAATTTATTATGTTCAATCATTATTTTCCGTTAAATTTTAATTTCAACATTTATGGCGTAGATAAATCATTAAAAGGTAGGCGTCATTTTTAGAAAGCTAACAATGCAAACAAGCAAATTGTCACTTATACGACAACAAAAACAACTAAAAAACCTACCAAATAAAATATTTTCATATATGGTTAGAGATTAAACAATAGTTTTTCTACCACTTTTATGTGTTAGACTCTTAAGGAAGAAATCAAATCTCTAAAAGGTGGGTGTTAAGCAAAAAAAAAAAAACTAAATTAAAGAAAATTTATAGAAAAAAAAGTTAAAAGGAGTGTTTTTTGTAAAAGGTATAAAGAAAATTATCCAAATAAAATTTGTTTAAACTTAAAAATAGTAATAAAAAAATTACACAAAAAAAAGGCGTTAATATAATAAAGAAATTGATATAAATGGCTTTATTATAATATTGAAGTGGGTATTGAGAAAATAATACTTCGATTAAATTAATTTGCTAAATGAAAAGTTAAAATTTGAATTAAATAAAACCGGGTGTAGTAATTTAAATAATTAATTCAAATTTTACTATTAAAGTCATTACGCAAATTTGTAAATATTTTGTAAGTTTTATCATTAAAAGGACCCGCTGAAATTAGAAAAAAATAAAACAGTCATAGAAAAAGACTTTGTCAAGATCTCATAGAAAATTAATTTATTTTCAGTTTGTTTTTTGAAACAATAAAAGTTATAATACAAAAAATGACAAATATTCATGTACAAAAAAACATACAAACACTTTTAAAGCATCTGGTGCTGGTGTTGTTCTGTCTACTACGTTATCCTGGATGACTGACTGTTGGTTACTGCTGTTGGCATTTTACCAGACAAATTTTTTTTAAAGAAAAAAAAAAAAAAACTCCAACAAATAGAAATGTATTCTTTTGTGAAAAAGCTTTGAAAAGAACTCTTACTTCTGAAGCAACACCAACTCCCTATGGCTGTTGTGACAATGACAATGAAATTCTAGTAAATGTTGCCTGGCTGCATGATGTCCTTGGTTGTTGCAACTTATATTGTTTGTTGCTGCTGATGTTGTTGTTATTGTCAATATAAGCTTTATACTTATGGATAGTATATAATGAAATGAAATTACAAAACAACATAAGCCAATGTTGTTACAACAACATAACAAACAACGACAATAATAATATGAAAATAAATGAAAAACACCAATGGAAATTGTTTGAAATTGCAACGAATTCCGTGTACGCTATATTTTCTTCAAATTAAAACAATATTCGAAATTCAAAAGCATACCTTAAGGGATTTAAATAGACAGGTTTGGATTTTTTCAAACACAAAGTTGTTCCATTATATTATTTTCATATATTCCTTATAATTACACTATGTAACAAAATGTATCACTAGAGAAAGTCGAAAACATTAGTGAAAATGACTGATTAAAAATAATTACGATGATGCAATAGGTTTCTCGCAAAACGTATTTAAAGTGCAGTATATTTTTTCGGCGAAATAAGCCAAAATTAACCGTTTCCAAAAAATGGAAATAACAGCGATTTCTGAGGTTATTAGTCGACAATTTTAAAATAAATTTGTTCCAGAAATATTCGCGTAACAATTATTAAAATCAGTTGTACATCAAAGTTGCAACATTTTTTATATCTATTTAATAATTAAAAAATTTTATTTTTAAACTATAAAAACAAAGTAGGATATGACAATCCTTTTGATTTTAATTTTTTATAAAAATAATTCTATATTTAAATTAGTTTTGTTTTTAATCATTGCATTGCGATTTGAAGTATTTCAATTACGTTTTTCCATGATTTATTTAATCCTAGAAATTATCTTTTTAAAAAATAAAAAAAAACAGTAAATCTACCAAATTTTAATAAGCTCCAGAAAACTCTTGAGACTTATTCGAGGTTAAGGCTTTGCATTATTTAATAATACTTAATGTCATTAGTGAGTACTATACATTTTAGCTGCCTTCTTGCCATTTATTTGACTGGAAGCATTTTTGTGACTAAATGTATTTCAAATGAATTAAGTGCATCATCAATACATTTTATGTCCATATGTCATGTCCAAACTAACTTGGTCAAGCCCTATATATATTGCACCCAAATTAAGGTGGCAAATAAGAAAGTTCATGCTTTATTCATGTAACAAATTTCAATTATTTAAATTAATAAACAAAGAAGTTATAGGGTTATGACCGCATTTTACCACAGTGCACTGTGAATAAAACTTCATTAGTTTAGTGAAAAAATTTCAAGGAATTCTCTCTGTGTATATTTAGAATCTGTCATTTTCACTGGTGTTTTCTTTGGACTTCTACAGAGTTGTCATTCTGTAGTTTGATATTAAATTTTTCGTATGAAAATTATTATTAAAATTTTCATTTATCGGCGAAAAACTTTTAAATTAAATCCAAATCGAACAAAATTGAATAAAACTAAATTTTGAAGTATACTTTGAGGAGCAATAGTTTAAATTTTTAATTTAATGTAGATTCATAACGGTACAATAAACTAACTAAACCAAAGATGGAAGCGTATATTAAACTCCCTTTCGCTTTTCTTTTTTCTTGGCAACAAAAATATAAAAAGCTTAAATATATGTTTTGAAGTAGATATTTTGAAAAACTAACTGTGCATATTCTTTATTAGAATCATGTGCAAGAACAAACAAGCGTTTAAAAATATTTACTTTATAGAAAATGAAGTTATAATGTTTTTCTACTTAAAAATTTTACGATAAAAAAAAACTGTCTGCTTTTTTTAACCCTATACTGTCATTAATTTATGTTGAAATTTTTCCAACTAATTATAATCCACTCATTATAATTCATGTCAAAATTACGAAATCTTTTGTAAAATGAACAAAAATTTGAAGAATTCGCTAGGAATAGAAGAAATCATTACAATTGAAAAAATAGGTATAATCGCCAATATTGAAAAAATCGGTGGAATAAAAAGTATTGTTAAAACTTCAACAAAATTGCGAAAAATGCTAATAAAGGGTGGTTAAATTGTAAGGGCCGATGTTGAATGTGAACCACACCTAAACGCCAAGTTTTTTTTCCGAATTTTATTTGACATTTCTCTATTTCAGACTTACTCAATTTGAACCATGGAGAGATACACAATCCAACAACGTGTTAAAGTTATCCAGACTTATTATGAAAATGGGCGTTCAAATCAAAATGCATATCGTGCACTTCGTGATTTTTTTGGTCAACTTGATCGTCCAAATGTGCGTACAATCGCAAAAATCGTGGAAAAATTCGAGCAAACCGGGTCTGTAGAAGATGTGAGAACACCAGTGCATGCTCGTACAGCTCGTACTGCAGAATATATTGCTGCTGTTCGCGATAGTGTGGCTGAAGAGCCGTCCACCTCAACTCGTCGTCGTGTCCAACAATTGCACCTCTCACGCTCGTCGTTGATGAACATTATGCATAAAGACTTGCATTTACACGCTTACAAGGAGCAATTGGCTCAAGAACTAAAGCCTCTTGACCATTCCAAACGTCGTGAATGGGCAGAATGGTGGCAAGAAATGGCAACAGTGGATGATCAATTTTCGAAGAAAATCATCTTCAGTGATGAGGCACATTTTCACCTCAGTGGATTCGTCAATAAACAGAATTGCCGCATTTGGGCGAATGAGAATCCAAGAGTTATTGTCGAAAAACCAATGCACCCACAAAGAGTGACTGTTTGGTGCGGTTTATGGGCTGGCGGCATCATCGGGCCGTATTTTTTCCAAAATGAGGCCGGTCAGGCAGTTACTGTGAATGGTGTTCGCTATCGTGAGATGATAACGAACTTTTTATGGCCCGAATTGGAAGATATGGATGTGGACGATATGTGGTTTCAGCAGGACGGTGCCACTTGCCACACAGCTAACGAAACAATGGCTCTTTTGCGCAACAAATTCAATGGCCGTGTTATCTCACGTAATGGCGATGTCAATTGGCCGCCAAGATCATGTGATTTGACACCGTTGGACTTTTTTTTTTGGGGTTATTTGAAAGAAAAGGTGTACGTCGATAAGCCAGCAACAATTCAAGAGCTAAAGGATGAGATAATTCGGCACATTAACGGCATAGAACCTCCATTATGCCTCAGCGTCATCGAAAATTTGGACCATCGGATGGAGGTGTGCCGCCGTGGTCGCGGCGCCCATTTGGCCGATATTTTGTTCCATACATAATTGAGTAATACCAATATATCATAATAAAATAAAATTACAATAATTTCCTAAATAGTTTGTGTTTTATTCAAAATCAACATCGGCCCTTGAAATTTAACCACCCTTTATTAAAAAATAATAAAAAAATCACTAGAAGCAAAATAATCGCTAACATGTTTTAAAATCTCTGAATTTTCAGGAATCGTCTATATTAAAAAAAAAATAATAATATTTGATATTTTAAAAGAATTACAAAATGTAAAAATCGTTGGCATGAAAAAAAAACGCTAAAAGTACAAAAATCCTTGTAACTTGGAAAAAAATCATTACACACAGAGAAATAAAGGGCGAATTGAAAAATGTATTTTAATGGTATAAACTTATAAGTTTAGTTAGAACAACGATATTTACATTAGATTTCAGAATATTTTGAGTGTTTCAAACAAAAATTCAGTTGAAATAACCGAACGTTGTTTTGTAAACTAATGTTCAGTTGTACAATAACCGAAGTTGCAATAACCGAATTTTACTCGTAGTTACAGAATTTCAGTTGACAAATAGCAAAAGTTTTCTCTGTGTGTAGAAATTTAAAACTAGAATTTTAAAAAATTCCTTAAATTAAATTTTTTTTTGGGTGAATTTTATATTTTTTCACTAATGACATTTTATAACATTCTTGGATCAACCCGCTGTCCGTCATCAATTATCCTCATTTAGTTTTAAAGATACTCGATTTTCCAAACAAAAGCTTTTTTCTCTCTGCAATGCTTAATATTTGAAACAAACCACGATTTAAAAGTCTGGCTTATAAGTAAAAATTTAGAACCGGTATTGAAGTATTTGGTGTGGAGTTTGCCTTTGGTGCAAAAATCGCTAAAATTTAACAAAAAATCGCTAGAAATAAAAAACTAGCAATATAAAAACAAAATAAAAAAAAATTCTTAATATTGAAATCTTATGTAAACGGTTTTATGCTTTTCTTAATTTATGTGATATAATGACTTCCTTGGGCCAAACCACTGTCCGTCATCTCATTTAGTTTTCGAAACATAAAATCTGGCTCAATAAGACTGATACTGGTTGTGGGATTTAGTGCAAAAATTGCTATAAGGAGAAAAATTGCAAAAATAAAAAAATCGTCAACACTGAAAGAAAAAAAATCGCGGGAATGGAAAAAATCGCTATAATTTGAAAAATTCGCTAAAAATTTAAAAATAAACTAGAAATGAAAAAATTTAAAATTTTATCGAAGCAATTTCTATATTTTTTCACTGATGGCAATCTAAAATTAAAATAAATAAGCTAAAAAAAAACCCTAAAATTCAACTTTGATGCAAGCGTTTTATTTATTTTTCCCACATATGACATTTTTCTTAGCTTTGACTTCGAGATAAACGCGATCTAAATATCTGGGCCATGGAAATTTGAAATCTGTATTTTTTTAGTTTTCGAAATATGGAACGATAAAAATTGTTTAGATGACATTTTAATCATCCATATCTCGAAAATTAAACGATATGGTATAATAATCAAACATTTTAAGACTAGTTTTTATAAAAAAACCGCCTTAACGCTTTTGGTCAACAAAATTGAATTTGGCTGCTAAACAAGATTTCGAATTTGAATTCTATTAACAAGAGTAATAAATTCCGTAATTTAAATGCAAGGCATAACATACGGAGGAACTAGCTTAAGAGCTAGTTCAGAAACTCTTTCGAGATAAAATGTTCGACTTTAGAGCTTTCAAACGATTGCGATACAGGCAAAAATTCGCAATACATTTGGTGGTAAGCAAGAATCTGTTTTCTGGATGTGAAAAGGAATTTTCTACACTAGGTTTTTTGGAAAAGAAAATAAGCCTGTGAAAGTATTTTAAATTTTGCACATGCATTAGTCTTTTTGACAAAGCCCCCTAGATTTGTTTTAGGGTTAAGTTTTAAAATCCTTAAAGGAATAAAATGCATTGTTTTCAAAATTTGTTTTGTTGTTCTTGTTCTTGTTATTGTTATTGTTCTTGTGTTTTTTTTTTTTTTTTTTGGTTGTTGTACAACACAAATCTCTTGTCATTTGCACTTAATTTAAATGCGTGTCACAATTGTATACCAAAGAACAAAATGTAGATTTTGCATCTTTTATATTTTGCAAAAGTGGATGACGATGATGTTGATGAAGAAAATAATACTGTTCTTAGTTAAGAATAAATTGCAAGTTAGCAAAAGTTCTAGTAGTTAACGCAAATTTTAAGTGGCTTAAGGTTGTCGCTAACTTAAGTGTTTGTTAGTAGAGAATATAAATTTAAATTGTTAAATTATTGCATATTTTAGGGATTACAAAAATAAAATAATTTGTTGTATACGTTAAAGGGGTAAGGGATGAAATTTAGATACAATTTGCATGTTAATTCATATTAATAATTTTACACATTAATTATAAGTACTGCTGGGACACTATATCTTAAATATCAAATAAGAGCCACCGATTAGGATTAAATATCCCAGTGACCCTCTACACAGAAAAAATGATTGTCAAAAAAATTTCAATTAAACTCTTGTTTGATTTCAAACTCACTTTTAATTAAAAGTTTAATAATATGTATTAAATGTCTAATTGAAAATAAATTTGGTTTACAAAAATTTTCCAATTTTTATAACCCATAATAACAACAAAGAATGTCAAAATTAAAAAAAAAAAACACCAAATTTAAAAAAAAATCGCCAAAACTTGAAAAAAAACTTCAAATTAAAAAAAAAAAATAATTCAAAAAAATGTTGTTTAAAAATCGCCAAAATTGCAAAAAAAAAAATTTCCAAACGTTTTTAATTTTATTATGATGGTTTTTTTAATTTTAGAGTTTTTTAAATGTCGATTTTAGTTTTTTCTGTGTAGTGGCGAAAACGAACTCTGACTCGGTACAAATGTTTGATCTTTCCTAGTCTTGAAGGTCCACCTAAGTTATGAAATTTAGAGATAATTTTTATATTATAACAAAATACAAATTAGTTAAAAAATTTCATATTTTTACTTTGAATTAGTTCAATTCTTAAAATTTTGTTTTTTTACTTCTCATCAAGTTAATAAAACAATACGTGTAAAGGTATTTGGGTAAATCTTCTACCCCCTCTACATAGGTCCTCTGATGATATTCGGTGACACGAAATGAAACATGTAAGGACCTGTCAGTGGATAAAGTCTGCATTAAATTAGCATATGAAGAAATTTTTAATTAAAAAACATTGCACGATTTATTGTTCAAAAAAACAAATGTTCTTGAAGTTAAACAATCTTGATCACATAATAATTTTTTCTAAATTTTAAAGTTAAGAGATTTTTATTTTCAAAAGTTATTGCATACCTCTAGGAGTTTATATTTGATCAATATCAAAGCATATATTTAGGAGTTAATTATAAAAAAGCGAGTTACCTTTTAAATTTAGTGAAATTTAATTTAAACATTTTCTATAAACAATTTTTGTTTAAAAATAAACTTTTTAATACAGTTTATTCTCGTATTTTCTTTTGTTGTATAAACATATTGTTAAGCAGGTAAAATTTATATGATTTCATTAAATTGAAATTGTATTTTGTAGCTTTTCCAGTACGTGATACCTTGTTAAATGTTACACGTTTATTTTATTTTTTTCTTGAACAGCGAAAGCAAAAGTGAAGGATAAGGATATTGAAAAATGATCAGAAACATATAAATAAATTCATAGCATGTATTTAAATATTAGCAAACAACTTCCCATAAATTAAATATTAAATTGATTTGTTTTAAATTTCTTGTCAAGATTCAAATGTATTTTTGTCTAGACCTTTTGTTTAAAAGCAAATTATCAAAATTGTAATGTTTTATTTAAAATAACAAAATAATCATGTAAAATTTAAATAATAGAAATTCTTGTGCATAAATAAATTTTCATAAAGTTTATTGTTATTTCTACTAAGATCATGTATAAATTGTAAATTGCTTTGTTATCCCTGACATTATCCTTTTTATGTTATACCAAGTGATACTACCACTACAACTACGATACTGACAATGAAAATTCTATGTTCAGTATTCTATTGTTTTTGCCATATATATATGGTGTGTTAATATTTATAATCGTCTCGTTATAAGAGTTGAACAATTTTCCTTTTATTTTTTTTTAAGATTTTGCATGAAAAACGCGTTGCTTTTCTTAGGGAGGCTGGAGGAGAGATAATTTTGTAGATGTGTGAGTATGTGTGAAAAACCACAAATGTGCGCTTAAAAATACATTTTCATAAACACAAAACTTATTATTAAAAAAAACATTTGGGAGTTTGAAATGCTTTTCTGTTGTTGTATCATTTAATGTGCTTGGGAAAATGAAAAAAAAAAGAAAATAAAATGAATGAATATTGTTTAAAAGAGCAAAGAACTTTATAGGTGGTGTTATTTAAACAATAAAATAAGAATAAAAAAAAAAATTAAAACATATTTTAAGGAGACAACATGGATGTAAATTTAAAGCATATTTTTGAGAACCTTAAAATATTCATGATTTTTTTAAATATGTATATGTTTCACATTTTAATTACATATAAAATTAAGTGCATACTTAAGGGGAGCAAAATGCAACATGTTTTTAGGTGCAAAAAAAGCGGAAACTATGAAGACACTTGCAATTTTTTTTTTGAAAAAACTTGGTACAATGATATGTCAGTATCATAGAAAGTGTATTATGTACCATTTATAGCTTAACCCTTTCACGACCAAACCTATACTGCAGGAGATTTTGCAATTTGTATCAGTATCAGCAGGAAATAGAATGAATCAATTCCAAATATTTCAGAGTTTCTTGAAACGTTAAGGATTAGACCATGCCCTATTAAAAGTTCGATCCCCAACGTCCAATAGCGTCCGAGAAAATATGTACCGAAAATTATGAAAAAAAAAATTCATATTTTGTAAGTTTGGTGTCCCCATATTCGTCTTTTAGACCATATTGGTAAAAGTGGTTGGTATGATATTAAAGCAACATCTATCCTTTGTTGATACACATTACACTCGGTAAAATCGGTTAGTAGCTATCACAACAAAAAATAAAAATGGGACATATATTAACCATTCGTCATCAAAGGGTTAATCTCTTTTTCTAGTAGTGATATAATCAATTAAAGGGTTAACATTTTTTCCAAAATTAATTGTTTATAATTATATAAGGTATAATATGAGAAATTCCCCAAAAAATTCTCATTATTTTTTTCAGTCTATTTTTTTTTTTATTTATTACATTTACCAAAAATCACCTCCAATTGCAACATATAATTTTTATTTAGAAATATGTAAAAAACTAACCGTGTGATTAATATGTTTGCAAAAATATGCGAAAAATTATGTATTCAAAGAGGAGGCCCTCCCAAAAATTTAAATTTGTCGAATAGTTATTAATTTTTTTTAAGCATTTTTAAAAAAAATTATTTTGAAGCTCTTTGCGAGTTCGCATAAAATGGAAAATTTTTGGTATTAAAAAAAAAACGTATTCATTCTGCGCATAATTAAAATTTTTACAATTGCGGAAAGATCTTTACTCGATCAGTCCATCTTTTTAGCCCTCAAATCGGTCTACACTTCTGACAATAAAATATATGCCACATACTTTAATCGATATTTGCTAAAATAGGTTTGGAGTGAATTTCAAAAACTAATTCATAAAAAATTAAGTTGGGTTTTCTACGACATAGCTTAATTTCTAATTAAATATAACACATTTGGCGTATTTGTGGAGAGTTTAGAATACATCTCCTAAAGGCGGGCTTGCCGGTTACAGGGTTTAAAAATTTATTGTTGAACGAACATTTGTTCTCTTAATTCTTCTTATATGTCGTCATCAAAATCTTCATATTACATTTTTCAAAAAAAAAATGCTTTAACAAAAAGTCACAAATAGTTTTTATTTCAGATCATTATATGGCAATCCAGAAATTAAAAGTTTAAACTAAGTTTGAAGCCATGACTCCAAAATCAAATATGCTTTTGCATGGTTATACCGCGTTATTATCAAAAGTTAAAGCTCTTAAAAATTTACATGTGTTTATTTGTTAGTTTTTCTTTAAAGCGCCCTCTAGTGGAAATATTAGCAAACACAGTAGAAACTTTGAAATAATGTAGATCCTGAACGATTAAGCATATTTCTTTTAAATTTTTGAGATACGTTCGATATTCTAAATAAAAAAATGTTCACTGTGCGATGCTTAGTTTTCAAAATAAACGCGATCTAAAAATGTGACAAATTTAGTAAACATTTGCAGCTGCAGAAAAAAAAGCTAAAATTGAGTTTCAACGAAAACATTTGACAATCAAATGTTTAATTGAATTGGGTGATATTTGGGACACTGTAGTATCAATTAAAATAATTTGTAACTATTTAACTGATTTAGTTTTAATTAAGATTTTAATCATATTTATAAAAAATTTTTTTGAATATCGTTTTTAATTAAACTAAAAGAAATCGCAAAAAAAACTGCACAGAAAAAACTAAAATCGAGTTTTAATTAAAATATTTGTTAATTCCATTAAAAGATTAATTGAAATCGGGCCTATTGAGGAAATTGTGGTATAAATTAAAATAATTTGTAACTATTTAATTGATTACATCCATTAAAAATTGAATTGAACATTATGTAATTTTAATTTGAAAAAGACTTTTAGTAAATACTATTCAAATTGCAAAAGAATCGGGAAAAAATCGTTAACATTAAAAAAAGTTACCAAAATTAAAAACAAAAACGCCAAAATTTAAAAAAAATCTTTAAAAACGAAAAAAATCGTATATAAAGGGTCCGTCATCTAACGTTTTTTTTTTCATTATTTTTATATTTTTTATTATTTCGTGAATGGTAACACTTAGCTCATGTCTGATTTGACAGATAATTATAATTATCTTTCCGCTGAACGAATATGGTTGTGTATACGCTTGAACAACGCTGCGAAATATTGCGACATTACTTTGAAAATCAAGGTAATGAGCAAGGAGTGGCCGTTACAGTCAATGGCGATCGTTATCGGGCCATGTTGAACGAATTTTTGTTCACAAAAATTAAAGAGGAGGATATTGGCAACATTTGGTTTCAACAGGACGGCGCTACGTGCCACACAGCCGAAGCTACACTCTATGTTTTGCGCCCTGTTTTTGAAGATCGCATTATCAGCCGCAGAACTGATGTCGTTTGGCCACCTCGGAGCTGCGATTTGACACCGTTGGACTATTATTTGTGGGGTGCCGTCAAAGATAAGTGTTACGCCAACAAGCCAGAGACAATTGACGCTTTAAAGGACAATATTCGTGAAGCCATTGGTGAAATACAGCTGCACACAATCGATAATGTGCTTAAAAAGTGGACCGATCGTGTAGGCTACTGCATGGCCAGCCGAGGCAGCCATTTGAATAAAATTATTTTCCATTATTAACCGGAAGGATTGTACTTTCAAATAAAAAAAGAAATTTGAGAAAATATTCAGTAGATTTTTTATAGCATTTTCAAAAAAAAAAAAGTTATTTGGCGGACCCTTTATAAAAAATTATGATGGGATTTTATATAAAAAATACTGCATACTTTGAGGAGCTCAAATATACTACTGTAAGCTGCATATTTTTAGGAGTAAATATTTTAATCAATTCAAAACTTTATATTCAAATTGTATAATTTATGATCTAAATTTTTTTTTACAATTTTTCAAAACAAATCATAAAATTGTAAATAAATCTTAAGCAACTACTTACAATCCCATAAACGGAGCTTAATATCATAAACAATGTACTTTTTAAAAAAGAACCTCCCTTTTTCGCTATAGTTTGATTTTAAGATATAATAAAAATAACATTTCATATAAAATTTATAGCCATTCTGTCTTCTCATATAACCCCCCACCCCTCACATATAATATAGCATTTGTAATAATAATAGTGGCAGAAAAAAAAGGAGCTGAACAATTTTTAATGGATTATTGCACATTAAAAATGTATCAACAACAAATAATAACAAATAACTAGGGCAAGGAATTTCATGCAAATGCATGCTTTTCCTCTATAATCTAAGACTGATACAGTAGTAGCTCGGTTATATGAATATCCAGTTATGTAAACTTCCAGAACAGTGAACAAAAAAATTTAAACACAGGAGGTTCTAAGTGAGTGAACACAGCCTATCTATATTATGTGAACAGCTTTCAACCGTTGATTTTTTTAAATGTTTGTCTTATTAGAAGTATGTTTTTCCCCGTAATAAGTGAAGAACCTGCAACCGTAGATTTTTTTTAATTTTTTGAGTGTTGAGTTGTTGAGTGACTGTCTTTTGAGGACAAGGCACTACAGAAATCCCTTGAAGCACAAAAAACTTATTAAAAATAAAAACTTAATGCAATAAAAATCATTTGAATTACTTATTTTATATTCTCTCGATTATATGAAAATCTCCATTTGGTGAACAGGCTCTGTTTGAATTAGTTCATATAACCGAGCGACTACTGTATATACTAAATATTTATCCGAATCCTTAAATTTAGAACAAAATGGCAACGATTTGTAGTTGCATATTTTAGCAAAAGGACTTATTTTGGTATATTGTTATTTTTAATGCACATTTTGTGCTTTTTAAAGCATTTAATGCATATTTGTTAAAAAAAAATTAAATTTGGATACAGTTTAATATTTTGATTTAAGGAAAATCATTTTTAAATCTTGCTGAACAGAAGAAACGCGTAAGATGCTGTTCATATTGAAATTTTTATGTTTTTAAGCTTTTATGTTTTTAAGTGCATATTTTCATGGTTTTAGTGCACATTTTTCAGTTTTAACTGAATTTTAAAATCGCCTATTTTAATTTTTTTTTGTTGCAAGAAATTCCTTGCCCTACAAATAACCAAAAGAAGAAAGAAAACCCCAACCACGAAATCCCATACAGTAGTAGGAAAAACAAAAATAATAATAAATTTAGATTTCGACACATAAAACAACACAAGAGAGTGTGGTAGGAGCAGCAGCACCAGTACCAGAAAATTGAAAAACAATTTAATTTAATGTGTTTATGACTATTGTCTTTCCATGAATATCAGCCAAACAGTCAAACAAAACGAAAGAAATTTATTTATTTTCCATTTAAAGACTTACTCAGTGAATAGTAAAAAAGGGTGTGTTTGAGTCTAAAGTTGTGTAGATTGTAATTTTCCTTATTATTTTCCTAAAATCATGATGAAGTGGTATTTTTGTGTGTAAATGATGGTTACGAACCAAATAATCTAAACATTTCCATTATGTTTAGTGGGTTGTAATGATTTTTGTTGTCTCTACTCTACACTTAATATTTGCAATAATTTTAAGAGGTTAAGTATACAGTGTCGCGCAAAACGAAAGCAAGAAATAAAGTTTTTAACCATATTTAATTTGTTGATTTTCTTTTTCTAAGTCTCATATTGGGAGCTTCCATATTTGAGTTTACATTTTTAAGCACATTTATTTTGATCAGTTTTTTTTTTTTTAATACATACTTCCTATATACTTTATTGAATAGTATAAAATATCTAATCAAAATCTTTTTTCTAACTGACTTGGAAGATGAAATATTTCAAATCAAAGATTTACGTATGTTTTGTTGCTTTTGTTTTACTCCACACTGTATATTCAATACTATTCAAAGTAACTTATTTATGGTGTAAGGAAATGACGATTTTAAGATTTATTTTGACTTATTTGAATAGTGTAGGGGAGGGGAGCTAAGACAGAAGAATGATTTTTTTTTTTTGTGTAAAGAAAATTAAACATAAATTTAATTAAATCAAAACAAAGATTTAATAAACAACAGGCATGAAAATTATTTACCAACAACAATAAACGACCACTTATTTTTAAAATGTAGTATTTAAAGCTTACAAATAGGTACACAGAGAGATTTGCTTGGTCGAGTTTTAATGAATTTTTTTTTACTAAACTAATGAAGTTTTCTTTACAATGCGAATGAAAAATTTCTTAAACTTCATGAAAAAGCTTCATAGTTTTAATAAACCTATTTTTAACGAAACTTTTTCATTAGGCGTATGAAATTTTTAACAAACAATATGAAATTTTTCATTAAATTTTATGAAAAACTGCATTAACTTAATGAAAAGTTTCAATGGACAAGTTCCAGTGACAGTTCATGGCCCTAATGCAAAAATTCATTCATATCATGCAGATAATTCTCTCAGTGTAGACATTAGGATGTTTCTTAAATAAAAAAAAAAATCGATTTTTATCTAATAATAATCCGTGTATAAAAATACGCAAAAAAAAAATATGAAATATTTGTTCATTTAACGAAATGTAACTGACACTAATAGAAAACATATGATTTTCTATTGTTGATTTACTTGAATAAACGTCACTACATTGCTAGGTCTGTCAAAAAAACAGAGTAGTATTTGGAAGATGACAAAGCCAATTGTGACAATTTTTTGTTGTTGTTTGTGTTTTTTCTTTGATATTTTAAATTTTGAATCTCGCTCCTAGACGAGGACAAGAAATTCTCATTGAGTTTGTGATTTAACATAACAAATATCTCTAGAAATTCTAATAACAAAGTCCCCTGAAGATTTCCTTAGGCAGGAATGAAATCCGGATAGGGACACGCCTACATCAGATTGCTTTTCACAATTTCTTAAATAAGTTTTGGGACTTTAGCACATTTAATTACTATAAATGCAATTAATGTTTATCCCGATGAAAATAAATTTAAAAAAAAAAAAAAAAAAAAATTTTAGTTGTTTTGACTTCTTCTTTATTTTTAAGTTATATAAAAAAAAGTTAACAACTCTTTGTTTGAAAATTAAATGTATAAGGGGATGTTCGCTAATGTGGGCTGTGCGCTAAAGTTAGCCAAACGTGTTTTCTTTATTGTTGTATGGATATTTCAAAACTGTCAACAAGTTTAGTTTCCGATAAATCTATTTTAAAAAAGTTTCGATATGAATACACACTTTTACTAAATTTATTTTGTCGTTGCAAAAAAAAAAAAAAAAAACGCTATATAAAGTGCAATTTTTAGTTAACATTAAATTAGAATAACAAAAACCTTTTAAGGAATTTTTTTAAATCAGATTTTAGCAAACGGTAAAAATTTCATGCACAATTTTAATGAAAAAAATTTATTCCAGAAAAAATATTAATATGAATAAAAATTATTCAAAAAAATTCATAAGAAAACAAATCCGATTTTCAATGTATGGTTCAGTTTTCTTGCAAACAAATTTCTAATTAACCGAGATAAGAAATTTTTTCTTTGGATACCAACTAATAGACTTGAGGGAATATTTCTGGTGCAAATGCATTTTAAAACTTACTCAAAACTTGCACCGCTTTCTTTATATTCGTTTCGAAAAACTTTTAAACGTTACAGAAAAGGCCAACACTAAGAAAGATAATTTGCAGAAATACAAATCTTACAATTCGTTATTTTATGCAAAATCGGCTAAAAGCATCAAAGTTTAATAAGTAAAAGTAGGTTTCTAAGATGAACCAAAGTCCCACATTTTCGCATAATGCGAGAATCGTTTAAAAAGCATAAGCACCAAATTTTAGCAAACCACGTGCTTGATTACTAAGAAGACAAGAATGGATCAAAATTGATTATTAATAGGTTTTTTGTTAAAGTTCTGCCTATTATGGAGGCTCTAACTTTTCTAAAACTTCGGGTTCTGATGAGATCTTTAGCCAGATCGAAATACTAGTATCAACCTAGCTAATATGTTTGATTTGCTTTATTTTTGTAAATATACGGAGGTTGAAAGCTCGTTATAAATTGAAAATAACATAAAAATAATCTCGATGTATATAAAAACAAAAAACTAATATAACTACTGTTAGCAAACAAAGTTTATATTTGAGAAAACTTTTCATAAAAAACTCTTTATTGCAGAAAATTGTTATTCAGAGTTGCCAAATAATTATTTTGATAAATCTATTTCTTGATGGGACCTTTTTTAAAAAGTATTTAAAATTGAAAATTTTTCTTCATTGGGATTCATTTTTGATGCGTTTGCTATGAGCTCTTCAGAAATAAAAAAGAAAACTTATTTTATTGTTTTAATTTTATTTTTGGTCGAAAAATAAAATTTTATTTTTGCTCAAAAAAAAATAACTGTTATGCTAAAAAAAAGTCAAAAATTAACTTTTACTTTTGCTCAAAAAAATAAAAGATAAAAATTAACTTTTATTTTTGTTCACAAAAAAAAAAAAAATAACAGTCAAAAATTAACTTTTATTTTTGCTTAAAAAAATAAAAGCCAAAAAAAAACCTTTTATTTTTGCTTGAAAAAATACAAATTTTAAAAAATAGATCATTTTATGAAAGACTTCTTCAGAAGGATCAATATTGCACACTTGAAACAGTTCTCCGACGTTTGTCTCTAGTTATATGCTTTTTTTGTTTAAAATTTTAAAATAACTGTTAGTTTCTGTTCATACTAAAGTTTTTTTATTTTTGATTGTAATGTTGATAAGGAAATGCGAAAATTCATTCCTCTGCTAAAAATTAGTTAATCGATTGACAAAATTATATAATAAATAAATATCATAATTACAAAAAATTCCCGAAAATCAATCACCACGATATTTTTCCAACAAATTTTAAAAATTGATTTACTTAATAAATGTTCAAATAATAGTTTTAATTCAATATTTAATCATAGAGGTCGCCTTAAGCCAAAATAATACACTGTTCTATTTAAAATTTAAAAGACAAAGTTTACACAGATATTAAAGCCATTCAAAAAAAATGTATTTTTAATGTGTGTCTCTACATTTTGTACAAAAACAAAAAATTAACAACGAACGGAAACAATTTGAAATAACTGAAAAAACTTACTACTCATTTGCTCTTACTAATTTGTTAGTTGTTGAAATAATACTCAAACAAAAATAACACGAAACGATTGGTTTATTTACAAAGTAAGTAGACAGATTTTAAATGGATTTATCATTTATTGTAAATTATATTTTCAGTTAGTTTTAAATACCAACTATTTGGAGTGCAGGTATTTTTTAAGACGGATTTAGTAAAAACTTTAAATTTTTCCGGCTTAAGACATTAGATACAATTGTTTTAAACAGTTTATAAAATAATATTGCATACTTTAGGGAAACAAGTATATTGAAAATCGTCAGAAATTTTACAATAAATAATTTGAGATTTTCGAGAATCGTCTCTAACCTTTATCGTGGTATATCACCCACATGAGGCGATAAATTGAAATCGTAATATGCTGTTCATAGTTAGTTTTAATTGTTTTTCAAATCCGGTTCGAAGGACCTAAAACTAATTTTATTTCTTGCCAAGTACCAGCTTTTTTAAATTATAAAGCCATAATTGCTATAAAACTCATATAAAACTCAAGTTTATTGAACTTAAAAAAAAAAAATAACTTAAAGACCACTCTAATAATTTTACATGAACTGAACTCCGTATCTTTAACAACCCACACTTTCTAATTATATGCAAAATTAAAATCTATATATGACTGCAGGTTTTGAACAAAAAATCATATTATAGTTATACAGAATGTAAGTATAGCATTAAAAATGCATATAATACTTTCAATTTTACAACCAACTTCATATGATTTTAATATTTGCATTAAGGACTTTAAAAAAAGAAATATATATATGAGGAAAAAAGTGAAACTACTAACAACACTATATTTTGAATATTTTATTAACAATGCATATAATATAAATAATACTATTTTATTTATAAGTATTATGTTGGCAATGACATTAAAAGCATATCAAACAAGGACCCAAAGATGAAGAAGAAAAAATCATTTTAAATGTAGACAATATAAATGACAATGTCTGGCAAAAGACCCTTATTTGCAGAATTTCCATGACGTTCGAAAAAAAAACAAATCAAAACAAATTTTATTATATTTAGTTGATAGAAAATGCATTAAAAAAGAATTTTTTTTTTTTGTGATTTGTAAACACACACAAATTACTTTCAATATTATCTTACAAATGCTAAATTTATTAAAGAATTTTTTAGAAGGAGAAGCAATTTATACAAGACATTTACAAATATACTTTAAACAATTTTCAAGGGAATTTTAAAACATTTGTTGACATGACCTTTTAAGATAAATAATCGTTTAAAATGATTTGTTTTATTTAAAGCATATTTTTAGGGCGCCTAAAAAAAACAGAAAAATTGGAAAACAAAGCATGCTTTTTGTTAAATGAAAAGCCATATTTTTATTAGGAGAGAAGAAAGCAAATAAAATATGATTTAGTTTGTTATATTAAAAAGCCATTATAAAACAGATAATGTGAATTTTGTGGCAACATTTTAATATAAGTGCAATGACCTAAAAATTACCCAAAAAAAAAACTGATTTGAAATTTTTAAAAGTATACTTTTAGCAGTTTTAAAAATATCGAAATTGAAGACTAAAGTAAGGGGAATTAAATACAGATTTTTAAGAGTATATTTTAGAAAGTTAAAAATAAAAAATTAAAGCATATTTTTTGGTAAAATTTTAATTATATTTTAGGGCTAACAAGAGAATAATTATAGGAATTAATATAATAACTTATGTCAATTAAGTAAATGGACAAAATTTAAATATAAATTACTGCTAAGTAGGTATGTATGTTAATAAAATCTTATATTATAAGCATTATTGCAAATATTCAAAAGTGAAAAAACTCGAAATGAAAGTGGCTGAACAAAACAGTTTAAGAAAAAATGTCTATGACATGCTTGAAAGGTATCTTAAAAAGGAAGTGCTACATCATTTCCTTGAGGAACAAGTATCACATAGCACAATATATTAACTATTCAAACGGTTTGAAAATGGAGTGGCATCAACCGGGATAAAAAAGAAAGGATGTTCAAAAATATGACCGCAGCTGAGCTTGTTAAATTAAAAAAATCGGCGGTTAATCAAATTGGGGCATTAAATCGTAAGTTCCATGGAAACAATTCGCAAAAACTTACTCCACATGAACGTGAAACACTACCAGAGGAAGACAGTACAGTACCCAAAACCCAATTATAGTAAAAAAACAATTGACAGAAATACCAATAAAATGCAGACAATTGAGAAAAAACTTCATGAAAAAAATTGTTTTTAATAATTTTGGATGATGAAAAATACTTTTCTTTTGCTTGGAACAAGGAAGTATTAATTCTGGATTTTATTCTGATGACTTGAAAAAAATTCCCAGTATTCGGCCAACCCGAAGTTTGAACCAAAAGTACTAGTGTGGGCAGCCATTACGACCAAAAGTTTATCACATCTTTACATCAAGGATTCAAAAGGTAGTAATGGCTGTAAACGCGGATGTTTACATTAATACCATTAATCCAAACGTCCCAAAAGCACGTCTAATTAAGGACTTTTGGTGTCTTTTAAGCCAAAGAGTGTATAGAAATGGTTGGTAAAAAAATTAAAAGCAGTGTACAAAAATTGGCATGAATGTCGTCCAAAGCATGATTAGATGAAATACGCCAAATTGAAGATCGCTGTTCGTTAGTTCTTTACAAAAAGTGAATTAATAATTTATAGTCTATGCTGTGTTATAAATAAAAACACTTTTTCAAAAATAAATAATTAGTTCTTTAATTACAGGCGTTTTTAAATTGTCTATTTACTAAAATGGCACAGGTTAATATATAACAGAAATTTTATAGTTGTTCGAAGAAGTATATTTTAAGAGTTTGAAAACAAACTAGTTCTTGGAAACTAAAAAAAAAAAAACGGTGAAATTAAGAAATGTTTTTTAAAATTTTTGTAATCTTTTTAAAAGTTAGAGCTTAGGAAATGTATAGAATTGAAAATAATAAAGCTCACTTTTAGGCAAATCATTTCTCTATCAATGAATAAGTGAAAGAAATGCTCTAAATTTTAAATTGTCGATTTTAATTTATTTCTCACTTTTTTAAAGAATACTTTTAGGCTATATTTGGTTTCCTTTATTTAATATAATTTGTATTTTGTAATGCATACTTTAAGGAGTTCTTCAAACAAACAAATTAAAGTAAATCATATTTTAAGGTGCTAAAAGTCTCTATTAAATAATTTTAAATCTTTTATTTTACAACAAAGCTATCTACAATCTTAATTAATGTTCAGGTTATTTTTAATTCATAAATTAATTTTATGCATTTTAAGTGTTTCGACTTTATTTTGTCTGTAATTGTTAACAAAAAACGAAGCGAACTTGAAAAGCTACTTAATACTTTTGAAATTTTCCACAGCAGACATTCAGCCAGCCATTATTTATTAAAATTGTAGAGAAAAGCAAAACAGAAGAAAATCCTTTTACAAAATCTTAATGTTAATTAAACCACTTTAAATATAACACAGCGTAAATGTATAAAATAAAATGGCAATAAAGCTAAAACTTTGTGCTTTTTTTAATTGCAAACAAATTTTCATGAAATTAAATTAAAAAACATGCGATAAAAGGACTTACGACTTGTCATAGTCGAAACTTTATACCAAATACACTGAAAGTATTTTTTTAATGAAATGAAATGGGCATAACCCAAGAAAAGGTTAGCAGAAATTAAAGTTTAAATCCTGTTTTAATATCAGCCTAATTATAGGCAACAAAACCTATGTTTTCTCGTTGAATACTTTGCAACGGAAATAACAAAAAAAATTATATTTTGATTTCACGCTCTCCCAATTGATCTTCAGTAGAATGTCAATATAATTATTTTTTTAGTTTGTTTTGGATGTATACAGCTTATATATGCGCTGTGCATACATATATATAACATAATAAAATAATAAAATTTTATATAATTTCACGCTCTTCCAAGCGATCTTCAGTAGAATTTCAAAATCATCATTTGTTTGGTTTAGTCAATTGGCAAGCTCAAAAAAGTGAACATAGAAAAATAAGTTTGGCCATTTACTAAACAAATTATGGATATTAGTTCCTTACGGGTAGTGTGGTCTCTTCAAAACGGAGTCGCTTTTTGACTCTACTTGATGCTCACGAGTAGCGTGAGCTGCCACTTAAACCAACCAACCAACCAACCAAACAAATTATGGTATTCTACTGAAGATTGTTAGGGGAGACCGTGAAATCATGATAAAGAATATCAATAAAAAAAAAACTAATAATTTAAATGTTTTTAGTGTGCCAGTCATTTATCGGGAATATAGTCCAATTCAATAAAAATTTTAGTTCTTTTTTAAAAGGTGGAAATTGTTTTACAAACATGTTACGAAATGTTAATTTCAACAAAAATGGCAAACAAGTAAAAACAATAATTTCGGTTTTACCGAATTTTTTTTTTGTATACACTCCCACTCAGGTGAAAATGCCTTTTTTCATGTTAAAAATTTAAGGAAAAAAAGTTCGGGGTGAAATTAAAATATTATTCACCTATAAGCGTCTTGTGGAAAATATCGCATATTTTATACAACAATTCTTATTGAAAATTTAGAGGTATCTTCACATTTCCACTCATAACTTGTGAACCGCTGAACCAATTTTTCTCATTTTCATTAAGAAACTGCTCGAGAGAATATTTATTAATCTAGTTAAAATTCAGAGGTACCGATGGCGTTCTCTCGCCGTGATTGGTATTTCAACAGACAGACTGGCGGACATGCTTAAATCGTTTTAGAAATCCATAAGCATCAATAGGTATATACTTTACAAGGTTTTAGACCTATATTTATTTGGACACGTTACAAACGGAATGACAAACTGATATATAACCTCATCACTTATGGTAGAGGGTACAAAAATATTTTCTTTTTAAATTATGAAGTTCTAAACTAAATGTAGCATATAAAAAAACTAAAACCAAAAAAATTTGCAATAAAACTGCAATTCTTTCATTTGAAAATATCTACACACATAGCGAGATTGTTTGTAAAGGGATTTGTTAAGTTCATCGTTTTGATTTGATTTTAATCCCCGAGACATTACCAGAAAATACTACATAAAAATGGTTATAAAAATAAGAGAAAAAAGAAAAAAATTTGCAGAAAATCATACATGATGTTTGTTAGTTTTATTTGGCAAGTACATAAGCAAGTAATTGTAACTATACTAAGGGTAATTTCTTCCACTTAAAATAATCCTCAAATGGTTTAGAGTTAATTTAAAGAATAAATTTAGAAAACAGAACTAAAAAAAAAAACTAATGCTATTAAGGAATTTAATAAGTTATAAATATTTCGGTCAATATATTTAATATTTAAGCCGTTTAATAACTACGCCCTGATTTAATTATCTTCAACAAAAGGTATTAATTAATAAATTCAAAAATTATCGCAATTGATGGAAAACTTTCAAAGCCTTTTATAATATTTATTAAACACACTGCTCTTATCATTTTGTGGTTATTTATTTTATGCATAAAGATTACTGAACTCAAGTTTTTTAAAGCATTAGAAAAATGTGTGATAAGAAAAAAATTGTTAAAAATTAACAACAACAAAAAAAAAAAAAATCATAAAAAAGGGTACGAAATCAAAATGTCATTTTGCTTAATTAAGTTTAAACAATCTGGAAAATGTAACATTTCTTTAAGTTACAAATTAAAGTGACATTTTCGGTAAAGTTTCAACAATATAAAGACATTAGCCAGTATACTTTTTGTTTGTTAACTAAATTTAAATAAAAGAAATATTTTTTTAACCCTTATAAAAACAATTAAAAGTCTTCAAAACACAGACACAATTGATTAAAAAATTAAAAAGAAAACAAAGATAGCATACATTAGGGACAAAACAAAAAATTTTAAATTAAAGTATACTTTTAGAGGTCAATAATTTAAAAAGTATTTATAAAATCAATGATAAAACCCATATAATGGTGAATTTAAACTTTATTTAAACATTTAATAAAGCAATAAAGACAAGAAATCAAATTCAAGGAAAAAAAAACTTACCAAAAATAAACTTTTATAAATTCCATTTAAGTTCTTAAAATATGCGACTAAAAATAATTTTTACATACTTAAAGGGTTCAAATTTAATGCGTATAAGCTTATTTTTGGTTGGTCTATAGATTCTGAATACATTTACTGAAAACATGCGTTAGGGATAGCTTAAATTATAAAATGTATTGCATATTTTAGGGATGAAAATTTATTATTTAATAAATAATGCACAACCCTAAAAAAGTTTTTAAAAATTATAATCTATGAAAGAAATTGATAAAAAAAAATCTCATGAAACTAACAAAGAATTGATTAGGTATGAAAAAGAAATAAATCAGTGCATATTTTATGCATTCAAAATCCTTATTTAAACTTTTAGATTTTATAAATTTTTTTTTCTTAAAATGTTAAATATAAAATCTTATACATTCTTACTAATCAAATATTAAAAAAAAATTCAATAGATTAAAACAGCAGACTTAAGGTATATTTTAAGCTAAGTATTTTAATATAAAGTATACTTTAAGGATGATTATGAGTTTTAAAATAAAAAAAAATCATACAATATTTTTCAACTAAATTATGTATGCAGTTGAGAATTTTTTTTGAAAAAATGTATATAACTAGCCAAAGCTGATAAAGAATTAAAAAAATCATTGCATACATGAAGGCTGATGAGTGTTAGGCAACAAAATTTATTAACAATTTTTAAATTATGTACTCATTTAAAGTACATCTATTTACAAATTTGGATATTGAATATAAAAACAAAGTTCACGAACAGATTAAACCTAAACATTTAAATGAAAAATAAGCATAAATATTAGGGTGGGGCGATTTGAGTTTCTGATCCTTGGTTTTGTACTGAGCAAAAAAGTCCACTAGACCATACGTCTACGGTGAAAATCGAGCTTCCAGATTTTGACTTTTTAGCCGTATTTTGTGAAAGTAACAATGTGTGGGATGGACATATCTCAGGAAGTAGGAGAAGCTTATCCAAGATTATGGTATCAATCTCTTCTTTGGAAGATTCTCTAGCAGATTAATGCATCAATCATATTTGTGGGTGGGGTTTAAGGGGTTAATTTTTAATTTCATAATAGGGCTTTTTTACCGTAAAGTCAAAATGTGGAAGCTCGATTTTCACCGTAGACGTATGGTCTAGTGGACTTTTTTGCTCAGTACAATCCCAAGAATCAGAAACGCGAAGCGCCACTTAAGATTTTTTTCCTTCCATACTAATCGCCCCACCCTAATAAATATGCATTAAAATGCACAAAATATGCACTTTTACCAAAAAATGCAAAATATGCAACTGCTTATCGATGCCATTTTGTTCTAAATTTGATTATACGGATAAATATTAAGTCTATTTTAGTTTTAGATTGTCGAAAAAAACATTCATTTGCATGTAATTTCTTGCTCTAATGATTTGAAAACAAAAAAAACAATTTTAAAAATTAAAAAAAAAGATATATTTATTTGCCCGTTTCAAAAAAAAAAAAACTGACATGGAGCTTTATATAGTTTTATCTAACGTCATATGACTCCATAATTAATTATATAAAATTTCATCCGAAAAATGGTCCGATTAAATTGTATTAAATGACATATAATTTTATCATATTAGATTAATTTAGATAGAATTCGAAGTGAGTTGATACAGTTTTGTCAGAAGTATTATCGAATTATACGTTATCTAATTGATTGTAATAGGATATATATGGTCTATATATTATTTTTAAAATAAATATCGTATGGTTAATTCCAATTTTCATATAACTCGCATATAATATGTTAATATGGTAAATCTATATTAAACAAAAAAAAAAATATATAGTCTTCAAGCTAGAAATATATAGTCTTCAAGCCATAATTTATCAAGATGTAATATTTAAGCATACTTTTAGGATGAAAATAAAATATTAACCAAATTTAGAATTAATTTTTAATAAAATAAACCAGTTGAATTTAAAAATTTGAAGGAAACAAAATATAGCATACTTTAGTGATACATTTTCAATAAAAAAGTACTGCCAACATTTAGGTATTAAATTGTATCAATTGCTTACAAATAGAAGCTTATTATTATTATTATTATTATATTTTAGCATAAAACATCCTAACCTTTTTCGATTTTATATTTAAATCTTATACTCTCAGTACTTAGCAGACAACCTACCTAAAAGTCATTAAAATTTTAGCGCTAAAAACATTTTAATATCTTCAAAAAAAAAAAAACTTGTGTAACTCTACCATGTTAATAAACACCTACAAAAAATCATTATAACATTATCTTTTCATTAAAAAAAATCATAGAAATCTTTCCACACATTATATTTTTAACAACCTTAGAAAACTTCTTGCTATAAGAATGTAATAAAAAAAGAACTTGTCTAAAACTTATATGTTTAAAAAAAGTTTCCACCTGTTTTCTATTGTTCTTACCACATACTCAAGAAAACTATTAGCGGTTTTTTGCATATTAAATTTTGTAGAATTTTCAGTAGAAAAAGAAAATTAACAAAAGTTGTCGAGACATTTTAACTATTAAGTTGATCATATATTAGCAGAGATTATTAGCTGGCATTCGGTGGAAAAAGAAAACTAGTAACATTAGTATTATTAGAAGTTGTTGTTGTTGTTGAGGAAAACCCACCTTAATTTTATATGCAACAGTGATGTCAACAATTTTAAAGCAAGCCAGGCCCTTAAAAAACCGTTAGACAATAAATTTGATCAAAATGTCTACTTTTTTAGATAATTTATGCGACAAAGCGGTTAAAAAGCACTATTTTAAGAATATATGGGGAACTTCAAAAATTTACGACACTGAGGTAAAATTTGTTCAAACTATTTTTTTTTGTACGACATGCTAAATCCATTCGTGTTAATCATTTATCGGTTTTAAGTTTCAAGCAAATTCAAAATATTAAAATTACCATTTTTGCTTAGATTTAATAACAAGCTACATCAATTTATAGATCTCATTATATTTATCATATTTTAAAATATTTGTACACTCCAAAATTTGTCATACATTAGAATTTAAAAAGAAAACCCCGATTGTTTGGAAAACACAAATCTTGTGGGCGTTGTGGTGTAATGGTTAGCGCGTTGGACTGTTACACAGATGGTCCCGGGTTCGATTCCCGGTGACGACAACATCAATTTAGAAAAATAATATGTATGAGTTTTCTATCACTTATATGTATCGCTGCGCCCACCTTCGGTGTTCCCATAGCACTTAACCCCACCGAAGTAAAATAATGAATCAGGGCTATGAAACAAACAGCTTCAATAAATTCGCCGACTTTACATCAGGTGGCGAGCAACAACTGTTCTAAGACTTATCTACTCGCGCAATTACTGTGTTGCCATGTTTGAAGCCCTTCATCTTTCACCACCTTTCATCTCTCCACTATCCCCTTTCCAAGGAAAGCAACACATTAATTAATAGGAAGAATTTCCTGAGGGTTGCTTCTCTTTTTTTTTAAAAAAAAAAAAAAAAGCGAAATGTGTTTGGAAAAAATTGCTGCGGTAAAAACTGCCGCTATGAATCAAAACAATTTGATTTTGTTGAACTTTTTCAATTTAGTACGTCTTAAGGATTCACTATAGATACCTAATTATGTTCTCAGGACAAGTTTGTTATAAAAATATGCGAGACAAAATAATTAAATTTCCCTAAATTTTTGAAAAGTTCATAAAATTTTAGTGTTTAAAATTTTTAAAATGCTTTTTGAATAAGAGGTGCTGTTTACAAAGTAACTCAGTTCACTCAATTTCAAATATGGAAAAACCACAAATTTTAAAAAAATGTAAGCCAATTCCTTATAATTTTGTGATGTTAGCATTTGAAAATTACACATTTTTACAAATACTGTTCTGAAAACACAATTCCATTAAACGGCGCAAAAACCATATGGAAAAAAAACTGTGAAAGTTAAAAAATCGGAAAATTTTTGTTTCACTTATAAACCACCATACAACTTTTGACCAAGCAGCGATATGAAAATTACTTTTTCAGTGAATTTATCTCCCAAGTATCTACAAATGCACTCACAAGCATTTTGTATTAGTTTGGATTTGAAGGTTAGAAATCGCGAGCAAAAAAAATAAAATGAATAATAAGACTCTTGTAATTTTCAAGTCATTTCTTTAATTTTTCGACTTTTGTATAGCCATCAATTCTTTTGGTGAAATCATTTCAACGTGAAACTTTGCACGTCGTAGCTTTTAGGTATAGTCAACCTAGCCCTGTCCATCATCGGTCCTCTCAATTCGTAAAACCTTGAGAAATATGAAGCACATAATGTCGATTTCAACAGCAATCGAACATTTTTGAAGTAGGTCATATTAATTTAATTTTAAACGTTTCCATTTTATTTCAACGACTAATTTTTAGAAGGTCTCCGATATTGAAACAATTTTTTATCCTGGAAATTTCAGAGTGGAATCTCCACTACATTTTTAGATATCTGAAAAAATGTTCCGTATTATATTTATTTAGATATATCAAAAAGTGGTTGACGTTCCACTCTGGAATTGAAAGCTAGTTTAAACCACGTGTTAAGCTACTTGTGTAAAAAATAAAAAATTAAATGTGATTTTTTCAAAAATAATTTTGATTTTTTTTTTATAATAAAATATTTTGAATGTTTTACTTTTAAATTTTAAAAAATTAAAACCAAAAGTGTATTTTCCGATCTTTTATCATAAATTATCATGAAACATATTAAATATTTTACAAACTTTTTTAAATCTGTTTTCAAAATAAAAAAAAAACGTTTTGGAAATATGAGTTCACTGCCAAACAAACTCACCAAATTTTATCAAAATCGGAGACCATCGAAAAATTAGTCGTTGAGAGAATATGTTGGAGATTAAAGTTAATGAAAAATCTATATTTGTGTCCTCAAAACGTTAATATTAAGTAAAATTTATTAACATTAAACGTTTTCCGGAAAATGCGCTAAAAAGAGGTAAAAAAAAAACGAAAACAGCAACCCTTCGCCTGTTTTATAGAAATCGCTGACAGAAAACAATGCCAGTTAGAGGGAAATATATCGCAAAAAGCGCTAAACTGTCATCACTGGTACGCATTGTTATATTAAATACAATAGGGGGTTTTAATATGGGAGTAAATTAATCTACATTTGTGAAATATTTTTCATGTAGGTAGGTAAGGTGGCTTATTCACAAAGTTTTTTGACATTTTTAATATTTAGTTGTTGAGTTACACTGAATATTGGGTGTACTAATGTTGTTTGTTAATTTGGTGTTTATTTTTTTTTTCCTGACATTTTCATTATCTGTCTGCCACATAATTTATCTTCGAGTTTATATCTTAATTTGTGTTTTTTATTTATATTTTAAGTTGCAAGTAGTAAAATGTTAATGTTTATGAGTGTAAAAACACAGGTTTTACATTTGAAAGTGAAATATTTAATAATGGAAGAAATAAAGATTTAGAAAATAACAAGAAAACACCTAAAAATATAAAATATAAAAGTTTATTAAAATTGAAAACTCAAATAGAGACGTAAAACAATTAAACAGAATTGAAAACACTGACTATAAAGATCAAAAAATATTTTATTATATTTTTGAAAGTGTTCCTAAAAGTAGGCATATGGTTATAAAAATTTCACACAGACAAAATGTAGGCGATATTGAAGTAGCCAAACGCTGTAATTATGTTCAGAAAATGATTTTGAAAAATTGTTCCTTAAAGTATGCAACACTTATATTAAAAATATACAGCCTAATGTAGGCTGTAATCTTAAAAAAAATAAATTTTACTTTAATATTCTCTACAACCTAAATTTTTTGTTTAATATTTACTGCCTTAAAATGCTAAAACATTTTTTTTAAAGAGTAAACGAAAAAAGTCGCTTCTATTGTCTAAATGATGGTGTAAAATGATAAGAAGCTTAACATTACCAAATTCATAGTATACTTGTAGGAGTCTGTAGTTGTAAACACACTGTATTATTAACAATAATGTTTTGTAAAAGCTCAAAGGACATGTGTTAAAGTAAATCAAAAGTATTAAAAGAAATGTTAAGGATTTTATACAAAATTTCAAAAATTGTAAGCCCCTAAAATTTAAGAAAAGTTTTTGCTGTTAAGTATTAAATACTTAAGAGAAGAAAAATAATAAATAAAATAACCACAAAACTTAAAGAATCTTTATGTACCACTACACATTATTTTGGGAGTTAACCAAACCGAACTTTTACTTTTTGAATAATTTCCAAAACAGACACAGGGACAGACAAACTCACTCACACACTCGTAGTAAAAAAGGACTCTCAACAACATTAAAGGCAAACAACACGTTTTAATGTTCTAATGTTGGGTAAATTTAGCAACAGCAGCAACAACAATAATAAAGCAACAACTACAATAACTTCATGGTCATTGCCATTAAAATGACGGTAAGCTTACAATGTTGAACATTAGTTGAAAACAGGTCCTATTCTCAGTCCTTCTCTCAACACTTGAAAAAAATATAAGCACGAATTTACAAAGTGTGTGTAAAATGTAATGTCCTTTCACAGATTTACTTCAACAACTAACATTTGCACATTATTATATATTTCTGTGTGTGTATGAGTGCATGTTTTACTTAAATTCTATAAGCTTAACACTAACGGACTCACACATACACAGACTTACAAAACAAATACTTATACAAATCTTTATCACACCTCATTTCAAAGTAGTCATCACTACTAGAGTGGAAGAAACAAAGTCTGTCTGACTATTTCGCAGTCATAGACCAATAAGTTTTTTAACCTGTGTTTGTGAGTGTGTATGAGATTTATACAAAAAAAAAAAAAACAACTAAATATTTTTTGTAAATGTTAATGTCTTTTTGCTTGTAGTGATTAATTGTGAAGGTCTGTAGGTAAGAAGGTGGCTGGAGACACAGAGCATATTATTTATATTTTTAAGTGAAACTGTTAAAACAGGAAAAGCTCTAATTATTAGTGTAAATGTTGTCTCAGTTAAATGGAAATTGCAACAAATTGAAGATAGAATAACACAAAAACTAAGAAACAATAGTATTAAGTGATGAAATTAGTAAAACAGCTTAAAGTTCAGCTGCAGGGAGGGGTATTAAGTAATTAGTAAAACACCTTAAAAGTAGACTTTAAATTTTTGATATAAAATAAATCCTAAAAGTATGCAGTAAATTTAAGAGAGGTTAGGAAAGTTATGCAGATTTTAACAAGATTTAAATTTCATAATTTTTATCCACTTCTATTCAATAATAAAAATTATGACTCCTAAAAGTAGATATAAAATTTGTTATATTTAAAATCCAGCATATTATAAAAAGGGAGCAAAATAGAGGTGTAAACAAGTTTATAAAAGTTATTTCAAAGAGTTTTTTTCCAATGAAAATTTTGAATTTTATGTCACTCGATTTCCAGTTTTGGGTTTTTCGGTATGAGTTTAACTTTGGGTTTTAGGCGACTTTTATCGAAGAAAAACTTTTATCAAGAAAAACTTGAAATTAAATTAAAATTTTTGGAATGCAAGCTAGAGTGTCTTATGAATTAATTAGGGTAATATCACTCAAAGGATGAGAATAAGATTTTGGATGTGAGTGCATTTTGGCAGAAAAGACTTAATTTTTATCCCAAAAGTGATATCAAAAGCTGCGTAACGACAACACTGCGTTTTCTGGATTCGAATTTTGAACTTTTTAGAAAAATGGTTGGACGTTGATGAGCCTACTCATTTTGAATAATATACGTAATTTATGATAGCATTAATAAACCAAAATTAATCAAACACAAATTTTAAGCTTTTTCCCGAAAGACATCAACATTGTCATCGTTAACTGTTGGCACGGAAATGCAGATCTCCTTTGTAAGTCCAATCATGAAAACGAAAGCGGCGTTAATAATTTGTTTTAAACAATATCCCGAGCTGTTAGGTATTGAGAATGAGCAAAATCAGTTCAGCGGTTTAAAAGTTATGAATAAAAATGTACAGATACTACTAAATTTTCCATACAGATTTGTGTATATAGTGCATACATGAGACTAATTAATTAATGATTTCATTACAATTTCATTGATATCAATTGTAATGAAATTATTTTCATTAGCATTTGTTTAATTAAAGATAATGAATTTCATTGATTTGATTTCATTGACTAATGGTAATGATTTCAAATGTCATTACCATTAGTAATGAATTAATTAAAGGAAGAAAATTGCAATTGACTGAATGCAAATATGCTAGGTTGGAAAATATTCCGAAAGATTCATTTTTTATGAAAAAACAGTTATTTGTTTACCCAAAAACATACGTGAAAATAAAAATTTAATCACTCCGATAATATAATCGACCATTGGTCCAAAATGGAACGATATGGAATGAAACGGGGAGCGATTAGAATCGGAACACTGTACATATTTGTGTTGTCGGTATAGCGCCCTTTGTTAAGGTTTGCAAACACTTTGTCCGTTTTGCGATATCATGCTTAGTTTTCTAGATACAAGTCATTTTACAAAATGACGATATTTTAAAATGTCCAGTATCTTTTAAATCACCACAATTTTTTTTCACCAACAAGTGTTTTACCTCAAAAATGTTTTTTCATTACAAGATTTTGTACGTCCAAAAAGAGTTTTTTACCTCAAAATTCATTATTTTTACCTCTATAACGGTAAAACCAAAATTCATGCTTTTGCTTGTATCTATTTTGTCTTCTCTATCGCAAATCTAAATTCAAGCGAAATCGGAATTCTCTCCTGGGAGAGTTTCCTTGTGAGAGAATTAATTCATATTGTTAAAAATAACTGCAATGATAGTTGATTTGAAATGAAATTTTAGTGTAGACTTTTTTAATGAAATTTACAGTGAATTTTCTTCCCCCCATTTAATTTTCTTAATCACCGAGGAGTACGAACAAATGGTACACGTTACGTTGTTCATGTTGTTTTTCAAAATTCATACAATTCGAAGAATTTATTTTGTAATACTTTTCTTGTTAGTTTTAAGAATTTGTAGTTTTAAAGTTAGTGCAAAATCCACAGCAGAGGTTTCTTTTTAAAAGTTGTACGCCCTAAAACTATGCAACAATTTAATGAGTATTTTTCCCAAGTCAAGCAGCTAAGTTAGCATATTAAGTATTATTATAGGACTCCTACAAGAAGGCTTCAAAATTAGAAATTCTATTAATCCCGAAAGTATGCTTTAAAATTTATAAAAAGCTTTTTATTAAACTTTCTCAAAACAATTCATAAAAACAATAAAATTCACATCTGTTAATGTCCACCAACCTTGTAAGTTTTATTGTATTGGACCACCTTAATAATTATAATAGTAGTAAAATTTAATTCAATTAAAGTTGTTTTTTCATTGCATTATAGTCTTTTTATAACAATAAAATTTGTATAATGACTATTATACAAATTCTGCTGCTGCAATGACGATGACATGACTTGCCATTTGAAAAACCACCATATGCTGTTTAAGTATCCGTCTGATATCCAGACAGACAGACAGACGAGGATCTCATTCTCTTTTAGGTTATGCTGTTTACATTGTTTCTTAGTTAAATTGGCTAAATGTCCTTTGGGTATGCTTTAGTTTATCAGCCATGACAAAACAACAACAACAACAAATCCTTAACACACACTACAACAGTGATATATTTCAAAAATGATAATAAAGTTAATGATGACTACTGCTACTACTGCATGCAGTAAAATTAGTAAAAGTAACGCGTGAAACGTGATACATTTACATAAAAGGCACAAATGTACAGACACAAATTGATGATATGGCAACACAAATATCTAGTGTAGGACTCATATATGTATATAAAATTTTCATAATTAAAATTTCTACAGGAAAAAGTTGGGTTTGAAAACGAATAAAAAAAATGAAAAAAAAAAAAAAACTGAAAGGTGAATGATTTGTAAAATATGAAATCAATGACTTTTTAAAAAAACTTTTAATTAATGAATGCTTTAGGTTATAGAGAACAAGTAAAAAGTATTGCAAACGAAGTGTCATGTAGAAAATATTGCCTATTTTAAGGATTTTTTTTAACGAAATGCTATGGTTTCAGTTTATGTATAGAGCTTTCAATTATGATTGTTTTAATAAATGAAAATATTGCATACTGTTAGGCAGATGTACGAGATAATATTTAAAATATTGCCTACAATTAGGGCTTAAGACAAAATTTAATATTGTGGCTTCAACAAGATATTGTCTACTATGAGGCAGCTTTACATTAAAGAAAATTATTTTCTACTTTAAGGTAAAAAAAAAATCTCTTGCATATTGTTTGGCTTAAAAAAATTGTAGAGATGTATGATTTGTAAAGTATGAAATGAATGTTTTTTTAAAACATTTTTTAATTAACTGATGGATAGGTCATAGAGAAATAAGCAAAAAGTACAGTATTCTTTAAAGATGAAATGAAACATAGAAAATGCTGCCCATTTATATGAGTTTTTTAAACCTAAAGCTACAATTCCAGAAAATGTATAGAGCAATGATAAAGGCATTGCTTTATATTAAGAATTTTATTTAGTAAATTAAAATATTGCATACTTTAAGGCGGACGACAGAGATAATATTTCAAACAGTGCCTACAATTAGGAATTTTTGGAAAAATAAAATATTTTGGCTTCAATAACATATTGTCTACAATGAGGCGGCTTTACATTAAAAATGATAAAGCAAGGATTTAAAAAATGCTTATTCTTTGGCTTAAATATGTTGTAAGCTGAGAAGAATGATTTGTAAAATATGAAATCAATGACTTTTTAAAACAACTTTTAATCAACGAATGATATAGGTTATAGAGTATTATTATTTTAAGATGAAGTAAAATATAAAAAATGTTGCCAATTTATAAGTTTTTGAAACAGAATGCTAAAATTACAGTTTACGTATAGAGCTGATATATATGATATTTTTAATGAATGCTTTGGGTTATAGACAACTAGTAAAAAAGTATTGCATATTTTTAAGGTAAAGTGAAATATAAAAAATGTAGCCAATTTATAGGAGGTTTTAAAACCAAAAGCTATAATTTCAATTTATGTATATAGCTTACTATAAGAATGTTTTAATAAATTAAAATATTGCATACAAAAGAGATAATATATTGCATACGATAGAGATAATAATTAATACATTGCCTACAAAAAAAATTTCCAAAAAATTTTGTTATTATTAAAAATTTGTTTAGCCTACTTTAAGGGGAATAAAAAAAATTATTTTTGCATATTGTTTGGTTTAAATAAGCAAAGAGAGGGAATGATTTGTAAAAAATGAAAACAGACTTTTTAAAGCAACATTTAATAAACACATACATTAGGATATATAGAATTAGTAAAAAGTATTGCATACTTTTAAGGTGAATTGATGTACAGAAAATGTAGCATATTCATAGGTGTATTTTAAATGGAATGCTATAATTTCAGTTGATGTATAGAGCAGATGCAAACACATTGCTTTAAATTAGGAATTTTTTTAATAAATGAAAATTTTGCATACTATTAGGCGAACGAATGAGATAATTTTAAATCAATGACTACAATTAGGTATTTTGTGAAAAATATATTTGGTTTCAATAAGATATTGTCTACTATGGAGGGGCTTTCCATAAAAAAAAATAATGTCTACTTTAAGGCGAATAAAACAATTAATGCATACTTTTTGGCTTAAACAAATTACAGTTTAGTTTTATAATAATCCCTAGTAAGGAACTTCAATATTTATTTATTAACGTTCTAAATTACAGACATTTTTTACCATTATTTAATCAATAGCAATAATCAAAAACCAATAAAATGTAATAAAAAATAAACTAAAAATGGTTAGGTTTGAGTAGAAATAAATGCCAATGACCCAAGTTTCTTTGGCTCCTGCTTTTATACAATGAATTTTGTAACAAAGTATATAATTTTTTATTTTTTTTTTTTTCGTTTATATTAATCAGCATTTATAAGTAGAAAGTATATGTATGTATCTGCTAAATGCAATATAAAAAGGAAATTTTATTTATATATGGCAGACATTAAAAAGAAAAAAATTTCAACAACTACTGCAACTCCTCCTTACTGATGCTTGAGAAAAGATCGATTGCAAAAGCATAAATTTCATTATAAAACAAAAAAAAAAAGGAAAAACTTATAAGTAGATAAAAAAAAGTAAAAGGAAAGCAAAAGGAAAAAATTAATATAAAACTAAAAATTGAAAATCAGATTTTATTTCTAGTAAAAGAAATATTTAATAACATTTAAAAGGAGGAGCTTATATGCTTACAAGCACTTTGTGCAAAAACACACAAACTCCTAAATCAATGAATGAAAAAAAGAATTTGGCAAAGAATAAAAAATTTTTTTTTTTAAAAGAAAAAAATTAAAGAAAGAATGAACATTAGGATGTCCCCTAAAAAATTTAAAATAAAATTTTTTTTTTAGAAAATTTCCGAATTTTGTCTGAAAGTTATCCATTTTTGTAAAAAGTTTATTTTTATTAAAAGTTCTCAAAACTTCTAAATTTGAAAAATTTAACTTTTTATTTCATTTATACATTTAATATACTTTTCTGACTTCTTTTGAATTCTGACTTCATTGCATATCATTACACCTCTTAAGCCTGGCATCAAAAATGACCCTTGAGTTTGATAAAAATGCGAAAACGTATAATTTATTTGTGATAATTTAATTTAACTAATGGAAAAAATACAGAAAAGTTATTAGACACTAGCATAAATAGAATGAATTTTCTGGCCAGCTATGACCTTCGTCAACAGTTTTTGCGCTTTGTAGTGCTAATTGTAAATATCACTTATTTCACTCACCAAATCAAAGACAATCAGCCCTATCGTGAATATTTTTTCCTTCGAATTGTTTTCCCTTTTCACTGAATTCCAATCGTGAATAAAAGTTCCCTCGAAATTTGTTCCCTTTGTCTAATCATTCACTCGTGAATAGCATAATACAATTTCAGGGGAAATTCACGATACCAATTTTTACTTGAGAGGGAATGAATTACATGGGAACAAACATTTCCCTTTTATTCACGATAGGGGTGAATATGTCATGTTAAACGTACTTTTACTTTTTTCATTGAGTTAAGCGACATTTACCTACAAACCTTTTCTAATTTTAGTCTTTTGTTTATTAATCATTTTTTTAATTAAATATACCCCAGAAGAACTTGGATAGAAACCCAACGAATCGTCGGGTAAAAATAATAAAATAAATTGTTTTTATTTGCATTAAGAAAAATGGCGCTTAGAATACATTTCTTAAGAATTAACAATTAATTCGTGGAGCTACAGGACATTTTATGACATTCCAGGACATTCCAGGACATTTTATGAAAATTAATTCTATTCTCAAAAGTCTAACAAAAGTTGAATGTTTTAATCAAATTTTGCATTATTTTTGGAAACAAATCACATAAATATGATTAGACTATAAAAATAATAAAAATGTTTACTTTTATTTTAAAAAATCTTAAACCCTTAGTGGTATGGGGACATAAAAGACCCATGAAACTTAATTTAAATTATGACTACAAGAATTTGTATTGCTTTTAAATTGATAAAACAAATTTAACTTTATAACAATTATTGTTTTATGTAATTGATTTATACAGGCTTAATGTTTCCACTTTTGACCAAAAAAGATCCACTAGGACACTTACAAAATAACTTCTTTCAGATTGCAATTAAATTTGGATATGTGATAAATGGTACTAAGCTAACGAACAAGCGTAATTCTTTATCGCACTAATATTACTTTTTGGATGCAAAATGGTCCCAGTTTCTTTTTTTACGTTTTGAATTTCGACCAAAATTCGGCCCGAAACGAAAATTGACAAATCGTTTTTTTGGGGACATCGTGATGTACATAGAGCAGATTTAATAGGAGGATTTAAAGCATAATAAAACACTTTTACTTTAGTCTTAACAAAATTCTCAACATTTTTATATGCATCCTATAATAAAATTTTGGATTTTTTTTTTGTATGCAACGCCAATAATGTCAATGTCATTAAATCAATGTTTAAAAAGGTATTCATATCTTTTGATATTTGTAAAACGATAAAAGAGTAGTAGTTGAGTTTTTTTTTTTGTCTAGAGAATCCTTGACAGCCAGCCATGTTTATAACTGTCTGAATGTCTATCCTTTTAGTATTTAGTAGGAGTAGTAGTAGTCTATGTCACATTGTCATGATAAAAACAAGCGAAAGTTTGTCATTTACTACTATTGCTACACTGAGAGAATTCTTTGCCTGAAAATGAATTTTTGCATAAAAGCAATGAAGTTGCGTTGGATCTCATTCATTAAAACTTTTCTTTAAACTAATGCAAGTTTTCATAAAATTGTTTGCAAAAGATTTTTTTTTAATTTATTAAAAGTTTCATAAACCTAATGATAATAAATGATGATAATAATTAATGATAATAAACTTAATTTCTTTAAAAAAAAAGTAGTTTAATTAAATGTATGAAGCTTTTTATTAGTTTTAAGAAATTTATCGTTCACTTTATAAAGAAAAGTTTTACTAGTTTACTAGAAATTTTCTTTATTTTTTCGTCCAATAAATTGTCTCTGTGTACACTGATAGAAAAAAATTTGTAACATATTTTTCTAAAACTACTAAAAATTAGTTAAAAATTACGTTGCAGAAAAAATTGCTAAAATTAGAAGATTTTTTTTTTCCTAAATAATAATAAAATACGAACAGTAAAAATAAAACTGTTAACTATACAAAATTTTAGTAATATTCTAGCAGAATTTCAGTTAATTGAAAGTAACAAACTAATCTGCTAAAATCAGCAAGACAAATGTGCTAAATATTAGTAGGCAAAAACAAAAACCAAAAAAAACGTAAAATTTTTTACTTTTTTTTAATGCGAATAATAATCTGCCTTCTGAAATCTGCAATTTACAATTTTTGAGCGAACATTTCTATTGATTCTAGCAAAATATTCTGTTATTTGTATTCTACAGAATTTAAGGCAAATATAGCAAACATTTTGTTGATCTAACAATTTCTGTTTGCTGTTTTTAGTCTACAAATATTTTGTAAAGGATTTTGCTAATTTTAGCAGATTAAATTGCGTTTTCAATTAACTAAAATTTAACTCGAATTTCACTAAAGTTTTGTAAAGCTAATAATTTTGTTTTTTCTGTTTAGCAGTTTTTTTTGTGCAACGTCATATTTAACTAATTTTTAGTACCTTTTTTTTTGCTATTTTTACAGGTTTATTTCTATGAGTGTACTAAATATATTTCTACTCCTCTTTTGTATGCGAGTATTGTAAAATGTATAGTAATTCAAATCAGTATGTGTAGGGTTCATTTTAAAATGATTTTTATATTTAATTTTATGCTTTGTCAGTATATTTTTGTTTGCTCCTTGTTATGTTGTTCCTGCAAAGGATGACATTTACAAGTATAACAACATGATAGATAAGAGATTACATTTTTTTTTTTTGTTTCCAATGCTAGTATAGTATATTTAAAAGGGATTTTTAATGAATATAAATTCAATAAAGATTGAACGAACTAAACAATAATGTTAAATTTCCAACAGATTTTTTGGAACATTAATGAAATTATTGATACTAAATTATTGCATACTTTTAGTTGCTGAGTAAAAAAAAAAATATCGCATATATTAAAGCGTTTTGACAGATTATTTAAGCAAGTTTAAGCGAGGTTAGTTAGTTTAAAATAATTTGTATTAAATAAATATTTACAATTTGTATTGATCCTTCGAACCAGTTTGAATAAAATATTTTATAAAAAGTTTTTATATCCTTTAATTTACTGCACTGCATAAAAGATATGAGTTTGTCATTTTGATTGTAAGCTATTGAAATTTTTGGCTAATCTAGCAATGTGCGTCTTTGAAATGGCAACCTCGTCCCAATAAGTATACGAAACTTCAAATTGATAATATTTAAGGTATAAATATTGATATAGAAATCATTAGGGCAAGGAAAATCGATTTTGACTAAATACTTTTCCGAATCAAATAATTCGCAACAAAATGGTATCGATTTGTTGTTGCATATTTTGTTATAAATGCATGTTATGCAATAAATGCATATTTTGGCAGTTTTTGTTGCATTATTGCATATTTTCCATTTAATTGCATATTTTTTCATATTTTGTAAAATAAATATTAAATTTAAATAAATATTAATTTTAAATCAAAAAATCAATCACTTAGAACAGACAGAAAAAAAAAATTTATTGCACCATTATTATTATTTTTTGACAATCTTTGCATATCCGTCATGATTTTTAAATTTCTGATTTTTAAAGTTTTCTTCAATGGTAATGATTATTTTTGAGTAATAATAAAAAAAATCAGCCATAATCATTATTTTTGAGCAAAAAAATAAAACTCAAAAATAATCATTATTTATGATTTTTATTTTTTTCGCTCAAAATAAAACTCACTTTCATTGACCAACTCGTGGTACTATGCCAAAAAATTTGGTTATAGCCCTAATATGCATGTATACTGGGCATTAAGAATAGTAAAGCTGGTATGTAAATCTATACCCAATTTAAAAAAATAAATAAAAAATCAATGTAACGAAGACTGCAAGCTGTCATAATTCAAATTGAAAGCAAACTAATACTAAATTTTTTCCATATCATTTTTAATTTTACGAATATTTAGTCTTTTTATAGATTGTTGTTTAAATTGGGTACGAGTAAAATACTATTACTAACTCGGTCAGTTATAAGGAATATTCCAAAGTGAGCCCAATATTAAAATTATTAAAATTAATAATAATAATAAATATTAATAATAATAATAAATTACCGCAACCATTGCTTGATGTTGCAACTCGTTGGAATTCAACATATCATATGTTGAACACACTCCAAAAGTTCGATGATTTTTGTGAAATGCACCTTAAAAATTCTATGAAAGTGAGTTTTATTTTGAGCGAAAAAAATAAAAATCATAAATAATGATTATTTTTGAGTTGTATTTTTTTTTGCTCAATTATGGCTGATTTTTATTAATATTACTCAAAAATAATCATTACCATTGAAGAAAATCCTTAAAACTCATAATATAATCATTATTGTGTAATTTTTATTATAAAACTCATAATGATTACGGTCCCTGATTTTAATTAAAAATAAAACATTTTTATCCCTGAATATACCAACAATCTCGAGTTATAAATCGATTTTTAAAAATCCAAAAATTGCAGCGTTTTTTTACTGGGTAGTATTTGTGTCATAATATTGGTCATTCGAATCAAATAGTTTGTCAACGTATATTAGTCCTTCGAACCGGAGAACTGAAAGAAGGAAAGTAATTCTGCTTCAAACTCGAAAATATGTTAAAGTATGCAATCGTTTGTTTCCATATCAATATCACTTCAGAGTTAATACTTTTTTTAGTTTATTTAAAGTATAAATTTAATATTCTGAGAAAATATTTCCGAAATATTTGCTAAGATTGTTGGTTTTTTTTGTTTATATTAACATTTATTTTTAGAAATCTGTATTTAATGTCTTGCTGATAGAGTGTTTAAAGGTCTTTCAAAAAAATAACAAAAACTCGATACAAAACCACAAAACCAGACAAAAGGCTTAAACATAAGTATACTTAAATCCCAAATAAATGAATGTGAGAAATTTATTTTTTGGTTAAACAAAATAAGGTCAATAACCAGGTTTTTTGGGCAAAAAATATATGACAACAATATGTTAAGGATTTTTTTTTAGAAATGAAACCTTTTAAAAAACTTTTTTTTTTTTTAAAGAGGAGTCAATAAAAACATAAATTTGCACAAACTTTGTTATAGAATATACAAAAAAAAAATCAATGACCAGTTAATTGGTGAGAAAATTACAAAAAAAAAAAAAAAATATTGACAAACAGGTAACATTACGCAGGTAACATTATTTTTAAAAATCGGTTCAACAGAAAAAAGGACCACAAGTTAAGCTTTTTAATAAAGTTTTAAAATTGTTACAAATTAAATATAAATTTATGTCTACCATCATTTTAATAACATAATGACTTTCTTTAATTAAAGCAATTAAGTTATTTTAAGACAAATGTACAATAAAAAAAAAAAAAAAATTAAAAATATTAAAGACAATTGTAAAGTTCAAAAAAAAAAGCATAGAAAACAAAAGCAAACCACACTATGCCTTTTAAGCTTAATTGAATTTAATTTCCAAACAATTGATTACGAAAAATCTAAAGTAAAATATTGCCAACCATACTATACGAGTACCAAACAAACTTGGAAGGTAGTACAAAAATACACACAAATAAATATTGTGTAAATTTGAAGCTAGAAAAACGTGCTACTTGCCACTCAGTCATAGTCATATAAAAATATACTAATACTACAACATATTGTTGTCATACATCAAAAAGTTGAATGAACTTGCCACAAACATTGTTTTTTTTTTTTTACACAAATATATATGACTACATACATTCATATATATTAAGAAGTATGTTAGCATGAATATGTGGTTACAATGAATTATCAGCAATTGTTTATACATATTGCAATAGCAAACAAAGAATGCTTACGAAAAAACATTTACAATGCTTACGAAAAAACATTTACATTTTGTTTTCATCACAACTTTGTGAAATGAAAAGCTAAAAACAAGATTTATACATCAAATTAGTAGTGTCCGACGGAACACTTTTTTTTTATTTGTCGAATTCCTAGGCGAACTTCCTGGTTAAAAAAAAAAGTTCATATATCGCACCGGTTCCTGTAATGGTTGACTAAAAAATTTTCAGCAGAAAAAACTGTTTTTTTTTTAATACTACACTTTTATCACAAAGAGGGGTACAACGGTATTTTTTTTTAGCGAAAGAGTAGAGAAAATGCTGTAAGATTTTTACAATGGGTAGATATGACTTTCTTGCAAAAAGTGAAAATTTAAAAAATTTAAAATTTTAGAGGAACCAGTGCGATATGTCCTAGAGAGGCATTTTTTTAACTTTCGATTTTTATTAATTATTGTTGCGATTAATGTAGAACTAGGTATAAAAGTTAAATGGTGCAAATTTGAGAAAAATCGAATAGCTGTAACCTGATGGAACGAATATTTAGAAAATTTTGAAATCTGACTTACGGTGTTTGAGACATTGCTACTTAATTTTTACCAAAAAAAATTTTTTTTTTTCTTTAATCTACAAATTTTCAAAAAAATTATCCTAATTTTTTTTTGAATTTTACATCAGCAAAATAGACAAAACTACTTTTCATTTGAGTATAATTATGGCAATATTGGTTGAGGGACAACTTGTAAATTGAAATACAAATATCTCGGAAAAACAGAATATTTACATAGTAAAATTGTTATGCTTTTCAATATTATACACATGATTATTGAAGGAATATTTGAAATATCTACTTTAACTTTTTATATGCAGTTTCTGTGTAGTATTTGAGTGCAAAAACGAAAATTTCTAAGATAATTTTTAAAAAATTTCTAGAATAGAGGAAAATTATGCCATATTTAGTGAAAATCAAATCAAAATATCTAGAAATTAGTCCGATTTCAAAAATTATACATTAAATTATATATTCGTGTTCAGCATGCAAAAAGTAATATAAAATGATGTCGAAAGACATTTTTAAATTAAAGCAATTTGAGAAAAATTTTGAAAAATTTAAAATTTTGGTAGCAGCGCGCTACGGTTTAAAGCTATACGATTTTTCTCAAATTTGCACCAAATATCTTTTAGACGCAATACTATAGGGTGTTTTTTATAGAGTGACACAAGTTTAAATCATAATAAAATAAGGAAATATATTTTTAATATCAATGAAACGGGCTTTATTGTAAAGAAAATTTTATGAAATTAATGTTTAAATATGATTTCCGCCATGAGGCCGCCACGGCTAGCGCGTAGAAGGCGCAATCTGGAACACCAATTTTCAACAATTTTTCGCAGCATTTGCGGCCGAATTTCGCCGATAACTCTTCGAATGTTGATTTCCAGGTGTTCAATTGTTTGTGGTTTATCGAGGTAGACAAGTGACTTAACATAACAATTGTTTGTGGTTTATCGACATAGACAAGTGACTTAACATTACTTAACAATTATGTACGCCATAAAATGGAAGAAGTGCACGATGAGTTTGACGAATAGAACAATTATTTTGATTAAAATTTCAACAATTTGCACGCGTTGCTCTGGTGTGAGTCGATTCATAATGAAATTTCAAAGCAAACTAAACAAAAAGTAACTATCAGCTGTTAAATGGGTGGTTAAATAAAGCAGTGATGCCAACTCGAAGTTGTGACACTCTAAAAAAAAAAAACACGCTAATCTTACCAATAAATTGAAAATTTTCAAAAATAAGTTTTTCTTCATACAAAAAAAAAAAAAAGCCGCCAATATGAACAAATATGGAAATATATGTTTTATACATATATGGACATACATATATGGAATTATATGTTGTTTCATATTCCCAAAAGAGGGCCATATATGGGTAAATATGAAAGTGAATGGAACGCCATTTGTGCAAACCGGACTCATATATGAACACACTTGGAATACTATGTAGGTAAAGACCACTGCAAATGTAGTTAAAAACAAATGAAATTTCACTTGAAGAAAGGACGACTTACATTTCAGTAAATTCAACTAACATTGTCATTTGTTTTAACTGTCTTCAAAAATTAACCACAATTGTAGTAAAAAGTAACCACATATGCAGTAAAAAATAAACAAACATTTATTTGTTATATTTTTAAAATAAAAAAACTACTGTATAAAATTAATGTAAACTCAAAATACAGTATTTTTATGTGGTTTGTTTTTTTTTAAATGAACTACAATTGTAGTCAAAACTGATATTTCTTCTACAAATTACTGTTTTTTTACTTAAAAATTAAGATACTGTATTACAACTCAAACAACTACAAATATTTACGGCAAACGTTCCCTGAGTGCATTGCATATAAGGAATTATATGTCACTCTCTAAATCTCGCAACGAATTGCAATTGCTGTTTAGCTTTTCAAATATTTAAGGTTTTGCGTTTAATTTGATGTAAAAATCTTTTTTGTAGCTTTTCATTTCATAAAGATATCATGAAAGCAAAATGTAAAACTTTTTTCGTAAGTATTCTTTATTATTCAGCTGCAACTACTCCTCCTATCATGAATCTAAATATAAACTACATACTACTAATAATTATGAATATTTAACATTAAAAAAAAAAAAAAAAATTTTCAATTGTTTACAGAAATATAATTGTATTAAAATTTTCTTAATATACCGGTAAAGACATTCATTATTTTTTGCACTACCAGTAATGACACCAGCTTACTCTCTGGATTACTGTATCGCCGCCCAAACTATTTAGAATTTCGTAAAAACATTTTAGATTAATTAAGATTAAATGTGTATTTATAAACTAAATGTTTATAGTGGTTATTAATGTTGTGTGATCAAATTGCAAACAAATATACGTTCAGGTAGACAGACTAAAATAAGGCGTAAGGACACACATCTAAGAAATTTTTTATGTTTCTTTTCCTTATTGCAAAAAAGGGTGACATATGACATATTTTATTTTTTGTTTTGTATTTCGTAATTACTGTATTTGTCGTCCTTTAAAAGATGGCATAATTTAGACAACCATTGATGTGAGTAGTTACAACTAAAGTACAATGTTTCTACAACTTTTTTTAATTTTTTTGAAGTCTATTAATATTTAGCAAAAATGTTATTAACTTTTAGCAAAGGATTTTTTTAATTTTTAATCAACTGTTAGTGTAAGCAAAATTTTTGCTAAATCGACCAATTTTGTTGCAGCAAAAGATTTTGCTGATATTAGCAATTTTTTTGCAAGCACCCTCCTGATTAAAATTTTGCTGACTCGGCAAAATGTTTGGCAGACATTACTAACTTTTTTTTTTTGAGTGTACTATTTTCGGAGATTTTTAGAAGGGACTTTTTCAATAAATAATACAAAATTTATTTAGATTATTAGACTAGATTATATCAGAAGGCACTATGCACCGCGACCAATGTAGGTCTTTTGTGCTGCCTAAGGTTACCTTCAGATTCAAGCTACCTATAAAGCCAATTATCCTGTTAGGCAAAATGTTCGCGATGTCGGAAGGCGAAATCACCTAGAAACCTAAGTCTCCTATCACAAAGCCTGGGACATTCGCAGAGAACATGCTCCGAGGTCTCAGACACCATCTCACAAAACCTACACAAATCCGTGTCCGATTGACCCTTCTTGTGCAGATGGTATCTGAGATTACAGTGTCCAGTTAAGTACGACGCCAGGGTCCTCAAACCCCCCCCCTTTCAAGCGACAACAGTCGCTTCGACCCCCTACTGGAAAAAGAGATCAATCTTTTAGCCTGGCGCTGACCAGGAGATTTAAATTTATTTATAAATTTATTCTATTTTGCTTTTTTAATTTACTTTTTACTACAAAATCTTTAAAAATATAATTATACATCAAAAACAAGAATAAAAAAACACTAGAAAATACATGCATAATTTAAAAAAAATATATCTAACTATGGCTTTAAAAATATGAAAAAATATCGCTCATTTGCTGTAATAACGTCATAACTCAAAAATTTTGATTTTGTAAAAAACGAGTTTAAAGTTTTCAATTTACTCTCAACGGTTCTCAAGAGGTTTGTATACAAGATATCAATACGACTTTTTTACACAATATGAATCGTGATATAACGAATAATTCTGCGCCATTAACTCAAAAATCGTGTTTTTTGAGTTGTGACATTCTTGCAGCAAATGAGTGATATATTATGGGACCACACTACGCATTAATGTAAAAAATACATCTTATTTTCTTTCAGCGTTAATAAACTTAATATGAAAAATACATGGATAAATTAAACATTGGTTGTTTGTTAAGGATATTTAAAAATTTCTGATAAAAGTAAAATATTTTAAAATGTTTAACTATTATTTTTTAAATTCAAGATTAAAAAGTTTATTAATAAAAAAAAAAGAATGTGCGATTCGAAGGACCATTATTAGGAGATTTTAGGCAACAATTTTCTAAAGGTTCGGAATGACCTTAATATTTAAATGTTGTTTCGTTCCGCATGAAAATTTTTTAACTAGAAATTTAAAGTTTTTTATTTCTAACTTAAAACAAAAAATTTGCTTTTAAACAATAGGTGTCGTCATAGTAGAGTCCCCACTAAGATACTGTTAAAGAAACTTACTTGGCTATTCAGGCATCTAAGTAAGCTAAGGAAGTAGGCGTTTGATATATGAGTAGCATATGTATGCTAAAGTACAAATATATGCATATATAAATAAAATGCATATATCGGCTGCCTGCTAACTTATAAGCATTATATTGTACTATTCCCAGTAAAGTTGAAGTTTATGGCATTTTGTTTTCTACATTATTTGCAAATATTGCTTGATTACATTTAACTGATAAAGAAAAGTTGCTACAAGTTACACACAGACGTGAAGAAAAAACAAAGTAATATTTTTTTATTTGCAATGGCGTTTATATATTATAATTGAGTTATTCTTGTGGTTACACATTTATTTCTTAGTGTTAATCTACTCGAAGGCAAAAAAAAAAAAAAAAAATCCAAACTACATATAAGACTTACACTACACAAGGGCAAAAAAAAAACAAAAATCATTGCTTTGAAACACTTTTAAAAAAAAACCTATGTACGCTGAATTAAAATTTGGAAAAAAAATGTTTTTTCTCATTTGCAGTTTTTGAAATATCGCGGTTTTTAAATTTTTTTTTTTTTTTATTAATTAATAATCATATAATTACAAATTATATACTATTACTATTACGTTGTAGCGAAAATAGACCAGTGTCTCTGGAATCGAACCCACGACCCCCGCACTGATAAGCCAGCACGATACCAACTACATCACCCCATTTTTCGTATTTTTATAGCAAAACCCTGCAATAAAACTCAACATGCAAAATTTTCAACCTCCTTGCAATACCGGTAAGATATCCAAAAACAAACACCGACATTATTATTCGAGTACTCAAAAGAAAGATAATTTTGTGTAGATTGATATTCTTAAAAAAATTTGTAATAACTTTGCAGGTAAATTTGGAAAAATTAAGCAAAATATATGAACAAATTTGGTAAATGATGTAAATATAAAAAACGTAAAATTTTAAAAACGGCAAATGAGAGAAACCATTTTTGAACAGATTTGGAATTTTTTCCTCAGTCTATTAAAAAAAAGTATTTCAAAGACAAGTTCTGCAAAAATTCGGAAATTTGTTGAGTAGTGTTATTTGTATGGGGTAACAACACGGCTGATTACCATCAGAGTTATAAGACTTGAGGACCAACCACAATAACAGAGTAAAAAAAAATTGTTGCATTTGCAAGAAAAAAAAAAACCACATATAATTGTAATTTTCTATGCTGATAATATTTATGAAAAAAATAAAATAAAAAATAAATTGCAATATACAAATTACATACAAATTCATTTAAAAACACTAGAGAGATAAGAAGTAAAAAAATGTGTAACAAATATAAATGGTTAATATGTATTTATTACATACAGCTTTTTTTTTACAGATAACATTACAGGCAAAAAATTATTATAAAAAAAAGTTTTTTTTTTTGCAATAAAAAAACTTAATAATTTTCTTCATAAATCTATCAATTTCATTAAACAATCCAATCAACATTTATTTTTATGTGGGTGGTTAAGTAATATTATCGCTTTTATAGCCGTTAAACATAACAGTACCATATATGTGTAGTTTGTCTAAAGTAGTCGTAGTAGTAGTCGATTTTTTTAACCGAAAAATATTTGAAAATGCAATTTAACGTTTTTTTTGATGGAGGTAAAATTTATTTTTATGTAGCTGTTAACGTTTTCAACACGTTACATCGATCAAATATTGATCGCTTACAACATTTATAAAATTTATAGAAAACCTAAAATATTTATTGGATATGATAGACAATACACTGCGTGCCATAACTATAATTACAAATGATTTTTGGTTTTTTTTTGCTAATATTACAAAAATTTTTTATAAAACTCACAGATCTCTTATTTGGTAAAATTTAAGAGAAAAATTGTGTAATAGTATTTTATTGGTGCTTCATAACTATAATTACATATAACAAAGAAATATAGCAAATAAAGAAAAGTTTAATAATTATTTTTATTTTTAATGCAATTTTAATTAATTTGCAATAAAATGCGGCGTGGTTCATATCTAAGGGATTTAAAAAAAATGGAAAATTTCAGCCTATTTAAAAAGTGGTTTAAGTTTTGGGTAAATTGCTAGAAAAATAAACCGTTCACATTTGGTTGTCACAAATTTTGCAAATAATGAGAGTGCTTATGGTAAAAATAATATAGGCGGACCGAAAAAAAGGTTTCTGATCGAGACCGGCGTAAAATAATCAACTGTGTCAGCAACACAATGAAGAGTCTCAATCCGATAATCGATGAAAGTAAAGTAAATGTGTCTAAATCAAGGTTATTATCATACCATAAAACTTCTCGCTAAATGGCATTTACAAACCAACTGGAGAAAGGTAAGCTGTTGATGGTACATAAACTGTTTAAACATAAATTTCTTTCAAATGTGATTTATTCTGATAAGAAACGGTTCAATATTAATGGTCCAGATGATTTTAACAGCTATTGGAGACCTACATACGTACGGAACCACGATATTTCTCAGAATATATTTTGGAGTCGGTTTGGAGCGATTTTTGTTTCGACGGTATTGTTGATTTGGCATTTCCAAGCTCCAGAATGAATTCTTCTGAGTGCATTACAGTATTAGAAGAGAAATTGGTGCCATTTATAGAAAATAGCAACGAAGAAGATTTCAAGACAATTCGTCAGTAAATGTAAGTCGTCAGACAAATGGCTACCATCAAAAAATATAAGAGTTTGTAATGGCTCACATGTTCTCCGAATCAAAACATCATTGAGAATATTTGGTGAAAGAATTAGTTTTTGATGCGTGGAGATCTATAACGGAAGAACTTCGAAAACATCTGATAGATAGCATGTCTGATCGAATTTTCGAGTTGATTCAAAAAAAAAGTAGGCCTCACGCATTTTTAAAACTGCTACTTTAAACTATTTTTCTTAAATTTATGTAAATTTTGATTTAGAAAGTTTGAGGTTAAGAAGAAGATTAAACGTTTTTCTCTAAAATTTTGATCTATTAATTACAGTTATATTAGTTTTTTGTTTTTATATACATCGAGATTATTTTTATGTTATTTTCAATTTATAACGAGCTTTCAACCTCCGTATATTTACAAAAATAAAGCAAATCAAACATATTAGCTAGGTTGATACTAGTATTTCGATCTGGCTAAAGATCTCATCATCACCCGAAGTTTTAGAAAAGTTAGAGCCTCCATAATAGGCAGAACTTTAACAAAAAACCTATTAATAATCAATAAGTTAAGTGCATTTATAGTTAAGAAACACTAATTGATTTTGTTCTTCCATTTTAAATAAAATAAAATGAAAAAGAAATTAATTGTTTTTTTATTAAATATTATTAATTTTAAATTGGTTTTACTTCTATGCCGGTTTAAATTAATGTGTAATTATAGTTTTGCAACGCAGTGTATATTGATGTTATGTTGTTAAGTTAAGGAGGCATAATTTAAGAGATTTAAAGTGTATTTGTTTAAAACATATAGTCAAACAAAATGTAAAAATTTTGCTTAACAAAAAATTGAATTTGGAATTATAAAATGTTTATATATCATTCCGTAGAATTAAAGCGTAAATTGAAGATATTTTAAGAGTTTTAATTTTGCATAATTGTACACAGAATTCTTTTATATGTACACAGAAATTATTGTCAATAAAATGTAAACTAAACATTTGCTTGGTTTCAAACTAACTTTCAATTAAATGTTTAATAATATCTATTAAATGTGTAACTGCAAATTAATTTGGTGCACACAAACTTTCCAGTTTTTATTATTCATAAAGTAAACAAAGTGAAAAAAATTGCAAAAAAATCGTCAAAATTAAAAAAAAAAAAATTAAATTGCAAAAAAAAAAATGACAAAAATTAAATTTTTTTTTAGAGATATAGACATTTTAAATTTTATGCAGAAGATTTTTTAAATTTTGACAATTTTTTTCTCGCTTAAATTGGCAAAAATTAAATTTTTTTTCGCGATATAAATGTTTTAAATTTTATGTAGAAAATTTTTTAAATTTTGAGAACTTTTTTATCGCTAAAATTGAGTTTTTTCCAACATTTTTTATAATTTTTAAATTTTGGGGATTGTTTTAAATTTTAATAATTTTTTTTTTATCAATGCGAAATTTTGTAATTTTTGTGACTTTTTTCTCAATGTTTTTTAGTTTAGAAATATTGGTAATTTTTTTTTAAATTTAAATTCACTAAAAAAGTTATTTCGCTGGTTGGTGAAAAGTTGTATGGCGGTTTTATTTTTAAGTTCTATGCTCAATGGAATCTATAAATTCATGATATTTTAAATCCGAGAAAAAGCTGTAATTTTTAAAACTTTTAATTTGATTGAAACTTAAAACCATAATTTGTGTACAGTCAAAGATAAATGATTTTGTAAGAAACCAAAAATTTGTTGACTATTTGACATTTATTTATTCCATATACTCGATTTTTTAAACTGAAAAAATTTATTAAATCCCTTTGAGTTGATCTGTTTAAATTCCCATACATAATTTAGTAAACTTTTTGAAATCACTAAATTTCTTAATATCTGTTCATAAAATACAGCTGTTTTTAGTGGTGATAAAGATAACATTGGTCCTTCAAACCGGAAAGCATTGCAGTTAAGAAAACGAAATTTTTAAAGCAGATTTTTTAAATGGCTTTTTGAAATTTTTCTTGACATTGCATGTAAACTAATATATTAACGACTTATTTCAAATTATGCTGCTCAAAGGACCAATTATGAGTCAACTCAATTTAAATCAACTCATAATATATAATTTTATGTCTTAGAAAATAGTTTAATAAATAGTATTAAACTCTGCGAAACAAACAATTAGTTAATTCAGGAAATGTGTTTTTGAATGTAAAAAGTAGAGCTGTCAAATTCCATATTGGTCCTTCGAACCATTACGTGAGTTAAATATCAAACAACACATTCTGTCAATTTCAAATTAAAAATTCTGAAATTTGTATTCAAAAACGTTAGTTAAAAATAACCATAATTGACTATGTATTTCCTACCCAACTAAAATTTATAATTTATGTAATATATTTTTAACATAAAAAAACCTACAATGTATGACTACACTCATAAAAAAAAGTCTGTAAAGTCACACTCAGGAAACTTCTGCTTTAAAAATTTGTAGTTGTTTAGTTTTATTATTTTTAATGTCAATGTCAGTCATTTGTAGAACAAATTTAATTTTTTTACTAACCTTGGAGTTCATTAAAAATAATAAACAAACCACATCAAATGACTGTTTTATAATTTTACATTAATTTTTTACTGTCGTTTTTTGTTATTTAGAAAAAATAAATGTTTGTTTATTTTTTACAAACATGTGGTTCATTCTTTCTACAATTGTTAGTCATTTTTGTAACATTAAAAAACAAATGACAAATGTTGGTTGAATTTAATTATATGTTAGTCGTCCTTTCTTCAAGTGAAATTTCATTTGTTTTTCACTACAATTGCTGTCGGTTTTACCTACATAATATCCTTAGTGCTGAAGAATTGCTAATATCAGCAAAAAAACTAGTAAATTTAGCAAAAGTGTTGCTGATATTAGCCATTTTTCTGCAAGGATACTTCCAGCAAAAATGTTGCTGACTTTACAGACTTGTTTTTTTGAGTGTACTTGTTTTCATTTGATTTTTATTTTTTTTTCGTCTTAAATAGACCTCTAAGATAACCTACCATTATTTTAACGCCAACAAACGAAATCAACAACTATTGGAAACAAATATGCAATATGTTGCAAATAAACAACTAACAACAGCAAAACCTAATAGCAAATCACCAAAAGATATACTATAACTATGTCGAAAAGTCAATGAACGCTGTTAGCGTCTAATAGCAAGTAACGAGAAAGAAAAAATTAAACAAGCAACAGCTAGTAAAGTATGCCGGTTGTCATACGCTAAAAAAGCAAACCCAACTATACCGTTTCCAAGAAAAATTTATAAAAACAATTTCACTTCACTTTTGGCGCAGAATTTTTTAGGTAAAATAAAAGAATTTTTTATAAAACTTCTCAAATTTTTAAGTATAATTTTATATGGAAATGTAGCTAGTAAAAAGCAGTTACATTCTGGCTTATTAGTAGTTACCGAAACAGCAACTACTTACTTTTTGCACTACTTTTAAGTTATATTGTAAGGCAAACTTAAACACAGATATACAATTGATACCTTATTACTTCATCGTATTTATTAATCCTCACTGCTTTATTGTATGCATTCTTTACTGCTTCATAACTGCTTACAAAATCGGGGTTGCAATTTTCTGTAAGATGTAATTTTTTACCATCGGTAGAGAAATTTGATCTTAATATCATAACAAATTTGATTAACACTTTAACTACCACAGAGTTCTCGGCACTTTTTAGCAGGGACCGTAAATAATGATTATTGCTCGTTTTTTTGATTCAAAAAATCAATCACTTAGAAGAGACATAATAAAAAAATTGTTGCACCATTATTATTATTTTTTGACAATCTTTGCATATCCGTCATGATTTTTAAATTTTTGATTTTTAAAGTTTTCTTCAATGGTAATGATTATTTTTGAGTAATAATAAAAAAAATCAGCCATAATCATTAGTTTTGAGCAAAAAAAATAAAACTCAAAAATAATCATTATTTATGATTTTTATTTTTTTCGCTCAAAATAAAACTCACTTTCAATGTGTGGGATGGACATATCTCAGGAAGTAGGAGGAGCTTATCAAAGATTATGGTATCAATCTCTTCTTTGGAAGATTCTCTAGCAGATTAATGCATCAATCATATTTGTGGGTGAGGTTTAAGGGATTCATTTTTAATTTCAAAATAGGGCTTTTTTTTGCCGTATTTTGTGAAAGTAACAAAGTGTGGGATGGACATATCTCAGGAAGGAGGAGGAGTTTACCCAAGATTATGGTATCAATCTCTTCTTTGGAAGATTCTCTAGCACATTAATGCATCAATCATATTTGTGGGTGGGGTTTAAGGGGTTAATTATTAATTTCAAAATAGGGCTTTTTTGCCGTAAAGTCAAAATTTGGAAGCTCGATTTTCACCGTAGACGTATGTTCTAGTTTACTTTTTTGCTCAGTACAATTCCAAGAATCAGAAACGCGAAGCGCCCATTAAGATTTTTTTCCTTCCATACTAATCACCCCACCCTAATATGTATATGTATTTACACCTACATGAAAGTGAGTTTTATTTTGAGCGAAAAAAATAAAAATCATAAATAATGATTATTTTTGAGTTTTATTTTTTTTTGCTCAAAAATAATGATTATTGCTGATTTTTTTTATTGTTACTCAAAAATAATCATTACCATTGAAGAAAATCATTAAAACTCATAACATAATCATTATTGTGTAATTTTTATTATAAAACTCATAATGATTACGGTCCCTGCTTTTTAGTGCTTAGTTACGAGATAGTGCATTCGAAGAATTATGCAGTAAATAATTACTAAAAACTATAGTTAAAATAACTTAAAATGTAATTGAAAAGGCGATTACTGTATTTTATAATACTAATATTACAGTAATTTTTAGCAACTGAAAAAAAAACTACATAAAAAACAACTGTACAAAACCGTCGAAATTACCAACATGAAACACTTACGTGTATTGTAAAATCAACTGCAAATGGAGCAAAAATTACAAGCTGAAACCCACCACACAAAGACTAGTATTTATTGAAATACTGTTATATTTATAAAATTTATAATACAGGGTTGCCTTTTGACAATTAAAAAATATTAATTAAATAAAAAAACTAAAACTATATTATATTATATATTTCACGAAAAACTTTTTAAAATCTGTAAATTTATGCAAATTATACCATTAAAATAACATTTTTTATTGAAAATACAAATGTCGAGAAAACACAACAAATTTGGGAACAATTTTTCTTTATTTCTCAACATAATCTCATTTTATCCACCATCGAGCCTTTTTTCCAAGTTTGGAAATAGAAAATAATCCGAGGGAGTGAAATCTGGCGAATAAGATGAGTGATGAAGCAATTAGAACTTTAATTTATTGATTTTGGTCATCGCAACAGTTGATGCGTGAACTGGTACATTGTCTTGATAAAACAGAACTTTCTTTATCTTAAGCGTTTCGGGCGTGTACACCTCGTTTGGCAGACCACAACGGTGTTCGCCTTGGCAGCTCGTAGAAATTCACGGAGATCGTTTATTTTTTACGGCTCAAAAAGAAAATACTAAATACCACTTTTCAAAAAAGTAATTTTTTTCAAACTACTTCCGCTATCTATACGTCAGGTCGGGACCGCCCTAGTAACTGTGTATTTTCAAAATTATTACATATGAAAAAAAAAAAAATATTAATTATTGGAAATGGTGTAAAATTTATTAAAAAAACAAATACGAATAACGTGTTGAAATTTTCAATAAATTAGATAAAGAAAAAAATATCTATTTATAGCTAAATCTGTATTAATTTAATAATAAATTTGAATTCCGTTACCATTTCTATAAACGATGCAATAAATATCAAAATTATTGCCTACTTTTGGGCTTAAAGTTTAAAATTTTAATAATTAATACTATTCTCTTCTCTCTTGTTATCTCATTATAATATTTTTGAGGACAACAAAAAAACAACATATTATTTAAATACACTAATTGTATTTTCTCTTGATTATACATTTGTTTATATTGTTTTTATATTACATTTTTCACTAATTATTGTCATAGGTTAGTGAACTACAATGAGCACGAGTTGTGTGTTGTTTGGTTTGGCTGTTTTAGTATTTGTTTTTATTTATATGCCCTCCCCCTACCCAATACTAACAAATTCCAAAGCAATAATTTTTAACCCATTAATGAGTAAAAGCCTTTATTGAATGAACATTTAAAAAAATACTTTTTTAAACTTTTCAACTGCATCACATTTTTAATTCATTGTAAGTGGAAAAGTAAGCTACAAAGTAGGAACTTTATTTTAAATACCGCCATTAATTGCACTAAATAAACTCATCAAGGACACGTTGTGGATCCGCTTAACATTTTCAAAATAAACTTTTCCAGATATAAAGTTCTTCATTAATATTTTTTTTTACATTAAATCACACTCTAGTGGAAATATAAGCAGCAAAAGTTGAAAATATGAGAGAATATAAATTAAAGTTTTTAATTTTGTACACACAGAACAAATTTTTGTTATTTGCCAACTGAAATTCGGATACTACAACTCAAATTCGGTTATTACTAAGTTCAGACTGTTGGCACAAGTTTACATTAGTTTTCACAACAAAGTTCGGTTAATTCAACAGAATTTTAGTTGCAACACCCAAAATATTCAGAAATCTAATGTAAATATCGTTGTACTAACTGAATTTGCAAGTTGTTACCATTAACAAACACTTTTCAATTCGCTTGGCACTTTATTTCTCTGTATGTATAGTTTTTATGAACACATTTTTATTGAAGAATATAAGAAATTTTAGTTGATTTGAGCTATTTTGTTAATTGTTTGGAAAAGTATGGTGGTTTTTTGACTATTTTTAAAAGTGTCATATGGCACCCCTGATACTATAATTTTATAGGTAAAATCCTTAAAAATTTGTATTCAAACTGAAATTTATTTTTTAGTTGGTTGATATATATACCTGATCAAACCATGAGTTTATTGTGATGTTCTGACAAATTTTGGCCGAACTCTGTGTATTTAAAGAAATTGAATACACTTTCATAATAAATTCTTTAATTTCGAGTCCAAACACAAGATTTTTTTTAAGTAAATTCGTTAAATATTTTATTTAAAATATTTAATTTATAGACTACATCTTGGCAAAGAAAACAAGATATATTTCAAGAAAATCTATATATAAATATTAAAGTTTTATCGAAATATGTGGATAAAAAAAAAATATTTAAAACTTCCTTAAGGTGTTATGATACTTGCTATTTTTTGTATTTTTTCTATATTGGAGAACAGTGCAAATATATTTGCATAGGAAAACTGACTAAGTGTAAAGAGTATGATTATACCATAAAAAATCTTGATATGTCAAACAAATATACGTGTGTTATCGATAAATAATCTTAGACTGTCAAAAAAAATATAAAAATTTTTAAGCTTAAAATTGACATTTCCAGATTAAATGTTAGCACTGCTGCCAACTTTTTTAGTTTTTGATCGAAAGTAGCGGGTTTTAACTTTTTTTTTTGCGATTTTTAGCTTTTTTTGACGGTTTTTGTGGGAACAAAACGTGGGCAATATTGTTTGTTTTGTTTACATTTTATTTGGAAATAACAAAAAGTATTTCTTGTTCTTTCTCGCATTTGTTGTTTCTTTCAGTCAATCCTAAAAAAATCCAATACAAAAAATAGCAAGTATCATAACACCTTTAGGAACTGGCAAATTTTTTTTTTTTTGCACTTTCCAGGGTTAACATTTATTAACTAATGAAAGCAAAAGTATAAGTGCCGGTCAAAAAAATAGCACCAAAGACAAAATCTGTTTTCGTTGAAATGGAAATAAATAATGTGTGTTTATTTTTTGGACATAACGATGTGAATCTCTCACTCAAAAAAATAAGTTAGTAGAAAAGTTAGTAAAACGTCTTGTAATTTTTAGCAAATTTTTTGTTAAAATCGTGTTTTCAGCTAAAATTTTTGTTATACTTATTCAGCACTTAACTGTTTTGAACTAATGTTTTACTAATATTATACTAATGTTTTACTAATTTATTTTGCTAAAAAAATTGTGCTGATAAGCACATTAATAGTGTGTATTTAGATTTAATATGTATTTCTAAACTAAATGTTTATAGATTAATAATCTAGTGTGGCCAAATTGCAAACAAACATATACAGACATGTAGACAGGGTAAAGCGAAAGACAAAGACACATATCTTAGGTAGATTTTTATGGTTCCTTTTTCGTATTGCAAAAAAACGGTTGTTTTTTTCGTTTCGTTTGTTTTTGTTTATTTTTTCGTTTCGTTTCTATAATCAGCTACGGCAGTTGCGTCCTTTAAAAGAAAGCATCATTTAGACAACCATTGATGTAAGTAGTTGAAAGAAAATTTTTGTTATGTTATATATATTTATTTCTATATATTTTTAGATATTAAATTAATTCATGTCGCCAATGCGTCAGATGAACATTTTTATATTGTGTAACGTATTGTAAATTATTTTTAAAAGAATCACAAAAATATGTTTTATGATTTTCAGCAAATAAATTAACTAAATTACAATTTTTCTACAAATTTTTTGCGTTTTTTTCAGCAACAAATTTATTAACTTTTAGCAAGGCTTTTTTATTGCTAATCCACTAAGTGTTAGCAAAACTTTTGCTGAACCTACTAATTTTGTTGCTAAAAATCAGCTCGCTGATTTTCAGCAAAAGATTTTGCTGACATTAGCAATTTTTTTGCAAGCACCCTCCTGACTAAACTTTTGCTGACTCAGCAAAGTTTTTGGCTGACTTTACAAACTTTTTTTTTTGAGTGTAAGTATATTATGTCTGGGAGTCCGATTAAAAATAATATAATCTTGTATAATGTGATCCAGTTTTGTACAATTTAATATACTTAAGTATGACATCATGTGTATAGTAAGATACTATTTGACTTGTCACTGTTATTTTACGTATCTTACAATATATTATACAATACTTAGGCGGGCAATATGTAATTGGATTGGCAGAATTAAATTAATATATGGGATTAAAAAAATAATCAAGTTTTTTGAAATTCTTAACATCCTTCTCAAAATTTTGATATCAACTCGAAAATTTACATTGAAAATATCTATTGAAATTAAAAATTCATAACACAGTTAAACACTAAAAATGCATCGGTGATGCGACTTATCAATTTTAGTTCGCACATCGCGAATGAGAACTTCAAATTTTCAAATTAGCTTAACTTTTCAAAATATTCGCGAATTTATCATTTACCAAAAATCAAGTTTTTTCTTTAAAATTTTTCATTATTTCTTATACCTAAATAAACTAAGAATAATTTCTGAGTATGGACGCTGAGGTTTAAGAACCATGTAAATTTATTGCGATTGAGTGAAGGGTATATGATATCTTTGCAATTAAAGTGAAAACTTGACGCATTTTTCTATTTTATGAATATTATAAAACCCGTTCATCGAATATGCAAAATTTTAGCGAATTATGTTAATTTAAAAACCCATAAATTGTACAGCAAAATTTTCAGAAAATTCAATCTGAAGTATAATTGTTTTTTTAAAATTAATTTTGTATGAATTTACTACACTCAATAAGAAAAGTCTGTAAAGTCAGCAACAAAATTCTGTAAAGTCAGCAACATTTATGCTGGGAGGATCCTTGCTGAAAAATTGCGCATATCAGCAAAAATAAAAATGAGTAAATTCAGAAGGAACTTTGCTAAATAAAGCAACTTTTTTTGCTGACACTTGAAATTTTTCTGCAAAAATGTGTCTAACTTTACAAAACTTTTTTTTTTGTTGAGTGTATGGAGAAAATATAAAAAAAGGTACATTTTTGGACAGGCATGATTTAAAATCGTTATTTTTTAGAAAAACGCACTTCAATTAACTAAAACTTTTGTTGGCATTGATTCGAAAACATGTGTTAAACATACTTCAATATTTTTATATGAATTTTATTAATTAGGATTTGTCACAGACCCCATATTTTTAAGGCATAAAAATATATCAAATTTTTGTAGTTTAAGCAATTTTTTTCTTAAACCAAAAGATAAAATACGCTTGTTTTTTTTTATAAATTAAGCAACCAATAATGATTTCTAAAGGTACATTTTACAATGCTGGTTCTTCTGTTGTTTGTAGATTTTTTTAAACGAAATCGTGAAAAAATGAAAAATTTTTACTTTAAAATTATCTCGCATACTATTTGAATGTTGCAAAAAAGTAGCCGCTTAGTTTTCAATTCTATACTTTTTTTGCAAAAAGTTTATCAAAAAAATTAAATTACGTACAAACGGTTTTTTGGAAATAATTCTTTGACTGTATCTAACTTTGAAATTCGGGATCTGCGTGCTAAAGTCTTTTAAAAATGATAGGTTGCAGCCCCGATGCATCAACTTTTTCTGATTTTGTTGAACTTTTTCTTTTTATTTCAACTAATTCTTAGTTTATTTTTTAATATTGCAAAAAAATTTAACTGTAGAGCTATTATTTTGACTGACCCCCTGCTTTTATAAAGCGAAAGGAAAAATTCCGCTAGAGGAATGTATACATTTTGTTATTGTAACAAAAAAAAAATGCAACCATTCCTCTGGAGGAATTATTCCCTTCACTTTATAAAAACAGTGGGTGTGTGTTTTTATAAAGTTTATTTTTTAAAAAGTTTAAACATTTTAATAAAATAAAAGCCAAATTACCTCTTTTTTATTTAGTATTTTTGAACAGTCTTCTAGCCATCTTATTTTAGATTTTTAACGAAATCCGTTTGACATATTAAAAACTATAAAACGAATAATGTTTTTGTTAGGCATGGTGCTATAAGTTTGACCGCAGCTGTATATACTATTTTTTATAGTAATAATACTATTTTTGATGTTGTTGTTGTTGTTATTGTGTTGTTTATTAGTTAAATTAAATTTGTCAGAACTATTAACACAACAACCCAATGAGTGCTAGTTTTATTTGCCTGGTTATCTATCACTCTACATGGGTACTTGAGGTAGTGCTAGATATTCGATTTTTGGTTCTTGTTGTTGTTGTTGTAGTTTTCTTTTGTAATTGCAATTGGCACCACCATGATTATATATGCCGCCACCGCTGACAACCAAGACAAGTCAACACACTCTATGCAACGCCAACAACAACGTCATATTGCTGATTGTCTCTAAACGTCTCTACACAGAGAGAATTTTAGTGGACGAAAAAAATAATGAAATTTTTCTTCTCAAAGTGAACGAAACATTTTTTTTTTTTGAATTAATGCATACTTTTTTAGGAAAATTGTATTTTAATAAAACTTTTCATAGAGTGAATGAAACTTTTACCAACTGAAATAATATTTTTCAAACAATTTTCTGAAAAGTCTCAATGGACTAGTTCCAGTGCAACTTGTTTGCTTCTATGCAAAAATTCATTAATATCATACAAATAATTTTTTTCGGTGTACTAAATACATTGTTTGTTGTTGATGAAACGACAAAGTATTTATAATTGCAATTAAGTTGAACAAACAATTTAGTTTTATTTTATTTTTTTTAAATTTAATTTTATAATTTTGTGCAATATTGTAGGCAAAAAAAAAAAAGTATAGACAAGTTAGCACAACAATCAAACAATTTACAATATTTGGCTTTAAAGTGGCAGCCACGCGGGCTAATGTTGGGGTAGCATTTAGCAATATGTCAATATTAAAAGTAATTAAATATAGAAGAATTAACAATGTTTTTAAGAGTTTGATAGATAGTATTTGATAGATACGAGAATGGACAATAGATAATAAAAAAAAGAACAAGACATGGGAGTTTTTAATTAGAAAAATAAAATTATCAATTGATTAAAGTTGCCAAAACTAAATAAATGACTATGACATTTTATATAAAATAGATTAAAAATCAAATAAAAATTTTAAAATTTATCAAATTTAGGTGAAAAATCCGCATGTTTTTGAAAAAAAAAATATTTTCAAATTATGATTTAAAACAAAATTTTGTGATTTGCCAATGATACGACATAAGAAATGCGGATATTAAGTAAAAAATAATACTACAACCGCATTTATACATAAACGGAAATATTTAAAAAAATAAATTTCAATATTCATTTATTACAATTTATTCACAACAAAATGTATCCCTTTGCCAAAGGTCTGTCAATATGAATGCGGATATTTAAAAACTAATAAAGCACACAAGAAATCGTTAAGAGGATAAAAAGCCGAAAATGGTCGCTCGTTATTGCTTTTCGCAGGAAAACTTTGGTAATGGGTGCGATAAAGTAATGCATTACCTTGTAAGGTATACTCATAACTCGTATCATTATTTTCCATGAGTCACCGATAATGGATTTCATTAATTTGTAATGAACACTTCTTACCTTTAGCATTATTTCGAAACATAGAGTAATGAGTTACTCCTTACTATCCTTACTATCTATTGCTTACTATCAATATTATTTTGTAAGCATAAAGCAATGAGTTAACAATAATTGGACACTCAGTGGTCACCTTGTACATTATTTCAAAACATAAAAAAGTTACCTACCGCATTACTTAATACATAAAATATAAACGTAAAGTAATATTTTAAATATTTCTTCGGAAATCTATATTTAGACACATTATTTTGTGATTTTTTTGTAAGCATGAGGGTAAGTTATATATTTTTATTATCACAAACGAAAACTCGAAGCACAACAATTCATTTACATTTTAAGCAATCCATTATTATATGTGACGAGAGCTCAGTTGGTAGAGTTCTAGCCTAACAACCAGAGACCTCAGGTTCGAAGCTCAGCGCTATAAATTTTTTTTTATGATCCATTATCCATTGTTCAAATTGGAAAAATTGAATCAGTGCAAAAACAATTTTTGCTGTTCTGCTTACGAAGCACCTACCCTAATACCATTAATAATCTACCTTCATATACAACCAGACTAAACCTCGTTAAGCTTCCCACTCTGAAAAGTAGAAGGACAATGCTAAACGTTACATTTTTATTAAATTTGATTAATGGTGATATATGCTCCGATTTCCTGTTAGAAAATTTTGTACTTTTCGTTCCTCCAAGATCAACACGTAATTATATTCCTTTATATACTCCATTCTATCGTCAAATGTATGCTGATGCTGATCCGTTTATAAGAATGTGTAATGATTTTAATAATCTTTATAATTTGTTAGATTTTTCTTCAAATGTTAATATTATTAAACGCAACATCATTTTGTTTTTAAATTCTACTATTTAAAAAAAAAAAAAAAATATTGTACTTATATTAATTTATAATTTTGTAATTATTATGTTAATAGTCTGTAAGGATTTATTCCGTAGACTTAAATAAATAAATAAAAATAAATAAATGAAAATCTTTATATAGACATATCACTTTTCCCAACCCGGTAACCATATCATAACCAGTTAGTTATACCCCACTAGGAAATGAGTTCACCCATAACTTTTAGGCTCATGGTCTGTAAAAATCTTTAGTGAAGTAAGGTGTATTGTAATGTGTAGAGCCGTATGGAGATACATTACTTTACCCATTATTTGGTAATGTGTGATTTTGCTGAATTATCTATCACAAATCAAAATTTCATTAAAATAGAAGATTTTTATTGTAATTCGCCAGAAATTTAAGAGAATATTTTACTCATGTTGGGCAAAAAAAAAAAAAAATTCTTTACAAAATTACTATTAATAAGTAGTTAATAAGGCTTAATAGATTAGATAAAAGAAAATTTACAAACAAATTTTATAAAAATCCACTATAATTATATTTTTGTTTTAGTTTTCAGGTTTATTGCGGATATTTTGCGGATATTGGGTAAAAATATCACATAAACTTTAAGAAACCCATCACAACATTAAAATAACTAAATATTTTAAATTCACATTTGTAGTATGATCCCCGCTTTTATGTAGCGAAAAATACGCAATTTGTTAACTCTCCTTAACTCATAATGGACCAAATGTTTCGATTTGAACCCAGTAATTTTAAACGACTACATTTTTTATACTAAAGGGTCCGCCATATAACGTTTTTTTTTTCAACTAGTGCTTATTTCGTGAATGGTAACACTTAGCTCATGTCTGATTTGACAGATAATTAGTTTTATCCTTCCGCTGAACGAATATGGTTGAGTATACGCTTGAACAACGCTGGGAAATATTGCGACATTACTTTGAAAATCATGGTAATTTTGCAGAATGTGTGCGAAAATTGCGTACGGATTTTGGAAGACGAGAAGCACCGTCAGCTCCGTATGTTCGTTATCATGTGAAAAAAGTGAAAGAAACTGGCATCCTCATCGATAAACCAAAGCAAAGGGATGCCGTCAGAGATAAGTGTTACGCCAACAAGCCAGAGACAATTGACGCTTTAAAGGACAATATTCGTGAAGCCATTGATGAAATACAGCTGCACACAATCAATAATGTGCTTAAAAATTGGACCGATCGTGTATGCTACTGCATGGCCAGCCGAGGCAGCCATTTGAATGAAATTATTTTCCATTATTAACCGGAAGGATTGTACTTTCAAATAAAAAAAAGAAATTTGAGAAAATATTCAGTAGTTTTTTTTTTTTTATAGCATTTTCAAAAAAAAAAAAAGTTATTTGGCGGACCCTTTATAAGCATTGGTTTAAAAATCCTAATATAATTTAACATCTTTAACACAATCGAGAATAAAAAAAAGTAGACATTTTTTATCTAGAGTTGCCAAACAATTATTTAGAAAACAAACGAACTTTTTTCAAAAATTTTTTAAAAATATAAAAAAAGCCTAAAGGTTTATAAATAAATGTTTTATTGATATATTCATAAATTTGAGAATAATTAAAGTAAAATTAAGAAATCTTATAAAAATTGTCATTAATAAATTTGTAAAAAACTCATATTTTTAAAGTTATGGCCAGATAAGAAAAAAATGTAAAGTGAAAACTTGGAAAAACAACACTTTGCTTAAAAAAAGTTTAAATTAAATATAAAATATAATGTTTTATAAGTAAAAAAAAGCATTTTATTTATGTCAGATAGCCTTAAAAAGCTATTAAAAGCTCAAAAATCTTAAAAAGTCATTTTAAAGCTCAAAATGAGAGAGTTAAAAAATATACATATATGGATAAAATAAAAAAAACATAAATTTGTATTCTCTTGTTATCCACATTATAGAGATTCGTGCCTTTAGATAAAAAATCAATAAAAAAAGTCTTTTGAAAAAGTCTTTGCGGATATTTTTTGATGATGACTACAAAAATACATTTCTCAAGTAACTGATAAATAAATATATAAAATTAAGAACACTATTTAAATATATTACTCAAGTACGAAAAAAGCTATGCGGATATTTTGCGGATGTTTAATAAAAATGATGCGATTTCACTGATTTCACTAAATTGAAATTTTTCTCTAAACGGCTGTTATCTAAAATAATTTTGTGTGCATTTATTTTCAAAAATATATTCTATAATTATAATCATTTTTTTAAACTGACATTAAACAAGCGGTTTTCCACTTATTTATTGGTCAAACAAAAAACTGATTAATCATAAAAATTCTGACCTACAAAATCATTTATTATTTTTCAACTTGTTGCACACATGATTGCACATTTTGTTTAATTTATCCGCTTTACAAATATAAATACCGCCAAGAAAAATTTCATGCAATATGTTTAAACAACATTATGGCCAGTATTACCAAAAAAAAAAAAAAAGGAAAAAATAAGAAAAATTTTAAAAATATGGGCGTGTAGCAACCAGTAGTAAAAAAAAAAATAACGCTTCAACCAAATAGAGAAAGAAAAACATCAAAAACGTTAAATAAAAAAAATTTGTGTGTGAATATGCCAAAGGCTGTTAAAATCACAAATCAAATGATTTGTTTGGATTTCAAATAGAAAAATGTATTTAAAAATAAAACTACCAAAAAGTATTTGTTTGATCATTGTTTAATACAAAACACTTGCAATTGCAAATTAATGTCTGTCTGGTCAGGTGATCGCCTGACCAGAGCTATTGTATTTTGTTTAATAGTAAAGTAGTGGTTAATAACCTCCTGCATAAATAAAAATTTTAATTTTTTTTTGTTGAAAAACTTGTACAAATATTTTTTGTGAGATTATATATTTAAACTGTCACTCATTTAAAAGTTTAAAGACTCAAAATAGTTCTTTAAAAAAATTCTCTTGAGGAAAATCTTATAAGTATGACCGAAACTGATATAAAATCATCGGCAAAAATGTTTTTAAAAAATAAGTTTATCGTTAATTTGTAATAAATAACTTGTTAGTAGCAATTAAAGTTTTTATTTATAATTTGGTTGCGTATGATTAATAAATTGTTTTTAATTCATATTAAGTATACGCATATAGTACATTTTGATTTTCTTCATATATTTTTAAAAAGAATATAAAACGTTAAGTTTATATATTTAAACTAAAAATGTAAACACTAAAAGCAATTCTTAAAAATAAAAATCTGTTGATGAAAACCTTTAAAGAAAGGGATATTGAATAAATGAGAAAAATGTTAAAAAATATAATTTTATCGTTAATCTGATCTTGTTAATAATAATTTAAGCTTTTCTTTTAATTTGGGTGCGTATGATTAATAGTTCGTTTTTAATTCAAAATTAAGTATACGCATATAGTAAATTTTGATTTTTTTTTTCAAATATTATTAAAAAAATAATAAAAAGTTGAGTTTAGATATTTAAACTTTCAGTAAAAATCTTAAGAATTAAGACAATTCTTAAAACGAAAAATCTGTTAAAATTTTGAAAGTTTCACGGTAACTGATATTAAATAATCGGCTATAATGTTAAAAAAGTAATAACTTTATCGTAATTCTGTAACAAATAACTTGTAAGTAGCAATTCTTAAAAAGAGAAATCTGATTAAGAAAATCTTTAAAGTTTGACCGAAACTGATATTAAATAATCGGCAATAATGTTATCGTAATTCTGTATTAAATAACTTGTAAGTAACAATTAAAGTTTATAATTTTAAAATGAGTGGGCATGATTGATATTTTTTTTATTAATCCATATTACGTATACACAAATAGTACATTTTGATTTTTTTTCAGATATTATTAAAAAACTATATAAAAATTTGAGTTTATATATTTAAATCGTCAAGACTTAAAGCAATTCTTAAAAAGAAAATCTATTGAAGAAAATCTTAAAAGTATTACCGAAACTGATATTAAATCATCGGCAAATATGTTTTTTAAAAATAATTACATCGTTAATCTGTATGCATGTAATAAATATCTTGTAAGTCGCAATTAAAGTTTTTCTTTTTAATTTGGGTGCGTAAGATTAATATATTGTTTTTAATTCATATTAAGTATACGCATATAGTACATTTTGATTTTTTTTATATATTATTAAAAAGAGTATAAAAAGTTTAATTTATATATTTATTTAAACAGTTGTCAACTAAAAATGTAAAGACTTAAGGCAATTCTTAAAACAAAAAATCTATTGGAGAAAATCTTTAAAGTTTAAACAATATAGATTGAATATCTGAAAAAAATGTAAAAAAAAAAAATAAATAACTTGCAAGTAGCGACTAAAGTTTTTTTTTTTAATTTGGGTGCGTATGATTAATATTTTTTCATTAATCCATATTACGTACACGAAAATAGTACATTTTGATTTTTTTTCAGATATATTTAAACTGTCATTTAACTAAAAATGTAAATAGCAATTAAAGCATTTTAAAGCTTTTCATTTATAATTTGGGTGCGTATGATTAATATGTTTAATTCATATTAAGTATACGCAAATAGTACATTTTAATTTTTTTTTTAGATATTGAAAAAAATGTAAAAGTTGATTTAATATATTTAAACTGTCATTTTTCTAAAAATGTAAAGAGCAAGGGCAATTTTTGAAGAAAAGAAAAAACTGTTAAAGAAAATCTTAAAAGTTTGACCGAAAGTAATATTGAATAATTGGCAAAAGTGTTTAAAAACAATAACTTGTAAGTGGCAATTAAAGTTTTTATTTTTAATTTGGGTGCGTATTTTTTTTATTAATCCATATTAAGTATACGCAAATAGTATATTTTGATTTTTTTTCATATATTATTTTGAGTTGATATATTCAAACTGTCATTTAACTAAAAATGTAAAGACTTAAGACAATTCTTAAAAAGAAGCTGAAATTAAATCAACGGCAAAAATATTTAAAAAAATAAATTTTATCGTTAATCTGTTCTAATTAACTTGTGCGTAGCAACTAAAGTTTTTCTTTTTAATATGATCTGTAATAAAGAACTTGTAAGTAGCAATTCAAAATTTTATTTTTATTTTTGGTGCTCATATTAAGTAAACTCATATACTACATTTTAATTTTTTCAGATATTATTAAAAAAATATAAAAAGTTTAGGATTTGAAAAAATGTTGTTTACAACTTGCCGAATTTTAATATTCGGTTGAACTTTAGAAATCTTTTCGGTTTCTTTACAATAATTTTAAAGTTTAAAAAATTTTTGCCAAATTTTTTATACTTTTTTTCTCGTTTTTTTTTTTTTTTTTATTTGTAGTTTTAGTTTTCAGTCATAAAAATAATCATATGGCTTAAAACAAGTTACGTGCCAACTATCACAATATTAAACAAATTGTGGCCGGTCGTCGTTTTTTTTTTTTTTTATTTTTTTCTGCCGTCAAAAAGCGTCTCTAACGTCGAAATGCCTACACTCATCTCGGTATGAAAAATAGAGGCAAAAAATAGCAACAAAATAAAATACAAATATTAACCAAAGAATAAATATGCACATATCGTTGTAGTAAATATTGTGCATATATAAATAAAAAATGCAGTTGACTGCATTGCATGGTAATTTGTGTTGCATGGCGTTTTAATGCTGCTCCGATCAGCTGAGCTCTGCCATGTCTGTCTTTTCTGTATATAGTTGGTCGTCAACGTCTGCTTTTTAGCCATATCGTCATTGTTAAGTTTTTGTCGCCAATAGTTGTTAGTTTGATATGAATTTGTTGATGCAATTTTTCTATTTGGTGCTGTGGTGCCATACACTTCATTGCGTTACTATTGTGTATATTGGTGGCAGCAGTGCAGTTGCATAGGCTGTTGTCGTTTGGCCGCCATCGCAATCTAATGTCAGATAGTTTTGCGGTCGCTAACCCTAAGCAAAATATAAAATAATATATATATATTTATATTAGTATTAAAAATAAAATAAAGCAACACACAAACGATAGGAAGATACTGTTTTTGCAGTTGGTTTTTAAGTTTTGTATTTATGAAATATAAAATAAAACAAGAGTCTTATATACGATGAAGACGAATTTCAAGCAGCCTACACCATATTTATAAATATTGAAAATTCTACGTCGATTTAGCTATGTCCGTCTGTCTGTTGAAATGCCGATTACGGAGCGAAAACGCAATCGGGACTGATAAATGTTAATTAAAGTAAGGAATATCCTTTTAAAACAGTTTGGTATTGAAAATGAGCAAAATCGGTCCAGCGGTTCAAAAGTTATGAGTGAAAATGTAATGTTTCATAGTAGCGTCTGGTGTACAAAATAGTGTGTCATATTTTTCCACCACACGCTTTATTTTTTTTTTTCACCTGAAAACATTTTTTTTTTCAAACAAAAATTTTAATAAAAAATCAAGAACTTAAAAAAGGTTTTTTAACCGCAAATATTTATTTTACATAAAAAAAAAAGTTTTTCACCCTAATAATGCTTCTTGTTAATTTTTTTTGTATCATTTGTCGCATATACAAGATGGATGGTATAAAAAATTCTGTAACACCGAATATAATGTTTTTATTTCTTTTTTCCTATTTTGAAATCAATCTTGTCAATTTTACATTTAACTTGACCCAAATATTAAACGAATTTCTGTTAAACAGCGGGTACATTTTTGTAGTGTCTCTCAATACTTATGTGAAATCTCAGCGGTCTATCTCAAAGAGTTTATTTTTGTATCTACAAATTCATATCTAACCAATTTTATGATATGTTACAAACGGAATGACAAAGTTAATATACCAATTACCTAGGTGTAGGGTATACAACTAATTGTGGATCACATGAGCACTTTTTATATATATTTTTTCTGACATATAAATGTTGCAGTTTAATGTTTCTTTTTTTTTAAATAAAAATACAATATTTTCTTTTTAACAAATTCTTGTTGTTTGCTTTGAAAATTTAGCGAAAATAATTTTAAAAATTTCTTTTATTAAAAAAAATTTTTGAAGCTTTTGCAATACTGACTTACATCCGCGTGATTAAATATTTAAAATAGTTGCCGTAACCCTTTTGCATGTGATGAAATTTAAAAACGAATCAAAGATGTAAATAAATATTCCTGATTCAATTAACTTTATTCACTTCAAAAATTTTGAGTTTTAACCAAATCGATCGAAATCAAAATCCATCAGTTTTTATCTCATGCCAGAGTGTGTTTTGTTGACAAAACTTTGAGGACACCGAAATACAATTTTGTTTGCTGTTATAGCTTTCAAGTGAGGCCTCCCGACCCGAACTCACCGATTTTATTGAACTTTGAATATGTTGTAGAGGTGCACAAAAAGATGCACGTATCTTATTTAGCTGGCCAATCTCATGTTTAAGGGCTAAAAAGTAGTGTTAAAAGTTCATTTGTTTTTGGATGAAAACTTGTCTTTAATTTACGAAAACTAGATTTATTTGTACGCAGGGTTAAAGTACTCAAGAAAAATAAATTGGCTATATAGTGGAGCCAGAGTTGCCACATTTTTGATTTATTTGAAATATAGGGAAAAGTCGCTTAAAAATCGAACAGTTTAGAATTTCGGAAAGAGCACAAACACCTTCTCGATTGAATTAAATAGACATTGCTATGCATTTTTGTTAGCTTGATACAATTGAAATTACTTAATAAAACGCCAGATTTATTGTTACTTTCAATAGAACGCAATAAAAACAAAACACTTAAAATGGGGATGATTTTTGACGCGACTTAGTAACGCCTAAATATGAGATTGGCAGATCAAAAATAAACACATGTCCCTTAAATTTTTATTCTCTACAACATATCCGAAGTTCATTAAGATCTACCGTTCCCCCCTTGGTAGTCCTTGTTAGCGTAGAAATTTGGACTTAAATTTTAAAATGCTGCTGAATGCAATAAGATTTTTTATAATATTGTATTGTTTCTGCTAATAATAAACATTTTGAGATACGTAAAAGGCGAATTTTAAGATTTTCTTTTTTATTTTCTCGAGAAAAAAATCCTACTATTCTAAACAGGCGGGGAAAAGAATAATAAGGGAGAGAGAATTGAATAATATTAATTGAATAATTCATACAAATGTTATCACAATTATCCCTATTATCGACATTCATAATACCTCCTTTTTTCCGGGGGAAGAGTTTAACATTTTCGAAATTCGTTTAGAATAAGGGAAAGTGACAAAATATCCGGGCAGATTTTATTAAGAATAGGGGAACAAGGAATAGGGAAAAAATTCTCACGGAATTGTTAGTGAAATTGGGCTGATTGTAATCCTGAAAAAAAATCAGGAGAACAAATTGTATTTTTCCTAACCAATTTTGAAAACAATATTTTTTTGAAAATTTGTAATTTTATAGTGAAATTGGGGGTAGAGTGGTAATAAATTATATTTTTTCTGTGCGCCCCGGTAGGCTAGTTGGTAGCGTGCTGGCTTATCAGTGCGGGGGTCGTGGTCTCGATTCCCACCAGAGGCACTGACTGGCCTGTTTTCGCTACAACGCGCCGAAGGCCATAGTAGCTAGTACTCGGTTAGGGTAAAAGTTTAAAATTTGTAATTATACGATTATTAATTAATAAAATAAAAATATTATTTCTGGTATTAATGCATTTTTTGAAATTCTACCTACTTAGTCTGGTTGTTTAAATATAACTTACTACTTTTAGCTATTTATTGTAGCTTTGAGAAAAATTAAGAAAAAAAAAAAAATAGTTTTGTGTTCGAGCATAATTAGTTTTACATTACCCGAATATATCAAATAACATTACCCCCAAGATACAGTTACCGAAATAACTGAACTACCGTTAACGGTAACGCTAACAACCCGTTACCGAAATAATTGAAATATCGTTATACCTAAAATACCGTTATCGAAATAAAAGAAAATATCTTTACCTTTATCGCTAACCGCATCGAATTGGTTACCATCCAAGGTTACTTGTGCAAAACGTATGCACAGAATATATTAAACAATACAAATTAACTTTAGAATTTAATTAAAGTTGCTTAAAAAACATGAAAATAATTAATTTAAAGTGCCTACCTTTTCACGTTTTTTGGTTTCGAAACTATAAACTCCCAGTTCAAGGTTTCAGAAGAATACGGTGGATTAAAATCACAAAAAAAAATATTTTTATTGGCAATGTTTAATGTTTACTCGTCATATAAAAAATAAAATTGAAAGTGATCTTTTTACGAAAAACTTAGAAATATCAAATAAAAATATGCATTTTAGCCAAAATAAGCGAAATATGCAATAAAAATATGCCTTTAAAGCAAAATATACAAAAGTATGCATTTATAGAAAAATAGGCAAAACTAAAAAATCAATGAAATTTCAACTTAAATTCTTTGATTCGCAAAGATATTTGCTTTTCACTGCTCTCAGACTTAGGCAAAAAAAAAAAAAAAAAACATGCATTTGCATGAACTTCCGGTCCCTGGTAATTAGTAAATTCTCCACACTCCAAGTAAAAACAATTATTTTTAAATATTAATATGTACATTAAATATGCATATTTTTGGATCGTTATATAAGTTTCAAATTTGTAACGTTTTTTAAACCAAATAATAAATAAAGTATACGAATTTTTTGTACTTTAACGTGGGAATTTTAAACTAAGAAAATTTATGTAAATTTTTTTTTCTCAGAAGTTAAAAAGCCATAAATAATATTCTTGAAAAAAATTACAGAAAAAAAATAAAGAACAAAAATAATTGTTAAAGAAAGAAAGCGCCATAAGGCAAGACTAGACGATATATTTCAGTTCAAAGTAAAAAAAGATATCATTATACTCATTTTTGTAAAGGCGGAAACAGTTGTAAAAATACACTCCCACTTCTAAAACTTATAAGTTCAATAATAACGACTTACTTGTACTACAAATGAATTGTAATGAGGAGGAAAAACTTAACTTAAAAAAGAGATTAAAATTAAAGTATTAAAGCTTAGGAAGTAAATTAAATAAGATTTACAGAAAAAAAAGCCCGGCAATCATGGCGGTGAATTATAAAAAAAAAAAAAATAGAACAAGGGGCTAATAATTATAATAAATGTCTATATAATTAACAGCCATCAAAAAAACAACCTCAAATATGTAAATTTTTTTGCTTCGTTAACTAAATATGGGAGATTTATGTTAAACTACTTACAGATGGATTTCAAAAGCTAAAAACCTTTTAAGGAATATGCCAGATCAAATTTCATTCAAAATCTTTGAAATACAACATACCTGAAATGAAAAAAAAAGATAAAAAATTGTGTTATAGATTGTTTTTATCGTTAATAGTTTTAATTTAGTTTGTTAATTGGTTATACACTAAAAGAAAAAAAATAGTAATTTTTTTTTTGTAAAACTACTAAAAATTAGTTAAAAATTACGTTACAGAAAAAAAACTGCTAAAATGAGCAGAATTTTTTTTTTCAAATATTATTAAGATAATAATAGCAAAATTATAACTGTTGAATCTAGAAATATTTAGTTATATTTGAATTAAATTTTTCTTAATTGAAAGTAATAAATTAATCTGTTTAAATTAGCAAACAAAATGTTTTAATTAGTAACCAAAAAAAAAGTGAAACTTTTAATGTGTTTTTTTTGTGCGAATAAAAATCAGCCCTTCTGAAATCAGCAATTTATTATTTTTCAGCAATAATTTCTGTTGATGCATTTTAAAAAATTTAATGTAAATGTAGCAAAAAACATTGTTGATATAACAGTTTTTGATTGCTATTTTAAGTCTACAAATATTTAGCAAAAATGTTTGCTAATTTTAGCGGAGTAAATTGCTATTTTCAATTTACTAAAACTTAACTCGAATATAACTAAAATTTTGTAAAGTGAACAGTTTCATTTTGCCGTTTTTATTTTATTAATATTTAGCAAAAAAAAAAAAAAAAAAAAAAAAACAAAACTCTACTAATTTTAGCAGTTTTTTTCTGTAACGCAATTTTAAACTGATTTTTAGTTATTATTATATGTCTGTTATTTTTATATGTTTATTTCTAGCAGTGTAGAGGTGGTAATTATTTAAATATATATTTTAATTATTATTAGATATAAGTAGGGCAAAGAATTTCATGTAAATAAAAAAAGGAAAATATGCTGTTAAAATATGCAGTAAAGTATCCAAAATATGCGCTTAAAATATGCATTTAAAACGAAATATGCACAGAAAACCAAATAATATACACTAAAATCGAAAAATATGCACTAAGAAAAAAAAAAAATATGCACTAACAATTTATGGATTTTTAAAAATCGTGTTATTATTCTAGCTTGTTGGTTTAAAAATGAAATGCTATGTAAATGTCTAAGAAATGACAACTAGTTGATATGTTCAGGGTAACAAATGTTTTCTTTTGTTTAATATAATTTTAGTTTTTACAAAAAAAAATTAGTTTTTTATAAAAAAATACTAAAATATGCATTTATAACAATATATGCAAAAATATGCAACAACAAATCGATACCATTTTCTTGCAAATTCTAATATGCTAAAATATGCCATGAAATATATAATAACATTAGGCTGAATTTCAGTTTATGGGGGACACCCCTAGAGAAAAAATCTGAATATGCCATCCCCTTCAGAATGTTCCCAGGAGTACGAAAATCATAATGAATAAGGGGGCTCACGCCCCCTATGGGCGTGGCAGTCAAAAAACGACCCGGCCCACCTACGTAGACAATATGGGTATCAAATGAAAGCTAATGTCTTCACGATTCCAAAAATAGCCATAGTTGCCAGATCGGGCGGTTTTTTGCAGCCGATACGGCCATTTTTGTTAAATAGGGGCGGGGGTGAAAATCGACCCATGCCACCTACTTAGGCAATATTGGTATCAAATGAAAGAAAATGTCTTCACGATTCCAAAAATACCCGTAGTTGCCAGATCGTCCAGGAAGATATGTTAATTTTTATAAAATGGGGGAAGGACTTTTTTTTGTTTATTTCTTTTTAGCTCGGCCAGAGGCCGAGCACTCGAGATCCCCGCCGTCTAGAATTAAGACATACTGGAGTTAAAAACCCCTAAGCCCGGCCGTAGGCCGGTCACGCAGAAAAACTTTACTAAGCGAAGCCAGTATAACAAATTTTCATTAACCAATCAGAAGCTTGGCAAAATTTCAGTTTATAGTAATCTTTTCGCACAAAATGCTCATTTTTGTTTGATTTTAACAAAATATAAGCAAAAAAAAAGGAAAAAAAAAAATTTCCCCCACCCCAAATTTTGCCAAAATGGCCATATCGGCTACAAAAATCGCCCGATCTGGCAACTACGGCTATTTTTGGAATCGTGAAGACATTAGCTTTCATTTGATACCCATATTGTCTACGTAGGTGGGCCGGGTCGTTTTTCGACTGCCACGCCCATAAGGGGCGTGAGCCCCCTTATTCATTATGATTTTCGCACTCCTGGGGTCATTTAAGGGGGCGTGGCATTTTTTTTGTTTTTTTCCAGGGGTGTCCCCCATAAACTGAAATTTTGCCTAACATTATATATAATAATGCATATTTTTGCATTTACATTGAAATATGCAAAAATATGCATTTATAACAAAATATGCAACAACAAATCGATGCCATTTTGTTGTAAACTCTTTGATTCGGAAAAGTATTTGCCATAAAATATGTATTTATAATAAAATATGCATTTATAACAAAATATGCAACAACAAATCGATGCCATTTTGTTGTAAACTCTTTGATTCGGAAAAGTATTTGCCATAAAATATGTATTTATAATAAAATATGCAAAAATATGCATTTATAACAAAATATGCAACAACAAATCGATGCCAATTTCTTGCAAATTCTAAAATATGCCATTAAATATACATTTATAGCAAAATATGTATTTATAATAAAATATGCAAAAATATGCACTTATAACAAAATATGCAACAAATCGATGCCATTTTGTAGTAAATTCTTTGATTCGGAAAATTATTTGGTCAATATGGATTTTGGTGTACTCACTACAAATATGCATTTGCATGAAATTCCTTGCCCTAGTTATAAGATAATTACTATATTTATTTAGCCTTAGGCTTAAATTAAAATGTAAAATTGATCGATTTATATTGAATATTTGTTTGCAACCTAAAAAATATACTACGTCACCCACTCAATGTTAACTAGAGCTACTGCCATCGATGTTTGAAAACACTTTTAAAGTGTGTAAAACTGACGCATAAATCAATATGTTTATAATAAAGTATTTAAATATTTATGCTATTTTAATAATAATGCAATTATTAATAAAACGTACACTTAAAAAAATTCTAATGATTCGAAAACACCCTTTTAAACGGTGTTTCAAAATAATTGGTTTTCAGAAAAACATTTATTTAGAACTGAAGATTTTCGGTGAAGCGAAATGAAACATGTAAGGACCTGTCAGTAGATAAAGTCTGCTCTAAATTAGAGGATGAAGAAATTTTTTATTTAAAAAATAAACATTGCACGGTTTTTTGTTTAACAAAAAAACAAATGAGCTTGAACTTGTATAATTTTGCTCACATCATTTTTAAATTTAATATATTTTAAAATTACTGTAAGCGAATTTTTAGTCAAATCTACAAAAAATTTACAAAATTTGTGGTAATAAATTTTGTACTAAGTTTTTGTTTGTAGACAAACTTTTTTAAGTCATCTTTTTAATACATTTTTTGTTTACTTATTGTTATTGTAAATTAGCAAAAATTTATCAAATTTCTTGAGTTTTTTTTATTACAAATTTTTAGTTAAACTACGAATATTTTTCGTCAAGTGCATTATCATATAAAATTTTATATGATTTTTTTTTTAGTTTAAAAAAACTATTAGCAATATTATAAAAAACAAATTAAAAACTGCAATGTTTTAAATCATATTTTCTAGGTCAATAACAAACATTGACTTTGTGTTGTTTAGTAAATTTTTATTTATTTATTTAATTTTATGAGAAAGATATGTAGACAGTTAACCATAATTAAATTGTAAACTTTTTATGGTCATTAGTCATCAATAGTTAGTTTGTGTTTTTAACGTGGAATTGTTTGTTGAAAATTTGTTTAATGATTTGTGTGTTGGAGGCTTTTAATAGGACACATATACCTAGACTTGCGCACTTATTTCAATTTTAAGTTTTCAAAGTATTTTTTTTTTATTGAAATGATTTTTGGCACAAATGTTAGCTCATTTCCCCACATTTGTCAAAAATATTTACAATGAAACTGTCCTAGGAAGAGGTCAAGTACCACAGTTGTTATGTGTAGCAGAAGATACCCAAAAGGACATGCCAACCAACTGACCAAACTAACCTAAATATGTAAAAATGTTATTATTAAAAAATACTTCTAAAGCTTAACTATTTACAGGAAGAAGATAAAAAACATGTTTACTGAAAAATTTAACAGTTCGTCACATCAAAGGACTCGTCAGTGGTTAATTTAAGTGGCAATTGATAAAAATATTTTTATATTGTTCGATTGTCTCTATATGAAAAACTTTTTTTTAACAAAATGTAGGATGTGACTGGGAATCGAACCTAAGGCTACAATTTAATAAACACTTCGTTTTTAATATAAATATTGAACCATATTCTCTTGATTAACAAAGAAGAACTGAAAATAGAGCTATCAAAAATGCAAGAACAATTTTATTACAAAATTTTTTTTGAAATTACGAATTTAATAAAAATAGTGCGAAGAAATTGATTTAATGTTTTTGCAAACTATTCGCAGAAATATGTCTGATCTAAAAATAAAAATATAATTAAAAAAAATTTACCCTTACAGTGTGTACAAAGCTTAAAAGTTTGCAATTGGATTATTTACAATACCACTAGAGGGCGCAGCTAAAATTTAAACACTTTAAATAAAAAAATTCATCACAAAATTCACATGGACCTAAAGAGAGGTGAATAATGGTTTAACGTTACAAATATTAGAATATTAAACAGTTTCTAATAAGTAAAGTCTTACTACTAATATCCATCCACTACTACTTACCACAGAAATGTTAAATTTTAATAGTCCTGGGATAAGTAATGCTTTTACCAGTCACGGGATAAGTCATTTGAGGACAATTGACTCAAGTCCAAGTATCTCATGAGTTCAGTAAAACCAAGGATGCCAATCGAAAGAAATTTAGAAAAATCTTAGTTAAGGTATTTGAATTGGTTACTGTACCCACCCTTAAACTAAAATAAAAACATCTGTAAAAAAAATTAACAAACTTTTTAAACAATGCAAAATTTTGTTATATTTGGGGTGAAGTTTTAATAGTATTCCATGCCATGGAAATACATCAGAAAAAAAACCAAACAGCCATAGACAAAAGTGATTTGGATAAAGCATATTTAAATAGGAAAAAGGACTCATGTAATTATAATATTCCACGCGCTATAAAAAGGCAAAGCTCCCATCATCCCTCAATTTTATTAGTTAGAGATTTCTGCATAATTTTGCTTAAATTCTAAGAATTCCGTAAACTGCAACACATGGAAGACGAGTGTTCACTTGAATTGCGCAACCAAAACAGCCAGCTTTTTGCTCTGTGTCCATTGAGACTCAGAATATCCGAACAAAGATGATTTTAGTTCTATGTTGTATTGTAAAATTTAATACGCCAAAACTATAATCCAAATTGGTGAGAAAAAAAATTATGATTTCTTTTTTGAATTGATACGATTATAAAAAAAAAATAAGTTAAAAGTGCAAATCTAGGGAGCAATGTAATAAAGTAGCAATTGTCGTTAAAAAATAAAATTCAAAACTTTAGACAACAGTCAATAGTTTATAACTTAATCCATTGAATTGAATGGTTTCAATTGATTGATTAGTTATGGTTATTATAGTCACAATGGTTATTTGATCTCTAAAATCTTAAGCGTATAACCATATATAGATAAACTGCAATTTGTGTGAAACACTTAAAGATTAAAACATTATTCATGTTGCAAATATATTGAATTTTATAGGTCAAAAGCTTAAGAAAATGATATTGATTAAGTGGTGACAGAAATCCATAACGTTTTTAAATAAAACTTCACATAATATCACATCAGACATTAAAGCAGGAAAATATATTATATTAAGATTAACTAGCTTGTTACACCGCTTGGAAGTGAATTTACGGACCATAACAAAAATGGCGCCCAACATTAGTTAACATCAGTAGTTATATACAATGTTTAGATATTTATTGAAACGTCATTGAACATTTTTAAACCGTTATTATAATTGTTTAAAAACATGACTATATTATGTTCGATATCATTTCAAAGCGATTAGGTTTTGAAAATAACTTTCAATATAATTTCCTACCAAACAACTTACAATATTTTACCAATCCTTGTTATTGTTTGTATTCATTTTTTCAATTAGTTAATCAATTGTACGTAATAATTGTTAATTACCTGTCATCTGTCAATTTGTTGTTAATTATTGTTTAATCAAAAGATGTATGTTTGTTTATTTGCTAAGCTTATAGTTGTATTTGTCAATATAATTTCAAATGTGAATGATTTTTTAAATTTTTCTATTTATTTTTTTTTGAAAATATAAACTAAGACCGCCTGCCTATTAATAAAACTTACATGAATATTAGGGTTATAACTAGTGTCCGACCGAGTACTCGGCTTCGGCTTCGGAGTTCGGCCAAATTTTGGCCGAATTTGGCCGAACTACCGAACTTTTTATAAACTATTTATAAAAAGCACAAATAAATAACAACTGTGGTTATATTTACTTTTCAGAATTTTCAAAAACACTACGTAAAAAATACAAAGTTGAATATGATAGAATATCCAAAAAAAAACAACGATATTTAAATATCAATGTGTAGTGTCCGACCGAACGTTCGGCTTCGGAGTTCGGCCAAAAAGTGATGTTCGGCCAAGTTCGGTGTTCGGCCAAATTTTGGCCGAACTTGGCCGAATACCGTATATTTGAAGAAGAACAGTTCATTTTTGATTTATTTCACGTAAAAAACAAAATTTTCAAATTTATTTCACGTAAAAAACAAAATTTTCAATTAAATTCGTCATATACTTAAGTTAAAATAATAAAGTTCAGGTATTTCCATATTTTTGTTGAAAACTTCAATAAAATAATTGAACTGACTTTATAATATTTTTGAAAAAATATTCTAAATTTGCTTTTTTACAAATTTATTGATGTTTGAATATTTTTTAATATACTTAAATGATGCTTTTTGTAGTCAAAATCAACGAAAATTTAAATTTTATTCAAACTAAAAAAAAATTAAAAAGTTCGGCTTCGGCTACGGCTTCGGCCGAATGTTAAAAATTTGGCCAAAGTTCGGCTACGGCTTCGGCTTCGGCCAAAAAAAGTGACTTCGGTCGGACACTATCAATGTGTGTGAAAAAATTTCAAAAAGCCGAAAGAGTTAAAAAAAAAATTCCAGAAATATACCTACAAGACTTATAGGCAAATAATAAAATTTAATGCGATATAATTAAATAAAAAAAAAATTCGAGTGGTTAGTAATCCTAAAAAGAGAATAATAGGTTCATCAATTTGAGATAGACATAGTAGCAGAACCAAACGAAAATTTTATTGAAAAATAAATTAAAATGTTCATTACGGAGCCTTTCAGTCCTAGAAATATAAATATATTTGAGTATTGGAATTCAAGTCCATTTACAAATATAAAAGCTGTAGCAATAAAATATTTATCAGCCCCACCAACTAGTGTAGCTAGCGAACAGCTTTTTAGCGCTGCCGGACAGCTGTATTCTAATAGACGAAGCAATTCACATGGTGTGAATGCGGAAAAATTGCTTTTCTGTCATTACAATATCAAACTTTTTAATTTTAAATATTAAATATTAAAGTTTAAGTTTAAGTTTTTTTTTTTTTCTATATCGACTTAAAAATCGATCAACTATTTTTCTTTGACTATAAAATATAGTACAAATATTTTATTCTTTTTTTGTACTTAAAATAGTACAACTATTTTCCAAATATGATTTTTTAAAAAAATAAACCTATAAATTTGTATTTTGTTTATGTTTAATAACTTTTTGGTTTAAATTTATTGATCTAAAAAAACAATTTATATTTTTTTTTTATTAAAACAAAAAGTTCGGCTTCGGCCTCGGCCGAACATTGATATTATGGCCGAAGTTCGGCTTCGGCTTCCGCCGAAAAAAATGAGTTCGGTCGGACACTAGTTATAACTTTTTAATCTGCAAAATTTTCAACTCTCACCACGTGATGGGCAATATAGTAATATTATTATTATATCCGTGCCGAGCAATATATCAAATTTGAAAACGTTTATGTCCTTGAAGTTTGATATTCATCGCCATAGTCGAATTACTTAAACATTTTTTCGAAATATTAACTTTTAGTTTAATTAAGTAAAAAATATAGTATCAAACTTTAAAAACGTTTATGCAGAAACTATTTTGAAAACTGCGAAAAAATAAAATTGGGGTTTACATTTTTTATGGACTATACGCCTGGGGTAGCTAAAATTTGATAATTGCGCAAAAAAAAAAAAATTTTAAAGTTATAACCCTAATGAATATGGTTAAGTAAATTATTTTTTTTCTTTTTGTTTAATATCTTGACGGACTGTGTATGGCTGTCTATCCATTCATGTAGAAAAATGTCCCTGACAAAAATGCATATTTGATTAGAATTGAATGTAATTATTAAATACAAAAAAAAATAATATATACATATGTATATATAAAAATAACAAAATGTGCAAATTTAATGATATACATTTTTAAGGCTACACTCAAAAAAAAAAAAAAAAGTCAGTAAAGTTAGAAAAAAAAAAGTTGGTTGAGTTAGCAAAATTTTTGCTGGGAGGAATTTTGCAGAAAAATTGCTCATATCTGCAAAAGTGTTTTGCAACGTAAATTAGTTAAACATTAGTTCAAAATTAGTTTTTTAAAAAACCGTTTAACTAAAATTTTAGCTGAAAACAAGATGTCAGCAAAAAACAAAAATGCTAAAAGTCAAATATTTTAAATAGACGTATAACAAAATTTTCAACAAACTTTTGTTTTTTTTTTTTTTTTTGATTGTAGCATTTTTAGAAATATTTTATCTATATTTTTTTGTACAAAAGAATGCGTGTTTGCAACACCCAGTTCGGTTTGGCGGCTTAGTGTATTCATATAGTGAATAGAAAAAAAACAGCAAAAAAAAACAATATCAATGATATTGATATTTAATTAGAGCTGATATTAATCATATCGTATGTTAAATTTAATTTTTTTAAATCAATAATTTATTTTTTTTATTTTTAATTATACAAGATTTAAAATTAATTAGAAAGAATTACGGTAAATTTTAATATATTTGTTATAAACAAAATACATTTCAAAGAAAGCTTTTGTATTGATTGGAAACATGAAAATAATAATGTTATAACACGAGTTTAACTTTTAATTAAACGGCAGACTGTGACTAAGGACGAGTTTTTAGGATGTCAGTTAAACTTGGTTTAGTTAAACCGGTAACGAATTAGGAGTAACATTTAACAAAAGTCTGACCTGGACTAATCATATTACCCACGCATGTGGCAAAGTATACGGTATGCTGCGAAGCTTATGGGCCACTCAACACTTTACCCCTCTGAGTATTAGAATATTACTGGCAAAAACCTATCTTTTACCGACACTTTTATATTCATCCGAAATTTTTACTGGATGCAACTCACATGATATGAGAAAGCTTACCGTAACGTACAATAACATCGTCCGTTATATATTTTCTTTGAAAAGGTTTGATAATGTATCGCAGTATTCTTGTCGTGTACTGAACATGTCTTTTTCAAACTACCTTAAGTTTAAAAACGTTATTAAATATCTTTATGAACGTTTACAGTTTTCAAGATCAAGCAGAGGAAAAGATATAATTCAATTTCGGCATCGTGACCATTCTTCAGAATGCCAATTCTTTATATTAACCATACGTCTCTGGAACCATCTTCCAAATAATTTGCAAACAGCTAGTAACGCAATAAGGTTTAGAAGCTTACTTAGGGAATATTTTTCATAAATTTTTAATTTTAATTTTACCTTTGACTTTATTTTTATTAAGTTAAAATTTAATTATTATATTTATTATTTATATTATTTTTTCTTTTCATTATAAATGTAAATCTTTTATTACTATAGATTTTGCTATATTGTCTAAGTTAACTTGCCTGATTCTAATACTATAATTTATAAGATATTGTGTCTTGTTGTATTAGAAAATCAATTTAATAAATACAAATACAAAATTTTGTCTGCCATTTCCAAGTTTATAAACAAAAACTTGTCGGAACCCTTTTATCTTGTTTAAAATTTTCGTCTTTATCACTATAAAACAAAATACACCAAATTTCCGAAGCAGCATTCCATTTAAAAACTTCGTTAATCTAAGTTTAAAGGTAATCTATATCCTAAAAACTTGGCCTAAGAGTTTGAAAATTTTAGCAAACAATTATTATGAGAACACAACTACGACTTTGACTATGTTTTCAAAACGACTACGATGTTGACTATTTATTTTTTTAAATATTTATTTAAATTACAATTAATCATAATTTTGAATTGTCCTTAAAAATTATGCAAAAACACTGACGTCAAATTGGAAATTAAACTGATTCCTGAAGCTATTTTTTATATTTCTTACGTTGTAACTGTTGTGTAGTAAATATTTTCATACAACCATTTTTATTATTTTCGGACAAAGTCTGTTTTGACAACGCAATTAGAGATGTGATCGATTTACAGCGCTAAATGAAGCAAAACAATATGTTCAGCGGAAAAATGTTAATTTAAAAAAGTTAATAAAAATCTTAAACTATGTTTAATTAAAAAGTGCTGGAACTATCTTGTAATCTAGCAAAAACTAGTCACTTTTCTATATGTTAAAAGTGGGATTGGGCCATGTACGATAATGTTAAAATTCACCAAAATATCTTATATTATACATGTCGTCATTTCGTAACGAATCGTAAAAGAAAACGTTCTTAATATCAGATTTGTTTCGATTGTTTTTTTTTTTTTAATAATATTAAGATTTCAAAATGATAATTTTTTTTTTGCGTTTTTTCCCAGATAATCAAAGAAATGCTTCTAGTTAAAGTTTAAAGATGTAGTCATTGCTACTATAGTCAAAGTCGTAGTCAATATTAAAAACGCAGAAAAAAGTCATAACCAGACAGCGCTACAAAATTGACCCCAAAAATCGAAAACAAGAGTAACGACTATTGATATCAAATACTATGTCGGTCTCGCTGATTTTAATGGCGTACCCAGTTTTGTTGTAACTAAAGTGCATTGCAACAACATTATTCAGCAATATATATATATTCATAGTTGAGTAACTAGGTAAACAAAGTCTCATATTTAAAGTCTAAAGACGTAGTTATAGTCCAAGTCGTAGTCATCGTTAAAAATATAGCCATAGTATAAATTAGTTATTGTTATATTCAAAGTCATAGTCATTATTATTATAGTCGACTTTAGACATTGCCTTTAATTATATTTTTAACAATAACACTACTTTGACTACAGCAACGACTACGTTTTTTTTTACTAAAAATGTCTTTAAATTATACAAAGGACCCAAAATAATTATTATATTTAAGAGTTATTTTAAAAGTAGATTTTTAATTATTAAACAGTGACGTAAAAAAATAATTTCTGGAAAATTATTCCTATTTTGCAATTAACATCGATAATAGTTATATTGACCTATACTAAAAACTATATTAAGAGTGATTTGAACACAAAAATTTATCTAAAATTAAAAATTTTCTATTGAAATTAAGACCAACGCATGCATCCCGACTAAACTCGGCTAGAGGGCGAAAATTAGTTTTTTTATTTTTTATTCATAACTATTATTGAACAATAAAAAAAAATATTAATTGGACAGTAATAATAACGCGTAAGAAAAAAAAATCCTCATAATAACTATGAAATAACTTTTTTTCTCCCAAAACAGTTATGTCATTGACCTATACTTTAATAAAATTACTAAAACATTAACAATCAATTTGTAATTTTAACTAAATTTTTGTAAAAATTCAAATTTATCATATAAATTTTAAATTATCTTAATAGTTTTATTAAACATTTAGCAACATCATAACCTGGTGGCAACATGCTATTTAAAAGCTAATCGAGCTAAAAAGAAGCCAAAATTAGTCATGTTACTGTCAAAGTCGTAGTCAGTGTTAAAAATAAAGTTAAAATCATAATTAGTCGCTTTTAAAATTAAATACGTAGTCATCGTTATAGTCAAAGTCGTAGTCATTGTTGAAAATATAGTCAAAATCATAATTAAAAGATTGCAAAAGTTGTAACTTTGAAAACAAATTGACTACTGATTTTTATGTTTACTTTAACTATGTTTTTAACAATAACTACCACTTTGACAACAGCTACGACTAATTTTTTATTTCTAAAAATATCCTATATGCACACATTAACGAAATTACTCAAAATCTAACCATCAATTTGTTAATTTAATTAAATTTTAATAAAAAAAAAATTAAATTTATCAAGTAAAATTTAAATTATCTTAATATAATTATCAAACATTTAACATTTTTATAATCTGGCAGCAACATGCAACTTAAGCTTAAAAAAACTTGAAAAAAAATAAATCTTTGTCAAATAAACATTTTGTCAGAAAAAAAAACATTGTAATAATGATGCAAGTATAAATTGTTGCTACTGCCAACGCTTTCCTTAAAAAAAAAGAAACCAAAACTACTATATAATAAAAAAAAAAAAAAAACTACATTAATAGACATAAACGGCAAACATCATCATTAAGATGATGATTGTAATGAAGATTTTCATCATCTTTATTAAACTTACAACCTATTCCCGCGTTCACATACATATATATTAGGAGGATAATCATCTTGATTTCTTGTGACAAACGACACAAATTAATCACTTTAAGATGAGTAGATGAATTTTGTTGTCGATTTTGTGTAGTTTTGTATGTGTATGAAGTCTGTCGTTATGTTTTGACCAACTGTCTAACAATTAAGCATGTTTTTGCGCTAAACGTTTCTATAAAGTGTGGTGAGTGATAGTCACCACTTGTTGGTTCAACTATACTACTACTACTACTATTTAGGTAAATAGGCATAAGCAGGCAACAACAACCAGTACACAACAAAAGCCCACAATATTTATGAAATATTTGTACACTCAGACAAATAAGTTTCATCATATTGATGATATTGTTTCATAAATCGTTTGTCATCAATTATTCATTATGTTAATGAAGTTTTCATAAATTTGATCAAAAGTTTCATAACAAATGTTTCATCATCGTTGTGACAAATGTTTCATCATCGTTGTGGTATTGGCTATTTATTTGAAATTTAGAATATATCATTTACAATTAAAGGCGGAATCATGATTGGCTTAAGTGACTTAAATCAGGTGTTGATATAATACGAAAATTTGAAAATACAAGTATTTCAATTAAAAAAAAAAAAAATATTCAGTTTCATTTCATAGCAACGCCTGATTTAAGTCACTTAATCCAATTATGTTTCAGACTTAAGAATTTTTTTAAACTTCAAAACTACAAGAAACTATTTGAAACTTGATGTTTTCTTAATTTTAAATAGATTTTTTTGCATTTCATACAAATTTATGAAACTTTCATTAAAATTTATGAAACTGTTTCAGCCTATATAGTATTTAATAACATTTATGAATCGTTTTATAGGGAGTTTTGAAACTTCTTCATCATATTTATCAAACATTTCATCATATTTATAAAGTGTTTACATTGGACGAAAATCAATGAAGTTTTTCATACATATGATGAAGCCTTTTCCCTGAGTGTAAGTAACAAATTTAACCAACAGTAGTGGTTAGAGAAGTGGATTAAGTCGAGTTTTAAAATACCCTAAATTGTTATTAAATCAGATTTATTAAGTAATATTTTGATTATAACTAAAACTATACACTCAAGGAAAAAACTTCATCATATTTATGAAAAAGTTCATACATATGAAGTTTTTTTTAAGGCATCTTTAAAATTGAAAAAAATCGTAAAAAAGTCAGTACCTTTACAAAATTAAGCATATAATGAAAAGTGTTTATACTACTTCAATGATAGAGGTCTCAAATTAATTAATTATAATTTTTCAAAAAGTTCAAAGGCCTACTTTACGTGACAAAAAGTTCGCGGGCAAATATTTAAAAAAAAACAGTATTTTTAAAAATTTCAAAAAATTTATGTTAATAATAAACCCTTTCTTAATACCTTCCGCAAGTGGCATAGTGGAAAATGTATTTGTTTTTGATTTATTGAGAAAAATGTCACAGCAAGCATTCCATAAAATGTTTTACTTTTGCTTTAACCATTAATCCTATATGTTTTACCTATGCGGATTTCGACTTTAAAATTTGGATCATTTTTATGCATTTTTTCATATACCAAAATGTTTGAGTGTAAGAATGTATTTCAGTTCCCAATAAAATAAATTTTTCCCAAAATCCGTTTTTTTTTTTTAATTTATTTAAATATTAAAAAAAAAAAAATATATAAAAATTAAAAATATACTGTTTAAAAATATACTGTACATTTTTAGTACACTTCATGCTTTTCCCATGAAATGGACTTTTAGTATTTTTAATTTTTACAGGAAATAATTGTATGCGCAAACATTGATAAATGAAATTACAAATTGTACAAAAATAGTGAAGTATAGTAAAAGCTTCAATAAATTCGCCAACTGTACATCAGGTGGCGAGCAACAACTGTTGTAAGACTTATCTACTCGCGCAATTATAGTGTTGCCATGTTTGAAGCCCTTCATCTTTCACCACCTTTCATCTCTCCACTATCCTCTTTCCAAGGAAAGCAACACATAAATTAATAGGAAGAATTTCCTGAGTGTTGCTTCTCTTTAAAAAAAAAAAAAACAAACAAACAAAAAACTAGAATAAAATCTTTTATTTTTAAAATTGTATGTATAAAACCCTTCTTAAATTCGGCGAAACTTAAATTTTTCAGAAAATCTAGATGCCCGAAATATATAGGATCAATGATCGCTACTCTTTTTTTATTTCTCAAGCCACACAGCGTAACTTAAAAAACTTATATTTAATTTTTTTTTAGTTGGTGTGACATTTTTTTCAATAAATCAGAAAACAATACGTTCTCCACTGTGCCACTTACTGAGAGTATAGAGAAATTATTCAACATGTCCGTTTAATTAATAGGAAAAAAATATTTAAGTCAGTTCTCATTAATATTATGGATGCTTTTTAATTTACTTTATTATTTAGGTGAGTATGACTAATATTTATTTTTTTTGTTAATTACATATTACTCATACGCAAAGGAAATTATATTTTTATTCTTTTGTGGAAGTAAACTAATGTGATAAACGAATATTTGCTCGGTTTTTTTTTTTAATTATAAATGTAATGTTTTTTTTATTTATAACGAAATGATTTGCCTCATCATTAGAAAGTCATCATCAGCACAAATTTACGCCTGCTCCTAGAGAACGTAAATCGAGGATCGATCTGCTCATTATGTTGTCTGTCGTTAATTTTAATAGAATTAAATATTAAATGAGTTCTTATTATTCCTGTAGATACTTCTCATGATTTACGTTTTATAGATAATTCTACACTACTCATACGCAAAATGTATAGTATTGCATTTTTAAACATTTTTTGTTAAAGTAGTGATATTTTATATTTATTAACATTATATAGGTGCGTATGATTAACATATAATTTTTTTTAATTCCATATTACTCATACGCAAACTTAATGCATTATATTTTTAGAATTGTTTTTTGTTGATATAATGGATTAAGTGTGCGCTTAACTCGTTTTTAATTATTAATTTTTTTTTTTTTAATTATTTCACTTACAAACAATTTGTGATACTAATTTGTCTTAAGCCTTTCTGATTTGTTAAAATGTTACCAACTCATTCACAAATTTAATAGACTTCCTCTTCAAATGATGGGAGGTTATAACAAACATTAGTAGCAACAAAAAAAAAAAAAAAACCAATAGTTAATGAACGGCCAAGACCGAGTAAATGGATATGAATGAGTTTCAATAGTAGTGTTTTTTATTTTATTTTTGTAACATGCGAGTTCAATGAACGACAACTAAAATGTGCAACATAAAAAAAAAAAAAAACAAAGCAAAAATCCAACAACAAGCAACAACAAGATATCAGCAGCAACAACATAGTTGTCAGAAATAAAATGTTACGCGAATTACGTTGTCGCCTTAATGTATGTAAGAGTTAGCGCTAAGCAACAACATCTATAAACTAACGCTGTGCAATGCAAAAGCTAACGTCGAATACACTAATAGTAAAAAGTTAGTAAAAATTAGTTTAAAATGATGTTGCAGGAAAAACTGTTAAAATTAGCAGATTTGTTGGCTAATAAATATTTGTAAGATAAGAATAGCAAAATTAAGTCTTTTGAATCTACAAAAATGTAGTTATATTTAAGCTAAATTTTAGCTGCTTGAAAGTAGTTAATTGGCTCTGCTTAAATCAACAAAAAATTTGCTAAATATTAGTAGACAATAAAAATCACAAAAAATGTGAAATTGTCCACGTTTTTTTTTTGCGATTTTTTTTCCTATGCGAATAAAAATCAGCTATTCTGAAATCATCAATCTAAAAATGTTTAGCAAAAATTTCTGTTGATTTCAGCAGTATATATTGTTATTTGAATTCAACCAAATTTAATATAAATATAGCAACAATTTTGTTGATATCATAGTTTTGTTTTTGCCTACAAATATTTAGTAAAAGTTTTCGCTAATTTTAGCAGAGTTAATTGCTATTTTCAATTAACAAAATTAAACTCGTAAATAACGAAAATTTTGTAAAATTAACAGTTTTATTTTTACTGTTCTTATTTTACAAATATTTAACAAATTTTAGCAGTAATTTTTCCGTTATTTTTACAGGTTTATTTCTATGAGTCTATTATATTTGCTGTTGGTGTAGTTGTTGTAGTCGTATTCATCCGTTAATGTTGTTAGTTTTTTTATTTTTTTCTATTATATTTTTTTTATTTATTTTTGTTGTTGGTCAATAGAAACTTGTGTATGATAGGTCGCTTATTTAGCAAAAAAAAAAAATTTTTTGTTTTCGCTATTGCTTTGGCTGGCTGTGGCTTTAGTTGTCTAGTTGTTGCTGCTGTTTTTATTTTTCTATATATTACCAAGGTTGCCAATACTTGAAGTGATAAAATGGCTAGATTTCCGAGAGAAAATGGCTAGAAATGGCTAAATTCGGAAAATTACACAATAATTAAACTTAAATGATTTTCTGATTTCTAAAAAAATTTTGGTAAATTTTAATAAAACGTGTAGAAAATTTTGTACAAAAATTTTGAAAATCGTAAAAATTTAAGCACATTTGTGAGAAATTAACAGCAAAACGTATTAGAAAAAAATGACTAGGGAAAAATTGAATGGCTACATCTTCCGGCTAGATACAATCTAGCCATCTTTTATGGATAGATAAAAATAAAATAGCTAGATCTAGCCAAAAAAATGGCTAAATTGGCAACATTGCATATTACTTTAATGTTTAATTGTTGTTGTTGTTGTAGTTGTCGTTTCGTTCATGAGTATGAGTGTTTTGTAATTGTTAAATGATGATGATTATGAGGCTGATCATGATGATAATGATTACACTCTACTTGTAGTACTCATACATACAACTGCACAGTGGGGTGTAGCACAAATAGTTTGTTCAAAAATTTTGAGTGCTTGTTAATTTTAGCCGATTTTAGAAAATAAAACATTTCTGTAATCTGAAACATTAGCTTGCAATTATGTTGATTATGGCTGTATAAAGTTTCATGGCAATCCGTCAGTAAGAAATGATTGAATTATTTCCAAAATATTTGTGAAACACCCCATTGTGAATTGTACAATTGAATGTTTAAGTACATCGTACATAGAAAAGTATGAGTGTTTGCAATGTTTGTTTCTATTTGTATTATTTTTGTGTTGATGTATTCGATTTTTGAATAATTTGTTTGTTGTTTGACTTTCGTCGTTATGACTTCTCCTCTGCTGCCCTCTGACTGCTGCCTGTTGCTATTTATTTTTCCTCTATCTAGTTAGTTGCTTTTGTAATGAAACAAACACAAAAATTTAGTTTAATGACCGCCTACAAGGCATGTAAAACATTAGATGAGAATTAAAAGAAATTCTGTTGCAATTGTGACAGGGAAAGCACAAAAAAACATAAAGAACATGTGTTTAGAATTAGAAAAGAAAGGTATACGAGGAATTTTACAAATTAATCATATGCATCTTATATAACGGTTTTTTTATCATAGTTTTATACTACTTTTATACTACAACTAAAAACTACAAGTTTTTGAAATCTACTTTTACTTAATTGTCGAATTACATTCAAAAACAACTAGTTTTTGGTTGTAGTACAAATGGGTTATAAGTTTTCAATAAGAAAATCTGTAAAAACCCTACTTGTACCTAATGCGTATGAGTTATATGACATTTCAAAAATATTAATCGTGCGTATGATATATAATGTTTAAGTGGTAAATATACAATTTTAATGCAAGTTTTTTTTTTTAATTTCAAAATTAGGCTTTTATTTTCATATTAGACAAAATTTTAATTTTTACAATATCTTAACCGATTTGGAAGCGATAATATCCATTAACATTTTAACTTTAGTAGCAAAGTGTCAAAAACAGCGTTACATTTATTTTCAGCTTTAGACACAAGTATCCACGAAGTTTTGTTAAAAAATCTTCAGCTCTTTATGTTCGGTCGTCTAAGGGTTAAAGTTGACAATATTGGTTAAAGTTGGCAATATTGGTTAATATTGGCAATGAAAAAAAATGCATTTTTATAAAATAAACATGAAAATTTAAATATGTATGTTTGAAATTTTATGTTGTAAATATTTTAAAGCCAAAAGTGGACTAGAATCATTTTGTCTTGTTAAGACACACTTGGCCATAAAGTTTAAAAATTACACATTAATAACGCAATGGTAACCTCAAGCTAGTCTATGAAGGACGTCTTTATGCAACGTTTCGTATTAATTTCTAGTGTCCGACCGAACAGTTCGGCCAAAAATGCATTTTTTTTTTTTTTTTTTAAAGAGAAGCAACACTCAGGAAATTCTTCCTATTTATTAATGTGTTGCTTTCTTTGGAAAGGGGATAGTGAAGAGATGAAAGGTGGTGAAAGATGAAGGGCTTCAAACATGGCAACACTGTAATTACGCGAGATGATAAGTCTTAGAACAGTTTTTGTTCGCCGCCTGATGAAGAGTAGGCGAATTTATTGAAGCATTTTGTTTCATAGCCCTGATTCATTATTTTACCTCGGTGGGGTTAAGTGTTATGGAAACACCGAAGGCGGGCGCAGTGATACATATAAGTGATAGAAAACTCATACATATTATTTTTCTAAATTGATGTTGTCGTCACCGGGAATCGAACCCGGGACCATCTGTGTAACAGTCCAACGCGCTAACCATTACACCACAACGTCTGTATTCGGTATTTTAAAGCATTATGGACAAATTTGGCGGATGGAAAAATGTTTATTGGGCTGATTAGATGCTATTTTGAGTGTCAAATTTGAGGAAAAGTCTGTAGTTAAGCAATGAGTTCACTGTTCGGCCTCAGAAAGTTCGGCCAAATTTAAAATAGTTTGGCGGCCGAACTTTTAACTTTATAGCTAATCTTCGGCTTTTTTCTTAAATTTTATACACAAAATAATTTTTCCAGTATTTAGTTCAATAAAATAAAATGGTTCAATAAATATGCCTCGTTTGACTGCTATTGCTTCAACCATTTCACCCTTATGTACGTTTAAGTAATCTGGAATTACTCATTAATCATACGCACCCAAAATTATTTTCTTTCATTAAATGCTCTTTAAGTGTTTGAATCTTTATAAACCGTGTTAAGAGTTTACAAGGTAATTAGAGATTGCCGATCGGTTAATTACTTCCTTAAATGTTTGCGAAGTTTTACGTTTTATTTAGGAGACTTTTTTCCTCTTTTCCGATTTTTTTTTTTTTTAAATTTGTATTATACATTTTTAGTATAGAAATACAAAACAGTATCGAAATCACGAAAACTTTTGTAAAATGAACGAAATTTTGTTTATTTTACGAAAGTTTTAGAAATTATTTTTTTTTTTTTATACGATAATTTCCTTAATATAAACGAACTCAATTAAATTAACAAATTTTCAATTGAAACTCGATTTATTTTTCTCTGTGTACTAATCATTTGAAAAAGTTGTGAAAGAATTTAATTTTACTGCCTTTAAAAATAGCTGCGATCGGTCTCTTAAAGAATATTTAAATCTAATAAATATAATTTTTATAACTAAATTATCCAATTCAATCAATCAAGTCAATCATTTAAGAAATATGCATTCAAAAACAATATTGCAAATTTAAAGACACACAAATTGCATATTATTTATTCGTAACGTAACGCATTGTATACGCAATTATTACGCGTGCCTTTTTTTTCGAAAACTGTTTTCAAATTCAAAGTTTTTTTCTTTTTGCAGTTTTTTCTATCTACAATTTGCACTGCTTAGAGTTCATCGCTCTAATTCAATGCTAGCCTACACGTAGCGTATGCAGCAAAACTGCTAACATTTGTATTTGACTCTGTAGACTGCAGCTTGAAAAAAAAAAAACACTAACAAAATGCATGAAAACTTCTCGGCCACTGCAATTGAAATGCATTACATTACATGGCAAAAACAAATAAAATGTGCATTGAATGTTGTTGTGTTTTCCGACGCAACTGACAGTATGACTTTTCGTCAATTTGTGCAACAACAAGAGTCTACAAAAGGCATTAGTGTGTAAACTGGCCAACTGACTGACTGATAGACCGACATTTTTTATTTCAGGCTTATATGCAGATTAGGGTTATAACTTTTTTTTTGTTTGCAAAATTGTTACCTATCATCATGGAATAGGCAAAATCATATTAATAATAAAAATCGTTGTTATTTTTGGATCGTTTTGAAACAAAAACGTTCCGCATAAACTGCTTTTTCTCAATATGCATTTTTTCACGTTTTTAACATTTCAGTTGAATTAGTGGACCAAAATTACTGCACAGCATATTTTAAAATATTTTTTACCTAATGTGGCGTTGTTCTTCGAATTTTAATGTCCATATCACGAAACAAAGCTACTTTTTTATTAAAAATCCGCGAAATGCGTGTAATTTGAAAACGTTTATGTAATTAAGAATGAAATTTATCGTTAGAGTCAAATTACTTTAAAATTTTAGCGAAATATTAACTTTTAGTTAATTTAAACAAAATTTCAAAAAGGTTAATACGGGAACTTTTTTTGAAAACCGTAAAAAAATAAAATTTAGTTTCTTCATATTTTCTTATGTATTATAACTAGGGTTGTCATTCGAATTAAAATTATTTGATTAATTGAACGAACAAACACAAATTTCGAATAACGAACAAGTCGAATAAATGTGGACGATTAATCGAATAAAACGAATAATTTAAAAAAAATACATTTTTGATTGAAACCTTTTTGGAAAATTAACTAATTTTTTATAATATCGCTATATTAAACTACAGGGTGTTTTTTATAGAGTGACACAAGATTAAATCAAAATAAAACAAGGAAATATATTTTTAATATCAATGAAACGGTCTTTATTGGAAAGAAACTTTCATGAAATTAATGTTTAAATATGATTTCTGTCATGTGGCCGCCACGGCTGGCGCGTAGAAGGCGCAATCTGGAACACCAATTTTCAACAACTTTTCGCAGCATTTGCGGCCTCATTTCGCCGATAACTCTTCGAATGTTCATTTCCAGGTGTTCAATTGAAAACAAGTGACTTAACAACGTAGACAAGCGCCCGCTGTGTGACATGTGGCTCCGTCCTGTTGGAACCACATATCAGCAAGATTAATGCCACGTAATTGAGGTACGACAGTAACATTCTGACCATCATCGTTTTTGAAGACATGATGTAATGGTGTTTCGACAAAAGCTTGTGGATTCTCCTCACTCCAAATGCGACAATTCTGCTTATTTACGTACCCATTCAACCATAAAATGGAAGAAGTGCACGATGAGTTTGACGAATAGAACAATTTTTTTGATTAAGAATTTCAACAATTTGCACGCGTTGCTCTGGTGTCAGTAGATTCATAATGAAATTTCAAAGCAAACTAAACAAAAAGCAACGTTTACCTGTTAAATGGGTCGTCAAATAAAGCAGTGATGCCAACTAAAAGTTTTGACACTCTCCAACTAAAAGTTGTGACACTCTAAAACACGCTTTAATAAATTGCTAGAAAATGGAAACATTTAACAATTTTGCAATAAATCGCTAAATATTTCAAATTTTTTAAAAGCTGTTTAAAAATAACCGAAAAAAATTTAATTTTGTTTTGCTAAAAAAATACGGTAAGTCGCTGAGAATGATTCATTACATGATTCATTATATTTTGTCTCACAAAATTCGTTAATATTTGTGCCAAAAACTTTAAAAAAAAAAATTTAAAAATAATAAAATTTTAAAGACAAACGGCAAAATATGCTCTAAAACTTTGCTTTCGATCTAAAAGTCTTTAAAAATTTGCTCTTTAATATTAAACCTTTGACTACACTTGTACACTACAGTGTATACATTTAAAAAAAAAAATATAAAAAATATGTTAATGAAATATAACTTTATATTTTTGGTTAAATATTTTCATTAGGATATTGCTCATTGAGAAAAAATCAATATATGCACAAACTGTTCATGAGGGCAATATTAGTCCCGATTTTTGTTAACAAACTCATATTTTTTTTTTATCTCCTAAACTAGAAAAGCTGGAATTCGAAATTTGTCATGTGGATACATTTAAAGACCACAACAAAAAAAAAAAAAAATATTTGGGGTAAAAATGGGATGAGAAGTTTCAAATATTCCATTTTCGAACTCATTTATTTGGTGGTAGGAGGAGGCGGTGCCATATATGTAAACATTTTTCTTTCTAACTTAAGTACCCCTCACAAGAATCTGAAGTCAAATTAGAAATATATACACAGACAAAAAGTCGATAGTAAAAACGTTAAGAGCAAATATGCAATATATGGTATAAGTAATCAATGACAGAATTCGTTTATTGTGCTGAACCAGATAAATATTTTTTCAAATTGATACTAAAAATTATAAAATTTTATTTTGATAGTATTAAAAACTATAACTATTCACGGAAAAGTATTTCGAAATTTTTTTTTCGTTTTTCAACAACCACCACCAGAAATCGATACAAAAACTAAAAATTGTTGTACGATTTATTTTCTGTGACACTCCAGTATATATGTAGTTTTATAATTACGTTTATTCGTTCGATTAATCGAATAATTTTGAAAAAATTAATCGCTTGATTGTTCGATGATCAAATGTTTGATCGTTTGTTCGATAAAAAAAAACCCGAAATAAAAAAAAAAACAAAAAAGAAATATCAAAAGTTATAACCCTAATGCACACATTTTATTTCTTCAAAGATTATTTATGCGTTAATTATACACATTGGTTTTTATTTGAGTAAAATTATATATATTTTTAACAAAAATCTATATAAATTAAAACGTTTAATGATTGAAAATATTATTAAAGTGTATAATTTTGTTGTAGAATGTGAATATTTTTCCCTACTTTTTGCAATAAATGAATTATTTTTTGGCTTAAATGCCATGAAATTTCGTTATGAAAAGTGCAAAACCGTGAGGCATTTAAATGAGTTTATTTTTATTTTAAAGTTTAAGTTATAAAATTGTATTGCAATAAAAAATATTTTATTTTCTAGGTTTATGAGCTTTGGTTTGCAAAATATTGTGGAATTTTTTTAAGGTTCTATTATTTGTTATCTTAGTAATTAGTTGAAAGAATTTTAAATATTTATTTTATTAGTTTTCTTGAGAAATAACAAAAAAAAAAAAAAAAACACTGTTTCAAACCAAAATTTAAAAAATCAATGCAGACATTCGATGATATTTTGCAGAAACTTGGTATCTACATGGAAATCTAAACATAAGAAAATATACGTTTTCGTATGAGTAATGTGGTTGTCAAATAAATAATATTAATCATACGCACCCAAATACTTAATGTATCAGCTATTGGCAAACAAAAAATTTGTCACACATAAAATTTTCATTTAATTTTTCTAATTTTAAACCCATTTATTTTATTTGTTTGTTGGAAAGAAAAATCAGAAGTTTTATCTTAGCAACACAATCTATTAACCAGACCTATAAAATTGCATTTAATTAGTTTTAAATTAACTGTTCAAAGTACGTTTTTTTTTTTTTTTTGCTAACTTGATAATGAACATCACACATTTGTGTTTAATATATATTTTTTTTCTTTTTTATGAAGTCTTAAATGATGATGATAATAATAAATACATTAAAGTGATGGCATTTATTTAAAGACTTGATGATATTTTGGGTTTGCAGAGATAATAAACTAAACTGCATATAAAACATACAAATAGTCTTTGACGTTGACGATTCTGAGAAAGAAAACTAAAACATATGAAGATAATTACTAATAAAAGGAGTTAACAAATTAAGTTGTTAACTGTTAATGTCTTTTTGGGCACTTAAAGCAGATTAGCAGCGGCAATTAGGAGAACAAGAAATTCATGAAAGGGAATTTATGTAAAAAAAAAAAAATAGGGGCGAAACATAAAAAGAGTTTGAACTACCAAAAAAAATATTTAAAAACAATAATTAATTTCAATAAAAAATTACAAAATAGAAAAAATAAAAAATTTAAAAAAGAAAAAAAAAAACAGTTAAATAGTTAAAAAAATAAATAATTTAAGGATAAACAAAAATTAAAAAATAAAAAAACAAAAAAAAAAAATATTTAAAAAAATTATTAAAAAAAAAGAAAAAAAAAATCAAAAATAAATAGTTTTTTTTTTCATTAAAATAAAAAAAAATATTATAATGCAAAAAAGAAATCAAAAGAAATATTTTTGTTAAATACTTAAAAAAATATATCTCTATAGAAATAATAAAAAAAATTAAAAATAACACAAAAATTTATTTTATTTACAAAAAAAAAATTAAAAAACAAAACTCAAATAAAATATGCTCAAATTAATAAAACATATTTTTTTATATTATATTTTAACTTAAAAAATAATTGAAGAAGGTCTGTAAAAACTTCTTACTAACAAAGGGACTGGATCGAAACCCAGGTGACACTTAGGACATGTTCCAAGGTAGCAGGGATCGATCATTGGTCAAATTTTTTATATGAAAGGCACTAGTCACCTTAACACAGCGTTGTTATAGAAAAGTGCAATTGGCATATTTAAGACACCTTGAGACGTGTTAGGTGATGTGTTTAAAAATAAACAGACAAAAACAAGAATATAAAAAACTGTACAAGTTCAGTAGAGCTTGATCACAAAACGTACTGCTTACAAGAGGCAAACGCTCTACCGCCTGAGCTAATTTTTATTATGCATATGGGCTATTTAACATCAAAGTTATATATTCGCGTGTATTGAATTATGCAATAAAAATATGCATTTTAAGTAAAATAAGCAAAAATATGCATTTAAAGCTAAATATGCATTATATGAAAGGCACTGGTCACCTTAACATGTCGTTGTTATAGAATAGTTCAATTGGCATATTTTAAACACCTTGAGACGTGTTAGGTGATGTGTTTAAAAATAGGTTTTTAAATAATTAAACAGACAAAAACAAGAATTTTAAAAAAAACTGTACAAGTTCAGTAGAGCTTGATCACAAAACGTACTGCTTACAAGGCAAACGCTCTACCCCGCCTGAGCTAATTTGTATTATGCATATGGGCTAGCTAACATCAAAGTTATATATTCGCGTGTATTGAATTATGCAATAAAAATATGCATTTTAAGTAAAATAAGCAAAAATATGCATTTAAAGCTAAATATGCATTTATAGCCAAATATGCGCCAACAAATTGATGCCATTTTAACGCGAATTCTTTGATTCGCAAAAATATATTGTTTATCTTGTTCTCCGACTTAAGGAATAAACATGCATTTGCATGAACTTCCGGTCCCTGACTATTAGATATATGTAACTATATATGCAACAATATATATTCACATATTTCTTTTTACGAACATTTGTAATACAGCGCTATATATCATAATCAGGGGCAAGAACTTCAGGCACTAAAAAATAGTGTTTTAGGCGCCAACAATATGCAAGGAAAAAATCTTAAAATATCCACTAAAAACTGGAAAATATGCACTTAAATTTTTTCAAATCAATTAATTTTTTATTAATTAATAATTTTGCATTTTAAGTATTAATTAGAAGTTAAATGATATTATTTAAATTAAAAAAATATTATTTTTTGTATAATAATTAAAAGTACGAGACTTAAGTGGTCGAATTTTAAATTTAATGCAAAATTCGGGTAATTTTCAATGACTGTGGTTGCGCTAACGCACACGCACTACTTTAAGATTATGACCGTTTTAGAGAGGTTTTAAAATAAGCTTTGCAAAAAGTCCAACAACTTGAAAAATAAACACATGAATATTTATATATGGCATCACATATTAGTCAAATTGAATTCACGTTAATTTTTCAGTCCACTGATTGATATTTAAATTTTCTATACTATTATTTGGAATGTGAAACAAAGTAATAGTGCAGATTTCCAAAGTAATTTATGAAGTTCTATCAAATTTGATCAAATTATATATAATTTAATCGAATTGATGGACCCATTTTTCGGAACATATTATATCAGATGATATTCTACGGGATCTCAGGAGATAAGGATAGGTTTGCCATTTTTTTGGAGCAGCTATATAGATATATATAAATATGTATGCACAGCGCATACTTTAGGGAAACGCCCAAAATTGTCCCCGAAATATGCGATGTATCGAACCAACTGTCTTCATCTTATACGCTAGATGTATGAAAAGGCGCGAAAACTTTGCGGACAGTCCCCAAACTAAACAAATGTTCCTAAACTATGCGGGGGAACGAAGAGTATGCGCTGTGCATACATATATATATATATATATATATATATATATATGTATGCACAGCGCATACTTTAGGGACACGGCCAAAATTTTCCCCGAAATATGCGGTGTATCGAACCAACTGTCTTCATCTTATACGCTAGATGTATGAAAAGGCGCGAAAACTTTGGGAACAGTCCCCAAAGTAAACAAATGTCCCTAAACTATGCGGGGGAACGAATAAATGTCTCTAGAGTATGCGCTGTGCATACATATATGTACATATATATATATACTTATATATATATACCTATATCGGAACTTTTTTCATCGGGTTATACATCATTTTAGTTGTAAGTAGTATATTTGTATTAACAAATGGTGTTATACACAATTGTATAACTTACCAAGGTTAACAATAAATTTCTAGAGTAGGGTTTATGAGGTATGAAAATGCATACCCAAGTAAAAAAGTTTTAATATATTAATATATTCAGAGTATTATATAGTCATATAAATATTTATGTTACAACATAAATATTCGTATCTAATTGTATATGGCTTGGTGTTGTTTCAAACATTATGTGGGTATAAATAGCTAGTGTCCGACCGAACGTTCGGCTTCGGCTTCGGAGTTCGGCCAAAAAGTGATGTTCGGCCAAGTTCGGTGTTCGGCCAAATTTTGGCCGAACTTGGCCGAATACCGTATATTTGAAGAAGAACAGTTCATTTTTGATTTATTTCACGTAAAAAAACAAAATTTTCAAATTTATTTCACGTAAAAAACAAAATTTTCAATTAAATTCGTCATATACTTAAGTTAAAATAATAAAGTTCAGGTATTTCCATATTTTTGTTGAAAACTTCAATAAAATAATTGAACTGACTTTATAATATTTTTGAAAAAATATTCTAAATTTGCTTTTTTACAAATTAATTGAAGTTTGAATATTTTTTAATATACTTTAATGATGCTTTTTGTAGTCAAAATCAACGAAAACTTAAATTTTATTCAAACTAAAAAAAAATTAAAAAGTTCGGCTTCGGCTACGGCTTCGGCCGAATATTAAAAATTTGGCCGAAGTTCGGCTACGGCTTCGGCTTCGGCCAAAAAAAGTGACTTCGGTCGGACACTATAAATAGCACTATATTATTTTATATGGTCCTGTATATAATTGTACTTAATATAACAATATAGAGTTATATATAGGCTCGTATATAATTCAACATAAATGTTAATTTAATTATATATAACTACATATGAACCAATAATAAAAATATTTTTTTTATAATTTTTGATAGCCATATATTGTTCCATACAAAATTATATAGACATTTATAAAGCCCCACGTTTTGAATATTTTCAAGTAATCTCAGATTATACATGCCCGTGAAAAAAAGCAAATTCAATTTAGTTCGGAAAATGGATTAATAAAATTTAATCAAAGTCCAATTATATTAGTTTTTATTTATTTTAAATAAAATTATATATGTACAATTTAATAGTAGTTTTGGTCCTTTCTGATTGACATTTTTTATGCTTTTTAATATTAGTAAATACAATCAGATATGATAATATGTATTGATATGTTTCACCTTATAAGAAATATCTTACAATATATTGAACCTAATAACATCTTATTTTTTCAAATAAGTGTTCAATAAAATTATTTTTTTACCGGGTTGTCAATTATAAAGCCACAATCAATTATATGTGCTACCATATCAAAATTTTTTTCTAAGTGATTTTAGAATGTTAATATATATTACATGACATGTATTCAACACAAAATACTTTAAATAACTGTATACGTCATTACTAGAGATGTCACGAATATTCGGTTACTATTCGGTGCTCGTCATATTTTGCATGTTTTGACCATTATTTGGTTAAAAGAAACTAGCATAAAAAGCTGTATTTTTCATCTAAACAATTTAGAAAAATCTAGTTTTTCTAGATACTTTTCTCTTTAAAATGTCAACCACGGCTGCTTTTTCAGCATAAAAAGTATAACGGTTCCGTTTAATTTCGCCTATATCTCAAATACAGTGTAATTTTAATCAAATTTATAGGAACATTAATGTAAGAACTATTCGGCAAAGATTCGGTATACGAATACACTATTTTTGACATCTCTAATAATCACACAAACGAGTTATAATGAAAAATGTGTAGTAGTTTCAAATTACATATAATCGTTTTTAAAATTGTATGTTGTTATATATAGAATTTGATACAATTGTTGAGAAAAACTAGGAACTATTTTTTACCAACTCTTATCTAAAAATATTAAATTATATCTAATTCGATACAATCGTATATAATACCCTAAAATCTGTATGGGGACAAAATTCGGTTGAAAATTTATCTAATATACATAAAATTGTACAAATTTGTATCTAAGTGCATCGAATACGATATAATTAGATACGATTGTATTGAATTCGATACAGTTTGATGTATTTTAGATCCATTTGTATGTTCTCATTTTTCGGATATCTAATTATACTTTAATGTTGTTCCATATACATTTTTTTTTTTACTTGGGTATGAAATTTTTCTTCTATAATTTTAATTAGCAACAATAGAAACATGAATTCTCTATGTTCCAGAGTTCCATTAACAATTTAACACTAAACCCACAAAAAGTCACGCACTAAAATCGTAAAAGCCAAATATTATTATTATTTTTTTTTTCAAAATAATAATAAAACATGTTTTTGTTAAAAGTTTATGGTATTTAAAAATCAATCATAAAATTTTAAATAGTACTACACTTTAGTATTTGGATAGAATTACTACAACAAAATATATTGAAATAGAACTACGAGGCTGTTAGAAATAGTGCATAATATATAGCCGAGCAACAATTGTTGTATGTTGCATTTAATTGTTTTTTTGTGGGCTACGCCACCACCAACAACTACGTACAATTCATTCAAGAATATGTCTACAACGCAATTATTAAATGTTGTTAAAAAAAATTTTATTACTATTTTTGTAGTAAAAATTAAATTTATGGTAAAACTATGAAGTATTTAAGAAACTAAACGTAGAAATATGTAATTTAATTTCTACGTAATAAAGGTTATAATTAGGGCGACAGGCTACAAAATATATTTAATTTATTTTACTCACAGCACTGTAGTTTAATTGAAAGTACTTTTAGTTTAAAGCTTGAAATGAATATTTAGAAATGCTTTTTTTAAATGTGTAAATCAACAAAGTTTTAAAAGATTTTAAATAAAATTAGTAATTTTGGAACCATTTTTATAAAATTTAAGAAGCAGTTTTTACAAAAAATATATAAAAGATGTAAAAAATTCGGCAATTAAATGCTGGCTTTTTAAATAAGACGATAATATCTTTTAAAATGGTCTTTCGAAGCAGATAAATTTCTTTTAATTTATTCTGTTGCTCGTGCTGTTGTTTGCAATAAAATTTAAACCATATGTTTTGGTGCAAACATCAATGGGGTCTTTTAAATTTTGAAAAATTAAAAATTAAACTTTGAAAGCAACGGTCAAAGAAAATCGGATCTGTCCTTGAATTATATCCTCTACCAAGGTATACTTATATACAAAGAATTAGAGTTGTAGCGTTATTGCTTAAGAAGAAGGGACAATTTTCGCTTCTTGAAAATTGCGAAAGTGAATGAAAGCACAGATACCTTTACTTCAATATATATTAATCATAATTATATATCTATATACAGTTGAACCTCGATTATCCGGGCCTCTATTAACCGGGTACATCTGTTAACCGGCATGCTGGTGGTTTGATTTATACCTCTATTAACCGTGTTTACCTCTGTTATCCGTGCTATTTTTTTTTTTTCTATTAACCGTGCTTCAACTATATTATCCTTGCAGCACACATATTTACTTGCTTGTTTTTTCTTTTCACCTACATACAAAGAGTTAAAATTCGGGAAAAATAAATAACTTCTACTAACCGTGTTTTCGATTATCCGTGCTGAGTCCGGTCCCGTGCAAACCGGATAATCGAGGTTCAACTGTATATAAAAAGAAGTGTACATTTTGATTGCATAAAATAAAAAATTGCTGAATACGTTTTGTAGAACATGCAATGAGGATGGTTTAAAAAAAAAATTGTTTAAAAATATTTTCATTTGGTCCAGATGTGGTGATTTTTCTGAACATTAGTCATTTTCATATAAAATGTGTGAATTTTCTTTGTTACACAGCATTGCTTGGATACGGGTACAAAAAATAAAAAATGGCTGAATACGAGTAGCACATGCAATGAGGATGGTTTTTAATCCAACCTAATACACAAACTCATACATACACACATTCATTTGATTGACAGCATACATATTTCTGCTCCTTTTGAAGGTTTTTGAACAAAATTTGGTTTGTCGGTTCAGTCCAACTATCATTCTTCTTAAATATCAATCCACCACGACTTTGTAACGGAACCAGACTTTCAATGAAAATAAAATTTGAAGGCAAAACAACGTTTGTCGGGTCAGCTAGTTTTTTATATATTTAGTTAGAATATTCTTCTACCTCAAGTCCAAAAATCTAATATAATATTGTCATATTAGATTTTATTGGTTGCTTTGAAAAAGTTTCATCATTTTCATGATAGACAATTTCATTGGCACCAAACAAATCTTCAGTTGTCTGCAATATAAAAAGATAATTGGCTTAACTCAAACCGATAAATATTTTTTTTTGTGCTTTTATAAAACGTATTCATTTTGCCTAATTTCATTAAAAATCCGCTTACCCGTTTTCGTCAAAAAAAAGTAGCGTTGGAGTCTTAGGTCTATATGTACAGTGTCATACCAGAGCACAAATTGTTTTGCATTTTTTTTTCATAACTTGACATCAAATATTTATTATTTAATTGGATCAAATCAAAAAAATTATTTTAGCGCTGAATGTTTCAAAATTTTGTTGTTTTTTTTTTGCATTAGAAAACCTGGATTTACGACTTATTTGAATAAATTGTGGGCGTTGTGGTGTAATGGTTAGCGCGTTGGACTTTTACACAGAAGGTCCCGGGTTCGATCCCCGGTGCCGGCAACATCAAATTAATATGTATGAGTTTTTTCTATCCCTCATACGTATCGCAATGTCCACCTTCGGTGTTCCCATAGCAATTAACCCCACCGAAGTAAAATAATGAATCAGGGCTATGAACCAAAAAGCTTCAATAAGTTCGCCAACTCTCCATCAGGTGGCGAGCAACAACTGTTCTAAGACTTATCATCTCGCGCAATTACAGTGTTGCCATGTCTGAAGCCCTTCATCTTTCCCCACCTTTCATCTCTGTACTATCCCTTTCCAAAGAAAGCAACACACTAAATATAGGAAGTATTTCCTGAGTGTTGCCTCTCTTTTAAAAAAAAAAAAAAAAAAAAAAAAAAAAATAGAATGAAGTTGTAAAATATATCAGTAAGGAAAAATTAAAAAAATATATTTAATTGTTTTGCCGAAAACTGAGTTTAACATGACTGAATATATATTTACTTCGCTATCGAACAATGAATATTTTTTAATAATTATTAAAAATGCACAAAAACACTGCATCAATATCGCAAAACTACGCATATATATCGCAAAAATTTTGGAAAAAATTTAGATTTTCATAGGTGAACTTATAATTATTTCGTCCACTGTATATAGATAGACATCATCGTAACTTGGTTAACCCGCTGATTTCAGCAATGTGTGGTTTTCACAAGTATAACCCTGTTTTGTGACTGCATTTCTATAATGTTTCTTATTATAATCCTTTTGATAAAATACATATTTTAAGATTTTTGTTTTAGCTTTAAATACATGTTTCCCATATAGGCATACATTTTTAAGTCGTTGTGTCCTAAGCTAAACAAAAAAAGATGAGAATTAATGTCTATTTGAATAGGCATTAGGGTGTCCCGTTAGAAAATATTTTTGAATAATATCACTCAAGTGTTACAATGTATTTTTAGCGTACTTGAATGTTCCGACACGCGATTCAAAATGTCCAAAAAAGTTATCTTATTTTTAAACGAAATAAGGCTCAAAAGTTTCGTTATGTAGAGAAATATAGATATGATTTTTTTTTTAGAACAGTGTTGTTCCACCGCAGCATTTTTAAGCTTTCAGCATATATCGCACACCCAGTTTAAAAGTGACTCAACTCAAAATTTTAATTTTTCGGTTTTATATGCTTAAACTATGCACAATATACTTGTTTATCTATAAAAAAAAATATCAGTGTATTTTGTTGTTGTTAACTGTTGCTAAAAAAAATAGTTATGTCTTTCTTTATGTTTCAATTGGTATAAAGATGCAAATATTTTTTTTCAATTTCTGAAAAATTAAAAATTTTGAGTTGAGTCACTTTTGTACTAGGTGTGCGATATGTCTATGATAATTGTAATTATTTTGGCTTTTTTTCACAAAAAGTCTTAAATGTCACTTTACTAAGGTCAATATTAAAAAAAACGAAGTTAAGTGTTATTTGATTGGTTTTATACGAAATTTAAGAAAATATTTAGTTAATATGTACTAAATGAAAACTTAAAAATGCTGCTGTGGAACAAAACAGTTCTAAAAAAAATTATAAACATTTTTCTCATAATATCCTCTACATAACGAAACTCGGTCAATCCACCGTTTTGGTGAGAGTAAGGTGGTTGCTCTGGACATTTCCAAAGCGTTCGACCGTGTGTGGCATGGTGCGCTTATATCAAAGCTTATTGCTTTTGGTGTCGGTAACGACTTCGCTCGCTTTGTTTCGAGCTTTCTCAGAGATCGCACTATACGCGTTGTTATAGATGGGGTCTCATCCGACGAGTTTCAGCTAAATTCAGGGGTACCTCAGGGTTCCGTTCTTTCTCCTTCCCTATTTCTCATTTTTCTAAATGACCTTCTTGTTCAAACTTTCAACCCTATTTACTCTTTTGCAGATGACAGCAACATTTGTCATTCATTTTCCTTCGATCGTAGGCCAAGCCTTGAGGAGATTGGGGGCAAAAGCAGAATATGAATGATACATTCAATTATGATCTTTCTACAATCTCTGAGTGGGGTCGTGCGAATTTGGTAGAATTTAATGCGCACAAGACTCAATGTTGTATGTTACCCCATAGGTCCGTGGATTTAACGCTGTCACCTGTTCAATTGGGTGGTATTAATATTGAAGAATCGGATACTCTTGATGTTCTGGGCATGAGGATTCAGTCTGATGTCCGTTGGAATAAGCACGTTTTCCAGGTGTCGAAAGAAACATTCAAGTGTCTCGGTTTCCTGAGACGGTGTAAGAAGTACTTCACTCCTTCCGATTTACTTAATATTTATACCACCTATATCCGACCGAAAATGGAATACAACTCCCATATATGGGCAGGGGCTTCAAAGTCTATTTTGGAGCTTCTGGACCGTGTGCAAAGGAGGGCGTCGGCGCTCATCAATGACGAGAGGGTATCAAGCTCTATTGACTCATTGGAGCATCGTCGGAATGTGGGTTGTGTAACATTGTTCTATCGATATTACCATGGAAATTGTTCTGCTGAGATAAGTGAACTTATCCCCAGGGCCCGTATTTTCATTCGAAACACTCGCTTATCTAGCAGAGCTCATCCGTTTGTAGTCGATTGTCCAGTGAACCGCACAACGCATTACAGGGAAAATTCGTTCATCAGCCGTACTAGCCGTATGTGGAATAAACTCCCCGCGGAGGTCTTCCCTGTCACTTACAATGTAGCGAAATTCAAATCAAATATTCACAAACACTACTCCCTCTTTCCTCCTCCCCATAACCTAATTTCCTGATATCAACACAATGTATTGCATTATAGGGGGCATCCCCTGAGTGTTGGTCTAAAGAAAAAAAAAAAAAAAAATTTCGTATTCAGTTCTTTAAAAGGCACCGCTTGAGTGCTATTTGTAAAATCACTCTTTGTCGGGATACACTAATAGGCATATTATAAAGCTTAATTTCAGTCCCATACACCTTTTACCACATAATCCTTTTTTTTAATATTTTATGCGCGCATATTCACTAATACCTCTTTTAATTATAACATTAACATCAACCCTTTATTTCAGACACTCAAATTATCATAAATATGATGAAGTGAAGGATTATAATTAATGTAAATTGTTATAACCACACAAAAATAAATAAAAAAAATTGAATTTTTTTTTTAAGAATTCAAATTGAATTCAAAATAGAGGGCGGTCAAAAAATTAGCCGACCTAACAAAAAAAAAAAAAACACAACAAATTTGGGAAAATATTTCTTTATTTCTCAACATAAACTCTCTTTAGCTCGATAAACTTTTCACAGCGATATTGAATATCGTACACTGATAGAATTATGTGCAATGTATTAATGAAATCCATCATTAATACAATGCATTTTTTCATTTAAAAGTCCCCAAAGAAAATTTCATTAAATAAATGAAATATTTTCATTAAATGAATTATAATAGGAACAATTATTTGTTCCCAGTTTGATATTTATTTAGATTTTAATATTTATTTATGTACATACTTCACTTTTGTTTTTTTTTACATCACCCTGAACGCGACTTGAACTCGCAGCCAAGGAGTGTCTAAATTTAGGAGATGCAATCAACATAGGACAGATCTTGCGACACGACACTTGATAAAACACGCATGCGTCTGCAGCCAAATCCCCAAATTTGCAAATATGGACAAAACAGAATTTTAGAGAAAAGAAAATCGAATTTGAGATGGAAATCTTGTTTTGTCCAACTGTGCAAAATTGGGAAATGTTTTGTACGATGTCGTGATGCATGATCTGCACGATGATGATTCCCAGCATACCATTATCGGAGCGCTTTTATATAAGAGCTCATATATGAGCGATTTTATGAGCTTCTGTGAGTGTTTCCTGCGTGCAAATTTCTGGGCTCATAAACGATCGATTTTATGACTTTTTATGAGTGTTTCTTGCGTGTAAATTTCTGAGCTCATAAACGGTAAATTTTATGAGTTTTTTATGCGTGGTTTCTGCGCGCATATTTATGAGCTCATAAACGATAGATTTTATGTGCTTTTTATGAGTAATTTCTGCACGCTGACAGATAACGGTAAATTCCAGCTAAGCAGAAGAAAGAAGTTACACAAATTGATTCATTAGTGAATATTTTTGGAAGCGTAAAGACAAAATTTTGAGTTATTTTATAATAAATACAAAAATAATACATAATTATTATTATTATTTATTTTATTTTTTGAATTTATGTTGAATGCATTCAGTTTATTTAATTCATTTTATTCCTATTTTGAATTATCTGTTTTTCGTCATTTTCAGGATACTATTTAGAGTTTTTGATGCACGCAAAATGAGGCTCAAAAATGTTATTTTATGCACTGGAATAAGAGCGCAAAATGCGTTTTAAAAAAAGAGTCATAAAATACTCTTTTATGCATAAAATTTAGAGCTCTTTCATGAGTGACCAGTTTAGTGGAAAAAGCCACTCAAAAATGAGCGTTTTATGACTGTTTATGATTATTTTATGAACTCATTATGAGCGTCAGCGCTCCGACAAAAGTCTTTATGAGCCCATTTAGAGCGCATATGGTAAGCTGGGAAAATACTCTTTTATGCATAAAATTTAGAGCTCTTTCATGAGTGACCAGTTTAGTGGAAAAAGCCACTCAAATATGAGCGTTTTATGACTGTTTATGATTATTTTATGAACTCATTATGAGCGTCAGCGTTCCGACAAAAGAGTCTTTATGAGCTCATTTAGAGCGCATATGGTATTCTGGGTTGCATCTCCTAAACTTAGACAAACAAATATAGAAAACCGAACCTATCATTTCTAAATGACGCAGATCACGAAAATGGCATTCGAATTTCAAAGTTAGATATAGTTACAAAAGTAACAAATTCAAAGTACAAATTCTTAATTTAATACAAATTCTTCTGTTTGCACTCGAAATTAAAGAATTTATTTGGAAAATGTACTGAATTTCTTCAAATACTCGATGTTTAGCCAAGATCGGCCAAATTTAACATAACAGCATTTTTTGGCCGATCTCTAAAGACGAAGCAGAATACTAGGTCGGACACTAAAAATTTGACGCATCGGCATTGAGGCCTATCATTTCTAAATGACTTTAGGACGCGGAGCACTAAAATGTGCTTCGAATTTCAAAGTTAGAAATAGTTACAGAAATATTTGTAGAAAATTTAAATATTTTGATAAAAGTTTTTGAAAAACATACAAAATTGGAAAAAAAAATGCGCAACTTTTTTGCAACATTTAAACAGTATGAATAATTATGCCTTTTAATTTCATATATTACACCTTTCGAAAGATGCGAAAATAATCCCTATGCATGTATTTAAAAAAACAACAAAAACAACAAAAAGTAGATCCAAAATTTTAATATGTAAATTCAGAAACCATTACAGATTAATTTATGAAAAAAAATTTCGAACTTTCTCTTTTAGTTTAAGAAAAAATTGCATAAACTAAAAAATGTTATATATTTTTCGGTCTTAAAAATATGGAGTCTGTGACGAATCCCAACTAATAAAATTCAGATAAAAACATGCAAGTACACGCAGAGAAAAAATATGATTGAACATGATTGCGTACACGAAACTATCATATTATTATGATCCTAATTATAATATAGACGATGTCTATTTTATCGGCATTTAGAATCATAGTATGATTGTCAGGCATTACAATCATAACATGTTGCTCTTAAACTATCATAATATGATGCTCTTTTCTCTGCATGTATGTCTAACACATATTTTTTAATCAATACGAACCAAGTGCTAACTAATTGAAAAGCGTTTTCCTAAAAATAACGATTTTCAATTAAATTTTCTCCATAGTAAATTTATACAAAAATAATTTAAAAAAAAAAGTTATAAAGTTTTGCAGTTCAGATTAAATTTTTCGCAAAATTTTGATACACAATTTCTGGGTTTTTTGATGAAATGAATTGATTTGAATAGTGGGTTAAATAGTGGTCTAAAGTTTTCCAAATTCGATTAAGGGATTTTATAATATTCACAAAAAATAAAAATAAGTGAAATGTTAACTTTAATTGCAAGGATATCCAACATCCTTCACCCAAACGCAATTAATTGATATGATTTTAATTAAAAAACTAAACAATTGTTTCAATTAAAAAATTTATTGCAAGAATTAATATTTTAATTGAGTTAGCACCTATCACGGGCAATGATAATATTATTTTAAAACCAAATTGAAAAAAGCTATAAATAACTACCTTCAAAAAAAAATTATGATACTAAAAAAAAAAAAAAAGTGTGTGAACGACACGTTTGTATGTATATGTGTTTTTAGTAATGCTGTGTATGTTTATGGATTTGTGTGTGCTTGTAATGTAAACAACAAATGAATTTGGTATTTTATATTGAAACTTTTCTATTTAATATACAGAATATGAAAAGTTAATTTGAGAATTATGTCTAAAATAAAATATGTATTTATATATTTAAAAGTCAACTAAAATATTAGTTGATTCAATTGAATATTTGTTTAGAAATAAAATTAATTTAAATCAAATATTTTATTAGATATTTTAGGTTGATAATTTTTCTGTGAAGTCCATACTTTGAAATCCTCAAATCAACAATTTTTTCTCTTCTAATTTGGCATATTCATCGATGAAATTAATATTTTCTTGTCATAGGAATAAAGCATTCCAAATATGATTATTTCGAAGTTTTCTGCCGAAATATTTAAATATTCCTAGGAATTTGTTTAGCATCATTAACTGTTAAATTTAATTTCGATGAATATGCTTAATTACACTCAGGGAACTTCTGCTTTAAAAATATGTAGTTGTTTGGGTTGTAATACAGTTTCATTATTTTTAATGTAAATGTAAGTCATTTGTAGAACAAATAAAATTTTTAACTAACCTTGTAGTTCATTTAAAAAAACAACTCACATCAAATGACTGTTTTATGATTTTACATTCATTTTTTACAGTTGTTTTTTTGTTATTTAAAAAAATAAAAAAAATTTTTTGGTTTATTTTTTACTACCATGTGGTTCATTTTTACTACAATTGTTAGTCATTTTTTGAACATTAAAAAACAAATGACAATGTTAGTTGAATTTAATGAAATGTAAGTCGTCCTTTTTTTAAATGAAATTTCATTTGTTTTTGACTACATTTGCTGTCGTCTTTACCAACATAATTTCCTAAGTGTACAATCATTCTTTGGCAGAGCAGAACAGTTTTTGCTGGGATATTTAAAGTTATTCATACTTTATTCAGTTATATGCAATAATAAGAAATTTTAAGGAAAAAACTTGATTTATGGTAAAAATAAAACTCGCAAAATATTTCTAAAAACCGGAGTTAATATCAAAATTTGGTGTTCACATTCGTGATCCGCATGTCCGATGCATGTTTAGTGTTTAACCGTGTCATTGTTAAACAAAAAAGTTTAAAATGGTTGTCCATAAATAGGGCGACAAGCGATGAACGGCAGAATATTTAACAACGTTTGCGCAAAAATTCTTTTAAAAAACAGTTTTCTGCACAAAGAACTGCTTGATATACAAAATTTATTAATACAATCAAAATTTTTATATAAATCAATAAATACAAATTTAGTAACGAAATTTCAAATTTCACGCATTTATTTCGATACAAAATTAAAAAAAAAAAAAAGATGCAAAAGAAAAAGTTTAAATGTCACTTTACCACAATTATACATTGGTTATGCAGATTAAGTCAGAAAAATAAGTACAATGTAAATTTTGAATCCGACTACTTTAAATGATCACAAAACATAATAAACATACAATTATTCATGTCAGCACGTGATTTGGGTGAATTCAAAAATGTAGGTACACTGTTTTAGCCGAAAAAAGCAACATGTTTTTTTTTTTTTTTAACAAATACACCACCGAAAACAATGCAAACGTTTATTAAATTTTATTTCGATTTCACTTGGTAGCCGAAAACTGTTAAAACGAGCGTGACAGTTTAACCAACCAAAAGGAATACAAAAAAAAAAGATGAAAAAAAAACAAATTTTATGTGAATATAAAATCTGATGCCATTTTGGTGATAAATAAAATTATTGAAAAAAACCACAAATCCAAAACCAAAGACAATTGTTTAACAAAAGAGCAGCGAAAAAAAAAAATCGTAAAACACCAACAAAAAAAAAGCCTGATATCAATGGTTAAGAAAATGATTTATAGGTCTTAAGATAAGACCTAAAGTATTTTAAGAAATAAACATAAAAAACATTCAAAATAAGATTTTCAAAAGAAAAAGGTAAATTTAGAAATTTTTTTAGGGAGTAAAAACCATATAAATGAAGTTTTAAAAAAACTTGAAAAAATTTTCAAAAAAGTTTCCTTGAAATTTTAAACGTGCTTTAGTTTTGTTACATATTTTTAGATTTATATCAACATATTAGAGTTGTAATTAATAGATCATAGTTCATTTCGTTCGTTTCCATTTATTGTAATAGTTCGTTCTTTAGTTCATAGTTTTGTTTGAAACTTTGCTTAAATTATTTATATTGAATTAGTTAGTTCTGATTTAACTGTTCATCGATCATTTTCGCTCATATGATGCAGAATTTTTAGTAATAATTTGTTTTTAATAAATGGTTTTTATGAAAATCTATTTATAGACACATTACTTTTCCACACCCGGTAACCATATTAGTAACTTTACTTTACCTCATACTAGGTAATTACTTTTAGGATCATCGCCATTAAATTTCTTCAGTGAAGTAAGGTGTATTGTAATTACTGGAACCCTATGGCGATACATTACCATGGCGATACATTACCAATTATTTGGTATTGTGTAGATTTGCAGGGAATCCATGAATTTCCAATTATTGGCAACTAATTACTTTATGTTTAAAAAGAATGTTGAAGGTAAGGAGTATACATTATAAGGTAATGCATTGATTTATCGCACACATTACCAAAGTTTTCCAGGCATATTGCCGTCAAGGTTCTTGTTCGCCAAATTTCGTTTTTTTTTTTGAAGAAACGAAAATCACCATATCTTTTACCGTAAAAGAATAAAACAAAGTATAAAATTTGTACAATTTGATAGTACATTAAGATAATTTTTTGTGCTGAACATGAGCCATACAAATCTTTGCAAAAAAAAGCTACGCCGATTAGAGGGTTAATAAAAGATGTTTAATAAAATATTTCTATGGTTCGAAGGACCCATAAAAATAAATTTCTATTCAAAGTCTAAAGCTGTTTCCATTGGGGCTAAAAGCGCTGCAATATCACGTAAAGCTCAAAAAACTCTCACGCACAATTAAATTTAAATGAATTTCAAAAAAAAAAAAAATGATAATTGTTTATCACTACTTTATTTTTTTTTTAAGAACCAGTGTCTTTTTAACAAATAAAAAATTCGATAAAAATCCAAACATGGATATGTTTGCTTTAATTTTTTTTCGTTCGTCTTTTAGATACGATTTTCAAAAATTAATTATGTCACATTATGTAATTTGATAAGATTTTTTTTTTGTTTGATGTTGTTTGGTGTAGGATTTTCTTTGTATTGTTGTGTCTTCAGCATGTCTGTTGTCTTGTGGTACGGTAGTTGTCATCGGTTTTAAAATACAACACCAGCCAAGTAAAATGATACAGATCTTAACAAAAAATTCAAAACCTTAAAAACATATAAACCGCACCAGTGGCACTACAACTTATAACATAAAAAAACACGATTTTCAGGTAACAATGCCAAGGCAGGTAAAACATCATAAAAAAACAGACAATACCAAATATAGGCCCCCCTTTTTTCCATTCATTGAGATTATCTTTTCAATAAGAAAACAAAAAGGTAAAATATAATGTTTATATTAAAAAAAAAAAAATAAAAAAAGTATTATAAGCGGCTACCGTAAGGAACCCAAAACGCTTTATTTTTTTTTTTGGAAAAAATATTATTCAAAATTTATATGAATCTTAAAAAGAAAAAGAATAAAGGTTTAATGCCAACAAATTTATGAATAAACTTGAGTTTCTTTACTAATTCATATAAAAAAAAAATATGTAGTTCAGATGTTTTATATATCATTAATTCCTTACAAGATCACGAAAAATATTGCCACTTTTTAGAAGATCTGCTAAAAAAAAACGCATAATCTTCTAAAAGACGCACAAAATCCGAACTATTACGAATGTTGTAAAAAGCTCAGACACCCCTCGATTAAAGTTAATAGGCATTAATACACTCAGGGAACTTCTGCTTTAAAAATATGTAGTTGTTTGGCTTTTAATACTGCTTCTTTATTTTTTTATGTATTTTTATTTTAATAATAATCATATAATTATAAATTATGTATATACTATTACCCTAACCGATCACTAGCTAATATGGCCTTCGGCGCGTTGTAGCGAAAACAGACCAGTGCCTCTGGTGGGAATCGAACCCACAACCCCCGCACTGATAAGCCAGCACGCTACCAACTAGCCTACCGGGGCACACTTTTTATGTAAATGTCAGTAATTTTTTACTAACCTTGCAGTTCATTAAAAAAAAAAAAAACAAACCACATCAAATGACTGTTTTATGATTTTACATTCATTTTTTACATTAGTTTTTTGTTATTTAAAAACATAAAAAAAAAACTGTTTGTTTATTTTGTTACTAACATGTGGTTAATTTTTCTACAATTGTTAGTAATTTTTTGAACATTACAAAACAAATGACAATGTTAGTTAAATTTACTGAAATGTAACTCGTCCTTTCTTTAAGTGACATTTCATTTGTTTTTAACTACATTTGCAGCGGTCTTTACCTACATAGTATTCTAAGTGTATATAATTTTTTTTTTTTTTTGCTTAATCCAACTATAATTATTTAACAAAATTTTAATAACACTTAAATCACATTTTTTTAATAACAAAAATACTTGAAAGTTATTGGATATGTTTCGTATACCAGTTCATTTGTCTTCAAAAGCTCTTTCATTTGGTACCCAATTTGTCTAGAATTTCTCTGTAATAATTCTAAATAAGATGGAAAACCGAAAAATGGGATAATTTAAGACATCACTTTTTAATTCCTAAAAATAAGACTAGACCGTTAAAATAATATGTGTCCCTTTTTTCTCTTTATCACATATCCAAATTTTATTAAGATCGGAGAGAACACATCGGGAGGCTACCCTTCTTAGTCATTGAACGTTTCTTTTTCTTCGAAAATTTCGGATTTTGTTTTGCCAACATAGCATCATTTGTGGAAAGTTTTCAATTTGAACATAAGTGCAGTTGAAGCACATCGATTGCTGACCGACGAAGCTTATCCAGAATATGTTCCATCTATTTCCACGTGCGAGAGGTGGTTTTTGCGGTTCAGAAGTGGTGATTTTGACACGGAAGACTAGAGTCCTACCTATTATGAGCTGCCGAAATCGGGTCAGACGATCACAGGGACCTGTACGGAGCACAATTGATTCGAAAAACGACCGACAAATTCACAAATTTGCCAAAAATCCAGAAAATTAAAGCCGTGAAAAATCGAGTTTTGTGCTCAATATTAATCAAATTTGAAGACCCTGGGTCAATTTCAATGTGATGTATCAAAGAACTCATGATATTTTAAATTTATTATACTGCATTTTTAGAAAAATGCATACAAAAACTGTAAAACTACATAAAGTTGTGTTAAATGTTGGTTAAAGTTTCCTATTCCTATTAAGTCTTCTAACTAAATTGTTAGAAATTTTTTGATAAAAATCATAAAAATAATTATTTAAATGATATGAAAACTTGTCAAAGTTTTTAAAATTAATTACACTATATGCTGCATATATATAAATATATGCAGCAGTAGTTAAACCAAGATGCATAATCTAAGTTAAATATCATTGTTCAAAAAAACTTTATTTCTGTTTTTTTTTGTTTTCTCAGAAAACATATTTTCTTCTAAACTTCATACTACATCATACATAATATTTTTGAAGTGCTGGCAAAAGTTTTTTTATGCACTTTTTTGTTGTGTTAAAATGCATCATAAAAACTAATTCAATTAGTATAGAATGACGACTGGTATGTATTTGCCTGGTATATAAAAAGTCATAAAAAAAACTTATGTGTAAGAGACCAAAATGTATATCTTTGTGGTCATAAACTAAACTGTTTTGTTAGATGTTAGAAAATATGGTTGTTTTGTGCCTGGCCTGGTTGTCAGTTAAACAGCGGTGGTACAATCGTTCATTCATTCATACAATTGCAAAAAAAAAAAAAAAATGCGTTAATGTTTATTACTTTTAGTCTGGTATGTAATACACATATTTACACTGGAAACTAGTTAAACGGCTAAAAATTTATGTGAAATAATGCGTAACAAAAACATTTTTTAAAATATAATATAGAATAGGACAACAAATTGTATGCAAGTACATGTTTTTCGGGATAGCCCGTAACTAGAGAGGAGAAAAGATTAAATACACAATTGGTAAATACCCGATAAAAAAGGTAAATTGGCTGAAAATTTATAAATACCCGGGTGTTTACCAAAAATGTGGTTTTAAACTGTGTTGTAGAAAATTTGCGGAACACGCACATTGAACAGCAAAATTGCATGAACTTTAAAACAAATTTTATACATAAAAATAACAATGCCAAACGTATTACATCACAAAGCCAAACGTATTGGTTTTACACCAATTTCCATCTTTTCCTTAAAGAAAGACAATATTTTGTTCTTTTTGATTGTCACAAATTGTAATTATTAACATTTCAAATATTTTTTTTATAAATACCCATATAAATTTCCAAAAATGGTGTACACGCAGAGAAAGATATGATTGAACATGATTGAGGACACGAACTAACCAGAATATGATCCTAATTATCATACATATGATTCTGGCTGAACATACTATTATTACGGAATACGATTTTATCGTCATTTAAAATCATAGTATAATTGCTACGATCATATTATGCTTGTTAGACATTGTAATTATAGCATGATGCTCTTGAACTACGATAATATACAGAAATTTTTTACAGAAATGCATATTTTACTTTAAAACCATATTTTGATAAAATCAACATTTTAATATAATCCATATTTTCATATTTTGGCTACAAGTAATATATTGTATAAACATTGTGTCAAATATGCATATTTTGATTTTAAACGCATATATTATGATTTATTAATGCATATTTGTGAATTTATTAAAAATTTTCCTTGGAATTTTTTAACCTGTTAAAAAAGTAATAAATGGATAAAAAACGAAATATATTTTTTGGTACTTTTGTTTTTGTTATTTAAAAAGCAAAAAAATATTTAAAATTATAGAAAAAAGTTAAATTTTGTGTCATGTAAATCGGATAAGTTTTTGAGAAAATATTCGTTGAGTATTGTCCTTCATAAATATTTCAATATTAGGTTATGTTGAAAAGACGAGTCGGAAGTGAAGATACCATTCACAACAGACTCATGTCGAATAAAATAGGACCTACACCTAAGACCGAAAGTCGGCTTGTTGTGCGCTCTTATGCCCGACAATATTTATATATGAAAGCTACAAGCAGTATGGGCAATTAACAATAAATACAACAAAATTCCTTACACGTCAAGTAGATTTAACATAGAAACATTTAAATATGTATGACGGATAATATTTAACGAATATTTTATGCTAAACTAATACGAGTTACACGTTGAAATTTTCTGGGTCGAGAGAAAAACATGTAAAATAATGTTTGGCCGATTTGTAGATAAATTGAGGTCTCTGTTACACAAGAAGATCAAAACTAGTTTTGAATTTAAAAAAAAAACATTGTTTTTTTTCAAATTCTCAATAAAAAAGTCTATTGATATAGTAAAATTTCTAGCATTTTCCAAATTCAGTTAAATTATTATAAATAATCAGGCCAGCGACTTTATTGCACTAAAAATCCAAATATTCACTTAAAATGTTTTTTTTTGTTCAATCTCCATTGATTACTCTCGAGTAGAGTAATACCATGGATATAAAGGATATTGGTTTAAAAATGAAATTCAATATAAATGTCTAAAAAATTTCAAGAAGATACTACGTTAAGTGTTACAATTACTTGCTTTTATTTATTTTTAATCAAATCTTAATATTAATTTTTACAAAAATATGCAATTAAACTGCAAATATGCAACAAAATATGCATTTATAGCAAAATATGCAAAAATATGTATTCGTAACAAACTATGCAATAATATGCATTAACAAATCGATGTAATTTTGGTGGAAAGGCTTTGAATCGTAAAAGAATTTGGTAAAAATCGATTTTGGGCTACTGACTACAGACATAATTATGATCAAATGAAAGCATGTTTTGTGCAGTATTTGAGTGCAAAAACAAAAAATTCTAAAACATTTTTTAAAAAATTGCTAGAATAGAGGAAAAATATGTAATTTTTAGTGAAATTCAAATCGCAATATCTCGAAAACTGTTAGTTCGATTTCAAAAATTTCAAAATATTCAAAATTAATAAAAAAATTTGTTGTTTCAAGACAAAATTTTTTAAAGCAATTTAAGAAAAATTTTCAAAAATCGAAAACTTTGGTAGAGCGGCGCCACGGGTTAATGCTATCCGATTTTTCTCAAATTTGCACCAACTTACTTACTTTTAAGTAAGTTGGTGCAAATTTGAGAAAAATCGGATAGCATTAACCCGTGGTGCCGCTCTACCAAAGTTTTCGATTTTTGAAAATTTTTCTTAAATTGCTTTAATAAAATTATGTCTTGAAACACCAAATTTTACAATAATAGTACAATAATCTGAACAATAAATTTAAATTTTTCCAAAAATTTTTTCTTCGCACAAAAAAGTGCCGCTCTAGAGGACAATGAGAGCCTTGCCATTTTAGAGGTGTAAATTTTAGATATACATTTTGAAGTGGGTTATTAAAACTACGTACGATAAAATATACCTTCTTTTTTATTTTGACCTTCTTTCCCGGAAGGTATCTTAAATTGTTATAAAAAAAACGCATTTATAAAATTTTCTACTAACACAACATAAATACTTCCTCCTAAGATACTAGTAAAACATCACCCCAAATTGATCATATTCACAAAAACATGCCAACACGTTTAAAAAAACAATAAAAACGCATAAATTGTTAAAAATAGTAAAATAAAGTGTGGTACCCACATCGCAATGTCGTATAATAAGGAACAGATATTCTTAGTGTTCTCATTACAACAAAAGAACACATATACAAACAATTATCTTTTTTGTTTTGTTTTTGTTCTTCTCAGATTTTATGAGACTGTAGAATTATGATGATAATAACCCATAATTAATAATAAAATTTTTAACACTTTTGCTAAGACTTTAGGATAATTTTGTACAAAATTGTACATTTTTAGAAGGGGTTAATGACAACAAAATATTTTCAAAATGCTAAATAATTTTTACGTTAATAGCATATAATTTTATTTTGCAATTTTTTTTTTTATGATTTAATTTCTCTTTAGAGCATAACAACTCAATTTCAGTTTTATGATATGCTTACAGAATAATTTTTGCAAAGAAAATAAAATAATCTTTAAAAAAAAAAAAAAAAAGCTTAAAAAAATAATGTTGCTTATTTGTCTGGCTAAACTAAAATTTAAACATTTCAGTTTTTTGTATATATTCTTTTGAAAAAAGTTGTTAAAACAAATAGAGCATATTTAACTTGGATAATAAAAGATATAACAACTGCAAAATATAGTACTGTAAAAAAAACATGGACCATAACATAAAAAGAGCTCTCCATTGAGCAAATAAAAATAAAAAATTTTCAAAAAAATATAAAACAACAGCTAAAAACTTTATTATCTTAACTCTTCTTTTTCATTGACACCTTGGAAAAATTTAAATGATTGTCAGACGACTAAAGGTTACCAAAAATTTTTGCCAATATGCTTTTTTATTTGCTTAAAACGTCCACCAACATTAGGGTTATAACTTTTTTTTTTTTTTTTTTATTTTGTATATATTTTATTTTTTTTTCAAAATTTGTACTTATTACCATTTGATAGGTTATACTATATTAATACTATATTTTCGCGTAATTTTGCAACAAAAACGTCCCACATAAGTGGATTTTCTAAAAATGGAGTTTTTCACATTTTTGACATTAAAGTTTCATTAGTGGACTAAAACTACTGCACAACATATTTAAAATTACTTTTTTTGAAATGCGCTCATTGTTTTGCCAATTTTGATATCCATATGGCGAAACAACGTTTTAATCTTTTTCAATCAATATCCGCGAAACAAGTCAAATTTGAAGACATCCTTCATCGATAGGCATCGCTTTACCCTCATTACTTTAAAATTTTACAGAAAAAAAAATCTTGTCAGACTTCAAAAAGGTTTACGCTGGAACTTTTTTGAAAGCCTCCAAAAAATAAAAATAATTTTCTTTATAATTTTTTGATATATAAGATATATAAGCTGCACCAAATGGGAATATCTACAAAAATAGTAAATTTCATAGAAAAAATCTATCAAAATACTAAATCAGCGGTATGGACTAGCTCAGAACTATCTAGTTATTTTGATACACGGACAGGGGTTAAGCAGGGATGTCTGTTATCGCCAATGTTGTTTGCGCTCTACCTCAATGATCTTCATGATTATTTGGGTGGCGGTTTGTATGTAAATGAAATCCATGTTCGAGTTTTAATGTATGCAGATGATATTGTGCTGTTGGCGGAGGATATAAATACTTTACAAAATATGAGTAACAAGTTAGAGGAATATTGTCGACTATGGGGTATGGAGGTGAATCTCGCTAAATCAGATATAATGATATTCCAAAAAGGTGGCAGACATAGTTTACACGAAAAATGGACATTTAATGTTGAACCCGTAAAGATTGTACAAGAGTATAAATACTTAGGAATAACATTTACACCCAAAATGTCGTACACCAAACATGTGGCAGTTAAAAATAATGCAGAAAAAGCTAGTATTAATTCCACCTGGAAGGATTTCATTGGGCGTAGAGAAGTATCACTAGCATCTAAATGGAAAATGTTTTTAGCAGTTCGCAGAGCCATACAATCCTATGGAGCTCAAGTATGGGGAAACTCGCAATTTGAGGAAATTCATAAATTCCAAAGATTTTTCACAAAGCCAGAAAATACCACTAACTACGTTTTATCTATAGAAACTGGCTACGAAGAAGGGCATTTTTATACATAATCCTTGCATCTAAGGTATATATCAAAAACTGTATTTGATTTAGAAGAAAGCAAGCTACCTCATAGACTTAAGAAGCAAATTATGGAGAAAAATATATTTTGGTATGCTGACTTCAAAGATAAATTACGACTGTATAACATTAGTAGTGATGGACTAGAACAAAATAAGATCAAGTGGAACGATGCTTGTTCAAAACTTATAAATGAGATGAAAAAAGCTAAATATAATGATCATTTAACAAATGTGCACAGAAGTCGTCAACGAATTTATAAGAATCTAGATGACCCAAAAGGCTTGACTTATTGCAACCAAAATTACAATCAGGAGCAGATTACCTACATAATGAAAGCAAGAGGTGATCTCCTGTGGTTAAATGGCAACCAATTCAGAACAGGCCAAGCAATATTGTGTTCATTGTGCAATCTCAGAGAACCAGAAACAACAATTCATTTTCTTGGCAGATGTCCCGTGCTAAATGCAATAAGATTTAAGTTTTTCCAAGTACAACACTTACTGACGATCAGGTTATTGACGTTCTTAACGGAGGTGAAGATACTTATTGGCTAGGTCTCTATAGTTTTTTAAAAGAAGCATTAAAATATAGAACTATGCTTATAGCTGAATTAAATTTATAAAAGTAAATTAAAAAGTATAATGTATTTGAAATTATTTATGTTTAACACCATTTTCCGGCTGACGGTTAATTACAACCAAGCCGTACATTTTGTAAATAAAGAAAAATCTAATCTAAATCTAATCTAATAATTTTTTGATAATTGAAAAAAATCAAGGAATTTCATGCAAATAAAATAGGAATATAGGCGCTTAAAATATGTAGTAAATTATTCAAAATATGCACTCAAAATATGCATTTAAATGAAATATGCACAAAAAAAAACAAATAATATGTATTAAAAATCAAAAAAATATGCACGTACAAATTTTGTAGTTGTAAAAATCGATTTAATACTTGAGATTGTTGGTTTAAAAATTAAATCCAATATAAATGTCTAACAAAGGACAACTAGTTGCTATGTTAACTAATACAAATGTTTTCTCTTGTTAATTAATTTCAATTTTTTCAAAATATGCAAAATTGTGTAATTAGACTAAAAATATGCAAAACATGCTACAAAAAATGCTGAAATATGCCATAACATATGCTAAACATAAAACATATGCTAAATATATGCATTTATAGTAAAATATGCATATAAAACAAAATATGCAAAAATATACAAATCAATGCTATTTTGTTGAAAATTCTTTGATTTGGAAGAGTATTTGGTCAAAATCGATTTTGGGCTACTGACTACAAACATGCATTTGCATGAAATTCCTTGCTCTAGTTATAACCCTAACCAACATATTCAAAAATTTATTTGTTTTTTGCAAACCATAATAAAAGTCCAATTACCTTTTTGCTCTTTTGACATGGGTGTAAATGTTTTAGTTTATATTTTGTTTATTTTCGCAAAATAAAAAACAAATAAATGAAATACCGACAGAAACTACCGGCGAAATACTCTTTTTATGGAACACTTTGAAGAAAAAAAAGTTATTGCTTAGAAAAAGCACCTACATAATATATTTTTGTATAATATTTCTTTATTGTTAAGTTCTTGTCAAAATTGGAAACAAAAGGTTTTAAGTTCATGTGATTCTTTCTATGGAGAGGTTAATAAACTGAAGGTTTTTAACAGTAAAATATTGTTGCATATTAGGTGAGTTTGGGGTAGTGTGGTAATGGGGGTGAAGTGGTACATAATTTTTTTCTTCTCATATTAATAGATTTTTCGAAATTCTACCTACTGCGTCTTGTTGTTAAAACATAAATCGCATCTTTTAACTCTTTATGACTTACAAGGGGAATCTCCCGATGGAGAATTCTCAACGATTTTAAAGAAATTTGGATATGTGAAGAGAAAAAAAATGAAGACACGTAATATTTCTTTGTCGGCCCAATCTCACGTTTTTTGGCTAAAAGGTGGCTTCAAAGTTATTAAATTTTTGTATGGAAACATTTCTGAAACTAATGAAATTCAGATTTTTATTAACGCATTTTGATGCACTCGAGAAAACAAAAATTTTGATTCCAATATTGGCTACGTAGTGTGTTGCCATTTGTTTAAAATATAGGTTAAAAAGCTCTTCGGAAAAAGTTGTGAATGTAGGAAAAAGATCAGACACCCCTCGAAAAAAAAAAATTAATATATATTAATAGACAAGCTAATCCAACTATAAACACTGTGCGCCCGGGTAGGCTAGTTGGTAGCGTGCTGGCTTATCAGTGCGGGGTCGTGGGTTCGTATATAATTTGTAATAGTAATAGTATATAATTTGTAATTATATGATTATTAATTAATAAAAAAAAAAAAATAAAAAATCTTAAACAAAACGCAAGTTTTAATATCACTTAAAACACAAAAATAGGTTGAAACTATCGGACATGATTCGTATACCTGTTAATGTGTCTCCAAAGCTGTTTCCTTTGTTAACATATTTGCCTTAAATTTCTCTGACACCATTCTAAATAAGCCGACAAAAACGAAAAATGGGGTTATTTTTGACCCCACTTACTAACCCCTAAACATGAGATTGGGCCGATATAAACAAAAATGTGTCCCTTATTTTTTTTCTTTCTTTATCACATATCCACATTTAATTAAGATCGGAGAGAACCCACCAGGAGACTTCCCTTGTTCGAAGGCGTATATTTTTATTATATATTGATAACTAGGGCTCGGAAGTTAATGCAATTATAATCGTGTTTTATGTACATAAAATATGCATTAAAAATGTTAAAATATGCACTTAAATTGTAAAAATATGCATTTATTATTGACTTTTTTCAACGTTTTCAAAATTATTAACACAATTCAGGGAATTTTTATCTTAAAAAGTAGTTAACAATTTTAGCGAAATCGGAAGAAAACTAGTAATTGTGATTTTCTGTTATTTTTTTTGTCTTTTTGTTAAAAAAAAATTATAAATTTGACGAAACGAAATTTATAAAATGTATTTCTAAACACGCAATTTTATTAAAATTAAACATGTTTTCTTAAAAACATTAATTTGAATGCAAAATATGCATTTATAGCAAATGTGCAACCATAAATCCCAAAATATGCATTTATAGCAAAATATGCAAAAATATGTATTTACAGAAAAATATGCAACAAAAACGCATTAGCAAATCGATACCATTTTTTTTTTCAAAATTTGTTGATTCGCACAGATATTTAGTTATCATTGTCTTCTAGTACCTCACGGCAACAAATATGTATTTACATTAACTTTCGAGCCCTATTGATAATAGTTGGAAAAATTTATTGAATTTTTTATTTTATACAAAAAACACATTAAATGTCCTCACAAATATGTACAATTTGGGTTGCAATTTCAATAGTATTTTGGAGGAAGTATTAATAGTAATTTAAGCTATGTTAGATGGTACTGATGTTGTGTTAGTAGAATATTTTGTAAATGAATTTTTTTTAATTAATTAATTTAAGAGACATGCTTTAAAAAAACATAAAAAAAAACAAAAAAAAAACTCACGCTAATAGTGATTTCGTAGTAGCAATAGAGGATATCCAAATAAGAAAATTTGTAATTATAATGAATGAAATTAAAATATTTCCGACACACATTTTTACTTATAACACTTTTTGTTTTTGAAAGCAAACTTTTTTCTCATCAAGTTATTCTTAAAAAGGTTGTCAGATTATGTGTGCAAAATATTTAAGGGATCGGTTCATAAGTTAGCTTACAGTGGAATCTGAACAAAAAGTGATTAATACAGATTATTTGTTGTATCTTTAGTATCCTTGTTGGTAGGAGAGTATTATTTTCAAAAAAAATTTTGGCAATATCGCAAAGTTGTTTTGCAGTCTTGTATGCAGATAGGTAACTCATTATAATTCATATTTACTTAAGGCTGTCAGTAATGCATAATTCATAACTTTTGGGACTTTTCATATGAAAAGAAGTTAGAATTATAATATAAAGGGTAATTCGTTGAGACCTTCGAGTTTAGATTACTGCACTTATTATTTGGTAAGGTGTGTTTTTGCTGGGTAAACTTATTTACACTTATTTCAATGCCGGCTTTCCATATGCCCATTTTAAAAAAGCATGAAAAACACCATATTTCTCCAAAAAAAAAATTTAAAAATTAAAAAAAAAATTTCATATATTTTTAAATCAAAATTTGATTAAAAAATAACATAAAATTAAACTTTTTTTAAAAATCTTCAACCGTCTGGGATTCATATTCTGTCAAATATGTTAAAATACATTCACTTTTTAATATTATAATAAACAGTTTCCCAATTAATTATTTTGATTTATTAAACTACCGAAAAAAATGTGTTTAACAAATCTTGCAATTTCAATATTAAATTGATTTTGCATTAATCTTTAACAAAATCAATAAAAATTTAAACAATTTTACAAACTACTCTTGAACAAAGTTTTTAATAACATTTCTCTTTCAAGCCAAAAATTATCAACAGTTGTAATAAACCTTTGAAAAAAATATTTGCCATTAAAACTAACTTTTAGTTTAAAAATCTAATAAAAAACTCGAATAAAAAAATTTCAAAATATAAAAAAAAAAAAAAACTTATCTTAAATGGTCAATACATTTAGTTTTTATTATAATAACTAAGAAACAGACAAAACTTATTCATACACTAAATAAACTTTAATAACAATTTTTTATTTTGTTACAAATGAAAAAACGGGCGGACAATGGTCTGTTGCTAGCTACATGTAGTAGCAACAACATTTAACAATTGTAGCGTAGATTGTATACTAGGGTGTCCCAAAAAATTAAAAAAAAAAACATTTGGAATACCACTTAATCGATGCGTATTAAAGCGCTAAATATGGGAAAATAAGTAAAACATTTTTAAAGTGGATCTTCATTTCCCTACCAGCGATGGAAATTACCGGTTGCAGTGCATTTGGACAACAAAAAAAAAAGAAGTTTCGATTTTCTTTTCGTTTATTGTTGGAAAAATATTTTTAAATTTTCTGTAGAGTAATTTTTGTCAACCAGATTATTTTAAGTAGTACACTCAGGAAACTTCCCCTTTAAAAATATGTAGTTGTTTGGTTTATAATACAGTTTCTTTATCTGTAGAACAAATTAAATTTTTTTACTAAAATTGTAGTTCATTTAAAAAACAAACCACATTTGATGACTGTTTTATGATTTAACATTCATTTTTTATATTCGTTTTTTTTGCGATCTAAAAAAATTAATGTTTGTTTATTTTTTACTAATATATGTGCTTTATTTTTACTACAATGAACCACAATTCTTTGAAAACTAAAAAACAAATGACAATGTTAGTTGAATTTACTGAAATGTAAGTCGTACTCTCTTTAAGTGAAATTTCATTTGTTTTTAACTACATTTGCAGTGGTCTTTACCTACATAGTATTCTAAGTCTACAATTGGTTTCTGTACAAATTCAAAAAAATATAAATTATAGAAATTGTACTTGATATACATATATTAAAAAATACTCTGGGGTATACCAAATTTACTCTACAGAAAATTTAAAAATGCGTTTCTAGTAAATATGCCAAAACTTAAGAAACTTTTGATCCCTATTTCGAAAAAAAAAATTCGAAACTTTTTTTTTTGTTCAAAATGCACTACAACCGGTAGCTTTACTCGCTGGTAGGGAAATGAAGATAAACTCCAAAATTTTGTAACTTACTTTGCCCATATTGAGCTCTATAATATGCATCGATTTAGTGGTATTCATTCAACCAACTTCGAAAAAGTGGCCTATTCGAGACCCCCTATTGTATACTCTGATAGTAACAACAATTTATGCCAATTACTCGTATATTTACAGTAGTTTTTCATGTTTTTTATTAACATTTTTTTTACGCATTTGCATTAAAAGCAATAATCTAAATAATTTTTATAATGGTATAAAAATAAAACAGACAATATTTGTGGTATAAACAGGAATGAATAAGAATTAATTCTTAGAATGTAACTTGATTTGTTGATGGTTTCTTTCGCTATTGAAATCGAAAAAAGTTTTGCAAAATTTTAAATTTAATTAATTTAAATTGTACAAATTGTCAGAGTAACTTTTTAGAAATGTTAAGTTTTCTTTGATCTTCTTTTATTTTATTCTTCTTAGTTTAAACGAGCTTAAGATCATTTATTTTTTAATTATTTATTTCCAATATTTCGTCTCCACATTGGGTGAAAAACTTCTACAGGGAACAAATATTACAATTTCAAAAACTTGTTTTAATAATTAAAAACTTAGATACATATAATATTAATATATTATATATATATATATATATATTTTTTAATAATTAAAAACTTATATATGTACATATAATATATGTAGTTTTTCAAATTGTAATATTTGTTCCCTGAAGAAGTCACCCAATGTGGAGCCGAAATATTGGAAACAAATAATTAATAAAAAAATGATCTTACACTGATGAATTGATGAAAAAATTAAGAGCAGTGTAAAAAAGTGGACATGAATGTCGCCCAAAGCATGCTTGGACATAAATACGCCAAATATAAGATCGCGGTCCGTTTTCATACGTCATTTGATCAAGGTTTACAGCGCAAAAATTTTTTTTTCCAACTAAAACTTTTTTTTAAAAATGTCACAAAAAATTTATTTTTAGTCGTACAGGGCTAAACTTTTAATTCTTTTTTTTTTGTAGTATTTTCAACTGATATTATGTTTTATAAAAACTTAATTTTTAATCATTTTTTTTTTTTACAAAATATAAATTTTACTCCTTCAAATCTCTGCTTTGACTACAGGCAAGCAACACTGAATAAACATGAAAAATTATAATAGAAACAAATCTACCTCATCAAGTAAATTGCAACACGTCACTTTACTGCCAAAGTGAATAGTAAAGATTGCATTTGCTGTCCGACAACAACGAGTTGCAGCAGCAATAACTAAAATGTGCATAATAAAAAAAGAGAGATGGAAAAAAGGAAATATGAATTTAAATTTCCATAGTTAAATAGATAAATCTGCATAAATTGCTATGGTCTTTTATCGTTTATACTTCTTGCCATTTTTATAAAAACAAAATCCCAACACCCACATTTATTTAAGATTTTTTTGAATTTTTCAAAGTTTTGACCGTTTTTAAGCTAGAGTAAATGAAGGAAACGTTCAACAAACTAAACCACACCACATAAATTTTGTTTGTATTTTTGGTTGGGTAAAATGATACATTTTGCATTTGTTAAAGTTTCATCATCATCATCATCGTCATCGTCACTACCCCACTAGCAAGGGAGGTGTCCCGACTAGAACTCGCAGATAACAAACTTTGTATATGTTGTAAAAGAGTTAAAAACAGAGACATTTTATTTTAGCTTGTCAATTTAGCTTGTTTAAGGGTTAAAAAAGGGGGTTAAAATTGAATTTGCTTTGGTACTAGAACTTGTCTTAAATTTATGAAAATAAGATTTATTTTTAATCAGGGTTAAAGTACTCAAGACTACAAAACTTTTGATATCCATATTGCCTATACTGAGTGAGGGTGGTCACATTTTTTATTTATTTGAAATATAGGGAAAAAGGCTCTTCGAGGAAAGTCGCAAAAAAACCGATCGATTTCGAATATCGGAAAAAGCTCAGACACCCTCTCGATTAAATTAAATAGGCTTTACTATGAATTATTTTAAGCTTAATACGACTACAATTCTTAAAGAAAACACCAGATTTAATGCGATTCAAAATAAAATTAATAGCTTGGGCTCGTCTCGAAAAATAAACAATAAGTTCTTCTACTACAATTTTGATTTTTGCCTACTTCAGGCGATATGAGCCAAAATAGGTTTAGGCTGCATCTCGATAAAATAAATATAAAAAAGAAAAATTGGGAAAACAATTATTGCTCTTGCCAAGATATAATTTCAATCCAAAAAATGTTTTTTTTTGTGCTAAGAAGATTTTTTTGTACTAAGGATATTGTCTAAGAAGATATGGTGATTTTCGGTTTTTGGAAAAGCGAAATTGAGCGTAAAAGTATCTAAACTTTAATAAATATTTTTCAAACTTTAACGCTTAATGACATCTTTATGACAAATTTTATAAAATTCCGTCTATTAGTTTATAAGATAGGACGATGTCCTTTAGAGGTATCCTGATAAAGCCCTGTGTGTCCTTTTAACAAAGAAAGATAAAGCTTTAATCTTACTTAGATTTCATTATTAAATTGGTTTTGTAGATTCTTGCAAACTATATTTTTTCAAAAATAATTATTTTTTTAAATTTTGATTTTGAAACTTTCTCTTCTCCAAACAATGCACAGGCAGACAAAGAATTTATTGGCAAAACATTTATTAAATTTAGCTTTCTATTTGAATATAATAATTTCTAAGCATAAAACACTCTTTCGACGCATTTGTGGTCAATTGTATAATGACTGCTCTGAGAAAGCCTTACCCGTTAAAGGGCTAAAAGTGTTTAAACATAATTTATACACCACTGAATGTGTAATTTTATATCAAATTTGTCTATACTCTGAGAGAATTATATGCATGATATCAATGAACTTTTGCATTAGATCTACGAATTGTCACTGGAACTCGTCCATTTAAACTTTTCATTAAATTAATGCAGTTTTTATAAAATTTTATGAAAAAAAAGTTCATATAATTTATTATAAATTTCATAGGACTAATGAAAAAGCAGTTTCATTAAAACTATGAAACTTTTTCATGAAGTTTAAGATGTTTTTCATTCACATAGTGAAGAAAACTTTATTGTTTTAGTGAAAACATGTCATTAGAACTTGTCCAAGGAATTCTCTCTGTGTAGTTACTTTAAATATAATGAAATATACCGGGAAAAAACAGTAAAATGGGTTAATTTTTGACCCCACTTAGTAACCCCTAAACCTGAGATTTAGCGTGTTTCTTAAATTTTTATTCTTTACAACATATCTAAACTCAGGGAACTTCTGCTTTAAAAATATGTAGTTGTTTGGATTGTAATACAGGTTCTTTATTTTTAATGCAAATGTCAGTCATTTGTAGAACAAATTTAATTTTTTACTAACCTTGTAGTTTTTTTTTATATAACGAACCACATCAAATGACTGTTTTATGATTTAACATTTATTTTTTACAGTAGTTTTTTTGTTATTTAAAAAAATAAATGTTTGTTTATTTTTTACTAACATGTGTGGTTCATTTTTACTAGAATTGCTAGTAATTTTTTGAACAGTAAATACAAATGACAAATGTTAGTTGAATTTAATGAAATGTTAGTAGCCCTTTCATCAAGTGAAATTTCATTTGTTTTTGACTACATTTGCTGTCGTGTTTACCTACATAATATCCTTAGTGTAAGGTTCATTAAGATCTGCGGGTTCGGCTCAGGATACCTCCCTTGTAAGTACGATTGAGTTTATATGAGACTATTTACCAACCACATCATGGTTTAAATTTAACATTACTTTTACAGACTGTGAAAGTATTTTGTTATTTTTCATCTCCTATATTTTTCTATATAAAAATCGTAGATTTATATGACTTTTGCCTTAAGGTTTTTCAGTTTTTGTTAGCGATTTGTTTTCTTATTTCGCTCCTTTTCTATGCAAGATTAGTTTGAAATGATAAAGTGCATTTTGTTCAAAGCAACATGAGCAGTGAGTAGCAACATAATAATATTGGTGACGTTTGTATTAAAATGTTGCTTATAAAATGTAGATTTTCTTTTAGTTTAAAACATTATTGGTGACATTTTGTTGTAAATGGTATACAATTTCAAACATCAAATCTATCTAAATAAAAACGTTGGAATTTGTTTTTTATGATTCGTCGAAGGGGAAAGAGATAATTTTGTTATAAATTTATGTAGATCTTATAAGTTTTATTTACTTTATATTATTTTTTAAGAACAAATTTAAAATTCATAAGAAAGAAAAAGTAAAATGAATTTGAATTCAGAATAACTAATGTAGTAGACAGTAAAATAAAAAATGCAATGTCAAAAAATTTTGAAGAAATATTTTAAATTTAATGAATTTCATACAAATTTTATAATATAATATCCCCTAACATTGGCGTTTTAAAATAAGTGATATTGTAAAAAATTTACATTAGCACATTGAGAATCTCTATTAAAGGGTCCGCCATCTAATGTTTTTTGTTTCAACTAGTGCTTATTTCGTGAATGGTAACACTTAGCTCATGTCTGATTTGACAGATAATTAGTTTTATCCTTCCGCTGAACGAATATAGTCCGTATGTTCGTTATCTTGTGAAAAAGTGAAAGAAACTGGCATCCTCATCGATAAACCAAAGCGTGAAAAGCCAAAAACAGTGCGTACACCCGAGAATATTGCTACTGTGGCAGATAGTGTGCGTGAAGCGCCATCAACATCAATTCACCGTCGTTCTCAACAATTGAACATTTCGGAGACATCATTGAGACCTTGGTATGACGCCATACAAAGTACAATTGGTTCAGGAGTTCAAAAAAAAAAAAGTTATTTGGCGCACCCTTTAGTTCACTAAACACTAGCTATACTAAAAACTTCAAAATATCCGCATAATATCCGCTTAAATATTAGGCTATTTTTATGACTTTGCTGGTAATATAAATTACTCTTGAAAATGGAAATGTTATGGGTTTTCTGTAATAAAGTTAAATTAAAGAAATTTCAAACAAATCTCAAAAATATCCGCATAACATCCGCGTTTGTAAATATATGATATTGTAAATATTTGACATCAGCACGTTTAAAATCTCAATTTGTTCAATATTTTAATTTTCAGTGCCTTTTTTATGTATATTACAAAACTCAAAATGATTCGCATAAGCAAGCTCCGCTAAATATTATGCTATTTTTTTTTTAAAGCTATTGGCAACATTTTTTTTAAAGTAAAAATAATGTTTTCTATAAATTTAAGGTATTTTAAATGGATTCCAAAAATATCGGCATAATTAGAATATTAATTTGTTTACTATTTTACACCAATTAATTTAGATGACTTTTTATATTAAAAATCTAAAAAATATCCGCATAATATCCGGTTAAATATTATCCGATTTTTATGACAGCTGGTTATAAAAATTACATTTAAAAATAAAAATTAATTAGATTTTCCTGTAAATTTATGGAATTTCAAACAAATTTCAAAAAATATCCGCATAACATTCGCTTTTTAAAATATTCGATATTGTAAATATTTGACATGAAACTTTTAATACTATGAATTTTTCATATATCCGCATAATATCCGCTTAAGTATTATGCTATTTTGATCACAACTGGTTAAATAAAAATACTAGGGCAGTGGTAACAGGGTGAAAATAATAAATTAAATTTTTTGTAATATTCATGGATTTTTAGGCATTTTCAACTTACAAGTAATTATGGCGCATGTTTAAATTGCACTTTGATAGTTGTTAAGAAATTAGTTAAAATTTGTTTTTGTGTACTGGTTTTTCTTTTAAAATATATTCCCGCTAACATTTTTAATTAAAAAACCATAAAAATAAACTAAAAACAATTTTTTTAATATCTTCTGAATGACGAACTATATTAAAAAAAATTTTTTGTGAATGTGTTCCATTTGGGGTGAAGTACATATTATTAATAGCAATTTGAGCATTGTGGGAGCATTTATGTTGTGTTAGTAGGGTATTTTGTAAATGTGAATTTTTTTATTAATTTTAGAAACATGCCTCAAAAATACCCCAAAAACACATTGGATATTCTAACGCATGAAATTATAATATTCCACTTCAAATTTTTTACCTACACGAGTAATAATTCACACATAAATATATGAAAATAATATTCAAAGAAAATCTTTTGTAAAATTAACCACAATTTGTTCATTTTACAAAAGTTTTTGTTGTTCTTACATTTTATCGTATTTTTATTCTTTAATATAAAAATATATCGTCATATAAAATAACATTTGTATCAATATGTATTTATATATAATAATATTTTTAAAATGTTTTACGAACAAAATTCATGTATAAGCATATCCAATCATGTATAGAAAAAATAATATTCTGAATTTTATATATGATAACACATAATTAATAAATTTGATTACAATTTTTATAAAATTAGATATAACCCGATACATAATTATATATTACACAAAATCAAAAACTTCTACTGTCAATTTAGACATAATCTAAATATAATATCCAAATAATATCCAAATATATGTATAATCCAAAACTTTAAAAATGTTCTAAGCCAGTTTCTATGTAACTATATATAATTCAAAAATAGCAAAATATTTTACAAAAATAGATTTATGAAGATCTAATATCTTTTAATTTAAATACATTTTGATTATAATGTATCTAATTGTATTTAATAACAGCTTATTGTATCAAATTATATCAGGATAAAACTTGGATAGAATTCGACAATTTTTTATTAAATTGCATCTTATTAAATATAATTACATCCAAAGTCATACAATACTATAGAACCATTTTTCGGATCAAATTATATCCGCTTATATATGCAGAAAATATTTAATTATATATAATTGTATCAAATTATATCAGGATAAAACTTGGATAGAATTCGACAATTTTTTATTAAATTGCATCTTATTAAATATAATTACATCCAAAGTGACACAATACTATTGAACCATTTTTCTGATCAAATTATATGCTCTTATATATGCGGAAAATATTTGATCATATATAATTGTATAAAAGCTAATATACTCGGGAAATACCAAATTTGTAATATATACCATATAATATGGTCATATTTTAAAAATATACGATTTTTTCATAAAGATAAATTATTTCAAAAAATTTAAGGACATGTTCTTATCTTACATATTTAACGTATTTTGAAAAAATTTCAAAAATCAGCAAGACACAAGCACTTAAAAAGTAATTTTTTATAAACAAACTTTTATTTAAGTAAAAATATATTTTTAAAATATTTTGTTAGGTAGGTTAACCCTCTTACGGGTAAGGCTGCCTCAAGGCAGTCTTCATTTAATTTACCACAAATGAGTCAAATGAGCGTTTTATACTTAATATATTCCGATAGAAGAAGAAATTTTTCGTGTGCCATCAAGGGTTTTTAAGCAAGAAAGCTTCAAAATCAATATTTCGTAAAATTTCAAAAACTAATCATTTTTAATAAAATATAGTTTTCAAAAATCTCAAAAACCAATTTAAGTTAACTAGAAGCTCTTAATAATCAAATAAAAGTTAGATTGATGCTTTATCTTTAATAATAAGTCCTTACTTTAGTCCAAGGAAACACAGGATTTTATCAGGATTCCTCGTTTTAACTTATAAACTAATAGACGAATTTTTATGAAATTTTGCAGAAAGAAGACAAAGTATTAATAGCAAAGCGTTGAAGTTTGAACAATATAAATTGAATTTTAGATACTTTTTCGCCTAATTTCGCTTTTTCCAAAAAGCGAAAATCGCTATATCTCCTTAAATACGAGAGGAAAATAAAAAGTTTTTCGAGTGTGGTTATATTTTGTTAAGAGAAATAAGTTTTGTCCAAAACTTCTCTTTTATATGCTTTAGTTTGCAAAATGCACCCTAAAATATTTCGGCTAATATCGCCCAAATTAGGCAACGATAAACAATTTTGATGAAGAACTTATTATTTGTTTTTCGAGTGGAGCTCATGGTATGAATTTCGTTGCAAAACATCGTTTGCCAGTTAGAGGGTTAAGGCGTTTAGATTTAAATTCATAAATATCAATAGCATAAAATAAAATTTATATTGAAGGGCTTATTGTAAAAACTCGATAAGAGACTTTTATTATTTTCAAGTTTTCGCTGTTTTCAAGACATCCATTGACTATTTTTTTGAAAAAAAGTCTAGCTTAAACACTTACCACGCGTATTTAGAGAGTAAAAGTCCTGCAATATTCCATTGTTAAATATGTTTTTTAACATTAAAAGGCGAAAATAAACCAAAAATTAAATGTGGATTATCTTACAATAAGCCCTTCAATTCTATGATATTTTTGTTTTTAACAATATTACCCATATAATAATATTGCCAATAAAATTATATCAAAAAAAAGAAAAAAAATGCGTGAAGCGGATGTTTAAAATTAGAATTAGAATTTCGTTTTCCAGAACATCAATTAACAAAAACCATTTGCTAATTTAAAAAACAAAACAACTAAAACTTGTTTTAAGGGTAGTTTAGTTTAAAAAAATTAGTTATTATTGCAAAAAATAAAAAAAAAACAAGGCATCTGCTTTTTGCCTAAAAACGGAAGCAGCTGACTGACACACATGTCAGGCAAAATTTAGCAAATTTAAAAGTTGCAATTTAAAATTTGAAAATCATGTCATAAAGTTGACCGTTACTCCCCAAAAAGTAAAGAACCAGCTATAACAAAGGGTTCCGCTACTATTCTTTTCAAATTAGTGAAATGACATTTTGCAAAAAAAATTAAAAATACAACGGAAACATGAAACACCCCTGGTGTTACCTAAAATCTTTGTGCAAAAAAAAAAACGCTATGCAAATAAAGGCACGTGGTCAATTGGTATAGAAAAAAAAAATAAGAAAGAAGTCCTTGAAGTAAGGGATTATTTTAAAAACTTAAATGAGGAAGTACATAATAGAAGTGATTAAGTTAATTTGAAACTGGTTTAAAAAAAAAAACAAAATCTTGAAAGTTTTAACTCTTAGAAATGGCAAATATTTGCTGTTAAGGACTAAGGGGTATTTAAATGCCCAAAAAGGGAGCCTTTGTAGAAAAAATCTGCCTAAATCCTGGTAAGAGGTATCGCAAACTGATTTTCAGAGACAGGTAGAGAAAGTATAAAACTTCTTTAAAAAAAATTGTTTGGGTAACATTTAACCCCCTCACAGGGGAATATTAGCGGTACAAAAGTCTGCAAATTTACCTAGTCGGAAAAACTGCACGAAACTGGATCTAAAAAATCGAGGAAGTAAAAAATCGTTAAACTTGCTTGGAGCTTAATAGTCTCGTGTGGCCTCTATATTATTAAAAACCTGTTTCGGACCACAAACCTGGGTGACAGGTATGATTTTGTGAATGGGCTTAAAATACGCATTGTACAGTTTTGTGAAATCACGGGTTTTGACAAAAAAAAATTCCCACAAAAAGTGTGTATGGAGTTTAAAAACACTATATTTATGATTAAAAAAAAAAACGCGTTTTTAAAAAAATTCTAGGACGAATATAAAAGTTATGAACATTTAAAGTTTTTGGTTTATAATTAACGTTAATTTTAAAACGTTTTTAAAATGCAATAAATCTGCATCCTTTCTGGTGAAATGTAAAGACAACCCCTGTATTCTTATTTGAGGTACACATTTGATTCACAAAACTGTAGATTTAAAACCTGTTTAGCGGTTTTTAAATTTAAAGAACTATGTTATTATAAGTTAATTAAAAAATGTAAATACTTGTTGCGACTAGAATGTAAAAATGCAGCTAAAAACGTTTTTAGTCTCCGCCGATTTATCTTTTACAGTGATTATTTATAATCAATTTGGAACTATTGTTAAAATTCGATATCTTTCATTTTCAAAAGCAATTTATTTTTAGAATTTTTAATTTAAATTAAAACTGCAATGAAAATGAAAATTATTCAAGTTCGAGGCCATACTCTATATTTCTTCATTAGGATATTGTCCTAACAAATAATCTATAGAGTTTTTTGTTTTCAAATTTATTATTTCACCCTTTCAGGAATGTGTTGATAGATCTATTTCGGGAATTTTCTAGGTTCCCATCATCAGAACACGTTTTGAAAGTGGTAACAATCCCATGCCAAACATCAAACATTCATATGAACTAGTTTACTCACTACATGAGAACTATATAATTATAATCTTTAACTTCAAACTCATATGTATATTAGTTCTCATGTAGTGAGTAAACTAGTTCATACGAATATGAATAGAGTATGGCCTCGAACATGAATAATTTTCATATTCATTGCACAATTAAAGGTCGGAAAAAAACATAATTTTTATTTTTAATAAAAATTATAACAAACTTTTAAAACTGCATGTTTAGTTTAAAACCGATTTTTTTACAGGATCAAGCTACATTTGTTCAGTTTGTTTGGAATTAATAAAGAATTCAAATTAAATTTTTCCTTCACTTAAATTTTTTTTAAATAATTTTTAGGTAAAATTTAAAACTTTTAAGAGCGGAGGTTATGCGAATTTTTGAAAATATTTAAAGAATGAAGAGCTTTTAGGTTGATATAAAAAAATTAAATACTTTTTGATGCTAAGAGAAAAAAATGGCAAATAAAAATTTTTGTGTAAATTTGATTTTTTTTATCATTTTCCTTAGTTATTTTTTAGTCAAAATTTTCATTTCAGAGAAAAATTTAGCCATTTGCCAACTAAAATTCGGTAAATACGACTGAAATCGGTTGGTACAACTAAATATTGCTTTTCTCAACAAAATTTTGTTGATACAACTGAATTTTAGTTGCTACACCCAAATTTTTAGAAATTACATCAGAATATGGTTGTACTACCCCAATTTTTTTGTTGTTGCTACCAAAATACAATTTTCAATTCGGTTGGTACTTTAATTTCAATTCAATTTCAATTCGTTTATTTATGATATTATGTACAGGAATGTATAAATGTGATTTTTTTTAATAATGTAGAGAGTTTAGATATGCAATGATCTTTTCTACTCAATTATAATACTTTTTTTGATTAAATTAATTAGAAATAATTAACAGTTGAGATCTAGAGAAAAATTGTATAAAAAAAACTCTTTAAGAATAAAAAAAAAAAAAAAATCACAGATAAAATAAACTTAAAAATAAACTAGTCTAAAGATGATACCATGATATTACTGATATGCTGATATTGTGATATTGTGATAATTGACATCTTTGGTCGAAATTTAGTTTAAGCAGTTGTATCTTCACGTCCACCATTTCGATGCTGTTTATATTATGCAATCTTTCAGTAGAGAAATGCCATGGAAGGTTATACATCATTTTTAGTAACTTATTTTGAGCGATTTGTAAGTTTTTTATATGGCATTTTGCTATGGTTGCCCAAACTGGAGCCCCATAAAACATTATTGAATGAAATATGACCTTTAGCATAATTATTTTGTTTTCACGACTAAGTTTGGATTTTTTATTAATAAAAGGAAAAAGTATTCTCTTGGCTATATTTATTTTATCGATGACATAAGCAACATGTTCTTTAAAGTTAAGTTTTGAATCTAAGATAACACCTAAATATTTAACTTTAGGCTCCCAAGAAATATTGCTTGTTTCAAAACGTAAAGAATGTTGAGGAACATAACAGTCTTTTCTCTTTCTTGTAAAATATATAGCTTGAGTTTTAGAGCTATTTATGACGATTTTCCATTTAGTGAAATAATTTCGAACAATTGTTAATGATAATTGCAGATTATTAATTATATCTTCCGCTAAGACGCCCGAACATATTAAGGCTGTATCATCAGCAAATATAGACGTTGTACAGTGTTGAAAAACTGGAAAATCCGATGTGTATATATTGTAGAGAATGGGTGATAAGCAGGAGCCCTGTGGGCAACCAGCTGTAACACCCACTTTATTGGAGAAACTTTTGCCAATATGAACTCTGTACTCACGATTTTTTAAAAAACTTTTTATAATTTTAATGAGAGGGGTGGGGAAGTTGAGATTGGTCATTTTAAAAACAAGGGCATCATGCCAAACAGAATCAAATGCTGCTTTTACATCTAATAACACCATACCCGTTGATTTTCCGTTAACAAAATTTGATTCGACTATGTTTTTAATTCTAAGTAAAGCATGTGATGTGTTGAGGCCGTTTCTAAATCCAAACTGTTGGTTTGGCAATATATTATTATCATCAATAAATGAGCATAATTTATTTTTAATAACTTTTTCTAGCAACTTGCTAACGGATGGTAGAAGGCTAGTTGGCCGGTAAGACTGTGGAGAGTTGCTAGGCTTATTAGGTTTGGCGATGGGTATAACCATAGCTTCTTTCCAACAGTTTGGAAAATAAGCATTTTTTAAACACGAGTTAAGTATTGACGACAGCAATTTTATACCATTATTAGGGAGATTTTTAATGCACAGATTATTAATTTTATCAATACCTGGTGCTTTTTTATTTTTTAGTTTTTTAATTATATTTTTTAAGTCAGGTTCTGCTATTTCAAGATCAGAGTAATCATTATAGGTATCAGTTTCTAGATGCTGGATACAGTTGTTAACATCATGTATTGTTTCAGAGTCGCTTAGATTTACTGAGTATGAATTATTCATTTTGAATGTTTCAGCTAGTATGTTGCATTTTTCTATACATGAAGCATACTGAGTACCGTTGCTTATTAACGTTGGTATTTGTTTTGATTTCTTCTTTATAACTTTTGTGATGTTCCAAAAGGGGGAAGAACCTTTTTCTAGAGTTGCCAGATGATTATTCCAAGATGAATTCCTAAATTTAATGATTTCGTCTTGTATTAGTTGATTAAGATGTTTCATTTCAGTTTTATCAGCTAGGTTTCTATAACGAATCCAATTTCTTCTGAAATAATTTCTGGACGTAATCAGGTTTTGAATTTGTATTGGAAACGATTTATGGTGAAATGTTATTTCTTTTTTTGGTACACTAACATTTATGGCGTTTTTAATAGCGTTGTTTAAAGATATTATCATTTCGTCAATAATATGTGTTTCTGATGTCACATTATAGTTTAGATTTCTAAGAGAATCATTTATATTTTTTGTGTATCTTTTCCAGTTAGTTTTTGAATAAACCAGTTTGTAGTTTTCCTGGTTATTGAATCTGAAGTTCAGAGAAGTTTTAACGGGAAGATGGTCCGAGCTTAAGTTATTTAATACTACTGCTGCTGATAATATTTGCCGTGTGTTTGTTAAAAAATAATCAAGAGTGGATGGCTGACTTCTTGATGACGATGGTATGTGTGTTGGGTCAGCTGGATATTTTATAAAAATATTTCGTGTTGTTATTTTTCTAAATAAGATGTTACCCCAGCAATTTGATCTGTTGCAACCCCATTCTTGATGCCTACAGTTAAGATCACCACTTAATATATACATGTTGCTGTTGTTTGTAAGCTTGTTTATGTCTGAAGCAAACTTAGTTTTTCTTGAATTGTCTCTTCCGGCAGCTCCACCGGGAAAGTAGCAAGAAAATATATTAACGAAGCCATTATTTGTAACCAGTTTAATCCCAACGTTTTCAATGAGCTGAGTATTTATTACCGGCAAAACTTGATGATTGAGATTTCTTCTTATAACAACAGCGACACCACCCCCTCTTGCACCAACTCTATCATATCGATAACAGTAGAATGCATTATGTTTAATTGATATTTTTGAAGTTAACCATGTCTCAGTTAGTAAACAGACATGAATATTATTAGTAATTAAGAAATTGAAGAACTCTTCCTTTTTATTTCGAATACCCCTGGCATTCCATGATATTATATTTAGCGATTCACTCATATAAAATTTACATGCTAAACTAGTGATCACTTGAAATTGATCAGCTTTTGATTGACAGTTTTTTAATTTGTCTATAAGCTCCAAAGTTAGATTTTGGATTTCTTCTAATGAGAAGAGATTATTATTTTTTGGGCTATAATTGGAGTTTTGTTGGTTCCAGTTTAAAGTGGGTTGCGCCAATTCCTGGCGAAGTGAGTTCGAAAAGCATTGATTATAGTTAGCTTGATGCTGCATTGGTCTGCGAGAGTTACATTTTTGAGTAGAAAAACGTTTTTTAATTTGAATGTAATTTTGTCGGCTAGGACACTGGGGTGAATTAGATTTATGTGGCCCATTACAGTTGGCACATTTAATTGTTTCATATGTACAATCTTCTGTCTTATGTTGCCCTGCACACTTGGAGCAGAAGGTTTTGACTTTACATCGAGATGATCCATGGCCAAACATTTGGCAATTATAACATTGAGTGATTTTATTTTTACGGGATCTTACATAATCCCAGCTTACTCTAATATATTCAATATTTGAAAAACTTTTTCTAAGTTCCTTAACAGTAGTCGATTGACGTTTAAAGCGAGCGAACAACGTAAATAATTTGTTCTTTATTAAACTGACCTGATCTTTGGACTAGTTTAACATCCTGACACTGAAGGCCTAGTTCCGTCAGTTTGGCTTTTAGGGCTTTAGGGTCAATTTTATCTAAACCAAATAATAGGGCCTTATAAGGGCGCTGATTTTTACTAGTGTAAGTAAAATATTCATATTTTTCATCTAAAATTGGGATGATTTTATCATAATCTTCTTGAGTGTTAAAGAATAATTTTAATCCTATTGATATTTTTTCAATGCATAACCAGTAATGTTATTGGTTTCACATAACTCTTTTATTTCTTCTAATTTGCATTTTAAAAGAGTAATAGGAGGAATGACACTCTTAACGTTTTTTTGAAGAACAGTCTCTTCGTCATTTTCAATTTCAAATGTTTGCAAAGGTTGAAAGTAATTTGTTTTATTAACGGCACTACCGTTATTATTTTTTGCCTTCTTCATCACGTTATTTTGTGAGTTGATAGAAGTCTCATTTTTACCAATTGTTCTCTTAATCTTGGAAGATTTTTTTAATGCTTTTTGTTGTTATTTTTTAATATATTTATATTTATACGTTTGTTTATAACACAACTGACTGATTTTAATAGTTTACTTAACATGCGACAGAACGATGTGCATAGATCAAGATCACAACATGAACTGTGTTGGTACTTTATTTTTCTGTGTGTATATTTGACTCTGTAATCTGAATATTCATAAATATATACTTATATAAGAAATAAAGCCGATATTCCAATTTATTTTTAAGCAATCTGAAGCGTTTATTTAGTTATGATATCATCAGAGAATGCAAGTTCTCCTTTGCTTTTTCTTATTTGTACTTAAATTTGCATATTTTGCTATTTTGGATCTTCATTTTTAGACTTAAAAATAGCTTTTTGTTAAGATTTTTGGGCATTAAAATTGTCTTTTTGGAAATTTTATTCACTTGGAATGCTTTTTTCAGAAAATTGTTTACTTTTCCTATTAACAAAAGTAATTTCCACTTACTCGCCATGTACTTTTAGTTGAAATACAGTTTGCGTTTGTAATAGATAAGCCAAGAGTCTAATTTTTAACCAAAATGTTTGTCATTTTTCCTAGCAAATTGGTATTAAAAATAAGTAAAATCTAGCGAGCGGTTTAAAAGTTATAGCGAAAAAATGAGACCGCTATAATTTTAATATATTTTATAATATAACCACAAAAATTATTACAATCCAGTATATTCAAACTTAATAATTTATATTTGTTAAAAATACACAAAAAAATTATTTTCAAAATTAATTTATCATTGATTTTTATTTAAAACGACAATTTATTTAAAACTCAGATTATAAATTTTAACAAAAATTATTATCAGTGCTATAAATAAATTATTTCCATAGCGATGTTATATCATTGTTGTTGAAATCAAGTTTGTGCTTGTAATAAATAAGCCCAGGTGGTAATTTTTAATCAAAATGTTTGTCATTGTTCCTAGTAAATTGGTATTAAAAATAAGTAAAATCTAACGAGTGGTTTAAAAATTGTAGTGAAAATAATGAGACCTCTAGTTTTCGATAACACCACAAATTCTATCAATGCCTGAGCAAACAAAAGGATTTTTTTTATATAGAAATACCCATGAAATGTATTTTCTGAGTTAATTTTTCTTCGATTTGTATTTAAGATGAACATTTTTAAAACCCCAAATTATAGTTTTTAACCAGAGAATAGAAAAAAACATTTTCCAAATAAAAGTGCCATGGATTTTCTGCAACTGCGGTCATATTTTAAAATATATTAAATTAACAGCCGAATGCGAATATTTTATGATAAGTCTGTTAAATAAATTAACTAATTGTTAATCGCAAATAATTTTTTTTTTTGTGAAAAATTAACACTATATTTTTGCGGATATTATGCGGATATTTCACAATATATCATAATAAAATGCGGATATTTTTCAATAAAATACGCCAACTTTTGAGACAAGCTTATCTTCAATTCATTTATTTTTTCTCATAAATTAATATTTATTTATCTTACCATTGAAATATTGTTAAATTAAGCAAGTAAATATAATCCATTACATACCTGTAAAGAAATAAAAAAAATAAAAACCAATTAGTACGAAAACAAGAAAATCATATAATAAAAGCAAAAAAATCTTTGAAGAAGAACAATAACAAAACTACAAAGTATATTAAAAAAGTTTGCGCAAAAAGTTATTGAAGCAATTATAATTACTAAACTGAACATAAATTACTTAAATGGTCAGAGAACAGCAGAAAAATATTAAAATAAACAGAAGGAGTTGCTTAAAACTAAGAAAATAAAGATCCATAAAGGCGATATCTACGGAACATAAAACTAGAAAAAAAGAGTAAAACTTTCTGTGGAACAAAATACAAACCACATTAAGAAAATTGTGAGAAATGTAACATTTGGTTTGACGCCAAAGAAAGTAAAAGCAATGAAAATACTAAAAAATATAATTTTTATACAAAAATGTAATAAATTAAATTCAAAGGTAGACGAAAAACGTCAACATCGTACTCCTCATATGTTGAACAATAATTTTATAAAAAGTTAAAAAAAAAAATATAACGACCATAAAATTGCCAACTAAAAAATGTTTATGATCCCCTAGGATTAAACTAAGCAAAACCGTAACGAGAAAACTATAACTTGCAGTTTATGTTCTTAACTAAAAATGTAATGAAGAGGTGTTTGGTGGAAGCAAGAGAATTTGTAAGTAATAGTGTCCTGTTACTAAATAAATTGCAATATTTTTGATGAAAATGAAAGCAAACAGCAGTATATAGCCAAGGATAATGTTTCTTTTTTATGAGGTGCAAATAAAATTGCAAGCAATTTTATATTTAATGTTTTTTTTTTTTTGTTTTTGTACATTTTGGGGAAATAGCACGAGAAATGAAGTAGTAAAACTAGCAGTAGACATAATAAAATAATGCCAAAAACACGCGTATATAAATTGGCTATAACTACAAAATAACAATAAGAAAAAGAATAAAAAAAAAATAAATAAAACTAGACAGACATTCAGTCTGACAGACAGACAGACAGACTTTGCTATAACAATAATGTATAAAAAAAAGGAAATAACTTTTGGTTTAAAAAAACATACTTCCGTTTTTTATTTATACAAGACTTGGAGAGTTTTTCACAAGAATTCAAGCATTCAAGCATAACGTGTTAATTTTAATATTATTTTCATTTTTTTAAGAACGATACACTTTAAAAATTTCTGACAAAACAATATATTACATTTGCAGTCCTATTTGTTGAAATTAAGTTTGCGCCATTTGTAGGTAAGCCCAGATTATAATTTTGAACCAGAATGCTGGTGATAGATTGTAGAAAATTGGTATTAAAACTGAACAAAATCTAGCGAGCGGTTTAAAAGTTATAGCGGAAAGAAGGAGTCCTTTATATTATACATTGCATAAAAGCAGTCAAATAAATGAATATTTTATAAAAAAAATATATAAAAAAAATATTTTCTAATTTAATATATTGTTGATGTTTATTTAAGAAGAATATATATTTAAACACCCAGATTATGGGTTTTAACTAAAATGCTTGTCATTGCAGATTATTTCTATACCCATAGCTGTTAAGTAATGATTACTAATCGTAGTAATTAGTAATTAGATTATTTTTTTTTTTTGAAAGGTGAAGTAATGATTATATTACGATTATTTTCAGATTCGCACGATTACTAATTGATTACGATTACAAAAAGTTTGGTTACTTTGACATTTTATCTAATTTTATGCATGGATTATTATCAGTGTACATTTTTCTACGTGAAATTCTACCAGAGGCCAAAGTCTTCGGAAATAATTGAAGAACACCTGGGATCATCGTTGCTTTTGCCCGTTGTTACTCGTTGGAACTCATTGCATTACGCGGTTCAAAAGCTACTTTGCTACAAAGAAAAGTTAAAAAATCTGTGCGATAAGTTGACTTTGCCACATTTTTCTGCAAGAGACATACAGTACCTGGAAATGTACAATTTGGTAATGGAACCAATTGCAAAGGCACTGGTCTTTCTTCAAGGAGAAAGATACATTAATTATGATATTTTTATATTTTGCTTCTTTAAAATATAAATTTATATTAATATTATTACTGGATTTTTAATACCAACTCTTATGACACTGAGCAGATCCCAGGAGCTGCAACAATTATCATCTGTTATATTACAAATTGAACAGATTTTAAGAGCAAGGTTCCAACCATATTTCATGTTGAAGCCTGAGGCAAATATTGCAATTGCAGCAACAGTACTAACCCAAAGCGTCAAAATGAAATTGCTCAAGGTGTTGCAGAGATTAAGACCACAACTGCCGGAATTAACTGTCGAGAATATAACCAGCAGAGTTTTAGAAATACTACAGTTTTTACGCCAAAAATTGTAAAACATTGAATTTTGAAACGAAAATTAATAATGTAGTGACAATTCCCGATTTTTTTGATTTCACTGATAATGGTGAGCTTATGCGTACATTTATTTTGTTTTTTTTTTTTTTTACTTTAAAGATTTGAATTTGCAGATGATAAAATTATAGTAAGTCCTTCTTCACAAGAACAGATTAAAGGTGAACAACGATCTTCAGTTGTTTAAATGATATGATATGATTTGCTAAGGGATGCATTTATTTTTTTTCACACGAACTTAACGTCTTCAGCTCCAGTTTAACGACTGTTTTCTTTTGCAGGGATGGTCAACAGTCCAAGGCGGCAATAATTGTCTGATTTTTCTTTTGGAAAATTAGTTGTAATGATGGCCAATTGTAAATATATGTAAATTATAAAACTTTTTTTTTTGTGAATTGAATATATTCTGAATGTATTTGTTTTTCTTTTTAATTTTTTCACGTATTTTTCCCTTTTTTGTTGATTTAGAAAGTGCTGAAATTGTTATTGAATGTTTTGTTATTGAAGTGAATATACCTATATTTTATATACAAAAACTATCTAATTTTGTTTTATTTGTCCAGAATTTGTTTACGTTGTAAATGCAAATTCTTCAAACTAAAATGTATGTATAAAATGATGTAAATTCAAAATTTTTAAAAAATAATCAAAAATAATCCTTGAAAGTAGTCAATTATTTTTTTGATTACTTTTGATTATTTTTGATTATTTTCTTGTAATCCTAATTAATCTTGATTATTTTTGGATTATTTGTAATCATAATTAATTAACAATCAGGAATTGTTCAAAAGAGAATTATGTAATCAATAACATTATTTTTAAAATGTAATCTAATTGATTACTAATCGTAATCCAAATTTAACAGCTCTGTTCTATACTATAAAGAAATTATTTTGCCTTCACAGCTATATCCTTTTTGTTGAAATAAAGTTTGCGCTTGCAATAGATAAGCCCAGATTCTAATTTTTAACTAAAATACTTGTCATTATTTTTAGTAAATTGTTATTAAAAATTAGTAAAATCTAGCGAGCGCTTTAAAGGTTATGGCGAAATGAAGGAGACCACTATTTTTAGGTAAGATGTATTGCTTAAGTGCTTAAGCACTCACACAAAATAATTTATTTTTGTTAAAAACATCGACAAAATGTATTCTATTAGTTAATTTATATTTGATATTTAATCAAGATGAACATTATAATTAGATTATAATTTTTAACTAAAATGCTTGTTACTACAGATTACTTCTAAAATAAATACACATAAATTATGTTTACTTCATCGCAATATCCTTTTTGTTGACATCATGGTTGGCAAACACTAACTTTTCATTATAACGGCTGTTGCCGGCCACCGATATGAAAATTTTTAAACTACGATTCCAATAGTTACATGTGTCTTGTAATATCAGAATTTTAATTTCAAAATTTTACAAATTAGATTTTGTCATATCTACAAATTACCGTTATAAATCGATGTTTCGATAGTTTAACTTTAGGTCAAGATATATTTCAAAACCAAACCGGTAAAATAGAAAAATCGGACCGGTTATACAATAAAAAACATGTCCTTAATGAAATTGCTTTTTTTAAATTTTCATTTCGGTCTTAATGTAACTGAGGTAGCCAACTATCGTTATTATGAAAAGGTATTGAATGTCAACCCTATTTGAAATCAAGGCTGCGCTTGTGTGATGATATATAAACCCAGATCGTCATTTTGCTTGTCAATGACAAACATTTTGACAAAATGCTTGTCATTGCTTCTAGAAAATTGGTATTAAAAACTACTTAAATCTAACCAACGGTTTAGAAGTTATAGCGTAAAGAAGGATAACTCTATTTTTAAACATTCAAACAAAATTATAAATTTATGGAAAAAAAAAAATATCGACAAAATATATTTTCTGAGTTAAGTTATATTTGAGTTTTATTAAAGATAAAAATATATTTAAACCGCAGACTATAATTTTTAACCAAACTGCTTGTCACTGCAGATTACTTATATATTATAAAGAAATAATTTCAACTATGTCCTTTTTATTGAAATCAAGTTTGCGCTTGTAATAGACCAGCAAAGATTATAATTTTTAGGTAAAATGCTTTTTCATTGTTTTTAGCAAATTGGTATTAAAAATGAGTAAACTCTAGCGAGCGGTTTAAAATTTATAGCGGAAAGAATAAGACCTCGGTTTTTAAGACCATAACCATACAAATTGTAAAAAAGCATAAGCATTCAAACAAAATTAGTTCACTCTTTTAATTTTTATTTATACTAAAAATCTATTTGAACCCCTTTTTGATAATTTCTTTAAACTTTCTTTAACTGTATAATTTTCCTACAAACAAAAAAAAAAGAGAAAACTATGGAAATAAACACTAGACTCTAGTGACTAGAGTATGCATTTGAAAATTTCAAACACAGACCAACCTTCAGACATGTACAGAAAAACATTGTCAATATCTTCCTTGTTGAGACAGACAGACAATCTCACTTTATCAAAGTATGAGTTTTGCAACAGAAAAATGGGAAACAGGAGAAAAAGAAAAAGAAATTTCAAGAATTTTTTCATATGTGTTGTATATTATATCATATCAAAATAAGGAATGTTGTAAAGTGGTTGAAGTCAAATAAAAAATGTTTCATAAAATACAACAACAAGAAAAAAAAGAACTAAATAATGCAACAAACAAGTGCCAAAGTATTTCCTGATATTGCAACCGGAAATGCAGCAGTAGCAGAAAATATTTTCAAAGGGATTACATTAGAACTTTAAAAAAATATGATATCAAAAAGAGAAAAGTACCATGAAACAAAACTTAAATAGAAAAAAAAATAAAACAACAACTAAATAATGCTAGGAAGTTCGAATGTTAGAAAATAGTAAAAATAAAAGTGAAACGATGTTCAAAAGTTAAAATTATTTAGATATAGTGGAAACAAAAAGTTTTGAAATTCTAAAAATTGCAAAAGTTTGATTAAATTGTTTAAGTTTGAAGTATGTGGTGAAGAAAAAGTAAAATTATAAGAAAATTTAAAAAAAAAAATAAATGTAGTTTAAATAACAAGTGTTTTGTAAACCTTTTGTAAGCCAGAAAGGATAAAAATTTTAAGATATGAAACTTTTTGTATAACCTAAATGAGAACCTAAATTTTATATACCAAAATTTCCAATTATATCAATCTAATTTACAAATATTTAGCTATTTTTTTTTTTGCAATCGATATAGTTTTTGAGTTTTTTTTTTTTAATGGTAAATTGTCATTACTATAATGAATGGAAACAAAATTAGTGTAAATTTTACAGGTGACTTAACACTTTCACTCACAACTTTTGATCCCGCTAGCCGATTTTGATAATTTTCAATACCAAACTGCTTAAAATATCTACAAAAATTTGAAAAAAAAATTTAGCAATCCCGTCCTTTCAATGACTGTGTATTTTGCGTTTCAACAGACAGCTAAATCAGCTTTGGTATTCATGTCCATATCTAGACATGATATGGGCACTTCCATAGTCGCATACGTTACCTACCAGTAGTAAGGTGAAAATTAAGGAAAAATATATATTTTTTTTTAACTTCTTTATATTTTTGTGTAGAAAGAAAGATTATATTTAGTAGTAGCAGCAAAGCCTTTAAGTTTAATCGATATATATTGAAGTAAAAGTGCGTTTTCGCATAATTTCGAGTTTCTAAAAAACGAAAACCACCATATCTTCTTAAGAAAAAGCTCAAAAAGTGTAATTTTTGGAGTGTAGTTATATCTTGGTAAGAGGATTAGGTTATGCCTAAACTTAGTTATTTATACTAGGGCGTATTTTGGCCCATATTTATACTAAGGCGTACTTTGACCCATATTATTTATACTTAGGTGTATTTTGGCCCATATCGGCTAAATTAAAAAAAATTATGTTGAGGAACATATTGTTTATTTTTCGGACCAAACACGTGGTATACATTTCATAACAAAAAAGTTTAGGCCGGTTTGAGGGTGAATTAAGTCGATTATTAATTAATTTTAGCCTTTTCCTTACTCATTTATTTCAAATACATTTTTCATTCATTTGGCTAAAAAATTACTTTTAAACATTACATTATTTCATAAATCATATTTCATATTACAAAACCATAATTAAATTTTACACTTCAAAAAATCCATCACTTACATGTGGCTTATATAACCAGGCTAACAATATTATTATGTAAATCATATGAACAGAAATATTGTCCCTAAGCCAACATTAAAAAATTTAGCTTCTAAAGACTCTAGAGGCAACGAAACAAAAATGTTGTTGGAAACAGCATAAAACAAAACAAGACCAGTAGCAGTGGCAGTAGCAGTAGCAGTTTGTAAGCCAATACAATAAAGGTATATAAAATTGGTTATAAGTTGACAACTCGTAAGTGGCAGTTAATTTCAAAATTGAGTTAAGCAGTGTAAATGACTTCTCCATTATACAGGAGTCCGTTGATATCCTTCCCTTAAGGGGCAATTACTTCGTCACTTACGAGTCAGCAGTTTATGGCCATCGATGTATAGAGAGAGAGAGAGAGAGAGAGAGGGGAACGTAGGGACAAACACAGTTACTAATAATAAAATTACAACAACATGTCCAGGTGCGATTTATTATAGCACTGGCAGTATGAGAACTACCACACTCTGTGTGGTAGTTAAAAACGTTTAAAAACTATTACCAACGACAACGACTACGATTGCCACACCAGGCTGCCAACCATCATTATTCCTCCATCCATTCATATCCAGCCACTACATTGTCCGATTTACAACTTGGAAGGTATACTATTTAATACTGGAACAAATGAAATAATAATCCTGACAAAGCACAACATTTATTATTGAACTATTTGCTATTTTTTTCAACTGATGCTGCAGTTGCTGCTGCTGTTGCTGCAGCTAAAGAGAAAAGTGCTGTTTGAGAGATGTACTTAAAAATTACAAGAGTTTAAGACGAATGTATGAATAAAAAAAAAAAATCATACCATGTCAAGTGGGTACTTAAGCGCCAGACAATGGTTTATAATGGATGTTAAAAGAAATGGAAATGACATGGTATAACTCGACTCTGTGGATAACACCATTGAAAAAATAATAACCCAGACTCTTGTTTAAATACACTGAATGGAAATAAAAGAAACATTGGAAACGTGCTTTTTGCAACGACCATGTCGCTGCAAAATCATTTGATATTGAAAAAATTTTATAAAAAAACAAAAAAAAAATGAAACATATTACAAGAAAATAAATTTAAATTGATTTATAACAGAGATAGAAAAAATACGATTTACAAAAGAAATTATGCATACCAAAGCATGTGCACTCAAAAAAAAAAATAAGTTAGTAGAAAAGTTAGTAAAACGTCTTGTAAATCAAGTATACTATTTTTCAGCAAATTTTTTTGCTAAAATTATGTTTTCAGCTAATATTTTAGTTATACTTATTCCGCACTTAACTGTTAACTGAACTAATGTTTTACTAATATTTGAATAATGTTTTACTAATATTTTACTAATGTTTTACTAATTTATTTTGCTAAAAAATAAAAAATAAAACGTGAGGACGACAACCAGATTGAAAGAATGAAGTAGATGTCGAGGCATGTCAAGATGTAATAGAGAAGAGAAAGTTATACTAAAAAGTGCAACTCTTGCAAAACATATAAAAAAAAAATCATGGAAGGTTTTTTTATCTGTTTTTCATACATAATAAAACAAAGGTCGCCAACAATGTGCACCGTATACATATAAATTGCGGATTAAAAAACTTAAATTGTGTGTTGTCACCGGCTTGTCAAAGTAACAGTTTATTAATTAAATTAAACACAAAATAAAATATTTAAATGTAAACAAGTTTAACCGCCGTATTTATAAAAATATTAACCAGAATTTCAAATACATTTTAGTTAAGACACAAATTTTAGCCTTCAAACTGTATTCATAAACGAATATTAACTTTTACACAAGGTTTAAAATAGGTATTTTAAGCTAATATTCGCTTATGAATACAGTTTTAAGGCTTAACATGTATTTTAACTAAAATGTATTTGAAATCTGAATTAAGAGTTTTTATAAATACGGGCGTGAATGTGTATTTGCAAACTAAATGATGATAGTGACTATTAATGTAGTGTGGTCAAATTGCAAACAAATATACGCTCAGGTAGACAGACTAAAGCGAAAGACAAGAACACATATCTTACGTAATTTTGTATGTTTCCATTTTCTTATTTCGTTTTGTTTCGTTTCGCTTCTCGAAAGTTGCCATCACTTAGACAGCCATTGATGTAAGCAGTTGAAAGATAATTTGAATTGTTATGTATAACTATTTCGTGTCGGTAATGAGGGATTATGAAATTTTTAAATTTTTTAATGTATCGTAAATTATTTTTAAAAGATTACAAAAAAATTTCAGCAAATAAACTAACTACAGTATAATTGTTCTACACATTTTTTTACTTTTTTCGGTCTATTAATATTTAGCAATAAATTTATTAAACATGAGTGATGGCTAGTTTTTATTGAACTACTACTACACTTATAAAAATTTGAATGTAAGGGTTGCCATATGAAAATTTTAAAATATTGTAAAAAACACGTACTTTAAAAAAATCAAAATTTGTTAGCTTAAATCAATTGACGACTAATGGTCGCTATGTTTTAGTTTTTGTTTTGTCTATTTTAGGAAATCCTGCAGGACGTTTTCAACATAACTTGCTGTGATCGATACTAAAGAAATCGATACTACATAAAGAATCGATACTACATATTTAGCGATACCTATAAATTGTAGCCTAACATTATCAGAGCCTCACAAGGCCAATTTTTTCTAGTTTTTCGTTTTGAGCAAACAACATTACAAAACATTTTTGTAATAAAGAACTGTTACATATATCGTCATCGTGAGGGTGAAAAATGTCCAGCGAATCTATGACGTGTCCTAAATGAGTTAAACATGCAAAATATATGTACACTGAGAGCATTATCTTAATAATATCAATGAATTTTTGCATTAGTCTTACTGGAACTCGTCCATTGAAGCTTTGCATTAAATTAATGCATGTTTTCATAAAGTTTTATGAAATATTTCATTAAAACTCGTCCAAGAAAATTATCTCTGTGTGTGCACTTTTCGATTAATAAATTGATTATTATTTTTTTTTTTTTTCATTTTGATTTTGTTAATAAAACAAAGGAATGAAAGGAAGCTTTTAAATGAATAAACTAGACAATTTTAGAGTATTGCTCGTTAGAGGGTTAATTATTGTCGATTGGTACTATTGAACACAATATGTTGTACAAGAAAAAAAAAACTAAAAAAACATTTAAAATCCTGATAACAAAAATATTAAATGAAATTAAATTTTAATTACCACAAACAAAACTGTCATTAAACTTATTTTTCAAAAACTTTTCAGTAAAAGGTGAACAAATTTTACTTTTCAAATTAATATTTTACCAACAAAATAAAACTTTATTTTGTCTCCCTATTTTAAAAAACTTTGCCGACTTTTTATAGTTTGAAAAAAAAACTGCATTGTCTAGTGTTTTTCAATACCCTACACTTTACAAAAGTGGTATAAACTCTAGTTGGGAACGATTTCACAATTTTTTTTTTTTAAAATTTAGTTTTTTTAATTTTTTATTTTTCTTTTTATTTTCAAAATTTTTTAACTCATCATTTATAAGGAGTTTAGCCAGCGAAATTAATTTACTTGATTAACTATGTTCATTGGTTGAGTCGAACTAAAAAAAATCACATGCTGCACTTATATAAGGTGGATGTACATATACGTCTTACGCAACATGATAGTTTTGATAAAAACGTATACTATATACTACGTTTCACGCAGCAGATAGGTTAAAGATGTACAAATGTTTTAATAGTTAAAAGTTTAATTATTATTTTACTTTGTATGTATGTTTTTTAGCGTTGCCAAACGAAATTATATCAACACACAGAGTTGTACACACTTTTTAGTATAAATACAGAGTATTTCAGAAATAGCAGCCAATAAAAAACTGTTTATCAAAAAGATTAAAACTAGTTTAATCGTCTTGTTTAGTGCTTGATTAAGAAGTTAATCTCATTTTTAGTAGATTATGATTTCTGTGTAAATAACATAAATCTCAAAGTCTTCGATATTTTCTGTATGAGGACGTATCTCAAGAGAATGTGATATGTTCAATACCTATACAAAAAATATTTGTATGTGTATCAAAAAAATGTGTTTGTTATTACAAGAGGAGTTTGAGATCTATGTAATCTATGATCATTTAAGTCGGTTATGCCTTACATTAAAGTTTATATTTTCCATTTTGTTGTTACTTTTTTATATATATTTTTTTTTACTAGAAATCGCGACAGGAAAATTTATTTAAACGAAATTAAATTGCAAAAAAAAGGAAACCAAAAATAACTTTACTTTCATGTTTCAATTTAGTTTATTTTTTTTTTTTTGTAGGAAAGATAAGAAGTACTTTTAAATGTTGGTGGCTGTTTTTATTTTAAGATTTTCTATAAAACTTTAATTAATGAACAAATATTATTACATTGCTAAGTAACTTAAGTGTATTTTTTGGTACTTAATAGCATGAAAAAGACAAAATATAATTAGTTTTATTTACAGTACAGATTAAAAATGTTCAAATTAATTGAAGTGGCAATTAAAATATGTATAGTAGACCGACTCACGAAAGAAATTTTCTTTTGTCCACCCCTCAAAATGTACTTTGGTTAGTTTTGCGATCCCGTGAGCTGGACCGTTTTCAAAAAAGGTTTTTTTTTAGTTTTTCAGAGAATTCTGTACTTTAACTTAAGTCAACGTATACAATATTAATATATAAATCATGTCAACGCATGTCCCGACACATCGTTATTTCAGGGATATTTTGTATAAAAAATTAATAGTTTTAAGGTTTTTTAGTACGTAAATTTTTATTATTTAAATGTAAAATTGGCATATTTTAATGCTTAGGTTTAGCTTTATTTGAAATTTGCACTATACTAAGAGAATTATCTACATGATATCAATGAACTTTTGCATTTGATCTATGAATTGTCACTGGTACTCGTTTATTGAAACTTTTCATTAAATTAACGCAGTTTTTTATAAAATTTACTGAAAAATTTCATATTATTTATTACAAATTTCATACGGTGAATGCAACATTTTCATTAAAAATAGTTTCATAAAAACTATGAAGCTTTTTCGTGAAGTTTAAGAGAATTTTCATTCACATTGAGAAGAAAATTTCATTAGTTTAGAGAAAAAATTTAATTAAAACTTGTCTAATGGTGTTTTCTTTTCTGGAAAAAAGTGTTGCCTTCTTAATGTTCAACATTTTTAAAATTTTGCTCTCTCCCCATTAAAATGAAGCATTTTTACAACCAGAATAGAACACAATTTCAGCACATATTACATTTATTTAAACAAATCTGTTTTTTAGTGTTGTTAAGGTTCGGGTTCGGATCCCAGCAAACTTTAAAAAAAAATTTAATGTATTTTTTTAATAATTAATTTTTGTTTTTTTAATTATTTAAAAAATTTGGATTTAGCTCCATACATTTTTTTAAATTAATTTTTTTTATAATTTTGTTTGTAATCGAATTCTAAATTAAAAAAATTATTAAATACTTACAAAAACAAAAAATTAAACAAAATAGTAAAAACAAATTAAAAAAAATCGTAAATTAAATTTAACAAAAAAAAACAAATCTATATAAAAAAATGTGATACCAATATGGGTTTGAACTCGGGATCTTCTGTGTCAGAAGCCAGCACACTAACACTCTGCTACCAAGGTGAGAGTTTTCTCGCCAAAAACTTTGCAATATGTACACATGAGATTGATAAACCAAAAAAACAGGACAACATCCAACCCTGTAAATTTTTTGAGGGCAGAAAATGTTGAATTTTTTGCCTTTTATAAGGCAAGATTTTCAGAAAGAAACACGGCACCCCTCTCAGAGTGTTTACCTTATTTTAGAAAAGAACACAAAAGGTAATTTGAGGGCAAAGTGCAAAAAAAAATCTGACATATTTGCCAGAAATGAAAACGCCATAAGTAACTCATTCGCTCTCTGTAGTTCGCGTTTAAAAATGTAATATGGTGGGAAAACTATGTTTTAAATATATCATTATCGGTATCAAAATTTTTGTTTGGGTAAGTACATCATATATGTATGGAAATATTTTGGAGTATTAAAAATTAAGTGCATTTTCCTGGGCGCTCTGCAAATGCATTAGGTTCCTAGTTAATGTAAAAATGTAGCTTTGAAAAAAATCCAATACACGTTTTTTTGCGGCATAACTCTTTTCGCGAATTAAAAAATTGTTGCATTTCTTATAACATAAAACTTTGTAAAATTTTTAATTCGCAAAAAAAAAAAATGCCACCAAAAATAGCGAGTGGTGGAGTTTTCTTCTTTAAGCCGAATTTTTTTCCTTACATCAACTAGAAACTCAGTTATGATTGCAAGACAGTCTATTAATTAAATTATTTTCAAAATTTGGTTTAGACAGCCGTGGAAAATGCATTAAATTTACAAAATTTTAAATTATTTCCATAAATAGATGATGCACTTGCCGAAAGAAAAATTGTAATACCGAATTTTTTTTTTTTTTTTTTTTTTTAATTTAACCAATACTCAGGGGTTGCCCTCTACTCATGCAGTGCATTGTATTGATCAGGAAAATAAGGTATCGGAAGGAGGAAAGAGGGAGTAGTGTTTGTGGATATTACATTTAAATTTTTCTAAGTTGTAAGTAACAGGGAAGACTTCTGCGGGAAGTTTGTTCCACATACGAATCGTTCGACTAAAAAACGAACTATCGCGAATTTTGAAAAAAAAAAAGCTAAAACAAATTGAAATAGCAAACCGAAGAAAGAATTTCAATAAATACTTAAAAAGAGACAAATTTTAAGGGGGTTGCTCTGAAGTCTGTTTTTTTTTTTGAAAGAAATTAAAAATACATCCAGCAGATGTTATTGTTTTATTTTATTGTCGAATTGTTTTCAATTTCGGCAATTTTAAAGATTTTTAGTGATTTTTTTTTAATTTTGTACTTTGTTTTAATTTTGACAAGTTTAGCCAAATTTAAGCGATTTTGAAAATGTTTTTTTCGAGTCTTGGCGATTATTTTTAATTTTAACCATTTTTAAAACTTCAGAGATTTTTTAAACAGTTTTTAACACGAGATCGTTAAAAAGTTTAAATTTAAATTTTATTAATATCTACTAAAAATTTGTTTAAAATTCAAAACAATATTGAATTAAATGTTTAACAAATAGATAGAATTTTGTTGTAAGAAAACTAATGAAATTGTTCAGTAAATCAATTAAATATTTCTTCATACAATAAACGAAAATTTTCTTAAAATAAATGAAAAGCTATATACTTTTCATGAAACCAGTTTTTTAATTCTTCATAAAATGTGCGAAACTTTTACTAAATAATAAGAAATTTTTCATACAATTTTATGAAAACTTGCATTAATTTAATGATTTTATGAAATTCCCTTAATAGGACCGAATTCAATTAAACTTTTAGTTGATTTAGAAAATATTTTAATTAAAACTCAATTTTATTTTTCGTTTGTAATTCAACAGCGCAATATTTTATTGCTGAAATTTGATTAAATTCTATCTTGAAAGGACAATAGCAATATTTTTTTTAATAATTATATTTTTTTTTGTATAACTTCCTTCAAGCCTTCAATTTAATAAAACAAAAATTTCAATATTTTAAAAAATAATTTAATCATTTAATAAATATGCTATTGTTGCTAAAACAGAAAATGAAAGATGTAGAAAAATATAGAAGTAATGACCATTATCATTAGATTAATGTCGCATAAAACATGTTGCATTTAATAACTGTCTAAAAAAGATTACATTTACAACCCTGCAGCAATATGTAGCAGCAACATACAATAACTGAACCATAAGAATCAGTTTCGTTCGATTATGTCTGCTAAATGAAACGTGAAAAAAAAATAATAAAATTATAGCAAGAGCACAAGTGACTTTTTGTTCAATATTGCTACACTGAAAATAATTAATAAAACATTTTACAAAAACTTTCGTAGTTACGATTTTAGAAGAATAAACGCTAATTTATGATTGATCAATTATTGAATAAATTATTTTAAAGTGTCTCTACATTTTTCTACAAACTCTATGACGTGGTCGGGAATCGAACCGGCCACCCTTTTAAGGCTTTGACTCTAAGCACAATTTAATGACTACTTGTATTTGACGTATTCTTTCATTTGGCGAATTCTTGCATTAGAAAATTGTAAACATAGTCAATGGGGTTTCAAATTATTAAGTTATTAAAATAATGAAATTTGTAAAATTTTGTTAAAGTTCTGCCTATTATGGAGGCTCTAGCTCTTCTAAAACTTCGGGTTCTGATAAGATCTTTAGCCAGATCGAAATACTAGTATCAACCTAGCTAATATGTTTGATTTGCTTTATTTTTGTAAATATACGGAGGTTAAAAGCTCGTTATAAATTTAAAATAAAATATAAAGTTTCGTGGGTTTACGAAATTTCGTGGTAAACAATTGCGAATTTTGTCGAAAATGTTCCGTAACATTTTTCATTCAATTATTTTTTTCAGTCTTTTTATGCGACAATTTCTTATTTGCTGCTGCTGTGTGCATCTTTTTTTACCCAGCATGTGTGATTTAAGTTAGTGGCATCATTATCTCGTGCAACACCTACTACGTACTCCTCTTGATAATGTTCTCAAATATAAAAAGTATCCATTAAATTAAATAAGTAATTTATTTTATTTAAGTTACAATGATTAATGTTGGCATGTTGAGATTGAAGATTTTTTTTTAACAAATTCAATGTTTAACTAATTTTTCAAGAATTTTTTTTTGTTCACAAAATATTACATTCAAATGCTAATAACCTTAAAAGAATGAAAAAGTTTGATAATTTGTTCAAGACTTTGTTTTATATCCATTTTTTCTTTTTTCAATTATTTTTGTGAGTTTTGTTAAAATTCTTCTTTTTTCCTTTGAAATTAATTTTTATAACCTAGCATCTTGTTTTTCTATTTTAATAAATATTCGTTCACCTTAAAAAATTTAAAAAAATATATTTTGTACACAATATTAGCCCAAGAAGAAGCTTTGAAAAAAAAAATAAGTGAACAACAAAAGAATCACCATATTGACCAAAACTCCATAAAAAGAATGTTTCGTTAGAACTTACGACCCACACATTTTACTTTTTTATTTTTGTAATTTAAAAAAAAGGAAGTCTATGTCCTTTTGCCGTCAAAAAGGAAACACAAAAAATAAAGACACACATACAAAAACGGAAAGATAGGAGACCGACCAGCCACTAAATTATTAGTAGGGGATATAAAGGTGACAATAACTTAAAGTACAATGAACTTGAAAAAAAACAACAGGGCAAATAAAATTTAGTTGATAACGAGACATGTGTCTCTTAAAAGTTAAATGGTTAAACAAAATGTTTGGAACTTGATAAAATCTAGTGTCCGACCGATTATACGGCTTCGGAAAAAAGTGATGTTAGGCCAAATTTTGTCCAAACATCAAGTATTTGGAGAAAATGAGTACAGTTTCAGATTAAATTTTTTAATTTCGAGTACAAACAGGAATTTGTATTAACACGTTTTATACCACTCATCGATCATGTGCAAATTGTTTGACGAAATTTGGTAGAAAGGTGTAATGGTGTATCAGTAAGCTTGTGTACACTTACTGCGCCCTCTAGCAGTGGTAGTCGCAATTTAAATTTTAATTTTGATGCATTGCATGTACTTAACGGGTTAAAATGTTTTTTAAATTATAAATTCTATTTGTTGTTAAAGCAATTGTCTATCAAACCAAAAAACAAAGTTTGATCTATTGGGTTTTTACGATTTTTGAGAATTTTTTAAAATTATTGGTGTTTTACACAATCTTTCAAAATTATAATGTGGAAATACTGGCATGGCAAATCCGTTTTTAAAATTAGTTTGTTTGTTAAAAGAATTTTTAACATTAAGAAAGAAAATGAAGTAATTTTCTGAATATTAAAGTTTTTACAAGATCGAAAATTGCTTCATCCGATCTTTTAATTTTATATAAAAAGCGCATATGCATAAAATATTGTTTCATATTCAAAAAAATTTTCCCATACGTCCTTAACCAAATTAGCATATAACTTTTAAAACATCGGTATCCCTTCTATAATTTAAAATTTTTTTTTAAAAAATGCTATACAGATTATCAAATATTTAATTTTTTAATTAATTATATGGCAACTCTGGAGCAAATTTTTTAAAATTAGTTTTATAGTAAAGACCTCAAATTTTCACATGATTTTTACTGCGTTATTATCGGACCTTAAAAGTAGGTATTCCTTTTAAGCAACGGCAGTGTAAAATGGGTAAATTCGTTATAAATTTTATTAAAAATAGAAAATTTACAGCATTCCAATTTTTTTAAGAAGACGTTATGAAAATAATTAAACTCATTTATTCATATTTTTTGAAGTAAACAATCGGAATTAGCTCTTTTTGAGGCTAAGTCATGTTCAAATATTTTTTGTGTTACTTTAAACAAATTTCGGTGTCAAAATCAACCGAAATTCATGTTTAATTAAAAGTTAGTTAAAAATAAAAATTGAAAATCGGGCCGAAGTTCGGCTTCAGCCACAAAAAAAGTGAGTTCGGTCGGACACTAATAACATCATAAACTAAGAATTAAGAAGCTTTTGTAAATTTTAAATAACCACTTGTTACCAATACAAAGTAAGATGCAGTCGAAAGCGCTTAAATTTAAAAAGGTCAATATAAAAAAAATTACTATAAAAAAATAACGGTATAACTACCTGACCAACTGTCCCGCTTTGACGGTATTATCCTGCTTTTCAAAGGCTGATTCAGCCTTGATTGCTTTTCAGGCTCTTTAAACCAAAATCCAAACCAATTTAAATTTAAACCAAAATAATAATATTTTATTAAATAAATAATCAAGCTTGAGGTCTGTTTTAATAATAAATTTTATATATTTATTAATTTCTTTTCAATATTTCGCCTTCAAACATTGGACGGCATCATCAGGAAAAATCCTTTACAAAAAATATACAATAAACAAAAATATAAGTCACTTTTGTTAGTCACTGTAACACAAAAATGGTATAAACAACTTAAATATAAAAACAGCAAAAAATACACTTACAAAGAGTTACAATATTCAAAACAAATAAACGACCGAACGATTATACATTTTCTATTGCACTAAATTTGTATAAGCTTAGCTTTGTTTACAATGTGTCTGTAGCTTTGTGCGCAATTTTCTACGTCACTCTTGTAGTTCATCCTTTTTTGTTGTGGAGTATTGATAATATGAAGCATTTCCAATGTAAATCTACGGTTATAACTCTCTTCTCTTTGTAAAATTCTAACGTTCTCAAAATCAGGTATGTGCCCACTTTGTGCGCAGTGGGCCGCAAGAGCTGTTTTTTGGGGCATTAATTTGTTTCTGCATTTTATGTCAGATTTGTGGCCTGAAATTCGTGTTTTTAATTTGTTTTTAGTTGTTCCCACATATGCTTGATCACATGTGTGGTTTTCGTCCCCTGTGCAATAAATTTTATAAATTAAATTAGATTTTTCCATATTGTCTATTTTACTTTTTGTTTTTGAGAAAATTTGTCTTAAGGTATTATTAGATGACGGTGCTATTTTAAACTTTTGTTTATTATATATATTTGATTTTTCAATTCTTTCAGATATCTTCGGTAAGTAGATCATGGATTTATATATTTTGGGCGTTTCCTCTCTTTTGTCATGTATTGGTTTCTTCCTTCTATTTATTAGGCTTCTTATAATTTATCGGGAAAAGAATTATTTTTCAAAATTTGCTTTATCTTTATAATATTTTCCTTATGGAAATGTCGGTCACTTATATTTAAAACTCTATTAATAAAATTGTTGGCTGTATTCATTATTATTCTCTTTGGTTGGTATGAATAGTAATTCATAATTCTACCAGACGATGTTGGTTTTTGATACCAGTCTATTTTTATCATATTACCTCGCCTTATCACCATAGTGTCCAGGTATGGAAGTCTGCCATTTGTCTCCTGTTCTATCGTAAATTTTATGTTTCGGTGAAAACTATTCAGCTGATTCAGTGTTTCCTCAATTGCAGATACTTTTACTATACCAAAAAGGTCGTCTACGTATTTGGTAAGAATTCTTGGTTTTATAGACAGATTCTTAACACATTGTCGGAGAAGTTCTTCCATAATGATATCGGCTACTACCGGGGAAGCTGGCGATCCCATTGGTAGCCCCCGACACTGCGTGTAAATTTTGTCTTTGTATTTGAAATATCTATTATCTTTTATGCAAAATTTTAGTATTTTCATAAATAAATCCTTAGATATTGTTGTATGTTTTTCGATCTCCTCCCATCTATCCTTGATCACGTCAATTGCGTATTCAACCGGAATACTTGGAAATAAATTGACTACGTCAAATGATATTAAAACTTCGTCATCTCCTATTGCACTATTATTAATCTTATCTCTAAATTGCAAAGCATCACTTACGTTGAATTCTGAATTCACAGTTAGTTTTTTTAAAATGTTAGTTAAAAACTTACACAAACCAACAGATGGTGAATTCACTGATGAACATATAGGTCTTAGAGGTAGTCCATCCTTGTGGACTTTTGGCAAACCGTAAATTCTCGGAGCAATAGCCGCGTCAGTTTTGAGCTTTTTCTTCTCTATCACAGAAATAATATTGCACGTATGGAGTTCTTCGACTAGATCGTTGTTTCTTTTTTTGTAGTGATGACGTGGGATCTCTTGTTAACCTTTTGTAAGTCATCATATCACCAAAAATGTTGTTCATCTTAATGTCGTAATCATTCTTTTCCATGGCTACAGTGACATTACCCTTGTCGGCATTTAGGATCAAAATGTTAGTATTTTTCTTCAAAAAAGACCTAGCTAGCTCCACTGTGCTCAGCACAAAACGTTCCCTGCCATTTAGTGTTAGCTTGTTGACATGACTTTCTAACATAGCTGTAAATTTAGATCTTGCCATTTCCTGCTCTTCTCTGCATTCTAAAGTTTGAATGCAATCTTCTCCGTCGGCAATGTATTTAAATAATGGGAACTGCTCTTTTTTTTGTAGGTATTGCATGCTTTTGGCCTAGAGAGAGAAGCCATTGTACATCTTCAGGAATGTTAATATCTGTCTTATTAACAAACCATTTGTCATTTTGTACTATATTGAGTTCCGTTTTCTGTTTTGTTCTTAATGTTTCGAATTTCTTAATATGTCGGTTTTTAATTTTTGAATTTCGTTTATCAGAAAGGAATTTCTCGCTGTACCACAATTGTTCTTGTTCTTCTGGAGATAAGTATCTATTTATTTTCGTTTTTAGTTCATCTATACTTTTCACGTTGCATTTCTCAATTTCATGTTTTTGTCTAATCAATAAATTCAATATTTTGAGATGAAAATTTTGTATTATTGAATCTAGAGTACTGTAGATTCTTGTAGAAAGTGACTCTTTAGCTTCAAAAATGCTATATATATTCTTTGTTGTGTTGTTTATAAAATTTGGTATTATACCTGTATTTCGGCATTTAATCAAAAAAGTAATTGTTGATTTTGTGTTAAGTTGTCGTAACTTCACAGATTTGTGTCCATTTATATATTTTTTGATGTTGGGGTGTTTGTTTTTGATGTTAGTATAAACCATTTTGTTTATTTAACGGCGTGCTTTCCGTAAATGTAAATTGTGTAGATTTTATTCGACCTTTTGTTTTAAATTTTATTAAATAAATAATCAAGCTTGAGGTCTGTTTTAATAATAAATTTTATATATTTATTAATTTCTTTTCAATATTTCGCCTTCAAACATTGGACGGCATCATCAGGAAAAATCCTTTTCAAAAAATATACAATAAACAAAAATATAAGTCACTTTTGTTAGTCACTGTAACACAAAAATGGTATAAACAACTTAAATATAAAAACAGCAAAAAATACACTTACAAAGAGTTACAATATTCAAAACAAATAAACGACCGAACGATTATACATTTTCTATTGCACTAAATTTGTATAAGCTTAGCTTTGTTTACAAAGCTAAGCTCAAAACTGACGCGGCTATTGCTCCGAGAATTTACGGTTTGCCAAAAGTCCACAAGGATGGACTACCTCTAAGACCTATATGTTCATCAGTGAATTCACCATCTGTTGGTTTGTGTAAGTTTTTAACTAACATTTTAAAAAAACTAACTGTGAATTCAGAATTCAACGTAAGTGATGCTTTGCAATTTAGAGATAAGATTAATAATAGTGCAATAGGAGATGACGAAGTTTTAATATCATTTGACGTAGTCAATTTATTTCCAAGTATTCCGGTTGAATACGCAATTGACGTGATCAAGGATAGATGGGAGGAGATCGAAAAACATACAACAATATCTAAGGATTTATTTATGAAAATACTAAAATTTTGCATAAAAGATAATAGATATTTCAAATACAAAGACAAAATTTACACGCAGTGTCGGGGGCTACCAATGGGATCGCCAGCTTCCCCGGTAGTAGCCGATATCATTATGGAAGAACTTCTCCGACAATGTGTTAAGAATCTGTCTATAAAACCAAGAATTCTTACCAAATACGTAGACGACCTTTTTGGTATAGTAAAAGTATCTGCAATTGAGGAAACACTGAATCAGCTGAATAGTTTTCACCGAAACATAAAATTTACGATAGAACAGGAGACAAATGGCAGACTTCCATACCTGGACACTATGGTGATAAGGCGAGGTAATATGATAAAAATAGACTGGTATCAAAAACCAACATCGTCTGGTAGAATTATGAATTACTATTCATACCAACCAAAGAGAATAATAATGAATACAGCCAACAATTTTATTAATAGAGTTTTAAATATAAGTGACCGACATTTCCATAAGGAAAATATTATAAAGATAAAGCAAATTTTGAAAAATAATTCTTTTCCCGATAAAATTATAAGAAGCCTAATAAATAGAAGGAAGAAACCAATACATGACAAAAGAGAGGAAACGCCCAAAATATATAAATCCATGATCTACTTACCGAAGATATCTGAAAGAATTGAAAAATCAAATATATATAATAAACAAAAGTTTAAAATAGCACCGTCATCTAATAATACCTTAAGACAAATTTTCTCATCTAATAATACCTTAAGACAAATTTTCTCAAAAACAAAAAGTAAAATAGACAATATGGAAAAATCTAATTTAATTTATAAAATTTATTGCACAGGGGACGAAAACCACACATGTGATCAAGCATATGTGGGAACAACTAAAAACAAATTAAAAACACGAATTTCAGGCCACAAATCTGACATAAAATGCAGAAACAAATTAATGCCCCAAAAAACAGCTCTTGCGGCCCACTGCGCACAAAGTGGGCACATACCTGATTTTGAGAACGTTAGAATTTTACAAAGAGAAGAGAGTTATAACCGTAGATTTACATTGGAAATGCTTCATATTATCAATACTCCACAACAAAAAAGGATGAACTACAAGAGTGACGTAGAAAATTGCGCACAAAGCTACAGAAAGCTTATACAAATTTAGTGCAATAGAAAATGTATAATCGTTCGGTCGTTTATTTGTTTTGAATATTGTAACTCTTTGTAAGTGTATTTTTTGCTGTTTTTATATTTAAGTTGTTTATACCATTTTTGTGTTACAGTGACTAACAAAAGTGACTTATATTTTTGTTTATTGTATATTTTTTGTAAAGGATTTTTCCTGATGATGCCGTCCAATGTTTGAAGGCGAAATATTGAAAAGAAATTAATAAATATATAAAATTTATTATTAAAACAGACCTCAAGCTTGATTATTTATTTAATAAAATTTAAAACAAAAGGTCGAATAAAATCTACACAATTTACATTTACGGAAAGCACGCCGTTAAATAAACAAAATGGTTTATACTAACATCAAAAACAAACACCCCAACATCAAAAAATATATAAATGGACACAAATCTGTGAAGTTACGACAACTTAACACAAAATCAACAATTACTTTTTTGATTAAATGCCGAAATACAGGTATAATACCAAATTTTATAAACAACACAACAAAGAATATATATAGCATTTTTGAAGCTAAAGAGTCACTTTCTACAAGAATCTACAGTACTCTAGATTCAATAATACAAAATTTTCATCTCAAAATATTGAATTTATTGATTAGACAAAAACATGAAATTGAGAAATGCAACGTGAAAAGTATAGATGAACTAAAAACGAAAATAAATAGATACTTATCTCCAGAAGAACAAGAACAATTGTGGTACAGCGAGAAATTCCTTTCTGATAAACGAAATTCAAAAATTAAAAACCGACATATTAAGAAATTCGAAACATTAAGAACAAAACAGAAAACGGAACTCAATATAGTACAAAATGACAAATGGTTTGTTAATAAGACAGATATTAACATTCCTGAAGATGTACAATGGCTTCTCTCTCTAGGCCAAAAGCATGCAATACCTACAAAAAAAGAGCAGTTCCCATTATTTAAATACATTGCCGACGGAGAAGATTGCATTCAAACTTTAGAATGCAGAGAAGAGCAGGAAATGGCAAGATCTAAATTTACAGCTATGTTAGAAAGTCATGTCAACAAGCTAACACTAAATGGCAGGGAACGTTTTGTGCTGAGCACAGTGGAGCTAGCTAGGTCTTTTTTGAAGAAAAATACTAACATTTTGATCCTAAATGCCGACAAGGGTAATGTCACTGTAGCCATGGAAAAGAATGATTACGACATTAAGATGAACAACATTTTTGGTGATATGATGACTTACAAAAGGTTAACAAGAGATCCCACGTCATCACTACAAAAAAGAAACAACGATCTAGTCGAAGAACTCCATACGTGCAATATTATTTCTGTGATAGAGAAGAAAAAGCTCAAAACTGACGCGGCTATTGCTCCGAGAATTTACGGTTTGCCAAAAGTCCACAAGGATGGACTACCTCTAAGACCTATATGTTCATCAGTGAATTCACCATCTGTTGGTTTGTGTAAGTTTTTAACTAACATTTTAAAAAAACTAACTGTGAATTCAGAATTCAACGTAAGTGATGCTTTGCAATTTAGAGATAAGATTAATAATAGTGCAATAGGAGATGACGAAGTTTTAATATCATTTGACGTAGTCAATTTATTTCCAAGTATTCCGGTTGAATACGCAATTGACGTGATCAAGGATAGATGGGAGGAGATCGAAAAACATACAACAATATCTAAGGATTTATTTATGAAAATACTAAAATTTTGCATAAAAGATAATAGATATTTCAAATACAAAGACAAAATTTACACGCAGTGTCGGGGGCTACCAATGGGATCGCCAGCTTCCCCGGTAGTAGCCGATATCATTATGGAAGAACTTCTCCGACAATGTGTTAAGAATCTGTCTATAAAACCAAGAATTCTTACCAAATACGTAGACGACCTTTTTGGTATAGTAAAAGTATCTGCAATTGAGGAAACACTGAATCAGCTGAATAGTTTTCACCGAAACATAAAATTTACGATAGAACAGGAGACAAATGGCAGACTTCCATACCTGGACACTATGGTGATAAGGCGAGGTAATATGATAAAAATAGACTGGTATCAAAAACCAACATCGTCTGGTAGAATTATGAATTACTATTCATACCAACCAAAGAGAATAATAATGAATACAGCCAACAATTTTATTAATAGAGTTTTAAATATAAGTGACCGACATTTCCATAAGGAAAATATTATAAAGATAAAGCAAATTTTGAAAAATAATTCTTTTCCCGATAAAATTATAAGAAGCCTAATAAATAGAAGGAAGAAACCAATACATGACAAAAGAGAGGAAACGCCCAAAATATATAAATCCATGATCTACTTACCGAAGATATCTGAAAGAATTGAAAAATCAAATATATATAATAAACAAAAGTTTAAAATAGCACCGTCATCTAATAATACCTTAAGACAAATTTTCTCAAAAACAAAAAGTAAAATAGACAATATGGAAAAATCTAATTTAATTTATAAAATTTATTGCACAGGGGACGAAAACCACACATGTGATCAAGCATATGTGGGAACAACTAAAAACAAATTAAAAACACGAATTTCAGGCCACAAATCTGACATAAAATGCAGAAACAAATTAATGCCCCAAAAAACAGCTCTTGCGGCCCACTGCGCACAAAGTGGGCACATACCTGATTTTGAGAACTTAGAATTTTACAAAGAGAAGAGAGTTATAACCGTAGATTTACATTGGAAATGCTTCATATTATCAATACTCCACAACAAAAAAGGATGAACTACAAGAGTGACGTAGAAAATTGCGCACAAAGCTACAGACACATTGTAAACAAAGCTAAGCTTATACAAATTTAGTGCAATAGAAAATGTATAATCGTTCGGTCGTTTATTTGTTTTGAATATTGTAACTCTTTGTAAGTGTATTTTTTGCTGTTTTTATATTTAAGTTGTTTATACCATTTTTGTGTTACAGTGACTAACAAAAGTGACTTATATTTTTGTTTATTGTATATTTTTTGTAAAGGATTTTTCCTGATGATGCCGTCCAATGTTTGAAGGCGAAATATTGAAAAGAAATTAATAAATATATAAAATTTATTATTAAAACAGACCTCAAGCTTGATTATTTATTTAATAAAATTTAAAACAAAAGGTCGAATAAAATCTACACAAAATAATAATAACGTACAAGTTTTCAACTTATTTTTCATCAATGGTGATAATCTTTAACTTCGAGCTCATATATTAGTTCTCATTTAGTGGGATAACTAGGTTATATGAATGTTTGATGTTTGCATGGGATCTTCATGTCACTTCTTTCAGAACGTGTTCTGATGATGGGAATCTAGAAAATTGCCGAAATACATCTATCAACACATTCCTGAAAGCGGTCAATTAATAAATTTGAAAACAAAAACTCGATAGATTATCTGTTAGGACGATATCCTAATAAAGAAATATAGAGTATGGCCTCGAACTTCAATAATTTTCAATGTCATTGCACAATTAAAGGTAGAAAAAACATAATTTTTATTTTTAATAAAAATTATATCAAACTTGTTCACTTAATTTTATGCTAAAAAAATACAAGATTTTATTTTTTTTTACTGTTAAAAAATATTTGTGCTTATATTTTGTTTTTAATATTTATAAATTTGTTTCTTTATATTCATGTTTCCTTTTTTAACATAAAGCACATTAATAAAAGTGTTTACTAATATCTTATAATTTACAGTCTAACGCCTTTTGATCAAAGGCGATGTGTTCACAGAGTGTTGTATTCTCCGGCATACAGCAACTACAACATAAAAAGGAAACTTCTAAATGAATGAAGATGCAACTGCAAAGACAAGATACTACTCACACCTATAAAAGTCATGGACTAGCAGAATTGCCAGAGTTGGGGATAGAAAAAATTCGGTAACTTGGAAGTTTAACTAGATTTTGTTAAGTTTTAATAAATTTTACAGTTTTTCTATAATAAAAAGTAAATTGTAACCAGACTGGCCTATGATGGATCGTTAAAATTAGCTTGCTAGATATTCAGTGTTAAGGTTGTGGGCTCGATTCGTAGGGTTTTTATTCCAAATTAGAAAATTTTTATATGAAAAAATGAGCAATCTAGAATGTTATTAGAATTGAACAGATTTTTTTGGAACAAATAGAGCTCATTCGTCAAAAATAATTATAAAATTTTAAATTTATACTTATTTTCCAACAAGAAGTAATGAGTTACCGATAATGGGTTACATAATGCTTTACTTTGTAATGAACACTCATTACATTCAGCATTATTTTGAAATATAAAGTAATCACATACCAATAGTTGTATGGTATTGTATTTTTTGAGACGAGACATGGTATGAATTTCATTGCAAAACAGCGTTTTCCAGTTATAGGGTTAAGGATCATGTTTAAAAATTGCATGAGTAACACGAGTATTTTTATGAAGAATTCAAGACAAACATATTTTTAAAGTAACTATAAGCCGTATTTAAATTGGAAGTTTGTTTTCCACGTTGGCGGATAAGAAAATTTAGTATTTGGCAATACTGCTGACATCACATGTGTTACTGTGTTGATTTTGACGTTGGTTGGTTTACGTAAAAAGTCGTATTATGTTGCAAAATAAAAGAAAAAATTTGGGGAAAAACAACAGCAATATATATATAGATATATATATACATAAATATATATATATATAAAATACTGCTAAAATACAACAAAGTATGAATTGAGTTTGAGTGAAAAAAATTCAAACATGAAAATATTAAATAAAAAATATTACATTGTAGCAAATAAAAATAAAAAGATAAACGTAAATAAAAAATCATTCGAGTGTAATAAAAATTAATATTTCATTTTTTCCTTTAAGGTTAAATTAATGGTTTTGAAAAAATGAAATTATAAATCAAAAAATACTAAAAATTTTATATTTTAAAAACTGTATTAAAAATATCTATAAATCAAAATTTCTCTTGTTAATGGTCAGTATTTGGTGTATCTTTATATATCGTCCATTCCAGAGAGAAAACGTCAAAATGGTAATTTTTTGGGCCCAGCCCTTTGAATTTGCAAAAATGTGGCTTAGGATATATATTACTCACTACCGTTTCAGTTCCTTAAAATTGTATAAACTCACGTTTTTAATTTAAAAAAAAATGCTAAAAATAGTGAAATTTAAAGAGCCATTAAAAAAACGCATTTGCATTTAAAATGCATTTTAGAAAAACCATGTAATAAGCTATTTTTTAAAAAATTATTAAAAATAGTCGAATGGCCCAAAAAAAAAGGCAAAGTTGTTTTATTCCAAAAACTACAAAATGCTCAAAAATTGCATTTGCATTATGAATGCATATTCGCATAAAAAAAGGTGTTTGTTTTTTAATTACAAATCGTAGAGGAGACAATTTCAACTTTCATAAGCTTTTTAAATTCTTGAAATATTTTATCTACTTTGGGAAATATGGCTCTTCAAAGTTCACTACTTTTAGAATTTTTTTGATTTTAAAAAAAATTAAAGCGGGAATAAAAACGCGAGTTTATAATGTTTGCAGAAACTGAAAACAGTTGTGACTAATAGATATCCTAGAGAATACGTGTACAAAATAGAAAGGAATTTAAATGACAGTAGGTCAGATTTTGGCCGATCTGTCATGGAATGGACGATATATATTTTTTATTTTTTAATTTGCATTAAAATAAACAGCAATTTATAAAATTTAGTTTTATTTACAGAGCCACCCTCATAAAACAATTATTTATTTTAAGCATGATAATGTAATTGAAATGTCATTAATTTTTTTTCACTTTTCGTTTCATTCATTAATTTCTTTAGTGTAACCAAAATCAAGAGTAATGATGTGGTTCGTAGAAAAAAAATTATCTTTTGGGGGTAACTAATAATAAATTATTATTGTAAAAATGTTGTTAACATAAAAATGTCAGTTTTTTTTTTTAAAGATAAAGCAATAGTAAGAAAAAATATTAATTAATAACAATGTGCTACAAAATTGACCCCTAAAAACGAAAACAAAAGTACCGACTATTGATCCTAAATATTTCGGCCACGCTGATTTTAATGTGCATAAGCAAAACGACAAATCTGAAATATCTATTTCGTGTACATCAGGTTTTACTTGTAAGCCAACATTGAACTAAATTCCAATTTCATCAAATTAGATCTAAATGCATTAAATAATGTATAATTGCATCATGTCTAATTGCATCATGTCTAATTGTATAATATGATACAATTAGATGTTGTCATTCGGATATAATTATATATAATATGAAAATTCACAAAATATATTATTGAAATGGACTTTTAAATGGCCAGCTATTCTTTAGGTGAAGACTCTTCAACGTGAAACTTTGCAAGTCCTTTTAAGTCTACCTAACTCTTTTGATAATTTTTCTCTATTCAAAAAACCTTGAGAAATAAGAGGCATCTTAAGTCAGTTTCAACAGGTGTCGAACATTTTTGAAATAGCTCATATATAGTTATATATGCAGAGACTTTCATGCACAAAAAAATCTAAAGTATGAGCTATAAATATACAGTTTAAAATGCACTTAAATGTTAAAATGCACTTAAAACCTAAAAATATGCTCTAAAATATGCACCAAAATCCACAAAAAAAAAAAATAATAGCAAATACATTTTTGCGATTTCTTTTAATCGTATTTATTACAAACAAAATGCAAAAATTTACACTAATATAATATCCAAAAATATGCAAGGTATGTTGGAAATTTTGTGATTCGGAAAAGTATTTGATCAAATTGATTTTGGACTACAACCATGCATTTGCATGAAAGTCGCTGTTCTGATAATCGTATATGGCAACATATACAATTAGAACTGATTAATTACAAATTGGTCTATATATGGAGTCATATAAAACTATTATTCGATATATAATTATATCAGTCTTATATAATTAAATATACTTGTATAAAGGTACACTTAGAATACTATGTACGTAAAGACCACTGCAAATGTAGTTAAAAACAAATGAAATTTCCTTTAAGGAAAGGACGACTTACATTTCAGTAAATTCAACTAACATTGTCATTTGTTTTTTAATGTTCAAAAAATGAACCACAATTGTAGTAAAAATGAACAACATATTGCTCATTTACTGCAAGACTGACAAAACACGATTTAGCAGAAAACGAGTTTAAAGTTTTCAATCCATATCTGCCTCGCTCGACCCTTTCTGTATTTATTTGGTCACATTTTTTATAAATAGGGGGTTCTAATGTATTTTTCTCTTAGTGAGAGTTGTGTGCAAATTCGGTAATTATCGAGAGACCCGTGAGTAGCACAGTTTCTTTGTGAAGTATACTCTTTGCACAAACTTTAAAGAAAAATAAAATATATTATATTCTACCTCGAAAAGTATACATGATATTACTATGAAATTTTTACACAATATAAAGCATGATATTACTAATAAATCTGCAGCATTAACTCAAAAATCGCATTTGGTTACTTATGAAGTAAATAAGCGATATGTTAGTAAAAAATAAACAAACATTTATTTTTTTACTTTTTTAAATAACGAAAAAATGGCAGCAAAAATGAATGTAAAAACATAATACAGTAATTTGATGTGGTTTGTTTTTTAAATGAACTACAAGGTTAGTAAAAAATTTATTTCGTTCTACAAAGAAGTTCCCTGAGTGTATATAAAATTAGATATACCCCTTGTTCGGATATATTTATATATAATTTTATCTTATTATATCACATGCACCAGAACTGTGTGTAAATATGTCCACTAATTTCCGAATATATATAATTTAATATATGTTTTCAATCATGATGATATGTTTTATAAATATGATGAAACAATTTGTATTAGGATACGACTTAACTGTAATACAAATCTCTGCATAAAACTTTTGAATGAATCACAATTTATGATTTATGTTGTCTACAAAAATAATAATGACTCATTTATTGTAAAACATTTTTTTTTTTTTGTAATATTCTTCTAATAAAAAGTAATAATGAGTAATACTCCTAACAAAAATATGTTTCAGTACAATCATAAAAATTACCAAGCAACACTTATGTTGTATAAAAATCCTCCCTATAGGAGCCTTTACAATCATAATAAAAAGTTTTTTTTTTTAATGTTTCTTAACCAACAAATACACTCAAGAAAACCCCCCAAAACTCTCATTAGAAAAAAAAAATATCCTTGACATTAGTCATGGGAATTTTCAATTTAAATGATTGTTTACGACAAAAAAAAAACGAACATAAACAAACCGAACCAAAACCCAATACCAGACGAATTCTTGAAAAACAATTTTCCCACGCCTACTCACTCCACTTCGCCATTATAACACAGACAAGGAATAAGCATTTTCAAAAGGACATTCAACTTTAAAAGCCTACACAAAATTATATACAATTTGAGAGAACTATCAAATAAAAGCGCAGGCTCCTACTAAAAGCTTTTTGTATAAAAACAAGAGAGGAGCCTATAACATTTAGGAGAGTATTAAAAAGCAGTAAAAGCCTATAAAGGTATATACGATATAGTAGTGGCCATGACAATGGCCCTGGCCGTGAATATTTTGTTTAAATAAACTGCAGTATGAATTGTGCTATTTAGGGGTATGTTGCCGGTAGTAACCTTAAACTTGCCCTTGGCCATGAGACTGAGTAATATTGAAAATAAAAGCTTTAAAGGATAATGTGACGTAAGCATTTAAGTAGGGGATTTATGTATCACACATAAAAAGCTTTATTACAAAAAGGTAAGCTAATAAAATATTTTGGTTATAAATACACAGTTTTTATGATTTTCTAATATATCTTAAGATAAAATTCTTTTTTTATTTTTTTGGGGCATATAAATATATTTACCCAAGTTTTATACAAAATTTTATCAAGATGAAAAAAAAGACGTGACCTTGCCCTTGCATTAGAAACAAAAATACACACTTTCATAAAGTCCTTGGGGAGAAATTTTTGTTATGTTGAATATGTAGACATAGTGATATCACTGAGAGATGTTGGGACAACATTAAGACTGGTTGAGATGTCTTAGGTTATAACATTAAAAACGTCTTGTCATTTCAAGTAATATTTATTTAAATGGTTTTTATGTGTGCAAATTATTGTTTGGTGGCACAAAAAAACAAAAAAAAACCCTAAGGATTTTCTTTTTCAAAGAAAATGTGTTGATGTGATATTGCAGCGGAGGAGTAAGAAAAAGTTGTAATAAGAACTGATACTTAAAACACGTCTCTTCTTAACAACATTATGGTAAAAAGAAAAACCAAGATGAAAATATTGTTTAGAATTAATATAAAATGGGCCTTTTACGTGGCTTTGTATTTGATTGTTGAAGAAAATATACAATAAATATAATAAGGTTTTTGAACTTTTCATCATGATAATATTACGTATACGCTAAAAAAACAGCAGCGTGTTTGTAGTATTGAATAAAAAAAGTTATTCAAAGAAGGTTTTCGACTTGTTCATGAGAAAACAATAAAAATTGTTTAGAAAATAAAAACGTGCAATATCAGCCGTTTTATTTAATTGCGTTTTTTTCTCATTCTTGGGAAGACAGTTTTAGTTTATGTTTTAATTATGTATTAATTACCGAGCAAAAATTTGGTAATGAGTGCGATAAGTAATGCATTACTAATGGGTACTCCTTACCTGTATCATTATTTTCCAACAAGAAGTAATGAGTTACTTATAGTAGGTTACATAATGCATTATATTGTAATGTTTACTTCTTTCATTCAACATTATTTTAAAACCTAAAGTAATGAGTAACCGATAATTGAACACTCATGGATTACCTTGTAATGATACCTCATTACATTTTACATTACTTCAAAACATAAAATAATGACTTTACCGATCATCAATTGCATAATGCATGAATTATAAACGTAAAGTAATTATTAATATATATTTTGAAAATCTATTTATAGACACATTACTTTGTGATTTTTGTAAGCATGAGGGTAAGGTGTATATTTTTGATATTACGAACAAAAACACGAAGAACAACAACAACTCATTTACATCTTAAGCAATAAAATATTATATGTATCGATAGCTCAGTTGGTAGAGTACTCGTCTAACTAATTATTAAATACCAGATACCCCAGGTTCGAATCCCAGCATAACCACGCTATTTAATTAATAATAAAAAAAAGTTATTTATTCAAGTAAAAAAAAATATTTGTAAAAAACATTTTTTATGCATTTTTTATGAAAATCTATTTATAGACACATTACTTTTTCCCATTATGTAACCATATAAGTAACCAGTTACTTTACCCCCTACAAGGTTATGAGTCCACCCATTACTTTTTGGCTCATCGCCTGTAAAATTCATCAGTGAAGTAAGGTGTAATGTAATGCGTGAAGCCCTATAATGATACATTACTTTACCCATTATTTGGTAATGTGTGGTTTTGCTGGGTAATGAAAGGAAAAATATTTAAGAGAATACTTAAAGAATTGGCAGGTATTACAAATATGGATGTAATTAAAAACATAAATTAAGGTAAAAAATATGTACAAGGCACCTAGTTACATAGAAAAATAATAGTGTAAGTTTATTAGTTTTTAAGTTAAGACGATGTCTTTTAACGGTATCCTGGTAGAATTCTGTGTGTCCTTGGCCCAAAATAGGGACTTATTATAAATGTGTAAGCTACAATATTAATTTGAGTTCATTTTTCAACAAAATATGTATTCAACAAAAATATGTTCTTGAGATTTTTGATTTGATTTCGACACATTCTCGCTTCTAAACCGTGACCAGCAAACTAAATTTAATAAATATTTAAAAAATATTTAATAAATTCTGTTTTCTATCGAAATATATTAATTTCTAAGTATAAAATACTCATTGGGATAAAAACTAAACATTTTGTATGTTTGTTTCAAAAAATGTTTTCAAATTAAGTATCAAATGAAAGGTAATTTTAAAATCTATTCAGTATAGTATTTAACATATTAAAAAAATGTTTAATCAATCTCTTGTTAAAGTGCTAAAATGTGGGGGTTAAAAAATTACCACATATTTGACGTTTGTTTTAAAGAAATTTATTTAAATTGAGTATCAAATGAAAGGTCTTAAATACTTTTATACCCTAAATATCATCTATAGTTCTTTTTCCAACTTTCATCGAAATCTGAAGGAAACCATCGGCATAGTTTACGAGTTCATTAATCGAAATTTTATGTTTTTTTTTTTTTTAATTTTCAGGATTTTATTTTGTTATTAATTTATTACAGTGAAAATTTCTTTAAAATACGAGGGTATAAATTCCTTAAATACAAAGGCCTTACTATATGTAGCGAAGTTGAATTAAAGGAATGAGCGATTGTATGAAAGTACATTGAAACACAGATATTTAGCTTAGGTCACCTTTCGTAAAGTCTCATCTCTATTATTTTTTTTTTTTTTATTTTATTAATAATCATATAATTACAAATTATATACTATTACTTTTAAACGAGCACTAGCTACTATATCTTTCGGCGTGTTGTAGCGAAAACAGACCAGTGCCTCTGGTGGGAATCGAACCCACAACACCCGCACTGATAAGCCAGCACGCTACCAACTAGTCTACTGGGGCTCACACATTTATCTATTTATTTAATTTGAAATGAAAATACATCGTATTCCACTTAACGAAATTGAAACATGTCAAACAAGCAAAAATAAATAAATTTAAGAATGGAATTAATATGAAATTCTGGCGAAAATTTTCAAATTCAAGTAATTTATATATGATCGTTTTTAAATTTGAAGAAAAAATAATCCAAATTTTCAACGAAATTTACAAAAGGCAAGTAAATTGTGGTTTAAGCTTAACTCAACATTCTGAAATTCTGTAAATAGTAGAACTTGTCTTTAGGAAAGGTCAATAGAATATAAATTTTAAGATTTTTATTTCGCTGGATATTGGACAGATTTAAATTGTAACTTTTGTTTTCTTTTTGTATTTCGCCACCCATTTTAAGTAGTCATGGTTTTTGAGTTCGGTCTTCTATATGCTTCTGCTCGTCGACAATTCATTGGCCCGGAACCCTTCTGTGGCGTACCCAATGGGTATGTCAGAGAGATGCTCAGAAGATGGAGGCAGTCGGAGTTTGGGGCCTATTGGGCCAGATCGCCTGGGCAGTGACAGGCGAGGCTGTTTATATCTCCCTCTGAAGAGAGGTCGCGGAAACTCTATACGAGGGTCGAACTAAGGACAGTGACGGGTTACCTCACGGGACACTGTGGCCTTAGGTATTAATTGTACAAGATGGGACGATCCTCTACGGATACGTTCAGGTTTTGTGAATGGAATGCGAGACCTCAGTGCATGTTCTCTGCAAATGTCCGAGGCTCTCCGACAGGAGGGTGCGTTATTTGGTGGCCGAATAGTGACGCCATCGTGTTTTTGGAACTGTTCACCTGGTAGGATAGGGATCCTGAACCTATAGGGTGTATTCGCTGGCAGCACAAAATACCAACTTCTGGTCGCGGTGCATAGTGCCACTATAGTCTAATCTATGCTTCTTCTTCATATAACATATTTTTCGGAGATACACTAATCGAATCTATACAAACGGTATATCGTTGGAAAACTTGTAAGATTGCCTTAAATATGGCGTTATTTGTATCCATAATTTATCGCCAGATTTTTTATGAAGTAGCGTAAAATTTAACAATTATTTCTTTGTTTTAAATGGGTATACTATTTAAAATGGATCTGGATTCTGCAAAACTTAGCACGATTTAGCAAATCTGTCTAGCTTTCTTCGGCGTCATTAAATTCATTTCAATATTATAAACAAAAAAAAAAATTAATTTTTTGATCTTTAAAGTTTAGTAACGTCATGATGGTTGTTAGGAAAATACTCTAGCCACGTGTTTGATTACTAAGAAGACAAGAATGGAGCGAAATTGATGATTAATAGGTTTTTTTTCTAATTCTGGAGGCTACAGCTTTCCTAAAACTTCGGTTCGGATGAGATCTTTAGCCAGACCGAAATACTAGTATCAACCTAGCTAATATGTTTGATTTGCTTTATTTTTGTAAATATACGGAGGTTGAAAGCTCGTATAAAATTGAAAAAACATAAAAATAATCTCGATGTATATAAAAACAAAAAACTAATAAAACTGTAAAAAATAAAACGCTCATTTGATGCATTTGTTTGTAAATTATATGAAGACTGCAGCCTTATCCGTTTAGAGGGTTTAAATTTCATTTTTTAGGCTCTGTCATTGAAAACTCCTACAAACTGGGTGCGAAACAAAAAAAAAAACGAACACTAACACTATTAATCTGATTTATTTTTTTTTTTTGCATAGAAAAAAAATTCTCAATGTCTAAGATATTTTCGCAGGAAAATGTCATCAGAATTTTAATGTTTTCTATAAGAAATAATTTAATAAGGTTTTTTTAATAAGAATAATTTAATTTGCGATTTTTTTTTTTGTTTTATATCTAATAAATTCTATTGAGCAATCACATCAATCAATAAGAATTTTTTTTTAATATATAAAAAACTCGCAGTCAATGAACTTCTTCATAAAAAAAACAATATTAACTTTGACAGACATTCTGTCTACAAACACACTCTCATCTACATATACAAACACAAATAATCTACAGTAAAAAGTAAACAAAACACCTGTGTCATACTTCAATAGACATTTTGTAAAGAGTGTGTATGTGTGTGTGTGTAGGTCCTCCAAAAAATACTCACATATT